>OX235270.1:128749968-130093313 GCA_944472135.2 Trichobilharzia regenti
GATTTTTCTTTGATCTAAGAAATACCAGGATCAACCTTGAAAAGAAAAAAGACAAAATATCAATTAAGTACTAGAAACTATAAGTTATTGAAAATTATTTTGTCTGAAACTGATTATTCTCTGAATGCTGATGAAGAAGTCATCATAATCATTAAGTGAACAGTTTTCAGTAGAATCTCAACGAATGGTAAATGTGAATCCAGTTAATGAACTAATTACTTCTGGAGGCAAATGCCCTGAATAAGTCGAACTGATCATAAATCAGTGGGTATATATATATATATATATATAAATATAGTCTATAAACGTATTTTTATAAACTTCTGTTTTCTGGATTCACCTTCAACGTAATAGTAGCTACTGCCATCGTCTATAAATTCCATATATTCATATTCTTTTTCGAAAAAGTCTACCAGTTGTCTTTCTAGTGGTTGTATTCTTAAAACCTGAACAATTATTACGATTTCCGAAAATGAATCAGATTTGCGGAGAATAAGCTTGATATAAACTCACTACTTATTCACATGTTTTGTTCTTACTTAAACAGAGCCATATGGCGTTATAGTAACTATCGTACTTAAGATATTGCACTATGAAATATATATATATTGAAATAATCTGAGATAATATTAGGTTTGTCATCTTAAGATTACACAGTTTGTGGTGAAAATTTACCGAAATATTCAGACCACCGTATTCGGTACGTATGGAACTACTACCAAATAGCCCAAGGAAATTACCTGAATTTAGGGGATTTGAACTGGTTTTGCTCTCTGAACTAAGTGCAGTCGAGCACTTCATTGATCATATCAGCTTTAGAAGTAAAGTAATGTGACTTAAAAACAGAAATATTGTATAAGTAATCGAAAGTAACAGAAAATTATTCATTTTTAATTATTTCTTCAGATAGGAAGTGGCGTGAGGCGTGAAAGGCACGCCTAACATTCAATTCTGATTTCACCTAAGTAAAGGTCTATTGAAATCCTCAGTCCTGTTGAAACCAATTAGCAGCTAAGCGAAAACATATTTAAAGTCACAAATTTTAACAACATAAAATTAAGGCATTCTTAGTGATAACTTACAAGTCAAATATAATTGCAACCACTGTCATCGCACTGACAACAATGAATACTGTCTGAGGAAATACTGTCACGGTAGCAGCATATAAAGCTGGTAAGGCAGTCAGACTAATTAGTACACCAATTCGAGCAACAAATCCTCCAAAAGACTGAACCATTCCTGAGTAAGAGAAAGGCAGCAATTCATACTGTTGTTACATTTGAGCTTTTTAATTGATTAACAGTGTTTTACAGGATGATACTAGTACGCATTTGATTTTGGCTGAATTGTTGTCAAAGCTACTGTTTCATCCCTGTCAATACTACTTCAGTTTAATGTTCATTATATGTTTGCCCATCTACATAATATTTGGCGGCCTGCTTAAATCTTGGGCTCCGAAATTTCCATCCTACATATTGCATCTATTTCCTCGGATTTATTTTGTTTTAACCATTCAATTATGTATCCAAGCCGCATTACTTACTCTCGCGATTATTTAAAATGTCTTCAACCCGTTGATTTACGAGTATATAATAACGTTAAGAAAAAGCATCATGGAGGTTGGCAGAGATCATTAAAGTGTACTCCAATGCATCAGATGACTGTTACTGTGATTATGAGCACAAATTGAAGGTCATTATCGAACAAGATTAACTACTTGCATTCTCTATTATACTCAAATGTATATTGTAATACTGGTGTAATCACTCTTCAAGAGACTTGGCTCCATGATTCATATGACGACAATTTAGTCTCCTTAAATGGGTTCACAATCTACAGACAAGACCGATGCAGCTCGAAGAAGAAGAGAGGTGGTGGTGTTGCCACGTTTATTAATTCTCAGTGGTCTACTGCCAACAACGTCTGCTTCAAATTCTCAAATGACAATATTGACTGTATAACTGTAAAATTTTTTATTTATTTTTTTTTTTATAAAAAAAATATATAACCAGAAATTCAAGTCCTGCAAAAATCCTTCTAATATGTGGAAACTATTTAAGGAAATCACTGGTGGTAAGCAGATAAACAATATTCCATATTCTTTTGATGTATGTACTCTTAACAAATCTTTTATTTACTCTCCCTCAAATGCCATGCTTCCCAGCATCACTTGTGTTAATAATAGCCCCTTTCCAGGTTTTAACACAAATGATGTTCAAAAGTGCCTCAAGTCTCTAAACCCTTCCCAGAGCTTAGGTCCCGATTATGTACATAGTATTATGTTTAAAAAATGTTCTGATATTCTGTGTCACCCTCTCACTGATCTATTTAACAAATCTTTTTCCGATAATATTGTGCCTGCCGTTTGGAAGGACATTAAAGTTGTACCCATACCTAAATCTTCTACTGGAGCATGTGTCAAATTTAGACCCACTGCTATTACGTCTCCTTTTTTGAAAACTATGGAGAAATTACTTTTACTTAGTCTTGAACCTTCGCTTAAATCCTTTAATGACCCTAAACAATTTGCCTATAAGCACAGTAGAAGCACTTTAGATGCAGCTGCCGTCTTATATCATAACATTGTTTCCAGTCTAGACAAGGGGGCTAAATTTGTTTGTTGCGCCTTCCTAGACTATACATCTGCTTTCGACTTGGTCCCTAGGGACATCTTATTAAATAAACTTGCTGCTAGTCAAACAGAATGTTGGGCTGTTAACTGGTTGCATTCCTATTTCTCAGATAGAAAGCAGTACACCGTATATAAAGGGAAGTCCTCCACTTCATTGCCTACTGAAGCTGGTGTCCCTCAAGGTGCTGTTCCTTCTCTTTTTTTTTTCTTTCTTCTTGCACGACTTGCCTCACTCTGATGAAATAAACTTTGTGAAGTACGCTGATGATTTAACGGTTTCAATGGCTGTTAACTCCCAGCTAGATTGTACTAAAACAAATAGCTTTCTATCGGAAGTCAGCAAATGGTCTGAGTCTAACGGTCTTAAACTGAATCCTTCTAAGTGTCAAACTGTTGATTTCAGCTTAAGATGTAAACGACAGTTAAAAGAAGTCATCGATTCTCACAAACACGAGAGAGCCAGGCAGGCTTTAGACCAGGAAGAGGGTGTATTGATCATATCTTCACCCTCCGACAGATTCTAGAACATAGGCATTCCTACCGGCGTCCAACAGTCATTATATTTCTTGACCTAAAGGCAGCATTCGACTCTGTCGATCGGGAAGTTCTCTGGAGATGCTTGGCTGTAAAGGGAATTCCAAGAAAATATATTGCACTGATTAAGGCACTCTACTCGTACTCATACAGCCAGGTGAGGGCTTACGGCGAGCTGTCATCTGAACTGATGACGACCAGTGGTGTCCGTCAAGGATGCCCATTATCTCCTTTTCTATTCAACTTCATCATAGATGTGTTAATGGACTTAACCCTAGGTGACTTCAGCGACTCAGGGATTGACTTGCTACCGGGAATAATCTCGTTGACTTGGAATATGCAGACGATATAGTCCTTCTAGGCGAAGACGCTGACGAAATGCAGAGTCTTCTAAACACCTTGAGCCGCAATCTACGAATGTTTGGCATGCGATTCGCTCCCGCCAAATGCAAGATGATGTTACAGGACTGGACTACATCGACGCCTAGTTTAAAAATAGGAAGTGAAGTGGTAGAGCACGTTGACCGCTTCACTTATTTGGGAAGTACCATCAGCTGCAACGGGTTGATCTCTGACGAAATCTCAGCACGAATACAAGGGGCTCGTTTCGCATTTGTTAGTTTACGCCGACTCTGGCGTAGACGAGATGTTCGACTATCGACCAAAGGGCGGGTGTACTGCTCATCAGTCCGCTCCGTCCTCCTTTATGGTTGTGAGACCTGGCCACTGAGAGTGGAAGACATGAAAAGACTAGCTGTCTTTGATCATAGGTGCCTGCGTTCTATTTCCCGTGTAAAGTGGCATAATAAGGTGAGCAACATGAGGTTAGGCGTAGAGTTCTAGGTAAACAGGGGAAATCAATCGACGAAGTCGTGAAGCTACGAAGACTGAGATGGTTAGGACATGTGTTACGTATGCCAAGCTATCGCCTCCCTCGACGAGCAATGTTAGCGGATATAGGGTCAGGCTGGAAAAAAGCTAGCGGCGGTCAAACAAAAACTTGGCACTAGTCAATGAAATCCACAACAGTTGGTCTAAGCCACGTAGAAAGGTGTAGACTTCCAGGCTGGGGTCCTCGAGACGGTAAAAATCTATGGTTGGAAACAATTGGTGACATGGCTTGAAACCGTTCTCAGTGGCGCAGATGCATCCACTCCCTGTGACTTATGATCTTCAATGAAACTGTTTTGTATTTCTTTATTACTCCTTTGTCTCACACCTCTGCTCACTGTTTCTATCATGCTTTTCTTGTACTTTCTTCTCTTGCTTCGCGTGCTACACGGAATGTGGCGACTTGAACTTCCGCACATTTGTGCAAAGTTCTATGTCGAAAACAGACAGACAGACAGACATGACACTTGTAAAATTGACGACAATGATATAGGAATCAAATCAGAAATTAATTATCTTGGACTCATTCTCTCTTCTGATCTCTCCTGGTCTTCCCATGTCTTAGAAATCTCCAGTAAAATATTCCGCTTGACATTTTACATTAGGAAGTTAAGACACTCGGGTATAACTCAACCCCTCATCCTACAGTTCGTAAACTCTTGCATCCTACCTATTCTTCTTTATTGCTCACCCTTATTCTTTCCTGGTTTGCTTAAAAAAGACTATGTCACAATTCGTAGAATACTGAAGACTGTCTGTAGAGTGAGTGGTGTCCCAGTGGACCACATAGTTAACGTCGTTGTCGATAGGCATTTGACTTCGTGCAATAAATTTGCTAAAGGGATTTTGTCTGACTTGGAGCATACGCTTTACCCTCAGCTTTCACCTTGCATCTCCTCAGGTAGAACAAGAAGTAACTTCAGAAAACTGTATGCTCGCACGTCTAAGTATAAGAAGTCTATGATACCATACTTGGCATGTATTTTATGTGATGAAAATAGTGTCAGGCAAGAATTAACTAACCTTCTTTCATCTAGTAAATAAACAATTTCCTCCATCCATCCTTACATACATTCAAGTTTTACTTTTATTATTTCTATTATATTTATGGTCCTGTTAATTCTCTGTTTTACTCTCATAATTGCAAACACCAACTTATCTCCATGACGGCTGTAATCTATGTTTTTTCCTTCACCATATCATGTAGAAAGAACATTATATTCAATATTTCTAAACATGTTAGGATTTCTATATCACATTGACAATACTGTGTGGCACAAGCCAACGGCAATTTTCACTTGTATTCTTATTATTATTACCCTAGCTGTTATCATTATTATTGCTATTTCCATTTTATATGCTGCATATTTTTGACACTACCTCTATTGTAAATGTGGAAAATTTTCTGTGTGATTAATTTTATTTATAATTTGAGGAAATTAGATGCAATATTGTGATTAATGCTGAAAATTCCATTCTGTATCACAAGTACTGTTTTTGGAATAAAGTAAATCATTATTATTATTATTACATAACTTACTCACTAGTAAATATTTCAGAATGTTAAAAAACACTTCCTGATCAGCTATGTAATAGTAAAACATTTGTTGGATGAACAGAGAATGTTTTTCTAAATCCTCCTTCTCTTGCATTGCTTTTTACGAAAAACTATAAAAAAGTCGTCTTTGTGAGTGGCATCGTATGATTATTATAAAAATCTTGTAGTTGCCAATAAATGAAAAATCGAGACGGCGTTTTTCGTGCTGTTTAATGCTAATAGCTTTATCAAAGTATTAGAATTTGATAGATACTTCGATGAAGCTGTTAGCAGCACTAAATAGTGAGACGTCAGCAAAAACAATATCATCTGGTTTTTCATTCCTTGGCAAATACAAAAACTTTTGTAGTAATTAATATCATATACCCGTCACCCCAATTTTTTCAGACACTTAACACTGATTGAATTTAAAAGATCTCAGTTCAGAGTAGAGACTTATATTTCAGCATGTCTAGTGAAGCCTCTGACTGTCAGAGTAACTATATTTCTATAACTATAACTATAAGCATTAATAACGTTAATAAGATTGAGAGATTTCGAGAAAATCTTAAAAGAAAGGAATTGGTCTCAGTCAAATTATGAAATTCACTTCAGTAAGTTCAAACACTGAAAAATGTAGTTTAGATTGATTTCAGGCAGATAAACAATATGGTTTTATGTGAAAACGTGTATATCGGTAACCAGGGATAATGAGAGTCGTCATAACTTGAGCTAACACGTAAGCATACAAAAAAAAACTAAATATCATAAAATAAATCAGACTCAAAATTTACAGTTTCACCTTACTTTCCTTCAGAAAGCAAAATCATTCATATCACAATATGTTATCTGCTTGATGTCTTAAAAGGCGATCAGTAAAGTAGGCAATTTGTGAGTCTGATTTGATGCATTACCAGTCTGCTCAAGTAGTCAGCAAGATTTCGGATGCTTCCGACTGACTCTTAGCCGAGTCTTACCCGGTGAACCACCGATAATTTTGGCCCCCCAAATAGGATAAACGGCTGTCCAGTGTTGAGATCAGTTTGACTTGTCTAGTAGGCGCTAGTGGTGTTTATATGACTGATATCCAACTACTGATGTAAGTCAGTCAGTAGCGTGTGGCGTCGTGTATCATAAAGCAATCTAAGATTTCCCATGCTACGACAAAGTGTAAATATACTGTATTCGGTGCCGAAGATTTTATTTATTTTGAATCAGGCCAAGATGGCTTTTTAACCCACTAGCTGCTGCTTACAATGTCTCCTTTTCAGAACCTGAAGTCTAAATGCTTTTAACAGTAACCATCAAATCCATATTCTTGACACTTTTACTGTAATCTACAGGATTTTAAAACATATATATATTCGTTTCTTTAAAACGCGTTTCATTAAAATAAACTAAGCAAACATTGTATAATCATTTCATATAAGAATTTCGGATATAAATGACTGTAATAACTATTTTATGGGTCTTTATGAGAACATTTAGTTATTTACGGAGGCGCACAAATGTTTGGAAATTCCGATCTCTTCATTAGCAAACTGGAACGAATCCACGGATCATTGCTGTTGCTAAGGTCTGCTGAAATCACTGACCTACTCTATTTTCCAACCATCAAAATACATCTTATTTACAGAATTTTATATTGTACTAATAATTGAATCACGTCCTTGAAGTATAATCTGTCCTTGTATACATTTTTTAAATAGGTTTTGACCTACTTAAGTAAATCTTCCTAAAGAAAAGCTGGAAAAATATTGTGAGTTATGAGAGTGTGCTTTGGACAGAACAATACTGCTTCAGATAATATATGAGTGATTGTTATTTCACTTGAGGATTCAACATCATCAGTACTTCTCAGTATAAGATGCTGAGTATCACGTACTTTGTACAAAGGACATTTTACTGGATAAAGCCAGTATTATTTGTGGACTCTGTTATTTTTAGTCTCTTTGAATTTCACACTAGGTGGTACATGAAATAGTGATGCAATGGTTGTTAAAATATTGTAGCTGCCTTTCACTAGTTGATTTGATAAAACCTATTTACCCATTTAACTGTCCCCAGTAGAATTACTGTAATCCAAATACTAATGCGATACCGCTGCTTTGTATATGCGCACATAAATATTTTTACATTAGAAAATATTATATTGATTTTAATAAGGTGAAAATTCGCGTGTATATATTTAGAAAAGGGTAAAATATAAAGCGGAAAAAAATTCCTTGGGATGAATTTCTCATCTTGGTCTGCAGTCATGCATACATTAAGCATTTCAAGAGTAATTGCTACTGACTGCATCGATATCTTTTTAAGTAGTGCTGAGTTAAAATTACAGTCACTGAAGTTCCCTGTGTCTTCACAACCACTCCAATATTGCGGCTGGTAATTAAGGCCAAACAATCTAATTTCACCTTCTTATCTCTATCTATCAGTCTGACTGCTCCCATATAGACCGTTACATTCGACGTAGAATTAGGCATGTTTGTTGTCAGATTTCTGAACACCATCCTACATGGTTAAAGGAGGGACACAAAAGACCTCTCAGCTCTCTCTCTCTCTTAGCTCATCTAGTACGCAGTGAATACCAAGTCGACTTTAACAAGACGTTTAGTGTTATCTTATGTCTTCAGAATAAATTTGTTCAGACGCTTTTCCTATCTTGACCATTCTTATTTGATTGTAATAATTTGACAATTACCTCTTCCTTCCAAGCTCTTTATATAAGCTGTCACTGTCGTTAACTGTTGCATATATTTGCTTCCTTAATTTTTTCCAATATTGAATTCAGTATTGCATTTTCATATATATATATATATTTTCACTAAAACATATTTTTTCAACTATAGCTGCATTGATCTTAACAATTCGATATTATGTAGAAAATATGAATATATTGTCAATATCGAGTACTCTTTATACATCTCATGTATACAAATAACTGTAGGGCTGATTAAGGAAGCCACTGAAAGAATTATTCTTCATTCAGTGCTTATTTTATCTTCTAAATATTGATTTTGTAAGTGCATACATATTTTCATTTTAAATTAACTCTCAATATATCTTCAATATGCATTAGTAAGTGGATATACAGACGTTTATGCATAAATTTGAATTTTTTTTAAATTTTATTTTTAACTCTCTATATTGTGATTTTTGAACTGTATATTTTTTTTTCTCGTTTTGCGTCAAATTTTTCCACATGTTAACTCTTTAAATATTTTAAAGTCTAGAGTGGAACTAAATTAGTTCTATTTTAGTGACATTATCAAAATGCACATTAACTTCATTCATATCTGTTTCGGGGTAGACCAGTTAAAGAACCATTGAAAGCGAGGCAGTACTGAACAGCTGCTTCGTTCTAGTTTGGGACTCATTGTCAGTAGGCACTCATTAGAGTTCGAAACCAGAGCCTCCAGGTTACAAGGCAAGTTCGTATACCATTCAGCCAGTGGGACCTGATTCAGTGGCCCATGAATTCTTAAGTCTACTAATTCGTGATTTTAGCGCAACGACCAGCCACTGTCATCAGCGGGAACTTCATCCTCACTCCTAACTGGATGGACCCCACTAGTCATGTCTTCTCACTAAAACCTCAGTCAACTTCGTCTTGTCGTCAATCACTAGGTGAAATAAAGAAGTCAAGATTTCACTTTTCCCTATCCATTCATCAGGGTTGAATTCGCGTGTTTTAATAAATTCCTAAAACAGAATACCAAGCCTTTTCTTGAAGAAGTATTTGTATGTATCTAGACAGAATACTAAATGACATAACAGATAAATGTCTTGAACACCACTCCATAAATATACTGATAACACATAGTCATAGGTATCCGCTTACTAGTGCTTGATAACGCTTCTTAACACTGAGATCGGGTATGCGTATGGATTAAGGGGATAAAGAAATAATGACTGGTATTATTACCGCGAATAACATGAGAAATGGCAGTTTGAGTGGTAAAAACGAAAATGATGGTACGAGTTCAGTGAAGTTTTCAGATAGCAACTTGCAGTGATGATTTAGTCTTTGAGTAGGGACAGACAGTATGTTGATTATTGTGGACACTATTAACCTTCAGTGTTGCATACGAAACTAACATGACACACAAATAAACGACCGATCACATTTCTGTCTTTGGTGATCAATATTATCACTGAACATGATAAGCTCCCATCAGCCATTCCACTACTAGTAAAGATGGTTGGATGGAGAGAAAAGGAGCTCTGTTTCGAAAACACACTCAACTATAGGACGAAAGCTATATGTTCGGAAGATGTGACTGAGGATGAACGTCAGACTGCATATGATACCTGAACTGGGAATGGCTACCTAAAAGAGTTCGTAGTAAGCACATGGCTACAGAAGTCGAAATAAAATCCTGTGCATCTGCGAACAAGAAGCTACTCTGTTTACGGCTTCAATTTACAGAAGGTGTTCCAAGTGAAGTATTAATAAACAAGTTAAGAAAGTCGAATGAGAGTACTTCGAATGCAGCTAAATCCCCGCTAGTATTTTTTACATGTGCAGTTATGATACTGCATCTGAAATACAAGATGTTGAAACTAGAAACCTCTTCTTGGTATTCACTTATACACTAGTACACATACAGACTGTCCTACATCCAAGTTTTTGATGTTATCATTCATTCCAAAGAAGTTTATGATCAGACCTAATAAAATTCAATGTGAACATTAATCATGAGCATTTCTCACCATATATTTATTGTAATTAATTATCATTTACTTTGATGAATGACGTTCTAATTAGCTGTACACTGAATATTATCATATGCACATGTTTTTTAACTGTAGTCTAATAACACTTTAGTCAAATATACCTGTTAGATTTTCTCTCTAAATGAGTTGACGTTATTTTGGAAAAAACAATTCTGCCGATAACATTTATGCCTTAACTATTATGGATACATAAACATAGACAGTGATGAAGAAGTTATCGAAATGGATACTCTTTGTTCACTACTATGTCTTTTGGTATTTATAGTGAGCATCTTGAATCAATAATTATTCAATAAATGAAAAGTGAATTAGATTCATTTTGCTCCAAAGGTTTCTGTAAGCTTTGAGTGATACTCTGGTGAGCCAAAAAGATATTGCAACATTCATTTCAAACAGTCCAAACGATCCGGAGACCAGTAGATGACAAGCTTAGAATTTTCTAAGGAATTCCAGTTATTTTATAGAGGAATTCTTGTTCCCTGTTTTCCGTTGGCAGTTTCGGTACTTTACGCCACCAGATGGAATAGCTGGCAATTAGTATATGCATTCATCAAATATCAGTTTTATAAACTTAGACTATAACGACTTATCTGTCGCATAATAATTCACTAAGCTCCTTCCACAGCTCTTAAAATGACCGTTCAGAATAATTTTAGATACCTAGGTAACTGTGAGAAGTATTAATAACAGTTTTTCTGACATTCTCCCTTCGAAATATTGTGTTAAAATACAGTTTTAATATTTAATGCTTTTGAACTCACTCGAGAGTGCAAACCCAAGTTGGAGGATTTAATGCAGAATTAGCAATACTGTATAAAGTGTGCTGATTAGTCACCTAAAACATGGGATTATAAGTGAACTAAAATTCCGACAAATTCATTCTAGTGTCTTTGAATAGCCTGGCAATATTTTATATACTGTCAGCTTTTTAGGATGACTGAAGCAGGGAAATTTCATCTAACCAATGTTTATACTTGGCTGTTCCCATGATTCATTAAATTTAATTAAAGTAATCATTAATTAGTTAGAAGTATGTAGGTAAATTATGCACAAACTTCTATGCAATGAATTTTATTTCTTATGGTTTGAAATGTGTTTAACTTACCTTGATTGCCAGGAGGTGCACATAACGAAAACATTGAACGAGCAATTGGAGCAACAAAACTTTTCATTAACCGAGGAATGGCGGCTGGAAAGTAAAATTAAATGAACTTCTTTAGGTTCTCATAAGATTGAAATACATAAATGCAGCAATCTGAATTGCTGAAAACCTGGGGTAAAAAAAAACTGAGTATCCTGTCTGAAGTATGATAATATGACAATAAAGATGCTCACTTTAGAACTCATTACGTCTATTTTTTCTTCTAATTTTATGCCAAGAAAAGGGTTTTGTCTGAGTTTGTGTAAAAACCTCAAATACATTTATAAATTGCGTTTAACACCATTCACTTCTATTGCATTAAGTCCATTCGACGAAACTAATTCCTTATAGGTATTTTTATTGTTTCCTTTCAACCTAACCTGAGGTAGAATTTCGACTGACCTACAGCTTCTTAAAAGTGTGTCATGCATTTTCAAAGGTATTTGTTTATTATTTAAAGCGTTGAGTAATAGTGACCTTAGGAAACGTTTAGTGATAGGCTAAACTTGTCGGAGTGAACTGAATATATTCACCATTAAATTTCGAATGAAATAGTATATTCTGAATCATTTTTGAAGAAAAAGGCCCAGGTGCCAGACTAAAACTTCGTCTATAAGAAACAATTAAATATTATGAGTCGAAACAACTTCCAAGATATTTTATACTTTGAAGCGACACCTATGCATAAAGTGAAGCCCTTCTTCTTTGTGTACAAAATAATTTATTATCATCCTTAATCTACTACACTAATCTTTATCTGATTATATTTTATTTATTTATTTATTTTTGATTACAGCTTGATTCCACACTGTATTTTTGGTACAAGTATGGAATTTTCAGCATGGATATCGGTAGCCCAAATTTTGCAGGCCGACCATTGATATCACGCGTGCGTCGGCAGGGTAATCGAACCTCGGACCATGTGTATGGTCGGTGAGATTGCTAACCACTGTGCCACCGACGCACTACCAAAAGTAGTGTTAGTTATTCTCCTTATTCCTTATGCCTTGAATTTCTAGGATTATATTTTCTGAGACCAACCACTTTTAACTACGATGTGAATGTCTTATCTTCAATGAAGTCATATGATGACTAGTCATTTGAAAGTGCTACCTTTTGTGTTAACACATATATTACTGTTTAGACTTTCCAAACTTGAATAAAAACTTAGAATAGTGATAACAATTAATGTTTGGAAACTTTCTCCCATCGAAACATTGAAATACGAAGAATAAATCCGTGACCATGTCATCTTAATGTTGTAAAGAATTTGTTATTAGTTCACTGTTCTAGGGCTGAACCTCATGACGTTAGAAGTAACTGCTATCTATCTAAATGACATGAAACAGTGACAGTTAACTTGAATGGGAAGATATAAATAAAATATATCAAGTAGTGAATATTGTAAAATAACGTAGAAACATTATTAAATGCGGTGACAACTTTACCACATACCTATATAAACTATGATATTGGCCATGCGAGTTGGAAATCCGTAAGCCACAGCCATCATAACTTTGTTCGCCGCCATCATTGCCAATGAACCTGCTAGAGAATACACCAGTAATTTCATATGCCTTTTGAAGGAAATCTTCGATGCATTATTGGTAGTTTCACTTTGAGATGGAATTTCTCCTCCCTTTTGTTTCGATTTCTTCCTTAGTCGAAATTTTATGACGATTATTGTATAAACTATTCCTACTATAGAGGACACAAGGTCACTGACGCCTCTGAAAGACAATTAAACCATTCAATAAAAAATGATGACAATTATTTTTATAAAAAATATATTATTTCAAACCCTGTAGAGATTTTTGGCTAACGTTATAAATCAGTCTGGAAAACAGCTATCATTCAAGTTGACCTAGGGTTTCAAAACTGGTTCATTACGTAGCGAAGTGGTCGATTTGACAGTTAGAACTTTTAGAAAGAATGTGAATTTCCTCATTTTGAAGCTGGCAAAAATAATGTCATTCAGTATTTAGAACTAGACAGCTGTGTTGATTGAATTTTCTGTCATCTAAATCGGTTTTCTGCATTTAAAAAATGCATTTCTCGTAAAAACTGAAATCAGTAAATTCCATATGTCAAGTACTTATGAATCGACGTAAGCATTCAGCACAAGCAGGATGGATCATATGACCTAGCTGAATAAATCCAATGCATTTTTTGAGTAGAAGTGAAACTCACACTAATATAGTAATCGACTTAACAGATATGACACTAATAAGGTGGTTAGGCTTGGGCTTAACAAAGACCTAACGATATTTGCTAACCCAGAGGACTATTATTCCAGACGTGGTCATGATGGTGGTTATGCTAAGAGCAGATCACATATTACATAACACAGTTTTCATTACGATGACAGTATAACGGCTGAGCATAGCATGATGGTTATAGGTGTACTCCAGATATTATTACTAATTTAAATGTTTCATTGTCTCACTGTGCTGAGGTGTGGCTAGGAAAGGTCAGCTTAAAAACTTTAAAGTTCAGTTCATTCTATGGTACTTCATCCTATAAGGAATGGTTATGCAAATGCTTGGAGTTGTATAAGTCTAACCTGTCAAATGATTCGCACTAGATCTATGGGGAGTGTCTTGAAAAATTTGTCTTTCCACTCACGCAAACAAATGTGAAGGATATATTCTAGAGTGTATACACACGTTCAAAAGCATAAGAAGGCATAAGTTCATGTAATTATGTTTTGCAAAGTTTCCTCTTTTTATTGGAATTATTGGTTTTAAGTAAACACAACATTCTTGTGGTTCCGCAAAACAGTACTGCAGACTTTGAATTGGAAGCATTTTACCCTTGAGAAACCTCTAACCCACCATCCTGAAGCAAATTTATAACTCCTAGAGGTCCGTATAAGACTAAACGGTAGTTATTCATAAATTCAGTCTGACCAATGTAGTGAGTCTCAAAAATTCACCTTAGAGATGATGGCTCCCTCAAATGTTTGATGAGGGCATAGAAATGAGCCCTGAAGAAGGTCAAGGCACCTGCTAGATACTTATGAATAACTATCTATATACTGCTCAGTCAAAAGGATTAATAATATCCATAAGTAACTGTGATGCTCACCAATATATATAGTTCCCATCTATACATTAACTGGAAAGTAGATAAAGTAACGGATGCATACTTCTAAACATGTGATCTGCTAAGGCCGTCTTACAGATGAGATGGACTTTATGAAATTCAAGCGTTGTGTTTGGTAGGACAGCAAATCATGTGGTGTTAATATCCAGAAATTCACCTTGAAGCAATGTGGTTTGTTTGAGCCTGACTAGCGAAGGAATCCAAGAGGGGTCTATTTGTTTTGTTTGAAGTTCATCATTTACATATATCTATATCTCATTATTCTCAGATTAAACACAGTTTCAAATGCCAAAGATTTGTCCATTAAACTACTTGCTCATGACTGTCATCTACTGTTCAAAGAGCAACAGTTATTTGTTGGATTTTCACACTGCCCGCAATTTTTAATGAATCAAATTGGATAGTCCCGGTTCTATTGCAGGCTCTTCGATTCTATCCCACTCTGAACTATTCTCAAATAGGGCGAAAGTAGCATCCTGGATTCTATTACTAGTGACATACAACCTATCACTAATATTCGACTTCAAATTATGGGAGTCGACGAAGTATCTATACATACAGCTAACTCAGCAGCAGCAGCTGAGTAACACGGTAATTCAAAAGTTTCAGTCAATGGTATTTTAGATACAGACCTTGTCTTTTAAATGATCCAGTGTAGTATACAAGACAAAATCATATGGTTTACCTAATTCCACGCAGTGAATAAAAACAGGAAAAATTAGTGAACCGAAATTAGTTAAACTGTTGAGTCAAAAACTACACTTAATCGCCTAAGCTCCAAAAGCTCAGCTACAGCTTCATAACCAGAAACACACTATGATACTGCGGAAGAAAACTATGACAATGAAAACAAAATTATCCAGATGGAAAGATTGACAGCAAACCACTTTTTGTCGAATTAATAGAGGATTCATGTTACTCAAATATTATACACCTAATTCTGATGCTTATGTGCATCTCCTACTCTCGTTACAAAATAACGTGATAAAATGGAGCTAAAATACCAGCTGTTAACTTACATTCAACGCATTATTGAAAAATAAATAGTGATCGAAGTATCTTGCAGTAAATTATGCTTTCCTGCAGTAAAATATTTCTCACAAACTGGCTGACATGAATGTATACACTACACCACCTTCCAAGTTTTACCCTTGTATTAAGACCTAAAACTGACACCAAGACTACAAAGTGTCTAGTATTATCCTGAGCATCCTTAAGTGTAGTGCAATAGCTCAGTGAGTGATCATGAGACTAAAGATACAAGCTCAAACCACCTAGTACATTTTCATCTACAAAATTTAAACATGTATTAAGCTTATCAGTCTAGTCTCCTACTCAACGAACTATTTGGGCTGATTTCAAGGAGAAATTTACATGTAACCATACTAAAAGGTGGTTACAATCATTGCTTATGTCTCCAAACACTAATTTGAGCCACATAATGAAGCGTAATCATTCAGGTTATGATCCATGAGTTAATCATAATTAGTGGCTGTATATTTTTGAAAGTATAATCCAAACTGACTAAAATGATATTGATGTATCTGACGTAATTGTCGCTTCCTGTGCTCATGTTCGCCTTCTTTTCGTTGTATGCTGTTTCAAAGCGAGTGGAGTTTTTAAATTTAAATTATATATAATAATGAGATAAAGTGGTTCACTTTCATCTCAAAGAGCAATTCCCAATTAAAATGTTGACATTATGTTCAGATTTCTAAGCAAAATATTTAGTCTTATCAAGCATACGAAAAGAAATGTAAATACTGTGCAAAAAAGTGTAGCTGTTCAGAAGTCTAGGTTGTCACAATTTGTATGTTATCATCATAGTGAAAGGCATCATAATTTTTGCATGAAACTGCATGCAGACAATTACACGACTCTTTTCCAATGCTACATGACTAACCTGTTTACTCATGACAGCTATATAACATTGTTTTACATCACGTCGCTGGAAAGTGATTAAAATCATACAAAACATTAGATCTAGGTTAAGAATTTCTCATTTTTTAAAGCATTAGTTATAAACAATACGACAAAAATGGTGTGTTATATTTGGTGAATTATGGCTGCATTTTTGCACAATCAGAGGACGTTAAAGAAAAATATTACTTTATACGGTTGTGTGTACCATGACAACATTGAAGTACATACAAGGTTCTTACATATATATTCCAACTTCTTGAGGATTCCATAAAAATGGAGAACCCATGAGGTAAATGACAATATATTGTAGGTCCACCAGTGAAGTAATCGAACAGAGTATAACAACTATTACAACGATTATTAGGATGCCACTCAAACTCTTCATAGCGTACAGTGACATCTATAAAAAAGATAATATTTATCAAAATATAATTTTACGTTAAACGGTGATAAATATAATTAAGAACAATGATAATATGCTCTTACTATTATTATTATCGTTGCTAAAATATAGCTTAGTGGACCTACACCAAATTAAACATAAATTGAAATTACAAATTTAAACACATGAAATTCAAGGTGCAAATTCTACAAGTAAATTAATAAATAAGTGAACTGAAATAAATGCTAAATGTGGTGTATTGATTAAACCTTCTTGTTCACACGTACTTAAAGCACAGTTAAGGATTTATTTCCACTGGTCTCATAACAGCAGATGTGTTCGTGAATAGAGCTTCTTGAAAGTGAGAAAGTGAAATACACCAGGTCACTTATTGAGAGAAGTAGTATTAAAAAAACTAAAACTTTTAGGCCCTTGAGTTTGTATGCATCAAATATTGGGGTGCTGATGTGATGTTCTTCGCAAAGTGCAGGATGATAAACAAAGCCTAAGCAAATAATAGCAGAAAAGTTCTATTAATGATAGTAGCCTGGCTTAGCATACAGTTCCAACTAAGCATCCATTCTAAGTACTTAAAACACGAATACATTTTGCCAAGGATTGTGATTTATTCTTCAAGATACTAATCAGGTCAAATCAGCGAATTGACATTTACTTCAAATACAGTGACTTTTATACACCTATAAGAGAGGTACACTTTCAACTTTGGAGGTCCTTATTTCCCTAATAGTATTTCAAATTACATTAATAGCAGTAATATAAATTATTGTAAGTAGTATAGTAATAAGTCATTAAACGATGTTGCAGATGGTTTAGCACCTAGAGGTTGATAGTCATGCATGCCGGCGAAGGGATTACCATGTATGCTGTCATAATACTGTAGAGGTGTAAATAGTCTCATCCAAGAAGCATCGAAAAGAAATCTATGTAGTTTAAATCAAAATTATCCTCATGAAAACCGAACTGGCCAAATTCCACTTCTATTTCATAGTGCCACTCACTGACTTAACGGCAGTGTTACGCGCTAGCTCTTTTAGCAACTAATGGTGGTGCAGCAATATCTTTGAATAAGATATGACCAAAAAACCCTAAATGGAAGGTGTCAACAGCTTCTCTAGTTGGCTTTAGATACTATTTTATGCCATATCCAACAAATACTTATTTTGAAAGTAATTAACCCGGGTAATCGAAGTTATATCTTTTGTCAAAACACGTAATATTGGTCCATATTCATTTTCCAGATTGGATACCCCTAATATTTTAAAATAATGTTAGTATTAGTATCTGTTCCTTCCAATATAGAGTTTCACTGGCATATGTCCACTGCGCCTGTTTGTGTGCATTACTTTCATATGATTTCACAACAGCCCATAAGTTTTCATTTCCTTTTCACATTCTGTTCTCCGTATCACACTTGGAGACCGAAGCCGTTCAGGTTTCACACATTGTTTTGGTGTTACTCAAAGGTTCCTGCACATTTATTGGTCAATAGGTCAACGTTTGGTTCCTTGAGAATTATCCTTTCTGGCCAACCATCTGGACTTTAATATTGAAATACTGAAGGTAGCTGTTGATGAAAGTATTCAGCAACCTGTTGGAAACACTTTTAATAAACCGCACGTCATCTCTACAGCAGATAGAAGTACTCACTAACTTGATATTAGTATTGAAGATCAAGATATTTTTCGCTGTAATGGACGCAGCACATTTTCACGGTGAAATCAGAGTAATGAAAGTCGGTCTTGTTTTTCTAATCCTGGTTAGACTCATCCTTTGCCACCCGCAGTTGAAACTCTCTTGCTTAGTGAGGTGAATAAGAGGGGTATTTCCCTTTGAACTTCCCCTACTTATAGTGACTGGTGCTTGTTGTTTTCAGCTAGGTGTCCTCGTCACCTTTGTTATCTCTATGTTCAGCTGAAGTCATGTCTTTGCTGTCCACCTCTTCCACCCACTTGTTTATTTTCTCTTGTACGTCCGCGAGCTTGTATAACCTTCAACATAAATCATCTGAAAACCTTGATCATTGGGGGTCTTTTTGTATGTTCAGCGTATGCCCGTCTTTTGACTCCCCATGGTCTGCTGTATGATCTACTTTACCAAAATCAGGAAGATAATCAAGCCTTGTCTAATCACTACCTATACTCTGAACACCATACTGGGCTTTCCGCTGTGAATCGCCTGGCATGCATGCACCGCTATATATATATATATATATATATATATATATATATATTATATATATAGCGGTTTCATCACTTGAAAATATACCTTGGCTTCTGTGTCTTGCCTTCTGATGTCCCAAAGTGAGGTTTATTTATTTTTTCGGTACTGTGCGCTGCCATACTGGAGCAGCTATCAAGTTACTTCCTGGATGACTCTGTTGAAGGCTCCCCTAAAAATTATCTAAATAAGAATTACTTGTCTGTCTTCTTTTCAGGAAACTGGCGGATACTTGGCTGGAATAATTTAAAGATGTGTGCTCTTTTATACAAGCTCCTCACGCTGGTATGTTTCATAGCTGTAGTTAGTTAATATGTTTGAGGAAAATAAACCATTGTCTTATTTGTATTTTGCTTCCTCAGCTTGCTTCTTCAAAATGGGAATTACAAACACCATAAATGTAAATGTTTGTATTAATTGGAAATTACTAAATTATAGTATTATCCCAGTAAGCATAAACGACCCAGGTACAGGGACATTCATTTGTCCATTCGTCCAAAATATTTCTTAACCTGGATAAGTTATGGGCAAACAAAGTGCCCCATAATTTCAATTTCATTCTTTAGTAGTCGGAATCTCAGGTCATTTACAATCACCGTGGCTTCATCTGCAAATAAAATTTCTGTCATTATTATTATTATTGTTTCCTACAGTTCCTAGAGGAACATAAGGCTTCAGCCACACGTCTTCAGTACGTTCCGTTCTCTGCCAACGTTTTCACCTAGCTCTACGTCTGCCCATATGCTTTCATCTTTCATTTTTCCTTCAAATCTCCTAATTAATTTACAATCTCAGCAATTATGGGTCAGTTTAAGAAAAAGTAATATTTGTAACAGAATTTGTCTCTTTGCATTGAAGCACTTTACGATAAATGCATAGGATTTCGCTTAATACAGTCTGTTGAACAAAAGTCATACTACAGCCTTTGAATTACCTACCTTTTGAATACGACACTAAAATTTACTATGCCAAGATATTAATCTTTTTCTTATATAATTTCTAAATCATTACGACAACTTGCCTTTAACTTTCCAGTAAACTTTTGTTTCCAATTTCCTTCCATTTCAATTGTACGTGAGTCGCTATAATCACTGTTTGCATCAACATCATTCAACTCATCATTATTCACATTACGATTGTCCGTATGGGTTTTCTTGTCCTGTTTATTAACTTTTATACATTCATTGTGTACCCTGTTAGTCTCCGGTAAGATAAAGATCAGCAATAGACTTGGTATTAATAGACAAATACAGGTAATAACTGCCGTTTTGAAACCATACCGATAAATTAAAGTCCCTGTGTTGTAGTAAAAGAAAAAGAAAACTAAAATACAATACAGAGCCGTAGTTCATTTCATTTTCAACCAATTGAAAATAAGAATGATGTTTAACAACTGGAATTTCTTTGAAGTCAACCCTAGGTTCTCAATTCACAGTTTAGATAAACAATAGCTTGGTACACTGTAAAGATATTCAAAAAGGAATAAATATAAGTGGAGAGCAATAGGGAATACTGACTGAGATCTTTTTCATCGAGTCAAATCTCACCATGTGAAATAAACAGTAGACGGTAATTTAACTCCCTTTGGATGAGTTGATACCTACCACTGGTCATATTAAGACTGATTAATTAAATTGTTCCTACTCCCTTTTAAAAAAAGGAGCTTAATGTAAACCACTAATTTTACCTATCAAGAGTATCCCATTTATCTATGTTAGCAACGTTTTTGTCCACTGTGCATCGCTTATGCGGTCAAGTATTTGGCTTATTTCCCTTTATAACTTTATTGCTATTCCGTTACCACTTGTAACTTGTATTAGTCTTATTATTTTGTGCAAACCTACAGTCTTTCGCCCTAGGTCATACCTGAGTTAACTGACCAACTTCATTTGTACCACATTTCACCTATATTCATTTATTGGAATTTGTTTGGTAGTGATCTTTAATGAAGTCTCAGCCTGGCTGATATAATAAAACGATAATAAGCAGTGAGACTGGAACATCTTTAGCCTAAATTTCTACCAAACAATTTCATGATGGGTTTTAGTATCACAGAAAACACCACTACACTAAGATGAAGGTAAATACCACTGAACAGTCCAAAATAGGATATATTTTCTGTCATTTTCAGGCAAATATACCAGTTCCTAATGAAACTGTGAAGTACATTTGTGAGTGACACACGGTTTTATTTCAGTTCAACATCTATGCTGCACTTGTTTTGATAAAAATAATAACCAACTATGTAATTATTGCTTCAGACTGAATTTCGTATTACCCATTTCGGTACAGTCTGTTTCAGCTGTACTGGCGAAGAAAGCATCTTAGTTTATCAGTGATTCAGGTTTCAGTTATCTCACAAAAATGCTGACATCTTTCAACAAACAATGACCAAAAGTTATGGAATGAAATATTAACTACAACTTATCAAAGCAAAAGGAAAACATGAAGTGAAACCTCATTCAAAACACTTTGACATGAAATACCTCCTACTGGGCTGCCGAGAGATGCACACAGTAAGGCTATAGATTCGAAGACAGTGAACCAAACCCATACTTCTTGATTAATTTTTTCCAGCACAGCTGCTTCACTGCTCTCGTGGTCTTTGCTATGTGATAATCTTGTCACATCGACCATCACTGCTGCAACTTGAGAATAAAGAGATAAAAGGCCACCACCAAAACAGGCTTCAAAAAATCCAGAGGCAATTATTAGCCATACGTTTAATTTCATTAGTACTATCAAACCTTTCAATTTAAAAGAAAGACAAAAAATCATATATCAGGAGTTTTCAAACGAAATAGAAATACTGAGATAAGTATAAAACTTGGACATTGTGGTAGAGTATAACTCTATTATAGATAAGATTTTATTTTGATGAATCACAGAGTGTTATACAGTAATATTAACTGATGGCATTTCAAACACAAACTATTGCCGCTCAGAATTATATCAAGTTACTCAGACAACTTTTTTTCTTCATTTATATAAATGAGTGGAACTGATTAGACATTTGAATAAAAAACCAATTTAGGATAATGTACTTTCAGAAATAATAATAATATGAGTGTTATTGATCAAAAACAATCAGATAGTGTTTTCATAGTCAAAATAAGTAATTTGTCAATATGTTATAATGTACGTAAATTGAAATAGAATTTTAAGATTAATTATTAATCTCCTCTGATTTGACTGGTGGTAATATTATCTTCCATATCTCTGGTATTTATGTTGAGTCTACACCCCACATATGCAACAGAAATGATCTATAATGAAATAAGAAATTAGTAGGAATTTCAGACTTGTTTTTGAAATATTTGCATAAAGTAGGTAACAGTGCATCTGTGGCATAGCGGTTAGGACTCTCGCCGACCACGCATGTGGTCAGGGGTTCGAGCCCCGCCAACGCACACCCGATATCTATAGTCAGCCTGCAAAATTTGGGCTACCGAAATCACATGCTGAAAATTCCATACCTCTACCGAAAATACATCGTGGAATAAAAATAAAAATAAAATAATACAGTATTATTATTATTATTGTATCCTTTAGTTCCTAGAGGAACATAGGGCTTCAGCTGCGCACCTCCATTGACTTCGGTTTTCTGACAACTTTTTCACCCTGCTCCAGGTCTGCCCACATGCTTTCATCTCCTCTTCACATGACCTCCTCCAAGTCACCCTTGGACGACCAACTCGCCGCCTCCCTTTCGGGTTCCACTCGAGGGCTTGTCTAGTGATGTCACTTGATGGTTTCCTCAGCGTATGGCCAATCCATCTCCATTTCTTTCTGCCTATTTGTTTCACAATCGGTTCCTGATTGGTTCGCTCCCAGAGATCCCTGTTGCTGATCTTTTCTGGCCATCTGATCTTGAGTATTGAGCGGAGACAGTTGTTAATGAAGGTTTGAAGTTTGTTTGAGATGCTCTTTATGACTCGCCAAGTCTCTGATCCGTATAGTAGCACTGACTTCACATTGGAGTTGAAAATCCGGATCTTATTTTTGATGCTGATTGCTGTTGACCTCCACACAGATTTGAGAGTAATGAAAGCTTGTCTTGCTTTTCCGATTCTGGCTTTGATGTCCTCGTCAGTTCCGCCTGTAGTTGAGACGATGCTTCCCAGGTAGGTGAAGGAGGTTGTTTCTTTCAGGTTCTTCCCATTTATGCTTATTGTGGTCTGTTGTTGCTGTTGATGTTGGCAAGGAATCTTCATCATCTCTGTTTTATCTATGTTCACGTGAAGTCCTATCTTTGATGCTTCTTCTGCCAACTTGTTACTTTTCATTTGCATATCTTCCAGTTTATGGGAAATCAGACATATATCATCGGCGAAATCCAGATCCTCCAAGTCTTTTGTGTCAGTCCATTTTATGCCTGTTCCCTCGTTGGTTGCCGTTGTCTGTCGCATTATCCAATCAATTGCAATCAGGAAGATCATTGGTGATAGTAGACAGCCTTGCCTCACTCCCGTCCTCACTTCGAAGGCTTCCGTAAGTTTCCCGTTGTGGATTACTTGGCATGCAGCATTGTCGTATAACTGTTGGATGAGGTGTATAATTGTCGATGGGACCCCGTAGTAGCGAAGTAGTTTCCAAATGACCTCTCGATCGACGCTGTCGAAGGCCTTTTCAAAGTCGATGAAGTTGAGATAGAGAGGTGACTGCCATTCCAAGCTTTGTTCAATGATGATCCGTAGAGTGGCGATTTGATCAATACATGATTTGTTTCTCCTGAATCCAGCCTGTTCCGGACGAAGTTTTTCATCTAGGGCTTGTTTGATTCTCTCCAGGATGATGCGACTTAGTATCTTGCTTGGAATGGACAGAAGCATAATTCCACGCCAGTTTTTACATTGACTTAAGTCTCCTTTCTTTGGAAGTTTGAATAAGTAACTGTTCTTCCAATCCTCGGGTACTTTGCCCTCTTTCCACACCTTCTCCAGTAGTGGTGTCATCAAGTCCGCTGTTGTCTCTGGGTCTATTTTCAAAGCCTCTGCTGGGATTCCATCTGGTCCCGGTGTTTTCCCAGTTTTAAGCATCTTGATTGCATTCAGGACTTCTGATTTCGTCGGGGGGTCAGTGTTCACTGGTAGTTCTGCTTCCGTTGTTGGTATTGCTGGACGTGTTGTAGGTGGCGGACGATTTAGAAGTCTTTTGAAGTGTTCAACCCAGTGCTTTCTCTGTTCCACCTCTTTGGTGATTGACTTTCCATTGTCGTCCTTTATTGGCTTAATCTGTGTCGAACGTTTGCCCGAAAGGTTCCTAGTTGTTTGGTAGAGTGTGGCGAGGTCTCCTTTGCCTGCAGCTTGTTCTGCTTCGTTTGCCATGGTTTCATAATATTTTCTTTTGTCTTCCCTGGCACTTTTCTTCACTCTTTTGTTCAGTGTATTGTAGCTTGCATTCAGCTCCTGTTTTTGTTGCTCGTCCGTGCACTGGATAATCTTTTGCTTCACTGTCCTTCTCTCTTCTATTAGTTTCCAAGTGTCCGTAGTGAGCCACTGTTTGTCCTGTCTCTTTTTTCTGCCTAGAATTTCTATGCAGGTTTGGCTCCACACCGTTTTCAAGTTGTTCCAGTGCTTTTCAACGCCGACCTCTTCGCTAGTGTTGATTTGTGTCTCGGCTTTGTCCTTTATGCTTGCAATGAAGATGTCCTTTGTAGCCTGGTCCTTCAGCTTTTGAGTGTTGAACTTGGCTTGTGGTCTATCTGCAGCTCCTGATTCCCTGAAAGCTTTTAATTTGATTTGGATTGTCCCTTGTACGAGATAGTGGTCTGAGCCAACGTCTGCTCCTCTTCTTGCTTTTGTGTCCAGTAGGCTGCGCCTCCACTTCCTTGAGATTGAGATGAAGTCGATTTGGTTTTTGGTTTGCCCGTCTGGTGACACCCATGTAGCCTTGTGGATATCTTTGTGCTTGTATACACTGCCACCAATCACCAGTTCGTTGAAGGCGCAGAAGTCGGCGAAGAGTTCTCCGTTTTCATTCATTTCTCCTAGAGCTTCTCTACCCATGATGAGTTCCCTTCCCGTATTGTCTGGTCCCAGTTTGGCGTTCATGTCTCCCATTAGTATTTTCATGTCGCCAGCTGGAGTATTGTCCATTGTTGCCTGTAGTTGCCTGTAGAATTCTTCTTTCTTCTCGAGGTCTGCGTTGTTTGTGGGTGCATAACATTGTATGATTGACACTTTCCTTCCTTTGGAGTTGAACCTGGCGGTCATTATCCTGGACGAAATCGCCTCCCATTGTATCAGGGCTTTCGTTGCCGTTGGTGACATCATGATAGCCACGCCCTCGGTGTGCGTGTGGTTATCTTCTGGGTGACCGGAGTAGATCACTGACTCACCTGTTGACAATTTGGTGAGTCCACTCCCATTCCATCTGCTCTCACATATTCCCAGCACTTGTATTCCGTATCTTTTCATCTCGTTGGCGATCTGGGCAGCTTTTCCAGTCTCGTACATAGTTCGGACGTTCCATGTTCCTACACAGACTTTTTCTTTTGGTGCAAGGAGGTTCAGCATACTGAAGATTCTGTAGCAATTTTTGTTTACAGGGTGGGGTTGCTAGCCTCACGCCTGAGAAAAGAATGATTACATTAAGTAAAAGTTTAGAGAGAAGCAACTTTTTGGGTTGCTCCCCTCAAAATCAGAAAATAACGGACAAACAATGAGAACAACATCAACAAAGGAAACAGTTCACAGAAAAAAGGGCAAAAAGCGACGACAACTATACAATAAGACAACATGCAATATAGTTCAGTACATTTAACTAAAATGATATCTTAACCATAAACTCACTGACTTGGAGCAACTTGAACATATAAATCCAACAATATATACAATTATAGATGTGTTTATGTTTAAAAATTCCACAAATCCAAACAGTGAGTTATGTGTATTATCTGTCAATAAGATTGTATTTTTTGGATTCAGTGTTCGAAAGGTTAATAATTGTGATAATTTCCGCAAACACTTTGCATAAAATTTTAGAGTAATAAGAGATTTTATTTATGACCAAAATGTAGCGTAATAGTCGAAAAGCGCGCGCTCGGTCAGTACAGTATACTCTTTAATTTATTCCGTTGAAAGCGAAGCAAGGAATTAGACGTATCACAAATTGGTAAATTAGGAGTAAGCATCAGTTACTTTTGACTGCCTTCAAGCCTGTATGTGTGTAGCTGACTGCGTATGTGGAAAATAACTCCCTATTTTGATAAGATGCCTAAAGAAATTCTGCAACATGATTACAGTGACTGTCCCAACGTAAATGGTATCATGTGTCTGACTACCCTTG
The DNA here is from genome assembly GCA_944472135.2 of Trichobilharzia regenti. Lineage (NCBI taxonomy): Eukaryota > Metazoa > Platyhelminthes > Trematoda > Strigeidida > Schistosomatidae > Trichobilharzia > Trichobilharzia regenti. Next base: position 128,776,379 of record OX235270.1, read on the forward strand.
AAACGATGGCCACATATTATTTTGAGAAACTTAGATCTAAGAGAGAAGCAAATTCTCCTGCTTCCTGTTCTCTTCACTGTAATGATAAAAAGGTATTCTGACCTTAACTAACAACCTTTTATACCTGAAACATATCTGTGGTATGCATTTCCCAAGTATATGATGAAATTATACATATTTTTTGGAAACTGAGGATTAATTAAACTACCATGGTAATTATGTCGGAGTATGAAAAACAATGCATAATTTACTATTGAAATCAGTTTTCAAAAAGAGTCCAAGTATAATAATAATAATAAAAAGTAGATCTAATAAGACAGATCGTATCAACTAATAACAGCACTGTAGTGACCATAGCAGACGTCCTCTTAATCTACTTACTCAAAAATACAAAATTGGTCAAATAATACGGCATACATTCCTTTATATCAATGCAACTCGACAAGTATGGATATCGATCTAGCTGGAATAGTGTAACAATCGTATACATTGAAAATTCTAAATTAAAGTGTTTCGTTGATATAAGAATAAAACTTGTGCACTGTGGTAGAGTGTAATTCCATTATGGGTAAATTTTGTTTTGATAAAGTCTCACAGTGATATACAGTAATGTTTACTGATGACGTTTCGAGCACAATTTATTGCTCATAATCATATCAAGGTGATATGATATGATTATGAGCAATAAATTGTGCTCGAAACGTCATCAGTAAACATTACTGTATATCACTGTGAGACTTTATCAAAACAAAATTTACCCATAAAGTGTTTCGGTTTGTAGTTAGCATATATTTTTGATTGGACACTAGTCAATAACTAGTATAATACGTGTATGCCTAGTCCTATCTTCGGTGCATACTGAATTCTATCAGTTAGGCTCGCAATGTGGCCACCATGCTAGATGGCATATATGTTGGCTGGACAATTAGTGAAGTAAAATCCTATAATTTGACACTTATTAGCAAACAGTAGCGGGCAAACTGACTTACATATTTCGACTGATTTTTCCGTACACTGACATTAATTATCAAACAAACACTTACTGGTCGTTGCTATATGCAGAATTTCTCCAAGAAGTAATATAGCCAAGGCCAATCGTCGACCAAATCGATCTGATATATAACCGACAATTAGCATGGTGATCAAGCCAACTGTTATCCTAACAGAATTTGATGTAGCTTCCAGCGTAGCAGCTTTCCTCTGTGCAATCTTCAATTTTATTTGATCTTCAGACGAACTACAGTAAAATAAGGTATCTATTTTCAATGAATGAGTTAAAAATACTACATTTCTTGGAGAATATAAAAGACTGACTTACCATATTTTTAAATCTTTCATGAATACCACAAGAATGAATGCTTCTTCTTATTTATGCAATCGACAAACATCTTCATTCCAATGATAAATCAAAATGAACTCCCTGGGTTACATGACATTATGTTACCATGAAAAGTTTATGGAATTAGTTACAGGATTTCATCATGAGCTGACATTGGTTAGAGAATCGTTGGAAAAACTGGGAGTACTGAACAGCTGTTTCGTCCTTGTTTGGTACTCTTCGTCAGTACGCACCCACCATGGTTCGAAATCAGGACCTTTTGGTTACAAGGCAATCTTGTATACCATGAGGCCACTGGTATGCAAGCTCGCCTTGTAACCAGAAGGTCCTGTTGGCTCATGATGAAATCTTGTAACCAATCAAATCCCTACAAACCAACACTTGAATATCTATGGAATTAAGTTGTCGACATTATGGATTCATACTTTTTTGCTACCATCTAATTAATCTGAAAAATGTCATAAATCACTCAATCATCGTCAAATTTTCTGAATTTTGACAGTCATAATTTGAAGTGTAACAGACAAGTATCATTCTTATCAAAGGGATACAGTCTCCAAATGTGCATGCATATACGCAAACGTTTTGAAAAAAGGTACTTGATATAGGTATTATCATATGATAAAGCATGTCTATTACAGACTACCGTAAAACTACAGTTTACTGATGACATCCTCTATTGGCACAATTCCAATGTTCCAGTAACATTTAAAGCAAGAACAGAATATGGTTACTTACTTATCTGCTACACACAATTAGTGTTGCCAACTATTCTCCTTCATTTTACTATCTTTCAGTTTTAAATTTTACTATGTATTTCCGAGAAATAAACGTTTGGGTGGGCACTGGTGAATTTACCCATCCTTAATTTAACCACATTAAGCGTAGAGCCTGTTTATAACCAAAAGTACCATTATTTTATTTTGATCACAGTAGACAAAGTATTAATAATATCTCTGTGGTCTCATTGTAACATTTTGTTTCACCAGACAAAATTGTATAGGCAGCAAAAGATATTAGTGTGATCAATTAAGTTTCATAGTTGCACACATCTACAAGTGGAGGTATCCACAAGAACAGAAAAAAGAATTGAGAGTGAACTGAAAAAAGATTTCCCACCATCACACTTATTCCATTTTAAGACATAGTATTCTCGTTAACTTGTTGTCGCAAGTGCACGACAAGAACTGAGAAGCGAGCCTACTACATTTTCCGAGTATGTCCCTAAAAGTCTCTGTTTGAAAGGCAAAAAAGTGTTCTGAAGTGCACTTTCCTGACATTTAAGTGACACAGGACATGCAGGGAAAATTAGTCAAGCTTTCATAATAATGAATACACAGAGAAAGCACGGTTGCTTCGGTTCTCAGAAGCCATTGTTATCAAACGACTTCGACCCAGGCTTTGGATACAAAAAGATAGCGTGACTTATCTCTCACTACCCTGGTAACCGTATTTTTTTGTTCCTGTGCTTTTGTGTTTTGTTCTGTTGCATAACATTCCACTCACTTTTGGTTTTGATTTCCACTTATGGAGTTAAACTCACTATTAAGTTTCCAAATCTATTGAATTGTTGTGTCGATCTAATAATCTTCCTTTAGTATTCACCCAACCCTCTTGAACTCCCCACCGTGATATGCATGAATTCACACTGATGATCTTGTATTTTGTCTCTAATTCATCCCTGTTTTCGAGAGAAGTGTAAACTCTAACCCCCCCCCCTCCTTGTCCAATTATTATGTAATAGTTAGTCTTTTAACGGTGAATAATTCGTCTAATTACATCTTCTTTGGAATTATGATGCCTTTACTTTATATCTACATCTCTAAATTCAGTGTAAAAATTATGTCCAAACATTTTGTAACTTATAATTGATTTATATATGTCCAAACCAAATTCACTTTTAACAGTTTGAAAAAATTTGGGCATTGGGTATATGATATTCATCATAATAAAGGTTTTTGTATTTCCCAATGAATGAAAAACAAAACGATATTGTTTTTATTGACGTTTCACTATTTAATGCTAATAGCTTTAACAAATTATTACTTAACCGGAATTTACAAAATCTCAGCATATATATAACAAAGAGTTAAAGGGTCAGCAAATAGACTTAGGTCAAGTTAAAAGGACATATTGAAAGTCAAAATAACAATGAAGATCACTAAACCAAATAACAACGGTAATAGTACATCTGTTATGATATCAAAATAAAGTTTACTATCTGGATTCCACTGCTAGCCACCATCCACCAAGTGTATACTGATTATATGGCCAGACATCGACGAGGCATCTGCACAAGAAGCCGATATGTCAACCTGAGACCGAGCACTTCGGTCCAATCAATCGACGGGAAAATCAAAAATTCAATTCAATAAAGTTTACTAACTTGATCATCGTTCGTCACTCTCGGGTTATTTTTCGTAGTCAAGTGGTCAATTGGCAAAGATAATAAAACCAAGTGTAGATTGTTGGATTTGATCAGTGTGTAAAATTATAAAAGCATCGTGTGTTTACATAGTGAACTTGTTTATCACATTCGTGTTAATTTTGTCACTTCATGGGGGAGGGAGGTGTTGTAAGCAGGTCAGATTCTGTTTTAGTCCATCATTCCTATTCAGGCAATTTGGATTCCACTTGATATGAAGTGCTTCTGATATCAGACGTTCTTTGTGATTTCTGAAGTTTTTCTGGATTATTTCAATATTGTCAAAATCAATTTTGTGGCCTGATTCTATAGCGTATATACCTATGGCTAATGATTTTTCAAGCTTTTGTAGTTCAATTGGATTTCTTGGTGGTCGAAGAGATGCTCTACGGTGTACATTTCTTCTTATTTTGATTTCGCGAGATGTTTGTCCGATGTGTATCGCATCACATTCCAAGCATTTTATTTTATAGACAAAATTTGATAGGGAATCTTTAGGGATTTGGTCTTTTATATGGACAAGGTTGCTTTGAAGTGTGTCCGATGTTTTGAAGAAAACTATAATGTCGAGCTGATTGAGTACTCTTCTGATATCATCTGACGTCTCTGCTCTATATGGAATAACGACTGTTAAGGTCCATGTTTTCGGAATGAGTTTTTGTCCATACTTAATGTCTGTGTTAATTTTGATAATGAAGTTCCTTGGGTAGTTGTTTTGCTTGAGAGTTTCAGTAATGTTTGATATTTCTTCTTCTTTTTCTTTCTCATCCGTTATCAAAGAGTGTGTTCATCTAAGAAGACTTGAAACAACTGAAATCTTTGCGCTGATGGGGTGTGATGATCTGAAGTCTAAATATTTATTGGAGTGAGTCTTCTTCCTGAATATGGATATACTAAAATGTCCGTTTTCCCTCCTCTTAACTAGGCAGTCTAGATACGGTAATTCACCGACGTCTGATTCTGCTTCCGAAGTAAACTGGATTCTGGGAGAGAGACAGTTTATTTTCCGCAGAAATCGACTGTGTAGATCTCGTTTTAGCACTACAAAAGTATCATCCACACATCTTAACCATATTTTAGGAGTGAGTATGCTTGAAAAGATGTTATTTTCGAATCTATTCATGAAAACGTCAGCGATTATTGGGGAGACTGGTGAACCCATAGCAACACCATTTGTATGTCTATATAAAATCCCTTTAAATGTAAAATAATTACTTTCTAGACAGAGTTTCAAGCTCTTAATTAATTCACTGGTGTCCAGTGTACGTCTTTGTGAAAGCGTTGTATTTGATTCTAGTAGACTGGAAATGATAACAATATTTCAATATCACTAGAAAGCCACTATCGGTCCAGGAAATAGCACCTATGATCGAACCTGCTCTACAAACATTCACCAATGAAGAATCACAATCTGTTCGTCAAAAGATACCACACATATTAATGATACAACGAAACATACCATCTAATCTCACAGTATGTCACCAAGATAATTCTTATAATGAGTTGATAAGGATGTCTAGAAAACTATCGGAGATTACAAGCATAGAACAAAAATATAGGAGTAAAATTAATCGATGTAATCTGTTCTAAGTAAATAGGGACATAAAAAAACACAGTAGTTATAATGTTAGGAATAATTACAGAATAGAGTTTAAACCTTTAAGAAAGCGGTCTCTGTAACAGTTTTGTATCGAAAGCTAATCTTTCTTATCACTGTTCTCAAAGATTGTAGTTTGAATAAGTTTCAAAATTATATAGGCACGTTTCTACCGAAAATCTTCTTCAATATTTAAGCTGGAAATCAACTATATTAAGCTAAATTTCAGTCATGGTCAACTGTAAAGCATGGAAATATAACTTACAAGTTGCGATATTTATGTCTTTCCTGTCGTGTTAAATATGGAAGTCCTTGTTCCGTAACAGCACTAGTAAAAACAAAGACAGTAGAATTAATAATGAAATCTATTGAATTTTAACAATGTTACAGGAAAAATATTATTCAACTTGATGTTTAAAACTGAGTTATACAATTAACAATACAGCTTCTAGGAGATAAACAATACTGGCAGTACCATTGAGACTACTTGATGAAAAATGATTGGTGATGTGCAGTATACAGTACCTAGAAAAATAAAAATTACCCTAATGAAGGCCAAAAATGGCTGTAATCAACGGGAGGGTAAGGAAATATTATTCATTAGATGTTCAGGATTAACTCGTGTTTCCTTCAAGTTTTAACAATTATTTATTCCAAGGTAACTTTGAAATTGTGCATGGAGTACATATCAGTATGCATTGATAGCTCATACATCCAACAGTAAATTGCACTTCAGCAGAGTTCAGTACACGCATCCGCCGTGTCGTTTATTTTCTAACTAGTCTATACTCATTCATAGGGACTATGATCAGGATTTGACCGAACAGTTCAAAAATAATCGGGCGCTCAATGAAAAATAGATATATGTAAAAATCACATTTGTAAAATCTCAGCGAAATGGAAATGAGTAACTCCAACGTTTCGTTCGGCAAACTGGTCCGAACTTATTCAGGGAAATTAATCGAAATAAAAATAACGAAGGTTTATGTTTGAGGAGAAAATCTCCGTTGATTTTAAAAAAATCATATGAGTCATGAAACAGGCATCAAAATATGATGAACAAAATTGTACGAATCGTGATCAAAATTTAACCTCAGACTGACAAATATTAGTCTACTTTTTCATCAGAATTTTAGTAATTACGTTTGGCTACAGTTAATGGTCGTAGATAACTGAATATAAAAAATGTTTTCAATGTGTATTCATCAGTGATGAGCGTAAGGTGTCCGATGCACGGAAATACACTGTTATGTCATGATTGTTAAAGATTCGCTTTATCTCATCCAATATTTCTTTGCGGTAAGGAATCACTACTTTACTAAACCAAGCTTTAGGAACTGGTTTTGGTTCATCCTTATATTCACATTTTAGATGTCTTTTTATAAAGGCTTTGGGATAAATTGTTTGATTCAAGAGTCGACTGAACTAATTTTATTGATATTGGTCTTCCTACTAGGAAGCTTATCAACAAACTCACACGACTTAGTCAAACTGAAGCAAGATTTACAAATCATCGGATTTTTAACAGTCGATGCTTAAAAAGCCATATAATTCCAAAATATTTACGTCTACGTACTCCAATTACTTCAAACAAAATAACATCAGCCGCAGAACATGTCAGTAAATTATGTCTAAGAGAAGAATTACATCGAGTTACTGTAAAACTAAATAATGTACGAAATCAAATTGAAAAACTCAAACACAAACTCAAATGTATGATCAATGACAAAGATTATATAATTGTTATTGAAACATCCAACAAAGCTAGAGAATCCGCATTAAGAAAATCAAAAATCACGCAAATCAAAAAATTCAACAAACTAATAGAAGAAAAGAACACAACAAATGAAACTGATATCAATGCTTCATCCTCTATCGACAGAACAAAGTGGGTGATCAACCTCTCATCAAGGGAACTAAACTCTAATGAGATAAAAGTACTTGAAAAAGGACTAAACTTCAACGTAACAGTTAATAAATTAAAACCAGAGGACGTCATTCCTAACATAGAAGCAGCACTAAACTCAATAGATAAGACTACAGCAGAAGAGGTTCGAGCACAATGTGCATTAACCCTAAAAAATCAAAAGAAAACAAAATCAAACTTAACCAAATCGGAAAGGGAAGCTTTAATTAGTCTTAAACAGGATAAAAACATTGTCATCGCAAAAGCTGACAAAGGAAACGCCACCGTAGTTTTGAATAAATCTGACTACATCAAAAAAGTTACTGAACATATTCAAACGGGTCCATATGAGGAAATTAAGAAGCCTGTAGATACAATAATGAATAAGGTTAAGAAATCTACAGCGGAACTAATACGCAGAATGAAGCCATCACTGGGTGAGTCTAAATGGTTTAATTTAATGCCTAAAACTAATAATGCTAGTAGAATATATGGTACTATAAAAATACATAAGCCAGGTTACCCCATAAGACCAATAGTAGATTTTAGAAATACCCCCACGTATGAATTATCAAAACACTTAGCTCTAATACTATGCCCCATTAGAAATCGTTCAAACTCTAGATTAACTAATTCATATGAGATGAAAAATAAACTAAATGACATTCAACTAGCGAATGATGAAACAATGGTTAGTTTTGATATAACTAGTCTTTATACTAATATACCAGTTAATATGGCCTTAGAAGCAGTTAAAAAAGAATTAACTGCGGATCCGGAACTCAGTCATAGGACAAAGCTGTCCATTGAAGAAATTATTTTAGGGATTCAGTTATGCCTCACATCTACTATCTTTAAGTTCCAAGGCAAAATATATAGACAAACAGAAGGTGTAGCAATGGGATCACCAATATCCCCTATCGTAGCAGACATATTTATGGACAGCTGGGAAAATAGTGCCCTCAATACATTTAACCCTACTCCGAAAATATGGTGGAGATATGTGGATGACACTTTCACAGTGTTAAAAACAGAACACATCTCTAGCTTCTTGACACATATAAACTCACAAGTTGAGGGAATAAAATTCACATTTGAATCAGAAAATGAACAAGGAGAATTAGCTATGTTAGATTGTAAGATAAAAAGAATAGAAGAAGGCAAACTACACACTAGTGTTTATAGAAAACCAACGCATTCTAATAGATATTTAGACTTTAATTCGTCTCATCCTTTAACTGTTAAGGCAGGCTTAGTTAAATGTTTAACAAACCGAGCAGTGGCACTAAGTAGCACAAAAAAAGATCTAAATGATGAATTAAAACAGATAGAAGAAGCGTTGGTGTTGAATAACTATCCTATAAAATTCATTAGGAAGATCATTAAAGGCCAAAAACAAAATAAAAATAATTGTGAAACTAGTAATAATAACATAAATAAGAAAGAATATAAGTCATCCACAGTTATACCATATAAAGAGGGGACATCTGAGACACTACGTAGGATTCTGAATAAAATAGGAATTAGGGTGGCATTTAAACCTACAAACTCACTCAGGGACAAGCTCTGTAGGTTAAAGGACCCAGTTGACCCAATTAGACAAAATAATATTATTTACAAAATACCATGCAATGACTGTGAGGTCAACTACATAGGTCAAACTAGTAGGTCAGGGGTAGTCAGATTGTCAGAGCATAAAAATTTAGCTAAGGTAAGAATGGTTGACCCCGAGAAGATAAGTAATTTAGAAAAAAGCTCAGCAATTGCAATGCATGCGCTAACACACAACCACACAATAGGGTGGGAGAGGGTTAAAATTCTAAAAAGTAATCTAGGTAGGTGGAGAGAGAGGTTGATTACTGAATCCTTGTTCATCGAGTCTACACCCAACACATGCAATAGGAATGACTCGTCACTCATACCTGAAATATGGAAAATACTATTACCAATCAAATCAAGTGAAAATCAAGAGAAAAACAATGGAACTATATAAATGAATTTAGGAAGTCGTGTGATTACCTTGATATGATTATGAGCAATAAATTGTGCTCGAAACGTCATCAGTAAACATTACTGTATAACACTGTGAGACTTTATCAAAACAAAATTTACCCATAATGAACTAATTTTAATTCCCTGATGATCTTTTTTCCTCAGTAGATGGATGTTTGGTTCTGTTAATCAGATTCTTGGCCACAGTTATTCTGATGGTAAAAAGATTTGCTGAACAGTAGTCTAGATATCTATCCGAATATGTCAGCTTTCTGAAAATGTTTATTTTAAGTTTTCCATCTGGTTGTCTTTTTACTAAACAGTTCAGGAAAGCCAAATCACTTTCGTTGGATTAAATCTCTTTGGAAAAAATTAATGGTTTCTGATATATTATTCATTGAATGAAAAATTTCGCTGAACATGCTGTGTCTTATTATAAGAAAGGTATCATCCACCCTTTTTAATCACACTTTTGGAGGACTAGGCTGGGGGGTTCGTATCTACCTTGCCGAAGCCAATGTACTTTGTGCGTCACTGGCATGACGATAGAATGCTCGCCAATCACGCAGGTGGCCCGGAGTTTGATTCTCAGGCAACGCTCTCCTTTACCTTGTTGAGCCAGTAGTAAGACTAGTAAAGAGGGGAGGGTGGGCAAGAGACTGACAACTCCATTCCAAAAAACAAACATCAGTGCTACCAAGACGTTAGGCCTCTAGCCTAAAGCCCTATTTTTCAATGGTAACGTAAAGGAATAAAAAAATAGTCAATAAACATGATGTTATAATGTTTACTTTAACTGGAGAGTAATGTAGTATCGTATCATTACGAGTTGATCACGGATTGATATCAGTTAGAGAACCATTGAAGTTAGAGTTCATGGGCCATTCAGTCGGGTCCCAGTGGCTGAATGGTATACGAGTTTGTCTTTTAACCGGAAGATCCTGGGTTCAAATCGCAGTGGGTGTATACTGATGATGATTCCCAAACTAGGATGAAACAGCAGCTGTCCAGTGCTCCCTGGTTTTCAATGGTTCTCTAACTGATATCAATCCTTGATCAACTCGTAAAAACATAACTAACCCTTACAAACCAAACTATAAAAAATATCGTATCATTATTAAAATGACTCTTTCTATCAGTTATATCGTCTGCATTTTTGACTGCAAAAGAAGTATAACACTTAAAAGTATACATCTGAAAAAAGCGTCTCTTAGACTCAAGTTATACTGAACAGGCGACTTTATCACTTCATTGAATACGGGATAGTACCAATAAAAGTCGACTTATAAGTGTAGTCAGTTTTGACAAAGTTTTGCCAGAATCCATATCCTCATGTTGTAATCTAGTTATCCTAGCAGAGCAGAGGTTTGAGCAAAAACTAAACAGTTTAAAACTGCAATCTCTGACCCACTAAAGTAGGCATTAGTAGCAAGTCGTATAAACTACGTATTGCATTTCATTTTCATCATGGTTACCCAGTGAAGACTTAATTTATGTTTAGAATTAACGAATAGCCAAAATATTTTACTACTATGCCGTGACAAATGCAAAAAAATGACTCCTAGAGGCTAATTGTTCAATAATGCTAATATGCAAATATCATTCCTAGGAAATAAGAAAACAGAGAATCTTCTAGAAAGTCAGTTATTCCAGAAGGTCACCATTGTAAAGGACTGGAATTGGCCGTTATCATTTTCATAAAGCTAGATCATGTATTGTAACTTGACGATGAATAATAAAAATATGAAAAATTCAAGAATTTAAACTGTCAGGTTTGTGCAGGTTATCTAGTTCAGGTATGACTGTAATATGAAGTGATAGCGTCTACTAGGAGTACGGTACTGAATAATATGTGTTGCTTTTGAAAGCATTCATTGTACTGAACAATATTCATCATAACTTAACGGTTGGCTTGTGACACAAGATTTCAGAAATTCTTTAAGGCACTGTTTACACCTCACATATATCAAACTGTTTTAAACTGACTGCTGTTCTCCTATAATTTTAGCGATGAATTTACTTTCCTCCATTTTTTATTTGGAAAGTAGTGAATATGTAAATCCAACACATCTATGCAAGCTCTTTAATATTTTAAAATAAATTTTTGTCACACAGAAAACGTTTACCCTAAAACAACTTCTATGCAATGCTTCCCGCAAATACATCAGTAGTTTGAATTCATCCTGAGTGCGCATCATTTATGAAGCGCATTAGAAGACTAAGTAAATACAATTTCAAAATTTTTTTAAATGTATTTGCGAAAAGAGTAAAATCTAACAATTAACAAATGAAAAACAAATGTCCTATAGAATTTCCTTTGCATTAAAAATCACATGCCAAAGTAAATGTGACCACAATCCTATCAGTAGTCTAGGTGACAAAAACACAAGCTGACTAAAAATCAAAGCCTTTCATTTGAAACAAAAATAAGAAGAATTTTTCAGTTTGATTAAGTGAAATACATCAGTATTCATCGGTACTGAAAGTTGTTTCACATGGAATATCTCGAGAGTACAGGAAAATAGAACACTACTCACACTTTAAAAGTAAAAGTAAACTGCTGAACCACTGGCTTGCTAGGTTTTACAAAGTTGCAATATTCTTTTGCCAGTTAAATCTTAAAAAGACACTTTAGAACCTAGATAGCAATGAATAGACTGTAATCAGCGGTAAATACGACTCATAACTGACGACCTGCTTACATCACTCGACTACCTGAATTTCCATCCGGTATAATGCATAAACGCTTCTCCATTTCTTATTGTTTTGACCACTTGTATTTTTGGATTACTACTTTGGCCTGTATATAGTTTTAGTTTTCTGTAATGCAGAGCACTTCTTGAAGGAAATTAGGAAGAAATATCATAGGGATTTGAATATTGTTTGAGATGGAATAACATAACGGCGTACAACCTACTGCCAAATACCATTTTAACTTTTTAAAATACGCTGAAAATTCCGCTCTGTGTTAAAATACTGTTTAGAATAAAGCTGCTACTAATATTATTACCACTAATTGACCTAATGTCTAATTACGTGAAAACATTTCACTATCACCTTCAGTGATATTATTAAATTACACAGTTTTCTGTAGAATTTTGAAAATATATAATATTCATTAATTAATTCGCAAAAAAAGATTAATTATCCTTACCTGTAGAACACATACTGATCGGAAATGAATAGACAGAGTTCAACTGACAGGTAAAGTGTAACTGTCATGAAGAAAAGCAAGGCGACAATTTTACATTTTGATGCTATGCAACCACCGCCGAATTGGCTTTGAGACATTTTCAAATACAAGAGGACAAATTGTTCTTTAATTGTGTAATTAGCAATAAAGTATTTTTTGGAAGACTAAGACAGGTAATCCTGATCCATTACGCATATATAGATATACATATATATATATATATATATATATATATATATATATATATATATATACATATGAATATATTTATAAGCATATATATACATTTATATAAAATACATTAACTCCTTAAATGAGCCAGCCAATTACGTTGATAATACTCGTCTATTGGTTTAATTACCTTGTTCATACTTTCTAAATTGATATGGCTAATAAAATACATTTAATAAAAAAAGGCATCAATTAAATGAAATTTTTATTTTTATTTACGACAAGTATTCCAACTTAGATGGTTTAATTTCACTTTCGAAATAATAAGAAATGTATCTCATTTGTAAACAAATTATTTAGCCTGAAAAGATCGTATGGATTAATCTACATGCTTCAGTAAACACTGATAATCAAAATTATAGACAGGTGTGAAATGGACGTGAAATATTACATTCAAACATGCTAACACTGAATAACGAGGAAATATATTCAGTCATTTAAACTAAATGAGTTCGTATTAAAATATTGATAGTGACGTTATGCAAAAGTGGTGAACTAACTGCATTTGAAAATCATGGCAAAAGTGGATTCCTGTTAAATTCTATAAAACGATGGAACATCTTATTTTCATAGTTCTGATTGCTTCAAAATATTTTTCAAATAAATGGATATTCCACAAGTCAAAGCATTTCCTTCAGCCTTTCATATTTTTGCACTGATTTTCAGTAATTAAACAAAGCACGCTCACTAGTGATGGCTTAGGAAAGCACTGGCATGTATTTGAATCACTAATTCTTTCTACAGTCATCTAAGTGGAAAGGAAACAAAACCACTGCAAAAACCTTAGGTGTGTAAATCAGGTAGAATGCTGCAGTACAAATACAGAACTATTAAGTCAAACTGTGCTGGTTCAGTCTCAAGTGTGGTCCGTAGACCTACAGCCATAGTTATTATTATTATAATATCCTTTAATTCCTAGAGGAACATAGGGATTCAGCTGCGCACCTCCATTGCCTTCTGTTTTCTGACAACTTTTTGACTCCGCTCCAAGTCTGCCCACATACTTTCATCTCCTCTTCACATGACCTCCTCCAAATCACCCTCACACTGACGACCAACTCGCCGCTCGCTTCCCTTTCGGGTTCCACTCGAGCGATGGCTTGTCTAGTGGTGTCACTTGATGGTTTCCTCAGAGTATGGCCAATCCATCTCCATTTCTTCCTGCTGTGTTGGTTCGCTCATTGCCAGAGATCCTTCCCTGTTGCTGATCTTTCCTGGCCAGCCATCTGATCTTGAGTATTGAGCGAAGACAACTGTTAATGAAGGTCTGAAGTTTGTTGCAGATGCTCTTTATGACGCGCCGGCCAAGTCTCTGATCCGTATGGTGAGTAGCACTGACTGACTTCACATTGGAGTTGGAAATCCGGATCTTATTTTTGATGCTGAGTGATGTTGACCTCCACACAGACTTAAGAGTTATGAAAGCTTGTCTTGCTTTTCCGATGATTCTCGCTTTGATATCCTCGTCAGATCCATCCGCCTGTAGTTGAAATGGCGATGTTTCCCAGGTAGGTGAAGGAGGTTGTTTCTTTCAGGTTCCTCCCATTTATGCTGGCTGATTGTTGTCTGTTGTTGTTGATTTTGGCTAGGAATCTTCATCACCTCTGTTTTATCTATGTTCACCTGAAGTCCTATCCTCTCTGGATGCTTCTTCTGCCAACTTGTTGTTTTTCACTTGCATATCTTCTAGTTTGTGGGAAATCAGACATATATCATCAGCGAAGTCCAGATCCTCCAAGTATTTCGTGTGAGTGCATTTTATACCTGTTTCCTCATTGCCCGTTGTCAGTAGCATTATCCAATCTACTGCAATCAGAAAGATCATTGGTGATAGTAGACAGCCAGCTTGCCTCACTCCCGTCCTCACTTCGAAGGCTTCCGTAAGTTTCCCGTTGTGGATTACTTGACATGGAGCATTGTCGTATGACTGTTGGATGAGCTGTATAATTGTCGATGGGACCCCTTGATAGTAGCGAAGTAGTTGCCAAATCACCTCTCGATCGACACTCCGCTATCGAGGGCCTTTTCAAAGTCGATGAAGTTGAGTGAGGTGGAGAGGTGTCTGTCATTCCAAGCTTTATTCAATGATGATCCGTAGTGTAGCGATTTGATCAATACATGATTTATTTCTCCTGAATCCAGCTTGTTCCGGTCGAAGTTTTTCATCCAGCTTGGCTTGTTGGATTCTCTCCAGGATGATGCGGCTTAGTATTTTGCTTGGGATGGACAGGAGCATAATTCCACGCCAGTTTTTGCATTGACTTAGGTCTCCTTTCTTTGGTAGTTTGAATAAGTATCCGTTCTTCCAATCCTCGGGTACTTTGCCCTCTTTCCACATCTTCTCCAGACATCGTTGAGAAGTGCATAATAGTTAGTTGTGAGCTGATAGGATTCAGAGGACAGGAAGCAACAAAACCTCATTTTTGTACAAGCTAGTGCAAACTGAACACAAACCAATGACACCTAGAGCATTCTGACTCCCTGTAATTGTCACTGAATTTCGCGAAAACTCAGGCGTTTGTAAAAGGAGATACATTTTATGGAGGATTTTTGGTAGACCAACGTTTAAGCAGGTATAATGGTATTTCAAACCAAGGCTATGTCTGTTGTTAAAAATGACGCTGTTTCCAAATATCATGAGTCAACTAAATACTATGATGACTGAAATCGACTCTGTATTAGACGATCAGTAAACTGCAATGCTCGTGAATTGCAGATAGCGCGATACGGATATTAAAAAATATGCAATCAAATAAAGCCAGCTTGTTAATTAAATGTTTTGGTAAAGTTGTAGAGCACATAATACACAGGTTAAACTACGTTATTTTGTTGATTCCGTTTTAAATTTATAGTAATATCTACAGTTTAATTTAGCATGAAATAACAAATACACCTGGAAGACTGACATCTTCACAAATTAGGCTGAAAACTGAAATGGAATTAAGACAATATTTCGACATTGTACGATTAAATAAACAAACATGTGGTAGAAAATACTTTAAGTCAATTAATATCAGTCCAAGTTTATATCCCAAGGTCTTGCAGGAATCAGATTAAACCACTGTGTATCACATTTCCATAATTGTGAAAATAGAATAACACCATTACTTATATATTGTAGACAATACTACCAAAATGTTGTAGTTTTTATTTACTATTGAGTCTAAGATAATAAAATTTAACCATATGTGTATATATATATTGTACTGACTGACAAAACTGATAGTCCCTTATGGATAATATTTTATTTTGATAAATCACACAGTGTTATACAGTAATATTAAATGACGACTGTTATACACTGATATTAACTGATAAGATTCAATTAAGGAATAATGCAAAAATGATCAGTTTTGATATAACTAGTCTGTACACTACATACCAATTAATATGGCCTTAGAAGCAGTTAAAAGGGAATTAATTTCGTTTATAAGAGCCAACGCATTCTAATAGATATATTTAGACTTTAATTCATCTAATCCGTTTTCCGTACAGGCTGGTTCAGTTAAATGCTTAACAAACTGAGCAATAGCACTAAGTAGTACAACAAAAGACCTAAATGATGAAATAAAACAGATAGAAGAAGCGTTGGTGTTGAATAACTATCCTATAAAATTCATTAGAAAGATGAGAAAAGGTTAAAAGCAAAATGAAAATAATGGTGAAACAAATAATGATAACATAAATAAGAAAAAATATATAACAAGAATTACACTCTATCACAATGCCCAGGTTCTATTCTTGTCTTGCAGTATGCATTGGATGCATACAGTCAGGAAATTAACTATGCCAAGCATTTGTTCACCGTATGGAGTAGGGAATGCAAGAGGCAAGACAATTTTCGAATCTTATCAGCCTAATTATTGTGAAATTATTCGGTCAAATGTTGATCACAGTTCGGATGAATCCACTTATTTGTTTGTTTGTTTTTTTGAAATCTTGTGGATAACTGTTTTTGACTTTTGTTTCTTCGCCGTAGTAGTTAATAGTTTTCGATTTATTTCTGCATTTGCGCCATAGTTTGTTCAATTAAATAGATGGAGTTTCCGGATGGAGAGTTCTGCTGAAATTCATAGACTCATTGAATTGTATTTCACCAACTATCTTTTCGTGGTTTAAATTTCAAGATTTCTTTTAAATAGTAGTCTGGGAAAATGGAATAGTACTTTTTCCCATAAACTAGTTGTGGAGGAATTCCAGTATGCTTCACCTATGTGAAAACACTAGAATTATGAAAAGTTACCCATCTTATGAAAGGAAAATTGTGGTTTTCCCTATTCTATCAACCATGGTAATGGTCAAAATATTGATGGTGATAACACAGGTGACTGTACCCACTTCACTGTGATTAGGTGCAAGTTGATAATATCTATCCATATGGCGAGAAGTGAGAATCCGATCAATTCTAAGTCAAAAACTTGTTGTTTATCAACTGTCATACTGAGTATTGTAAAATTCAGAGTATTTTTCACAAGCCCAGTTCATGTTCAGTATTATTTACTGTTGTAAACATTTGATGAGATTATTGATATTTTACTTCCCCTTGTCGAGAATCTTTAGTAGATGCCTTTACACGCTGAATTAATGAACTGTAGTTCCCATTGGCTGGTTTTAAGAATGAAAAGCCTCTAAAAATTTCATTAGGTCGGTCAAAACCACTCAGGTACCCCACACACAATGTTACTGTTTGCACCTATTTATAGGAGTACATCTATTGAAATTTTACATTAACTTTATATTTCCATCAGATATATGAGATTCAACTTCATAAGACAAAGTGGCACTGCTATAAATATTAATTTTAGTGGAAATCATTAATTGTGCTGCCTGAAATCTTCATTTTATTGATACTGTATTGAAATACCCAGTGATCGAAACCGGAGTAAATCCAAATAGTACTGGATTCCAGGAAGGGCTAAAATGATTACAGGAACAGAATTCCTAATGATCTACGTCATCTGAACAGACTGCTGAATATGGCAATGGGTAAACCATCTAACCCAGATAAAAACATCATTACAACACATACACTTCCTAAATGAGGTTGAATGGAAGTCAATAGTTATACTGTTGGAATTATGTGGTTCAACAATGATACACCCGTAGTGTATGTGTGCACATTTGATTTTGTCCTCTAAATGTTCTTGTTTATTTTATTGTGACTAAGATGCTTCATTTGTTTGGAATACTTAAGTTGCTGGATTGCATTTTGTGAGAATACGTGTCGCTAAATAATTCAAAGAGATCAAAACGTAGCACTTTATGGTGCCAACAGTCTATGAAACAACCTTAGTTTTTTTCGGTGAAATTGAAATCAGCCTAGAGAACAAGGAGGAGCCAAGGATAATCACAGTATGAATAACATTTCATGAAATTCAGTTGACATTAAATGACAACAGCTGTACAAAATATCCAAAATAAGGAAATATTTTATTTCTACTTCTGGTTACTAGACAAAACGCTTACGTATACAGAGGTCCAGCACTTTATATTATTGGACGTAGGATGGGTAGGTTTTGTCAACAGCATATTACTTTACTAATAATATTTCCATGAGTTCTATGTGGAACAGCGCTTCAGCAGGACATCGAGATTTCCGTTTTCTCTATATTTCCTCTAAGCTGGCTCCACAATCCCACTAACATTTTGACTTCCTTCTCACGCGATCACCTCTGTCACCCTCGAACGCTCAACTAGTCGTCTTCCACTCGGGTACCACTCGGCGGCTTGACGCGTGGTGTTCATGGTGTTGGTTCGTTGTCAGAGTTTCTTGTTGCCCAACCTTTCTGGCTATCTGATCCTCACTGTCGAGCCAACCAAGACAGCTGTCGATGAAAGTCTACAGTACTCTATTAGAAATACTTCACATGTCGCTCCAATTCTCTGAACCATATAGAAGCACAGACTGACTTGACATTGGTGTTGAGAATCCAGATCTTATTTCTTATGCAGAGTGCAGCAGGTTTCCACATTGTTTTTAGAGTAATAAATTATTGTCCTATTTTTTTGATCCCATCTTCAAATCCGTCGTCCGCACCACTTGTAGTTGTAACAATGCTGCCTAGATAAGTGGAAAAGGTAACTTTATATTTCTCTCACTGGTAGTGATATCTAGATGTCTTCCACACTATATAAGATGTGAACAAAAAGGCTTTTTTCTTCTGTGTAAAGTTGCTTGGGTGTCACACAGGGGTGCATACATTCAGTTGACAAGATCAGCTACTGCATCACGCCTTTTAATGAGAAATGAAAAAAAGGTATTACGCTACTGCTAACCTTCATTCTAGTGAAATTTGATCACTAAATTTATTACAGAAAATTGTTCGAAACACTAATAGTGGTATACGCCTACGTTAAAAGCATTTTCATCTTGTTGAGTATATTATCCGTTTATTTCATCAGTTTAAATATTTGGTAAGTTACTTGTTAAATAGCAGATTTTTTTCATTCATGAGGAAATCTAGTGACTTGGTGATTGGCGAATTGCTGTCTGTTATTGATTATTTACTTAAATATTACAAAAGTATGTGAAAACAGGTAACATGAATATTCGAAGATAGACCAGACTGACATAAGTATAAGTGGACGCACTAGAAAGCTCTCATTTAGATGTGTGGAAAAGGTTTAGAAGCTGGGAAGAACGTTTTATCCAAGAGACGTAAATTCTCCTTGATGGAGGCAATCGTCAGGAAGCCTTGGACCTAGGTTCCTGCTATAGGGATACAACTTGGGTGCTATGGTAGAGTATAACTCCATTATAGAATGAGTGTCTTGATATGAATAAGAGCAATAATTTCAATTAGATGCAATATGATTTGTAATGTTTAACGTAATTTGTGCTGAAAATGCCATCAGTAATAATTACTGTATAACACTGTGTGATTTTATCAAAATAAAATTTTATCCATAATGGAGGTTCCGTGCTAGTTGTCGCTCACCAGTCAGCAAGGCGTATCTGCAACCTTGAAGGAACTCATGTCCCTTATGTTCTTTCAACTAACACGAAACCTAGGTCAAGTAAGCCTTCCTGCTAATTGTCGTCAACCATCTAATACCAATAATTCCCAGTATACCGTGATGGCGAGCCACCAACCACGGCGACCACATTGCAAACTTGACTGATAGAATTCATTCCGCACCAGAGATAGGACTAGACATACTCACATTACACTAGATACTGACTAGTGTTTAGTCGAAAAAGTCTCTCAGTGTTATATGGTAAATATACTGTGTAACACTATGAAACTTTATCGAAACAAATCTTACCTACAATGATTCACAGATAGTTTGCTTGATTAAGTTTTATTTTATTTATTCAAGAAACAGTCAGTATTCAGAGATTAATCATGAGTATTAGAGGCTAGAGATAATATTTTGTATAAAGCTGTAATTAGAATGCACAATAAGTGATATGTTAATTGGTGGGTGGTGACTAGCAGTGGAATCCAGGGTGCGCATTTCGTCATATTTGGGACTCGTTAACTGGGAGTAACTGCATTGCCCAGTAAGTGATGATGTTCCCACCGAGGCTCTAACCCAGTACCCATAATTTCAAACGCCATGAGGTGGCTCTCGTGACCCGATTGGTCCAATGGATAACGCTTTGGCGTCTGAGATTATGAGCACTGGGTTCAAGCCTCGGTGGGAACATCATCACTCACTGGGCAGTGCAGTTACTCACAGTTGACGAGTCCCAAATAGGACGAAATGCACACCCTGGATTCCAGCGCTAGTCACCATTCATCAATTAACATCTAATTACATGTCCAGACATCGTCGAAGCATCTGCACAAGAAGCCGACATGTCTACCTGAGACCGAGCACTTTGGTCCAGTCAACCAACGGGAATATCTAAAATTAAATAAAATAAATGATATGTGTTAGTTATTTCTCATGCTGGGAAGAAGGTGAGTCCAGCCAGATTTATTCACTCTATAATAGTATGATTTGTGAAATCAATCTTTTCTTTTTACATCAGATGATTTAGGTAGTACATTTTCTTAATTTTTAGTTAAAAATATTGTTTTCATCCAAAAAAGCACTACTCCCTAAGCATGCATTGCTAGCCTGGAATTAATGTGTATGCACATACCCTCATATTTTGGCCCGCCTACCTTTCCTGTACAGTTACTAATTCCCTAGTCTTCGGAAATGTACAGAAAGATCCACGCAGCTTGAAAAAAACTCATAATTCACTAGTGGACAGTATTTAGCTCCACATCTTTGACAAGAAAACATAGATATGTCATCAAAAGTAATCAATCATTAGCTATGTTACATATTACTTTGATTATACGTGTCAGAGTGCTAATGTTTTCAACTGAGAAGTGCATTCTATACATTTACTAAAATATGCACACTCTTGGCTTCATTAATACCATAATAGGATGAATGGTTGAAAATCAATTCAGGAGTGTAACCTTGAATACACTTTAATAGCATTTGCCTACTTTGTTTTTAAGTTAAAAATAGACCTGAAGTCGTCTAATCAATAGTTTCCATGCTGCGATCACCGACTACTTTAAGTTTTTTCTTTTAGCATTTGTTTTTCTGATTACTGAGAATGGTAAAAAAAAACGTTATATGTTGCCGCTTATATCCTTTTCTGTTAGATTTTTATGGTAGGTTTTATATATAAAAATATTTATGCAGATATGGTGATTTCTGTAATATTTGCTTGATATCACTACTTCTATATATTTAACCATATCATATCATAAGCCATAGCTTCTTTGTTTACGATAAATTATACAGTGTATCTTTAAGTATTTTGATGAATTAACTCAAAAAAACATTAATCTGTCTTATTTATATTTTTATATTTTATATTTTTGATTACAGCTTGATTCCACACTGTATTTTGGTACAAGTATGAAATTTTCAGCATGGATATCGGTAGCCCAAATTTCGCAGGCCAACCATAGATATCAGCTGTGCGTCGGCGTGTGCTCGAACCCCGGACCATGTGCATGGTTGGCGAGAGTTCTAACCACTGTGCCACCGACGCACTATGAGATCTTTATTGATTTTGCAAATAAGTTTAGTAATCAAACTAAAAACAATAAATAATATTTTGAATCAATACTTCACCGCCATCTTTGGTTGTGATTGACTGGATTTCAGTAGTAGTTAAAAGTTAAGTAGAAATCAAGAAGCGACGATCTTTGTTTCGTCCTAGCTTCGTCCGCATCAGTGATGAGCAGATATTTTCAGCGATTCAGTAACTGAGGTCACTGCGTGACTAAATTCACATTCAAGAAGATTTTCTTTTGCAGTCAGGTTGACTTCATCTAGAATGGGTGTAAAGTTTGAACATTAATCAACAGAGGGTTAACAGCTCAAGTATATTGAGTGACGAGAATAAATTAACGTAAACTTAAAATGATTATATTAATTCAACTCAAATGAACAATAGGTTCATCAGTTAGTGCTGGTAGCTGAAAACAGGAATTATGAATAATTTATCCTATATTCAGACTAGAGATATTGTGCCTATAGCTACCAAAGTCAGTTTAAGTACAATCCTCAGCGTACTTTCATGAGAAATAAACTTTTAGTATTTTTAAACTGGTACTTATTTTCGACTGATTTCATTGAGCATAGTCCGTGGTGATCACGTATTGAAGAGACTTTATGTCAGAGAGTTAGCTTCACCTAAATGACATTTGAATTCAGGTGAACACACAATTATTTTTTAGGGTGAATAACAGATAAATTGATTCATCAAAACTCGGAATTGCTGGAGATTTCATTTGAAGAATAATGTTTGACTTATACGTTTGGGAGCCGATAACACTAATTTGTCAGTACACTGATAAGTACAGGTTCTTCCATTTTACCTCATCAAAATATCACTTAATTTTTTCATCTCACCTGATACACAGCACCCTCTATTTTTATGGTAAAAAATGCTTGGCCGCCACAGTATCGTGCTGTTAATTTGCAGGCCATTGATTAGAATTCTATTCAATACAGTGCTTGATACTCACCAGTACCGTTAGACAGTCCAAGAATCCCTCAAAGTACGGAATAAGCACTGAGAATTAAATCAAATATTTCAAATAAGGTGGGATTAGATCTCTGTTGACAAGAATAGAACACAACAAACACTTCCCACTGACAGTACAAAATCTAAAACCCCACGGAATAAACTTGAATTCATTCAGACAAAACCATAAACATGGAACAACATATTATCAACACCACCACACAATAGCAAAGAGAAGCATTAAAATTAAGTAATAAACACAAACAAAGAGAAACAAGAAGGATTAAGTCAACGGGTAGTAGGCAAGCATTGGAACAAGAAGATACAGCTTAGAAAAAACCGACATTTTTTACAAAGTTAGTTGAAATATCCAACTGATCGTTCAGGAGGGATTTTCGAAACAAATATTCTGTTACAAGAATGTCTTTGCTTCGATGAAGATTTCACTGTTCTAAAATTGTCATCCATATTCTGCACATTGTGTCTCTTTTTTGTCTTATATTCCAATCGCCAAAATGAAGAGTTATCCAGAATAATTAGTCCCATTATGATAAAAAGGACGCTTGTCTGAAAGACGTAATGCATGCGCTGAAGACATTTCACTCAGTCTAATAACACATCTACTTGTCACCTCAATCTATATTTAAATAAACTAGAAGAAAAGAAAATGTATTTAAAGTAGTAAAAAATTAACGAAATTCTTGATAAAATTAGGAATAAATCTCATGTTCGACAGATGATAGAGTTTAATTCGTCTCAAAATCAAATAACTTGTTCTCCTTCTTTACGGTTATTTCAGTGTAGACGACACTTCAAGGCCTAGAGCACGCTATATGCTTCAAAGTTTAGTGTTTTCTACACCTGTCAAAATACTTTAAGGGGCATTCTTCTTTATCTAATGCGTCGGTTACCACCTATCATATCGGCTGTGCAGATACAATTAACTGACATTTCATACAGTTCATGATAATAATAGCTTTATGCCAACCAGTATTTTTAGTAAAAATGTAGGATTTTCAGCATGTAGTACAGTATTGCATCTAACTTATTACAGGGGTAATAACTGAAAATATGTCGTTCATAATGATAATATTGTTCAGTAAGAATACAAGCGAAAACCGACAAAGCAGCCGGCGAAGACAGGACTCCAAGTGAACATAGACAAGACGGAGGTGATAAAAATAACCAACCAACAACAACAGCAGCAACATCCAGCGTCAATCACCATCAACGGGAGGGATTTGATAGAGGTTACTTCATTCACTCACCTATCTAGGGAGCATTGTCTCAACTGCAGAAAGTCGGAACGGACGAGGATGTCAAATTCAGAATAATTGGGAAGGCAAGAAACACATATTTTTTTCTTTCCTTCACGTTCCCAGTGGAACATAGGGCTTCAAGCTAGTGACCTGAAGTTTCTGTAGCAGTTTTCATTTTACAGGATGGGGTTGCTAGTCTCATTCCCAACCTTTCCTCTTTACCAGCATTATTTCTGGCTTAGCGAGGTAAAGGAGTGCGTCGGCCGGGCATCAAACCCCGGACGATGTTCATGGTAGGCGAGCGTCCTAACCGCTATGCCACCGACGCACGAGAAACACATTCGTCAACCTGAAATCAATCTGAAAATCTTCGTCACTCAGCATCACCAACAAAATTCGGATTTTCAATACAAACGTAAAGTCAGTCAGTTCTTCTATACGGATCAGAAACTTGGCAGGCGGGTCACAAAGAATATTTCCAACGGCCTGTTGTAGACCTTTATTAACAACTGTCTTCGCTCTATACCGAAGATCAGATGGCCGGAAAGAATCACCAACAAGAAACTATGGGAACAAACAAAGCAAGAACCAATCGCCCAGCAAATATGCAGGAGAAATTGGAGATGGATTGGACACTCGCTCGCTGAGGAGACTGGTGGGTGACATCGCGCGTCAAGCCCTCGAGTGGAACCAGACCGAAAGGGAAGCGGCATGTGGGACGCCCAAGGATGACATGGAGGAGATCGTGTGAAGAGGAGTTGAGAGAGTATGGACTAACATGGATGCAGGTGAAAAGTACAGCAGAAGACAGAAGCAAATGGAGACGTGCATTTTGAAGCCCTATGTTCCGCTAGGAGCAATAATAATAACAATAAAAGAATATAAATACAAAATTAAATTAATTAAAAATATTAGCGCTATAGTAATGAAAAATATAGGGCCGTTTATTTATAGTTGCACAGCAAGTTGTAAGTGTCCTACCTTCAAATTTCCCATCACGAAAAATGTGCTAAATGGGGTAATGCTGAAATTTGGTACTTAGTTTACCGAGGATAAAATCTCCTCTAGTTGCTTTTGGTCCCACCTGGTAAGATGCAAGCAGAATATCGTGTATATAGAGGATGCTCAGAGTTCAACAAGGTGACACTTGCTGATTTCTTGTATGAGTTCAAGTTTCTATCTATAAAACTAATAACAAATTTGTTCACCTGCATCCCACTCTACCCACCAACCGCTTTTAGTGCCTTTGCAATGTAACAAAGTCTTTATTAAGTAGCCTAGCAAAGAATAAAGGAGAGGAATGAAGAAGAATAGGTAGAATAAAAGAGTCAACAAAGCGTAAAAGTAGAGACTGAGCCATACGGGATTGTCCCAACTTCCTTACGTATAAGGTTAAACGAAATATCTTCGAGAGATCATGCAGAATATACAATCGAAGGTACTTAACATTCGACTTATTTCCAACTTCACTGCAATCTATAATAGCAGAGCTATACGAATCAACCAGTTCATGTAAGCCGCACCTGTATCTGGAATTGAGATTAACAACATGACATTTGTAGGGATTTAGCTCCAAACCATTTGATTACGACCACTGACATATTTCTCTTTTGAATTATCTGATAGAGAACTAACCAGTCTGCGAACAATAAGATCATCGGCATGCTCAACAAAATTGACTTCACAGAATGGGGCAAGTCGCGTAAGAAGAGAGAAAACGGAAAACAGGAGGAAGAATACCTTGAGGGACACTGGCTGCAGTAAGTGAAGCAGAAGTAGACTTCCCATTATCTACCTTGCGCCGCTTCTTATCAGAAAGTAAGAATGCAACCACTTATTAATCTGGCACCCTGCTTGTGTCACAGCACGCTTGCTTAACAAAAGCGGCCTAGGAACAGAGTCAAAGGGGGATGTGTAATCAAGGAAGACACACAGTACAGATTTGGCACCTTTGTCTACATTAGATAAAATGTCATGACATAAGACGACAATGGTATCTAAAGTATACTTACTGTGTTTATAAGGAAATCGGGTAGGATAGTTAAAAGTCTTCAGTGAGGGTTCAAGGTTACGTAAAAGCAGTCTATCCGTTATTTTTTTAAAGATGAAGTATTGACATCCACTTGATGGTTTTGGCACAGCAACTATTTTAATGTCCCTCCAAGAGGCAGAGATTTGAGACACTTACGGAGACCCTTTCTATGAGAACCAAAGAAGCAGCTTTTAATTACACTTGTAGCATTTGAAATTATAACATCTGCTGGATGATGTATGAAAGAGTTATTAGACCTACCGGCATCAAATGAAGAAGGACCATTAATTATTTACTCATCACCGGTGACTTCCTTGAATAGTTTTCACATATTTGATGAGGTTTGGCATGCTAAGAACTCCTGGTTATAGATAGAATTTAATCTCTGTATTTCTGATTTGATTAAAATTTTCTGTCCCTTACCACCATGATCGCCGTTTATTTTTCTCTTGGAAGCTTTTCATGATGACTGAAGCAGACTGAAGGGTCCCAGTGACTTAATGGTCTGTGAGCTCGCCTTGTAACCAGAAGGTCCTGGATTCGAACTTCGGCAGTGGGTGCCCATTGACGGTTTCCAAACAGCGGTCCAGTACTCCCAGCTGGTTCTCCAACGGTTCTCTAACTTATGTCAGCTCATGACGAAACCCTCCGACCAATCAAACACATTCCCTACAAGACCAATGTTTTAAAAAGAAGTGGTCAGATCTTATGAAGATTGTCTCAAACTTCCAGATAGAATTTGAAACTTAGATAAACCGGCCTTACTTAAATCGGTCGTTTTGTTGAACATATTTAAAATGCAAGTTAACTGCAAGATTTCGCTTACAAGTACGACCAATATGATTTTGTACACAGTACAGACTCTGCAGTAGATCTGCAGAGTTCTTATGCGTGCTGCACAAGACGGAAATGTCACCATACCACCATATGTGAAGAGTGACCTTAGCAACCAAATCAAATTCCCCACAGTAAATCCCGCCCAAATGCTCAGAATGTTCACCTTCAGAAGTCAAACCATTGTTGACAGTACGTAATAACAGTATTAGGAACAATTGTTTCAAATATGTTGGAGCTATACGGGATGAATTATCATTAAAGCCCCTTTAATTTTCTTGATTTTAATCGATAATGCATTCCTTTATTTTTATACTTTGGTTTGTTTTTTTTTGTTTGATCATATGAATTCATTTCATATTAAAAATCGATTCTCATTACATTGTCAAATTTAGTTTAAATATATGAAAGATTAAATAGTATCTTTCTACTTGAACTGCTTAAATTTTGCTTTACGCCAGTTACTCTGTGACTATGGGTCGTTGCAAGATCTGTGACTAATGCGTTTTCTCTAAACTCCTTAAATAACTACGACTTATCGATCTCGTTTCGACTCAGATTTCGCTCTTTGATATTTTAATTGGTCGTAATCGATTACTCTGACCTTTTACTTGACCTTATGATCAATACGTCCTATTTGTTAAACTGTTTTGCTTAGTTCTAACTATTAGGACTTGGAAAACACAGCTTTGATCTTAATTCCATTTAATGATCCCTCACATCATCATTTGTTTACTTATAAGTTCCTGTAGATTTTTCCATAAACTGGAATGGATAATTATTGAGTTATTATTGAACATTGAGAAGACGGAAATGATAAAGATAACCAACCAACAACAACGACAACCAGAATCAATCTCCAAAAACCGGAGAGATTTTACAGAGGTGACTTTTTTGAGTTATCTGACTCGGAAGCATCGTTTTTAACCGAAGGTACTCTGAACGGTTGAAGAAGTCAAAGCCAGCCAGTCAGTCAGTCAGCCAGGATCGGAATCGAAATATACCCACTGCTTCATCAACCTGAAACCATTTTCAATATCTTCTACAATCCGCCCCAGCATAAACAACAAGAATCGGATTATGTCCAACACAAATGTGAAGTCACTCAGTCAGTCAGTGTTTCTACATGGGTGAGAAACCTGCACTGTGTTTCACAAAAATGATTTCCAACAGCCAGTTGCTGACTTTGATCAACACCTGTCACCTTCGCTGGCTCCATATCGAGAATCAGATGGCCAGCTGTTCAGAGAGAATTAGTAACAAGAAACTGTGTCAATGAACGAAACAACCAAGAACCGATTGCTGAACAAATATGTAGGAGAAAGTGGAGATGGATAGGGCATACATTTAGGAGGCCGTTGAGTGACACCACGCCCAATCGACGCCATCACTCGAGTGGAATCCGAATGTGAAGCGACGAATGTGTCTTCCTTAAGTGAAAGGGTGACATGTAGGAGATTATGTGGTGTGGAGGAGATGAGAGATTGTGGGCAATCGTGGTCCAAGCTGAAGACGACAGCAGAAAATAGGAGAAAGTGGAGATGTGTTTTAGTCCTATGTTCTACTTGGAACCCAAGGGAATAATAATAATAATAATGGTGACACTGATATTTTCATTCTTCATTCAAAATCTTGGACTACCTACTCAAGTCGTAACTGCAACATGAAACAGGTTTCAAAATCAGATACTGTAGTTCCCACTTGAGAAATATGGGAAAAAAGAATAACTGATTGTCGCACAGCAATTTTCGAAAGGCATATATTCCACCACTCGCATTCTGTTTAAGATAAGGCGATGAAACATCTGTGTTAAAGTTAACAACAACTCTAATACAGAAAGTGGAAATTTACAAAGGCTTAGGAAAAACATGGTTCAAAGTAAAATTCAGTACTACAGAAACAACTATAGGAATCTTAGGAGTTGGATTAGTTTTAGGAAAAATAAAATTTTATTGCAGGCCAAAATGTGACCTTAAGTAGAATTAATTAACTAAAAATCTTTGGTTACGTATTATTAGTAAGTAGTATGAGTGAATTTCAAGAATAACCACATCTAGACATTAATGAAAACAAAGCACGTTGCTCGGCGAATAGTCACTTTTCGGTGAATTCATTCACTTCGCTGTACAATTCCAATGACATATACTTATTTTTGCATATGTGTGTGTGTACCTCAGGTTTGTCCGATACGAAAGGGAATAAGTTAGGGTTATTGCTGTCACGATATTTTAAAAATGTGAAGAGTAATCAAACTGTAACTAGGGGTTGAGGTGAGGATTGATAAGAGGGTAGTGGTGATGTATTGTCTAACACACATATTTATTAACACATAGAAGATCCTGAATAAGAGTGATGCAGTTACGTAATGAGATGAATAGTTTAATGAGTGAGTTTTGATTAAATAAAGTGTGGAGTCCTCAAAAATAAACTTATCCAAGCTCACTTATACCCATTGTGATTGGTAGGTTTTCATTTGAGTAAACGTTTCCGCTAATACATTTTGTGTGTTACTGACCCGGGATTTGATATCAGATAGACATTCAACTTTTTCAACTTAAGTGAACAAATCAATATATGCATAAATTTCACAGATCCACTGACTCGACTTACAAAACTAATTTTATTGTGTAACTTAACCAAAGAAGTATAATGTTTGAAGATTTAGTCTTTTTCAGTTGGTAGCAATATACGGATGAGACAGACAATTGTATTTTGTCTACTCTTTTTTGCAGAAGAGAAGCTGTGCAGCAGCAGAAGTGTAGACGTAGAATTTCTATAACTGTTTAAATCTGTCATGGAATGTTTGGACGATTAATCTCTCCACTGGAAGGTTTCACCAGTTCTTTGATCAGAGTGCCTAAGATAAGGGATTGTTCACTAGAGGTAAGACTGATTCACCTTAGATATTTTGTAATGCAGCCGAAGGTAGTAAAGAGGATACGATCTCGGTATTTGCATGGAAACATTAAATTCAGTTTTTACTTGAGAATCTGGTGCTGACGAAAACTGTAAAACCTGGTTCAATGTAACTACCAACTGAAAGAAAGTGATCCAGATGTTGTGGATAGAATCATTAACAGGCTTTGTGGTGACTATGACGCAGTTATATAAACAATCTACAGCTGTGATATTTTCTACTGCACTTTTATAAACCCCTTTTTATTGCAAAACATGTACTCTTTCACACTAAATTATTTTTAACTTAGTTCATTGTTCTTTCGTTATAAATGTACGTATTTCTGTTGATTACGTGTATCTCTTTTATTTGAAATATTTCGAGAACATTGCATAGTTAACGCGGATGATAGGCAGTGTAGTGATACTTGTGTGAAATGCTGTCAAAGTCTTAAACCTTAAAAATACCTCTTCAATACGTCATCAAGGCTTGTGTGAAATGTTTCAGTCATACTTAATCAGGTTGCGTACATTATAAGTATTCATTAGTGTTAACAAGCAAAACAAGCTATAGAACCTGCATTTGTAATGGAGTAAGAAATATCACTCAACCAATGGGGGCTGTCTATGTGAGTGACTTGTATTGGCAGCCTAGGCACTTTAAATAAGTATTAGAAAGGTGACTGTCATTATTTCGTATCAGTAGCTCCCCAGATGACCGTATTAACGCTTAAACTACTACTACTGCTACTTGGCCACGTCATTCTGCTTCATTGATTATTTTGTTGTCCTAACGTACTGAAAATTATTACGTAGGCTTTTATTGTTCACATCACCTGTTTACAGTCTACCGATGGAAGCAGTTACTGAAAAGTAATAATAGTTTCTCATTATATCGTAATTCAACCACGCGTAAATATGATATTTTCGGATATTACATCTTCTAAATTGACATAACGATTCGTCTCAGCAAACAAAAATTATTATTAATCTATGAATGGCGTGAAAACCTTTTTTGAAATATTTACTTCAACAAATACATTCACAGTATCACAAATATGTCATCATTCGCAGACATACTTACAGTTTGAACGTCATTAGAACGTCTTAATATACTGAGTGACTGCGGAAGTGAAGACCAAACATAACCTAGGGGAATAAAAATGATAAAACTGCCGTCTGTTAAGAAATGCTTGGAGTTGAATAAGCAGTTTAAAATACAGTACTTTGCAGTTAAATGAATGTCTTTTCACTGTTATCTCGTCAATTAATCAAATCAGTTTCTTTTCTGGCTATGAGACTTTATAAACATCGCGAAATCTAAATTACCCTGATATTCAACACACTTAATCATCTACGAAAATATGTTCTACTTATATGCCAGTTACTTAGTGTTTCTCATCATAAATAGCAATTTGCAGCGAAATTTGACATTCTGTATGCGCTTCAACATGTAGATTCGGTGAAGACATAGTATTCTGTCAATGGACTCTAGACGAATTTTCTTTTCAATCTTTACAAGTTATTTTTGCTTGAAATATGGTATTTAAAATTCATTTCTGTCGAAAAAAAAAGCGAAAACAACGTGAAGCAGCCCAAAGACCACAAAACGATAACAGCTGATCTCTGTTGCAATCAGCTGATTTGTGCCGCTACCTCCTACTGTTTTCATTTCATCTTCACATTATCCACACCATGTTACACTAGGAGATCCGACCAGTGTCCTGTCACTCAATTTTCACTCGAGGGACTAGTGTGTGGTGTTACTTAAATGTTTCGTCAAGGTATGTCAAATCCATCTTCATTCATTCCTGCATATTTTCTAGACAAGAGGTCAACATTTAGTTCTTCGCTACATTCTCTTAATGCTTAACCTTTCTGGGTGGCCATCTGGTTTTCACTATGCAAGTAATAAAGGCAGCCATTGATAAACGTCTGCAGTGGCTTACTGGTAAATTGTGTACGAAGTCTCCGGATGATACACCAGCATTCATTGACCCGATATTAGTGTTGAAAATTAGGCTATTCTTTCTTGTTCTGCCTGATGTAGGTCTCCACACTGACTTCAGAATAGTAGACACCTATACTGCTGTCTTAATCAGATCCTGATCTACTCATCGATGTTTCCCGCCTGTAATTGCATTGATACCGTCCAGGTTAGATAGGTGGAAGAGATGGCTTTTTTTGGTTCTCTGATTGATCATGATTGGTCTTTACCTGACAATCACAAAGATTAAATTATTTGTGGCTTTGAAATTTCTGTGAGACTAGATATGGTGAACTTTTGTTATTTGTCCAACATTTTAAGGATATTATTATTATTCCTTTGGGTGCGCAGTGGGACATACAGCTCCAACAGTACATTTCAACTTTCATATTGCATTCTGTGGTCCTCTATAGCTAGTCCCACAATTTCCCATAATCTCTCATCTCCTCTTCTCATAATCTTCTCCATATCACTCTCGGACGCCCTACTCGTCCTTTCTCATTTTGGTTCCACTTGAGCTGTGTTCTAGCACGTGGTGTCACCAGACGGTCACAGCATGTGTTCCGGTTCATCTCCATTTTCTCCTACACATTTGTTGGGCAACAGGTTTTTGTTTGGTACGTTAATTGCCACAGCTTCTTGTTGTTAATTTTTTTGCTGGCCAATCGATCGTGAATATGCAGCCAGTGAAGGCAGATGTTGATAAAAGTCTGCAGCTTGTTGGAAATACCTTTCGTGATACTCCAAGTTTCTGATTGACTTCATATTTGTGTTGAAAATCCGAATTTCGTTCTTTATGTTTGGTGCAGAAGATTTCTAAACTGATTTCATGGTGATGAAGGTCTGCCTAGCCTTTCTGATTCTGGCTTACAAATCGTCGTTCGTTCCGTATGTAGCTAGAACGGTGCTTCCTGGATAAGTGTCGAAAGTGACCTCTTTCGAATTCCTTCCGTTGATACTGATCGGTGCTGGTTGTTGTTGCTGCTGGTTGGTTATCTTCATCGCCTCCGTCTTCCCTATGTTCACCCGGAGTTCCGTCTTTGCTGCCTCCCTCTTCTGCCAACTTGTTGGTTCCAGGGTACTTCTTACCCCAATTACCACACATGTATGGTCTGCCCAAAACACATAAACCTAACATTCCTCTACGTCCCATAATGTCAATGTGCAGATCTCCAACCCACAAACTGTGCGTCGGTGGCACAATGGTTAGGACTCTCGCCGACCATGCACATGGTCCGGGGTTCCAGCCCACGCCGACGCACAGCTGATATCTATGGTCGGCCTGCGAAATTTGGGCTACCGATATCCATGCTGAAAATTCCATACTTGTACCAAAAATACGGTGTGGAATCAAGCTGTAATCAAAATAAGTAAATAAAAATAATAAACGTGTACAGTGGCTAGTGGAAATATTAGAGCTTCTGTAAGTTCTCATTGAAGACACTTTTGAGTTAATTGATTGTCTTGATAACGTTGATATGAAGGATAAAACCATGTTTCCCCTAGATGTCGAATCTTTATTTATAAATGTACCTCTTTTACAGACGGTTGACATTTTATGTGATTACATCTCTGACAACGATTTCCTATTACCAGTGTACATATCTTACTTAAAAGAGTTACTGCTTTTTTGTACTAAAAATGTTAAGTTTACATTCGAGGGCGAGCATTACCGCCAGATCGATGGTGCTGCCATGGGAAGCCCCTAGGTCCATTGTTAGCTGGTATATATATGTCGCATGTCGAGAACCAAGCGGAGAAAGAGACTGGAAACGTTTATTTTTATAAAAGATATGTAGACGACATAATAGTCATTTGTGATAAACCGACAGACGCCATAAAAATCCTGAACCAGATCAACAGAGCACAAAGCAGTATATCGCTAACATACGTTAAAGGGAACAATGGTTACCTGCCACTTTTAGATGTACTCATAACCCGCCGAGAAGATGGGTCAGTAAAACGATCTACCTACAGAAAGTCCACATGGACGGGACAGTATTTAAATTATCATAGTTTCTGTCCACTACAGTATATAAAGGCGTTGGCTAAATGTTTGTTCAAGTGCATTCACCATTTATGTACTGCTGATACAAGTGAAGAAAAAAGACAACACCTCACTGAAATATTGTTAGATAACGATTACCCACTCAGGTTTATTAGACGTTACGGAAGTGTCAACCATAGAGTTTTACCAATCCAATTAGCTCCCAAAAGGGATGAAATGAAATGAAATCGCCAGACACAACTGACCCCGGAAACAGATGTCCAACATCATCTATAGCCAAGAATATTAATAGAGACGAGTCATAAGGTTGATTTCAACAATGCCTTTAAGCCGATATATAAAACAAGGTTGGGACACATACTTAAATTCATTGAAGCCTTAGCTGTAAAAAGACTTAAACCTGTCTTATGTGTCTAAAAGTTATTTGTTATACCTTAAACCTGCCTTGGTAATCCAAGTTAGAACCAAGGTTGGATTTACTTCATAATATTTTCCACCCTTCTTTGCTTCGTTTATTCTCTTTTTATCTTTCTTACCCACACCTTTTGCGTCTCCCTGCCCATTATTTGTGACCTTGACCTGTACACAGTCTGACATGTATTGTAATTATTCATGCCTTCTTGCCTTCTATAAAAACTGTGTATAACAAGTACATGTGGGATCAGAATGTCCGAAATGTGTTGCGCCAATACATCACACGTTTCAGATAAACTACGTCTTCTTATTGTGTTGTCGAAATTCATAAAGGGAACTAACTGCTTTAAATTACTTCTTATCAGTCCAGCATATTCTCATCTTCTTGCTCCCCACAGTCTGGTGCATATTCCAATCCACTACAGTTAGAAATATCTTCAGTGATAGGAGGAAGCCTCGTCTTACTCCTGTATTTATTTCAAACGCTTCGCTCAGTTTTCCATTGAGGATCACTTAATATATGGTTTTTTCATTGAATGAGGTTGATAAAGATTTAAGGCACTCTGTCGTGTTGAGATAGTATCCAAAGCATTTCACTATAAGATCTGTCACAGGCATTTTCATGGCCGACGAAGTTTAGGATAAAAAGGATATAAAATATGTTATATTCTGGTGTTCGTTTCATTTCTGTAAAATATTATGAAATGAACTCATGGCTGATCTATTTTACACACCTCTAGTTAAAATTATCTATTTAACATACTGTTCCATTTCAGTAAAATAACCTACTTAACGATTCACTTTCATTTTTATTACACAAAAAGCCATTATCGATTTAGTTAAATACGTTTGTTGAAAGTAGGTATATATTTAGAATATAAACCTACTTTGAGGGGTAGTATAAGTCATTTATCTCCTCATTAAAAAGAATTTCGTTTTCTGCTTGTCTGTCTGTAATTAAAACACTGTTCAGCATTTTATCATCAAGAGTTAAATGAAAATGTTGTTGTCAGTCTAAGAAGGTTTGATTTTCTCCATCAAATTTTGCTAACAATATTAGACTAGAACACCACGTGATCAAATGTTAGGTCATTTTGTTTAAACTACCAATAAGATTAAAGACTAACACACACACGCACGCACGCACGCACGCACACTGAGACGTTACACATGACAGAGTATTAACTGACATAAAATTGGAATTTGAGCACCGTGGTAGAGTATAATCTCATATTTTAATAATTTATTATTAAGTATTGAATTGCTGTTTGTAATATGGAGCTGAAAAGGAGACGAAAGGATTTCCAACAGCCAGTTGCTGACTTTTATCAACACCTGTCACCTTCGCTGGCTCCATATCGAGAATCAGATGGCCAGCTGTTCAGAGAGAATTAGTAACAAGAAACTGTGTCAATGAACGAAACAACCAAGAACCGATTACTGAACAAATATGTAGGAGAAAGTGGAGATGGATAGGGCATACATTTAGGAGGCCGTTGAGTGACACCACGCCCAATCGACGCCATCACTCGAGTGGAATCCGAATGTGAAGCGACGAATGTGTCTTCCTTAAGTGAAAGGGTGACATGCAGGAGATTATGTGGTGTGGAGGAGATGAGAGATTGTGGGCAATCGTGGTCCAAGCTGAAGAGGACAGCAGAAAATAGGAGAAAGTGGAGATGTGTTCTTGCATCCCTATGTTCCACTTTCAATAGCAATATCCACCTGTCACTTAACTTTCGAATTCCTCATTGGTTATAATATTACAAGGAATGCTGTGTTGATACGGTTTTAATACTTTGGACATGTATTTCGATAAGCTATGTGTTACTGAACTCGTAAAATCAATTATTTGCCTCAAACGAACATCATTTTTGTGGATTTTTCATCCCTCATGAAAATTGGCTGTTGAATTTGTTTTGAGAACTGCTGACAACCAAACGGATTTCCCAGTTTTGGTACTAATTCTTTAAGTAGATTAAATGTATCTGCTTCTGACATTACTACACATTTTATTGAACAGCGGCAGTGTTTGTAGGCGTAATACAATATGTTCCAGGCTTTTTTCTTAATCTTGTCTTTTGGGAATAAAGGTGATATTACTCTTGTCAGATCTAGTTACACGACCTTGTCTTTTAACCGGAAGGTCCTGGGTTCGAGTCCAGTGGGTAGGTACTGCCGATGATTCCCAAATTAGGATGAAACAGCAACTGCCCAGTACTCACTGGCTGGTTTTCAATGGTTTTCTAATTGATTTCAATCCGTGATCAACTCGTAAAAACCCAACTAACCCTTCAAACCAAACTATAGAAGAAAAAACATTTCTCCCATCTTTAATATTTGAATGCATGACGTTCATCCTTAGACATGTTTGTGGTTTATAACTTTTGATTCGGCAGGATATAGGTTATTTGCAACACCTATTTTCTGTATATTTGTGATTATTGACTAAGTCTTTTAACGAATAACTATTTACTCAGCTTAATGACTGGATATGTTGATGACGGTCTTTCAATGGAAATTACTGACAGCATTTATACAAAGTTTAGACAGTGATTTCATCTCACCTGTCAACAGTTTAAGCTGCATATACGTAGGCTCAGCGGAATTACACACGTAATAGAATCTGTGGAAACACTTACATAATAAACTTTATTTTCATATTTTGCTTCTAAAAGTTTAACGCTGCTTATATTTACCAAATGAAAGATAGCAAGATGGAGGTTTGACAACTTTTATTAATTATGCAGTGTTATGTGTCATATTTATATAAATTGATCTACAAGTGTAGGTGTCAAGGTGTGTTTAATATAACATATTTGGTTTTCTTGTTCAGGTATTCTATGTATGAGCACGTGGATTCATATTTTTCCAGAAGATACTGAGGACTTGGAGTTAGATGCTAATGGCATACGTGTATCTGTATGATCTCAGAAAGCAAATAGAGTAGAGACAAGAGTAGATAAGCCCATTCTATTTAATCATCTTCAACAAACGTTTCCTTGATTTAATGCCTCAATGGCCATTCAAAATCCACTTTTTTATGCACTTTCAGTTTCAGTTGAGAAGACTTCCTGAGAAAATATTTTTGCAGGGGCATAATATTTGTTACAAACGATTTCTGAACTGCCTGTTGTTTGTTTTTAATGGAACGATCTATTAGAATATAGATTTCTTATACAGATGTTACTATCAGCCTTTAATTTCGCTTTATTGTTATTTGATATTTGACATTTCGGAGTAGAACCTCTTGAATTCTGTAGTTGTCATCTAAGTGTTCAAAGCTGATGGCGCCAATGTAAGACGGTGTACACCAATTGGTTTTCAAAAAGCAATTCATCAACTGTCGAATAAGATCTGAATACAACGACTCACTTATGTATGTATATTCGGTTTTCAGCACCCAATCACTCAATAATTTTTTAGTCATTTGAACAGAATACACACAATAATTAAGTTTTACAAGTATATCATAGACTTAAGAATGAGAAACTTCATTAGCAAGAAAACTAATTTCTTTGTCTACTAACACGGCATCCACAGGAGAACCTATTGCGTGGTCATTTAGTTGTTTATAGAACTCGCTCCCGAACATGAACATACATTGGGCATTTTGATAAATAATTCTCTAACTTTATCATGTGGTTTGCCTGTTTCTATTTTCTGTTTTACTGACTGAAATCTTATGTATTTATACATTATGACAAATGAAAGGATAATAAATGACACTGAAATATGGTAATAGTTGATTACAATATAGATTGTATAAATGAATCCTGTACACTTTCTCAGTTCCCCACTGATATACATATAAAGTAGCAGCATAATTTAATGATTCAGAATACAAAGTAATTAATATATTAGTAATTTTCTTGATAAATTACTTTAACCCTCTCATACAATTAATTATCTAGAGGGAAAACATAAAATACAAGGTAGACCACACGGAAAATAATCAACTGTTTATTTTTCTAAAGACTGATGCATACATGTAGCATTTTGACAACTTTTTACAGTCATATATTTGAAACTACTCTGTGAAAATAGACACAACGTTGTGGCATCCACAGACTTCTTCTTTATCATATGAATTTATTTATGAATCTCATTGAATCCTTCAATCGCTTGGCTTTTTGTTGGATCATTGTAGATAAACAGAAGCCTTTCAAGAAAGAAGAAATAATTTACATAATTTTCGGTCATTAAATTAAAGAATTCATCATAAGAAGGTGATCTGAACTCTTTTCTAAGATAATTTATTTTTTCAGACGCTGCATCCTTCCTTTCATGTGCAGCGGTAGAACGTTGGCCGACCACGCACGTGGTTCAGGGTTCGAATACTGGCCGGCGCACACCTTTATCTCCCTTAGCTGGTTACAACCCGAACAATGAGGGAAGGTTGGGCGTGAAGCTAGCAACTCCGCCCTGTAAAAACACCATTGCTACTGAAACTTCAAAGCTTAGGCTTAAACCCCTATGTTCCACTAAGAACGTAGAAGTATTGAAGTATGCGCTGAAGATGTCACCCAGTAAGGTGATGAAAGCTTCGCAAACTAAACATCCAGCTCAGAGAACAAAACCACATCAAGAACGTAGAGTGTAATTTGTGAGTGTGGTAACTTACCTGTAAAGTGTAGAATGCTATAAGATAAGTGTCTAGAGATGATACTAATTCAAATCGGTTGATTATGAACACAGATTTCTAATCAGACTTTATCGAAATATTTTCAAATTTGTGAATTGTAAATAATAAATTAGTTCCAGGTGTTCCTTTTCTTAGCAGTAAGTCACGGTGGCCTGATAACTATCTTGTGTTGTTGATTTTGTAAACAGTTAATTATAAATATTATCAGCACCACTTAACCATTCTAAGAGTATCGACGGTTTACAACTGGCATTCATGAATCCATTAACGTCGAAATATGTTGTAATAATAATAGTTTTATTCTAGACAGAATTTTTCCACGATATACAGATAATACAACGTAATTCATTTCACAGTGTTTTCTCTTCATCCAAGATCATTACGTAAAACAGTAGTCTATTGCATATCATGTAACGTAATAATGTTCTGTCTGAAGAGTAGACCAATCCATTAGTCTGTGAGAAACGTGCACCGGTAATTTGAAAGCCACTTAAGTACCTGTGTGAGCACTTTTGAGACTCATGAACATAAGTGGAGGATTAAATCAATAGAAAATGAGATGCATGGTGTTGGTTAGAAACCCAGTTAACCGAATGATTCCAGTAAGCAGCTGCCATCTGCTTCTCAGTCGTTAGTCTAATATTTTTCATTAATATATACATATATACAAATAGATAACGGTAAACTGATTGGAGGTTCTGTAAGATATTGAAAACCTAAACAATGACAACACCTTTAGCTTGTTCTCGAGTCAATTTATTTGTGTAAAAGGTTTCGACAAACCTTTAAGTCACCGTGTTTTAACGCAAATTAACTTGTTCCAATAAATAATACGTACTGCTGTATACATATGAACATCAAGAGCAGCTAGCTTCCAAATCTATACAGGAGAATTCTTTTGTCAGTAAAACCATAAAATGTGGTAAAGAACTTCATCTATAGTCATGAAAAGCATGAACAGCCGAAATGTCTAATTTTGTTTTATTCCCATCCAAGGAGAAACATCATCGGAATCGAGCTTGAACTATAAGTAGTTACCTTCTGTCTTCTCTCCAAGTCGAGAAAGTAACCACAGTTTAGTTAGTGTGGAGTAAGGAAATTATAGAATACCATACTCTTGGAGTATTGCCTAGCCCAATTCACCAGATTGCTACCATCTGATCCGTGTTAAAATCTGTCGTCAAAATGAAAGAGCAGGCTGACTTGTGTGAACAGCTCTACAACACTGTTTATTTTATCCGATTTGCACTGTATTTCAACAATAATCATCAAATTAAACTTATCAGTAAGTGAAAAGTGCTCAGAATGCGCTAAAGAAAAAACTTACAGATCCAAAACAAGCGAAATGAAAATTAGTACTGCCACAACAATGAAAACAGCCTCTGGAAATGTTGTCACAGTTGATAAATATATTGCAGGTAGAGCGGTTAAACTGATAGCTAGGCCGATACGAGCGATAAATTCACCAACACACTGAATAATTCCTAACGAATATGAGAATAAAGCATAATAAAGTTATTATTCTTGCTTAGATTTATTTTCTCTGTGATTTTATGCAGTCTGTTTTCTTCTGAAATAACTTTTGATTAAATTGATATTTACTCATTATAAATTATTTAAATTAATACCAGTGTGTCAAGAAAATCAAAACAAGATTTTTTTTGAACATTTCGCTGTGTAAGCCACAGTTTCTTCAGCAGATTTATTTGGATTTTTATTAATCATCCAAATACAAAAACCTTTATTATAATGAATATCATGTACCCAATGCCCAAGTTTATTCAAACTGTTAAAAGTGAAATTGGCTTGGACATATATAAATCAAAATATATAGTCAAATTTTTTTACATAAATTGAAGTCAGTTTATTTGAAGGTCATTTGTCCTTGGACATTTTTTTACCAATAGAAATATGCAAGCAGTCCTCACATATATTTGTAATGACTAATGTCAAATTGTTGTTGTGTTTACTCTTCTATAGTTGATTTGTAAAGATTGGATTTCTCTGCGTGTGTGTGTGTGTGTGTATGTTATTTGTCATATTTGTCATATGGGAAATACCAGAAGACCATCCCTCTGCATACAGAAGAAGTATGTTCAACCTCTATGTTTACCTTGGCCTACAATAAAGCCAACAAATCCTCCATTAACACTATAAATTCCTTTCACAATTTTCTTTTCTTTTCTTCTTCTTGTTCTATTCCTCTGTTTCATTGACAAATGTTCATTTTCGACTTTTATGATTTCATGACCTTTCTTATGATTTTATTACCTTAGGTTTAAATAGTGCTTTTCTAACTTGCTATCGTATTTACAAAATCCTGTTCATTCCACTTCATTATATTCACTATTATTATTTGACAATCATACACCAATAGTACATTTAATTTTAATTTTACACCATATCATCGTTATTATTTTACAATCATTCTTATTGTTGTTATTTTCAACCTTGAACTTAAGTCTAGACCGCCCCATTCGTTGGTTTATTTTCATATTGCCTCACACACCCTGATTACACTCACTCTTGAAACCTGTATTTTCTGTTAACTATATTTATATATATATACACATCATTAAATTAAATTATTTCATCTCATTCTGTCCCATGTTGTTATTGACCATGCATATAAAAAAATTATATGACTATTGTTCCATCCCATCTTATACTTGTTCCACAATACACTTTCTGATATGATTCTAATTCGCCTTTACCGGCTATTGTATGCTTAAATTAATGGATTTATAATTGTAGAGCCTGAAGAAGAATTTATTGAAAACAATTGTTCGCTCTAAATATTTTGTTCTGAATATGGAAAATACGCAAATTCATATGTGATAAACATGATACTGCATGTTTTAAAAGGTCATGGAGGCTCATAGAGTGTCTGCTGTTTTTTCATCTGTCTTGCTTCATAAGAGTTTCCCATATAGGTGATAAGTCTATCCCTTCTTTCCTACTCACTGCATTCGATGTGGTTAAAATGTGCAAGGCTTCAGAAGTCTATCTTTCTCTATATGAATGAAATCCTCTTCCAAGGAATTCGACATTGTCGAAATCAATCTTATGTCCGCTGTCTATCGCATGCATTGCTATAGCCGATCTTTTTTCTAGACTTTTTTAATTCTACTTCATTTCTAGGTGGACGTTTCGTGCATAGCCTCTGTTCATTCACTCCTACATTCACCTGCCTACTGCTCTCCCCTATATAGCATGAATCACATTGTGAACACTTTATCCTGTAAACGCAATTACTTCGTGAAATTTTGGGAACTATATCTTTGACATGCACTGGTGCTTTCTCCAGAAAATTAGAAGGTTTGACATAGACTTTAATATTATATGAAGCAAATAGTCTTTGCAGTTGTCCAGCTGTGTCCTTTCGATATGGGATGGCTATCGTCGATAGCCAGGATTTTTCAATTTTTTGTTTTCCTTTGTGTTCCTTTTTATTCATAATATCATC
Organism: Trichobilharzia regenti; assembly: GCA_944472135.2. NCBI lineage: Eukaryota > Metazoa > Platyhelminthes > Trematoda > Strigeidida > Schistosomatidae > Trichobilharzia > Trichobilharzia regenti. The sequence goes on from OX235270.1 coordinate 128,818,590, forward strand.
TAGTAGCTTTTCGGGATAACCATTTCCAATCAAAATTTGTTTTATATTGGATATCTCGTTCTCCATATCGTCATTATCAGTTATAATGTTTCTAGCTCTATTAAAGAGATTTAAAGCTACTGAGACTTTCATTCCTATCGGATGATCTGATTGGAAATTCAAATACTTATTGGAATGTGTCGGCTTTCTGTATATGGTAAACTTTAGTTTCCCATCAGTTTGTCTTTTTACAAGACAATCAAGAAAGTTTAGAGTTCCCTCAGCCGATTCCATTTCATCAGTAAACTCAATATATCCTGAGATTAAGTTAGTTTCTGTTAGAAAGTTTTCTTCTTCAGCTTTCTTTATGACAATAAATGTGTCATCTACATATCTGTACCATATTCTAGGATGACAACTAAGAGTTGTCAATGCTTTCTTTTCTAGGGCCTTCATATACAATACAGGTTTGCTACAATTGGAGATGCTGGTGAACCCATTGCAACTCCACTTGTTAGTTCGTCCTTAAAGGTGAAATATGTAGATTCCAAACAAAGTTTTAAGCATTTTATAACTTCATCTACTGATAATAAAGATTTAGTTAATACTTCTTGATTGTTTTCAAGTTCATATTTCATGATATCGAGTGAATCACAAATAGGAATACTAGTAAATAAAGAAACCACATCAAAACTTGCCATAATTTCGTCTTCTTCAATAATTATGTCCATTACTTTCCTTTTAAATTCCTTAATATTTTTGATGTTCGAAGGAATACTGTATTGAAGTGGTTTCAGTATTCGTGATATATATTTTCATAAAATATATGTCACTGAATTGGTAAAATCAATTATTGATCTTAAAGGAACATTTATTTTATGTATTTTTGGCCTTCCATAAAATCTCGCGGCCGTGTTTGTTTCGGGAGCTATTGAAAACTAAACTGAATCCCCTAGTTTTGGTAGAACTGTAACTCTGAATAGCGGGATCAGCAATATTCATCAGAAGCAGCATTTTTTTTACTTAGGTTGCTTTTAGACATTTGACATACACCACTTACGATTTAAGTTTGTTCATTAATTATTTATACTTCTGTGATTAGATGTATTATCGATAACAAAGTGTCAGAATGCTGTCTCAGTACTTCAGTGCGTCTTCCCTATGTGGTAAAGTTAGCTTATATCCAATGAAATCACGTAAGTTTACAAACCTTCTAGCCGCCCATGATCTTTATAGCCACTTTATGCATAAATACTAGTCACAATGTAACGTTATGAATAGATTTATCCGATTCAGTGTGTTTATTCACTGATTTATTGCAAACTATTAATGGGGAGATTGTAAAGTGGATTTTTGATACAACAGAGAAATAGGCAGTCAAATACAAATACCCGAGTTTATTTCAGGATAAAAAAGAGTTTTGGGATAACTATCCAATTTTAAATCATCTTATGATGCATTCTTCACTTTATATAAATAAAACCCTATCTGATTGGTGGGAGGATTTCATCATGAGCTGATATTAGTTAGAGAACTATTGGAAAACCTGAGAGTACTGGACAATTGTTTCATCCTAGTTTTGTTGGGTGCCTACTGATGAAGAACCCCAAACTAGGACAAAACAGCTGTCCAGTACTCCCTGCAGGTTTTCCAATGGTTCTCTAACTGATGTCAGCTCATGATGAAATCTTCCAACCAATACCTGACACGACTTCTTCATATATTTTATCATACACTTGATGTATAACTACCAGTTGAAATACAGTCTGAACATAATTATTCACTTTTAATAAAGAATACTGATGACTTTGCCTCAATATTATCCAGAGTGAGAAAGCTATGATTTGTTCATACAAATCGTTCTGTAATATTAACTGTATTATTTTTTAAGCAATTTCAAATGACGTCTGAAATGAAAAATGTATGTTAGCTAACTTACTATTAACTTTATTTTAAATAAGCTTTGCGTATTTGTCTCACTTACCTTGTTTGTCCGGAGGTGTTACAATTGTGAACATAATATGCACGACTGCTAAACCCATATTTCTGACCAATTTTGGCACAGCAGCTAAATGAAATATTTATTCATATAGGTTGTAAAGTTATCCATTTTTGTTATTCATAAATGTATATTTTAAAAATTATACACTGAATACAGAGCAATATAGTTCAATTGTGGATTCATACTACGCTTTCCAAAAAGAAATATGCACAATAAAACCACGATTATAAACACCACAGAAATCATTCAGCTGGACTGAATGACTTGAAGAACCATCGTACCCTGTAGTTCATTTGCAAAAATCACTGAATGAAAAACCTTAGATAAATTTTATTCTGACAAAGATTACACCTCTTACTTCTTTAGTCTCTAGTGTATAAGCATTACACTTATCCTGTAATCTAGAAAAATAAACTGATTCTTGTGTGGTAATCAAACTGGACATAAATCACGAAATGGTGTTAATTAGTTTGTATTATACCACTTCAAGGTTAACCTCTAAAGTCATTAATTTTCAGTGAATTCGACACGCGATCTATGTGTTCAGAAAGAAGTAGTTATCAAACCTTCCGTCCACTTGTAACTCGACGTCTTTACTATCCCTTGTATTTGATTAAGCAGCCCTCGCTTTTAAACTTCTCCCCTTTACTCATAATGTAATTTTGCATGTCTTTTGTTTCTGTGATTTAAGTTGAACTCATCACGTTGTTGTGAGACTTATTGGATACTCGCCATCTTATTCTCCCCTTGTCTTTATAATGGAACTCCTTTTCAGCTATATCCAAGCGCTTATTGCGTGTTTTGTTTACACACGAGCCTTTTGTGTATAAGCTGCAAAAGTGTAATTTTTTAACACTGTTTATTAATTGTGGAGTCTCCTTTTAACTGATATCAATCAGTTCACATTTGCTAGTAAGTTACAATTGCTCTGTAACCCTACTGAAATTTTTAGGTTGGATGAAGATCGTGAGAAGCCGACCAAATTAAAGACGATACCATCTTATCCTGTAGAAACAGTTGTTTTATTTGCTTTATTCAGATTCAAGAAAACGGGAAATAAATGCATGGAAATGCGGTTGGTTGGACATGTAAACATTGAATGAAATTTGTAGATAACAATGATTTCATAATCACTATGGTTTCATTGTAATAACCTGCACATGTATGTTCAAAATAATTACGGTTTCGTATACTGGTAATATTGTAACAACAGAAGGCAAGACACGGGAGCAAACCGCTATATATATATATATATATATATATACTAAATACAATATGTGGTATATTTATTGTACTTTGGTGGTGTGATACAGACGATGTCTTCCCACGGAATATCATTGTCACAATTACTATTTTCAAGTACAAATACTATTCCCGCAATCCAATACTGCATTGGCGACAGATGACTATGTGTATATTTGAACATTCTATTTGACCCTAGAGTCAGAATACTATTCTCATGGCTCAATGTTACATTAGCAACAGAATACTCTATATGTATTTGAACATTCTATTTCGTCAGTCTGAACGAAGAATATTCTTTTCAATAACTTCTCTTCAGGTTCATACAATTATAAAATATAATGTTTATTGTCTTTACAATAAAGGCCAGTTGTTTGGCGGATACATTTTTAACGTAGAATACCAGATTAGTTATGGGGTGTCAAAATAAATAGTCGTATTATTTGTGTGACAAACGTGCTAGGCTGAAATCGCTTACAAAATATTGTAAAGTGGGAGACAGTGGTGGTGATTAATCATAATAGATATGTAGATTGTGGGGTAGGAAAATTGACAAGTCAGTTAAGCAGGAGGGAAATTAAGTCCATAAAAAGCTCGATCCTTTCACACTTGGTCGATACTAGACATTGTATCGATGCCAACACAGCTTTCAGGGTTATATACCGAATTCTGAAGTCGTTATCAAGTACAGTTCGCTTACGTCTCCTACACATAGCTGAAGCTGTTGCAATAAGACCGACTAAACAGGAACTTTGTATCCGAAAGGAACACGTCCAGACGCTGTTCCTACCGTGGCCAAACTTGGATAGATGATTCTTCTTCTCACCAAGAGTGCTCCTTCCCCTTAACCCTCTTGGTTTTTTTCATTTGCTTATTACTACAAGTATTATTATCAATACAAGTATTATTATTATTATTCGTCATAACTTATGCCCTTCATGCAAACATTCCCTCAATACTATCGAATTTTCATTTATACGGACTTATTATCAATGATATTATCTGTTTTCTTAATATATGCCTCCACTTGTTTCATTTCACATACTCGTCATTTTATTATGAACCTCTCATTGCAGTCCTACTATCTCCTGTTAAACTCAGACCACTTTGTACTAGCCACTCAACTGACACCTTTTATAACCTTGAATTGTCTTGTCAATTTTCCTACCCCACAATCTACATATCTATCATCAGTAAAAACACAGTTTTTTGTTCAACGAAGAAATTTCTTTCAACGACTTCATTTTCAAGCTGTACAGTCGTATTTATATTACAGAAAAAGGTTATTAAGTGGCATAAATGGGTATTTTTCGTGATTTAAAAACCATTATGATTAATCACCACCATTGTCTCCCACTTTACAATATTTTGTAAGCGATTTCAGCCTAGCACGTTTGTCACACAAATAATACGACTATTTATTTTGACACCCCATAACTAATCTGGTATTCTACGTTAAAAATGTATCCGCCGAACAACTGGCCTTTATTGTAAAGACAATAAACATTATATTTTATAACTGTATGAACCTGAAGAGAAGTTATTGAAAAGAATATTCTTCGTTCAGACTGACGAAATAGAATGTTCAAATACATATAGAGTATTCTATTGCTAATGTAATATTGAGCCATGAGAATAGTATTCTGACTCTAGGGTCAAATAGAATGTCCAAATATACACATAGTCATCTGTCGCCAATGCAGTATTGGATTGCGGGAATAGTATTTGTACTTGAAAATAGTAATTGTGACAATGATATTCCGTGGGAAGACATCGTCTGTATCACACCACCAAAGTACAATAAATATACCACATATTGTATTTAGTATGTATATAATATATATATATATATATATATATATATATATATATATTAATTGCACACTGTATAAACTAAGCTATTTTTTTCTTTCACGTTACCAGCGGGACATAAGGCTTCAAGCCTCCAGCTTGAAGTTTCTGTAGCAGTGTTTGTTTTTACTGGATGGGGTTGCTAGCCTCATGTTATAAACTAAGCCATAATGACCAATAAACATCGGCGTATATGATGTGAATGCGAAACTTATTATTATTACTATTAAAAGACCTCATGAGTTAGGAATACACACAGAGAATACTATCCCATCATATGCTTGGTAGGAAATTCAATTTCATTGAAATGAACAAATGTCTGAGATGTTTTTGAAATAAATCCTGTCTCCTGGTATTTCAGGCTTACAAGCACGACGCTTCATACCTTACATGTATTCGCAGAGCTTGCTTCCTTACAATAATTAAAACATGAAAGAATAAGTGAACCGCATTTGTTTTTGTAAGCACCTTTACAGCACAAATGTTTAAGGGAATACAAGAAATAGTCGCTTGGTTTTGAACTTAGCGCTAGGTTTGAATTCATTACTATAAGATTAGCCAAAGGATACACATTGATCGTCTATTTAGTCTATTAGTGAGACTTCTTAGGTGTCACAAGATGTTTTATCAAGGTAACTGATAGGTATTGTTAACAGACAAGTAAAATATTAGAAATATATACAATGAATATAAACTTACCTATGTATACAATAAGACTGGCTTCTTTTGTATCATATCTATAGGCGTAAGCTATTAGTATTTTGTTGATAATCATTAAAACTAAACAAGCAGCGAGAATCACTATTAACCATTTTAATTGTGGCATATACTTTCTTGATTTTCCTTTAGTATTGTTAAGATAATATTTATCGTTGCTGTTTTCTGTATTATCACTTCTCGACTTTGCCATAATTTTCACCATAATAACCGTGAAGGTAACAGAAAGGATAGAGGAGACAAAATCTGTCAAGCCCCTAAAAATAAGCAGTAAGTAAGTGTTAAACTTTCTAGTGGTAAATAAAAGTACTTTCCCCTATTCGGGCTACTTAGTGGGGAGAATATTGTTTGTTTTAAACAATTAGGATAAAGAATGCAAAAAACTAATTAGAGAAATAATAGAAATACTTCATCTCTTAATTGCTCTAGTACGGCATAGATATTGTTATTACTACTCCCTTGACTTCTGAGTGAAACATAGGGCTACAACAATACAACTCCACTTTCTTCTATTTTCTGCTGTCCTCTTCAGCTGGGTCTAAGATTGCCCACAATGTCTCATCTCCTCCACACCACATAATCTCCTATATGGCACCCTTTCACTTAAGGAAGACACACTCGTCGCTTCACATTCGGATTCCACTCGAGTGATGGCGTCGATTGGGCGTGGTGTCACTCAACGGCCTTCTAAATTTATGCCCTATCCATCTCCACTTTCTCCTACATATTTGTTCAGCAATCGGTTCTTGGTTGTTTCGTTCATTGACACAGTTTCTTGTTACTAATTCTCTCTGAACAGCTGGCCATCTGATTCTCGATATCGAGCCGGCGGAGGTGACAGGTGTTGATAAAAGTCAGCAACTGGCTGTTGGAAATCATTTTTGTGAAACACAGTGCAGGTTTCTCACCCATGCAGAAACACTGACTGACTGAGTGACTTCACATTTGTGTTGAACAGAATCCGAATCTTGTTGCTTATGCTGGGGCGGATTGTAGAAGATATTGCAAATGGTTTCAGGTTTATGAAGGCGTGGGTATGTTTCGATTCTGATCCTGGCTGACTGACTGACTGACTGACTGACTGACTGACGGCTGGCTGGCTGGCTGGCTGGCTGGCTGGCTGGCTGGCTGGCTGGCTGGCTGGCTGGCTGGCTGGCTGGCTGGCTGGCTGGCTGGCTGGCTGGCTGGCTGACTGACTGACTGACTGACTGACTGACTGGCTGGCTGGCTGGCTGGCTGGCTGGCTGGCTGGCTGGCTGGCTGGCTGCTGGCTGGCTGGCTGGCTGGCTGGCTGGCTGGCTGGCTGGCTGGCTGGCTGGCTGGCTGGCTGGCTGGCTGGCTGGCTGGCTGGCTGGCTGGCTGGCTGGCTGGCTGGCTGGCTGGCTGGCTGGCTGGCTGGCTGGCTGGCTGGCTGGCTGCTGGCTGGCTGGCTGGCTGGCTGGCTGGCTGGCTGGCTGGCTGGCTGGCTGGCTGGCTTTGACTTCTTCAACCGTTCAGAGTACCTTCGGTTAAAAACGATGCTTTCGAGTCAGATAACTGAAAAAAGTCACCTCTGTGAAATCTCCCCACCTGATGGTGATTGGGGCTGGTCGTTCTTGCTGTCGCTGTCGATTGGTTATCTTCATCACCTGCGTCTTCACTATGTTCACCGGAAGTCCTATCGTCGATGTAAACATCTCCTGATTTTTCGTTGGTTTTCTTCTCTGAGTCTTCGAGTTTAGGTGACATTAGAAATGTATCATCCACCCGCGAAATCCAGATCTTATAGAGTCTTCTTATCGGTCAGTGCAGCGTATTCTTGTCTTCTCACTCCCAACACACAGTCTGACGCACAATCTAGTCCACCACAATTAACAATATCATCGTCGGTGATAATAGGAAGCCAGCTTGTATTACTCCTACATCCGCCTCGAAAGCCTCACTGAGTTCTTTATTATGGATCACCTGAAACACGTCAGACTGATAAAGACCTTAGAAGTGCACTCCACAGTGTCAAAGTAGTTTCCAAATTACTTCTCGGTCAAAGCTGTCGAGTGAAGGCCTTTTCGAAGTCGATGAATTTGAGGTAGAGATAGGTTTGACTGCCATTCTATGCTCTTTCGAATGATAATGATGATGTGTAGAGATGCAATCTGATGAGCAAATGATTCGCCTTCACTGAATCCATCTTGTTCCGATGGGGCTGGCGGAGTTCTGAATCCAGTGCTTCTTTTATTCTCTCCAGGATGATGCGAATTAGTGTTTTACTTGTCGTGTACAGGAGCATGATTCCACGCCATTTCTTGCAAAGTGAGGTGTAAAACGCCCTTCCAAGTCAGCTTGACGAGGAGCATCTTATCCAATCGGTAGGTAATTTCTTCCCTTTCCAAGTCTTTTGCAATAATGGTGTGAGAACATCAGCAGACGTCGCTGGTTCCGTTTCTAGTGCTCGCTCCACCCCCTTCGCTGCCGGCGTAAATTACCTTCATCCCATCCAAGATTCCTGATTTTATCGAAGCACTGGTGTCCATTAAAAGGCAGTTCTGTTCGTGATTCTGTGAGTGGTGGTGATGGTGTTATTGTTGGTGGTGTTTCTGGGCGAGTAGAAGGTACGTCGTCGAAGTGTCTTTCGTCCGTCCTGTCACTCCTCTCCTCTTCAATTCTTTCCTTATTCCATGCAGTGTACACTGAACTCAGCTCCTCCTCCTTCTTCTCTTGTCCATCCCCACATCGAGTCATATTCGCTTTCACCGTCCTCCTCTCCTCTCCTCTCCTCTCCTCAATCAGCTTCCAGGTGGGTAGCCGTTGAGAGCGATGCTGTGTCTCGTAGTGTCTATTCCTTCTTCCCAGAACTGTTGTACACGTTTCCTTGAACATCACGTGGCGAGTGTTAGTTCCAATGTTCTTCCACTCAGATTGCCTCACTCATGTCACAAAGTGTATCCGACTTTGCTCTGAGCTGATCTGATCTGATCTGATCTGATGAGTAGTTAAGGCAGGTATCCATTGTAGTTCTCTCCTTCAATTTCTGAATGTTGAACTTGAATTCCAGTGGCCTGTTTCCATTTGTCTTGAGGGATTTCAGTTAGGTAGGTTCATAGGTAGGTTCCTTCAACTAGATGATGGTCTGAGACAACATCTACACCTCTGCTTCAATTTGTGACACAACAGACTAGATGTGACTCCACTTACTTGGCCAGCACTCACATGAAGTCCATCTGGTTTGTGGTGTGTCCATCAGCCGAAATCCACGTTACTTTGTGTATATCCTTGTGCTTGTACACCCTGCCTCCGATCACCAAATCACTGTAAGCGAAAACGTCTGTGAATAATTCTCCGTTCTCATTCATCTCGCTAACCAAGATCATCTAAACGCACGATAATTTCTCTTCCTGTATTACCTGTTCCCAATTCGCCTCACATTCACATCATCCATCAGGATCTTGATGTCACCATTTCGGAGGGTGTCCATTATGCTTTCACTTGTCCATAGGAATCTTCCTTCGCCTCTGCTTCAGAGTTGTTTGTGGCCTTGTGTGTAGAATTGCATGATACATGTCACCCTCTTTCCTTCCTGCCTGCCTGCCTGCCTACCTGCCTTTTGAGTTGAATCTTTCTGTCATGATCGTGAAAGAGGAGATTGGTTCCCACTGCATCAGGATTCTGGCTTCTGTCACTGGTAACATCATGATAGCCACTCACAGCCTCAGTGTGTTCGCGGTTGTCCTCTGTGTGACCAGACCGTATGGGATGACTCACTCTTCAGTTGACAATTTTCGTAGTCCAATTCCATCCTATCTGCTCCCTCAGATTCCGAGAACTTCTATGTCAGATCCTCACATTTCGTCGGCTTCCTGGTCAGTCTTCCCAGCCAGTCTTTCATATTGTACGGACATTCCATATCCTCATTCCTACTCTTGATTTCATCAAGGGAAGACAAATCGGCTGTCTGACTGAATGTACCAAAGCTGGCTTTCACCAGTCCTCTGTGTGCCTTCGCCTCTCCGATTTGGGCGAAAAATAAGACTTTTATTTGAATATTTTGTATGCTTAATATGTATTTTATGCGCTGAAATGTTTGTGTGTCATTTTGAATGGTTTTTTTGTGTAGGGTCACTAGTCCAACTCTTAACTCTCCCTCTTTACCCTGGCTTGGGAGCGGCCCTTAATTTAGCAATATAATGAGGTTATCCGATAGCTAGTTCCTGGTTGAAAATCTTTCTACTTAAACACCACAACTGGAAATCAGGAACAGTTAGATATAACTCCAGATATTCTTCATTTATGAATGCATTTACATAGTCTTGTATGGTGACTATTCTGGTGTGCAAGTTGAATGGTTAAGAAACGTTGCTGGACGGCCGATAATTAAATGGAAAGTTCTAGTGTTCCCCATATTTTCTTCATTCTTTGCGTTATCTCACTTAAATACCGTTTCTGTATGCGACTTTCAGAAATTATTTAATAAATACAGAGATAATGTTAAGGTTAGAGGAGGTGTTTCTGAGCTGTTTGATCTGAAAAAAAGTTTTCATGCTATTTTATTGTTAGAAACTACTACTCAGACGACATTCCACCTGAGTGTCCTTTAAATTCACTGGTAGGTCAAGACTGTGGTAATCAATTCTCCCTGCTTAAGTCATTGGCTGAAGACTTGATGACGAGCAAATTAAGCAACATACAGTGGGAGGATTTCGTCGGTGGCACAGTGGTTAGGACTCTCGCCGACCATGCATATGGTCCGGGGTTCGAGCCCACGCCAGCGCACACCTCATATCTATGGTCGGCCTGCAAAATTTGGGCTACCGATATCCATGCTGAAAATTCCATACTTGTACCGAAAATACAGTGTGGAATCAAGCTGAAAATCAAAAATCAAAAAATCAAATAATAAATTATTAACCTTGTTATCTGTAATTGAAATTTAAACCAGTTATTACAGCTGCATAACTGCAGTTATATGCAGTTTGTTACAAGAAAATTTGTTCTGCGTGCTTGTCAATACTACATTTTCTAGGCATCAGAGTGTAGACCAATACGCATTTTCCTATCACTACGGAATCACTTCTGTATAGAAAACATCCAGCTTCACTGAGGTTTTAACAATTTGAGGTTTTTGACGATTTTCAGTCAAAACACTTAGGTCAAGATTTTCATACTGACGCTGTTAAAGAATTAACCCATCTTTATTTGGTATAAAATTCAGAATGTAGTTTTCCCTGGCTCGTAAAACTGCAAAACTATCTTAATGATAGTACATCCGGTACAGTTCTAAAATAAAATAATTGGTGAATATCTTCAAAATGTTTTTCTCAATTTCTACTCTCGGTTAGTTAATTAGTGGTAAAGATTAAGGAACAAGTAGTCACTGTTAGGTGCTCTTCTGAATAATAAATCGACTAAGATCATATCCATAAGTTTATCGCTATGAAATAAAGTGCTTCTAAAGCAAATAAGTTTACGCTTACAAACGGCAGCCATGAGCTACTAATCTTACTTTGAATGGTTTTTCCCAACAGAGTATCTGTCACTGTCAGTCTCGTTCAAATGGTTTACGTACTTGTGTAAACTAATCTTTTGTCCTTAAGACACAAGTCGTATCTGTTGTGACAGTGAAGACGTTCATTTCTAAGGTTTTTGTGTCTTCCTAAGGATGGAATTCATTCTTGATAACAAACAAATATCATCTTTATTCATCGGGTATCAGTCAACTGACGCCTACTATACAAGCTCCCCCTGAAATAAAACTTTTACCATTTTTAAAAGCATTAAACATACACATATATTCCAACTTGTTGAGGATTCCATAGAAAAGGTGTACCCATCAGATAAACAGCCAAATACTGAAGATCTGTCAGAGTAGTAATTGAACCTAACAATATAATAAATCCAAGTATAATGACAAAAGCGTCCAAATATTTCAAAACCTAGAAGAATAAAAAAGCAACGACATCAAAGAAATCTGTCACTTCATGATTAGAACACTTTGTTTGTAAAATGAAATGATACAGATACATTTTCTACAACCGGTGAATGCACTAACTCAAATATATATATAAATAAATAAGTGTTTGACTCCATATCCTCCTATATCTTCAGTAAACGCTACATAAATCAACTAAATTTACGGTTGGACGAAGACAAAAATAGGATTTTAAGGAAAAAGGCTTGGAGGAGAAGTGTGGATGAATTCCATTACGAAGGGATAATTCACAATTTAGCCATAAATGAGACTGAAACTAATGGAATAAGTCTGCTCATATATTAGGCAAATCAGATGAGTCCTTTAAAATTCTCTTTTGACCATGATACGCTTATACAAAACACTTTAGATTGCTGTTATTTTACTCTGATTTCCTATTTATGAAATCTGTATTAAATACAAAATTCTACTGATACATTTTCAGTTTCAATAGAGTTTGTAGTATTTAGAATGACAAGTGGAACAAGTGAAATAATACCGGGGACAGTTCAAAGTGAGAATAGTAATAATAACAATTGACTTAATAAGGAAGAGTATACAAATTGAATAGACAAAATGAAAAATGAAAAATTGGTAGAGCTAAAATATGATTGGGGATTACCATATTTTAGCATAGAGGGATTAAGACCATGAAAGTTGGAGGGGTTGAACGAACTTTTTCTGTACACAGAGATCTGGCTTTTCTGTTTCGATAGCCAAAGCTTCAGCAATACAGATGAGTCGGGTACGTAGGGATTTAGGTAAATTGCTCTTTGCCTTGTAGATGACTTTAAAGGCGGAGGCTATAGAGATAGGGTGATCATTTTCGACCAGATGTTCTATGATCGCGCTTCTTATTGCTCCACTTCCACCTTTTCGTAGCCATGCAGGATAATGTTCTTGCACCCTCTTGGACAAAACTCGAGTCGAACGACCGATATACCTAGCTCCACAAGAGCAGGTGAATTGATAAACGCACATAGAGTTGGTCAACATTGGGATCTTGTCCTTCAGGTTATTGAACAATAATGGTCGGCTAGTAAAAGCTATTCTCAGGGAGGCAGCAGGGAATGTTCTTTTCAGGGACTGTGATATCCTTCGTTTCATGATATCGGAAGCTAAGTCCCCTTTGAATTCTAAGCTCATGTAAAGTATTTTCTTGGGAGCGGTTGATAAGTCACGTTTTGTAGGCTTTGAATGTATATTCTTATCTATAAAACGTGGTGGAAATCCATTTTCCATTAGGATTTTCCTCAAAGTGTATAACTCATCTTCCACAGTATCAGTGCTACATATGCGCCGAATACGAGTGGCAAGCGACCGGACCAGGTTTCGTTTTCGACCAATAGGTACCCAGCTATAGAAATTTGTCAGTTGACCATTCCATAACAGCCTACGATAAATCGATCTCTTCAGAGTTCCATCGGTCCTTCTTGATAAGTTCACATCGAGGAAATGAATGCTAGACTCGTTCTCCATTTCGAGTGTGAATTTTATCGCAGGATGGCACTCATTAAATACACTTAATATATTATTCAGGTTACAATCAATATTACAAATAATAAAGGTGTCATCTACATACCTTTTATATATTTGAAAGCTTTGGATCATAGGCTTCAGGGAACCATTTTCTAGACTGGACATAAAAACGTCTGCAAGGAGAGGACCCAAGGGAGAACCCATCGCAATACCATCCTTCTGCCTGTAGATTGTTTCATTGAAAGTAAACTGTACATTCAATGTACATCTCAAAAGTAGTTCTTTAAGATCTGTAGTAGGTATCCCTATGTTCAATTTGTTGTCTTCAATATATTTGCATATAAAACATATGGTCTCTGTCAGTGGAACGTTCGTAAATAAGGATTCTACATCCAAAGACAACATTTGTTTATTCGACGCATTTATATCCTGTATACATTCAACAAATTGGAAGGTGTCCCGAAGGGAATGATTAGATAGTTGCCCCCTGACTGGTTCGAGGATTTCAGCTAACCACCCAGCTACTGGATGATAGGGCGATCCAGACATATCCAAGATAGGGCGAAGTGGAACTCCAGCTTTGTGTATTTTCGGTAGACCATACAGTCTTGGTATTAGAGATCCTGTTGGTCTGATCTTTTCGTATAATTCTTCACGAATGAGATGATTGTTCTTCATTCTCTTTAAAGTATCGGTAAGTTGTTTCTCAATTAATTCCGTCTTGTTTTTCTCGTTCGGTTTCGAGAATTTACTGCTGTCTGAAAGTAGACATGACATTTTATCGATATAATCTTTCGATCCATAATAACAACACCTGTACCCTTGTCAGGGCGTGTTAATAGTATATCGCTGTTATGCGTCAAAAGTTTAAGTTCTTCTTTGTGCTGTTTAGTAAGAAGACTTTGCATTTTTGGTCTAGCATTAAGGTATTGATTGCAGGAGTCCGTAATGGTAGATTTGAAGCATTGGAAATCCTGGTCTGACGATGGTGTGAGATCATAGGTTTGACTGAGTAAATTCTCAAACTGGACATGAGTATGTAGCTTGTTGATATTGAGATTAACATCGCAAAACTTCGAGCCCATAGACAAGGCTTCCATTTGTAATTTCGATAAAGATATAGAGGAGTGGTTGAACACGTATCTCTCAGAATTCTCAGGAAATTTTCGAAGACGTTCGATAGGTTTTAGGCTATTAGATAGCTTTGAATTAAAAGACATAGTTTGTTTGTTGGTGACCACATTGACATAATCATTAAACGTCTGACGTTCATCAACCGATAAGTCATATAGAGCAGAAGATCTTTGTGATATATTCCTTTCTAGCTCAGGGATACGTGAACTGATAGAATCAATGTGATTTAATGCGTGTCTCTTGAGAGATTTTGCATTAGGATATATGTGATTGCGTCGGAGCACTTTCCAATACCATTTCGGATACTCATGATTATTGATGCATTCATTAAGAAAACAAATCTCTGCATTCACCACGGCAAGTTTGACAGAATAACGCAGGAACCCGTTGAGTTCCTTTACTGTCGAGGGATCTTTGCTATTTTTTAACTCATGGAAAATTCCCATTGTAACATTTAGAAAATCAAAACAAGTGATTCAGCGAAGAGACTCTTTTCTCGAAGAATGACACATCCATTCCTGAGATAATTTTAGAATTTTTTTCACTTATTTTCAACACTTATTTTTAAGCTTTTCAATGCCTCAGAATGGCATGCAGTTTCGTACTGTGATATTATCAAAGGGATGCCTGCCATCAATCGTGTAATTATTACTATTATATCCTTTAATTCCTAGAGGAACATAGGGATTCAGCTGCGCGTCTCCATTGCCTTCTGTTTTCTGACAACTTTTTCACTCCTCTCCAAGTCTGCCCACATGCTTCCATCTCCTCTTCACATGACCTCCTCCAAATCACCCTCACACTGACGACCAACTCGCCGCCCGCTTCCCTTTCGGCTTCCACTCGAGCGATGGCTTGTCTAGTGATGTCACTTGATGGTTTCCTCAGTGTGTGGCCAATCCATCTCCATTTCTTGCTGCCAATTTGTTTCACAATCGGTTCCTGGTTGGTTCGCTCATTGCCAGAGATCCTTCCCTGTTGCTGATCTTTTCTGGCCAGCCATCTGATCTTGAGTAGTATCGAGCGAAGACAACTGTTAATGAAGGTCTATAGTTTGTTTGAGATGCTCTTTATGACGCGCCGGCCAAGTCTCTGATACGTATAGTAGCACTGACTGACTTCACATTGGAGTTGGAAATCCGGATCTTATTTTTGATGCTGAGTGATGTTGACCTCCACACAGACTTAAGGGTAATGGAAGCTTGTCTTGCTTTTCCGATGATTCTCGCTTTGATATCCTCGTCAGATCCGTCCGCCTGTAGTTGAAACAGCGATGTTTGCAAGGTAGGTAGGTAAAGGAGGTTATTTCTTTCAGGTTCCTCCCATTTATGTTGACTGTCGTCTGTTGTTGTTGTTGCTGCTGTTGGTGTTGTCCAGGAATCTTCATCACCTCTGTTTTATCTATGTTCACCTGAAGTCATATCCTCTCTGGATGCTTCTTCTGCCAACTTGTTGTTTTTCACTTGCATATCTTCTAGTTTGTGGGAAATCAGACATATATCATCGGTGAAGTCCAGATCCTCCAAGTGTTTTGTGTGAGTCCATTTTATGCCTGTTTCCTCATCGCCCGTTGTCTGTAGCATTATCCAATCTACTGCAATCAGAAAGATCATTGGTGATAGTAGACAGCCAGCTTGCCTCACTCCCGTCCTCACTTCGAAGGCTTTCGTAAGTTTCCCGTTGTGGATTACTTGGCATGCAGCATTGTCGTATAACTGTTGAATGAGATGTATAATTGTCGATGGGATCCCGTAGCGGCGAAGTAGTTGCCAAATCACCTCTCGATCGACACTCCGCTATCGAGGGCCTTTTCAAAGTCGATGAAGTAGAGTGAGGTGGAGAGGTGTCTGTCATTCCAAGCTTTATTCAATGATGATCCATAGTGTGGCGATTTCATCAATACATGACTTGTTTCTCCTGAATCTAGCCTGTTCCGGTCGGAGTTTTCCACCCAGGGCTTGTTTGATTCTCTCCAGGATGATGCGGCTTAGTATTTTGCTTGGGATGGACAGGAGCATAATTCCACGCCAGTTTTTGCATTGACTTAAGTCTCCTTTCTTTGGTAGTTTGAATAAGTATCCTTTCTTCCAATCCTCGGGTACTATGCCCTCTTCCACACCTTCTCCAGCAGTGACGTCATCAACTCCGCTGTTGTCTCTGGTCCATTTTCAAAGCTTCTGCTGGGATTCTATCTGATCCTGCTGATTTTCCAGCTTTTAGCATCTTGATTGCATTCAGGACTTCTGATTTCGTCGGAGGGTCGATGTTCACTGGTAGTTCTGCTTCCGTTGTTGGTATTGTTGTGTGCGTTGTAAGTGGCGGACGATTTAGAAGTCTTTTGAAGTGTTCAGCCCAGTGTTTTCTTTGCTCCACCTCTTTGGTGATTGACTTTCCATATTCATCCTTGACTGGGTTTATCTGTGTTGAACTTTTGCCCGATAGGTTCCTAGTTGTTTGGTAGGGTGTGGCGAGGTCTCCTTTGCCTGCACTGCAACTTGTTCTGCTTCACTTCCCATGGCTTCATAATATTTTCTTTTGTCTCTTCCCTGGCACTCTTCTTCACTCTTTTGTTCAGCGTATTGCGATTTGCATTCAATTCCTGTTTTTGTTGCTCGTCGGTGCACTTGATGTTCTTTTGTTTCACTATCCTTCTCTCTTCTATTAGTTTCCAAGTGTCCGTATTGAGCCGCCATTTGTCCTGCCTCTTCTTTCTGCCTAGAACTTCCATGCAGGTTTAGCTCCACACCGTTTTCAAGTTATCCCAGTGCTTTTCGACGCCGACCTCTTTGCTAGTGTTGATTTGTGTCTCGGCTTTTTCCCTTATGTTTGCAATGAAGATGTCCTTTGTGGCCTAGTCCTTCAGTTTTTAAGTGTTGAACTTGGCTTGTGGTCTATCTGCAGCTCTTGTTTCCCTGAAAGCTTTTAATTTGATTTGGATTGTCCCTTGCACGAGATAGTGGTCTGAGCCAACGTCTGCTCGTGTAATTATGAGAGATAAAATATGCTTGAAATTTGGTTTATTTAACTTTATGAAACACTGTGTATCATAAACTATCATAAACATGTTATTGATACAAATCATGCAGTTAGATAGGAAATTTCTACAATTAAATGAAATTAGTGTAAATGTAAGTGGGAATAATATAACTTCGTCTTCAGTCCTTGCAAGACTGACGTGAACATATTCATTTCTTGAATTGCAAAATACGTAGCTTACACAGGTCACACTTTAATTTTAACTGGATTTCCATTCAGACGCTTTATACAACATATAAGCTATTTCTGTGAGTACAAGTGCCCAGTCTTAAACTAAATATCTAACTATTTTTTTAACTAAGATTACAAAATATACTCTAGAGGAAACATACTGAACAGTATCTCATCAATCTGTCCCACCATTTGGAATTTAACACAATGATTATTTTGTAGACATCATCAGACACGATGGAATTTGAACTGTCCGTCACTTTTGTATTTTTGGGACTGTTTTTAAATGGTAACTTTCTGTTTGAATTTGTTTCTGGTAAAAATAGAATCAATATTAAGCTTGGTATGAATAGGGCTACAAATGTGATGACTGCAGCTTTGAAACCATATCTGTAGATTATGGTACCTGAAAATGGAAAATTTTAAAGGACAAAATAACATATATTCAAATGATTGAAACAGATAGATTAGTGATATAGTAAAAATGCTTTCGATCAGTTAACTAGCAAGAAGTTTATTGTTAAAGTATTAACTGAATCTAGTGAGCTTTTCGTGAAATATTTTACTAAGATGTTTGGATTAGAGTTCATCTAAAACCATCTGATGTCAGCGTTCGAACATGACAGTTACATTGAGGATTAGAATTACAATAAATACAAACTGCTTGTCCTGTATTGAGACTTTTGATAAACTTGAAATTGACAAAGACTCCAATAACTATTTCCGTGTATCTTGCATCGTTAGTGATGAACATTT
Organism: Trichobilharzia regenti; assembly: GCA_944472135.2. Taxonomy (NCBI): domain Eukaryota; kingdom Metazoa; phylum Platyhelminthes; class Trematoda; order Strigeidida; family Schistosomatidae; genus Trichobilharzia; species Trichobilharzia regenti. The sequence goes on from OX235270.1 coordinate 128,836,898, forward strand.
ATAATAGAGTTAGAAACACCCAGTCTTCTGAATTAAATATGAGCTAATTTATACTGATTTTAAGTGGTGTTTATATTGCCTACAGACCATAGCAGACGGTCTTTTGTTCTTATTTTCATCCTTTGTGTTTCAAGGAGAAAACAGGACTTCAGGCTCCATAGCAAAAGTATTGTTCATATGGGATGAGCTCGCCAGTCACAGGGTTGACCTTCTGTGTTTCTTAACGAATAAAAAAACTAAGTGAAGTTTAGGAGTTCGTCTGTTGGCTGTCAAACCCTGACCTTATACGTAGCCCATGAGATATAAGTATAAAACTTGGGCACTGTGGTAGAGTATAATTCCATTATAGATAAGATTTTATTCTGATAAATCGCACAGTGTTTACAGTTATATGAACTGATGACGTTTCGAGCACAAACTATTGCTCATAATCATATGAGCAATAGTTTGTGCTCGAAACGTCATCAGTTCATATAACTGTAAACACTGTGCGATTTATCAGAATAAAATCTTATCTATAATGGAATTATAGCCCATGAGAGTTCTGCAAACGAAACACCGACTAGCTTTTATTCTAAAATCCTTAGGAATAATAATAACCACCCTTATGCATCCTATAAGTGGTGAAAACGAAATTTCTTCAAAGTCTAAGTTAATCTGCTATGTGTACTAACTGAATTTGGCGCCAACAAAAATATAAGAAAAATGCAGATTGGGAGAAGGAAGAAATTTATGATGGTGATGTCCAACTCCCCGTGAGTAAATAAAAGCTTCCATTTATATTCAAACACTGTTTGAAATTCACCAAGCATTTCATTGTTTCGTCTTTGAAATGTTTTGAGTTTTTTTTTTCAAATACTACTGGATTATAAGGCGGCAAATTTTCCAAACTATGTTCAGACATGCATATCTAAATGATTCACTTCTTAAACACAAATAGTCTGTTGAGGAATTTCTGTTTGTGAAATCTAAACCGAATGCTGAATACACTGACCGGTAATCCTAATACTTATTTGATCGAAATCAACAGAACGATAATCAGGATTGTGGAATTATGTTGACCATCACTCAGAAATCACCTCGTTCAAACTCTTCTATTACAATCTTTAAGTGGTATTAATCAAGTTGAATTTTGCTGCACTCAGATCTGTGGAGTTTTTCCTTTCATTTAGGAATTGCTATAATATTAGTTAGTACCAGAAAGACTACAAGGACTACTGCAGTAACAATAATTGAAATTATTTTGAGTTTCAAATTGAGTAATTTTACTGAATCAGTGTGGCAGGTCTATGTGGACATGTTGACCTCTGTTAAGGCTACTAGGCTAAACCCTTAATGGGAGCAATATCACTCACTGGATAGAGTTACACCCAGATGATGGGCTTTAAATAAGATCGATCGCCTTTCCTGGATTCCACTGTTAGCCATCCTCAAAGAAATAATTAAGAAAGTACACTATACACTGTTCGAACACTCATCTAAACATTACAAATTAGCGATTAAAAGTTAAGTAGTGAAGAATGAATTCTGTTTTGATGTGTTTAGCAGCTTTATTTTGTTAGCATTCACCTTTAGACCACCCACAATTGCACTTTCTGATTTATGTCTAAACAGCGAAGATAATCAATTCATCATGTGATAATATATTTTTCTTCTTAAAGATGTTAGCACCTTATTGTCTGCATTTTGGTGATTTAACCAGAATGTAACATGTTTTAATTTTTTTTAATTATCAAGTCAACAAGTGTACCGCTTTCACTGACAGGATTGTAATTATGCCTTCACAAATGTTTTACACCATGCTATAATTTAACAGCCTGAAGTTAATTAGACTCAACAAAACACGTTTGGTTACCAGTAAATAGGCTGCAAAGTCACAGACAAGACTGAATGAAATTATCAATGTTACCTGTTAGTTTAACCAAAACTAAATGTATATATTTCGAAGACAATAATCCAGTCTAAGATTAGGTGAGCTTTATAAAATTCTCTTCATGTTAGATTCCAAGATTACGAACAGCTGTAGAAAAATTTCACCAATGATTTTTTTATAGTTAAAGGACTATAATTTCTGTTTCCACTTCATCTAGTTACTTATGTCCTACTTTTCTAGCTGGTATCAAACCCAAGTAAAAAGGGAGGGTTTGGGGTGGGACTAGCGACCCTACACTGATACACAAAAAATTAAGCGCACAAAATATATGTTAAGCATACAAAATATTCAAATAAAAGTCTTATTTTTCACCCAAATCGGAGAGGCGAAGGCACACAGAGGACTGGTGAAAGCCAGCTTTGGTACATTCAGTCAGACAGCCGATTTGTCTTCCCTTGATGAAATCAAGAGTAGGAATGAGGATATGGAATGTCCGTACAATATGAAAGACTGGCTGGGAAGACTGACCAGGAAGCCGACGAAATGTGAGGATCTGACATAGAAGTTCTCGGAATCTGAGGGAGCAGATAGGATGGAATTGGACTACGAAAATTGTCAACTGAAGAGTGAGTCATCCCATACGGTCTGGTCACACAGAGGACAACCGCGAACACACTGAGGCTGTGAGTGGCTATCATGATGTTACCAGTGACAGAAGCCAGAATCCTGATGCAGTGGGAACCAATCTCCTCTTTCACGATCATGACAGAAAGATTCAACTCAAAAGGCAGGTAGGCAGGCAGGCAGGCAGGAAGGAAAGAGGGTGACATGTATCATGCAATTCTACACACAAGGCCACAAACAACTCTGAAGCAGAGGCGAAGGAAGATTCCTATGGACAAGTGAAAGCATAATGGACACCCTCCGAAATGGTGACATCAAGATCCTGATGGATGATGTGAATGTGAGGCGAATTGGGAACAGGTAATACAGGAAGAGAAATTATCGTGCGTTTAGATGATCTTGGTTAGCGAGATGAATGAGAACGGAGAATTATTCACAGACGTTTTCGCTTACAGTGATTTGGTGATCGGAGGCAGGGTGTACAAGCACAAGGATATACACAAAGTAACGTGGATTTCGGCTGATGGACACACCACAAACCAGATGGACTTCATGTGAGTGCTGGCCAAGTAAGTGGAGTCACATCTAGTCTGTTGTGTCACAAATTGAAGCAGAGGTGTAGATGTTGTCTCAGACCATCATCTAGTTGAAGGAACCTACCTATGAACCTACCTAACTGAAATCCCTCAAGACAAATGGAAACAGGCCACTGGAATTCAAGTTCAACATTCAGAAATTGAAGGAGAGAACTACAATGGATACCTGCCTTAACTACTCATCAGATCAGATCAGATCAGATCAGATCAGCTCAGAGCAAAGTCGGATACACTTTGTGACATGAGTGAGGCAATCTGAGTGGAAGAACATTGGAACTAACACTCGCCACGTGATGTTCAAGGAAACGTGTACAACAGTTCTGGGAAGAAGGAATAGACACTACGAGACACAGCATCGCTCTCAACGGCTACCCACCTGGAAGCTGATTGAGGAGAGGAGAGGAGAGGAGAGGAGGACGGTGAAAGCGAATATGACTCGATGTGGGGATGGACAAGAGAAGAAGGAGGAGGAGCTGAGTTCAGTGTACACTGCACGGAATAAGGAAAGAATTGAAGAGGAGAGGAGTGACAGGACGGACGAAAGACACTTCGACGACGTACCTTCTACTCGCCCAGAAACACCACCAACAATAACACCATCACCACCACTCACAGAATCACGAACAGAACTGCCTTTTAATGGACACCAGTGCTTCGATAAAATCAGGAATCTTGAATGGGATGAAGGTAATTTACGCCGGCAGCGAAGGGGGTGGAGCGAGCACTAGAAACGGAACCAGCGACGTCTGCTGATGTTCTCACACCATTATTGCAAAAGACTTGGAAAGGGAAGAAATTACCTACCGATTGGATAAGATGCTCCTCGTCAAGCTGACTTGGAAGGGCGTTTTACACCTCACTATGCAAGAACTGGCCGGAATCATGCTCCTGTACACGACAAGCAAAACACTAATTCGCATCATCCTGGAGAGAATAAAAGAAGCACTGGATTCAGAACTCCGCCAGCCCCATAGGAACAAGATGTATTCAGTGAAGGCGAATCATTTGCTCATCAGATTGCATCTCTACACATCATCATTATCATTCGAAAGAGCATAGAATGGCAGTCAAACCTATCTCTACCTCAAATTCATCGACTTCGAAAAGGCCTTCACTAGACAGCTTTGACCGAGAAGTAATTTGGAAACTACTTCGACACTACGGAAAGCAGTTCCAAAGTCTTTATCAGCCTCATTCAACAGATGGCTGTATGACAATGGCTGATATGTGTCAGGTGATCCACAATGGAGAACTCAGTGATGCTTTCGAAGTGCATGTAGGAGTACGACAAGTTGGCTGTCTGCCTATTACCACCGACGATGATATTCTTGATTGTGAGTTAGACTATGAGTTGGGAGTGAGAAGACAGGAATACGCTGCACTGACCGATAAGAGGACTCTATATAATCTGGATTTCGAGCGTGGATGACATGTGTCTGTTGTCACACAAACTCGAAGAGTTACAGATGAAAACCAACAAACTCTCAGAAGATGTTGATAGCGAAGATAGGACTGTAGATGAGCATAAAGAACACGAAGTTGATGAAGATAACCAACGAACAGCAACAACAACAACCAGCGCCAATTACCACCAATGGAAGAGATTCGACAGAGGTGACTTCTTTCAATTATCTGACTTGGTAGCATCGTTTCAACCGAAGGCACTCGGAACGAATTAAAATGTCGCAGCCAGCCCGAATTGGAAAGGCCAGATACGTCTTCATCAACGTGAAACCAGCTTGAAAATCTCCTGCACTCAGCATAAGGAACAGAATTCGCACTTCTATACAGGTCATAAAATTGCACTGCGTGTCCAGAAAAGGTTTTCCAACAGCTAGTTGCAGACTTTCATCAACAGCTGAGTTCGTCGACTTCATACTGAATATCAAATGGCTGGCCAGAAATATTTAGTAACAAGAAAGTCTGGGAACAAACCAACCAGGAGCCAATCGCTCAACAAATGTGTAGGAGAAAATTGAGATGGATTGATCAGGCATACATTGAGGAGGCCGCGCAATTCAGGCCATCGCACGGATGGAATCCGAACGGGAAGCTACGAGTGTGTTGTCCTGAAGTGAGAGGGTGACGTGGAGGAGATCGTCTGAAGAAGATATGGGAGAAGTTGGTCAGTTGTGGACCCAGATGAAGAGGACAACAGGAAGTAGAAGAAAGTAGAGGGGTGTTCTAATAGCCTTATGTTCCACTCGAACCCCAGGGAATAATAATAATAATAACTTCTGTTTCACTATCCACAGACTAGAGATGCCACAATACGTGTTCAATGACACTAAACTGGTCTGATCTAAGCATTACATCGAGAGATGCTATTAATTAGATGCAGTATATAGTAGTTTTGTGCGTCTGTGGCACATCGGTAGAATGCTCACCGACCACGCGCGTGGTCCAGGGTTCGATACCCATCCAACGTACTCCTTCACCTCACTAAGCCAATAATAAGACTGGTAAAGAGGGAAGGCTGAGAATGAGACTAGCAACCACATTTCGTAAAAATAAATACCACTGCTACTGAAACTTCAAGCCCTATGCTCCCCTGAGAAGGTAAAGGAATAAAAACATGTGGCAGTTTCATACGCAGTTTTTTACCCTGGATTTCTGTACATTCACGGATGATTTTAGTGAATACAGCATACATTACAAACGCTTTAAGTGAATATAAAGAAGTAATATTTCACATACCCGACAGTGGAGTGGATAATGATGCGCTTAAACTTGATACACAATCAAATACTGTGATTAGTATCCATAATAACTGATCATTGCTTTTCTTTTCTTTAAAACTGTGTTCATTATTGTTAGTAGTATTGTTATCTATTGTTACTTGTGTTACATCGAAAATAATGGTTGAAACTATGGCGAATATGCACAAAAGACCACCGCCAAAAATAGCTTCGAATAGGCCAGCAACGATTATAAGCCAGACATTCCATTCTAAGAATATGATTATACCTAAATACGCATTAAAATGTAAATGTTGACACGGAAAACAAATGCATGCAATATGCTCATCACTGTAAGGAAAATTCAAGAACAGCTTAGTTAATATTTGATATTCTGCTTTAAATTTTAATAACATAACAACAGCTTTAACTACCTACTATACTCACATGATGTTTAGAGCTCTCTAATCTACCAGTATTTATTAAACTGAAACAGATTGCTGAGAATAATTGGACAGACAGTGAATAAAAGACCTCTTTTTTCTGTTTTCGGTTGTACAACTTTGAAATATTTTTAATCAGAACTAGTATTTGTTCTTGTTTAAGTCACTTTTGATTTTCTTGTTGACCGGCGAACGAATGGTGGTTGTTATGGCTCAGGTGGTCCGCTGGGTAACGCTTTTCTGTTTGAAAAGATGGACACTGGATTCGAGTCTTAGTGGGAACACCATCAGTCAGTGGTGAAGGTAGGTACACCCAGTAACGAGTCCTGATTCCACTGTCAGTCACCATCTACCAAATTAATTCAAAATTATTGGTCTTTATTTCCAATAAAGAGAACAGTTGGATACATTTCACGGAAGGAAAATTTTCACACTACCATATAAGAGGAAAGTAACAGTCAAAAGAACAAATTCGTGTTTTCACAAATCTGATTTAACAGATTTCGTCAGCTATTCCGTTTATTATGGCTATGTAATAAATGTTTAACATACTTAAATCTCTGTTTGAGATCTCTGTCTCAGGGATTTCGCCTCTCTGTCTGAAGAATGAACATCTAATTAACGTTTGTTTTGTGTCAGTCTTTTGCACAATTTTATTCTACTTTCTTATTCTGACAGATAAACTGTCACAGAGTCTAAATTATCCTTTTAATCAACACCTTCAGCGCTGACTTCATAATGATGTAAGAATAAATGGTGAAGATGCTCATCATCAGTTCTAGTAAACTTGAACGTAATTAGTTGTCTCCAGCTTTGTTGTGTTGGTAGGCACAAGTTTATCGACCTGAAATTCAGCCTTCCCTCAATACGACATCTCCCTTGTTGTCTGATAAATCTGGTCTTTAACAGCAGGTTCGTTAACTACAAATAGATACGATTCAACAGGCTTTTAGTTATTCTCTGGTATTCTGTCTTTCCACTGTGCAGAGTTTTTATACTATTCCGACTAGTGTGACATCCATAGTTGTCCAGTTTCATTGATATAAAGGAATGTATGTCATATCGTTTGACTACTTTTGTACTTTTGAGTAAGTAGATTAAGAGGACGTCTGCTCTGGTCACTACAGTGCTGTTCTTAATTGATACGATCTATCTTATTAGGTCAACTTTTTCTTCCAGGTCTTTGGTACAACATAAAACTGAATGAAAATATTGTGTTGGCTTGTGAGCTGCATTTACCTTGAAATATTTCAGAAGATTAGTATTTTTTCAGAATTGATATAAGTATAAAACTTGGGCACTGTGGTAGAGTATAACTCCATTGTAGATAAGATTTTATTTTGATAAATCACACAGTGTCATACACTAATATTAACTGATGACGTTTCGAGCACAAACTATTGCTCATAATCATATCATCTGATTGTAATTGATCATTAACACTTATATTATTATTTCTGAATGTACATTATCCTATACTGGTTTTTTTATTCAAATGTCTAATCAGTTCCACTCATGTACATAAGTGAAGAAAGAAAGTTGTGTGAGTAACTTTATATGATTATGAGTGACAATAATTTCTGCTCGAAACGTCATCAGTTAATATTACTGTATAACACTGTGTGATTTATCAAAATAAAATCTTATCGATAATGGAGTTATTTCAGAATTGTTCTTCATCTATGGCAGGACAACTTTCCTCTTGGTTTCGGAAGGTGATTTTAAGTTTCTGTTTTGATTCGAAGGTATATATCACTGGATAAATCTTCTTAGGTATCCATTTTTTTGGAGGATGGTTAGTAGTTGTTTCTCCGGTGTTTTTATCATGACTCGAGTTCCAAAGTGTGTCTTATCTCTTTGGTGTATTTTCTGTATACAGATTCTTTTGTATTTTACTAGACAAATGTTGTTCTATATAGACATATGATCGGTGAGGACTGATTTCTTGCATACTTCAGTTTCATATATTCCAGTAAAGTTTTTCTCAGTCAAAATATTCAAACACAGAATTTCTGTCTGATTCTTCTTCCTGGGAAATTGTGATGTCGAAAGCGTTGTTAAATAACCTCCAGAATCTTTTTTATTCCGTAATTCATATGCGAAAATCCATGAAACAACACAGACTAATACAAGTACTTTAGCAGATCTCCATGACACAACACTATTTATGGTGACATTTTAAGAATTTTATGATATTTACGGGAGCACTGCTGAACGTAGTAAATAAAACAGATTCGTAACACTGGAAGTCCCTGTGTATTTATACTTGATTTTATCACAGTGCAATCGACAACTGTTCTTATTAGACGACTCTGAAATTTACACTCACTATTAACGCAAGAGATCAACCATAAACAATACTCATTTTATTTTCAAGCTTTTTAAAAAACACTGACTCTCATAAACGACTATTTAGGAAAGCATTTTGTTAAGACAAAATAAATGATATAGAGTTCGTCACATGTTTCATTAGAACCTTGGGTCAAATTGTGGAAGTGCTGTTATAAAGGAATGCTTGAAGCCTCCTACAATAAAAAGAGCTCCATTTATCTCTGGAATATCTACATCCTCACTCTGCTCAAATTAATTAAAGGTACTTTATGGATAGATTTCCAAAATAAACATTAGGCATGAAGGTACTACTTTTCATTCAGCAATCAAACACTGCATATTTCTCAAATGCTTAACCTGTCACTTAAGTATTGCAACAAAATTACCATGTAGATAACTGATCGAGATGAAGACGGCCGATGTATAAGATAGCAAATACAACTGGATGAAAACTTGTAATTAAAAAAAACAATTATTAAAAAATAGAAAAGAACCACTTCTGAAATGAACTAACTGACTTGTAATACCAATGTGAAATATTTCTCCAATCATCAGAATTCCAAGCGCCACTCGCCGACCGTACACATCAGATATATGGCCAACAATTATTGTCGTAATCAACCCTATGACCATTCTTCCCGCATTGCCTGTAAGTTCGAGCAAAGCAGCCTTTTTCTGAGCTAATTTCAGCTTAATCTGATCCTCATCAGATCTAAAGAAACAAATATGAAATTAGTTCATTTCATGCTGTCATGAACACTCAATACCTGATTGCTTTACTTACACATTGAATGACCTGACAGACAATAATTTTTAAAGCCATTATCATACAGGAACTTGTCAAGATTAAGGTGAGATTAGGCAACTATGTTGAGCGTTGCAATTAAATCAAAGGAACTAAATGGAATTCAGAAACGGAAAACTGGAAATTCCTAGTTTTCTGATGTTCAGCATCGCACAATTAATGTAAATTGCAATTTGTTTTAAAACAGCACTAGTAGAAGGAAGCATTTTATGTTAAAATGTGAAAAGTTTACCAAAAGATGAAAAAATTTAGATAGTAGAACTTGAATTCCTAATTCGTTTTGATCAGAAAGTACTCAATACTTCAAAATACAGGTAGACTTAACTCTAGTGAGAGACCGAAAAATTGAGGCATGACATGATATTTAATCCAGTAAACTCATATATGGTGATAAAATAATTTGTTGTTTTACATATTTATATTATCAGCAACAATTTACTTACAAATTTTTATATTTATGTCTTTCAGTCCGAGTTAAGTAGGGTAGTCCTTGTTCAGTGACAGCTCTACAAATGTGAAAAATATATTGGTAAATTCAGTGTTATCGTTTCGTAATTTAAACATTAAATAGTGTTTTTAACCACATGAGCTCTCGTTAACCGTAAACAAAATCCAGTGGGTACTGATCACTACAATACATTTATCATACTACTGTACGGACAGAAAAGATATAATTTACACATTCGATAAACCCAGTACAGTTAAATATGACTGTTATACGGAACTATTGATCGTTGAAACTTAATAAGGGAACATAGAAGTAACTAATAATCAGACACACAACGTTTACTGGAGCTTAAGATTTGGTCTGCAAAACACATAGAATGATGGTATCTCTGTTTCTCATGGTAATGTACGTTTACAATCCATGAACGAAATGCAAAGCAATTTGTAAAAGGCATGGTGTTGGAATAAGTTTTGAGGAATTTAATAATAATAATATTAACAGCTTTATTTCAAACAGTATTTGTGGTACAGGTATGGAATTTTCAGCGTGCATTACAGTATATTGCATCTAATTACCTCATAAATTTTATAACTTTTAAAATCAAAAATAATAATAAAGAAATGAAAAAAACCAACAAAAAAATAAAAGAAATAAAAACAGCGTAGAGTTTACATTTCAAACAATGCACCACAGGATATGAAATATAAAGTTGATGTGTGATAGAAGATGAGAACAACAGTGTAATAGTAACGAGGATAGGAAAACAAAAACTAATGGGACTATTTGTTAGAGTGCCACAGTAAGTTTATCGTGTCATACCTAACAGATTTCTCATCACATAACAGCTGTGACAGATATGGTATTGTGGAGTTTTTGTCTTTGGTGTACCTAGCATATAGCCGCCTATAGCTGCTTCTAGTTCTACCAGATGAAATGCATGGAGACAGCTGCGTATAGAGAGGATTCTCGGGGTCCGACAATATTGTATTCGCTAGTTTCTTACATGATATAATATGTCTATCTACAATAGTGTTAACCAGTTGGTTTAACGATATCCCACTTGCCCTACTAACGGCTTTTAGTGCCCTTCTCAGGAAAGCAAAGTCTTTCTTAAGTAGTCCAGGAAAGATTAATGGAGAGCAGTAAAGGGGGATGGGTAGAATACAAGAATTTACAAACTGAGAAAGCAAAGACTGCTTTATGCCAGACTGCCTAAATTTCCTAATGTAGAACGTTAAGCGAAACATCTTTCTAGTAACTAGTAAGATGTGGAAAGACCAGGAAAGATCGGCAGAAAAACTCAGCCCAAGATACTTGGCATTAGATGTATTTTCAATCTCTGTGCCGTCAATGATAGTGGGGCTATGTGAGCTAACTAGTTGCTGTAGGTCACATTTACGTCTGAAACTGAAATTGACTACCTGACATTTAGCCGGATTAAGCTTAAGTCCGTTTGAAGAGGACCACTGACTAATTTCCGACAGAAAGTTATTTAATTTGGAACAATCTGACTGAGAGTTGACAGGCATAGAAACCGAGAGGTCATCGGCATACTTAATAAAAGTGGCTACATCAGAATGAGGCAAGTCATGTAAGAAAAAGGAAAACAGAAAGGGAGAAAGAACAGCACCTTGAGGAACACCAGCTAAAGTAAGTGAGGTAGTGGAGGACTTTCCATTGTAGACAGTGTACTGCTTCCTATCAGAAAAATAGGAATGCAACCACTTATTTGTCCAGCTCTCAGCCTGTGTGACCTTCTTACCTTCTTAAAGAAATATTTCAAGACATTCTATTTACGGTAGCCTGATAATCGTTATTATTTTAGTGGAAGTCTGACTGAACGAGAATCAATGAGTAAGAAAGTTTTACAATTGATACACCTGCGCTATATTTCTCTGGTTCTTATTTGCTTTTAGGATATTTGACCGTAATTTTGAAGCATGTAGATTTACAAATGATATATTTACAGATGGAAGGGTATTTATGCACAGAAATTCAGTAGTTGCAGCTATTTTGTGTAACTGTGTGCTAAGAAGTTAGATTTTGAAGGAAATATACAATTGTACTAAACTCGTCTTCATTAGACCTCCATAGGCTTTCTTGTAATACCCTTTAATCCACATAACTGTAGTTATAAAAATGATAAGTGGAAGATGTTATGTATTAGTATGTTTTCAGTATGTATTTGTCTCATACATCCACTTGTTAAGTCAGTTTACACCAGTACAGAAATAGAAAGTCAATGTAAATGAACAAAATAATTGGAGATGTATTAGTTATCGCGCTTCCCTTACTAGTAGTGTCATTTAATTATTATAATGATAGATTAAATGCGATATTAAATTGTTTTAGCATACATTGAGAGAATTTCATTTTACGAACAAACATCGTCTCACTACAAAATCCTTGGCAGAATTCGTGTTTGTGTGTGTGTCCATCAAAACATGTACAGTTCAGAATGCGAGTGTTGCTGACATTCGTGGGTTCTACAATAATGTTAATTCAGATAACATATTGTTTACCGATGACAGACTATCATAAAATCTTAAAACATCCATTTCCCCGCCCCGCCCCCTAAAGATAGTCTAAAATATACACCCTTCACTGGAAAAGAGTAAAGCATAAACTTTAAAGGTGAACCATTCCTATGGCTGTACAGAAACCCCGGAGAATATTCTATTTCGACAAGTGCAACATTTATTAAATTGCTGGAAACACTTATTTTATCAGCTGTAAAAATGTACTAAACCTTATTAAATAAACAACTGTAACTTTTCACTGTGCACACCACCTTACATTTGTCAATGAACGCTTCTATATTGGGAGAAATTATCGTTCTCTGGAGTTGCAAAGGGAATAAATTCAGAGATTGACAGTTGTAGTTTACAGACTACTTCCTTTCTTCACTAAAAATAGAACTTCGACATAAACCAGAAGGTTCATGTTAATGAATGTGAAATTCTCAGTGAAACAATTTCTTAATAAAAGAAATTTTAGATGACCATTAGGCCAACGTATTAAATTTATAAGATTCTATGCAATTATCGCCAATTTAAAATAGGTGATTACGTTTACCTGAACAATCAAAGTCTGAAAAGATTTAAATCCAGATGGATGGGTCATTGCAAGGCAAAGCTGTTGAAAAATCTCGTCTGTTCCATAGTTGTGCATTCTATCATACTCATTTGCATAACAGTAATACAATCGTACATAACAGCTAGTCAGAATTCAGGTAGTTTAAACTAACTCCGCTCTCTGAGCTACCTCGACTTTGGTACACCGAGTTCTCCAAAAGCATGAAATAACCATCTGATGTTTGGATGGCATTCTTCTGGTTGTTAAGAGCTACCTGTTAATGTAAACGATGTTCAGCTACTCCTTATAGCTTTAAATCATTTAAACAGATTTTCTGCTGCATCCCTTTCAGCCGTCGCTCATTTGTTCATTCCAGAATGTAAATGTCAGGAGGAAGTTATCACATAACAACTGGTGTTTCGAAATAAACCAAATGATGTATATTCTGCTGGTGACTCACTTCAAAGACTAAGATAGTTACTTGATTACATTATTTACACATTCATATAATATCTAATAAAAAAACTATTCAGTGATCCGATGTTATGAAATTTTCATCTCTGTATGAGCTTGATTTACATCCATAGAGGTTTTCACATTAATATTCGTATAAACTTTGGTGCAAGTAAATGACACTTAAGTCATTGTTATAAAAAAAGGTTCATAAAGGTCATACTATTCAGTTAGTTCTAGAGCGCAAACCTTATTTGTCCACCGTTCAATTCTTTTTGATGCTTTTGGCCGACAGACTATTAATTTCGTGGATTGGTTAGTAATCAGGGTAGTATCAATGAGATGAACACAAGTAGCAGAAGAACAGAAGTTTAATGTTAGCGTGAACAGTGATTTAACTGACAGATCAATCCAGAGGGAGATGTAGTTTGTAAAAGTATTCATAGAGTATCCCAGTTTATCAGTATTTATTTGAATGGTTAGCCATAAAGCCTACGTCATCTGCTATTGCTTGATTTGATGTACAATAAATTTCAGCGTGACATCTAAAGTTTAGAGCATCAAAAATTCTAATTTGTAAGACTTAGAGAGAAATACTATATAATGGGTAATGACTGGAGAACTGAACATTTAGATAGAATAATAATAATTCAGAGTAGTAGCCTTCACTTCACAGCTCCACTGACCTCTGGTCGCCACCTATTATATCATTAAAGGTCTGACTGTCAAAAAAAATGCCCTTAAAATATGCACAACATAAACTCTAATTTATATGCACAATATTAAAACATTTTGGCTTCACTCTTGATGATAAAAAAAAATATAAATGATTACAATTCATCTTAAAACATAAAACAATTTTCTATTAGTTCTGAAACATTACACATTGTTTACCTGTAGAACACGTATTGGTCTGATGTGAAAAGACACAATTCAACGGCTACATAAAGTGTTATAGCGATTAAAAAAAGCATAGTCACAACTCTGCATCTTAATGAATTACAAGAACTACTCATTATTTCAAAAGCTGGAATTGAAACATAAAAAACGATACTACTGACAATAATTCATACTTTTTATTTCAAACACGTCAGATATAGAAATCTCATTGGAAAAGAAAATAACCAATTACAACTGATAACAGGTGGTTGGTTATTGATTAGTGTTATTTAGTTAGACTGAATCAATCTTCACTGTTACAAAAAAATCATTATCATATCTCAAACAGCAAGGTTGCTTATACTTGACTTCTATGGAACTACCTTCTACAACAAGCTTTTTCTGATGACGAATCTCTGTTTTTAGTCAGTGTGAAAAGTGGAAATCCTTATCAGTCGAGAAGATTCAGCAGATTAATTGCCCTTCGGAAAGGTTATACATGTAACGATTTGTCTCTGTGTGTATGCATGTATGTATGGCTCACAATTCATTGTTGAACTGCAATGAAAAATGATAGTTTTAATACTTGCAAAGTTTCGTTCGACACTGTATTAATTATCTCCATTGTGTTACAACTCGTATTAATCCATCAAAATGCTATCTACAACCAATTTTCTGTAATTCTTAACTTAAAAACCAACAGCTATGTCATCGAGGAGAAAATATTCAATACTAAGAGTTTCATAAAAAAAAGAGAAAAGACTATGATTTAACGCTAACCTCAAGATAATCAACTTTAGGATAAGGTTGTATGTACTCTGATGAGAGAACAATTACTATAACATAACAGACTTATAAATGAAATGAAATGCTGTTTCACTTGAATAATATTCTTTGATAAAATGTTGATTCAATAAAGAAAGAAAGATCAGATTTGCTGTATAAAATGATATCATCATTCTATTTCACAGGTTCGCATCAGCTGCAAACTACCTGAAATTGCAATGGCTATAAATAATGACAATAACATCCATACTTCAAAGTCTGGATAGTAGTAAAGGAAACATTACAAAATCCGATACACAAGCATTAGAGATTTGATTTAAGTTACCATCAATCTATGTGCCTTTATAATAAAAAGGAGGCCGGAGGAGAGGACAGAAAACAAAAAAGTAGTTAGCTGATTCATTGGAGCGTATTCGAAATAAATTTGCAGCTCATAGCTTGAAAGATACCTTCCAATTTTCTAAGGAAGTCAACCATGTCGATATATCAGATGAAATAATGGTGTCGCATGACGTGACCTCCCTTTTTACAAATGTACCAGTGGTCGAAACAATCGACATCATTTGTAAACAAACAGGTCTATTACCAATACCAGAAACAGAGTTGAAGTGTCTACTACTCTCCTGCATAAAAGACATCCAATTGAAATTTAAAAATTAATTTCACTGACACATTGATGGGTCCTCATGGGTTCACCTCTGGCACCTGTTCTAGCTGATATTTTCATGACCTCTCTCCGACAGACGCTATTGAGTTCTGCTGTCAATGAAATAATCTAACACTGAAATGTCAATGATACCTTTTTGTTTGTAACAACATGAGTCAGACATCGATATTATTTGACCATCTTCATGAGATCCACCCAGACATTAAATTCGCCACGGAGTATGAACATAACTGTAATGTAAGAAGAGGAAACTGTGATACTGTCGAAAATCTGCAGAAAAGAAACCTGGACTGGACAATATCTTCACTATAACGGCTTCTACTCCATAAGCTATAAGAGTGGGTTACTAAGGTCGTTGTATGACAGAGAGAAGTTATGTTCATCTAACAAGGTGTTAGAAGAATTTCGCCTTGAAAAATGTCCAAGGGAAAATGGTTATCCAAATGGAATTATCCGGAAGGACGAAACAACGAAATATCCAACTGTTGAAAAAGAAGTGTTCATTTTGCCGCCACCTCAAAGGGAGAACCAGCAACAAAAACAACTGACAAGAGAATGAAAGCAGAAATAAAAAGAAGCCTCCTTGTAGCCAAGCTTGTAATGTTATACAGTTTCACATGCTTTATGACCCATTTCAAAACTGGATAAGGTGCGTCAGTGGCATAGCGGCAGAGTGCTTGCCAACCACGAATGTGGTCCGGTGTTCTATCCCTGGTCGACACACTTCTTTACCTCACTGAGCCGGTAATAAAGCTGGTAAAGACAGAAGGTGGGGTATAAGGCTGGCAACCTCATCCCTTAAAGACTAAACACCATAGCTACTGGAACTCCAAGACTGTGGCTTGAAGCCCTATTTTCCGCTGGGAACCAAAAGGAATAAAAAGTTGCATTTATCCTTTTCACTGCACTTGTGGCAGCAAGTATATTGGAACGACAGAAAGAAAGACTTCGATCTGGTTTTCAGAGCTTAGCCCAAAAAACTTATGTCTGAAAGGAAACAGATATCCACAAAGAGCATTTATCAGAAAACTTGTGGATAGGGTTCATTTCGTCGAGATTTCTAAATCCTTCGAAATATTAACCATACGAAGGACAGCCAATTTACTACGATTTGCCAGAGAAATCCCAACCATGCCTTTTAGACCGAATTTAAGCATACAGAAAGAGAGTGTAATCAATCTGTCACTCCCTTGATGACTACATTTTGATTACATTTATTAATCACCCTTATCAATGACTTAAACTCAATGAGCAATTTTTTATGAACTATAACCTTCTTGAGTTCCTATGTAAACCTACATGCAAGCATTGTTTATTGAATTTTTCTGTTTTCTGTCTTCTCCTCCCGCCCCTCCTTGCTTTCAGGTAGTTTGCAGATGATGAAAACCTGTAAAATAGAACGATGATATCATTTTATACTGTAAATCTGTTCCTTCTTTCTTTATTGAAAGAAATTAAATTTATGAAAATATTGATTATTCACTTATTTACTTTGTTTTCTGTGTATAGTATTCATAAGCACATCAGCTTATTTAGAACTCGACTTCATATTTTTTCTAGAGTGGATATATAATCATTTGTGTTCTCTCAAATAATGACGAATATTAATCCACTGCTTACATTCCACACATTATTGAGCTTCATCACAGAGGTGATCAGCATAAATGGGAGAAATCTGGAAGAAGCAACCTCCTTTATCTACGGACATATGATGCATAGTTTCAACTACAGGAGGACGGAACTAATGAAGGTGTCGAAGCGAGGATCGGGAAAGTAAGGCAAGCTTTCATTACTCTCAAGTCTGTGTGGAGGTCAACAGCACTCAGCATGAAAATTAAGATCCGGATTTCCAACTCCAATGTGAATTCAGTCAGTGCTACTATACGGATCAGAGACTTCCACTGTGCGTTATAAAGAGCATCTCAAACAAACTTCAGATATTCATCAACAGCTGTCTTCGTTCAATACACTCAAGATCAGATGGCTGGCCAGAAAAGATCAGCAACATGGAAGGATCTCTGGCAATGAGCAAACCAACCAGGAACCGATTGTGCAACAAATAGGCAGGAAGAAATGGAGATGGATTGGCCACACACTGAGGAAACCATCAAGTGGCATCACATGCCAGGCTATAGCTCAAATGGAACCCGAATAGGAAGAGGCGAGGTGGTCGTCAGTGAGAGGGTGACGTGGAGGAGGTCATGTGAAGAGGAGATGGAAGCATGTGGGCAGACGTGGAGCCAGGTGAAAACGTTGGCAGCGAACCGAAGGCAATGGAGACGTGTGACTGAAGCCCTATGTTCCTCCAGGAATTGAAGGAAACAATAATAATAATTGAGCTAACTGCTCTCATCATCTACCTGAGGCATTTGGGCGTGAATAAAATAATTTTTTACCAAACGGTTTCTGCTGGGAATGTTAGTCAAATCAAACAAACCATAGCAACTAGTGTAAGGCATTGTATCGGCAAAGAAAAGAAGCAAAAAATATGTGTATAAATTAGTATCTAATAGTGAGATGATCGATGATCGTGGGTGAAGTGAAAACCTGCATCTCTTTATAAGGATAAATTCATAAATTTCAGTGGAACTTATCAAATGAACAGTCTGCAGGCATGATCACTGATTTAGGCTGAAACGATTAACCTATATACAAACACGTAGAAACTGTGATAACAGGTAATCATTATATTCAATAAGCGTATCATCAATAAAACATCATTTACCACAGTGACTGAGGAAAAGAGATATTCTTCATAAAAGTACACATAAACATAAAAAATGGACTACCTTCAAAGGATTTTTTGTCTTAATTCAAATAAGTGAAAAAGGCCTGTTACTGTAATCGTACTTCAACTGGATATCTAAAGTTAATAAATTTTTCTTTCTATTTGTTCATAATTTCTCACTACTTTTACTTTCCACTGTTTCATATTCTTTAATGAGTATTATCACTTCTTAGTTGCGTCAGCGAAGTATAATTCACTTCTTATTGAAAATAAACTTGTTTAACATACATTAGAATTTAAAAGCCAATGAAAGAATATCAAAATAGAATTGGAAACTGAACTGTAGTACAAGTAAAGGTTGGAACGATGAACGAACGATACGGTTTTCCAGTATTATCTGCGACACCATCAGTCAGGTATATCCTGATGACAAGTCCCAAATAAGACAGAAGACGTGTTCTTGATTCCACTGTTATTAATCACCAACCAAATAAAAGATTATATAATAGTCAGTTCGTTTTGAATATCATTTAAAAGCATACAGAATGTAGAATATGCTAAAATATGAGATTTTCAGACGGGAATTTACAACCAACATAAGGATGTATTTCAAGCAGTGGTATGAGAAAAGAATGTGAACATTACAAAGAAATAAACAAACAAGGGTGACTTTAAGAGAAATAGCGATAGTGATGATATGTAGTGAACACTGTGATAATAGCAGGAAATGACCAGTTTTTAATATCATAAACACAGAAGGAATATATGAGTACACTAACGGATATGCAAAGTATTACTTAAGGTTTAGGTAAATATGCAGTGGTATTGAACCTAACTAATAAGAATGTTCATAAAGTTGTAAAAAACTGAAACGAATGTTTATCAATTAAACAAGGGTGGTGGGTAAAGGAATTGGCAAAGTGTTTGGAGTCTTAATTATCTATAAATGTTTCAGCAAGATATATTTACATTATTATAGACGAAAAAGGTAAAAAAGAAGTCGACTAAACACTATTCTTCTGAGTACAGAGACTAGATTTTTTGGCATTGATTGCTATCGTTTATACCACTGATAATATGTAGCTAAATTCCTCTTGATAGGTTACTAGGAGCACAATATACCAGAGAACGCTTCTGTTCTTATCAAATTTTGTTTTTCTTATCCTGTAATTGATATGCAACCACGCCACTTCAGATACTTATTTGCATTTAAATAATCGTCAAAACTGAGTGCTATTCTTATCCTTATTTGTACCATATTAAAGGGTCTAAGATTATCTGAATTTGCCTCTACTCTCAACCATATCGTAACATGAAAATATGCATAACTAAGAAGCCATGGTCTGGGGTTCGAAACCCCGTCGACGCACTCCTAAGCCTTACTAAGCCGGTAGTAAGGCCAATTAGGAGGGAATATTGTGTGTCAGGCTAGCAACCTCACCCCGTTAAAATAAGACCATTGCTACCGAAACCTCGAAGCTCTAGCCTGAAGCCCTATGTTCCACTTGGAACGAAGGTTATTTAAAATGATCGTTCGCTTTGGTTACTGTTTTCCTTTTCATCGCTCTGTACGGAGTTTCTTCACCCATTAAACTTTCATTGTTGAACACTGCTCACCAATGGACTTGACCTTGTTTTGTTCTCGGTAGGTTTTCATATGATTATTGTGTATTCGAGAATACTTTGTTTTTATAACCCAGTAATTATAATAAATATGTGACTCCACACTATTAAAATAAGTTGCTGAAAAGAGTCATTCTTCACTGAATGTTTTCATTTTGTTTGATCTACGAGTTTTTGAGAGGCTTAATAAATAGCGAATACTTGATCAGAATGGAACTATTATTATTTCGCAACACTTGACCACACCAGTACCGGTATGATTAGCAGTTTACCCTAACCCCTATGTGTGGATGATTAAAAAACTAATAAAAGTACTGAATTAGTCTGAAGTGTGTGATAGATGCAAAAGCTAAGGTTATTTTTATGGAAACCGTAACTGTTCGAAATATATATCTCATGTCTAGATTTTGCGATCGCCCTAATGCATTTCATAAGATGGAAACAGAAATGAAGTTTGAAAATTTCTGTCCTAAGACAGAAAAATCACTGCTATGGTTTTCAGAAAATAAAATTATGCTCTTAAGATACTTTCGTCTTTGCCCAAGCAGTATATGGAATATTAGTAGAAGAGAAGCTATGCATAAGACCAGAGTGAAAGAGACAAAAGTGACTCATTCTAGAGTATAAAAGAAAAAGAAGCGCTTAGCGAAAAATTACCCTTTTCATTCTTAGTATTCTCAAGATGTATAATCGCATATATATATACATTTTCATAGCTAGGGGAGGAATGTTTCTAAGGCTGTCATTGACAATTGGTAACTCCATTTGGTCAAATTTAGTTGATAGTGGTCATTTAGTGGAGAAAATGAAAGCTTACAATGTAATTCATCGCATCCCACTGAATCTTACTAAAAGACTTTGTATTCGTCTACTGCATTCAGCTGAGGCGATAGGCATTCAAACTATTAAGCCTAAACTGTGTATTCAAAAGAAATTTTGTACAGCTATTATCCCTCTCTTGATCTCTTAAGACCTAACTAACTGGTGCATTCTCCAACACCCCTTACTTATATTTTCAAACACCTCACTTATTATCCCTTGATCTTATGACATCTTCATTAAAACGTAGTTTTAAGTATTGGTTTTGTAGGGATTTAGTTTGATTGGATGGGGGATTTCATCATGAGCTGACATCAGTTAGGTAACCATTGAAAAACCTGGGAGTATTGGACAGCTGTTTCGTCCTAGTTTGGGACTTCGTCAGTAGGCACTCACCGGGGTTCGAACCCGTGAGTTGGCAGAAATTAGAATTCATGGGTGATTGAATCGGGTTCCATTGACTTAACGGTCTACACGCTTGCCTTGTAACCCAGAGGTTCCTTGGTCTGAACCCTGGTGGGTGAGTACGGATGGAGAGTCCTGAACTAGAACGAGACAACTACCCAGTACTCCTTGGCTTTCCAAGGGTCCTTTAACTGATGTCAGCTGATGATGAGATCCTCCATCCAATAAGACGTAATTTATCCACTTCCCTTACAACCTAGCATTACGTAATCGGTTCGTGTGTTTTTCTTAACCTTTATCGAATCTTTCTAACTGAACATTTGTTTGTTTAATTATGTGGTTTTTCGTTATTTTTGTTATCACAGATCGCCTCATTTTTTCATCCTTGTTATTGATAGAACCATTTTCATTGTCATCATTATTATTTCCACTACTATTACTAAGACTAAATGCATAATTTATATGCACAATCTTATCATCCTATTGACAAAACACCGTGATTGCTTCATATTTGAACTTTTATTTGTAAAGTCATGCATATTAGAGTTAAGACTCATGAGATCTAATTGAAACCACAATATTGTTCGCTTACATGTGTTGTTCCAAATCGATAACTGAGTACCATTTAGGCTTTTATGAGACTAGTGTCATAAATAATGATCCAGCCGAAATAAAACTTATCACAAACATTTGTAATTCATGCATTTTGAATATACTGATAATTTATGGTCTAAGGAAGCACCCAAAGATGTTTGTTCTATGATATTTTAATTCCGTTGGTGTCGAACTAACATACTTAAATAAAAGTATCAAAAACTTGAGGAGAAAAAAGATTTCAATAACAAACTAGCGAACGCGTTGACCAGACTTTTAAAGAAACTAAAGGAGGAGCAGATATTTTCTGAAAGTCTATATGAAGAAATCAGACCAACGGGCACGTATACGCCAAGATTGTATGGCCTACCTAAACCTGGGGTGCCATTAAGACCAATATTTGATATGCGAAATTCGCCCTACTATGCTCTAGCTAGATGGTTAGTAAATATTCTCAAACCTTTGCATGATAAGATAGTGAAAAATAGCGTCAAAGATGTGTTTGAATTCGTAGACAAAATCAAAGATATTAATATCAAGGACAAAACCATGATATCTCTGGACATAACATCGTTATTCACAAATGTACCCCTAGTAGAAACAGTTAACTACATATGTGAACAAGTGGATAACCAGTTGATAAACACTGGCATCCGTGCTGAAATCCTAAAAGAATTGTTATTAAGATGTACCAGAAGTGTAAACTTCAAATTTGACGGCACGCTTTACAGGCAAGTGGACGGGGTGGCGATGGGCTCCCCATTGTGTCCCATTCTGGCTGATTTCTTTCTAAGTAAGCTAGGAAATGGACCTCTGAACAACCTCATCAGCAAGTTCTCATTTTATTGCCGAAATATGCACGACAACTTCATTCTTTGTGATAAGGGTTCTGATAGAAATAAAATGCTTCCTGAATTCAATGAAGTACATTCGGCTGTGAAATTCACATGCGAAGAGGAATCCCAAGACAGAATTGCCTTCCTGGATGTCCTACTTACAAGAAAACCAGATGGTAGCATAAAAAGAAATTTGCATAGAAAAAATACTTGGACAGGACATTATACACATTTTCAAAGCTTCGTTCCTATCAAGTACAAAAGAAATTTAGTGAACACCCTAAGCCATAGAGTTAGAGCTATATGCTCAGAAGAAGTAATGAAGATGAATTAAGCATTGTATATAATACTTTGATCGGAAATAGCTATTCCGAAAAATTTACCAAGAAACACATGACAAAGAAAGCGGAAAAGAACTACTCACTATCTGTAAACAAGAAGCCAATTTATATACAACTACAATTCAAGGGCGATATACGAAGTGAGATAATTACGAGGAAATTAAGAAAATCAGTTCAAAGAACTTTTAATGCTGGCGAACTACACGTATTATTCCCTACACGGCCGATGGTGCTACCTCGACTGAAAGATGAAGTACCTAGACTGACCACTTCAAATTGTATCTACCAATTCAACTGCGCTTGTGGAGCGAGTTATATTGGCCGTTGCTCTAGGAACTTAGTTTTTCGTGCTCACTGGAGAACATCTCCCACTATGGCTAAGTAGAGGTGTAGTTAAAACCATTAACAGTTCGATATTGGACCTTTGGTGCAAACCGGCCACAAAGATAGCTAGCATTGAAGAATCCTTCTCTATAATCTACAGGATGCCTAATAAACTGCCAAAATCATCGAAGCCCCGCATGCTCCAAACAGTAATTCGCCACAAACAATCAGTTCTCTGTGTTCAGAAGACGCAAGCCCAACCCCTACTGTTGCTCTGGCCTTCAGTAGAGACTATAAATTCATGAATTTATAATATTATCTTTCCTAATTTTTCTGACATTCAGTATATTTTATCTTGATGCTATTGAGCTGTAATCTATCAATATTACTGATTCGATGTTATTTAAACAACATTAATGTTGTTCATAACACTAATTCATTCATTCACTATAATGTATATATAACTGTAGAGCCTGATAATGAAGTTATCGAAAAGAGTACTCTTTGTTCATTCTTTTGAAAAATTTTAATGAGTGTTAAATATAGCCGTGGTTTTTTACTACTGTCAGCTTAATTGTTGCAAAACGTTGCCTAAGAAAGTTATTATTAACCTGCTGATCACAGATACTGGTTGCTAACACATGTCACTTTTAGTTAAGTAGCTAGAATGATCGATTGAAAACACAAATGTTTACTGAATTTAACTTGAATTTTATTTGTGATAGAGTAAACATGGTCTAGACACCACTTAAATTTTCTACTGAACTGTAAAGTGTTTGATACTCTGAAATTCTGATGGAATGTATACTTTCTTTTTTTATAAATGCACAAAAATTGATCATACTGTTGTGATGATAAGCTGTCTTTGTTCACCAACTAACAGTCATTAAACCACATGGTAGACAAACTATTTTGATTTCGAAGTTATTTATCACATCTATCTTGTTGTCATTTATCCTCCACTTCAAAAATCATCAGTAATGTCTCCTGTCAGTGCACTGTAAACCATCTTACTAGGATAGACAGTAGCAGTGTTTATGCAATAAGATGTTAAAAATGTTAATAACAAAACAGATATCAGTATGTAGAAAATAGTGAATATTTTTCTCAAGTTAAATATGAATCCTAAACACTGATGAATTTAATATTGGTAACGATACTTTAGTTATTATGAAAAAAAGTAAAAGAAGCACCTTCTGAGTTCTGAAAAACATTAAGTTTGAAGGTTGCAGAAGATCTGTCACTCTTTGAAACTAACATTTCCTCTGTATATGTGTACTTAATACATAATGTATTCTTGGAAATGGAGAAATCATCCACACTGAAGTGATAAACGCTGATTTTTTAATTTAATTATCTGCATTTTATGCACAGTCATTTTGATATTATCATTCAGACAGTATGAAGAAGCCTTCTGCAAACCTCATTAATGATTCGACAAACCCCGCATGAACTGTCAAACTCAGACTAATGTTAGTAATTCCTGAATATTATATAAATTTTACCGAGGAATTATGTTGTGTCACTCCTCTACTGATTGACAAGTGGATATAATTGGTGATGGAATTCCTTCCGAATAAATAAAAAATAAAAAATTATTGTTCTATATGCAGAATTTGAATGCTTCAACATAATGATAAGTCATTAACACTAGTCCATAAATATATTTAGAGTTAAAATAGTAAACCGACAGTTTGTTCGTAGTTATTATTCAGTTTAAAGCTCCATTAAAATATGTTTATTCAGTTCTTCTTTCCCAGGCAATAATATCGATCAATAGAGTGACATAAAATAGTATATCCTTGGTGGCGAATGTCTCATTTTATTGAAATCATGGTTTATATCTGAGAAAAAATAAAGAAGGAAGAGTTGTACACTGGTATTCTTGTTCGAAATCTATAGGAGCTGTCTTCTAGATGCACAATGACTATTCATTTCATGTGACCTGAGAAGATACGTTGACGGTATGAACATAGGACCTGCACTAGGCCCTACATTTGCAAAATGATACTTGAGAAACTATAAAATGTCCAATGAGATGCTCACTGGCAAATGGCCCTATTCAGGTAGGTAGTTACCTGGGTTCCAGTGGGAAGTCGTGACCAGTAGGGTACAGCTGGTCGGGTGTGAGGAAAAATACTCGCCGAAGACATTGGCTAGCGGTCGCGCTATGTCGTGAATTGGCATAAGTTAGAATTCAAGGACCATTGGATCGGGTCCCAGTGGCTTAATGGTATACGAGCTCGCCTTGTGACCGGTAGGTCCTGGGTTCGAGTGATGGTGGTGGGTGCATACTGCTGAAGAGTCCCAAACTAGGACGAAACATCTGTCCAGTACTCCCAGGTTTTCCAATGGTTCTCTAACTAATATCAGCTCATTATGAAATCCTGAAACCAATCAAATCCCTACAAACCAGCACTTGAGTATAAAGTGTCCATTTGAAGGAGTTAGCACTTTCGGTGGCTACCAGAATCCAATTATTTTGGTCTGAACAGAGGCAGCCAATAAATGCGTTCTTCTGCATATCTCTATAAACTTCCATGAGTCATGCACAGTTCAAAATTATATTACAAAGGTTTGGAAAAAAAAACTTCAGTATGACAGAATCTGTGACAATATTCAACAATAATATTTAATAGTGTTAAGTATTACAATAATTCCCATTGTAACATTACGAAAACAATATTCAGCAAAGAGACTGTTTTCAACAAACTTATTATCAAGCTGTACAATAGGATATATATGGGTTCTTATAAGAAAGTATATTCAGTGTGGGGTTTGAATCAAAAGTATGAATTCATGAAATAGTAATAGTAGTATGAAATGCAATTAAAATGTATGTGATCACAATCACAGTAATATGTCAAGTGACAAAACAACTAATGTTATAGATAGAATAATTCGTAAGACGTATAGATGTTGGAAAGAGGCGTATTATTATAGGGTTAACAGGCTAATACAAAACGCTACATAACATGGTGTGAAATTTGAAAAGATAGGATTCAACATGGTAAAAACATTTTGGATTTAGAAAGACAAATGGGACAAGTGGAGACAATTCAAAGTGAGAATAGTAATCATAATATTGATCATAATAATAGTAATCGTAGCAATAAAGGAAATGGATGTAGAATAACTAAATAAACAACGTTGCAACGTTACGTAACATTTTACATTCGTCTATTAATCTTACAATTATATGTCTCTCCCAAAATAAATAATAGTTTCATTATGTAAATATATGATGATGTTTTTATAATTTCATACGCATATCAAATCGAATAATCTACTCATGGTTTTGTTATTTATGCCAATTGATCAACCTGACAACATAAAAATTACCCCATGTGGAAGTGAATAAGTTGCTATTCACAAGCTGAGATTTCGTAAATTCTAGTTAATTAATAATTTGGTAAAGTTATTAGCAATAAACAGTTAAACGTCAGTAAAAACAATATAGTTTTGTCCTCCATTCCCTAAGAAATACTAAGCTTTTATAATAATGGCTATCACATCTTTTCTCAATATGTACCTCCACTGTTTCATTTTCCCTATTGGTTATTTCATGATAAACTTTCCTCTGCAGTCTTATTATCTCCTCTTTTAATATGTACTACTTGTACTAGCCACTCACCTGACCCTTTTATAATCTTGAAATGACATGCTAGTTTTCCTTACCCACACTGTATGAATCTATTATGACCAATCACCATAATCTCTCATTTCACAATGTTTTGCAAATGAATTCCACCCAATACGTTTGTCACACAAATATTATTAGTTCCCCTCTCCTTAACCAATTTGCTTTCCAATTCATAACTAACCGACTTTTATAGTTTTCTTTGTCTTCTCCCATTTGTCGTAGGGGCAGTAGAATTTTCCAGATATCTGGGAGAGGTGTTGAATCATTCCTATTACATGTATTTGCAGTTGATTCGATAAACAATGCTTCTGCTATCAAACCGTTAATAGTGAACTTGGTATGGATATATACAATCTCTCCCTGCCTACACCCTGTGACATTAGATTTTAAAAATGTCATCCTATCCCATCCAGCCTATTGTATGGTTGTGTGTAACTTCAAGTAGTGAGTGGTATAGCTGAACTATTCTCTTGATTTCTTATCTTATTCGGGTCAACCAATCTAGATGTTGCTAGGCTTTTATGTTCGGCCAGTCTGACTCACTGCCCCTGTTCTACTAGTTTGACCTATGTATTCGACCTGACAATCATCACGGGCGGGATATTAGATAAACTAAATTGTTTTGTTCAAAAGGCTCCACAGGATTGATCCTTCAACGGACAAAGCTTGTTTCTAATTGAGTTTGTGGGTGGTTTGAATGTCAGCCACTTTTATTCCTGCCTTGTTAAGGATTCTGCGTAAGGTTTCCCAGGTTCCTTCCCTGTATGGAATTACTACTGATGATTTAGATTCCTTATTTTTGGTGTTGCCTTGCGCATATTTGACATGCATGACGTCATTAATACGATTATTATCACTATCTGAACAAAGAATATTCTTCTCAATAATTTCTCTTCAGGTTCTTACAATTATAAAATATAATATTTGTGGTCGTTACAATAAAGGCCAGTTGTTCGGCGGATACATTTTTAACGTAGAATAACAGATTAGTTATGGGTGTCAAAATAAATAGTTGTATTTGTGTGACAAACGTAAACGGGAGACAATGGTGGTGATTAATCATAATAGAATTGTAGAGTGTGAGGTAGGAAATTTGACAAATCAGTTCAAGGTTATAAAAGGTTTCAGTTGAGTGGCTAGAACAAAGTGGTCTGAGTTTAACTGGAGACAGTAGGACTGGAATGAGAGGTTCATAATAAAATGACGAGT
Organism: Trichobilharzia regenti; assembly: GCA_944472135.2. Taxonomy (NCBI): domain Eukaryota; kingdom Metazoa; phylum Platyhelminthes; class Trematoda; order Strigeidida; family Schistosomatidae; genus Trichobilharzia; species Trichobilharzia regenti. The sequence continues at coordinate 128,865,078 of OX235270.1, forward strand.
ATGTGAAATGAAACAAGTGGAGGCATATATTGAGAAAACAGATAATATCACTGATAATAAGTCCGTATAAATGAAAATTCGATAGTATTGAGGGAATGTTTGCATGAAGGGCATAAATTATGACGAATAATAATAATAACCACCACTGTCTCCCGTTTTACAATATTTCTAATCGATTTCAGCCTAGAATGTTTGTCACATAAATACGACTATTTATTTTGACACCCCATAACTAATCTGTTATTCTACGTTAAAAATGTATCCGCCGAACAACTGGCCTTTATTGTAAAGACATTAAACATTATATTTTATAATTGTAGGAACCTGAAGAGAAGTCATTGAAAAGAATATTCTTCGTTCAGACTGACGAAACAGAATGTTCAAATACATATAGAATATTCTGTTGCTAATGTAACATTGAACCATGAGAATAGTATTCTGACTCTAGGGTCAAATAGAATGTTCAAATATACACATAGTCATCTGTCGCCAATGCAGTATTGGATTGCGGGAATAGTATTTGTACTTGAAAATAGTAATTGTGACAATGATATTCCGTGGGAAGACATCGTCTGTATCACACCACCAAAGTACAATAAATATACCACATATTGTATTTAGTGTATATATATACATGTATATAGCGGTTTGAAAAGAATACTCTTCGTTCAGATTGACTTTTAATTTATAATATGGGAATATTTCACACTATCAAATCTTATTAGTAGGGCACAGCAGGTTGAAGATGAGGCAGTAACTCATCGAAGAAGACATTGCGAAGTGGTCGCGCTATGTCGTGAATTGGCAGAAGTTAGAATTCAAGGACCACTGGATCGGGTCCCAGTGGCTTAATGGTATACGAGCTCGCCTTGTGACCGGTAGGTCCTGGGTTCGAGTGATGGTGGTGGGTGCGTACTGCTGAAGAGTCCCAAAAGAGGACGAAACAGCTGTCCAATACTCCCAGGTTTTTCCACTGGTTCTCTAACTGATGTCAGCTCATGATTAAATCCTCCATGAAATCTTATTATCACTATCACTACTATCATTGTATACATATATATAAGTAGAAAATCAAAACAAGTGATTCAGCGAAGAGACTCTTTTCAACGAATTTATCATCAAGCTGTACAGTCGTATATATATGGTTTTTAAAAAAAAAGTTATATCCGGTGGGGGAATTGAATCTTAGGTGTGAATGCATAAAATAATAATAATAATAATAATAATAATAATAATAATAATAATATGAAATTCAATTAAAACTGAAATGATTGTGATTATAATCGTAGTTAAATGTCAAGTGGCAAAGCAGATTAATGTCATATATAGAATAATTCATAGGAGGGATAGAACTTGAAAAAGGATATGCAATTATAGGATTAGTAGACAAATCGAATAAAACGAAAACGTTACGTAATATTGTGTGAAATTTAATAGCATAGAATTTATCGTTGTAAAAAAGAATTGATTTAGAATGAGAAGTGGAACAAGTGAAATAATACCGGGGATAGTTCGAAGTGAGAATAGTAATAGTAACAACTGTGTGCAGCGGTGGCACAGTGGTGAGGACTCTCGCCGACCATGCACATGGTCCCTGGTTCAAGCCCTCGCCGACGCACACCTGATATCTATGGTCGGCCTGCAAAATTTGAGCTACCGATATCCATGCTGAAAATTCCATACTTGTACCCAAAAATACAGTGTGGAATCAAGCTGTAATCAAAAATATAAAAAAATAAATAAAATAAATAAATAATAAGGAAAAGACTACAAATTGAATAGACAAAATGAAAAATGAAAAATTGGTAGAGCTAAAATATGATTGGGGATTACCATATTTTAGCATAGAGGGATTAAGACCATGAAAGTTGGAGGGGTTGAACGAACTTTTTCTGTACACAGAGATCTGGCTTTTCTGTTTCGATAGCCAAAGATGGCTTCAGCAATACAGATGAGTCGGGTACGTAGGGATTTAGGTAAATTGCTCTTTGCCTTGTAGATGACTTTAAAGGCGGAGGCTATAGAGATAGGGTGATCATTTTCGACCAGATGTTCTATGATCGCGCTTCTTATTGCTCCACTTCCACCTTTTCGTAGCCATGCAGGATAATGTTCTTGCACCCTCTTGGACAAAACTCGAGTCGAACGACCGATATACCTAGCTCCACAAGAGCAGGTGAATTGATAAACGCACATAGAGTTGGTCAACATTGGGATCTTGTCCTTCAGGTTATTGAACAATAATGGTCGGCTAGTAAAAGCTATTCTCAGAGAGGCAGCAGGGAATGTTCTTTTCAGGGACTGTGATATCCTTCGTTTCATGATATCGGAAGCTAAGTCCCCTTTGAATTCTAAGCTCATGTAAAGTATTTTCTTGGGAGCGGTTGATAAGTCACGTTTTGTAGGCTTTGAATGTATATTCTTATCTATAAAACGTGGTGGAAATCCATTTTCCATTAGGATTTTCCTCAAAGTGTATAACTCATCTTCCACAGTATCAGTGCTACATATGCGCCGAATACGAGTGGCAAGCGACCGGACCAGGTTTCGTTTTCGACCAATAGGTACCCAGCTATAGAAATTTGTCAGTTGACCATTCCATAACAGCCTACGATAAATCGATCTCTTCAGAGTTCCATCGGTCCTTCTTGATAAGTTCACATCGAGGAAATGAATGCTAGACTCGTTCTCCATTTCGAGTGTGAATTTTATCGCAGGATGGCACTCATTAAATACACTTAATATATTATTCAGGTTACAATCAATATTACAAATAATAAAGGTGTCATCTACATACCTTTTATATATTTGAAAGCTTTGGATCATAGGCTTCAGGGAACCATTTTCTAGACTGGACATAAAAACGTCTGCAAGGAGAGGACCCAAGGGAGAACCCATCGCAATACCATCCTTCTGCCTGTAGATTGTTTCATTGAAAGTAAACTGTACATTCAATGTACATCTCAAAAGTAGTTCTTTAAGATCTGTAGTAGGTATCCCTATGTTCAATTTGTTGTCTTCAATATATTTGCATATAAAACATATGGTCTCTGTCAGTGGAACGTTCGTAAATAAGGATTCTACATCCAAAGACAACATTTGTTTATTCGACGCATTTATATCCTGTATACATTCAACAAATTGGAAGGTGTCCCGAAGGGAATGATTAGATAGTTGCCCCCTGACTGGTTCGAGGATTTCAGCTAACCACCCAGCTACTGGATGATAGGGCGATCCAGACATATCCAAGATAGGGCGAAGTGGAACTCCAGCTTTGTGTATTTTCGGTAGACCATACAGTCTTGGTATTAGAGATCCTGTTGGTCTGATCTTTTCGTATAATTCTTCACGAATGAGATGATTGTTCTTCATTCTCTTTAAAGTATCGGTAAGTTGTTTCTCAATTAATTCCGTCTTGTTTTTCTCGTTCGGTTTCGAGAATTTACTGCTGTCTGAAAGTAGACATGACATTTTATCGGTATAATCTTTACGATCCATAATAACAACACCGGTATTATATATATATATATATATATATTCATGGATAGGTGGGAAAACAGAGATTGAAACGTTCAGTCCCACCCTGATAGTATGGTGGAGGTATGTAGATGACACATTCACTGTACTTATAACACAGGATATAGGTAGATTTTTTCGAACACATTAACTCAAAGGTGGAGGCAATTCAGTTCACTTATGAATTGGAAAGTCAGAAAGGGGAGCTTCCAATATTAGAATGCAGCATAAAAAGGAAAGAAAATGGGATGTTGAACATTAGCGTTTACAGGAGACCCACACATTCAAACTGATATTTGGACATCCGATCGTCCCATCTTATGTCAGTAAAAATAGGATTGTTGAAATGTTTAAGTGACAGAACACAAAAATCAAGTAGTACCAAGGAAAATCTAAGACAGGAAGTAAGACATAAAGAGAAAACGTTGAAACTTAATAATTATTCGGATAAATTAGTCAGGAAACATGTAGGGAAATATAAAAAGAAAATAAATAATGATGGTAGTGATATTGATAATAATAATAATAATGATAACAATAATGATGATAATAATAATATTAATGACGACATAAACAATAAGGAATCTAAATCATCAGTAGTAATTCCATACAGGGAAGGAACCTAGGAAACCTTACGCAGAATTCTTAACAAGGCAGGAATAAAAGTGGCTGACATTCAAACCACCCACAAACTCAATTAGAAACAAGCTTTGTCCGTTGAAGGATCAATCCTGTGGAGCCTTTTGAACAAAACAATTTAGTTTATCTAATATCCCGCCCGTGATGATTGTCAGGTCGAATACATAGGTCAAACTAGTAGAACACGGGCAGTGAGTCAGACTGGCCGAACATAAAAGCCTAGCAACATCTAGATTGGTTGACCCGAATAAGATAAGAAATCAAGAGAATAGTTCAGCTATACCACTCACTACTTGAAGTTACACACAACCATACAATAGGCTGGATGGGATAGGATGACATTTTAAAAATCTAATGTCACAGGGTGTAGGCAGGGAGAGATTGATAACAGAAGCATTGTTTATCGAATCAACTGCAAATACATGTAATAGGAATGACTAAACACCTCTCCACCCAGATATCTGGAAAATTCTACTGCCCCTACGACAAATAGGAGAAGACAAAGAAAACTATAAAACTCAAGTTTCGAAGTCGTATGATTATAACTGATATGACTATGAACAATAAATTTTTTTCGAAATATTATCCAGTTAATAATAATGCTGTTTTACAAATTAAAATGGAATTACCTACTAACACATTGCCCATATTTTTACACATATATATTAATTCTTCGTTGAGATTGACTTTTTATTCAAGAATAACAGCCTACATCAGTTTGAAAAAATTTGCGCATTGGGCATATGATATTCAGTATAATAAAGTTGATCACGGATTGATATCAGTTAGAGAACCATTGTAAACCAGGGAGTACTGGACAGCTGCTGTTTCATCCTAGTTTGAGAATCATCGGCAGTACGCACCCACTGGGTTTCGAACCCAGGACCTTCCGGTTACAAGGCAAGCTCGTATACCATTCAGCCACTGGAACCCGATTCAATGGCTCGTGAATTCTAACTTCTACCAATTCGTGATTTAGCGCGACCCCAACCATTGTCGTTGGTGGGACATCCATCCACACACGTGACATCTAACTGGACCTCACTGGTCACGACTTCTCACTAGAACTCAGGAAACTCCAACCTGTAGCAAGTCACTAGCGAGCATCAGATTAACTTTCTATAGTTTGGTTTGTAAGGATTAGTTATGTTTTACGAGTTGATCACGGATTGATATCAATTAGAGAACCATTGAAAACCAGGGAGTACTGGACAGCTGCTGTTTCATCCTAGTTTGGGAATCATCGGCAGTACGCACCCACTGGGTTTCGAACCCAGGACCTTCCGGTTACAAGGCAAGCTCGTATACCATTCAGCCACTGGAACCCGATTCAATGGCTCGTGAATTCTAACTTCTACCAATTCGAAACCCAGTGGGTGCGTACTGCCGATGATTCCCAAACTAGGATGAAACAGCAGCTGTCCAGTACTCCCTGGTTCTCAATGGTTCTCTAACTGATATCAATCCGTGATCAACTCGTAAAACATAACTAATCCTTACAAACCAAACTATAGAAAGTATAATAAAGGTTTTTGTATTTCCCAATGAATAAAAAAGAAAATGATATTGCTTTTACTGACATTTCGCTATTTAGTGTTAATAGCTTTCTCAAAGTATTATTATATATACTTATTATTATATAATACTTTGATAAAGCCATTAGCATTAAATAGCGAAACGTCAGTAAAAGCAATATCATTTTGTTTTTCATTCATTGGGAAATACAAAAACCTTTATTATATTTAATAAAAGCTTATATCAAAAATAAGAAACTACCTTAGCACTACTGTCTGTTGACTTTCCATTCCAAAAGTTTCACAGGTACAAAATACATATTTTACAACAAAGTTAACTGACCAAACATATTGATAAATATGAATATTCCCCACAAAGTTGTTTCAGAACAGTGTCTACAACAATCAAACATCTCTATATGGTAATTTCATTTTGAAGCGCTCCAACGGTTCATTACAACTACAGAGGTGAACAAAAATTCTTTTTACTTTACTCGGAGTTTCACTAACGACAAGAGAAGGTGTATCCTGCAGAATAAACCTGCTTCGAACACTAAAGACATAAGCCCAGTGTACACATTTTCTTAGATTCATATCAACGAGCGAAATTTCTTCAAGTATTAATCATTTAGGTCAGTTTACTCCAAAGATTGAATGGAGAAGAAACTCGAAGTCATCGGCGATGCTTTGATAAAAAGTCAATATCTACACCGTATATTCTGTCTCTTTACAATTTAAAGCATATCTATGTATAGCGTATATGCCTCATCCAAGACCACTGTAAAAGGGGTGAAAAATCTCATTTTATAATTGTTAGAATCTGGTGTAATTACTGAAAATATTACGCTTCTACCAAACAAAAGTGTAATTCTGTAAACGGTTTATTGAAAAAGTACTGCGATACACTGCTGTATTCATGAACACCAGTAAAAGCAATCAAGTCAAAAGTGGCTTGCCGATGAGTAAAAGTATACGATTTTTTTACATGTGGCGACTAAACAATAAGCTAGATTTGAACATCTATATTCTTATTCCTTTTAGTCATTTCATCTGTTCTACTTACAGATAGTAAGTAGTACCACTACATATTGCACAAACGTAGCAATTTACCCATTAACATATTCATGATAATGGAAAATTAGAATTAATAAGTGTAGGAGTAATATTTCAACATACAGCTTCTTCTATTTCTCACCTCATGGCTTAGAAAATGCTCTATTTATCCAGTAACATTAACTCTGTGATTTATATAGTGAACTGATTTTTCTCAGTGAAACTTTATAAAAACACTTGATATGAATGCACGCTAAAAAATTTCCATTTTGACTTATGTTCAACGAAGAAAATTAATGTACCTAGTAAAAGTTTGAGCACACCTCTATATCTCACAAATAGTGTTAAATTGTTTTCTATTGGATTTTTGGAAAACCAATGCTATGTTACTATATGAAAACTGTTTAATTTTCTGGAGGCTGTAAGAGTCACTCATGAGTTGGAAATTTACTGACTCCTAGAAGTGAAATCTTTCAATTATTTGTGGAAATACGCTACACATCATAGCAGAAATGATTAAATGAACAGAAATTGTACTCCATATACTTGAATTAAGATCGTTGTTTAGTATATAGAATTGCTGTACCTAATAATTCAAGTCTTTATTGAAATCTTCAGAATTACAATCATATCATTTCTACCTAAATAATCTCTCTAAGGAATGTGATGAATAACTGGCGGTCACAATGAATTCTTCAAGTGTGCAGTGACAGCAGCATTTATTTACTCCATGAATAAAATGTCTTTTAGAGTAGAAAGAAAAATTTATCACTTGAATCCTTCTATTTTGCAAAAAATTTACTGACTAGTAGTTACTGGGCAAAGTAGGGGATTTAAAACCCTAATAGTTCCATCCTTATTCTTTGTTACTGTTACTGTTGCGTTTAGCTATATGGTACTCGTTACTAGAAAGTAGTACGAATTTATTTTTTGTTACCTATATCGTTAATTCGTAATTATAGGATCGTTTTCTGTCGAAATTAATCTCACTTAATCTATAAAGATTCTATTTATAGACAGATGAATATCTTCTTATAGTTAAAAGGTATCTGCTGTACATGCTTTAGTTATATTCACCTCTCTGTTGAACATTGTTTATTCTGATCTTTTTTTTCTGGATATTCGCAAGTTGTTTAGCGCTTACCATTGATCACCTTTGACAGGTATGCTGTTATTCCTTATCAGGAGCAGCGACGGTGTGTTTGATGGCATTCAGTTTTATACACCTCAAAATTTGATGTTTGTACATTGCATTCATCACTTTATATGTAATACAGTATAGTATTCTAGACAAATCCAGTGTTTTGAATTTCACGCGTAACTCAAACGTGTATTCACAGGAAAATTCGATTACAGTTGGCTTTCCGTAATCCGGAGAAGAAACCTACATAATCTTTTCCTCACAAATACATATAATAGCTTCATTGTGCATCCTTCACTTAGTGTAAACATTTTCCATGAATATATTAGAAGGCGAAGAAGACGCCATGACAACTGAGAACACATCTTTGAAGTTTAACGTAGACGTCAGTTAACTGAAGTATTACTATATCTAATGAAATGAAATTGAATTTCCCTGATAAAATTTTGATGTACAACTCACTGTTGAAACCCTGTATAGTGTAGCGTTTAACTTGCATAATTCCTGGACGAAGTCTGACCAAATTTTTTCACAAATATCAAGTTAAGGGTCAACAGTAATAAAAAATATATACGAAAATACAGGTGCACATATAAATGTCGAAATTGTGTGAAATCATACGGTTTTCCTAATGTGTGTACATAAAATTTAAACTGAAGGGTCAACCGAGTGTGGTGTGAATTACTCGGGAGAAAAAAATATAAGTAGTATATAGCTTCGCTTCTTTTCCGGCACATATTTGTTTGATAACAATCGAATTTACTAAAAAATCATAATTAAGACTTGAATACATGATCTAGCTTCGACGGGAGATGAGTAAAGCGATACCGGCCGAACAGTAATTAAGAAATATTTAAAAAGACCAGCCGTAATCGTCATAAAAGTTTCTAATCTCCTGGTCACAGAGTGCTATACTTAGAGTAGTTTGCAGAAAATTTTAGAAAGCATCTTATCATCTCAACTTGTGCAACCAAATTATTAGATTAGATTATTCCGAGAAAAGTAAAATAATGTTCTTTGCCTAAATATTTCATAGACCGTGTATACAAATTTACATGTATCTGCAAGTCTGTCGACATACTTTCATCTCCTCTTCCTTCATATGACTTCCTCCAAGTCACCCTTGAACTGACGACCAACTCGCCGCTTCCTTTTCGGGTTCCACTCGAGCGATGGCTTGTCTAGTGGTGTCACTTGATGGTTTCCGCAGTGTGTGGCCAATCCATCTCCATTTCTCCCTGCTGTGTTGGTTCGCTCATTGCCAGAGATCCTTCCCTGTTGCTGATCTTTCCTGGCCAGCCATCTGATCTTGAGTATTGAGCGAAGACAACTGTTGATGAAGGTCTATAGTTTGTTTGAGATGCTCTTTATGACGCACAGTGCAAGTCTCTGATACGTAAAGTAGCACTGACTTCACATTGGAGTTGAAAATCCGGATCTTATTTTTGATGATGAGGGCTGTTGACCTTCATACAGACTTGAGAGTAATGAAAGCTTGTCTTGCTTTTCCGATGATTCTCGCTTTGATATCCTCGTCAGATCCGTTCGTCTGTAGTTGAAACAGCGATGTTTCCCAGGTAGGTAGGTAAAGGAGGTTATTTCTTTCAGGTTCCTCCCATTTATGTTGACTGTCGTCTGTTGTTGTTGCTGCTGTTGGTGTTGGCCAAGAATCTTCATCACCTTGCCCCCTCTGATGTAGTGTAATTTTGCTAGTCTCTTGTTTCTATGATTTTAGTTGAACTCAGTTTATTTTTATCCACTTTATTGGTTTCTCACCATCTTACTCACCTCTCGTCTTTATTGCGTTACTCCTTTACCATTGTATCCATACATTTACTTTGTTTAAACTTAAAAAACTTACCCGTGTAAAAACTATATTAGCGTAATTTTCCGAGCACTTTTTACTGAGTTCGAAACCTCCTATAATCTAACAAGTATGTTAAAATTGTTCTGTACATAAACTTAGTAATTCATTTAGGCAGTAAGCAGTTGATGAGAGTCCAGAGAAAAAAATGATGGTAGCATATTATTCTGTAAGAACTATTATTTTTGCTTTGTTCACATGAACATATGTTAATTTTCTAGTGTCAGAATAATTATTTACACTTTTTCAATTTAATAGAATATCAGTAAGCCGAAATAATCAGTATAATCAGCTTATTTATGTGACACAATGAAGCACAGAATAATATATATTTTTTGGAATATGAAAAAATATAGGGAACTTTTTTATTTGAACTTTTTTAGCATAATCAATTGGAGTTCATTAAAAGATAAATTAGATTTTTTTTTGAGCAGTATATCTAGAAAAGAAATGAGTGTGTTTCAAATGATTTTGCTGAATGTGTCATGCTTTTTCAAAACAAACAAATATTCTCAAATATTCTCAAAAATAAGGAAATTTTTAGAGATTTTTAAAGTGTCTTTTTCAATAAATAAGGTTGAATACTTGACACGTGTCGTCGAAAGGCAGTTGATCAGTATGGAATTAAGTTTGTGACAATTACCATCTGATAAACGTCATTTGTTACTACGCACCTTATTCAAGCTGATGGCATTTATATATCCGATAAATGACTTGTTTCTGTACTACTGGAAATAATAAATGTGGTCTATATCATCAGATTAATTAAAACACGTCGTTAGGATCTCCAGTCTTCCTGCCAGAACAAAATAATAACCTGGACAATAGATAAAATATGTGAATGGGTGAGTTCAGTATAGGTTGTGTAAATTAAAAAAAAACAAATTGAAAAGTACTTCATCAAGGTGTTTTCTTACTGAATCGATAGACATGCATTTCAACCTCTGTAGATTCTGTAGTTTTATAAAAATGGTCACTCTGGCAACTCATTGCTCTATACTCATTTCCTTCATTCCTTCCTTGTTATAATGTAACAACAGAAGACAAGGGCCAGGCAACAGATCGTTTTATTATGAAAATCAACACGTATTTATACATCTTTCAACTACATTATTATAGACAAGCGCAGTCATTTGATTGGTTGTTTAGTTAGACAAACGCAGGCTTCTGATTGGTTGTTTCGGGATTCCTTGACAAATAGAGTTCTCTCTGCGAATCATATTTTGCCACGTTAACTTTGCTGTGATTGGTTGTTGACTCAGGCTTGTTCATATTTTCTCACGGCCCATATTAGTGACCTAGACCTTAACGTAGATTAGTGCCAACCAATCGGCTAGCAGCCTGCTCTCACCACAATAATAATGACTGAGTATTTGCCCAGGCATTATACGAAGCATTCTATGAAGTTCAAAAGTCGTTAGTCGTATTTACGTAATACAGGAGATATGGCTGTGTAATATTCGACACTTATCAAAAACCTGTAAATACCTACGATAAGGTTATATAACACAGCTAAACTTATCCAAAATTGAAGTTAACATTCTGTCAAAAGCCATCCATTCTTTAATGCGAGATTTATTTTTTTTTATTTTTGATTACAGCTTGATTCCACACCGTATTTTTGTACTAGTATGGAATTTTCAGCATGGATATCGGTAGCCCAAATTTTGCAGGCCGACCATAGATATGAGGTGTGCGTCGGCAGGGGATCGAACCTTGGACCATGTACATGGTCGGCGAGAGTCCTAACCACTGTGCCATTGACGCGATAAAAGGATACTATATTTGTAGATATATAGATGCAGATGTACGCAGAGAATTAGGATTACAAGCTAAGACCAAAACTCTCCCTGAAAGTCAATTTGAATTTAATAAAACATCATTTTTTACTTGAAACATGCTCGAATTTTGAGAAAATAACTGGTATTTTGAATGTTGTGAACTCTTTCATTCAGAAATTCTTATTTTTAAGTCTAATTGGCTAAAGGCAGAAACTCATGTGTATAACAAAGAGCCTATGCATCTAAATACCTAACTGATAAGTGAAAATCGTGTTATTATGTTGTTGTTAGTCACTCAATAGAAAATACATTGAATGACATTGATTTTGATTATTTAGTGTATATATAAAGTGTGTACACATTTCACTTAATGGGGATTACAGAAAACATTTCCATATCATCATCGCAGTGGAAATGGTTTACTTTCCTCTGAACTTTGGTATTTGGTCATGAGTATATAATCATCTAGCGGTTAGGATTCCTAGCTTTCACACCGGCAGCCCGGATTTGACTCCCGACACGGAAGCGCTTTTTCGCATCGGTGGCACAGAGGTTAGGACGCTTGCCGACCATGCACATGGTCCGGGATTCGATCACCGGCAGACGCACTCCTCTACCTAGCTAAGCCAGTAGTAAGACTGGTAAAGAGGGAAGTTTGAATACGAGACTAGCAACCCAACCTATAAAAATAAACACTGCTACAGAAACTTCAAGTCTCTAGGTTGAAGCCCTGTGTTCCACTTGGAACTTGAAGGAATAAAAAGAATCATCATCAGAGTGTGGTTACTGCTTTCGATATCACCAAGCCTGCTGATTGAAATCCTTACAGAAAATCAAACATTTCTCATGCTTCACTTTAATGTATTTTGTACTAGAAACTTTCTGATATGCTTGGATGAGCAGTAAATACATATACTTAAATAACTTTTGAGCAAAATTAGGCGATAAAGTTGGTCTATTTCTGAAATTGAGTACATTTAATGTAGGTACGATGAATTTGTAACAAAATATCGTTGATTTTCGTACAGTACATTTCTACAGTTAACATACCCATTAATTATCAATGCAGCAACCATTAGAGCACAGCAAACAAAAAATACAGTGCCAGGCAGTGTACTTGTTGTTGCCGAGTAGACGAATATCAGTATACCAAAACAAACAAGTATTCCCAGTCTTGAGACAAACGCAATACAGGAATGCATCAAACCTAATGAAACCAAGATGAAAATAAAGCAAAGAAAATCAAATTCACTTTATATTCCCACGAAATCACTACACAACTTGCAAATCAGAACTACTGCAGGACATTAAAAAAGATTAAAAGAGTTTTAAAATGTACTCCGATAACCACAGGTCATTTGCTAAACCGCGGGGAATGTTTTAACAGAACAATTAGAGGGAAATATAATTCCATAACAGAATAGTTTTTGGTGGTGGGTGGTTGAAGATAATCTGCAGGAAGCTCAGCTTGACCAAGGTTTCGTGCTAGTTGGCACTCACCATTCAGCAAAGCATATCTGCAGTCTTGAAGGAACTCATGTCCTTTCTGAAAATCGAGGTCGCGTCACCCAGTGCTGCAGTCAGACACGTTGCCACTGAGCTATTCACGCTCACGATTGACCTCCTGTAGGACTGTATTGGATACTTCTGATTGGATAATAGTCAGTAACTAGTGTAATGTGTGTATGTTTAACCCTACCTTTGGTGCAGACTGGATTCTAGCGGTCAAATCTCATAAGGGACATGAACTCCTTCGAAGTTTCTGATACTCTTTGCTGACGAGTGCCAACTAGCACGAAACCTAGATCAAGCAAGGCTTCCCGCCGATCACAGTCAACCATCTAATACTAACAATTCACAGTGCACCGTGATGGCGAGCCACCTAACATGGTGTCTACATTGCAAACTTGACTGATAGAATTTAGTCTGCACCAAAGACAGGACTAGACTTACACAAATTACACTAGTTACTGACTAGTGTCCATTCAAGAATCGTTTTTATTTGGCTTAACACTCAGTAATTCAATATTATTCACTTATTGCTTATGATCGTGCCAGAGATTATGATTCTACTCAGAAAAAATAAAATTTAGTATATTGATAAGTGTTTTTTTTAGATTATGGGAATATATTCTACGACACTGCTCGAATTTATCTCACACAGCGCATAGCAATACATCACGATTAACTAGATAAATATTCGAGCATATAAAGAATGTTTTAGAAGTGAAACATGACAAAACGAGTAAAAGTATAAAAAAGAAACAGTTTATGTTCCAGTAGAAATTGTTTTATCAGTATTGCACACAAAACAGTTGGTGAACACCTTCACAGACTAGTTTTCAAACAACGCAGTTATGTTTCATGATATTGTGACATGAGTCAATAAATCACTCAGTTTCATGTATCTGCACAAATTTGTATCAAAAAATTGATTGTTTGACGCAAAGAATGGGAGGTTATTGTATAGGCGCAAATGCGAATCTTTGTTTTTGATTAAAGATGCAATTTTACAAAGCAAATACTACTATTTATGGAAATAATGTTAGAAGTTGTCTTACGCTAAAATGCACATAAAGCTTTCTCATGCGAAAGAAACTTTACCAGTGACACATTAATTTCTAATATCAATTGTACTATTTTTGATACATAAATAATTCAAGATTAACTCATGTGATCAGCAAGATTAAGAATTTGACTACATGATGTTTAATGGAAACAGTCTGAGTGCTAACAAATTAGCGCATTTGGTTTTTAGTACTTAGTATAGACGTGTTATTAGTTAAAATAGAGGATCTTAGATTATAGTAGGAGAATGCACTTGCCTTGTTTCGCGTGATCACTCCACATTGATATTAGTGTTCGTAATATGGGACTAGTTAACCCTTTAGCCATTCTGGGTACCGTAGCTACATTTGAAAATAGACAAGAAAACCCATTATCTTATTACATCAAATAAAAGTAGGTAATAATTACTAAAAACAAAGCTGAGCTACACAAATGCGCCTTTTTATTACTACCATCAAGTCAGGGCATAATGAATACGACAGCTAGTCTTAAGTACTGCCTTACCTTATTCAAAAGAAAATTCAGCAAATTATACAATTCCCAACACAAATTCTCATCAGTTTTCATCTCATACATGGTCTTTTACAAAGACAATTTAGTACTCAAATGTCTAGTGCACGTGAATAAAATAATTCATATTTGTTGGAAAATGTAATAGGATAGAATAAACAAGAAATAAAACTTAAATAGCCTTAAGACAGAAACATTGAACTATCTGAACTATGGTATTTAAATGGCAGTATAGCGGTGAAACTTGATCTAGTTTACCAACAAACTCCACACTTCAACCCAACAGATTATGTCAACTTCCATAGGAACGTGTAGTGAAATGAGCTGCAGCGAAAGGGTAATTAAGCTGATTAAGGTAGTTTACTTTGATGATTACATTCCACACAAATGAAGTAGCACGAGACATGTAAAATATTGGTAGTAATACAATGATATCAGAGAACACAGTGACTCAAAAACTTTTGAAACACAGATCAGTTCATGTTTTAACCATCCATAGTAAAGACCCATAATAAGGAAAATGCTTCACTTTGTTAAGTGAAAGCAAGTTAAGAAACAAAAAATACTCACCCACATAAACTAAAATATTTGCTGTGGAAGATACAAACATATGTGATATACCCAGTAAAAATCTGTTGACCAATATCATGAATATACTACAAATGAGTATTGTTAATAATAAGTTGACGATACTGGTTTTCTTCTTCTCAGAACCAACGTTGTTACTTTTCACATCGACTGATATTTCTAGCACCTTGTCGTTTGACCTTGATTCAGCTGCACGTTTTATTTTAGCTACTGAAATTGTGAAAATAATTGCAACGATTGCAGACACCACATCAGTAACACCACTGAAATAGGCAATAAAAAGGTAGTTTCATTTGATGTAAATGCTAAATTGTTTATCATGTTAGTCAATGTAGGATAGAAGCACGTTATTATTTTTGTCAGAAATTTCCTTCTTTGTTTAAATAATGCTGATTATAAGACATCATGATATATGGCACGGTTAATGAGGTCACTCTGTCATCTAGAGATTCAGAAAGAGAGTGTTAACCCCAGACTATCAGGACTTACTAAAATGTTTTTCTGTTGCATAATCAGATTACAACATCACTACTGTTATAAATCTACTATTCTTCTATCTTCAGGTGAACAAAACACCAATATGCAGGCGGGAATCCTGGTGAATATGAATACTCTAGCTCTATGAAATTAAACATTCACTAAACCTACATTAGCTTATACAAACTTATGGATTAAGGAATGTAATTTGTAGGCATCTCCTTTTGCTTTACCTATCAATAGGAAGTTCAAAACCAACTCTAAAGGAAGGATTTCTCCTAATTATCACCAACAAAGTAAAACCGAAAGATATATATATATATATATTTTTAATTAGCAACTTTTTACTAGTAACTTAGTAATAATCCAACCATTTCAGGTGGAAAAAGCCACGTTGATGTGAATATTTTTGTTTCCCGAAAAATCTATAATTGGCCTTAATCCTATATAGTGAAATATGCTACAACCAGAAATACATATATACTTTTGCTGAAAAAGTAATCATACTATAAGATCAGTGCATCATTATATACATCATGGCTATTGTTGATTTATTTGTAATTCACGTGTAATCAGTGATCATCAAAACAGAATCGTTCGAGTTTTATTTATATCTTCAGTAAAAACTCACGAATAAATCCCAACATCTTGTGAATTCCATAGATAAGGATAGCCCATTAAGTAGATGTATACAATGTACAGATCAGTTGATATTACAACAGATAACAGGAACACAATAATTAAAACCAAAATGTGTTGTGTGTACCCGTCACATAGGACCTATATTTATTGTCATGGGAGAAAAAGGAATATATATTAGTTTTGGGAGACGCTCACCATTAAAAAAAAAACTACATATATATATTCGGAATTATAGAATCACTTAGATTACGCAAACAGGATTACTGAGTTATTTCCCTGTGAAAACTTTGTTCTTTACAATCACACCTGAAGACAAGTGACTACTCATTCTTCATCACTGGCGTGTGCTTGCCATCTCAAGCTTATTTGAAGATCCGGAAGATGTGCATTTTCTCCTCTATTTTTTGATAACTTAGAATGTTCTAATTTCTGTGGATTAGCTCCAAAGTTCAGCTGTGTATCAGTGCAACATGGTGTACATATGTGTAAAGAATTTAAAACTTCCAAACCAAAGCGAAAATGTATTCTGAATATGCATTATATATATGCATTACCCATTATTGAATAAAAGATAGCTTATAAATGAAGTACAGATTGCAACTTGTTTTCACGACTGCATTCATAATTAACATCTACTTGTGATCTGTTTTGAATAATGTGATTAGTGTATATCATCGATTAGCTGGTGTCATGTCACTTTCTAAAACTCTAGGATGTTAGTTCAGATATCAAAAATGTGAATATTTACTTTTTAATTATCTTCATTCCCTGTCCACAAACGTGGCAATAAAAAAACACTTCATTTTAACATCGACCTTTAGCTGAACTGAGTAGTTTTTTATTCAAACAAGCAACAATGAATGCAGTGTTTTTTTCATGAGGTTATGGTTAATTAAAATAATTTGAAGAACTTGCTTTGAAGTTAGCTCTAACACTTGCATACTTCATTTTCCAATATACCATTTTTTTGCTGTTTGGTAAAATAACTTCAACGTGCTCACAGTTGGATTTGCAGTTAATATCACTTGTCATCGTAATCTGACTCAAACATTTTTGACTTATTCTAGTGTTAGATTCGGGAAGAAAAAAAATAAGTATCAAACTAATAGCGACAAGACAATTGCAGACAATAATAGGCGATCGGAATCCATCTCGATAAAGGAGAGCACCTAGAAGTAAAAATAAAAGTAGGTTTTGTTTTAGTTTTCAGATATTGTATTCACTTAGTATTAAGATGTGATCCTGTGATAATTGTAAGCACAGATTTTTATAGTAAGTGTACTACTAATGTAAAGCTTTTTCCAAGACATCTTTGTTGTTTCAAATGACTTACAGGGATTGGACTGGGTATTTAATACATTCTTATAGCTTACCTGTGAATCATCGGTCATGTACACCACTAGCACTTGAAAGACTACACTAACTTTCCCTGCCGCACAGCGTCTTGCCAAAGGATTGTTTCATTTCTTATATATTGCTATATATTATTCAGTGAAGACAATGATTTCATCACTGAAAAAGAAATAATGCCTTCTGTGATACATATTTGGTGATTAGTTGCCTAGATGACATTTGACAATCACCAGCTCTTTTAATTCATCGTATCCGTAATGTTCTGTGCAAGTACACTATACGTCTCAGATAATTTACGTCTTTGTATTGTTTTGCCAAAGTCAAGTGTGTCACCTTAGGTTGGCAAGGTGGAGCATGAGAAAATGACGTTGCTTAGTAATACACCTACGATTCGCTCTGTAGAATATGGGTCCTTTAGCGCGCACTATACTTTATTCGACATATTTCTTCTCTGAGTTTTCAGATGATTGCATTTAGAGCAAAATAGACTAAGTTTTCTTTTAAGAGAATCGAAATATCTTCATTTTGTAAGATTGAAGTAATGCTTGTGAACCGATCATTATAAAATAAATCAAGGCAATACAATGAATCAATACTCAAAAAGATTGTTGAATTGTATGTAGACAAATAATGTCTGGATTATCAACTATGTATCCAAGTTATTCTCTTATCTGACTCGTATGAGTGACGCGTTACAAATATTTGTTCAGTTGCATACATTTTCTCAACACTTGTTTTGAAAGGAGAAATGAATAAAGTATGCAAAATACAACGAACACTTTGAAACTAGCACAAAATTTTTAAAGTCTTAAGTTAGTTTCATCAACAAATGCTGACTCGTTACTGCATGTTGATACTAGTACTAATAATATATTTGAAACATTCCAACCAAATGAATTTTTTTAAATACCTTACCTTAAATGTTACTATGTAAGTTGAAAACTAGACACAATTTTAATCAGTAACAAAATGTACAATTTCGTTTAATTGTTTATTCATATGCATATAAGAAATCAGTTTATTTTTCATAGTCTGAAATTTAACAACGCCATAGTGTGTTAACGAGTCAATTAAACATGGAACTTTGAACCTAGGCTTTGTACATGTTAGTTTTCAGCAGTGATATAAATGTCCAAGCCTGTTATACTCTGAAACCAATTTCGTTTCATACTGAAATTTAAAAAAAAACTTTACTAAGAAGCAATTAAGTCACCGTTTAGTAGAATTTCATGCGTAAAAACTACGCATCTGATGTTAATAATTGTAACTTAAGTTCAAACTCAGAAAAAAATGTAATACTGAAACAATTCATCTACCTCCAATTGGGTTTGATAAGGATAAGCTTATTAGTGAAATTCCATCGAACCATGTAAATAAACCCCATAATTCCTTCTCGTGGTTGTCTTTATTATTCACTGATTTCTTTCTTTCACCATTAGTTTGTTTTTCTTTATTAACAACATCTACAAGAGACGCCGAAACTTGTGCTTGTATTGACAATAGACCTCCACCTATAACTCCATCAAATAAACCGGGAATGATTGTAAACCATGCACTTGCTTGCAATGAAACAACTATACCTAGTAAGGAAGGAAAAAGTAAAAAAAAATGCCCAACATGTATTATAACAGAAATATGGTTATATAATAATGAGGATACCAAAATTTATTTCTAAACAGATATGAATATCTAGTGAATACATTTTCAGAATATAAAAAAACTGTAGTTTTTTTTAATTAGCCCCCAAATTGATACTGATTATTTTTTGTTCCGTGACACGGTTCCCAGTGGATATTTTAGCGATGGCGGTGCTGTTTCTGCAGGTTGGGGTTGCTAAATCCATGCCTAATCTTCCTTCTTTTCTGGGCTTAATACCGTCTGATAAAACAAGTTGAAGTCTGATAGTACGTCGGCTGGGAATTGAACTATGGCTGGCTGTTGAGCCATCGAAATGGAATGCAGTATTTGGCTACTCTCACTTTCTGGTTGTGGTCTCTTTCGAACAACGAATTAGGTATTTATACGCCAACTGTTTTTTTCGCAGAATACGTTGAAATGATTTTTTGCCTAAACGAGATTTTCAGCAGACAATAAATGCAAGTGTTATTATATTATTTATGAAGATCTTAAATACATCCATAAGATACTTTGGTGCAAAAAGATATGTATTTCTGCGAAAGAGTTGCAAAATAAATTGAGATAGTTTAGTCTTCCAGATGCAATATTATTTTGAAAATGTATGATTAACATGCAATATTTTGTTCATGCCAACTCCAAGCTAAATATTAAGCTATATAACCCATGAAAGACTTCATGCAGAACAAACTAGACTTCAGAAAAGAAAATAATGAGCCAGCTGGACTGCAACACTCCGCATAATCATCGGACAGAGCTTACAATGGCAGTTGACTCTGGATCAACTTCGTCGACTCTGAAAACGCTTACAACAGCATCGACCAAGAAGTAATTTGTCAACTGCTTCAACACAATGCAACAAACGTTTATAAACCTCGTTAATTGGCAAGTCAAAATGATTCACAACGGAAAGCTCAGTAAAGCTTCTGGAATGAAAACAAGAGTAAGAAAAAAGTTGTCTACTATGATCATTATGTTAGAGTGGAGTAAGGCGTTTATTAGGCTGGCAAAAAGAACCCTGGAGATCTGGATCTTGCTGATAATTTATGTTTCATGTCACACGAACTCGCAGGTTTAAGAGTGAATGTCAACAAACTAATGGGAAATGTGGTGAAGATAAGGCTACAAGTGAACACGGACAAGACAGTGGTGGTGAATCCAAACTGACGAAAACAGTAGAAAAATGGTGAATAATGGGCCTGACCGACAGTAATTCAAATATGCGAATTTTGGTTATACAACATAATTTTTCCTATTTTAACCATTGTGTGATTGAAGTTTGGCTAATATTTTCATATTATTTAAATAATATTTTTCCAAGCTAACTATTATTCGGACAATATATCGATATTTTGACCACTGTTTGACCAGGATTGCTTTGAAACCAGTTTATGTATCTACGACATTCATGAGAACGAATAAGACCAACACAAATGTAAGGTTAGTGATTCACATACTTGGCAAGCACATTACTTAAGGTGTTTCCAATAGGATACCACAGACTATTATCAAAAACTGCCTTAAACGGTCTTGAAAATCAAATGGCTGGCTAAGAAGGATAGGCAAATAAGAAGGAACTCTGGGAGTAGGGCGAATTGGCCCATAACCTATCATCCAGAAAATATGTAGCAGTAAATGAAGATGGGTTGTACATAGTCTGGGGAGGTATTTAAGTGACATCACATACTTTGTAGGCAATCAGGTGTCAGACATGACTTGGAGGAGATCATGTGAAGAAGAAATGAAAGCTTCTGAACAATTGTGGAGATGGCTGGAAACGATAAGAGAGGATTAGGTGAAATGGAAATATGCTTCAGAAGTTCTCTGTTCCACTCGGAACTCAGAGGATGGATAGTAATTATAGGTTTGTTATAGAAGGAACCATTTAAGGTATTAACACAGTGGAATTCAGATAATCATAAGAGAAGCTTTAATGCATTGACTGTTGCTTGAAAAACTGAAGATTTCTTAACGCGTACTTAAAGCAATTATTTGTAATGTTTCTCCAACTATCATCGTGCCCAGAGCAATACGACGGCCGAAACGATCAGAAATATAGCCCATTACCATTGTTGTTAATAGACCCAGTATCAGTCTAACTGAATGATTGCAAGCGCCAATCCAAGCTGCCCTACGTTGTCCTTGCTTTAGTAGTGTTTCATCTGTTTTATTACTAAGAAGAAATAAAGTAAAAAGCAAGAGTAAGCATTCAGTAGTTATAATGCTTATTTGTGAAATACGATATATTAGTAGGACTGAATAGTAACACGCTTGTTACCCTGTAGAAGACAAAACACATATACATATATACAAATAGATGCCCATCTGTAAACTATGAAACTAAAAACGATATATTATTGTCTTATATTCAACCCACAGTGGTCCAAGAAAACGAGTATCCTAAGAAATTTATAAAAAAATGAAAAGAACGTCACCACAGTCAAATGGAATCCTGCCGTCATCCAGTTAAAATTCGAAAGAAAATTAAATGTCACAACAAATAAGCAGAAATTAACAGTTATTACAGAAAATTAGCGACATTTATGGTTTGGATATTTACTAGAGCTGCTGTTGTTAGAAGTGTTTTGGTAACTAAACTTCTTCATGTTTGTCACACTACTTTCCTCATCGATTTATCAAGTTTTAATATATACATGTAAGAAGTCACCTCCAACTATGTGTGCAAAATTCATGTATGCGTCTTAGAAAAGGTAAACTGGAATGACAGAAAGATGATCACCTATTGGATTCACTGAAAATATTTCCAAATGCTCAAGACTGAGTTGTTCCCAGTCTTCTACTGGCACAGTCATCATTATTATATCCTTTAATTCCTAAAGGAACATAGGGCTTCAGCTGCACGTGTCCATTGCATTCGGTCCGCTGCCAACGTTTTCACCTGGCTCCACGTCTGCCCACGTGCTTTCATCCCCTCTTCACATCACCGCCTTCATGCCACCCTCGCACTGACGACCAACTCTCCGCTTCCAATTCAGGTTCAACTCGAGCAATGGCCTGTTTAGTGATGTCGCTCACTTGATGATTTTCTCAGAGTATGGCTAATCCAACTCCACTTCCTCCAGCATATTTGTTGCACAAATGGTTCCTGCTGTGTTGGTTCGCTGATCGCCAGAGATCTCTGTTGCTGGACTTTTCTAGCCAGCTATCTGATACTGAGAGAAATACTGAGCGAAGACAACTGTTGATGAAGGTCTGAAGTTTGTTTGAGTTGCTCTTCATGACCCGTCGCCTAATCTCTGATCCGTATAGTAGCACTGACTTCAAATTGGAGTTGAAAATCCGGATCTTATTTTTGATGCTGAAAGCTGTTGACCTACCTCCACACAGATTTGAGAGTAAAGAAAGCTTGTCTTGCTTTTCCGATTCTTGCTTTGATATCCTCGTCAGCACAGTGAACTGACATTTAACCGAACAGGAACACAAATGCCGATATTCCCACTGCCTTTACCATTATCGACAGATAAAAATATCCAAATTAACTTCGTTTTGGCGAGTCGGTCACTATCAAGTTACTTCAACCCGACTTTCGTAAATGAAAGGAAACAGTGAGTAATTTCTGATTGTCTGGCACCAACTATTCAAAGTGTTACACATCTGTGTATTCCATTGTCGAATATTGACATTTTGATCCACCAATCTTAACTGACTTTTTGAATTTCGTATTTATTCTGAGTGCTTTCTTGTGTTTTATTAGACGACTTTCTTTGTGTGTGTTGCTAAAAATACTGTTTTGTTGTCACCTATCTACGGAAATTTTTTTGATTTACATGTCTAGTTTTTGGTCAACAAAAAAGTATTTAGAACAAAATATTTAGAGCGAACCATTGTTGTTTTCAATAAATTCTTCTTCAGGCTCTACAATTATAAATCCATTAATTTAAGCATACAATAGCCGGTAAAGGCAAATTAGAATCATATCAGAAAGTGTATTGTGGAACAAGTATAAGATGGGATGAAACAATAGTCATATGGTTTTTTAATATGCATGGTCAATGAGGACATGGGGCAAAATGAGATGAAGTAATTTAATTGAATGATGTATGTGTATATATATAAATATAGTCAACAGAAAATACAGGTCTCGAGAGTATTTTCTTATTTTATTGACGCTATACATATTTTAAGCTTTTTGAAGCTGTAAAAAAGTCACAAGATTAAATACATATTTTTGCGTACACAAGGGGGGCTTAAGTCTATGAATAGCTATAGCCTCAGCGTATTTCAATAAACGCCCTTGACCGTTTTTATAGATGACCTTAAAGGCTGAGTTAACATCAATCTTATGGTTCATCTCGATTAGATGTTTAGCTATAGACGAATTTGGTAGTCTGCCACCTGCATCTATTAGCTTGTCACAATTACAGTATAAGAGGGGCTTGGTGAAGTGCCTATTCAAGAGGATTCAGCGTATTTGCACGGCTGATGTTATGGACAGAGAAAACGAAATATTAATGGATACTCTTGTTGAAAACGGATATCCTTTGAAATTTTTAAACAGGTGTAGAAGTCAACTAGCCTCTAAACCTACAATCCATACCGTCCCTAAGAAAAAGGTTTTTATCAAATTACCATATAACGGGGAAATAAACAGTAGGATTGTGAGACAAAGGTTGAATTCAATCATCCGTAGGACCTACTATGCTGCCCAGCTTGTAATTGTGGAAAAAGCCAAAAATATGCTTCACTGTAAACCCCAAAAGTGCACAAGTGATTATATCACATCCCATACAATTTACCAATTTTCGTGTGTGTGTGGACATACATACATAGGGAGGAGTAATCGCGCTTTGCACGTGAGGGTGGGAGAGCATATCCCAAAATGGTTAGAAAAACAGATGAATTGTGACAAGCTAATAGATGCAGGTGGCAGACTACCAAATTCGTCTATAGCTAAACATCTAATCGAGATGAACCATAAGATTGATGTTAACTCAGCCTTTAAGGACATATTTTTGCATCGAAAATCTTGTTATTCTCGCTATGAAAAGAGTGATATAAGGAGCATGTATGAATTAATATGCCGTTAGATTCTGTCCCAATGGCTAAGTGTTTAACAAGCTCTCCTCGTAACCTGAGGGTCCTGGGTCCAATCCCTAGTGGGATCATGGGCGTATAAGTCCCGAACAAAGGACGAAACAGCAGTCCAGCAACCTCAGAATTGTTAGTCACAGCATTCATCACTCAAAATTGGATGCTGACCCCTACTGTTTATGTCGACTTGTTTAGCTGAAAGGCTGACAGCCACGCCACTAGGCGCACCATCGTGCTAAGTTTGGTTGTTCGT
This sequence comes from Trichobilharzia regenti, assembly GCA_944472135.2. Taxonomy (NCBI): domain Eukaryota; kingdom Metazoa; phylum Platyhelminthes; class Trematoda; order Strigeidida; family Schistosomatidae; genus Trichobilharzia; species Trichobilharzia regenti. The sequence goes on from OX235270.1 coordinate 128,889,664, forward strand.
TCACGATACCTGGCTAGTTAAGCAATCATCCTTGCACTACGACCTTGGTCTCGAAATATACTTCATAATTTCTACGATCAATTTGGTGTTTTGCTTTATCTTTGGCCTACTATGAACAAATACTATAGGAGTCGTGAATATAAGATCTTGTGTTAGCATACATCGTACTATCCGTGAATGTCAAGACCCTTAGCCTCTAAAGACACCAATAAGATCCCTACAAACTTACACTTGGTAAAATTTACTGTGCGTAGAAGAAGAGGTGTGGAATATGTGTTAGGCTGAATAGTCTAAACTGAAGGTTCATTAGCCATATAGGTAAAACTCATGGAAAGAAATACTTTTCTACTTCCATTATATACATATATATAAATATATATATATATATATATATATATATATATTCCACAATTAAACATTTAATACCATCAGCATAATTTATTTTTATTTTTTTTATTTTTTATTTACAGCTTGATTCCACGCTGTATTTTTGGTACAAGTATGGAATTTTCAGCATGGATATCGGTAGCCCAAATTTTGCAGGCCGACCATAGATATGAGGTGTGCGCCGGCGTGGGCTCGAACCCCGGACCATGTGCATGGTCGGCGAGAGTCCTAACCACTGTGCCACCATCTTTTCTTCAAGCTACAAAACGAAAGATATGTCATTCCGACATACTGGGGAGGGTGAGGTTAATCAAACTGTCTTTCTGTATGCAGAGATTAATTTTTAATTGTTCATTAGTAATATCTTCATCAAAACGCATCTACAAAGTTTTTCTGTGTACACTGACTATCATAAATGTCTGAATAACGTAGACTGCATGTTTTGTGTCAGTATTGTGTTTTGCGATTGCACCTTTAAATACCGTCCTATTTGACAGATGCAGACTATTTGGGATACAGTCAGAAAACCTAGCACATCACCTTTTATAGTTCCTTTTTGTGTAAAATAAATTGGTAAATGAAATCAAATTTCACATAAGCAGGATATTTGTCTACCCTTTTTTGGGTAATTGAGCACTGTGTATTATAAAACGACATCACTTTGGATGCCAGAAAGAATCTTTTCAATGCACTATTAGTTTTTATTTGACTCAGATTAATATTTCATATGCAAGTCACAAACAAACTGGGATATTCATTCTGTTAAAGATTCTTCCCAGTGATCGTAACATCTTCTAACTATTTTTTCAATATAACTCAACTTCTTTATAGTAAGTGATTTGCATAACAATGAATTCCGTAAACATCATTTTCCATATTACTATTTCTCATGTAGCACGAAGTATGACTGAAATTGCAAGATGACGCAATCTCAACAAATGTATAATGCTAGTATTCTCTAATTCTGTTTTACAGTATTTAATAGAATTACGTTTCTTGGCCTGCATACCCTTCGAATAGAAGCAGAAGAATGGCTATTGTTAGAGTACAAAGTCCAGCATTAATGATTCCAATGCTTTGTGAAACAAAACGTGATGTTTCCAGACCAGGAACACGGCCCAACATGTCTCATCCCGTTATATGAAACTTGTTGATAAAAAAAGCGTCAAACAAACGTTCTGAAGTGATTATCATCTATCTCATTAGTTCAATCAGGGATCCTTTACCTTCTGCGAAATAAATGATTAAATCTGAGAGAACATTACGCTTTCAGGAGAAATAAATACTTTCTGTATGCATTAGCCTAAGAAAAACTTCACTTACTTAAAATAATAACGGTGGTTCAATATTTAATCACTGTATTCATCACAAGCCATTAGAAGGTCAATGGTAACGCAAAATAGATTATAGGTAACGTCTCTGACTGCAGAATTGCTTAAAACGGATGAAATTTTTGAAGGGACATCGCTTCCTTTGCTGTTGTAGTCACACCTCAATGATAAGTGCACATACGCATGAAACTTACTGGTACGACAGTTCACTTATTTCCTCCAACCAGCTAACCTCAATGATTTCCTTTGTAATAGCTTGTACATAAGTTTGTTGGTTAACTCAAAATGTTCAAAAAATGTTATACATTTAATTTGTTCTGTTTCATGTCTATCAAGTTGTCGAATAATACATGTGTATTTACATATAACAATAAGTGAATTATTGGAATCCTGAAGCAGAACACAGATGGATGATAAACAGCGTTTCTATCTAACTACATAAATCACTTTCTCAGGGGTCTTTTAAAGGGGTTGCGTAACTCAAACTTCTTTTCAAGCTATGAGAATACTGAAAACTAAGTGAGACAAATCTAATGTGAAAAGATTCGAAAAGACACCATTCTAAAGAAAGATAACTTCATAACCACAATGTTTGAATATTTTTGTTCTGTAGGTTAAATAAAGCGTGTTGTGAAACAGTTTGCTTAAAGGCTTTAGAACTTCTGTGAAAAAACATTGAAAGGAAAAAAGTAGACTTACACTGCATTCAGTGCAAACTTTCCATCCTTGTATTCATATAGCAAACCTTCATCTACTGTACATCTAAAATAGGAATAAGATGTAATTTTTCAGTATCAAGAAACAATATGCAAGACAGTGCAGCAATTCAACAAACATATTTCACTACTTTATTTAATGAAATGTAATTTACTCCGTACTTGTATTGCGACAACTGTACATAATTACTTCACCTGTAGGAATTCGTTTACGGTATTTTCATTATACATGTTCTCACCATAGTAACCTAATTACTTTCTACCTGTCACTTATTTTGACCATGCAGTTTCCTAGATCATGCAGAGCAGAAGTCTCTCTGAGATTTATTTCAAATAGCCTACTATTATGGGGCGTTGGTAATATTGTCTCCGACAATTTGACTCCATGGCAATAAAAATACTTAAAGTAATAATACAATGGAATGTAATTGGAATGTTTGTAGTTATAATTATTATTAAGTTCCAAGTGGCGAAACAATTAATCCAATATATACGACAATTCACAGGATGTATAGATGTTAGAAGGGGGTGTAAAACTTTCACGGTCTTAGTCCCTCAATGCTAAGGTGGGATGGTCCCATTTTTCGTTTAGTCTTTTCAGTAAGTATACTTGTCCGTGATTATACCAATTGTTACTATTGTTAACCTTATTTTGCGTTATCCCTGGTATTGATTGACTAGTCCCGTTTGTCATATTTAATCAGTTTTGTATTGCAACGTTAAATTCGATATTATCCAATTTCACACAGTGTTACATAACCTGAAAAGCTGCCAACTAATCCTAAAATTTTACATCCTTTCCAACACCTATACATCTTATGAATTGTTCTGTATATAACATTAAATGTTCATCCACATGATATTTTACTATGATTCTAATCATAAATATTTTAATTAAATTTCATATTATTATTTCACGTATTCACACCTTTGATTCAATTCCTTCACTAGACATATCTTGAAAAAACCATATACATACAGTTGTACCCAAATCATAAGAAATTCTTTGAAGATATTCTCTTCGCTGAATCATTTGCTTTGATTTCTTAGGTGTCAAAATGGGCATTTTTCGAAAAAAAAAAACATTTAGGAATCTCAAAATTTTCTCATGACTTGGAAAAATGAACAAATTTAGCAAATAATTTACTTAATTCTAACCAGCTCCTGATCATCTACTCTGCATTAATATATGGATTTTCACAACAAAATTGTACTAATCATGTGGTTATTTTACTCCATAAGAATTATCAACTTTTGGTGAATCGACAGGGGGAGCGGGGGGCGGAAATAATAAATTAACAGTCATCAAAATAATTAACTGGTCGATGTTATCGACAAGATATCTAAGATTCCAGGGTGGCGGAAAATAATAACCAAATTCAATACAAGTTAATTTTCAGGGGTTAGCGACAAGTTATTATATAATAAAGAAATTTGTAAAGTTGGTTGGAGGATTTCATCATCATGAGCTAACATCACTTAGATAACCAGTGGAAAACCTGGGACTACTGGACAGCCGTTTTGTCCTAGTTTGGGACTCTTCAGAACTAACCCTACATTTTCCAATGGTTCCCTAACTGATGTCAGCCAGCTCATGATGAAATCCTCCAACCAATCAAACAAAATCCCCACAAAAACCAACACTTGAAAACGTGTAAAATACTGATGGCTAAGAAGAAGAAGAGAATGACTCAGTGGAACCACGTAAGATACAGACAAGTTAATCGAATTAGCTAGAGTCATGATTATAATAAAATAAAAAGAAAGTGGAAAGATAGTTAAAAGGAGAGAACTAAATAATGTATAGCACTTAATGCATATTATGTAGTTGGTCATGGCAAACAAAGGGAATGCACAAATTTATTTTGAGCACTCTGAATCGGCTTGTTCAGGTGATTTCCGATTGTCTTTGCTGTGTGTAATAGTGGTACTAGTAGAGTATACGAAAGGTTATGCGAAATATGATAAATTACATTCAACGCTTTGTCACAGTCCTCATATAACTTTAGTCAACTAAATACTAACTCACCTCACTAAAACTGAACTTCGCGATGCTACTGACAAGGACTTTGACTATTGAGTCGTCGTATTGGCATCCAATGATGAAATGACAGAAGTTAGATCTCATAGGTCACTCTTAAATGTACTGTACTTGTACGCTAAATGTCCTAGGTTTGATGCCTGGTAAAGTCTTTGTTCGCATCCTCCATATGTATTTACCAGTTTGACTGCCATCAAAGAGCTAGTAACATTGGGCATACTATCAGGCAGCTTCATCGTCAAATGTCTAATCAACTCGAATCTTGACTTTTGCAATGGCTCTAGCAAAGTTACACGCAGCTCAATCCTAGCTCATCTCGCCGAGACTGGACAATAAGCTGTCACTACCAAGGACATATTTGTGATATTTCACCCAATCTTTCGCCCGCTCTACTAGTACCACTATTACACACACCAAAGACAATCGGAAATCACGTGAACAAGCCGATTCAGAGTGCTCAAAATAAATTTGTGCATTCCCTTTGTTTGCCATGACCAACTACATAATATGCATTAAGTGCTATACATTATTTAGTTCTCTCCTTTTAACTATCTTTCCACTTTCTTTTTATTTTATTATAATCATGACTCTAGCTAATTCGATTAACTTGTCTGTATCTTACGTGGTTCCACTGAGTCATTCTCTTCTTCTTCTTAGCCATCAGTATTTTACACGTTTTCAAGTGTTGGTTTTTGTGGGGATTTTGTTTGATTGGTTGGAGGATTTCATCATGAGCTGACATCAGTTAGAGAACCATTGGAAAATGTAGGGTTAGTTCTGAAGAGTCCCAAACTAGGACAAAACGGCTGTCCAGTAGTCCCAGGTTTTCCACTGGTTATCTAAGTGATGTTAGCTCATGATGATGAAATCCTCCAACCAACTTTACAAATTTCTTTATTATATAATAACTTGTCGCTAACCCCTGAAAATTAACTTGTATTGAATTTGGTTATTATTTTCCGCCACCCTGGAATCTTAGATATCTTGTCGATAACATCGACCAGTTAATTATTTTGATGACTGTTAATTTATTATTTCCGCCCCCCGCTCCCCCTGTCGATTCACCAAAAGTTGATAATTCTTATGGAGTAAAATAACCACATGATTAGTACAATTTTGTTGTGAAAATCCATATATTAATGCAGAGTAGATGATCAGGAGCTGGTTGAAATAGAGCATATTTCTTCAGTAGGTTTGTGGTTTCACGGTAATTAGTTTCATTTCAGCTATAAGGTAACCGAATGCAGTTTTGAATGCCCGCTTTTGATTGCTCAGCAGTTTGTTGGTTATACATCACTTGGTGAAAACTTCGTTGTTTACTGCACGGCATTCTAGTGATTTGTAGCAAAGTGGGAACTCAACCTTGTTCAGAAATTGTCGACTGAATCTTTGTATACTGGCAATATCATACTAGATGCAGTTATCTGCATATTGTGGTTTTAATTTTATGTGGCAGTTATGTGTCGTAATCAGTTGTAGTTGAGAAAAACGCTAATGATACACATGTGGACTACATTTATTTTCTTAATCATAAAGTAGTGAAAACAGAACGTTTTATCCACGGATAAAGCTATTGACAACAATTTATTCAGTGTTTTTTTTTAACTGAAAAAAGGTAGACATTTATCATCATTTCATTTTCTATACGTCGCGCAATCTATGACGCCTATAAATGTTTTATCTTCAAAAAGATTTAATGTATGCCTCAATGACATAATCATACGATTCTGGTACTGTGGTAAGGAATGATCCTTTCATTGATTAGTTTTACTTGATAAAAACACACAATGGTAGAGTGATGACGTTTTGAGCACAATTTATTACTCATAATTACATCAAGGCACTAATGTAACTTTTCGATTTCGTTTAAGTAATTCCAAATATTTCTTATCTTTTAATTTTATTGGTAGTATTCTTTTTCCATACCTCTCGCATTTTAACTGAGTTATTGCCTATAGCACGTGTTAGGTATGGATCCAATTAACAAAGATACAGTGATCAAGATATCCTCCACCTAATTATATCATCTTTTAGAACTGTAGCCGTGTTCCACCACACTATGTGATTGTATATGAGTGCATGTATTGCGATTCTCTAGTTTTTCTCTAAGCCACTCACCTTCATTTGGTCAAACATTCTACACTCGGGCAAATTCCTCTGCTCCGATAACATGACTGACACTGATCTACTGCTGTGACCTATGTAGTCGACCTTATATTCATTACAACGTATTTCGTGAATTAAATTCTTTTGTCTAATTGTGTTTTAGTCTACATAGCTTGTCTCTGAATGGATTTTTAAGTTCAAATGCCCACCCTGCTGTATTAAGAAGCTAATTTAAGTTACCTACCTTAAGTTCTGTCTCATTTGTTTTATCGTGAATAGTTCCGCTGCCATTTTTGCCTTTACTGCAGGCGTTTCTTAACTTTCTAGTGGATTGTATTGAATAGTTATTTAGCATCAATGCTTTACCCATCTTTGATATTTCATTATTTAAGTGTTCTGATTTGCTACTTAGAGTTCTCACCTGTCTTTACAGATAATGGGTAAGTTAGCTATAAATCATTTAGACCCTCCAAGGGATGTCTTCAATCCATGTACTAAATCCAATGTGGATTTCATCACTGTATTTACAGTTCTTAATTTCCTTACACGGACCTGTTGTAAAATATTCAATGACTTTCCTGATGTAGTCGGATTTATCCATAACTACTGTAGCGTTACTGGTATCTGCCTTCGCAACGACTATGCTCTTATAAGTTTGTAGATTCACCAGAGTTAGTCTGTCTGATTTCGTTAGGTTTTGCTTCTATTTGTTCTGCTGTTTCAATTCTTATGCACATTGTGCTCGAACCTTTTCAGCTGTTGTCTTATCCATTGAATTTAATGCTATCTCTATTTTTTCACTCATGTACTTTCCCAGTAGGACATAGGGCTTCAAGCTAGAGGCTTGAAGTTTCTGTAGCAGTGGTGATTATTTTCACAGGATGGAGTTGCTAGCCTCATGCCTGACCTTCCCTCTTTACCAGTCTTATTACTAGCTTAGCGAGGCGGAGGAGTGCGTCGGTGGCCGGGGATCGAATCCCGGACCATATGCATGGTTGACGAGCATTCTATCGCGGCGCCATCGACCCCTGCTATCTCTATGCTAGGAATAAAATACTGAGACTTTAGCTCATTAACTGATACAGTGAATTTTAATCCTTTCCAGAGCACTTTCTTCACACTCTGGCTTGATTTCCTCTTTGAGAGTTTGATCATACACTTTATTCTATGTGTTCTGTTATTTTCTCATATTAATTTGTTAAAGTTTTCAATATGTGTGTTTGTTGACTAGATATACATGCCGAACATATCCTTATATAGTTTCAGAATTTTCAATTACGCTCTTCTCATATTTGAGGTTAAAGAATCTGACTACACCATCTGTGACTTAACTCCAAGCGAACGAAATAGTATCGTAATGTTTTTACTACCTGCATCTGGTTAGTGAACAGTAAATAAGCGGTGGAGCACCTTCGAAACCGATGGCAAGAAAGTTAGGGTAGAGAAACCATTTTACTGTTTTTATGATTTCTGACAATTTCTCAGTCTAACATTTTGGGATAAATAGAGATAAAGTTTTCTAGTAATTGTATTGATCACAACTAAGACTAAACTATCAAAATTTGATTTCTTTAACACAGTAAACAAAACTGCTAACAGTTCTTTCATATTGGTTTTATGAAGGCTATTCACGTTACAATCCACACAGATGAATTCATTATGTTTCAAAAGGTCAGGTTCATTTATCTTCTAAACTTCAAACAGTTCATCTGGTATTATTTGTGCTTTTCAACTGGATTTTGGAACAACTTGCAATGTTGTTGTTGTTGTTATTTTGGTCTATGAACTGAGATAAATTTAGAATCATTCACTAAATGTATCGAGTATTTTCAATTAAAACTGAACGTTTCCCACACTAATGAACTGACTGTGATTCACCTTTACTACTGTAAATATTTACATCATGGTTGGTTATGCAGAAATTTAGTGAAAATAATATTGATTATGATCGACACGGCATTCTGTACATTTTACGAAGATAACCAGTAAACGAAGATCATTTCAATTACTAACTGATATGAAAACTAGTGGTGCAAGAAATGTATATGAGAAGTGAACATTCTCTACGTCATGGATGAAGTAACGTAGATAACTCGAAGTTTTGATGGCTTTTTTCAACTATATTCAATCAAATATTCATTGTTCACCGACCATACACATGGTCCGAGGTTCGATCCTCGGCCGACGCACTCTTTTACCTCGCTAAGTCACAAATAATGCTGGTAAAGAGGAAAGGTTGGACATGAGGCTAGCAACCCCATCCTGTAAAATAAACACTGCTACAGAAACTTCAAGCCACTAGCTTGAAGCCCCGTGTTCCACTGAGGAACGTGAAGGAAAATAAAAAAAGTGTGTTAAATATTAGCTCTTAAAAGTAAGCTGGATACGTTAGTGGCTTAACGGTAGAATTACCGGCCAGCTACACATTTGGTAAAGGCTTAATCCCCAGCTTGATCTAGTTTACCAGCTGACAGTAAGTCCGAAAAATTAGGTGAAGTTGACCTTGGAGCTAACGATGCCAACCCTTCATAAATACAACCATCTCTACTGAAACTTCAATATCTCTAAGTCGTATGTTCCACTGAGAACTGAAAGAGTGAAAAAGGTAGTACACTGGACATTAGAATTTATAATAAATGAAGGCATGATATATGGATATGGAATGTAGTAAGGGATGTTGTTTATTGATGCACTACCCAGAAATGTGAACTTAGAATGCAGTGACTGTTCTGTGACTTCTATATTTCAAAACAATCTTGAGATTAATTAACTAGTGGCGCTACTAAAACTCACCATCATGACTACTTACTGATAAATTCTTTCTTAAAAGTGGAAAAAACTAAAAATCACTTTATTAAATTAAATTAACATGAATAATAAGTTTTGTTGTAGATGAATTTAAGAGGAAATCTAAATGTTCCAGGTTAAATTTATTAAAATCAGATAGCCCATTTTTACGAAGACAATAATGGGTGAGGTCAAAAGCCCATTGTTCATTCTGTACATCTTTGAACAGGTTAAAAATTGGTTAGTCTAAAATCTGTTCAACAAAACATTTAATCCGTATCTAATGTACTCATCAAAACATTTTATTAGTGTTGGATTAGTAAATAGTAGTTAAATACAAACTACCAATTGCAAAAAGCTTAGTATTTTAAAGGCAAAGATACATAAAATTGATCGAACTCACCTGTAAAAGACATACTGATCAGATATGAAGAAGCACAATTCTAAAGATATATACAATGGAATGAGTAATGAGGCTAATATTATCAAAAATGTATTCTTTGAACTAAATATACTGCAGCATCTTAGCATAGTTGTGCAGTGACTTCACTGTGGATCTCACAATAATTAAGAAAAATCAATGGAATGAATCTTTCTAGGGCAGGTATGTAACTTCAGTTTTTTTTTTTGAATTGTGTATATAACTTGTCTGTCGAACATTTAATATATATAAATGATGTGATTGTTAATTTTAATTCAGTCAGTATTTATGTGCATGCATATATATACATATGTATATATATAAAAATGTATATAATATGGCCAGTCACATGTGTATTCCATGTGAATTATGTTATCCAATATATTCCTGTGTATAATGTGAAAGATAAACATTCGTTAATAGCAGAAAAGTGAACTATCTTCAACCAATTTTTACTCAAAATACTTCTTTATTTTCCTACAGTGCAAAGACACCTACATAATGGCAGTCACATTGACGATAGTTTTTGAATTAACAATATGCATATGAACGAATTATGACATTGTCAAACATCCGGAAAAAATAATAATTACTTTTCAATATATAAGTAGTACTAGTTGATTTATTATGTATAATTCAGAAAAGCAACACCACATGGAGTGATATTATTCAGTATGTCAAGACTACAAAAATCAGGCAAAAGTCCTTCATCCATATTAGTTTGTTTATTAGATATATCACACAATGAAACAGTATTATATTTACTGGATGACGTTTCGAACAAAATTTATTGTTCACTATCATTTCAATTGTAATCACACAACTTCGAAACTTGAGTTTTATAGTTTTCTTTGTTTCTCTATTTGTCATTGGGGTAGTAGAATTTTCCAGATATCTGGGATAGGTGTTGAATCATTCCTATTACATGTATTTGCAGTTGATTCGATAAACAAAGCTTCTGCTATCAATCTCTCCCTGCCTACACCCTGTGACATTAGATTTTAAAAATGTCATCTATCCCATCCAGCCTATTGTACAATTGTGTGTAACTTCAAGTAGTGAGTGGTATAGCTGAACTATTCTCTTGATTTCTTATCTTATTCGGGTCAACCAATCTAGATGTTGCTAGGCTTTTATGTTCGGCCAGTCTGACTCACTGCCCGTGTTCTACTAGTTTGACCTATGTATTCGACCTGACAATCATCACGGGCGGGATATTAGATAAACTAAATTGTTTTGTTCAAAAGGCTCCACAGGATTGATCCTTCAACGGACAAAGCTTGTTTCTAATTGAGTTTGTGGGTGGTTTGAATGTCAGCCACTTTTATTCCTGACTTGTTAAGAATTCTGCGTAAGGTTTCCCAGGTTCCTTCCTTGTATGGAATTACTACTGATGATTTAGATTCCTTAGTTCACCTATAGCAATCACTAAATGCAATTACACACAACCATACAATAGGCTGGATGGGATAGGATGACATTTTTAAAATCTAATGTCACAGGGTGTAGGCAGGGAGAGATTGGTAGCAGAAGCATTGTTTATCGAATCAACTGCAAATACATGTAATAGGAATGACTCAACACCTCTCCACCCAGATATCTGTAAAATTCTTCTACCCCTACGACGACAAATAGAAGAAAACAAAGAAAACTATAAAACTCAAGTTTCGAAGTTGTGTGATTACAATTGAAATGATAGTGAACAATAAATTGTGTTCGAAACGTCATCCAGTAAATAATAATACTGTTTGACTGTGTGATATATCTAATGAAAAAACTAATACGGAATTACTTACTACCACAGTGCCCAAGTTTTACACATATATTCATAGTCCTTCATCCACTTAATTTTCATGTTATCAGAATAAACTATATCTTCTTTGGGATGCGGAAGAGTGGTTGGTGTAGCCGACTAACATACAAGAGATTCTGATTAACTATTGGATAAGTTACAGGATAAGCATTAGTCACACCTATATATACTAAGTCTTAATTAACTGGTATTATAATAATAAAAAAGCAAACAGAGGTAACTTTCCAGTAGGACTAGACAACTAAATGTCATTTATTACTACGAAATGTGAGTTTAATAAAAGTGTAAAGTTTAGATGACCATTGCATCTTAATATTCTTGAGGTAGGAAGGTTTTGAAATATCATTTTCTTTGCATGAACTTTAGAGTCATGAATTTTGTTTTTCGGAAGAGCAAACTGCTTTTTGAATTATGGGAATAACAGATTTTGGCATAGAATCACCTTAACAACTGACGCGAATAGGATTTGAATGAGAAATTATTCGGCAAACAAGCAAGTGGACAAAACAAAACGCACTTCTTTGACACTGTGTTGATTAACTTCATTATATTAACGAGTGTGAATTCGCACACATTTGAAAAATTGTGCTACAAGCATGAACAGCCTTCTACTTAAGAGGATGTAGCCAGGAATCATATTATCAATGTTTAAGTAGTTATAAATTTTGAAAGTTCACTAGCAGTTTGGAGGCAAGGAGCTAAATCACCTGAGCGAAATTCTGAAAATCATATTTACGAAATAAAAGATTACATGAACTAATCATACCAATCATACTTAAGGAAGAATTATTTTAAGAATTATTTTTGTTCAAAAGTAAACAAAAAAAGTAAAACAGAGAGGGAAGCTCATTGAACTATTTATCGGAATCAACATATGGCATTTCTTTAACTACAACTAGAATCGGAAGTCAAAGAAAGTGTAACGACGGCCCTTTCAGTCAGGTAGATAACTGCAGCTGAATCAAGCAAAAGAACCGAAAAAGGAAGAAACCAAGAATCTACTAACCAAGGTGGTACATACTGCTGACTCATTTGAGTAGCTGAAAACCAATCACATCATATCATTGTCTTTATATTTTAGATTTTCAAAAGAAACCTTGAACAATATAATTTGAAAAGAAGGATTTAGGGGAATGCACCACTAGTTGTTGCATGTATTATTACCGTTATTATTAATCCATTGGGTCCCGAGTGCTCCCGTCTCACTTTCGGACGGCATATCTTTTAGACAGAAGATTCTTGGTTGATTTGTTACTAGTGCTCTTTATTGCTTATCCTTTCCGGCTGGCGACCTGATCTTCAGCATCTAATCAGTGCAGGTAGCTGTTAATAAAAGTTTAAAGTCTGTTCAAAATGTCTTTGGTGATACGTCAAGACTCTAGACCATATAGAGGCGTTGACTGACTTGCCGGTAGTGTCGAAAACTGGAATCCTATTGTTTTAGCTGAGTGCAGCAGATTTCAACACTGATTACAGAAGAATGAAAGTCTGTTTTGACTTCATTCATTCCGACTGTATTTGAAACAATGCTGTTCAGGTAAGTGGAAGAATTGACTTCCTTCAGATCTCTCCGGCTGATAGTGACTGACGTTTCTATTGTTGGTTAGGCACCTTCATTACCTTTGTCTTCTGAAATTTCGCTTAAAGTCCTGCCTGCTAGGTTCTTCTGCAGTTGGCTAACATGGCTAACCAGAATTTGGATGTTTTCACTTGATGTGGTCTGAGTCTGTCTGGGTACACCATCTATGAGACATTCTTAGTAGAGTGAAATTGCTTACAGTGCTTGAACTGTGTAGATCGGTATAGCAATCAGTACTGGTTAATATGAATGGCTTCCAGCTGCCTGAATCAGTCATTAGTACACACCATATGTCTACATCGATGGCTTTCTTGACTACAAGTTAACGTGTCAAGCAGAGCACATGTTTTGGGTTTTGGATGAAAATCATGATAAGGTTTTACTTCAGCTGTGAATTTTGGAAGTGATCGATTCGATTTTAATGATGCATCACTTTGGATCGCCGAAGTGGAATTCAGCGGAAACATACATACGTTCACAGCAAAATATAATTCAATACCAATTAAATATTTTAATTTTGATTATTCCCCTAGAGAAGTTATGGACAGTTTGCAAAACAAGACGTTGTGATTATTTATTTCGATTTCTGTGAAATTTATACAAATGTAAATTTTCACATTTGTTTACTTTTCATCCGGCACCCAACGACTGTAGAACTATTTGGTCAAAGCACGTGGTGCAATGGCAGTTTTCATAGTCTCATATTCAACTACCGGGGTTCACAGAGAAATACGTTTATCATATTACGAATTTGTCACTGAAATACTTTTCAGTTAGGCAACTTCACCTTTAAACTTATCATTCTTTTGTATTGTCTAGTTTTGAGCTTGTGGTACAGTCTGGAAATAAGAGCGACAGTTTAGAATGTACTCTGTCAATCTGACCATTTCATTTCAAAAAAATTACTCGCGAAAATAGTAAACTGAAACCTGAAAAAGGTATTCTCTCCCTTGATCTTCATGTATGAAATTAAAACTAACTTCGTACTTTGACAGAAAAGCAAACTTGGTGTACACGAAAAATAGGGTGAAACTAGCTCATTTCGCCTTTCAAAAACCTTCTAAGTAATGTTCCAATAGTCAGAGGTAATCTTTTCTTTGTTAATTCTTCAATTTAAATGAATATTTCATCATGTTATAGGTCTTTCTTATCCATCAGGTAAGTGTTTCTTCATGAAGCGACCACTAAACATGAAATTGAAGAGTATTTGTCACGTTTTAAACATCACTGCAACTGTAATAATAAATGGCACGTTGATACACTGGTTTTTTTGCATGTTCATACTTCTAATTAAATGAAACTTTTCAGGTTAGTATATTATTATTATTATATTGTTTCTCCCTTTGGTTCTGAGTGGAACATATGGCTTTAACAACATACCTCTATTTTCTTCTATTTTCTACTGTCCACTTTAGCTGGGCCCATGATTGTCCATAGTCTCTCACCTTCTTATACCATCTCCTCCACGTTACTTTCCCACCGACGACTCACCGTCGTTTCCCATTTGGTTTACACTCGAGCTATGGCCTGGTGCATGTTGTCATTCGACAAAGTTTTCACTGTATCCCCAATCTATGTCGGTTTTCTTCTGCATATTTGTTGAGAAATCGGCTCTTGATTGCTTAGCTGCTAGAGTTTCTCGCTGCTAGTTTTCTTCTAGTTGCCGGCCATTTGATCTCCAGTATGGAGAGAATAATTAATAATCAATTAATAATCAGCGTAATCTATTCAAGTGAAACGAATGATTCCAGTCGATCTTTTTCGTTTTGTTTACCAACGCACTGACGAATTGCCATCGAAATAATTATGGTAAATGTACCTTTTGTCGAACTCTACTGAAATAATTTGGCACACTAAATATTTCAAACAAAATGATCTAAATAAGGCGTTTAGAAGACAAATACTGAGGGATCATATCATTTGGTAGTTTTTCTACAGTCACCATTAAGGTAGTGAATTTGAACGGTCCCCTAAAATAGACATTTCAAGGGTGATCTACCAAACGATAGTCTTCTTTAAATACATTCAGTTCTGTTGACCAATGGATATCCTGAAAACTTCAGTGCAGGACACAGTAAAGAGAGACTGCTCCATGTAATAAACAGATTATCCTTTTTTAAGTAGTATTAAAGAGTGGTCAAACAATGCAACTGATAACTCAAATGCTTAGGTAAGCTTTCAACACTGCATTTGTTTGCCTTAGCTCTTGAACCTTTTCCCTTCCTGAGCCAATGATTAAAGGACGAAATTCTATGGACCGTAGTTCACACTGTATCCATTAATAACTCTACAGTTACAGGGACATATTTAGGTAGAACTAATGTTCCCGTGTCGTTATAAATCACATGTTCTCGAGGGGTTATTAGGTCAAATAGAAACTCTAAACGCACATGATCTAACCATGAGTCCAATGTCATCCATCGTAAAACATTTATTAATGTTTGATCACAAAATTATTATTGTTATTCACCATTTCTCAGTTATTCCATATAATTTTAATTCAATGTAATTAAGAGAAGTCATGGCTAAACTTCGGATTACTTATATGCATCATAAATTGTGCATAGAGCAAACAAAAGATTTCAACCTTAACCTAACCTTGTTTACTTGATCTATATAATATACTTGTTTATTAATAGATCCTTTTATTTCATACAGTTAAATAACTCTTTGGGATTTTATTACTGTCAACCATACTATTGTACAGAAGCTGCGGAATGATAACAGCTCTCAATGTATTTCTTTTAATAAAAAGTTATTCACATTAGTCAATTGGATTAAGTGTATCACAGTTATAATCATTTGGAAAATGAAGTAAATTTTTCAGATTCATAACATTATTTACATTCATTAAAAACCTGTATTTATTGTACACTGATAATTTTATGACGTCAGTCAATGTTTTAAACTGTAATATTATTATTATTATTGATTGCAGCTTGATTCACCGTATTTTTGGTACAAGTATGGAATTTTCAGCAAGGATATCGGTAGCCCAATTTCACAGGCTGACCATAGATATCAGATGTGCGTCGGTAGATGATCGAACCTCGGACCATGTGCATGGTCGGCGAGAGTCCTAACCACTGTCACCGACGCTGCTGGTCTGCGAAAACTATAACTGAAATCAAAATAATATAGGTAATGCAACATTTAAGAACTTGTAAATGAAGAGGATAAATAATGGTTCTATGCCGAAAAGCCGTTCACAAAAAGGTATAAACTATTTTGTAATATTTAGGAGATATAAATTGTCTGACTATAGAGATATAATTGATTTCTGGCTAGATGTTTTCAGTTAAACAACCAAAGCAGGAACATAAGTGAGTGGTGGACAACTCTTTTGTCCTAACTTGAGACTCTTCAGAAACAAGTAGGAAAGGCAGTGGCTCATGAACTCTAACTCTTGGCGATTCACGTTACATGATAGCACCGTTAACAAGTGTGATTAGCGGTTATCTATCCTTATATTCGACTAGGTGCAGATCACTAGACACGAATTCTGCAGGAATTTCATTCGGTGATCGCTCACTGCTTGTGTTTCATGACTGGTGCTGAGGAGGAAAAATGAAGGTCTTGAAAATTCTCAGTTATGTGCCCATTTCCGGTCTTTATTTTTGACAGCTTGGAAATAATATAGTCTCAGAAAAAGTCATGTTCTCATTAGGTGTGATTTCGCTATAAATAGTGTACCTCTCATGAAAACCGTATGCTAAATATGTAATTATATTGATGCACATAGTTTAGACATAGGATTGCCGACAACCTACCTCAAAGAACTCTTTTTGAGATGCACGTTAAACGTTCAGTTCACTTTCAATAACGAGATTTTCAGACAGATTGGTGGCAGTGCAACGGGAGTGCCACTGGATCTATTGTTGGCTGCTTGCTCATGGCAAAGCTTGAAAACTTTCATCTTAGTCAGGCGATTGTTCACTTTGACATCCATAGAAGATAGGTAGACGACGCTTTCGCTATCTGCTGTAAGAGTGTAATTCTTGACGATGTCTTATTTACATTTAAAACTGCAATCCTCCTATATAATTCACCATAGAAAAGGAATATGAACTAAGCATTCCCTTTCTTGATGTGCGGCTTGGTAGACGCAGTGACGGATCTCTCAAAAGATCCAGGCACCAGAAAAATACGTGGAGTTGACGGCTAACTGATTTTTATAATTGGGTGCATATTTCCAGAAAAACGAACTTAATTCATTCTCTGTGGTTTAAGATAATATACATTTGTCGTTCTGGTTGCATTGACTCAGAACTCGCCTTCCTGAAAACCATTCTAACATATAACAGTTACATGAACCGATTTATTGAGTAAAGCATGAAAAATAAGCATTCCGAAGTGATCACTGACTCAATTCCAAAGACAACCATATTCGCGAACTTGGAATTCAAAGGGGATCCAGCTGCAGTTATGCTCAAAAACTGCCTGTCTAAATCAGTCGGTAAAACGTTCATTGCTGCAAAATTACAAATGACGTTCACCAGTCGCAAATTGTTCTCCATCTCTGTAAAAGAGAAGTCCCCTCATCTCCCCGCTTCCATGTGCATCTGTCGCTTCACCTGCTCTTATGGAGCAAGGTACTTTGGCCATAGCCAGAGAGCACTTTACACACGGATATGAAAACATTTTCCAACATGGTTTTACAAGGGAGAAAGGAAGGGTGTGCGAAGATCTACTTGATCGACTCCTGTCACTCTACCAACCTTCAGTATGATTTTAAGATTATCTTCCGAATCCATGCTAACTTGCCGCGTTTTCTTCCTTAGAAACTTTCGAAGGTAGCGGATGCCTTTGCCACTCATGTATTCAAGCCAGACTGTTGTGCAAACAAGAGGTATCTACAATCCCTACCTCTGCCTTGGCCGTAGAGAGATAGTTATTTAAAACAAGCAATAAAGGTTAAGAGAGTTATTTATTTATTTTGTTTATTTGTTTATTTAGTTATCTTATGTGCCTTCCCCTCATTACTACGATGGCTATTATTGTCATCAGTATTATTATTATTACTATTCTCACTTTAAATTGTCTCCACTTGTCCCATTTGTCATTTTATATCCAAAAATGTTTTTACAATATTGAATCCTATCTTATAGAATTTCATATTTTATGTAACATTCTATATTCGCCTACTAATCCCATAATTATGTACTCCTTTCGAACACCTATACACTTTATGTACTATTCTATATATTACATTAATTGCTTTGCCACTTCACATTTAACCATGATTATAATCATATATATATATTTTAATTGTATTGTATACTACTATTATTATTTCATGAATTTATACCTTTGATTCAATCCCCTCACTGGATATAATTTCTGAAAAACCCATATATATCCGATGGTACAGCTCGATAATAAATTCGTTGAAAGCAGTCTCTTTGTTTAATATTGTGTTCTTAAAGTTAAATTCATCAGTTATTTAAATAATGCAACTATTTTAATTATTGCGCTTGAAAGTTTGTGTGGACAAAGCAGTCGAATACGGTGAAACGCATAAGACGTTAACAAGTCCATTGAAAGGCTGGAACTCAGCACACGATTTATAAGCTGGGTGTACATAAAAATATTGCTTCTGGATGGTTTAAGTAAAAATACAACGAAATAAAAAACACTTCTTGGATTCTGATAATCCTGTTAACCTTATCTGAGTCGACCGAGATGAATTTCGAATCCTTCGTTTCATGTAATCACTATAGAGTTATTCGAAATGTACATGTCTAATGTCCAAATCGCAAAGGATCCTAAACCTGTCATTAATTTCAGAAGACTACGCCTCACACACCGAATACTATGCACAGTAACCAACACGGAATATTATAAAACGGAAGCACAATACAACTGTTCATTTCTTCACCGATTACGAAACGGGTTTACATATTATTATTTATGAAGTCTGTGGATAAGCGTTAATAAAATGTACAATAATACTCCAGCTGGTATTTCTCCGGTCCTCTTTCGACCAGCCTACAATTAAGCAACGGTCTCCATTGTTGTTTGAATAAACAAACCAGTCAATATTCTGTCAAACCAACAGCGTATGTATAACATTCTAACACACATATCATTAACCTAATTTTAGCTATGATTGCCTACGTCAGCTTCTGGTTGAGGCATTCCTTATTGCTTCATCAACCTCGGTAAATTCAATCCTTCCTATAGAAATGGAACATAACAATTTGAATTTTCCAATTTATTCATAAATATTGCCTAAACAGAGATTGTATTCACACATATTTATTGAGCTTTCTCCAAACCTATTCCTAGTGTAAAGCGAAAAAACTTATAGAAACAAACAAAATGGGTCCCAGTGGCTTAATGGTCTACGAGCTCGCCTCGTAGCCAGGAGGTCCTTGTTTAGAGCCCCAGTGGGTGCATACCGATGAAGAGTCCCAAACTAGGACGAAATAGCTGCTCAGTACTCACAGGTTTTCTAGTGGTTTTCTAACTGATGCCAGCTCATGATGAAATCCTCCAACCAATCATATGAACTGTTATACATATGCGAAATTATGTTTGTAGAAAATTCAGTGAAAATGAAATAAATAATTCCAAGGTCTCAATCCGTAAACTGTTCTGAACGTCTTCAGGAGATTTTCAAAAATTGAAATTTCAAAGGTATAATTACAATTTCCACACGCCTACTTTTCACTTGGCGGTCAAAGTTTGTGGAACTGTCAGGTCAAACTTTTATCAGGATTGATGTATTAAGAATGCTTTAAGTTTAGTAAAGCCCCTTGAATGTGAAGTGAAAGAAATCACTACGACGCTGTTTTTATAAAAATGTTCGAAAAATTATAATTATTTTCATAGCTTAACATTATCCAAAGTATAGTGTAGTGGTGTTTAGTCATCTCATTTCAAATCTGGTGACTTAATTACTTATTCAGTTCACTGTGACTTGATGCTAGTTGGTTAGAGGCAATCAATAGGTGATCATATTCCTAAATTTGATGTTTTTGGCATTCTAGATCAAGGCGTGTTCGCAACCAAGAAGAAACTGATGTCTCCTTAAAGAATCAGAATTTTGTTATCCAGTGCTCCAGTCGGAGACTTTACAAATGAACTGTTAAGATTTGTGACCTACCTCCAGTGGGCTTGTAAAAGGTCATCAGTGTTGCTATGGTGAGTCGCGTGGTTTGACGATCACACCAGAAACTCTACTGATAATATTCAGTCAGCATTAGACACTCCCTAGCGATCAGTTCATTTACAGTTCCCTTAAGCTCAATGGACTTCATTTCAGCTTGCTATCAAAAGGTGAAAACATTAAGAAAAATGATTCAAGATAATCTGATCAATCAGAGGAGTGATGAAACATCATATGCTATCCTGTTGCTAACGAATCTTGTGTATATTAGTATTTTCTAAGGTAAGAGACATTAATAATTTGTTTCAGTATGTTTATGTTCGAAATGTTAAATAAATCAGGATGTGGTTGTTATTATTCCTCAGTGCTTTGTAAACGGTTTGTATATTTTGTTTTATTTTCCTGCCTTAATGACACATAACGTGAATATTGATGACCGGAAACACGTCACAAGACAATATATACATTTTCATTACGGATGTGTATTATTTTCTACTATGAGCTTAATTTCTTAAAATTTCATCAATTCTAATTCTAAAAGTGTCCAAAGTCTACTAGAAACAAGTTAGTATCATAAAACCTGGCTAACAGCCCGGTGTACTCTCTTGTACTTTAGTAAATTTAGTAGACTCCATTCACTGTTCACCTAAATGAAATCTGCTTTAATACCCGGTACTCTCCATGATAGCTGAATTTAGTCAGTGTTAACAGTCTCCTCAGTTGAAAAAAATATTTTCGTATTACGTGAGGCACTGAATGTATAATAAGCGTTGACGGAATTATCTTATCGCCTGATGAAAGTACTAAGTTAAACAGCTCTAAAGAATATTGAACATACTCCTTGAACATCACAGATAATTCTCATGAAGTCGGCAGAATACAGACACTGGATAATGCTATTTCGTACTTAATTTTTATTGTTGTGTTGCAGCTAAACTATCTGAGTGTAATAAACTGCGGTCAAGGAATATGTTAACAGTCCGTCATAGTTTAAATGTTCAAGTGCATACTTTTTATTATTATTATTTCATTTATTGTTTCGAAAAATGAGTCGTCCATTCACAGAAGTATAACGATCCTAATGAATGTCAGTTTTGTTAATTTTTTTAAGTGAACCTACCGGTATATCTGGTGAGCATAATGACTCTCACTATTTCACTGTTCATTTGCAGCGCTTTGTGGTTAACTTTCATCCATTGTTCCAAATAAATAAATAAATCCTACAATAGTGAAAATGCTGTCAATAAGGAAAACAGGTTAACACTTGTGAAACCATGAATGATTGAAAGAGCCAATAGCGAAAGGACATGAAAAGTATCCTGTAATAATTCAAAAAACTACACTGAATTCCTTCATCTCTTTTTAATAATAATAATAATATTAACAGCTTTATTCCAAACGGTATTTGTGGTACAGGTATGAAATTTTCAGCGTCCATTACAATATATTGCATCTAATTACCTCATAAATTAGATAAGATTTTTAAAATCAAAAGATAAATAAATAAAATAAAATACAAAAATAAAAAAACAGCGTAGAGTTTACATTTCAAACAATGCACCACAGGATATGAAATATAAAGTTGATGTGTGATAGAAGATGAGAACAACAGTGTAATAGTAACGAGGAAAGGAAAACAAAAACTAATGGGACTATTTGTTAGAGTGCCACAGTAAGTTTATCGTGTCATACCTAACGGATTTCTCATCACATAACAGCTGTGCCAGATATGGTATTGTGGAGTTTTTGTATTTGGTGGTCCTAGCATATAGCCGCCTATAGCTGCTTCTAGTTCTACCAGATGAAATGCAAGGAGACAGCTGAGTATAGAGAGGATGCTCGGGGTCCGACAATATTGTATTCGCTAGTTTCTTACATGATATAATATGTCTATCTACAATAGTGTTAACCAGTTGGTTTAACGATATCCCACTTGCCCTACTAACGGCTTTTAGTGCCCTTCTCAGAGAAGCAAAGTCTTTCTTAAGTAGTCCAGGAAAGATTAATGGGGAGCAGTAAAGGGGGATGGGTAGAATACAAGAATTTACAAACTGAGAAAGCAAAGACTGCTTTATGCCAGACTGCCTAAATTTCCTAATGTAGAACGTTAAGCGAAACATCTTTCTAGTAACTAGCAAGATGTGGGAAGACCAGGAAAGATCGGTGGAAAAACTCAGCCCAAGGTACTTGACATTAGATGTATTTTCAACCTCTGTGCCGTCAATGATAGTGGGGCCATGTGAGCTAACTAGTTGCTGTAGGTCACATTTACGTCTGAAACTGAAATTGACTACCTGACATTTAGACGGATTAAGCTTAAGTCCGTTTGAAGAGGACCACTGACTAATTTCCGACAGAAAGTTATTTAATTTGGAACAATCTGACTGAGAGTTGACAGGCATAGAAACCGAGAGGTCATCGGCATACTTAACAAAAGTGGCTACATCAGAATGAGGCAAGTCATGTAAGAAAAAGGAAAACAGAAAGGGAGAAAGAACAGCACCTTGAGGAACACCAGCTAAAGTAAGTGAGGTAGTGGAGGACTTTCCATTGTAGACGGTGTACTGCTTCCTATCAGAAAAATAGGAATGCAACCACTTATTTGTCCAGCTCTCAGCCTGTGTTGCAGCAAGCTTACTTAGCAAGAGAGACCTGGGAACAGAGTCAAATGCAGATGTGTAATCAAGGAAGGCACAGCGAACGTATTTAGCTCCTTTATCTAAACTAGAGACTATACTATGATGTAGGACAACAGCGGCATCTAACGTACATCTACTATGTTTATAAGCAAACTGGTTGGGGTCGTTGAAAGGCTTTAAAGAGGGTTCAAGATTAAGTAAAATAAGTCTTTCCATAACTTTCAAAAAGGTGAAGTAATAGCAATTGGCCTAAACTTAACATTAGGTCCACTTGTTGATTTAGGCACTGGAACGATCTTGATATTTTTCCATGACTCAGGTATAATACTTTTGGAAAACGATTCTTCACAGAAGAAGAAAGGAAAACCTTCTTCCAGAGGTTTATACTCAGATTGAGTGCACTTGTATAAACATTGAATGTTTTAGTCGTATATTAATGTGTGTGTGTTTAAAGTTAATTTAATAAACCTGACAGCATTCTCTTAAACCTCCAAAAAGTACTGTGCACTTTCATTTAGAGATATATTAAATTTATAATTACTTAATAGTATGTACGTAGGTTTGAGGAAAACTTCACTTGATGGATATTTTGATCAAATAATACATTTATCTGCTCACTTTGCTTTATTATACTGTGGAAAATATTCTGAAAGTGATCCTCAAAGAAGATTCACTGTTCCATTTCCTAGGTTGCTAAATAATCAACGGAAATTATATTATTTCCTTTAATTCCTATGGGAACATAGGGCTTCAGCTGCACGTGTCCATTGCATTCGGTCCGCTGCCAACGTTTTCACCTGGCTCCATGTCTGCCCACGTGCTTTCATCCCCTCTTCACATCACCGCCTTCATGCCACTCTCGCACTGACGACCAACTCTCCGCTTTCAATTCAGGTTCAACTCGAGCAATGGCCTGTCTAGTGATGTCGCTCACTTGATGATTTTCTCAGAGTATGGCCAGTCCACATCCATTTCCTCCTGCTTATTTGTTGCACAGTTGGTTTCTGCTAGGTTGGTTCGCTGATCGCCAGAGATCCCTATTGCTGATCCTTTCTGACCAGCTATCTGATGCTGAGCGAAATACTGAGCAAAGACAACTATTGATGAAGGTCTGTAGTTTCTTTGAGTTGCTCTTCATGACGCGTCACCTAATCTCTGATTTGTATAGTGGTACTGACTTCACAATAGAGTTGGAAATCCGGATCTTGTTTTTCATTCTGAGTGTTGTTGATCTCCACACAGACTCGAGAGCAGTGAAGACGCGTCACTTTTCCGATCACCACTTTGATATCCTCGTCAGTTTTGCTGCCTGTAGTTGAAACGACGATGTTTCCCAGGTAGATGAAGGAGGTTGCTTCTTTAAGATTTCTCCCAGTTATTCTGATTGTTGTTTGTTGTTGTTGCTGTTGGTCAGGAATCTTCATCACCTCTGTTTTATCTGTGTTCACCTGAAGGCTTATTTTCTCTGGCTGTTCCTTCCGCCAACTTGTTGGTTTTCACTTGCACATCCTTCAGTTTGTGTGAAGTCAGACATACATCATTGGCGAAGTCCAGATCCTCCAAGTTTTTCGTGAGGGTTCATTTTATGCCTTTTCCCTCGCTGCCCGCTTGTTGTGTACTGGCCAAGTAGTTAATAGTCCTGACGCAAGAAGGCGGAAATCAGAAAACCACCAGGTTCACGATGATACTTGTATTTTTCAAACAAGGAAAATCAATGTCACACAAGTGTATGAGCGAATGTTAAAAAATGAACGAATCAATAGACATGATTGGTTGTAATGTCATGTGACAACAAGGTAAGACATGTTTGTTTAGTTAGTGAACAGACAAAGACGTATTGTCAATTATAATGGAATATCGATCCATATATACATAGCAAAATATAGCAGACTGTCAAAACAAACACACATATTGTGTGGATACATATCACCACTGTCTGTCGCATTGTCCAATCTACCACAATCAGGAAAATCATTGGCGATAGTAGGCAACCTTGTCTTACTTCCATCTTAACTTCGAAGGATCTCGTATGTTTCCTGTTGTGGATTGCTTGGATTACGGAAAGGTGAGATATAATTCATTTGTACATTAAATTCACAAGTAGAAAGTTTGTCGGAAATTTTGTAAATTAATTCGAAATTTACACATTTCGAGGTGATTAGTTCATCATAGCTTCCTTCGGAAACCAAGATTATTCGGATCAAAATATGTGATCTGCTCGATGCTGTAAATAGTGATCAAGAAACCAAGAGCAAAAACAACAAAACTATATACTACTGGTTGACTTATATGATTAGTAGTATTTGTTAGTCATATGGAAGTTATGCAGACACCGGGCTATTGTATCACTCGTTTGGGGCAGGTTACATATTGTTGTGTGAATAATCTCAGTTTCAAAAGAAAACTATGATTAATAATCCCCTCGAACTGTGTAAACCGCGCATTAACTTACGAAAATGCGAAGTAATTTGCAAATTATTAATTTAATTTAAGATATCACCAGTCCACCGAAGCAGCTAGCCGAAATCGTGTGATTAAAAATGATGTATCCTATCTGAGGTGAATTTGATCAGGCACACAATGATGAGCCTGACCTCGAAAGAGTGAAATGGCCATCCTCTGTTTAGACCACTTTGATCTGGCTAGCAAGCACTACTGACTGATATGCGTGGTGTACAACTACTCATATCAAACATTCAGTAGTACATAGTTTTGTGTGTAATTCATCTGTCTCAAAAACATTTTTCACGTAATTAGAGCATGAAGACAAAAATAACAATCTAAGTCTTTCAAATAACTACCAAACTTTCTGTGCATGAACTTTGTGCAGAATCCAGTTGGATTGGAAGTTTTAACAAATCAATGCTTCACTGTTTGGAATTGTGGAAGTTAACTACTACCTGTTTTATGCTAGCAATTTATATCAGATGAAATATGTTTAATCAGTGACTCCATTTGTTTGCACAAAATTTTGCTTCTTTGCCGTTCCTCTGTTTCTAAGGAGAAAAAGTTATTTACCAGAAAACAATAGGGCCATGTGTAGCTGTTGTTAAAATCATTAGTAAATTATTCCATTGAGGAGATTAAGAAATCAACAGATGCAGAAAACCTGTATAGTGTTCATGAATTGTGCCTTGTAACAGAAAAAAGAATTCATCTTATTCAGCGTACTTTAGAAGGTTAAAATCTCACGTGCCACCACCATGGCGCCAGCTTCACATTCCGAAATTTTCACTCGTCATTATCATTCTGAATAAAGCTTAATACATTTGCGTAAAAGAGTTTGCATGAACTCATGGCTTAGGATCCTTAAGTAGTCGTCTGTTGCAGGGACAGTAGAGGCAGGTTGAAATTCCAGTATTTAGCTGTTCTACTTGTAGTCTTTGTGCTTGTGAAATAAGCGGCATAACTGAAGCTTTTTACACAAGAAGTCTTCCGTTGGAACATTGTAATGCTTTTTTTAAGTTCTGTCGGGATCAGAAGAATATCCACATTCAGCTTTGTGCCCTTTAATTTCCTAGTTCTATGTATGTGTTGCTACTGAAAACAGTTATCCAGCCGGACTACCTTTTGTCGTCACGTCAGGTATAAGTTCATTTCTAAACCACTGCTTTGGCAGACATTTTAAATGGAGCTAACTGTTGTCCTACTTTCACTTGCCAGTGTAACGGAAGCTGACATATCTACCTTAAATGCGCACCGAGTACCCACTTAAGACACTAATATTCCACAGTCAGCTTTAACAGACTGTGGACAAGGTTTATATTTGTCTATATTCACTTGTAATGTTTCTCTATTTAGCGATGAGGTTTTTGACAGAGCAGGAATATCTTCTTTCTGATGAACATATTCGATAATGAAGATAAAATAACTGTGTATACTAGAGGTATACACACATATCAATGGAAAAATAGAATTAGCATTTTAAAGACAACACATGAAGTGAAGGTAAACGAAATAAGGACAAATTCAAATTGGTCAGCTTTACGGACTGCGATAAAACACAAACTGCATCACCTAATATCCAGTTTTACACTCAAGTAACACTGAGACGAATATCTTAAACAATTAAGAGAGAGGCGACTAGTGTTGGCAAATGTCGCACCACTATTCTAACAGTCACACCTAATGTAACTTCCGAAAATATGACTTTTACTTATGAGGGTGAAAATATGGTTTCAGATATGAATCACTGTGGCGCATTGGCATAATTCGATAGTTAATCTTGTTAAACAGTAATAAAAACGGGTTTCTAATGGCACATTCATCTTTTCAATTGTGAGTTTCAGTTATACTTGCTAATCAACACTTTCTTACCTACGAGGTTATCCAATTAACAAATCAGGTGATAGGGACAAAATGCTTTGGATATTTTTCATTCTTTGCACTAGTGGTAGAAATTACAGCTTTTAGCCTTTAAAGTCTCATTAGTGGTAATTTCGTTTATTTACTTGAAGGGGGGGGAGGAGACTGTTAGCCTCATTCACAACATTCCAGTGTGTATTTTGGCTTACTACCGTCTAATTAACTGAGGGGGGGGGTTATCAGCGCATTAAGCTGGAATCAAACCCGGTGTTCTCGCTGACGTAAAAATGTTTTGATGATCGCATCTAATTATAACCATGTAAATGTGGTGAGGTCAAAGGACTACAACTAATAATTAGGCTAGAACACCCTTAGCAGTGATCAGTATGAGAATGAATTAATATCTTTGGAAAGATTGTGGAATTCACTAATTGGATGTAATTATTTTAGTATATACACTGAAGAATTTTCAGTTTTAGGAATATCCTGAACAAAATTACTGTTGGTAATCAAATCTCTTGGGTAGGAATTTCTTTTTAAATTCAAAGACACCATTTTGTGTAAACAGACATTGATATATATATATATATTCGGTAAATTGAACTCAATCTTCCTAAACTACTTGATCAGATTTCAGTAGTTAAGTTGAGCTAGAGAAATATTCAAAAATCAAATCATGGGAATTACTTGAAGTCAACCCTCATAGATTTGGGCGATAACTTTTTTACAGTATGTGATAGAAATTAACAGTTACTGATGTAATCAAACAAATAAATTAGACGTTTACGAAAGTGATATTTGTGAAAATGTTTCCTCCCTTCTATTCTGTTGGTTTGCAGGTATATGGTTAGCTGCAGGATTTCATCGTGAATTGACAACGGTTAGAGAACCATTAAGAAACCTGGGAGCACTGGACGGCTGTTTCGGCACAGCTGGTTTGTGACTCTTCAAAAGTGTATACCTACAGGGGTTCGAAGCCTGGATCTTTAGGGTACAAGGCAAGCTTGTAGATAATTAAGCCACTGGCTGCTGACCAAATGGTGCATGAATTCTAACATCTGCCAGTTCACGATATAGCTTGGTCACCAGAGAATATTGTCAGCGAGTATTTGTCCTCAAATAGTTTAATATTAAAGGACTGTGTTTTGAAATAATAGAAAAGATTTGTAGCTCAGGTGGATGATTTGGAATTGATAGTGTTCTCTGAGCTCCTTGGTTTAATTGCGGAGCTTTCATCGTCTTTCTGGACGACATCTTCAGCGCAGTATTTAGGATAAAGTGAAATGATTTAAATTTCTTCATGAGTCTTATGGTAACCATCTTTAGATATTTATTGACCGTTTTCTATTGATTGGGATTTTAAACTTTCTGATCACCTGATTTACTTCTTATTAGTTGGTATATTTCATCTATTTTTTTTTTCAATTTGAAAAAAAAAAAATAACAATGTTGCTAGAATGTCACATATAATATTCAGTCTCTACGAATATCTGTGTCTAAGCTGTGAATATCTTTCAGAGATGAAATCACTAGTCTTTAGTTGTTGACTACAAACACTGTGTGAGTATATATATGAGATACTTCCGTTCAATGAATGTCACAGTAAAATGGTAGTGTCACAGTCAAAACCGTTGTGAGAATATGTAAGTTTCAGAAACTTGTGTGAAGTAACATAGAATGTTAAAGATTAGAAATTGTGCATTATTTATCTTTATATAGAAATAAAGTGAAACCGGAGTGGCTTAGATCTAAAAACTGTTTGTATATCATTTGAAATACAAACATATGCATCAAATATAACTAAACTGCTGATGTGTATGTGATGAAGCCGATAAGGATAAAAATTCAACATGTGTATTACTAATAACATTATGTATAACTTATTTAGTATAACGCGCCATGCGTCAGCTAGCCCAATACCATCCTGCCTATTCAAGGTTTTTTAGTTTACTCCGAAAATCAGATAAGAGTTCGGAAATATATTACTAATCTCTGCGTCGCAGCTGAGTACATCCCAAAGACAGCCAACCCAGTGAACTACTTTTGCATCCATCTAAATAGAATTATAATACGCACCTATCGTAGGTAACAAGTGAATGGCCAATCATCACATGATCTTGAAGTCATCCTGTGAAATTAACCATGCTAAAGAAGACCACAGGAGAAGCTTGCTCAGCCTATTTAAGAACTCATAAACTCAAAATCGAGTACTCTTCCCAAAATCGTCTTTTCAACAAAGTCTGGAACACCAAAACACACGATGCCTGTCCCCCCATAGTACAGCTTGAAAATGAAGTCATTGAAAGTAGATATTTCTTGGCTGAACCAAAAACTGTTTTCCTTTCTTTAATCCCTACACCTAATATCCGTCAACCCGTGAACTTACATTCAGTGTCCCTTATTTTTTTGGTATTTGTTGTGTTTTGTGGAGATCATTTTTTTCGCACACCATTGAATATAACTCAGCCCCATCCGCCAATGAAACGTATATTCTGTGGACTAGAAATACATTAGTGTGTCACCCTTTTGTCTACTCACACTTTATCTTATGATCCGAATGACTGCACATTTTTTATATACGTTCATTTGATATTGTTAAGTAACAAACTATCACCCCATATTCTTTAACCTTTTAATGTTGGGAAATTGCATCTCTTAGTTTATGGACACATTCTAGGCTTCTGTCTCTTACTATGATTATCAGTTCAACTGCTTCTGCGAAACTAGTTAATTCAGTTCCTTGAGAGGAAGTCTAATTTTCGTAATCTGGTAAAATTACCAGTGTGACTTCACAGAATTTAATAAAAAAAAGCGCTAACAATTGGATGTCAGCTCGCCTAGTCCGAAAGACATCAAAGGGTAATCATTTTACGCTGTCTGTGGTGTACTTAATAAAATAAACACCCCAAACATGAGAAGTAAATGTTATTTCCCCAGAACAATCTGAAAAAAGTGTAAAAAATGGAAGAGGTCAGCCACAATTATTAACCTGTTCTGTTGTTGTATTTATATTTATCTAAACACCCTTTAAAGTTATACTTCTCAAGCGTGACTTGTCACTTGTACTCTTATTTTTCAACTACACTTATCTGACTCATTCACTTTTGTATTCTTATACTAATACGAAAGCTTTTATTTTCTTACATCACCTTTGCTCGTCGAATGTTACATTTATCCATATATTCCATAGCGTCACATAAAAGAAAAGACGTGCAGCGAAAAGTTACTCTTTTCAACAATATCATCCTCAAGCTGTACAACCGCATATATATGCATAGTAAATTGTCTCAGCGTCAAAAGGAATGTCTCCAAAGATGTGCGATTAGAATTGTAAATTTCGGATAAAAAATTGCGTGATATAAGAAACGTTAATAGGATAGAAATTAGTGACCAGTTGGGTACAGCAGGTCTGGTGTGAGGACAAACACTCGCTAATATCATTCGCTAGTGTTCGCACCATATCATGAATTGGCAGAAGTCGGAATTTATGAATCACTGGAACGAGTCCCAGTGGCTTTAGGGTCTGTGAGATTGTCTTGTAACTGGAAGGTCCTTGCTTCGAACCTCCGTGGATGTGAACTGTTGAAGGGTCACAAACTAGATGTCCAGTGCTCCCAGATTTCACAATGGTTCCCTAACTGATGTCAATTCATTATGAAATCCTGTAACCAATCACATCCCTGCAAACCAACTCTATAAAAATTAAATAATGTAAAGTAATATAACTCACAGGGTTGAGTAGAATTCAAGTTAACAACAGCTGTAATAAAGTGTGAAAATTTAATAGGGTTGAGGGGAGAAAATCCACGGGAGACCTAATCTGTTTTAATATAGGATACGTTTTAACTTTTCAACTGTATTCTTTTCTTCCCTCACTCAACATTAAATTTCTATCCTTTATTACCGCGACAGACAACGGGCAATGAGGAAACATGCATAAAATGGACTCACACAAAAAACTTGGAGGATCTGGACTTCACCGATGATATATGTCTGATTTCGCACAAACTAGAAGGTATGCAAGTGAAAAGCAACAAGTTGTCAGAAGAAGCATCCAGAGAAGATAGGACTTCAGGTGAACATAGAGAAAACAGAGGTGATGAAGATTCCTGGGCAACGCAACAACAACAGACAACAATCAGCCAACATAAATGGGAGGAACCTGAAAGAAACAGCCTCCTTTACCTACCTACCTGGGAAACATCGCCGTTTCAACTACAGGCGGGCGGAACTGACGAGGATATCAAAGTCAGAATCGGAAAAGCAAGACAAGCTTTCATTACTCTCAAGTCTGTGTTGAGGTCAACAGCACTCAGCATCAAAAATAAGATCCGGATTTTCAACCCCAATGTGAAGTCAGTGCTACTTTACGGATCAGAGACTTGCACTGTGCGTCATAAAGAGCATCTCAAACAAACTTCAGACCTTCATTAACAGTTGTCTTCGCTCAATACTCAAGATCAGATGGCCGGCCAGAGAAGATCAGCTACAGGGAGGGATCTCTGGCAATCAGCGAACCAACGTAGCAGTAACCGATTGTGAAACAAATTGGGAGGAAGAAATGGAGATGGATTGGCTGGCCATACTCTGAGGAAACCATCAAGTGACATCACTAGACAAGCCATTGGTTGGATGGAACTCGAAAGGGAAGCGGGCGGCGAGTTGGTCGTCAATGCAAAGGTGACTTGGAGGAGGTCATGTGAGGAGGAGATGAAAGCATGTGGGCAGACTTGGAGCGGAGTGAAAAAGTTGGCAATAAACAGAAGGCAATGGAGGTGTGCAGCTGAAGCCCTATGTTCCTCTAGGAACTAAAGGATTTAATAATAATAATTACCGCTAATTGGTGGATGGTGACTAGCAGTGGAGTCCAGTATGCGCATTTCGTCCTACTTGGGACTCGTCATCCACTAGACCACTTAGGCCACGAGAGCCACATCTTGCGCAACGGGTCAATTTCACTGGTATAAATGCGCATCCTGGATTTCACTGCTAGTCACCATCCACCAGTTAACTTCTAATTACATGCCCAGACATCGTCCACTGACATGTCAACATGAGACCAAGCACTTCGGTCCAATCAATCGACGGGAAAATCTCAAATCGAATTAAATAATTTATTACCGCTGTTGTTAACTTGATCCTCGTTCAAATGTTAGTTGAGTTCTACTCAACCCCGCGGGTTATATTAAGTCACTCATTTTACTTATTTAATTTTACTTTTTACCGCATTAACGCTTCTTATATCACGTAGTTTGTTATCTAAAATCTACATTTCTAATGACACTTATTTGGAGGTATTCCTTTTGTCTCTGAGACAATTTACTATGCATTGTACTATGCGATTGTACAGCTTGAGGATGATATTGTTGAAAAGAGTAAGTCCTCGCTGAACGTCTTTTCTTTTACATGACTCAATGGGGACTTTTAAGTTGCCAAATATATTCCACTGCATTTTGTCTTCCTGTTGTTAAATGTTAACAATCACTCCTATAAATTTGTACTTATTCATTTATTTTTAATATAACTTACAAAATTCAGTGATTGGCAGAAATGGAGGAGGCTGGAACTGACAGGCCATTGGATTCTATCCCAGGTCAATGAACTTACCCGTAACTCAGTGAGAGTAAATTCTGAAGTGGTTAGAAAAACAGATGAACTTTGGGAAATCGATAGACGCAGGTGGTAGACTACCAGCTTTGTCTGTAGCTAGACATCTAGTCGATATGAACCAGCTATCATTGATGTCATAACAGCTTTTGAGGTTATTTTTTAAAATGGTAAGAGTCGCTTACCAAAATATGCTGTGGTGAAAGCTATTTGTAAACTTAAGCCCTCCTTGTGTGTGCAAAAGCATTTCGTTATTTTTAGTAGCTTGAAAATCCTCATTGAGTCATATGAAAAAAAGAAGACGTTCAGGGAAGAGACTGATTTCTGCGAATTCTTTCACATAGCTGTACGATCACTGTCCGGAATCTATCAGATGCACTCAGATGGAGCTGTGGGGCATCGTTTTTCTCCTTCGTAAAACCCGGACACCAAGCTACACCCCAAACAAACTTCAAAGTCGTCTACAGAGTAAGACGCAGTCTCCCTAAAAGTTTATGAAGCAGACTTCTTCAAACTGCAGAAGCAATACCAATTCACTTGCTAAGTCCTGAACTCTGCATACAGAAGAAGTTCGTTCAATCACTACACTTGCAATGGACTTAATCTATCTTATTAACGACAAGTATATTCTACCTAATCTTTTTTTCTCTGTCTCTTCATTAGTATTATTTTGTCTTCTCAATCGTAATATTTTGCATTTTCAACTTTCTTGTTCTCTACCCCCACCCGACCTAATTTCTACACCTCACTATCACTGTTACTGACTTGACCAACGCTGAATTTTTAGTCATTTATGTTACGTCATCCAACTTAATTTCTCAATTCCAGTTCTAATTTAAATGGTATTATTATCTACCCCACTTCTGCTTAGTCTCTACATGTAATTACCTCTGTTGCAACCCTGACCTAAGTTGAAACATTTTAGTCAATTGTATTACGTCATCTGACTTACTAACTTAATCGTACTTTAGTTGCTGCCTGATTAAACTTGTTTCTATATAGATCATTCTTGTATTACCTGATCAATTATGTGAACTTGACAAACCACATGTGCACACACACAAATAATTATATATAAACGCAATTGTACAGTTATGTGCGTCGGTGGCACAGTGGTTACGAATCTCGCCGACCATGCACATGGACCAAGGTTCGATCCCCTGCCGACGCACACCTGATATCAATGGTCGGCCTGCAAAATTTGGGCTACCGATATCCATGCTGAAAATTCCATACATGTACCAAAAATACAGTGTGGAATCAAGCTGTAATAAAAAAAATAAATAATAATAAATAAAATAAAGAATTCGCTGAAAACAGTCTCTTCGCTGAACGTCTTCTCTTTTTCATTTTGTTATTATTCTTAACCTACATGGGTCATCCTTAGCTGATTAGATAACCGAATGTGTTAATTATTTTTAGTATTGTTAAATACTTTTTGTCACTTTGTGTAATTTAATTGTTCTTTATCTTTTCATATAAATTGACAAGTAAATGTGTGATCAGATTGTTCGAAGTGTATCGTGCAAACACACTACATTTTTCAGATAATCTCCGTCTGCGAATAATACTATCCAAATTCTAAAGTTTGCTGATTAGTGAATATTATGAGTAAAGTGTCAGTTATCTGCTCATCCTGTCTTCTGTAAAAAATTATATTTGTAAAATCTCAGCGATACTGAAATGAGTAATTCCAACGTTTCGTTCGGCAATCTAGTCCGAACTTCTTCAGGGAGATTAATCGAAATTAACATAACAGAGGTATATTGTATATATAAAAGGAACATCTCTTGTTTTGGAAACTTTGTCCAATCATGAGTCATAAAACAAGTATTAACAAGTGTTTTATGACTCATGATTGGACAAAGTTTTTCAAAACAAGAGATGTTCCTTTTATATATAAACCTCTGTTATGTTAATTTCTATTAATTTCCCTGAAGAAGTTCGGACCAGATAGCCGAACGAAACGTTGGAATTACTCATTTCAGTATCGCTGAGATTTTACAAATATAATTTTTTACAAATGTCTACTTCTCACTAGGCGCTCAAATATTTTAGAACTATTCTATCAAATCTTGACGACAGTTCATTTGACATCTCGTCTTCACCTACCAAGAAATCGTTACTTTGAATCTGAGATGTATAAAGCTGTGATCAACTCACTGGTATAAATATTTTAACAAACTGTCATATGATCATCTGTCCTTCAGTATATGCTTACAGTCTACTAGTAGTGTTAATAACCATTTCACATATAAACACGTATCCTCTGGATAATATCCCCTAGAGCGGTGATCTGCCTTCTAGTCCTTATTCTGGACACTTCCTAAGGACAAATAATGTAATTGCATTATCTGACAACTTAATATGCTGAAAGACCTATCAGTTAACTATTGCACACAGTGTTGTTTTTACAAGGTGGCAAGTGTACAGAAGGGTAAAGATTGCTTCTGTCTTATACTATTTTATATATACATGGTTTTTAAGAAGTTATATCCGGTGAGGGAATTGAATTATCCTGCATGGCTACGAAAAGGTGGAAGTGGAGCAATAAGAAGTGCGATCATTGAACATCTGGTCGATAATGATAACCCTATCTCTATAGCCTCCGCCTTTAAAGTCATCTACAAGGCAAAGAGCAATCTACCTAAATCCCTACGTACCCGACTCATCTGTATTGCTGAAGCCATCTTTGGCTATCGAAACAGAAAAGCCAGATCTCGGTGTACAGAAAAAGTTCGTTCAACCTCTCCAACTTTCATGGTCTTAATCCCTCTATGCTAAAATATGATAATCCCCAATCATATTTTAGCTCTACCAATTTTTCATTTTTCATTTTGTCTATTCAATTTGTATACTCTTCCTTATTAAGTCAATTGTTATTATTACTATTCTCACTTTGAACTGTCCCCGGTATTATTTCACTTGTTCCACTTCTCATTCTAAATCAATTCTTTTTTACAGCGATAAATTCTATGCTATTAAATTTCACACACTATTACGTAACGTTTTTGTTTTATTCCATTTGTTTACTAATCCTATAATTGCAAATCCTTTTTCAAGTTCTACCCCTCCTATGAATTATTCTATATATGACATTAATTTGCTTTGCCACTTGACATTTAACTACGATTATAATCACAAACATTTTAGTTTTAATTGAACTTCATATGATTATTATTATTATTTTACGCATTCACACCTAAGATTCAATTCCCTCACCGGATATAACTTTTTTAAAAAAAAACCATATATATACGACTGTACAGCTTGATGATAAATTCGTTGAAAAGAGTCTCTTCACTGAATCACTTGTTTTGATTTTCTAAATGTTACAACGGGAATTTTCCATGAGTATTTTATATGTACCTATATATTATATGTATATATATATGTATATATATATATATATTATTTTAAATATCTTCTACTGTTTAGTGTAACCACAAATTACCTAATACTGCAGAATGAGGATGAAACAACCAGCCTATGAGATAAAAAAAAGATTTTAACTGCGTACCTGGACTTAAATTAAACTGTAACACATGGTAAACATCAATCGATTAAACCAAAAAAAGACCTTTAACAGTAGCCTACAGTGTTATTTTAATAATTAATAATTTACAAGATAGAAGCATTTTGCACTCTATAAATAGAAATACTGATTTTTCATTGATTATATTCATTCTACTGGATTTCAAAAACACACAAAAAAGATGAATTATTGCATATGACGTATTTTGTTCACGATTCAATTTTCCGAAGTGAAAGTTACTTTTTGTTTTTTAATTTTTGATTTACAGCTTGATTCCACACTGTATTTTCGGTACAAGTATGGAATTTTCAGCATGGATATCGGTAGCCCAAATTTTGCACGCCGACTATAAATATCAGGTGTGAGTCGGCAGGGATCGAACCTTAGACCATGTGCATGGTCAGCGAGAGTCCTAACCACTGTGCCACCGACGCACAACTCGTTTTGTTTTATCTCATTCCGGTGGGAATAAAAGCAGATAAATTAAGCATCGAATTTCATTTTTTAAGAACTAAGTATACATGGAGGAAAAGTGAAGGATATCTAAAGGTTTTCTGAAAGAGGTCAAACGATTAATGACTAAATTGTTTTTAGATATATCTGTCTTGTATATCGGAGTGTAATAGGCCATGTAAACATCCACAATTTGGGATGCTGTTTAAATTAATAAACACCGGTTTGATGGTATTTTACTGTGAAAATATTCACGTGCATTTTGGAACTTTGTATTGTTGGCTAGCAACAGCTTCTCGAGTATCGAATAGCAGATCATTCTTCACGGTACTGGATTTCACAAAGGACTATTAATAATAAGAATTTTAAACATAACTGAATTAGTCATTAATCACAGCCAACACCAATCAACACCAATGGAAGAGATTTAACAGAGGTTACTTCCTGCCTTCACTTATCTGGGAAGCATCGTTCCAACTACAGGTGGAACGGACGAAGTTGTCAACGTCAGAATCGGAAACAGAAGATACGCCTTCATCAACCTGGAACCAGTTTGCCAATCTTCAACACTCCGCCGCAGAATAAACAACAAGATTCGGATCTTCAATACCAACGTCAAGTCGGTCAGTGGCTTCTTTTATCGGTCAGAGACTTGGCGTGTCACGAAAAGAATTTCCAACATACCACTACAGACTTTCATCAACAGCTGCCTTCGCTCCATACTAAAGATCAAATGATCAGAAAGAATAAGCAACAAGAAACTCTGGCTGAAAACAAACCACCCGTGAGCCGGTCGCTCGGCAAATATGTAGGAGAAAGTGGAGATGGACCGGGCATACATTGAGGAGACCACCGAATGCTATCACATGCCAGGCCGTCGAGTGAAATCCCGTTGGCAAGCGACGAGTGCGTCGTCCTAGCGTAACATGGGGGAGATCGTGTGAGGAAGAGATGAGAGAGTTTTTTCAATCGTGGAGCCAGCTAAAGAGGATGGCAGAAAACTGAACAAAGTGGAGATATGTTGTTCAACTTGGAATTCAATGGATTAATAATAATTCACCGTTAAAGGACCATTCATCAAATCTTATCAAACGTTTATGAGCAACCGACAGTGCTCAGAATATAATTCTAACATAATACTGTACCTCTGGTAAGTTATCAAATACATATTGCTGATAAATATCACCTACTGACACTGTCAAAGATACCTTTTTACCTAGAATCTGAATACTGAGCATTCCTTTAGATGATATTTCTTTGAAAAAGTTCCATTTATACCACAGCCATTAACTACAGTATAACTGACTCAAGCTAGTGACTGAAGATTGTGCAAAGAAACGCTTAATATTATGTATAGAGACATAGAAACAGTTAGGTTACCATTTCAATTCACAAACTGAACAAAATGGTATCTTGTCACAGAGCTATTGATGTGTAGATATCTAAACGCCATATTCTAGATATCTTACATGATAGATAAATGCTGTAAACAACATAGACAATATTTATCGAGTTTTTTAGCCAGAGACAGGTTTTCCTCTTCGTAAAAGTCAGTGAAATAGAACCTCTTTTCCCTTAACTAACAGACCCCCTATAATTTTAACACGAAATGACTCATTATCCTGAGGTTTGAGATGGTATGGATTGTGAATGGTTCT
This sequence comes from Trichobilharzia regenti, assembly GCA_944472135.2. Classification (NCBI taxonomy): domain Eukaryota; kingdom Metazoa; phylum Platyhelminthes; class Trematoda; order Strigeidida; family Schistosomatidae; genus Trichobilharzia; species Trichobilharzia regenti. Next base: position 128,928,153 of record OX235270.1, read on the forward strand.
ACATGAAGCCAGGTATCGTCAGTGGGTTAGAGTATCCAAATACTAACAAGATAAAATTTTGTCATTTTGTGTTTTATGTTAAGGAATTAAGCATGTTTCAGTACACTAACGTATTCACGAAGTCACCTCAGCGACAGGTGACTAACATTACTTCTATAGAAAGTGAAGTATAGCTCGTTTAAAATCACACCTATAGTATTACGTAACTTTTAAGATTCGACCTAATTTATTTATTGAATTGTCCACATATACACATATTACCACCTTTGATTTACTTTTCGCCACCTGCTTAAACCTTATTATGAATATTTTGTTATCATTTTGTGTAATGATATATGTATACAGTGTGGTGCCAGTGACTGGTAAAATACAAAGTGCGATGAACATTAGTGAAGAGATAGATACTGATTTAATTTTAAGACTTAAGACGGTGTGAAGCATTTTGTATTAGACATATTATCCTCTTCGTTGTGTGGTGTAGTACGTTGTCCCCAAAACTGTAGTATTTTTTCTAGCTTATTTTGCATTGGCTTCTCTCTCTCTCTCTCTCTAAAGATGACAATCTATACACTACTTATGTCTATTTATAAGTAGCACATTTCACTGCAATACTCATTCATTAATGTTTGGTGATTACAGCTGTAAGGAACAATGAATCTAAGTAAATAATTATTATGTGGCTGCTTAACTCATCCCTTAATATCACTACTTTAGGCTGAAAACAAAACTTATGAATAATCTTTGGATGTAAAGACGATTTTATAACTACACTGTAGAAATGTTTATGGTTTAAGCTTCCTAAAAAGAATGTCTTTCGACACATTCATGCTTCATTTCACCACATTACAAAGACGCAGTTTTTCGGCTTGTGTAATAATGTGTTGCCTAGGCGCCTGGTGTGCAGAATAAAAAAAAAGTCATCTTGTCATAACTTAGCAAACGCTTATTCCATATTAGTTTGTTTATTAGATGTATCAGACAGTGATAGATGTAATAAACAAGTTTTTCACATATATTAGCAAATGCGTACTTATTCCGTTATTTAATAATTCCGAAAAACTAAAAACAGGTTCAGTCAATAATATTTTACTTTTCCACCAATATTTTGGGCTAGCTACATCAGTTTAGTTTTGTAAACTTGATTAGAATGGACTGTATATTCTAGCTAAAATAGGTTTGTAAGGGAAAAAGGTAACTTATAGCCTTAACACTGATACGTAAAACTGTAATCCATACAACAATGAGACGTCAGTGTTAAGTTGAACCACTGAAATCAATTTCATATAGCTCTCTATCTTCCTACCTTTACAAGGCAGTACGCTGACTTCCACAGTTGCTTATTTCCAGGTACAAAGACGCATCTTATCCGTTCTCCAAGCTCATAAATTAGGAAAATTTGTTCTACAGGTGCAGTCAATGAAGAACTGGAAAACCTGTTAAGTGATTAGTATTCAGGAAGGCTTGATGCAAGAAGCATGAAGGAAGAAACTGCTTCCATTCAGACCGTCGACACTATTCATGAGTTTGGCTTTCAAAGGTGACACTGCTACTGAAATGATTAATTTTTTTATTTTTACTTTTGATTACAGCTTGATTCCACACCGTATTTTTGGAACACGTATGGAATTTTCAGCGTGGATATCGGTAGCCCAAAATTCGCAGGCCGACCATAGATATCAGGTGTGCGTCGGCGTGGGCTCGAACCCCGGACCATGTGCATGGTCGGCGAGAGTCCTAACCACTGTGCCACCGACGCAAAGTGTTTTACCCAAATGTGTTAAGCGCTGCTTCTAAACAGCTGATTTACACTTAGTTTTCTTCAGACGAAATATGATTTGACAATGCTTTCAGGATAAACTACTGCTCATGTCCACCTGAATGTGCATTCACTCATTCACATACTTTCGTGAAGCTGTGCGTCGGTGGCACAGTGGTTAGGACTCTCGCCGACCATGCACATGGTCCGGGGTTTGAGCCCACGCCGACGCACACCTGATATCTATGGTCGGCCTGCAAAATTTGGGCTACCGATATCCACGCTGAAAATTCCATACATGTACCAAAAAATACAGTGTGGAATCAAGATGTAATCAAAATAAAATAAATAAATAAATACATCGGACTCTGTAAGAGTGTCCTCCGGAAATACGTAGCTGGCTGATGAAGAGCGAACATGGGATGACGAAGTTCTAAATTTGTGAAAACTTCCTAGAGTTAGGTCATTTGTCCCTGCGTGCTTCATCGTGTAGTGTTCTTTACAGGGCCTAATTTGGTCATTCTAAAGTTTCACATTTTCTCAACTTTTGCATGACAAATGTTCTAGTCATACGTAAATAAAAACCTATGGATAAAACTCAGTCATAGTAATGTTCTTTTTATTTTATTCTTTCGCACCGCCTGAATGAATTCCGCTTCACTTCATCTTCAGCCATTTTTATTGTTATCATTATCGTACTTTTATTTTTCTAGACTCTTGACCTACTCATTTATTAATCTTTGAAAATTTTATAATTCATCCACTCCAACTCTATTCCCTTAAACACCAAGTGAATTTCACTTGTTTATTATCATATGTAAGTTGATTGACTGAGCAGGTGTTTACTGCCACTTGATGGCTTTTCTCGTGTTATGAATACAACTGTACTGCTTGGAAAAGAAGTCACTGAAAATGAACACTTTTTCGTCAAACAATAATACTTTTCCTTCTATAGCTTGACACTTTGTTCTACTATTTTATTAGTGAGTAATATGAATTTATTTTAAGAATTATCATCTATTCATTTTGCCTACTGCCATTCCGTGAAAAAGATTTAAAATAATTCATCTGGTAATAAGGAAGTTATAACTGTTTATATAGTTTTGGATTACACTTTTCTGTTAAGAATACGGAAACACTGCTATTAATATAACTGATGATGACTGAAATGCCGATGTTATCCCGGAATATACCCAATATAAAGATCCTTTGCCTAGAACCAATTTTCACCTAGTGAACTACGACAAGTAGCTGCCATTATTTGGTTCTCATAAGTCTTGCTGCCACTGACAGTTTCATTCATCATTCAGTCATGACCCAGTTAATGTCATTTTTGGCTGCCTGCTTAAATCACTGGACTACCAAAATTTTCAGCCAACATGATGCCTAAGCGCTTCTGCATTTCTTATTGTTTTAATCATACAATTATATACACTAATCACCACATGAACTCGAGCATATTGTGAACTAGCCTCCAACAAGATGTTATATGGCTCTGGAAGTAAATGAGGGAGAACACTGTAAAGAATTGGATCTTTCTTCATATGGAACAACACTCAGTCACATGAAATGCGGAAGATTGTTGTTCCACTTGTAGATCATGTACGATGAGAAAATGTTTTGCAAATAAAAACTACTATACCATGTGTGTAACATACTGTATGAAATAAAGCTTACTATTGTAAAAAAAGTATGTAGAAAGTTTCACTTCTTTTGCAAACTACTGGAATCTTTCCGAGCATATACTGAGCATAGATCACAAGTTTATACTTCCAAAAATATTTTCCCACTCTCACTGATCTAGAATGACACTGTAAACAACACCATTTCTGGACTATATTCAAAAGATACACTATCGTCACAGTTTAAGACTGAAAGTATCATTGTGATAAGAATTTCACATCTGTAAAGTCTACGATCAATTACCAATTTTTCACACCAAAAACAGTCTACCTATGGCACTTTTAAGAATACTCATATATATATACATATATATATATATATGTATATATATAGTATATTCATATTCATTACGGTGGTACTAGTTATTAGAAAGAGTTGTCTTAGAACTTAACTTCCTGCTTATTCCCACTCATCTGCAAAAATAATCTTTAGTGTTAGGAAACCTGAAAACCCTGTTGAGTTCAAACATGTACCACTTAAGGTCGAAGTCAAACATCTTATTTCTCTTCTATTCAAGGGATGTTTCATACCTTGAAGAAATTTTATTTTCTCATCTACGTTACCCTAAATGTGTGGATCAAAATGTTATGATTATGTCTGTACTGAGCTCTAAAACGCCTTTGAGATGAAACTTCTTAAGTTCGCTATTTCATTTTTCATGTTGATAATGATAAAATTCATGATTTTCGACAAACGCGAATCTCAGGATAAACTGAAAATCTAAATCTGGAGTTTTGTACCAATTGATTTTTCTGCAAAATAGGGGAAATTACAGTACCACACGATGCGCAAAAATGGGAAATCACCCACCTTACTTATTAAATTGTGCACGCGATCGATGCATCTCTACTAACATACAAGTTAGGATGATATACATCATGTTTTAAAATTTTTTCGAGTTATTATTTCATAGAGATATGGTTTCATGATTGCTTCATCAGTTCTGATATTATTAAAAAAGGTCTGTAAGGTCACTAGTTTTACTGTTTGAACAATGAAAGATAGAAATTTTCTGTTTACAGTGACGAAATTCACGTGTAACCGTAAACACTGTTGTAATCCATTGCTACCGTGCCTTAAAATACTGAAAAAATTAACGAATGCAGTACACTAACCTTCAGCCTACTTCTTACCGTTTCGAACATTTCAACAAGAACGGGTAAATTCCAGAAAGTCTAGTGCACTCTTTCGTATGCAGATCAGGGATTTATTATTTATTATTACTTCCTTTAGTTCCTAGAGGAACATAGGGCTTCAGCCGAACGTCTCTATTGCGTTCGGTTCGCTGCCAACGTTTTCACTCCGCTCCAAGTCTGCCCACATGCTTTCATCTCCTCACATGCACTGACGACCAACTCGTCACTTCCCTTCGGGTTCCACCCAACCAATGGCTTGTCTAGTGATGTCACTTGATGGTTTCCTCAGAGTATGGCCAGCCAATCCATCTCCATTTCTTCCTCCCAATTTGTTTCACAATCGGTTACTGCTACGTTGGTTCGCTGATTGCCAGAGATCCCTCCTTGTTGCTGATCTTCTCTGGCCGGCCATCTGATCTTGAGCGAACTACTGAGCGAAGACAACTGTTAATGAAGGTCTGAAGTTTGTTTGAGGTGCTCTTCATGACTCGTCGCCAAGTCTCTGATCCGTATAGGAGCACTGACTTCACATTGGAGTTGAAAAACTGGATCTTATTTTTGATGCTGAGTGCTGTTGACCTCCACACAGACTTGAGAGTAATGAAAGCTTGAATCGCTTCCCCGACACCTACTTTGATATCCTCGTCAGTTCCGCCACCTGTAGTTGAAACGGCTGTGTTTCCCAAGTAGGTAAAGGAGGTTACTTCTTTAGGATTTCTCCCAATTATTCTGATTGTTGCATGTTGTTGTTGCTGTTGGTCAGGAATCTTCACCACCACCTCTGTCTTCTCTGTGTCTACCTGAAGGCCTACCTTTGATGCTTTTCTGTCAACGTGTTGCTTTTCAATTTCATGAGAGAAATGTGTCCATTATATTTTGAAATCTAAAGAGGTTTTATATCTCAAAGGTAGTAGGTAAAAGGTGTTACAGCAGATGAATTACCTCTGCAATCCAAAGGATAACAAACAACTAGTGTACCAGCTTTTGACGCCTTTAGGCAGACACCCTTTGGAAAAGGAAATATGGACATCGATTTGACTGGAAAAGGATAAAAATTATAAACAGGGAGAATATTAAATGTGTCAGAGAATTTCTAGATTACCTATACTCAGATCAGTCTTCACTCAAAAGGTGTGTGGATGTAGATTGAGCGTATTTATCAATAAAGAACAAGTCATGTGGTTAAAGGGTCAAATAACGAGTTCAGTTCAACAACAAATCTATACAAGTATAGGGAAGATGCTGAACACACTGCTTTAACAGGAGGTAGTCTTATTATTCACTGAGAACTCTATGATACTCAACTCACACTGAGGTAATCTCTGAGATCTTCGTAGATGTGTCACCCCCCCCTAGTTATCATAACCACACCAAAAATACCCGCTTGAGTCTAAATCCTTTCTTTTCACTTCAACAATGATATTTAGTCGTTCAAATAACTTAAATGTCAGTCATGCAGGCATGAATTATAGAACAGCACAACAATACTATGTGTATCAAGTACGGAAAATAGAAAAACCAAACTTGTGGTATTGATAAAGTCACAAGTGGAGATGAATGCCAGGGAAAATCAGACGCTATAATTTGGTGAATTAGGTGCATAGAAGTTCAATATTCTTGAATAAAGTTCTGTACTCAAAGTTTCCTGATATTACAAAAACAAGTCAGAATGTCTGATTCGTCTTTTATTATCAAACACTATTATCTTAAAGCCAGAATGAGATGGTGAGCGAGAAACAAAACAGTGCATCTAAAAAAGAATGTGATAACCACAGCGGCAAAATTTAGTTAAATTCACTAAAGTCTAAATATCCTGAACTACATAGTGTACAAATGCTTCTTGAACATCTAAATTCAACGATTTCCTGAAATAAACAACCTTATTTCTTTTATAGTTCCTGTCTTTTAGCAAACCAATGATTCATTTCAATGATTTATCTGACGTGTTTGATTGAATAAAACTGTAAGCGCACAACACTCGAATTTATTCTTCTTAAAGAAGTGTTAGAATTAAATGTGGAACTTTTGTAAATTAATTTTTAGAAGAATTAAAAACATGTGATTTATAAAAAATCAAGCACAGTTAGCATCTAAAATTAGTTCATCACAAAATATAAAGTCATCACCGTTACGGTATTTATGAAGAAAAATAAAGTGATTGACACATACAAGATTGCAGAACAAAGCGAATACTCGAAATTACTTTTATGTGAGTGAATTAGATATATATTCAAGATGGTTAACTATCCTACTAATTAATATTTAACGAAAGCTATCCTGAAACTCACGCTTATTTATTTGTCGAATATGATGTTCTTTGAATTAAAACGTTTGGTCTGTTTAAAGGCGATTTTAAAACAACTAAAATATCGCATTATATATTTATTAGCGTTTCTTGGCTGCAATCTACAGTATTGCAGAACGATTAGACACTACTAATATATTTACAAACACATAAGCAACTTGTTCAGTGATAGCACTATTTGTATTAGTGAGTTATTGTTGAACCTTTTAGTTATTCCGTGTACATCTGCTTGTGATATAATTGTTTATTTGGTTACATACAGAGTTAGCGCGCAGAAAACTTGAAGTCAAAAGTGCTATGGTAGAAAAACAAAGTTCAAAAAGCAATGGAACTACCAGAAAATCGACAATGTAATCTTCAAGTATGTCACAATGTCTTAGATTTCAAAAATGGAAATCACCACGCATTTATCAGCAGTATGAGCTGAGACCCTTAAGTCTGTGTGGAGGTCAATAGCACTCAGCATCAAAAATAAGATTCGGATTTTCAACCCCAATGTGAAGTCAGTGCTACTCATTATACGGATCAGAGACTTGCACTGCGCGTCATAAATAGCTTCTCCAACAAACTACAGACCTTCTTTAACAGCTGACTTCGCTCAATACTCAAGATCAGATGGCCGGCCAGAAAAGATCAGCAACAGGGAGGGATCTCTGGAAATGAGCTGTCAATGTAGTTGAAGATTGAACGATCAATTCATGGTTGTTTGCTCAAAACCAACTTCCCCAATTTTCGCGGAGGCATCAATACGACAGTCATCGTCTCATCGGTCGCTGTTCAGAAAGAAGTCAGGAGACAACCGTCAGAAGTAATATTGTGATTTATTATTGTAATATTTGTTCACAGACCCTAGTAAAAACATTATTTTTATATGTTGGTGTAACAATAAAGAATCCTCGAGTCAACAACTGGTGTTTTGGTTTTTCGTCCGTTATTACTAAGCGTTTCTGAAAAACTTCAAGGAACAGCGTGAGCCCGGGCGTAGCAAGAGCTGGGCATTAACGGTTTACGAGACGTGGCTGACATGAGCGAACCAACCAGGAACCGATTGTGAAACAAATTGGCAGCAAGAAATGGAGATGGATTGGCCATACTCTGAGGAAACCATCAAGTGACATCACTAGACAAGCCATTGGTTGGGTGGAACGCGAAGGGAAGCGGCGAGTTGGTCATCAGTGTGAGGGTGACTTGGAGGAGGTCATGTGAGGAGGAGATGAAAGCATGTGGGTAGACTTGAAGCGGAGTGAAAAAGTTGGCAGTAAACAGAAGGCAATGGAAGTGCGCAGCTAAAGCCCTATGTTCCTCTAGGAATTAAAGGATATAATAATAATGAACTGAGGCCGTCAATAAGATAACATTAAAAAGCGAGCTACTCAGCTAGCAGACTGGCATATCTAGGACTATTAAGATCTACTCGGAACCAATACACTCATTTCTCAAAACAGACGACCATTATTTCATTATGATGCCACGTATTCAAGTAGCTGCACATTGCAACATGGTTACTGAAATCAAAGAAAGATAACTTTATGAAGGCAGAAAGTGCATGCCTATAATATGAAGCAAACACGCTCATAAAACGGTAAAACAGAGTTGTTTTTCACTGCAGTCAGGGAGGATGAATAACGTAGATTAGTGAAAGTCTGCGGGAAATTTGATGATATACAAACTTTCTTTCGATAGAAGCAAACGTAAGCATGGCAGCATGGAATGTCTGCAGCATGTTTGAAACTATCTAGACTACTCGAACTAAAAGTGAACTGAGAAGGTATGGCATGGTAGTCGACTCTCAAAATTATTAAATGTAGAATAAAAATCTACAACTTTTGATATAAGGAAAGAATTTGGGCACTGGAATATATATATATATGCTCATGTTCACATCAAGGCTCTCACATAACTTTTAAATATTATTTGTATAATTCAAAAACAATGAAATGTTGTCAGTAATTGATACTGTACTACTATGTTTTCTTTCCAACGTATAGTCAAACCCACTCATTCAAACGGCACACAAGCAAACTGACGGTGTGGCTACCATGATATCACTAACAGGATCAAAGAATATCATGTCAGTTGGACCGATCTCCTTCAAGATCATAACATGCGACCCACGAAGATGGAAATTTTTACAATTATACAATGCTGCAATCAATGGATATCCAGTACACAAGAATGAAGACCTCTACAAACACCTCAAACAGCAATGGGCAAAACCCCAACCAGATGGCCACATCAGAACTCCAAAGCGACAGAAGAAAACACAGATAGAGAAATAATAATGGGTCATAAGTCCCTCGCACAATCAAACTAATGAGAACAAGAACAAGAAATTCTGTGCAGACATCTAGTAGTAAGAGCTAGCATATACAAGCACAAGGATATACACAAGAAAAGACATAAAGAGTGTAGAAAATTTTCTTTTCGGTGATTCATTTTTGTGAGCTGTACAATCGTATTTATATTTGACAAAGAAATCATTAGACCAGTCAGATACTGGTACACTTAGTCCTCGAAAAATGCATTACGTAATGTAAGGTGTAGAAGTTAGAAAAAAGCAGGAGTTGACAAGACCTAATAAGTGTGAGATAATGACTAATCAGTTAGACCGTGTAGAATGGACAGGAACTAGTGCAAGACGATAAAGTGTTTTTATATAAAATCTGTATGAAAATGCAATGCTAATAATAAACAGTAATAGAGTGATAATAAAATATGGATGATGGGAATAACAATGATAATAAGATAATGGTAGTCCCAGAATCATTTCTGAGCAAACGTCAAACTGATAAAATTACTAAGTATAGTAAACAGAAAATATATAGTGGTGTAACAACAGAAGACAAGGGCTGGCAACAGATCGTTTTATTACGAAAATCAACACGTATTTATATATATTTTACGTACATTAATAAGGCTTATGGAAGCAGAAAAAGGCAGTCTTCTGATTGGTTGTTTCTCGGAAGTTAGGCAGACAAACACAGTCTTATGATTGGTTGTTTTCGATATTTCTCGGAAAGTAGAGCCATCTATCTGCGAATCATATTTGTCCACGTTTAAGTTTGCTGTGATTGGTTGTTGAAACAGCCTTGTTCGTATTTTCTCACGACCCATATTAGTGACCTAGACATTAACGTAGATTAGTGTCAACCAATCGGCTAGCAGCCTGCTCTCACCACAGTGGTACTATTCTAGAAATATTTCAGGTCAAATGCCAAATTAAAATTTACAATGTGTAATAATCTGGAAGGTCGAGTAGGAAAGATATAATGAGGTATAATTACTCAGAAGTGACTTTAGAAGTGAAAATAAAAGTTGTAAATTACGTAGTGCTCAACGGCACGAAGGAAGAAAGGGTTAGAAATTTGATAAGGGTTAAGGTAGTTGAGTGTCAGTTTAACAGGTGTGAAGAGGGTGTGAAAATGTACAAAAGGAGGAACATATGAGAGTGATAATAGTGAATTAATTATTCAAGTAAAGTAAAAGCAAACTGAAAATGAAATTGAAAATGAATAGAAAATTTTCTAACTTCCAATTAGTCATCCCTTCTAGGTTACACCTTATATTACGTAATACATTTTTCGAGGACAAAGTGTACCAGTATCTGATTGGTCTAATGATTTCTTTGTTAAATATAAATACGATTGTACAGTTCATCAAAATGAATCGTTGGAAAGAAAATTTTCTTCACTGTTTACGTCATTTTTTATGACTCAGTATAGGAATATTTGGTTATTATAAACATCAAATGTCATACAGACTTCACTGCAATCTGAGGAAACTGGAGAAACTGGAAATGAGATGGACAAGAGAATCAGTTGTAGGTTTGGATCACTGTCTGGTGCAGAGGACGTTCGAAATCAATTTAAAGGCCCCCAAAGAAGCCGGAGGAAGACGAAAATTCAGGTTCAACACCCATAAAGTGAAGCAGGAAGCTATGAAGACTCACTGATGGCAGCTATCAGGAAAAAGCCGGAGACAGTGGTCAGCATTATCAAGGATACCTATGCAGAACGACAGAACTTCCTGCAAAAGTAGAATTTTTGCACTGCGGTAGAGTATAGTTCCAAATCGAATACAATTTAATGCTCGTAATCATATCTATTTATTCACACAGCCTTATAATTTTATTTAAATATATATATCACTCCTCCTTGTTGTTTATTTTGATTTTTCGTATTTCCGATATAGCAGTTGTTTCCATTCGATTTCACGTGTTTGTTATTTTAGTGAGCAAAGATTCAGTTATTGACCTCTCTCTCTCCACTTGACGATATTATTTCCTAATGGAACTTTTTGAAAGTGACATGATGTGTGGCACTTACAGACATCTTATAGAGGAAAAAGTGTCAGAACAAGGAATGGTTCTTTATAAACACTTAAACGCTGACAGGAAAGAAGGATGAAATGCTAGAAGATGAACTGTTGCAGAGATGAACAACACGGGAAGAAGCTGAGTACGATTAACAGCATACTCAGCATTGGTGTGAAGAACCATGTGAGTGACAGCAAACTACGCTCTTATGAAATACTTCCAAATGAAATAAGAATAAAACTTGTGCACTGTGGTAGAGTGTAATTCCATTATGGGTAAATTTTGTTTTGATAAAGTCTCACAGTGTTATACAGTAATGTTTACTGTAAACACTGTGAGACTTTATAAAAACAAAATTTACCCATAATGGAATTACTTCCAAAAGAAAATCATCAGGATGAAGATAAAAGAGATCTGTCAACACCGTGTCAAATAATCACATTGATATCCAGGGGGAAATAAACATAGATAAAGCCAGTGAAAGAAACTCAGTAACCAAACAGTGAAGTAATGGAAACTCCGGGCTTATCGCTTAGAAGGAATTTGTAATATATCATCACCTATAACTTGTTGATAAATACCAGCAACACACAAAACTGTCAGTAAACACCCACGCTCCGAAGAAACGAGAAGTCCGGAAGGCCGTCAAATCACTAAAAGCCTGGAAGGCAGGAGAATCACATGCTGTCTTCTAAGAGGTAAAGCATTGAAAAGAGACATGCAGAAGGTGTAGAAAGAAAAAAGTAGGTGCTAACCGACTGAGAGAAGACAGCTAATTAAGCGGTATAAGAGGGGTAGCTTAAGTCTGAATGGAAGTTTTCACAGTAAAAGTCTCTACTAAAATTAACAGGTTATTTGTCAATGAAAGCAAGAATTAAGGGGATAACCTTTCTAGTGGGAACTTTCCGATGTTGGATATTTCACAAGTCTGTTTACAATCATCCATCAGTCCGTCCTGCTGCTGATGTTAGAGGTCACGAAAACTTTTGTGGTAATTTTATCAGTTGAAATGTGTCTTAACAATCACCTTGCTTATCTACAACTTTTCGGAGTTGGATTGAAAGCTACAACTCACACATTAATATTCGAATATGTAAGAATTCATCTTTTTAAAGCACAACAGAGCAAAGTTAGGATGCGTGATGACAGTAAATTGCAAGGTATTACTACTACTTTATAAGATATAGATTTCTGCCTTTTATAAAACGCTCAGCAATCGAGGTTACCCATAGAGGTTTAATTTCGGATAATGAACGCACAGAATAACCAGTATATCCATGCTGAAGCAGTAAGCAGAAACCGAAACTATAATGGTGAGATTCTTACCGAAAATACATTTAGTTTTTCTGTATGTAAATGGTATGTATTTGTGGGCTATCTTTCCAAAATCTGTTGCTGCAGTACTTTTACCATTAGTTTTACAGAAGAATGAAGAATAGGATTGTGTTATGTCGAATGCCTAACTTCTTTGTTTTCAAACACAGTCAAAAATTTTCAGCATCCGTAAGGGCGTAAGCTCGTCTAAGCTTCAACCGAAGCGAATGAAACGAAATACTTTCTGCCTTATGCTTCAATTAACTTGGCTTAGTTTACTAACTCGCTAGCCCGGGAGAAGAGGGACGTTGGAAGTTGGGCTATCGACCACACACCACAAAACCAATGAAACGGTTATAGAAACTTCAACACTTGAGGAAGGCATTGAAAATACGAAAAATATAAGAAAAAACTTATTTTCCACCGCATTCGCCGAGGCCAGATGACGTAGCAGGCTGGTGAAAGCCTTCGGGAAGCCAGTCAAACAGTCGACGTGTCTTCTCTCGATGAGACAGAACAAGAATCAGGACGTGGAATGTACGTTAAATGTACGAGACTAGAAAGACTCCCCAAGTAAACAAAGGAATGAGGAGATATAGTATAGAAGTCCTGGGAATCTGAGAGAGCAGATGGAGTGGATGTGGACTACCGAAATTGTCAACTGGAGAGTCAATAGTCTACTCCAGTCTGGTCTGGTCCCTCGGACGACAACCATGAATACACTTAGGCAGTGAGTGGCTATCATCTTGTCTCCAGTGGCAGCAGCCAAAGCCCTAATGCAATAGGAACCAATTTCCTCCTGCAGGCTCATGACAACAAGATTCAACTCAAAAGGAAAGAAGGAAGGAAGGAAGCAAAGTCGCAATTATCATGCAATACTACGCATAGTGCTACAAACAACGCGGAACAAGAGGAGAAAGAAGATTTCTATACAAAAGTGTGAATATAATGGACAACATACCGACTGAAGACAGCGAAATCCTCATGGGTGATATGAATGCCAGCTGAAGTGGGAGCAGATAATACAGGTAGAGAACTCATCATGGATCGACAGGCTCTCACTCGGCGACATGAATGAGAACGGAGAAATCTTTGCAGACTTAAGTGGTTCCAACGATCCGGTGATCAGAGAGAGCGTGTACACGCATAAGGATTCACACAAAGTACTACGGATTTCGCTTGATGGACACATCACAAACCAGATAGATGTCGTATCAATGGTGCTCAAGGAAATGGAGACGCAGCCTGGTGGATACAAATTCAGGAAGGGTAGCGGATGTGGGCTCAGATCAATATGTGGTTCAACAAACCTTCAAGCTGAAGCTTAAATCCGTGAAAACGAGTGCAGACATGCCACTGTAATTAAAGTTCAACATTCAGAAACTGAATTACAAAACTACAAGGGATGCCTTCACCGCAGATCAGATCACAGCACAGTCGGATACACTACGTGACATCACTGAGGATACCTCTGAAGGAGATGTTTAAGGAAACGTGTACAAATGTTTTAGGGAGAAAGAAGAGACAAGACAAGGAATGGCTCTCAACAAATCACTGTCAATGGACACCTACTTGGAAGCCAACAGAAGAGAGGAGGATGGTGAAAGAGAAGACTCAATCCAAGGATGCACAACGGAAGAAGGAGCAGCTGAATTCAATGTATACTGCACTGAATAACGAAAGAAGTGAAGAGGAGTGTTGGGAATGACAAAAGACAATTCTACGACACTGACCGCCAAATTAAGCATAACAGGTAGGCCACAGGCAGGAGGCAAGCCAGAACATTTTATCCGTTAATGAGGCTACTCGTTATCCGTGAAGAGATCAACCCAGATGATAAAACCAATAAAAGATGCTAAAGGGAACCTGATGAACAAAGAGGAGAAACAAATCAAACAATGGGCTGATCACCTCAAATAACTCTTGAATCGACTAGTGTGGAATCATGCTCTTGTCCACGCCAAGTAAAATACTAATTCACATCATCCGGGAGAATAAAACAGAGGCACTGGATTCAGAACTCCGCTAACCCTTAAGAAGCCGGATTCAGCAAAGGCAAATCATGTTCATATCAAATCACAACTCTACGCATCGTCATCATAGAACAAACCATAGAATGGAAGTCAAACCTCTGTCTACTTCAACTTCATCGACTTCGAAAAGGCCTTCGACAGAGAGTGTTGACCGAGAAGTAGTTTGGAAACTGCTTCATTACAACGTCATGTAGTGCCAGAGTCTTTACCAACCTCATTCAACAGCTATATGACAATGCTTACCACGTGTCTGGCGATCCACATCGGAAAACCCAGAGAAGCCTTTAAAGTTAAGACAGGAGTGAGACACGTCTGCATGTTTATTATCATCGATGATATTCTTAATTTTCGTGGACTGGATTATGCGTCAGACTTTGTACTGGGAGTGAGAAGACAGGAATCATCTGCACTGACCGATAAGAAGACTCTAGAAGATCTGGATTTCGCAGATGATTTTTTTTTGACTACAGCTTGATTCCACACTGTATTTTTGGTACAAGTATGGAATTTTCAGCGTGGATATCGGTAGCCCAAATTTTGCAGGCCAACCAAAGATATCAGTGTGCGTCGGCAAGGGCTCGAACCCGGACCACGTGCATGGTCGGCGAGAGTCCTAACCACTGTGCCACCGACGCACAGTGTCCAATGTCACACAAACTCGAAGACTTACAGACGAAAACCAACAAATTAGCTGAATAAGCAAGTAGAGAAGACAGAACTCCAGATGAATATGGAGAAGAGGGGGGTGGTGAAAATAACCAACCAACCAACAGCAACAACAACAACCAGCACCAATCGCCATCGACGGGCAAGATTTAACAGAGGTTACCTCCTTACCACTTATCCAGGAAGCATCGTTTCAAGTAGAGGGACGCCGATTGGATGAAGACATCAAAGTCAGAATTTGAAAGGCAGGTACTCCTTCATCATTTGGAAATCAGTTTGAATACCTTTGGCACTCTGTTGCATAAATAACAAGATTCGGATTTTCAACACCAATGTGAAGTCAGTTAGTGTTTGTATATGGATCAGAAGCTTGGCGTGTGACGAAAACGATCATCAACAAGTTGCAGACATTTATGAACAGCTGTCTTCGATGGCTCCATAATGAGGATCAAATGGCTTGTCAGGAAGAATAAGTTACAAAGCAGTGTGGGAACAAAACTACGAAGAGTAGGTTAATCGAAAGATATGTCGTAAAAAATGGAGATGGATAGGGCATACATTAGGGAGGCCGTCGAATGATATCGCGAGCAATGCAGGCCATCGCTCGAATGGAATCCAAATGAGAAGCGACAAGTAGGTCGTCCGAGGGTAACATGGAACAGATGGTGCGAAGAGTAGGTGAGGGATTATTGACAATCGTGGACCCGGCTGAAGAGGATAGTAGAAAATAGAACAAAATTGAGATGTGTTATTTATGCCCAATGTTCTACTCGGAACCGAAGGGAATAATAATAGCAATTTTTAGGTTGTATGTGATTGTAAAAAAACTGATGATGTTTAGTGATATCTATAAAATAAAATGATATCATCTTATTCTGCACAAACCGTTGTTTTTGCTTTATCAAATTTAATGTAGCGAAACTCGATATTTTAACTAATCAACAAGTTTTCCAATACGAAAAACTGTCAAGTGACAAAACAATTAATATCGTATTATAAGTTTCCAGACCGTAGATTTTACAAATTTCCTGGAATAATTTGAGCGCCGTGTCAAACTGAATCATTATGAATTATTTAAAACACTATCATATATAAAATAATTCATAAAATGTATCAGTGTTGGAAAGAGGGGTATCATTATAGAGTTAGTAGGCTAATATAAAACGCTACTCAACATGGTGTGAAATTTGATAAGATAGGATTCAACATTGTAAAAACGTTTTTTGGATATAGAATGACAAGTTGGACAACTGGAAACAATTCAGGGTGAGAATAGTAACAATAATATTGATGATGATAATAATAATCGTAGTAATGAGGGAAAGGCACATAGAATAACTACATAAACAAAATAAAGAAAATAGATAAATAAACGTCTATCCATCTACGGCCAAGGCAGAAGTAGGGATTGTACATGCTTCTTTTGTACACAGAGGTCTGGCTTAAATTTATGAATGGCCAAATCCTCTGCTATCTATAGTTGCTTATAACGAAGAAAACTCACCAAGCAGGGATTCGGTAGATGGTCTTAAAATCATAGTAGAGTGACAGGAGTTGATTAAGTGTTCTAGAAAAGAGCTTCGCGCACCATTCCTTTCTCCTGCTTTCTAACTTGATGCCAAGTATGTAAAAATGTTCCTTTACTTCTTATAAGAGAAAGGGAAGTGATTAAATTTGATGGTGCTCTTTTGACAAGATTTCGGGATTCAATTTCGATTGAATTTCTTTTTGTAGCCATGGTTATTAACTAATGACAGATATAATCACTTTTGACTCAAAAACAGGTTCGACCTGAAACAATCTTACAAACAGTTTTTAAGATTCATAATTACTCATCTTTCTTTAAAATTTACACAACCTTTGAGTCACACTCTTTGGTCAGATTTCAGATTATTAAACAATTCATAATAATCGAGCATGTTTATAGCTCTGGATTAAAAATGACAATCGCGTTGTGTTCTCTAAGCCTTGATATTTGACGCTGAATATCTAAATGCCAGGGCAAGTTGTCTTTTAATCATTTGATTCCTTATATAGCTGGTAAATAGCTGTAACCTTAGTGTTACTTAGATGTACTGTCAAAGCAAATAAATCTCCCCTTAATGTAACATGATTATGTTTATATATATTACTACATAATGAAAGGTTGTGGTTCTGATGGTCTTGACTATTTTACTGATGAAACTGTTTACAACACCTCACTCTGCTGTCCAGGGTCAACTAGTAAATATTTTATAACACGACGGATAAAGACTATATTCATGTAAGCCATGAAGTTTGAAGTGCGGTCTTATACAGCTTAAGTTTATCTTTTTTGTGATATATGCTCGCGGACCTACTTGGATTGCTTAAAGCTGATAAGAAGCCTGTTAAATTATATGCAACACTGGCATTTTATTCCTCTATATTACTGTTGTAGTTAATACACATTTCATACATTTGGTTCCCTTGATAAATTTCGACAGAGAAAGAAAGACCAGATTTGTAGTATAAAATTATATCATTCTATTTCACAGGTTCTCATCATCTGCAAACTACATGAAATTACAATGGTTGTTAATAATGACATTTCATACTTCAATGTTTGAAAGCCAATAGACAAAACATTCTAAGATGAAAGCATCCGGAGTATAAGTACTACAATTCCTATGAAACGATTGCAATCAAACCTCTCAGACCTAACTTATGCACACAGAAAGAGAGTGTAGTCAATCTCTCACTCCCTTGGTAACCGTATTACTTTCATTACACTGATTAGTCATATACACTAGTGAGCTCAACTCACTAAACAAGTTTTCAGTTTGATGAACTTTAACCTTTTTGAGTTGACATGTAGATGTACAATCTAACACTGTTTATTAGACTTTTCTGTTTTCTCTCAACCCCTTTTTTTCTCATAGTTTGATAACATATGAATCGATGGTAATTTAAACTAGAAATTGTAATACTTATACTCCGGATGCGTTCATTATGTAATGTTTTCTCTATTACCTTTCAAACATTGAAGTATGAAATGTCATTATTTATAACCATTTTAATTTCAGGTAAGGGTGTGCAGCTGATGAGAACCTGTGAGATAGAATGATGACATCATTTTACACTGCAAATCTGGTCTTTCTTTCTCTATCGTTATGCATATTTAGTTGTTGCTTCTTTACCAGAAATAAAAATACAACAAGCAGCCGAAAACTATTATATTTTTCATTAAAAAAAATACGTCCTTTTATATTAAAATAATTCTATTTGTCATCTGTGCAATGAATAAACGAAAACGTTATGTTTATGATTTTATTCAAATATGATATCGCTTATAATGACACTGATAGTTAATTCTCAAAAAATAAATCTTTGAATCAGTAGATGTATGGTGTATTATTGACCAGCTCTTTTCCATTTGAAAAGAAATGTCTTCATAGACCGTGATTTCCTTTCATTTGACACCACCGTTTGCCTGGATTTGTTTCAAGCCTCTCGGAAGTGTTCTGTTATTAAGGGGTTAACACAAAAAAGATCTAGGTGTTAAAAGAACTTCAGAAACATCCCAATAAATAGTATGCCTGACCCAAATTAGCAGATGTCTCTTCTCTGTATCTCTTAATTCTACACTAATCAGCAAAGAATCCTAAATAAACAAATTATTCTGAGGAATTCAGTGGTTTTTATACTGAGATGTCTTCATGTTAATAGAATCACATGTTTGATTTTCAGTGGTGAAGTGTTAAATATTTCAGATAATTTTGCTGGCGTCAACCTAATTTTCTAGGGAAGAGAGTAGTGCAATATTCAAGGTCATGGATGCGTTATCTTGTCTACTGGTTGTTCTTTTTCATCCACTAGTTTTCCGCTGAAATTGACATTTCTTTTTGACGTTTCTCATGTTTTAATCTGGTTAAATCAATTTTTGTGTCTGGAAGTAGCTGTTCAAACGGCTTGCACAGCTTTGTCATAATTACTATTTGAGTCATATAATAATTAAATACGTTAGATATTACTGTTGTCTAACAGTCTATTATAAACTACAATGTTTTATTAGTGCTTCAGACGTATGAAGAATTCCAAAATCACACAAATGCTGCAATAACTCCTTGGTATGGAAACAATGTTGCAAACCCTTAAAATAACACGAGTTCCGGATGATACCAACCAAATGTACTATTTCAGCATCATGTTCATATACAAGGGTTTATGTTTGCTGAATTTTAAGCTTGAAAGCCTGCTAAAATGTTTATAGTATTTTCACTGATATATTCATAAACACTGTTTTTTATTTTACAGACTAGGCCTGAAGACATCTTAGTTGGATAGTATCAAAATTATTTCCACTGTCAAATACATAGTTGTCAATAGAGACCACTTGTTTCTACGATTCTCATGGTTCATGTTGCAATTCAATTTGTAACATTCATATGCTTGTAAGGGTTTATGTTGATGCTCTAGTTAACCGTTATTAAGTCATACAGTCTGACGACCGCGTGAGACTTATCAAATTGCGAACAAAGTAGCACAATGAGCAGTGCATATGAGTAAGTAGTCAGTACAATAAAACTAAACTTCTTATTATGCTAAAACAATTATAATTACAGTCCAGTGAGTTCTCTAAGCGGTTGTACAGAAGTAGTGACAGATCTTAAGTCACGTTCATTCAGAACAGCTACGATAGACAAACGTGGAACAAATACTATGCATATCACATTCTCCGTTGACTGCCCATCTTCAGTAAACATTTAATCCAGGTCTTCCCTAAAAGTTTCATTTCTAGGAATACGATTTGAAATGAAATAGTGCTATGTGTTGAATGACTTAGCGAAATGTCTTATACTGTCAAACGTTTCTAAGTCATTTAACACAGCATTATGAGTGGGCTAGAATTTTGACATATTTATTCGATTGAAGGTAAACGACATGTTGCTAGGCTATTCAGACAAATTAGAATAAATGTATCCAAATACTGGTTCACTCATTATCCTATATATTTTGAATAACGTAGCGACATGCCGTTCACTTTCAGTCCATTCTAATGTATCTGAATAGCCTAGCAACGTGTCGTGTACCTTGAGTCTGAATTTACTTAACCATATGAAAATTAAACTGACAACCAAATTTGGCACACCACTGGAAAAGTAGGCCAATAGGACTGAAGCCAGACAAAAGCAACTGAAAACTGTCTGTAGCCATTTGCGCAACACGCATACTCACTTACATACAGCATCATTCATACTTTAACAGTTTTACAGTGATAAGTTGACAATGTCAATATAAATCAATGGTGACTAATCACATGTAATCAGTATTTGAAAATATTCAGCTCTAAGTGACCTTCAAACGACACTATTTTTTGGGGCTTAATGAAATCGGATAATTCTGCTGCATCTTGTTTAATTTTTTAAATAGACTGGCGTCATTTTAAATTTTTTCATAAAAATTTCAACATATCTGAAATAGCAGAGTTTCACGTTATTAACATCTAATTATTCACTTATCAGTCAATTATTATTATTAACATTTTTATGCGCTATGAGTTTTTACTAATATACTTTGTGCACACATCTGAACGATACACGAGTTTATGATATGCGATCAAAAATTATCCAGGTTGATAAAGGACATACCAGTCAAGTTTAAGTGATTTCATTTAAGCTAAGCTATGCCATAAATATCGAGACAAAAATAGTGTTATTCACTGCTAAGTCAACAAAAGTAAAACGGTCATCTTCCAATCTTTCTTCTTTCATACATTTCTAAACTAAAACCTTAGTCCTAATTTATGATGGCTTATTTTGTACAGACTGACTGTTGAAATAACTAAGTAAGGTTAAGTTCACTTGGAGTGAAAGTACATACATAGCAAAAAACAAAAAATAAAAAACACAACTTGCTCATTTACATTGCAAAGATCATAGTGCATAATACCATTGTTGCACACACGAAGAAAACGGTGCCAGGGAAAATCGTTACTGTCGCTCCATATATTAGTGGAAACAAAGTCAAACTAATTAGGTATCCCACACGTGAAATAAATGCCGAAAGTGATAAGACAAATCCTGTTGTAAAGTAAACAAACAAGTCAATTTATATCTAAATGTTGTATACAATTTAATTCATGTTTTGAGGAGTTAAAGAGAAACTTTCATTTGGTTATCGCCTAGTTTTCATTCTTTCAGATTTGAAGGTAGCAAGTATTCATAGAATGAAATAACAGATTTATTTTTACATTATTGAATTCTATCTTATCAAATTTCACACCATGTTATGTAACATTTTATATTAGCCTACTAATCCTATAATTATGCAACCCTTTCCAACATCTATACACCTTATGAATTATTCTATATATGACATTAATTTGCTGTGCCACTTGACATTTAACTGTGATTATAATCACAAACATTTTAATTGCGTTTCATAGTGTTATTATTTTATGCGTTCACACTTTGATCTAATTCCCTGACTGGATATAATTTCTTAAAAACCATATATATGTGATTGTACAGCTTGATAATAAATTCGTTGAAAAGATTCTCTTCGCTGAATGTTGTGTTCTTAATGCTACAATGGGAATTATTAAATTATTGAAGTAATAGATTTGACAATTTTCAGTGTGCAGTTTTCAAGGTGTCTTGAAATGTCTCGATAGCAAACAAAAGTTTGAAAATGAGATTTGATTCCTATTTGATTATGAAGCATATTTTGTTTGTTGATGAGTGGTTTCAATGCGAGAAATCGTATACTCACATCTACTCATCAACTTCGTCATTTTCTTCAAGCAAAAAGCTTGGAACAGTTTTGATAAGTTATCATTATACTAATAACAGAACGGTAACTAATAAAACATTGATCTCTTCTCAGTACTTACCAAAATCTGTTCACGCTTAGAGATATCAGTGAAGCATGTACACAATACGTTCAATCTTTTATGACAGTGCACATTGTCTACAGAATAAATCTTTATCAGCTTTTTTAATCATTTCGGATATTTAATGCAAATATCTTTCTCATTACTATGAAAGAAGGTGCGTCGGTGGCACAGAGGTAGAATGCTTGCCGACCACGTATGTGGTTCGGGGTTCACTATCCGGTCGACGCACTTCTAAACCCCGCTAAATAGTAATAAGACCGGTAAAGGGTGAAGGTTGGGCATAAGACTGCAATCTCATACAGTAGAAATAAAAACCACTGTTACCGAAACTTCAAGCCTTTAGTTTAAGGCCCTATGTTCCATTGAGAACGTAAAGGAATAAAATATAAAATAATACTATGAAAAAAGTATACAAACAAAACGGAATTTTTCTAAAGCTGAGACTGATAGGAACTTCAAAAACTTCTTTTACAAATCCAAAATGTTTTGGTGCTTCATCAGTACGAGTTAAGGAATTAAAACATTCAGAAATTGTCCACCTCACACAATTTTAGCGACGTCTAACCACAAGTAACTCCAATTCACTTAATCTAACTTAAGCCACTCCTTCGTAGGCCAATACTTTTCAATTTATTTCAATTTATTATTACAAATGAGCCATATATATATATGTATATATATAAATTTATTTAGATACAAATAGAACGTTTCATGTTTGCTGAATTACCTTGTTTTCCTTTTGACGTAACCAATGAAATTATAGCTCGAATTTGCGGGATCAGCGCATTTTTCACCAATCTTAAAGCAGAAGCTGACAAAAGAAAAGGAAAACAGAGAAAGACCAAATAGCCAACTTTTTAGTTTATAGTTAACCTAAGTGTAAAACAAATGATCAATTAAATATGCAATACACTGAGTGATCAGCTAAGATTTTCTATTATTTGAGAATAAAATTCGTGTATGGATACGTCTTCATTTCTAATCCGAACTTTATGTTTTTTTATGTCAAGAAATTACAGTAAACTGATGGTATTAAGCACCACTGATACCTACGAAAGTGAATCATCAAGATTTTTCCCAATAACAAACATACTTTAAATTCATATGAAACCAGATTCAGTTTTGATTTCCCCGTTGATTGATTGGACCGAAGTGTTCGGTCTCTGCTGACATGCCGGCTCTTTTCGTGGATGCTTTGACGATGTCTCAGGATCAACTTGAAGTAATTTGGTGGATGGTGATTAGCAGTGGAATACAGGATGCTCATTTCATCCAAACCAGACTACTCGGTCCATGAGAGTCTAGTGGATAACGCTTTGGCGTTGGAAACCATAGGTGCTAGGTTCGAACTTCAGCCGAAACATCATCGCTCACTGGGGAAGGCAAGTACATCCCAATAATAAGTCTCAGTGCAAGATGAAATGCGCATGCTGGAATCCACCAAGGTTTTTCAGAAACAGCATTTATTTGACAAAAATTGACTTCAAGAAAGTTGTTTAAACTCACCTCCATAAATAATATGGTTAGCAGTTGGCAGAGCAAACATGAAGGCGACACCCATCATTATTTTATTGACGAACATAAAACTCAATCCTGCAAATATAATACTTGTAATTATGAACAGTATTCGAATTTCCGATGTTGTCAGATGTACATCCTCATCTTCGACTATTTCTATGGTTTTATCTTTGTTACTTGGCTCCACTTCACGATTATGCTCCCAGTTAAATATTAAGATAGTGAAAGCGATTGATAAACATGAAGACAAAGCATCAGATACACCACTAAAAAAGTAAATAAGTGAAAAATCTTTTCACTGATTTAGTAAGGCTTTAGTACGCATATTGGAATAAAAATTAATTTAATTTCACTTTGATTTTGGTAGAATAGTTAAGCTATTCAGCTTGCCTATGTGAATGAAAGTTCCAGAGGAATCAAGTCTATTGTCAGTTTGCATAGGTTATTCGCTTAACCCTATTATCAGTCATGTCCAATCTTTATCTTGAAGTTCTGTTGTATACATCTCTGAGAGAGCATGTATTTTTCCCCTGTGTCACAGTATGTGAAATCATGTACTCAGAACAGAAGAGGGATGATCTTTAATAAAACTAGTGAATTCACTTATTTCAGTCTTAATGAATGTACTCTTTGCCGTAAAAGTATAAAACTTTCTTGTAAATTGCTGAATGTTTTGACTGAAGTAATAATTTAACGTAAAACGTTAACCCCGTTCTACGGTATTTGCTTGAGTGATTTTTGAACGAAACTTCTTACCTAGTCAGCGTTTATTAATGTTTTCAGCTTGATTGAAAGTCATTTCCGAAAAAAAGCACAAACTAACTTCCATTGGCAGATATGAAGAATCAAGTAATGAACTGTACAATCGGTCAGTAGTGAAGCCAAAAAACTCTAAAAACCTCTTTTTCTACAAAACGTGTGGTCTTTTATCAAAGTGTTTAAACCCATTAACTTTTTTGAGACTGTCAGTTTGATTGTGATATAGGATTTTAGTTTTTCCGAATGAATGAAAAACAAAACAATATTGTTTTTACCAACGTTTCGCCACTTAACTCTAGTAGCTTTATCAAAGTATTATTGCACCAGAATTTACACAACATTACCTTATATATATAAAATGAAGGGTATAAAATGTGACGAATAATGATAATTGTAATAACAAACAAAGAGAGAAAAAAACCAAGAGGATTGAGGGGAAGAAGCACTCTTGGTGAGAATTCAAACAAAAAAATATCCACCAACTGAATCATTACTTTACTCCCATTTTTCATCCAAATCACTCTTTCAGGTTCATGTGTGAGTATCATATAAACCGACAATGAATTTCTAATCGTCTATCAAAGAAACATATAGGATGATACCTGGATAACATTCAAGATCTGAAGAGAAAATCCAGGATGTGAAAGCAACGAAATTCTTAGGAAAAAAACATTATGCTTCTCAAAGGTGTTTATGGTGAACATTTAATGCTACGCTATTCATAACAACACTTGCAAAGAATTACCTTGTGACTAGGACAGTGTTCTATATTAACACTCATGTTTTAATTATTTTATTTGGATACTAAATTTTGGTTAGATCAAACTCCTGACGAGTTCTTCGAAATACTGTACAATTGGTGGATGGTGGCTAGCAGTGGAATCCAGGATGCGCATTTCGTCCTATTTGGGACTCGTCAGCTGGATGTACCTGCATTTCTCAGTGAGTGATGACGTTCCCACCGAAGCTCGAACCCAGTACCCATAGTTTCAAACGCCAAAGCGTTATCCACTAGACCACTTGGGCCACGAGAGCCACCTCTTGTGCAACGGGTCATATTAATTATTGAATTGAATTTTTGATTTTCCCGTCGATTGTTTTGGACCGAAGTGCTCGGTCTCAGGTTGACATGTCGGCTTCTTGTGCAGATGCTCCGACGATGTCTGGGCATTTAATTAGTATACAATTGGTGGATGGTGGCTAGCAGTGGAATCCAGGAAAATCAAAAATTCAATTCAATAATTAATATGACCCGTTGCACAAGAGGTGGCTCTCGTGGCCCAAGTGGTCTAGTGGATAACGCTTTGGCGTTTGAAACTATGGGTACTGGGTTCGAGCTTCGGTGGGAACGTCATCACTCACTGAGAAATGCAGGTACATCCAGCTGACGAGTCCCAAATAGGACGAAATGCGCATCCTGGATTCCACTGCTAGCCACCATCCACCAATTGTATACTAATTAAATGCCCAGACATCGTCGAAGCATCTGCACAAGAAGCCGACATGTCAACCTGAGACCGAGCACTTCG
Organism: Trichobilharzia regenti; assembly: GCA_944472135.2. Taxonomy (NCBI): domain Eukaryota; kingdom Metazoa; phylum Platyhelminthes; class Trematoda; order Strigeidida; family Schistosomatidae; genus Trichobilharzia; species Trichobilharzia regenti. Next base: position 128,954,023 of record OX235270.1, read on the forward strand.
GTCCAAAACAATCGATGGGAAAATCAAAAATTCAATTCAATTCTTCGAAATATTCTCTACAGAGGTAAATTTATTCTACTGTTTACTGGAAACTCTGGCTTTTTAAACTTACGCGTATAAGCCAACAGTCTGAGCATTCCAATAAAATGGTGGACCCATTAAATAAATATGTATGTACTGTAAGTCCACCATGATGGTTACAGATACTGCAAAAAATAATCCCATGGCTACTTTCAATACGGGACTGGAGGTATCTACAGCCTAGAAATCACAAAATAAAACCAACAAACGTTTTGTTATTAACTCATTTTGTTGAGAAATGGGGAGATATCCAGCTAAACCGTTTCTGCTACTTTCATAATCTGAGGAAAAAACTCTAATGTGTCGAACAAAGTAGTTTAGAGTGTGTTTTAGAAAAAGATGAAAAGTCGAATTATTGGTCAATGAATGCACAACTTCTCTCTGGCAGAATGATTTTGAAATTGCAAAAATATTTTGAATAAAATATCAAAATCCTAAATGTCTTACTTATTCTCTAGTCAACCATTCCCTTTCCTGTTTACGCTGTTGTCTTTCTGTGTCTCCTTCAATTATGAGATGATTTACCAAGATGTGCCAACTTACACTTGAGTTGAAAGTTCTACATCCACGTTTTCGAATGCATCGAATAACATCGTTCAGTTGGGGATATTTATAATTTCATCTATGAAAGCATTTGTTGCAGTGCTTCGTTATATTTACCAAATATGCTCAACTAAATATAGTGCTTTCAAGTAAATGGGACATCGTCAGTTCAGTAACAAAAAAGATACTGACATATAAGTGAATGTATTTCGTTTGAATAGGTATACATACTTAAAATTAGGCATTAAACTTTACTAAAACTGTAATTTGGTTGAATATATTAGTGAATGTTTACTGTTTCCTAAGAACATGTTCACAATTAACTTTCAAGTGTTACTAGTTTTCTCTCCTTTCCGCTAAACGTTCGTATGAGGACATGGAAAAAATTACTGTTAGTCAAAACCCTTATTTTGACTTAACTTTCTGTCATTCGAGCACTGGCTACCGACAACATGCATTAAAAACACCCCATCATTTAAATTGTGTGCGAGTAGTGCTAGATATGTCAAAAAAAACACGTACTTTTAATTCCCTTTGACATCAAGGAAAAGAAATGCATCCTTATAAAAGAATTCAGTGATAATCACCATGCCACTACACTATTTACTTTAGGTGACTGATTGAAAAAAGTATAACGGAAACAAACTGAGAGTCTGTTACATTCATAACTTTGTTGGTAAAATTAAGGAATTCATTCAGTAAGGCATGCCTTTGTGGGAGAAGTCAATCACTCCAAAGCTTAGCTTAGAAGTGTCCTTGAATTTCTTTTGGTAAGTACAGGGCTGGAGAATGAAGTACTGATATTATATTCGCCGTAATTTCATACGAAATTCATATCTTCTTCATGGTTAACAGATTCATATGCTGTATGCGTCCAGTGGTTTGTATTACAGTTGTGATTTTAAGCTAATTTCTTGTTTCTTAAAACTAAATAATCAATAATACTAGTGGGAAAGGTCAAGAAGTTTGAGGATAAGTAATGATGATCGGTAAGAGAGTATTCAGTTTTGAAAAAAATAATAAATAATTTCCTTGCAGCCTATCTACTCTACATGGTTATAATAAAATGTGATGACGACCAATGTAACTGATAACCAAGCACAGTACTTAAAAATCTTGTTTGTTATTTTGAATATTAAGTAACCAGTCTAGCTGACTGCATCTTCATACCTAGTGTTTTTTGTTTCCTTCACGTTCTCCAGTGGAACATAGGGCCTCAAGCTAGTGGCTTGAAGTTTCTGTAGCAGTGTTTAATTTTACAGGATGGGGTTGCTAGCCTCATGGCCAACCTTCCCTCTTTACCAGCATTATTTCTGGCTCAGCGAAGTAAAGGAGTTCGTCGGCCGGTGATCGGACCCCGGACCATGTGCATGGTCGGCGAGCATGCTAACCACTGTGCCACCGACGCACAAAGGAATCTGTGTAGCACTAAAAATTACGTGACTGGTTACCTGAAGCATTCCTGAAAATTTCTCCTTAATCTTTGTAATCAAATCATCCATTTCAAAATCAATAGAACGTTGATCATCGTCAATGTCCATAACGGAGTCTTCTTTATTGTCAACATTACTCTGTATCGATGCCAATTTTCTACGTACTACATCCGGATGAGTTTCTGGATGAAATGAAACACCAACTGCTGACGCGATAAATAATATAATGCATATAATAATAGCTACATTGAAACCCAATCGATGCACTAATAGACCTGTAAAGCAAGTTAAATATTTGCATCAGACATGTTAAATGCTTCAACAAGATAGACATTTTGGAAGTGGTTACAAAATTAAAGTAGCTTATTGATTTATTATCAAAACATTATTGCTAATGAAGCATAAAAATTTACAATGTAAATAAAGTTTTCGAAAGTGGAACTTCAAATACGCAAGTACGCAAGTGTGATGAAGTGCTTTCGCAAACCATTGTCCAGTTTCATAGAAATTTAATTTATGCTTACATACAGACGATCGCCTAAACATGATTTTACTTATTTGGATCTTTTTCATTTCAAACAACCTGTTGTGCAGTATCAGTGAATTACACCATCTATAAAGATAGTCGTTCTAGAGACACTGTGTAGAGAAAAAAAATTTATTCTCTCTTTTTCTCCCTCCATCTAAGACTTCATACACATAAGCAGATGAAGGATTTCACACAAGAGACTATTCTATATGTTCTTTGTTCCTCAAAGAAGCGAATTTCCAGTGATTACTGATGTTCTTTGTTTTATTCTGTAAAATGACAGCTATCCTTGAATGTCTACTTTATTGATCAGACCAACTTACTATTAAAAGAAGTCTTACTTAGTTTGTACAAAAAATTTTGTATTTCTCTATGAATGTAAATGAAACGATACTGCTTTAAGGAATTTTTCGTCATTTAGTGCTAGTAGCTTCAGTGAAGTGATATTAAAGAAAAAAGTTATAGCATCACCTTATGTACATTAACTTAATCATAGGTCTTTTGCAAAATAGGCAATTTTTACATTATCAGGTGGATGAACTGGTAAAGATAATAAAACATGTGCATGTTGTTGGATTAAGTTTATAAACTATAAAAATAGTAAACGTTTTCATTGTGAAAATAGTTATAGCATTTGGGTGGGCTTTGTGAATTCATAGGGAGGGGGTGTTGCATCGAGCTGAAATTCTGTCCTAATCCGTGATTCCTATTCAAACAACTTGGACTCCACTTAACGGAAACTGACGTTGTTTGTGATATCTGATATATTAGAACAAGACATATAAGCGAACAATATTGTTTTCAATTAGATCTTCTTCAGGCTTTACTCTAATTTACATAGACCAGTTAACCAACACGCTTAAGGAACTGAGAAAAAGCGGAATAATCTCAGAGGCAGCCTATAACCGTCTTAAACCTACTGGAAGTAATACTTCACGTCTGTACGGTCTGCCCAAAATACATAAACCAGGACTTCCTCTTCGTCCAGTCCTGGATATGTCAAACTCTACCTACCATGGAGTGGCAAAGTGGCTAGGTGAACTCCTCCAACCATTACACAAGATGGTAGTAAATCATAGTGTTAAAGATGTTTTTGAATTTATTGCTAACGTGGATGATATTAATGTAAATGGAAAGCAAATGCTTTCCCTCGATGTAGCATCACTGTTTACCAATGTACCACTTATGGAGACTGTGGAATTCATATGCCAACAGATACTAGAAAAACAGATCGACATCGGAATACCGGTTAGTAGTCTGAAAGAGTTGCTTTTAAGATGTACTATGAATGTACATTTCATATTTAACAACCTTTACTACAGGCAAATCGACGGTATTGCCATGGGTTCTCCGTTGGGGCCAATTTTAGCAGATTTCTTTCTTGCCAAGATTGAAAATGGTCCATTGAAAAAAGTAATAGAAAAAGCTGATTCTTATTTTCGTTATGTTGATGATACCTTTATTATTCTTGATGTGAAAGCTGACAAGAATGAAATGTTAAAAAAGTTTAACGATGCACATCCATCGCTTATCTTCACTTGTGAAGAAGAATATGATGGTGGACTACATTTTCTTGACGTCCAATTGAGCAGAAGAGAGGATGGTTCACTAAAGAGAGATGTCTATAGAAAACCTACATCTGTAGGACAATATACACATTTCCTCAGTTATGTACCAATCCGTTACAAAATCAATTTGGTCAGATGCCTGACGAATAGAGCAAGACGCATCTGTACAGATGACTCTCTAGAGAATGAGCTAGGATACATCCAAAATACGTTAGTCCAAATGGGTTATCCTAGTAGATTTGTCAGGAGACACATGAATGCTAAGTACAATAAAGAGAAACCGATAACAGTTAAAAAGAAACAACTGTTCATCAAACTGCAATTTAATGGGGACGTGGCTAGTGAAGTCTTACATCAGAGATTATCGAGAGCGATAAAACGGACTTATACTGCCGCCACCCTCTGTTTGTCATTTTCCAGCCGGCCAATTTTGATTGCTCAAGTGAAAGATAAGTTACCTAGTTGTGCCACTTCCATGTGTATCTATAAATTTAGTTGCTCCTGTGGAGAAAGCTATATAGGCCGAACAACTAGACAGCTTAACAAACGCATTAATGAGCATCTTCCTTCATGGTTCGGAAAAGGTCAAATAAAGTCCATACGAAGTTCTATTTTGGCTCATTTGATTGATAGTGGTCACCAAGTGGACAAAAATAGTGCTTTCAAAGTTATTTACCGCATTCCATCAAGTCTTTCGAACGGAATCAGAACCCGTCTTTTACACTTAGCCGAAGCTATGGGAATTCGAGAGAACAATCCTAGTCTTTGTATACAAAAGAAATTTGTTCTACCTTTGTCTCTCCCTTGGCCTAGGTGAATTCTATTCAAAACCCTCCCACCCTTTCTTATCATCCCTCTCCTTCGTACTTTTATGATATTTATTTAAACTCTGATTATCGTTCCATTTGATTTGACCTAATTTATTTATTTATTGAATTGTCTACATATATGCATATACTAACTTTGTTATTCTTATCACCTATATAAGCCTTATTAACAATATTTTGTTATTATTATAATCATCGTTATTAACTTCGTTCAAAACATTTACCACATTATTATTACTATTATTATTATTATTATGATTATTATGATTACTATTATTATTTGATCCACTAAATCACCGTCATTGGTTAAAATTTTATATATATAAGTCTATGTAAATTAGAGTAAAGCCTGAAGAAGATCTAATTGAAAACAATATTGTTCGCTTATATGTCTTGTTCTAATATTATAAATGGGAATATTTAACGATATCTGAAATATTTCTGAATTGTTTCAATACTATCATTATCTATCCTGTGGTCTAATTCTATAACGCCTAGACCTATTACCGACGATTTTTCTAGACCCATGGGATCTCTTGTTAGTCGAGGATAGGCTCTACATTGTTCGTTTTCTCCTGATCTTGATTTCTCTTGACGTTTGTCTGATAGAAACTGCATCACATTCAAAGCATTTTATTTTATAGACACGGTTATACTGTGAACCCTTCCGAACTCGGTCTTTCACATGAGCATGAAAGACTACTTTTTAGCGTGTCAGATGTGCTGAAGAAAACACCTTTCTGGCTTCGTCTAATGCGTTTGATCTACATGGAATAAAATATTTTATAGTCATAGTTTTCGAGAGTATTGTTGAGAGTACCTTCCGGCAATGTGTTATTTTGGAGTTTATCTTATGAATGTAAGTCTTTCGATGGCAATTTTGTGAACAAATACTGCAATATTTGATAGTTATTCTTCTTCCTTTCCATCTGTCACCATAGAGTGTGCTGTTTTTTAGAAGACTCAAGAAAGCTGATACCGTTACGCTGCCGAGGTGTGAGATTTTGAATTTAAAATATTTATTAGAGTGCTTTTTCCTGAATGTAAACATATTAAGATAACCATTTTTGAGCCTAACTAGTTGACCTAGGAAAGGCATCTCACAAATATCTGACCCTGATTCCGAAGTTAACTGAATGCTGGGGGATAAATTGTTCAACTCCCCCAGGAATGAATGGTATATGTCTCAGTTTAGTACTACGAAGGCATCAGCAACTTATCTGACCTATTTATTGGAGGATATAAATTCTTTTTTTTGATAATGAAAGTCATATACCCAATATACATTTTTTTCAAAACACTGTATTTCAACTTCCTTTGAACATATACAGCTCTTATTTGCAAATGCTTTCTTCTATTGAAGTATTTTCATTCCTTCTCACGCTGTATGTTGTTCTTTATTGACATTGTTTCCATCTGCAAATATTTTCTACAAATCATTCGCCCTAACTTCATTCAGGAGTTCGGCGTAGTATATATTTTAATTAGTCTGAGTAATTCAATCTTAGCCCTTCTATATTTTTCAAACAACTTAATGCTAAAATCAATTCAGATGTTAATCAGCTAATGAGCATTATTTTCCTTCACGTTCTCCAGTGGAACATAGGGCCTCAAGCTAGTGGCTTGAAGTTTCTGTAGCAGTGTTTAATTTTACAGGATGGGTTGCTAGCCTCATGGCTAACCTTCCCTCTTTACCAGCATTATTTCTGGCTCAGCGAAGTAAAGGAGTTCGTCGGCCGGGGATCGAACTCCCAAGATCATATGCATTGTCGGCAAGCGTCCCAACCGCTATACCACCGACGCACGTAATGAGCTTCAGTTTTGTAAATATTCCTCTGCTTTCCTAGCAGAATTCGGTTAGTTGTAGCATCATAGAAGATTGTCTTTGCTTATATTTTCACTGTCGTATTTTTATTCTGATAGTATATATATATATATATATATATATATCAAAGTGACTTTGAAACTGTCTTTGCCTTTTCCGCATTACTGCCACACTGAAACTCTATTAAGGTGTGCAGACAGTAGCTGAATCAATTCTTTTTAAATTATTACCTTTACACAAACAGAACAAATTTATATTTTAAAAAATAATAATTTTAAGGCTTTTCAATAAAATCCCTTGTGAATTGGACAGTGTAGTGTGTGATGACCAAGGAGGACGTCACACTAAGTTCCGAACCATTAGCCACCAAATCACTAGTTCGGCACTCTGTTAACTGGTTAATAAGATCAATTGAATGCAATTGCAACGGTTTGTTGTCAAATGTCATACCAGTAAATCGAAGCAGCCAGCTTACCAGGCCTGTCGTACATATATAATTCTAGAACAGATATAAATTACACTTACTGATCTAATTATCGTATACAAGAATAAGTCTCTTCACAATAATTTTTGAAAATTTAACAAATGCATTTGTTTTGTCGTAATTATAAACAAAATGTGTATCAGCTGATACATTTTCTACTCCCATTTTCATAAAATCGAAGCATGAAAACCGGCACTTCGTATCTGTGACTGATTTTCACACGTGTAAAATTACGAATTCCCTTTAGTTCTGCTCTTTGATACCATAATTATTGATTCTTAAAAATGACACATATTCAAAAATTTACACCACATGCCTCCAAATCCACTGCCGGCTGCGAAACTAAAACTTGCCAAACCATCGTATATGGTGAACAGTAACCACCTCTTCCGTTTGAGTCTAGCCAGCTCACCAGGACGTAAATTTCTTAAATCTTCTGTGGAATATCCAGGAAGCTTAGTTATATCGGCTAGACATGCAGCTACTTGAGCAATAATAGAAATTAAACCACCACCAAATACACCTTCAAACAAACCCGGGAATATAACCAGCCAGGGATTCAGTTGCAAGAGGACTATTAGACCTGTAAAAAAAAAATTAAGTAGTAAAATGAAATACTTTCTTTATGGCATTTAAAAACACCATATAAAAACATTTTGAGGCTAGTATAAACATCAATAAACTCAACAACAACATACATCAATATGTACCCAAAGAATGCGTTTTCTGCAGAGATTTATAATAACTACATTAAACGATGTGTTCATCAGACAGTAATAAGCTTGTAAATATTAAATATTATATGTTCAATATAAGTAGTGGGGCAAACTAATCAAAGTAAATGAAAAAGACTCACCAGTGAAACCAATGTGTAATGCTTCACCGAAAACCATGAGATTTAAAGCAACTTTGCGCCCAAATTTGTCAGATATATATCCAATAATCATAACTGTTATCATTCCAAAACTCATACGCACAAAATTACTCACAGATTCTATCCACGATATTTTCTGATGGGCTTCTTGCATTTTGTGAAAGTCTTCGTAGCTTCTAAACATTAGTTTTTATAAGAAGTTAATTCTCATTAATATAATGGAGGATATATATATATATATATCTAATATTTTACACCAACACATAACATAAAGAATCAACTTACATCAGGTTCTAAACTATCAATGTTGATTCTGTTGAGATTGGATTCACAATTTGTCCGAGCACCACACTTCGTGGGTCCCATTGCCCACTAATAACTAACTCCAGCAGTAAAACCTTGATGACAGATCTTGGGTGGTGGTGTGTGTAAAGTGAATGTGAGGAGAGATACTTGCCAGCGATGTTAGCTGTCGATAGTACCATAAAACTAATTAATAAAAAATTGAATTCATAGCTCATGGAATCCCAGCCAAGTAAATAATTGGTATCGTTTCCCCTTCGATCCCCTGTGATGTCATGTGCTAGTAATACTGAAGAGTTGGAGAATGCGATTGAACAGTTTTCCAGTGCACATTGTTTCTCTAGAAAACTCTGATTAGTGAGAAAATCTGCCATGATATATAAACTAGGTAAAGGTGTATTGATATGCCCACGAAGAATCTATTCAGTGTAACCTAAAACTTTTCCCATTATTTATGGGCTAAAGTGCTCCTATGCAACTTATTCCCAGTGTCGAACTATTGCGTGTCGCTTTTTATTCCCACCGGCTTAATTGTATCAAAAGCGAATAAATGTTTCATCAAACCTCACTATCACTTAAAACATTCATAAGTAAGAGGGTCAAAGACAGGAAACTGAAAAATATTTTCTAAGCTTTTTTACGAGAGAATATACAGGAATAATTTCCAGTATTTAACAATAATGACGTCAGAATATTTCACTTAAAAGAATAAGTTTCTTAAAGAGATAAAACGTTGCTCTGCGGCTTCAGATATTTATATCTATTTTTAAACTCGGATACTTTTTTTGAATTCATTTCATGAAATATCTCAGTTCACATTGTCAGTCAAATTCTTGTATGAGGTCAGAATTTTAAATTCACTTCTCCGTATAAATCCAGTAAGCCTTTTTGTTTTCAAGTATCCTGATTGTTGCAAGCTATTCGGCAAATAACAATAGTAAGTAATACGGTGAATAGCAAATAATCCCGCCTGATCTGAAGTGTAATATGTAGTTTCATATAACTCAATTTCTTTTCGTACACCTGAAAGGTACGAATAAGGGTATGTGTGATATTTAAAATTTATTTCTCTGTTTATATGTTGCTGTTTAACACTTAAGATGGTAGTGAACCATAAGTTGCCTAAATGTGCTGCAAAATATGAGGGAAAATGAAAATATTTTATTTTGGATTTCTTAACTGCACTAAAGGGTAGCTGTTTAATTGAAATGCTTAATGTTTAATTAAAATCTTAATGCTATCTATAACCAAACACTTTTATCATGCAAATCTCCTATCAGCATGTGGAAATTTTTCAATGAAATTACTGGCAATAGTAAGCGATGTAATGTTTTTCCCTCTTGTGATGTTAATGCTCTTAATCTGTCTTTTATACGCTCTCCTTCTACTATAACCACTTCTAACGTTACTAATCTTGTAGCTGATAACTTCCAGGACTTTAATACTCTCGATGTTTTGAAATGTCTTAAAACTCTTAAGCCCTCACATAGTCTTGGCCCTGATGGCATACCTGCATATGTTCTAAAACAATGTGCAGATGCTTTATGTTCTCCTCTAACTAATATCCTAAATGCTTCTTTCTCCGAAAACGTTGTACCTGTTCCATGGAAAGACATTAAAATAGTCCCTGTCCCTAAACCTGGAAATAGCAAGAACGTAAAGTTCAGACCCATTGCCATCACTTCCCCGTTTCTAAAGCTCATGGAAAAACTAGTACTTCTTAAACTCGAACCCTCCCTTAAAAGCTTCGAAGACCCCAAACAATTTGCCTACAGACAGGGTAGGAGTACTTTAGACGCTGCAGCCGTCTTACACAACAGTATTGTCTCATCATTAGACAAAGGTGCCAAATATGTCCGCTGCACGTTTCTTGACTTCACTTCTGCTTTCGACTCTGTACCTAGATGTCTCTTGCTAAATAAGCTCTCCATGACACAAACCGAGTCCTGGGTCACTAACTGGTTGCATTCCTACTTTTCAAACAGAATGCAGTACACCGTATACAAAGGCGAATCCTCCTCTGCTGTGCTCACTGAAGCTGGTGTCCCCCAAGGTGCTGTACTCTCCCCACTTCTCTTTTATTCTTTCTACATGACCTACCATCTTCAAATGACATTAACTTTGTCAAATATGCTGATGACCTAACTGTATCTTTACCTGTCAAATGTCAAAGTGACTGCTCTAAACTAAATGGCTTCTTATCGGAAATTAGCCAATGGTCCAAGGAAAACGGTCTAACCTTAAACCCCTCCAAATGCCAAACAGTTAATTTCACCTTTAGGCACAAATCTGACCTAAACAAACTGGTTAGCACTCACGAGGTGTGCAACATAGATGGCACTGAAAGAAACCAAGTCGGAAATTAAATACCTAGGCGTCACTCTATCTTCTGATCTTTCCTGGTCGTCTCATATCTTGACGATTTCCAAGAAAATATACCGTCTTACCTTCTACATCAAGAAGTTAAGACATTCTGGTGTAACCCAACCCTTACTCCTACAATTTGTTAACTCCCGTATTCTGCCTATTATTCTCTATTGTTCCCCCTTAGTCTTTCCTGGGCTATTGAAGAAAGACTATACCTTATTACGTAGGATGTTAAAGGTTGTCAGCAGGGTAAGCAGTTTGCCACTTAGCCAGCTTGTTAATATTCTGGTGGACAGGCACATGGACTCATGTGAAAAATGGGCGAAATCCATTTTATCTGACTCACAACACCCTCTACATTCACAACTCTCCCCATGTATCTCTTCAGGGAAAACCAGAAGCCTATATAGGAAACTATATGCCCGCACTAGTAAGTACAAAAACTCATCCATACCCTACCTAGCTCGTGTTCTGTGCGATAAAGAAAGCATTAGGCGTGAAACCTTTAACTTATTAAATAGTCAGTAGAACAAATGGATCTCGTCTTTCCAACTCACATCATTTACAGGTACAACGTTTTCTCTCTACCTTTTTTCTCTTTCTGTATTTATTTTTGTTATGTGCTGTTTTGTTTCTCTCTTCCTTGCAAACTCTACTTAAAACATTCTTGTTCGTTCTTTCACACTCTGTATATCTCGACCATTTTGCTATCGCTTACGCTAGTAAATATGCTAGTAGTATCTACTTTTCTAACACCTTCAAACATTAATTTTGGCTTTGCTACCGACATGCTAATATGTTGATAACTTTAATCTATGTAGAACTTTATTTATTGTTAAGTAACTGGATGCAATATTGTAGTAAAATGCTGAGAATTCCATTCTGTATCACAAGTACTGATTTGGAATAAAGCTATTATCTTATTTCTAACCTTCCAATTATCACACTTAGTTTCCATCTGTACTCGTGCACAATGTCAAACAACTTTCTATCTACTGTTAGGAATTTTTCTGAGGAAATCGAAGAAGAACACTGTAGGGCAACATTGAAGCATAATTTTGATCGAACAATACTGCTTCAGATGATAACATTATCGGTTATTATATTGTTTGAAAATTTTACACAAGAAGTGAATACCTTGCAATGGAACTCACTGGGAATTCTATATTGTGTGAAAACACATTTTTCAAAATAAGACTACTATTATTATGATAAAAATACAGCAGTTCAGCCAGATCTACACGATTAGTCCTGTTAAGTGACCTAGAAAAAGGCTCCGTCACCGCTCCGCGTTCACTTGTGTGTATTGACATAATACGTTCGGATAGGGTAGAAGTATTTAACATTAACATAATCAGTTAGGAGGATAATTCAGTAACGCATTCTTTGTTGACCGAACCGACACCACATACATGCGGTCAAAATGATGCAACACCTCCCAGATTTATGGAATACTATAGGGAAGAGCAGTATTGAGTAAGGCTATGTAAAACAAGTTGAGAAGTCATTTGAACAAAATGATATGGTTGTGAGCAATAAATTGTGCTCGAAACATTTTCCGGTTATTAAAACCGTATCACGCTGTCAAAACAAATAAACTTATCTGGTGTGAATACTCATATCTAATTATTCCTATGATTGCTTCTACCATCCACAGGAGTAGATGTTTCGGTGAGATTAGCAGTAATATTCGTCACTGGAGTATGTAATCATTATTTCATCTTCATGAATTTATTCCCCTTGATGAATTTGAATATAGCAAGAACAATAGTGGTTTGTGGAAAATAATATGGTACCATAATTTATTTCGCTGGCTTCTCATCAGCTGCTTACAGCCTAAATAAATTTTCAGGTTTAAGTACAGAAACGTTTTAACATACTAGGAAATTTTACATGTTGTCAGTTGACAGAAAGTTCCACAACTGGTGAGCAGTGCTCAGAGAATTGCGCTTATATAGTTTTTACACAGGCAGTTCGAGTTTAGACAAAAAAATAAATGTATGCATATAATGGTAAAGGAGACTCGTATTAAAGATGAGATGTGCGTTAGACGCATAGTGACTAATAAGTTAGGTATCAGTGTACTAAGTTGTACTGATTATGTAATCTTTGCATTTAACCTCACCCTCCTTTTATAATCTGTAAGTTTGCTTGTCTCTTCTTTCTATGATTTGAGTTCAACTTAGTACACTGATACCTAACTTATTAGTCACTATGCGTCTAACGCACATCTCATCTTTAATACGAGTCTCCTTTACCATTATATGCATACATTTATTTTTTTGTCTAAACCCGAACTGCCTGTGTAAAAACTATATAAGCGCAATTTTCTGAGCACTGTTCACTTATTGTGGAACTTTCTGTCAACTGACAACATGTAAAATTTGCAAGTATGTTAAAACGTTTCTGTACTTAAACCTGAAAATTTATTTAGGCTGTAAGCAGCTGATGAGAAACCAGCGAAATAAATTATGGTACCATATTATTTTCCACAAACCACTATTGTTCTTGCTTTATTCAAATTATTTCATCTGACTGACCAAAAGCATATTAAGTAATCCAATCAATTCCAATATCATTTTATGTCAACATGTAGGCGTACTCTGACCATATATGAATATATCTTTGGTTAATGTATTTTCCACTGTTTGGACCAATTTTTGAACGAGGCAGTATGAGTAATTGTTTGAATATCACTGAGATGCTGATAAATAAAGCTTCCTGTGTATAAGTCACCGTTTCAATGAACGCTCAAATAGTGATACATGTTATCGCTACTGTACAGCTGCTTATCGGATGTTCTGCGGTATGACGCAGTGATTATAAAGTCCTACATTACCTTTCCAAGTGTAATAAGTAGACAGTAGCAAAGAAAGTATTGATTCAAAAACTGTATGACATCGTTTCAAATGAAGTCATTCTCAATTAAATTAAAAGGGTTTGAAAACAATGTTGCTATTCTGATGCCGTTTTTTGAGTTAACATGATAAGAAAAGATTATAGTTAGTTTTCACGTCTTACATCGTATCATTGTCATCCTCAAACAATTGCCCGTAAGAAAAGCCTTTTTCTTCAAAGCATCTGCAGATAAGAAAACACATAAACACATAATCTTAGAATAATAATGTCAGGGAAAAGATAACTTAAGTGCAGAGTATCAGTTAACTAAATAAATCGTGGGATTTATTCTGAAAATGCATCAAAAAGTAAAAGAGTAATAATTAATTTGTGCAATTGATGGTGTTCTCTGAGCTCCTTGGTTCAATTGCGGAGCTTTCATTGTCTTTCTGGACGACATCTTCAGCGCACTATTTAGGATAAAGTGAAATGATTTAAATTTCTTCATGAGTCTCCCGGTAACCATCTTTAATGACATTAATAAACACGTTAGATGAAATATACCAACTAATAAGAAGTAAATCAGGTGATCAGAAAGTTTAAAATCCCAATCAATAGAAAACGGTCAATAAATATCTAAAGATGGTTACCGGGAGACTCATGAAGAAATTTAAATCATTTCACTTTATCCTAAATAGTGCGCTGAAGATGTCGTCCAGAAAGACGATGAAAGCTCCGCAATTAAACCAAGGAGCTCAGAGAACACTATCAATTGCAAATCATCCACCTGAGTTACAAATCTTTTCTATTATTTCAAAATTAATTTGTGCGTCGGTGGCACAGTAGTTAGGACTCTCGCCGACCATGCACATGATCCGAGGTTCGATCCCCTGCCGACGAACACCTGATATCTATGGTCAGCCTGCAAAATTCGGGTTACCGATATCACATGCTAAAAATTCCACACGAGTACCAAAAATACAGTGTGGAATCAATCTGTAATCAAAAATAAAAAAAATAAAATAAAAAGTTTACTGAATGAAAGTGAATAAATGACAGTGCTTAGAGCAGGTGCAGGGTTTAATATCAGTTAAGTAAAACCCCTGTGGTGATATCATTTATAAGGCATTCATCCGTAAAATAAGTTTTCCAGTCGATAGCTTTCTCTTGATGCCACACTTATATGCCGATTGTCTAATATATCTTTTGCCAAGTTTTTATTTAATAGACTACTGAAAGCAAGACTAACTGATATACCCTAGAGTTAGAAGACTGTAAGTGATGCAATGTATGATGACCCAAGGTAAAATAAAAGTCTAGGTCACTCAGGATTTGAACCACCCACCTCCAAATCGCTAGTGTAGTGCGGTACCAGATGAGCTGATAGAGACAATCCATGATGATTGCAATGGGATGATGAATTGCTTAACGTAAACGTGTCATAGCTCAGCTTACAGACTATTCTATACAAAGTAAATTCAAAGTGGCAAGTTAAGTGACAGTGTAGAAGCCTGTGAATACTACAGCGCTGTTTATATACGAATAGGTTTTCGATGTAAACTGTTCATAGATACACTGGTAAAGTAATTAATGAATTTTCAATCAGTCAATGTAAAAAATCCATGTAGGTTTTTGCCCAGAAAACTCATTATTGAGATTTTAATTTACATATATTATAACTTCAGTAACGTGCATTTTTCCTGCCCAAATCTTTTAACAGTGCAGACAGTGTCCTATATATTGGTAATCTCTCGGAAGAGGTATGGATGATTGTATTAAAAAATTTCAACTCATAATCTGGTATATTAAGTGGCTGACTATTTCAGAAAATAAACCGTGATGAAACTTATTCTGTGTCTTGCTCAAAATAGATTCGCATCACAGTGAGCCGAAGCGAATTTGAAACATTTGCAAAACTAAGTGCTTTTCTTCTCAAATGTTTTCTCATATATCTCCCGGTATGAAGCATTTCAACTTTATGACCGGGCTTACATTTTTGTGTTAGCGCCAAGAAATACCAATATCGCCACAAGCCCGCCAAATTCACGTTTCAAGTAAGACGTTGAAACAGACAAATCCACCAGTCTATTAATATTCTCTTTAATATTCTGCAGCCGTATAACAGATGCTTTCAATATCTCATTCTAAGAAAGTGACAAAAGAATGACAAAACCATATGTTTATAGCAATAGAAGGTGTAGACGTGTATCACAAAATGGATAAGACTGCATTTTGCCATTTAAGCTTCAGCGAAATAAAATTAATTAGAATTTTCACCATGTTTCATGGATTTTAAACTTGAACTTTCATTGAGTACTAACAGACATACTAAATCATTACTTTTTTAATTGCTAGTTTAATTTACAAGAATCAAATTGTCATGTTCTTCATCACTTCAACATATTCCCATTAACGTTTCTTACATGAAATACACTAATCAATGGGTTACATTTTTCAGCATCACATGAATAAAGTCATGTGAATTTGTTAATCTGTCTCGATTTTCACTGTAATAATTGTAAGTCGTCTCTACTACTAAGATTCATATAATAATGCTTGCAAGTAAGCATGGTGAGAAATGCAGCTATTCTGATCCCCATACCATCCAATCACGGTAGTGGGTTTCTCATCTAAACTACGAAAAAGCCAACTTGCTTTCACCCCACCCCAGCCAGCGAAGTTAAACACAAAAATCATTTTAAAAAAACAATTACTATTATTTCGAAGTGTATAAAATCGGAAAATTGACTGTGTTCCTGGTTCAGCACACCCTATACACTAAATAATCAGTCACAGTAGAACGACTTTCGTTTCTTCTCAGATCGTTATTTTTTCCGAATATGTAAAAAATTACCACAAACGTGTATCACGATTTTCTTAACTACATTAAAGAGTTTACTGACAATGGTTTACTTTCATTTTTTTTTATAAAATGCATACTTTGAATCCCATGTAAGCATTATTTGACTTAGTAAGTCTGTCGAAGAAAAGATTATATGTTAATGCTGCAGTTAATTAACTGAAATCTGAGAAAGTTATTCCTTAGATAGAAATGCTGATAAGTTCAGCTGATATGATAACTGCAGAAGATAAATAAGGATAGTGTTTGCTACGACTAAAAAGACAGAATAAAGAAAACAACATTTCAACAAAACCAGCAATAAAATCTTGCACGAACTTTGAGAATAATAAGGATGAGGAGATCTCAAAATCAGATAACGGTTATTCAGTAGCTCTATTACACAAATATAACTATTTTGAAAAGGTTAATGAAGGCATGTAAACAAGAGTGTGAAGAAATTACGTCACCAGTGGATAAAATATATATATATATATCTTACCTGTATAATACATATTGTTCAGAAACGAAAAGACAAATTTCCACAGCGGTCGATAGTATTGTTGAAATTAGAGCAAGGGTGACAAGCACTCTTACATTTTGGTTCGCTAGTCTATTATTCATGATTTGCAGATATAATTAAGTGAAGAAAACAAATAACTGCAGTTACCTTTGCATCATAAATACTTTTATTCTGTTATCATGGTCCAATCAGGTAAAATTAAATAATTAATTCAAGTTAATTATAATTTGCTGTTCGGTGCCAAAAGCTTGAGCTGGATAAATTTATCCAATAAGTAACGTTTAATTTATAATAAAAATGACTTAGCATTTAATACGCGGCAATTTAAAAATAACGGAATAATTTGATAGCTTAATTCGCACATGAATCGTTTTGACGAAAAAAAGTTATTTATAACTTATTTTGAGGCCGGCAGGCCAGAAGAAGAACTAATTGTTTCAAAGGAATCAGTTATCACAGCTTCAGCTAGCAGACGACTCATTATCACCATCATTATAAAAATAGAAAGCTGTTACAGTGAATATTAATTTTTACTGATTTTTAACGTATTTCTCCCCTTATTATCTTCTTCAACCACAGATACTACTTGTACGTCTTCTTGTGACTAGCTAGACACCCCTTTTTGGGTTCACACCAATATCGTTTCTGTGTATCGTTTGTGATATCCTCTGAGTAAAAGACGAATAAAGTTGCAAATAATCGAAATAGACACCCTGATCTGTTGAGAAAGAAGCAGAATGCGAATACTTTGCGTAGATCAGTGTTCCAGTGAGTGTTTTATTTATTTTACAATTACTGTGTATAAACTACAAATCACGCATATGAAACCTATGACATCTCAGTTATATTTGTCTCTCAAGAAGTCTGTACCTTGAGTTAGATAGCTTATACTACAAAGACGTGAACGAATTCACTCACTAATGTATCCATAACGAGGTAGAACTCATTTGGTTTAATCAATCAGACACTTAAGTGTTAGGCAGAGGGATAACGACTACAGTTTTAAATTACGCACGAATCCTCCTTCATAAATTTGAAGAGAGATAGAACAAAAATTGTTGCGGAATAACATGGATCCAATTTTTTCGTAAGATGCCATCAGCTACGTACATTGTATAATCCTTAACAAAGTAAGTCAGTGTACAATGTTAACGTACTTTTGTTGATGTTCAAGTCACACTTCTAACGAACTCACTCAGTAAGAAAAACATCCAAATTCAAAGCACAACAAGAAGTAAAGGAGTCAACTTATTCTTCGCTTCAACGAGGAATAGGGAAAGATACCGATGGCTGAAAGACGTCAGGAATCCAATCCCCGGATAAGTTGTATTCCCATGCAATCAAAAGTTAACATGCTGGCAGAAAATGTTCTCACCATGTGTAGAAAAGCACCCGAATAACAAGAGAAATGAGAAATAGGTTACGAATTGCTAGGGCTGTGTTAGCGCCTTTGGAATTGAAGTGGACGCACCAGATTGTTGACTACATAGCCAGTAATCTGAACTACTCATTCAGACGAAAAACACTAACATATTGACAGTGTAGCTATCATGAAATCACCACCGGAATCGAAAGCCATTGTACAGGGGAAACCACTCTCCTCGAGTATCATGACAGTAACATTCAACTCGAAAGCAAAGGAAGTTACAATCAAGCAATGCTAAGCACAGTTCTACAGACAAGGCAGACCAAGATAAAAGGAATACTCAAGTAAAGAAGTGAAGTCAGTAATGAACAAGACACTAGACAGATGAAAGCATCAAAATTCTGGTGATTGATGTAATTACCAACCAATCTGCGAGTAGACAATACAGGAAGAAAACCTGTCACGGGTTTAGAGGCGATCAATGAAATCAGTGAGAGCAGAGAACCCTTCGCAGACCTCTACTCTTTTAATGATTTAATGAATGGAAGTAGACTGCACAAGCACATCCAAAAACCGACGTTGGTTTCATCAAACAGACATATCAACCACCAGATAGACTTCATCTCAGTTTCAAGAATGTGGAGAGGCGCTAGTCGAGACAAGATAAAGTAGACAGTTGGATGTAGGCTTAGGTAACTGTTTAATGCAAGGCAACTAGAAGACAAAGTTAAACCCGTCCAAAAAGATGGATACACACCACAATTCAAGTGCGAAAATTCAGAAACTGAAGGACGAAAATACAGAACATAACTTCATTGCAGTCACCAGGAAAAGTTGGAGATGCTGTGCAACAACAACGAGAAAACCTGCATGACTGAACACCAGGAATCCCTGAAATCATTATAAAAGGAAACGTATGTAAAAACCTTTGGAATGACGAAGAGGCAAAACAAGAACTGGTTCCTTACGTGGAGGTTGATATTGCAGAGGAAGAGAATGATACATACGATGAAATAGTGCAGAAATAAATATTGAAAGCAGAGCGGTGAACAAGCTACAACGCACTGCACAAATAGGCAAAGAATATTGCTAGGAAAGGCAGAAAACGCATCGACGATGCACCGACAAGTGCAGCGGGACAGGCTGCAGGTAAGAGATTTCACATCATTGTGTAAAATAACCAGGTCGCTAACCAGCAAGAGGTCAACGAATATAAGTCCAGTAACGGTGAAGGAAACCCAATAACTAAGGAGGTGAAGCAAAGGAAGCGCTGAACTGACCACTTGGAAGGACTCTTGAAATGATCACCACCTGCAGCTCATTCAGAAATACCACCAGTTGACACTGAAGTACTAGTGAACACCAACGCCCCAACAAGACCAGAAATATGTAAAGCCAAAAAATTATTCGGTTGCAAATATTATGTCAAAAGTAACAGAAAAACATGTCTCCTGTACCATATAGTGGACAGGAAATAATGTTTCAATAACATGGGAGTAAAAGCAACAACATTATGTACTCTATGCATAATGAAATAATCTCAGCGCGTCAGTAGAACATGGGCATAAGATAGGATCCTAGCAGTTTGAACCTCATGTGCTGCACAAGAATTAGTTCGACTGTGATTGAAGATGTCACTATAATTGCTGTAAAATGTTAGTAGAATGCAAATCATCCAGACTTTTTAGTCTTCGATAGAGTGAATTGTTGTCTCTCAAGAGAAAATGTATTAGTACTTTTCTAAAACAATATTATTTTTGACCAGCCTTTTTTGACTTTGAAATTTACACTGTTGGTGGGAAATACCACCACAATCTCCTTGAGAAACTGATCACAATTTACAATCTGCCTAATAATATTAATTACTGAACTGAGTCATACCGGGCATAGCGTTGATTTGGTCGACTCTTGATGAGTGACACGACCATCCGGTGTGTAGATTCCTTAGATTCGGCCAGCAAACACTACTGGTTGATTTCGGTGGAATACAACTACTCATGTCAATCAATCAGTCGTACATGATATAATTATTTTCCTTTTTTTAGTTGTCAGTATCTGTAAACTGCTAGTTACCACTAAAAGTCTTTTGATCCCAAAAAGCTTTCATACCTGAAAGGAAACAACTGCAGCTGTATAGACTTTACCACGAAAAGAAAGCTTTTGACTCAGTTCAGTATCGAAAAACATTCTCAGTGATCGATCCACGAGTTACAAGAAAAGAAAACTATACTGTGCTGAAATGAGTTTGACATTACCTTTTTTCTTTCCTTCAAGTTCCCTAGTGGAACATTGGGCCTCAAGCTAGTGGCTTGAAGTTTCTGTAGCAGTGTTTAATTTTACGGGATGGGGTTGCTAGCCTTATGGCCAACCTTCCCTCTTTACCAGCATTATTTCTGGCTTGGTGAGGTAAAGGAGTGTGTCGGCCAGTGATCGAACCCCAGACCATGTGCATGGTCGGCAAGCGTCCTAACCGCTATGCCACCGACATTGCCTTAATGTATCATTATCCCCTATATTTGAATATACTTTTAAACAGCTGTTAATTGAATGTTTGTATATCGGGCGTACATTAAATACGCAAGGGTGATTAATGCGAAGATTATCTGTCAGTGATAGACAGATATTTGCTACATAGACTGAAGACGAAACGTCATGCGCTACTTCAAGATTCTATTGGTGAATACTGAAGGATCTTCAAAAAATATCATCTCAATTTTTCAGTAACATTTCAAAAGACTTATGTGCTATAAAGTAACCAAAATCTTTTTGGGAGATCAGGTTAGTGTGTTGATTAAATTCTCCTTTGTGGTATTTCATATACATATGGTGAATGAATTCTTGTATCAGTTAATGTCCAATAATAAAGGGTGAAGCAGGGGAGCAACGATGACGCATTATTATCTTCGTATTCCTATTAAGAAAACAGTCTTCAATTTAACCATCTAGTCTTAATCTCAATAATTTAAAAATTCACATTTACACATTTAGAAAAGCAACAAACTTAGCGCATAAAAACATTCTTATTCAACTAGTTCCTCATCATCGGCTCTACACAGATACGTGGTGTTTTACATCACAATCGTAATAATCTTTTCGTTATTTCACTCCATAATAACTATTTTATTTTTATTTTTGATTACAGATTGATTCCACACTGTATTTTTGGTACAAGTATGGAATTTTCAGCATGGATATCGGTAGCCCGGATTTTGCAGGCCGACCATAGATATCAGGTGTTCGTCGGCAGGGATCGAACCTCGGACCATGTGCATGGTCGGCGAGAGTCCTAACTACTGTGCCACCGACGCACATTCAATTTAGGAGGGGTTGAAAGAAAGAGATTAAGGTCATCAAACCAGTTAACTGGTGGAGATTGAAGTCGAGACATCAGAGTTTTGAGGGGGGAGTGTAAATGATTACGTATTCAAGGTCAACTAATTCGTAAGGGGTAAGTAACAAGTTATTACATAACCAGAAAATTTCTAAAACATGGATGACTAAGAAGAACAGAATGACTCAACAGAATCACATAAGATACATACAAGTTAATCGATTAACCAGAGTTGCAATCATAATAGAAAAAGGGGAAAGATAGTTAAAAGGAGAGAACAAAATCATGTATAGCACTCAATGTATATAATGTAGTTGGTCATGGCAATGAGTGGAGCCACACAAATTTATTTCGAGCACACCAAATCAGCTCTTTCAAGTGGTTTACGATTTCTTTTGCTGTGTGTATGACTGGTAGTCGTAGAGCATGCGAAGGTGTGGGTGAATGATCACAGTGAGAACTTACTGCCCAGTCTTGGCGAGATGAGTTAGTATTGCGCTGCGTGTAGCTTTGTTTGAACCATTGCAAAAGCCAAGATTCGAGATGATTAAACATTTGACAGTGAACTTGTTTGATAGTATGCCCAAAGTTACTAGCTCTTTGATGGCAGTCAAACTGGTAAATACGTGTGGAGGATGCGAACAAGGCAGTTTGTCTTTAATTATTCAACTGAGTGTTGTTGGCTAGTGAATAAGCAGCATAACATAACTCAGTTGAAAGTCTTTTTCAAGGCCTCTTCCAGACGTTATGATACAGTCTCAACATTAACACCTCCGGAATACTTCGTTGTCTTTCGCTTGAACAAATAACTCTAGCCCGGTGAAACAAACGTCTAGCCAAGTCACGTTTGTACTGTAGATGGACAAAACTCAGAAAGTGAGTGTATTGCCCAGTTGATGTAGGTTTCTGATTTAAATATCTCCATACTGACCTGCCAGTATCGGAATACTTCTCCCATGCAAAATTAAGGGTAATAAAACACCATTTTACACTATATATTCCTGAATATATCAGAAAAACTCACTAAAGGTTGATTGTTTTTCTGATGAATTAGACAAAGCAGTGTAATCTTACCGGCGTAACACAAATGCGACAAACAGTTACGTTGTTAGCACTTAAGAATAGAAAGCCTTGTCTAGCCGATTTTTATATGATAACACTGGCTGACAAATCCACCTTTGTACAAATTACCATAAGACTGAAAAATATCGCTGTTCTTAGTAGATTTATGCAACTAAAACACGAAAACAGGAAACCTGTGGTACTTGAGTAAAGCACAGATTTGAGCACGCATTCGCTAATAATTGATCAGCCAAACGATTATTCTAAACGTCATGGTATAATTTTAAGCATTATTGAAAATCTTGCCAGTAGAATTCACGTGGAATAACAGATATCGTATGTCATGCGAATTAGCCATCAATTCATCTACTAATCCCCACGTGTGGTATTGTGAGTACACAAACTACATAGCCTGCCTATATCACTGCTGTCTGGCTTGATAATTACGCCACTTCCTTTCGTAATGCCTAAGCTCAGTGGATGATGTATTTGACTTTGAGTCAGTAAATCGAAGTGCCTCATCCTATTCCAGAAGCAGTATCTACTGATGACTTCTCTAGGCATCAAACCCAGGAAATTTATTGTACACGTACAGTACATTTAGGAGTGACCTATGAGATCTAACTTCTGTCATTTCGTCACTGGATTCTAATACGATGACTCAATGGTAAAAGTGATCTATTCTTAAAGTGTGAATCAGATACACTCGACCCCTTTCGTTGCCACGGGTGCGCACAGTACAAAGATCCCAAAATAAAATGCATGGACTGTTCAGTGTTCCTAAGTTTTCAATGCATCTCTGAATGATTTTGCTTCGTGAGAAATCTACATCTAAACTTATATGGCTGTCGATTAACTTTGTAGTGACTACACCTGTTTCTTACTGTAGTGGTTTACTGTTATCAAATATCTGTTTTTTCTATCTCACAGAAGACTGTTTAATCACAGAAAGTCTATTTGAGTCTAACAGTTCTCATGATGCACTCCCTAAAACGATGTGTGTCATTCGGCTTCACGTTGTGCGTATCGTCACTGGAGTTGATTGATAAGGGTTAGAATGGTGGGCACAACTGCAAACCTAAATTATTCGGGGTACATCAAAACAAACTGACTGGAGAACTATTGTTGTATTCGTATCACTGGTCGTAATTGCGCTTCACTGAGACATATACTGAACATAAACTACTCTTTTCTAGACATTAAATTTTATGTATAAGCTTTAGTTATAATTGTCATCAGTTTCATACTCATGTTATTGTATTTTCGCATCCTTAATGTGATTGAAAGTGGAAATAAGATTCGTGGAACACTATTCAAACATAAAGACGATATTTTGTAGTTTTAATGCCTACAGCGATACATTAAGATCAAACCCAAAACTTCGCATAATACGAAATTCAGGTACACAGGCTCCTGAAACATTGACCAAAAAAGAGTAAATTTCACTAAACCCCAATTGAACTGCTCCATATGACATCATAAAGTCAGAATTGCAAAAATTACCTCTTTATCTCGTAGATCAGATTCATTCTCAGCCCAAAAGATGTAGAAACGATTGATGGGTCGATAAGAACAACACCCTAGACTTCATACCAACTGCATCCTATTTCTGTTTCGAGGATTACAGGCGGAAATCCTCTTTGACGGTGTCATCAGCCGAGAAGAAATAAATACCCACACAATTCCGTAAATCTGATCTCACCCCTAAATAACACCTATAGCCAGCATATACTGTACCCGTCACTTTAACTGATATTACACAAAATGGTTACCGAACTTTTTCTGCTCTGAGATCATAAACACCGAATGCAGCCGGAAAAGCAAAACGAGTAGTCTCTTAAAATTAGGTGGCCAAGATAACATCTGGTAATTCAAAATACATAAATTTCAGTTAGCAAAAAAGTCGCACCATATGACAGCTATCTCCCAAACGAAGTAGTGGAAAAACGGTGTTTACCAGAGAAAAAAAAGAAACCATATATGAAACAGTTAGAAAAGAATTCTCAAAGTGAGAAACAAAAATAATAACAATTCTGAGCTATGTATGCACAAAAAATTATCAAGGGTTTTATGCAGTATTAACTACATAATATGCAGTTGCTAATATTGCATCACTGTTTGATATTTACAGTGAACTCAGCTAATATGGAATTACAATCTACCACATTGCCCAAACTCTACACCTACACAAATTACTTACTTATAAGTGCATTTCAATAGTATACTCAAAATGTTTGATTTTTTATTTTCCACGAATTATTACCACAACTTTAACCTTATTGTTTTGATATGCTGAGTTTTATGTAGATTGATTTGGAATTTTTTTTACTTTTGATTACCCTGGCCAAATTTGGAATCTCTAGATTTATGGCTGTGATATTCGGTCGATTGTCCCTTGAATTTATGCATTTTCGCATACATAAGTTTCTTATATATTATATATATATATATATATATATATATATATATATATATATATATATATATATGCAATATAGCCCACTTGGAGAGTGAACTTCTGTGACATTATTTTGTGGGCAGTCTCGCTGAGTGGTACGTTCAGGGGAATTATATTTACAGACGGTTGTAGCGAAGAAAATTTTCTTTTCGACGAAGTCATCAATTATATCATAGATTTATTATATTTCTGATACCCGTCTATCTCTTTTCATAATTTAGACTTACAGCTCAAACAACTAGAGCCAGCACGAAATATACGACGAGTTCTGTCGGAATCTTAATATTCTGCCAATAGCATCAAAACGTTTAGATATGGTCATTTTAGTTCAGTGTTAGTTCAATGCTCAAAAGAGGGTGCTGTGCCAGTCAGAAAAGTAAACAGGTATCACTTGTGGAGTCGAATGTACACGAAGCAACAGTCGTAATCATCTTTTACGATTTTGTTCAGATAAGTACTTGTCCCTCGTGAGCAACTGTGGAATACGTAACAATATGATTGTACACTTTTTTTCTTAGATGGTAGATTCATGTTGAAATATAGATTACTTTCGAGCACAATCTAAAATACAGTGTACTGTTGGTCGCTTTGTCTTCTCACTAGTCTATACTGTCTACTTACCTCACTCATAACCGTGTTGTATACTTTGGATTTTTGCAGGAATCTCTTATCCTCATCTGAAGGCTATTCTACAACCGGTGCACAGCTTCTACCAGTAGACACGACACCAGCAGTGAACGCTTCTGTGGATTATATTAATAATTTGTAGCTATGGACTTTAACTGTACATCCAAGTAACCGTTTGATTAATATAACCCATTACTGTATCTTTTTTATAATATATTGCTACACTATCATCTCATTAACTTGGATTTTTATTCTCATACTTGTTATGTTATTGAGTTCCCAAGACAGCCCCCTACACACCAACTGCAAGCATCAGGACAGACTGTTTAACCCGATGAACTCAGTCATCACATCAATGATGCATTCATCTAAATAACATAATTTTAAGTTATCAGTAGGTAAAGTAGACAGAAGAATACGGTTGCTTTTGGCACACATGGATAGACCCTGACAGCTACATAGATTGTGCACACACACACATACTGATTCAACTGAACGGAAGTATAAAGTAGGCTACGCTACAAATTCTCCATTTGGATAGAAATAATCTACCACGTATCTGAGACTGACAGTAAGATTTGTACGCAGGGAGTCTAGCATAATATGAAGTAAGTTGTAGCCATGGTGTCGCAGGCAGTTAACAACATTAGACCAAAGGGTGGTGAATAACGGTGTATTTCTGCTGCCTCATTAGGACTAACAAACTCAAGAACACTGTTCCTGATAGGTGTGAAGATCAACAAGGGACGACAGCTACTAAATGTATTCGCTACAACCGTGGACAGAGAGGTGGCTGAGAAAAAATATAAAGGCACAGGTAGTAGGTGATACTAGACAACTATTCGGACTCATCGGGTAAATGGGTAGTGAAAACCCTATGATAAGAGAAGTGATTTCCAGTAATAACAGCATTCTAGTTATCTCTCAGGATGGACGACTGAAACGTTTCAGGGAACACTTTAAGAAGAAAATCAGTTGAACGACAGCTAATGAAGAGTTTTCATCTAATACGGTAAAAACAAGTGCCCAGTCTCACCTAACTTAATGACTTGCTCATTTGCTAAACAGTCCCAAGCATGGATATTGAGGGATGTTTGGGTGTGAGGCTAGCGACCCTACACAACATAATCTATTAAAGTGCTAGAGAAACTTGAACGCAAAAAATACTAAAAATACAAAAACATCAAATAACAATCTTATTTTTTTTTCGCTGGAATTGGAGATGCGAAATGACGCAACGGGCTGGTGAAAGCCTTCGGGAAGCCAGTCAAACAGTCGACGTGTCTTCTCTCGATGAGACAGAACAAGAATCAGGACGTGGAATGTACGTTAAATGTACGAGACTAGAAAGACTCCCCAAGTAAACAAAGGAATGAGGAGATATAGTATAGAAGTCCTGGGAATCTGAGAGAGCAGATGGAGTGGATGTGGACAACCGAAATTGTCAACTGGAGAGTCAATAGTCTACTCCAGTCTGGTCTGGTCCCTCGGACGACAACCATGAACACACTTAGGCAGTGAGTGACTATCATCTTGTCGCCAGTGGCAGCAGCCAAAGCCCTAATGCAGTAGGAACCAATTTCCTCCTACAGGCTCATGACAACAAGATTCAACTCAAAAGGAAAGAAGGAAGGAAGGAAGGAAGCAAAGTCGCAATTATCATGCAATACTACGCATAGTGCTACAAACAACGCGGAACAAGAGGAGAAAGAAGATTTCTATACAAAAGTGTGAATATAATGGACAACATACCGACTGAAGACAGCGAAATCCTCATGGGTGATATGAATGCCAGCTGAAGTGGGAGCAGATAATACAGGTAGAGAACTCATCATGGATCGACAGGCTCTCACTCGGCAACATGAATGAGAACGGAGAAATCTTTGCAGACTTAAGTGGTTCCAACGATCCGGTGATCAGAGAGAGCGTGTACACGCATAATGATTCACACAAAGTACTACGGATTTCGCTTGATGGACACATCACAAACCAGATAGATGTCGTATCAATGGTGCTCAAGGAAATAGAGACGCAGCCTGGTGGATACAAATTCAGGAAGGGTAGCGGATGTGGGCTCAGATCAATATGTGGTTCAACAAACCTTCAAGCTGAAGCTTAAATCCGTGAAAACGAGTGCAGACATGCCACTGTAATTAAAGTTCAACATTCAGAAACTGAATTACAAAACTACAAGGGATGCCTTCACCGCAGATCAGATCACAGCACAGTCGGATACACTACGTGACATCACTGAGGATACCTCTGAAGGAGATGTTTAAGGAAACGTGTACAAGTGTTTTAGGGAGAAAGAAGAGACAAGACAAGGAATAGCTCTCAACAAATCACTGTCAATGGACACCTACTTGGAAGCCAACAGAAGAGAGGAGGATGGTGAAAGAGAAGACTCAATCCAAGGATGCACAACGGAAGAAGGAGCAGCTGAATTCAATGTATACTGCACTGAATAACGAAAGAAGTGAAGAGGAGTGTTGGGAATGACAAAAGACAATTCTACGACACTGACCGCCAAATTAAGCATAACAGGTAGGCCACAGGTAGGAGGTACGTCAGAACACCATATCAGACAACCAGGCCGCTCGCAATCCAGGAAGAGAGCAACCAAGAGTATAAAGCCAATTAAAAGTGCTCAAGAGAACCTGATGACCAAAGAGGAGAAATAAATCAAACAATGGGCTGATCACTTCAAAGGACTCTTAAATCAACCATCACCTGCAACTCTCCCACATATACCACCACCATCAACAGAACGCCCAGAACAGCCTGCCAGTGGACACCATTCCTCCGACTAAAGAAGAAATCATGAAAGCGATCAAGCTACAGCACACCGTCCAGGATGCCATCAAGACCAGACGGAATCCTTCCACTCCAAAACACTGAAAACGGACCAAAACAAGATGGCAGATATGCTGACACCATTATTGCAAAAGGTTTGGAAAGAAGAAAGAAAGGCTACCTCGCCAAGCTGCCAAAGAAGGGTGACTTACAACCCAATCTGCAAGAACTGGCGTGGAATCATGCTGTTGTCCACGCCAAGTAAAATATTTAGTCGCGCATTTCTGCAGAGCCTAAAAAAGCACTGAATTCAGGAAAGGCTAGTGATGTGCTGATCAAATTGCAACTCAACGCATCATCATTATCATCGAACAGAACATAGAATTTAGATATGACTGAAAAGGTTTGTAGCTCGGATGGATGATTCTGATGTAGTTGTGTAGCTCTGTGTCAACCAAAAGGCTTAACAGAGAAGGAAGATAAAACCAACATCATCTACAAAATAAATTGTAACAACTGCGAAAAACACTATATTGGCCAGAGTGAACGCCCCTTCGTCTTCGTATCCATGATCATAAGCTAGCCGTCAAAAGACATGACATCCACTCCCTCATATCACTACATACAGACAACTATGGACATCAGTTCGACTGGGACAACGTTCAAATATCAGACAGAGGAAACACCAAAAATGCTATAGAATTTTTGGAAGCCTGGTATTTCAGCGAGTCATGAATCAACAGACACATCAACATAGAGAAAATTTACCAATTGCCAAGAAGGAAACCTAACACACAAAGGGTCAAACGATCATTTCCAATACAAGTAGCCTAGAGGGTGTGAAAACACACAAAAACAACCAATCACGTTCAAGATCACCAGGAGAGATGACTAATAATAATAACTGTTATATTATTATTTCCTCAAGTTCCTAGAGGAACATAGGTCTTCAGCCGAACGTCTCCATTGCGTTCGGTTCGCTGCCAGAGTTTTCACCTGGCTCCAGGTCTACCCACATGCTTTCATCTCCCCTTCGAATCACCTCCTTCTCCTCAATGTCACCCTCTCACTGACGACCAACTCGCCTCCTTCCATTAGGGTTTCACTCGAGGACCTGTTTGGTGATTTTACTCACTTGATGGTTTTCTCAGAGTATGGCCAGTCCACCTCCATTTTCTCCTGCTTATTTGTTGCACAACTGTTTCCTGCTGGGTTGGTTCGCTCATTGACAGAGATCCCTGTTGCTGATCTTTTCTGGCTTTCTGATCTTGAGCGGAGTGTTGAGCGAAGACAGCTGTTGATGACGTTCTGTAGTTTGTTCAAAGTGCCCTTTGTGACGCGCAAATTCTCTGATTCGTATGGGAGCACTGACTTCACATTGGAGTTGAAAAATCGGATCTTGTTTTTTGTGCTGAGTGCTATTGATCTTCACACAGATTTAAGAGTAATGAGAGCTTAAGTCACTTTCCCGATCCCCACTTTGTTATCTTCATCAGTTCCGCCGCCTGTAGTTGAAACGGCGATGTTTCCTAAGTAGGTAAAGGAGGTTGCTTCTTTAAGATTTCTCCCAATTATTCTGATTGCTGTCTGTTGTTGCTGTTAGTCAGGAATCTTCATCATCTCTGTTTTCTTAATGTTCACCTGAAGGCCTATCTTCTATGGATACTTCTTCTGCCAACTTGTTGCTTTTCACTTGGATATCTTCCAGTTTTTGGGAGATCAGACAGATATCATCGGTGAAATGCAGATCCTCCAAGTTCTTTTTTGTGTGGGTCCATTTTTTGCCTGCCTTCTTGTCGCCCGCTCTCGATCTGCCACATTATCCAGTCTACCGCAATCAGAAACATCACTAGAGATAGAAGGCAGCCAGCTTGTCTTATTCCCGTCTTCACTTCGAAGGATTCTGTGAGCTTCCCGTTGTGGGTTACTTGGCATGCTGCATTATCGTACAACTGTTGGATGAGATGTATAATTGTCGATGGGACCCCTTGATAGTAGCGAAGTAGTTTCCAAATCACCTGTCGTTCGACGCTGCGCTGTCAAAGGCCTTTTCAAAGTCGATGAATTTGAGACAGAGAGGTGACTGCCATTCTAAGCTTTGTTGAATGATGATCCGTAGTGTGGCGATTTGATCAATTCATGACTTGTTTCTCCTAAATCCAGCCTGTTCCAGTCGAAGTTTTCATCCAGGTGTTGGCTTGTTTGATGCTCTCCAGGATGATGCGGCTTAGTATTTTGCTTGGGATGGACAGAAGCAGAATGCCGCACCAGTTCTTGCTTTGAACTAAGTCCCCTTTCTTTGGCAGTTTGAATAAGTAGCCTGATAAACTCTCAGAGAAATCTAAAAGCTCGCGCAAATAATTTATCCAGCTCAGAGGACACAACTACATTGAAATCGAGGACATAGAATGGCAGCCAAACCTCTACATCAGCTTCGTCAACTTCAAAAAGGCCTCTGACAGACAGCATTGTTCGAGAAGTAGTTTGGAAACTACTTGAACACTATAGGGTACCTCAAGTCTTTGTCAAACTCATTCAACAGCTGGCCATATGACAATGCCTGCCACGTGTCAGGTGATGCACGACGGAAAACCCAGAGAAGCCTTTAAAGTTAAGACAGGAGTGAGACACGTCTGCATGCTTATTATCATCGATGATATTCTTAATTTTCGTGGACTGGATTATGCGTCAGACTTTGTACTGGGAGTGAGAAGACAGGAATCATCTGCACTGACCGATAAGAAGACTCTAGAAGATCTGGATTTCGCAGATGATATATGTCCAATGTCACACAAACTCGAAGACTTACAGGCGAAAACCAACAAACTAGCAGAAGTGGCTAGCAGTGGTCACAGGACTCCTGGTGATCACAGAGAAAACGGAGGTGATGAAAATAACCGACCAACAGCAACAACAACAACCAACACCAACCACTATCAACGGGAGATATTTAAGAAAAATTGCCTCCTTTATTTATTCAGGGAGCATCTTTTCAACTACAGGCACGCCGAACGGATGACGACGTCAAAGTCTGAATCGGAAAGGCAGGATACGCAATCATCAACCTGACTCAGGGATTATCAATCTCGTGGACTTAGATTATGCAGACTACAAAATCCTCCTGGAACCAGGCGCTAACAAAACGAGGATATATCTCAGTATTTAAGTACAAATCTTCGTATGTTTAACATGATAAACCCTAACAATAAAAGGAAGAGGATGCTGCAGAAGTAGAAGTGACGTGGTTCACCGTGTCGAACAATTCACTTGTTTAAGAAATAGCATTAATTTCTGAGGAAATTGTTGGTGACGAAAGCTCATCATGGTTACGAAAGCCGTGTGTGGCATCTGCCAAAGTACACCGCCTCTAGCGTAGAGGTGGTATCCGACCATCGACCTGATGACGGATGCATTGCGAAGCAAATCACACCTTCCTACTTTAGTGATGTGAGAAACGGCCTTTAAAAGAGAGAGACATGACGAGATTATCTGTATCTGACTAAAACGTTTTCTTCTAGTCTGACATAGTGTGTAACACAGTGGTAACGTGAAGGGTGTTAGGTGAGGACAGCAGCTAATCCGTGAAGTTTTGAAGCCACATTTCTTCAGAGAGGTGCGACACACGATGCACACACATCAAGCAGTAATAATCCAAGTCGAGAAATATTAGATGACAAAAAATAGGATGAAAAATGTAAATGGACTTCATCTATGCCCAATGCTATCTACAGAAGAATGGAATTCCTAAATAAAGACTAACACACAGGTACGAGAAATGGGGACATAAATAGGAAATGACCTCAAAAATGATGGATGACAAAATGTGTGAATACATTCGACAGTATCAAAAAGTTTAATTAATTAATACAATTTAATATAAAAAGTTAAATTACAACCAAGCAATTGAACAATAAACAGCCTGAATTTCCATGCAAAAACGCATCAGACAGTCCAAGGAAAAGACAAAAATCATTCAAGTATACAAAAAATCAATGAAATTTACACAGAAATTTCACAATCGAAAACGCTTAAACACACAGTGACACAAAAATGAGGTTCCATAAAGGGCAACCAAAAGTTTATGACAGGTAGTGTGAAAGGATATCTTCTCCAGTTGTTAAACTTGTCAGTCAACCGACAGAGGAATGTATTGCGACTGATGAAGGCAAAATAGACATTTTGATGGCACAGTTAATAAAGCTTGCTTTAGACAGACAACCTTTCACGTGCAGTCACTTGAGCAATGTACCCAGGTGTACTTCAAAGAAGAATAAATGCTCGCAGCAAAGCAGATTTGGCGATCAGGTGTGACGTTGTACGCAACCACGCAAATTTCAACTAACCAAGTTTTTGTGTACTGAAAACTCCTGCAGACAGTGACAACTGCGGTTACTGACCAAAAAGGCCCCCGAAGTTGTGTATTTCATGTAGCGTGTGTATTCCTACTACTAATACTATTATTATTATTATTTTTATCATTATTATTACCATTATGATTATGATTGATTGCCTGCATTACAAGTCTCAGCGGCATCTCTGTATCGCACTCTTTTCTGTCGCCTCACTTTCCACTGAATCCCTGACTGCCAACAGTCTTACATTTCATTAGAATTAGTCGGATTTAGAAATTTGGCTAATTTTTCTAGGATATGAATATTATGTGTAATATATGGTGCTTTTGCGAGGTGCATTTCCAACAAGCTGATCACACATTTGTTTTCTAGTGAATTTTTAGGAGAAAATGATTTTTAATATAAGTACACAACGAGATAAAACGAATAGAGTATATTAAGAATTATTAACACGACGTTCGGTGTTTTAATCCAATAAGGATTAACAAGCTATGTTAAGAGTAATAATATACTGTTAATGAACACACAGGAGGTGCTTGTGTTTATGGATAGCTATTGTCTCTGAGTACTTCGACAAACGCCCTTTACTATTTTTATAGATGCTGTTAAAGCTGTGTCAACATCAATCTCATTTCTGTCTGTTTTCGACATAGAACTTTGCACTGATGTGCGACAGTTCGAGTCGCCACACTCCATGTAGCACACAAAGCAAGAGAAAAAAAGTAGAAGAAATGAATAATAGAGACAGTAAACAGAGGTATGAGACAAAGGAATAGTAAATAACGAAGAACAATATACTTTCATTGGAAATCATGAGTCACAGGGAGTAGATGAATCTGCGCTATGCGTTGAGAACGATCTTGAGCCATATCACCTATTGTTTCCAGTCATTGGTTTTTACCGACCCGAGGACTCCAACCAGGAAGTCTACACCTTCCTACGTGGCTTAAACTAACTGTTGTAGATCTTATTGAATGGTACCAGGTTTTGTTTTGACCGCCGCTAGCTCTTTTCCAGCCTGACCCTATGTCAGCTAACATTGCCCGTCGAGGAAGGCGATGACTAGGCATACGTAACACATGTCCTAACTATCTCAGTCGATTGATTTCCCCTGTTTACCTATAACTCGACGCCTAACCTCAGTATTGCTCACTTTATTATACCACTTCACACGGGAGATAGAGAGCAGGCACCTATGATCAAAGACAGCTAATCTTTTCATGTCTTCCACTCTCAATGGCCAGGTCTCACAGCCATAAAGGAGGACGGAGCGGACTGATGAGCAATACACTCGCTCTTTGGTTGATAGCCGGATATCACGTCTACGTCAGAGACCACGTAAACTGGAATATGAGAAACTAGCCCCCTGTATAAAAACCGTGCTGAGATTTCGTCAGAGATCAACCCGTCGGCACTGGCTGATGGTACTTCCCAAATAAGTGAAGCGGTCAATGTGCTCTACCACTTCACTTCCTATTTCTAAACTAGGAATCAGTGTGGTCCAGTCCTGTAACATCATCTTGCATTTGGCGAGAGCGAATCGCATTCCAACCATTCGTAGATTGCAGCTCAAGGTGTTCAAAAGACTCTGCATTTTGTCAGCATCCTCACCTAGAAGGACTATATCGTCTGCATATTCAAAGTCAACGAGATTATCCTCTGGTAGCAAGTCAGTCCCTGAGTCGCTGAAGTGAGTTAGGGTTAAGTCGATTAGTACATCTATGATGAAGTTGAATAGAAATGGGGATAATGGGCATCCCTGATGGACACCACTGGTCGTCACCACTTCAGATAACAACTCACCGTAAGCCCTCACCTGACTGCTTGGGTTCGAGTAGAGTGCCTTAATCAGTGCAATGTATTTTCTTGGCATTCCCTTTATAGCCAAGCATCGCCAGAGTACCTCTTGGTCGACACAATCGGATGCCGCATTTAGGTCAAGAAATATAATGATTGTTGGACGCCGTAGTAATGTCCATATTCTAGAATATGTCGAAGGGTGAAGATATGATCAATACACCTTCTTCCCGGTCTAAAGCCTGCCTTATGGTTCACATGTGCCCTCCTGTAGGAGATGTGTTGATGATGTTGTTTTGATATGGGATGATCGCGAAGTCACGAGTCGTCTAATGGATAGACCTAACATATCTTACCAGCTGGCATTTAGACATACCTCTGAGTCTAACAGACAATGACTCAATAAGACGATCAGTTTACAGAAAACCAACTTGGACAGGACAATACTTGGACTTTCAAACCTTCTCTACATTACAGTACAAGAAAGGCTTGGTGGAAGGCTTGTTGAAGAGGATTCAGAGTAATTGTACAGCTGATTTTATAGAGAAGGAAAATTAAATTCTGATAGATACTCTTGCTGAAAACGAAAATCTCTTAAAAAATTTAAATAGGTGCAGAGGTCAATCAGTCTTAAAACCTACGTTGTAGTCAACCTCTAAGAAAGATGTCTTCAACATAACAGCATTCAGTAGAGAAATACACAGAGAATTAACTCGGTCATCCGTAGGGCCTATTACCCAAACTGGCATGTAATCCTTGAAAATTTAAAAATATCCTACACTACTAATCTCAAAAGAGCACAAGTGATTACACCACATCCCACACTACTTACCAAATAAAGTGTGTGTGTGCGTGGGTACACATATATGGGGGGGGGAGTAATCGTGTTTGCGTGTGAGGGTGGGAGAGCATATTCTGTGAAGTAGTTTGATTGAGAGATGAAACTTGTAAAATAAATAGAAGCAGGTGGTAGACTAAAATATTTGTCTCTAGATAAAAATCTAATCGCTATGGAATAAAAGCTGAGTGTCAACACAGCTTAAACAACATCCATAAAAATGGTCAGGGGAGTTTGTCGAAATACTCAGAGGCTATAGCTACTCATAAAACTAAACAGTTCTGAAGTGTTCAGAAACAATATATTATTACTCTTAACAGAACTTCTGTGTACTCATCAGATAGAATAAATGAACGTCGTGTTAATAACTCTTGATAATCTCTATTCGTCTTTTCATATTGTATAAATATACTATCAAAAGATCCAAAAGACAGTCGTACACTTTTACGGGGGGAGGTGATAAGACCCAGGGTAAACTAGTATAGTACAATACAATAAATATCTTACAGTAACAGGCCAGCCTTTGTCTTTTGATATTTGCGTGGCTCAGTGAATCGGAAGGCACAACGGACAAATAGACGTATTAGCATATCAGTCGAGTTCACTACCGTTATAGTAAATAACAGGTGCAGACATAACAAAACAGCGACGGATTTATTCAGATCAGTTCAGTTATAACAATTGGCGACGGGGTTTTCATTCCGTTCAGAGCATCTATAGCATCTTTTCGACAGTGTTAATTTCATTCCACTTACAATGTCTATTTCTTTGCATGATCTCAAATCCATCTTGCAGCAGAAGCAAGTTCAGAACGAAGCAGCTCAACTAAAATTAATCGAAGTTCTCACTCAGAAGCTGTCCATTCAAGTTCCCTCAGTATCTCATTCAGATAAATATGAAAGCACCTCAAATTCTATCTGTGAGTTCAATTATGATGCAATGTCTGGTCTCGTATTTGATGCGTGATTCAACCGTTATGAAGACGTTTTTCGTATTGAATGTGCCATGTTTGATGACGCTGCTAAAGTCCGATTGTTATTGTGAAAACTGGGTACTGTCAAGCACAACAAATATGTTAATTTCATTCTGCCAAAGAACCCACGTGAATCATCTTTCGATGATACAGTCAGCGTTTTATCTCAAAATTTTGGTGAACAGTCATCCATGTTTAATATTCGGTAACAATGTTTTCAGCCAAGCAAAATGCCTTCCAATGATTATGTCACTTATGCTGGCAAAGTGAACAAGGAGTGTGAAGGATTCAAACCACACGAAATGACATCAGATCAGTCCAAGTGTTTGATTTTTATTTGTGGTTTGAAGAGCCCAGAAGACGCTGACATTCGAGCTCGACTTCTGTTACTCGTTGAGCAGGATCCGAAAATGACTTTACAAATGGTGAGAGCAGAATGCCAACGTTTAATCAACTTGAAACACGACACTGCTTTGGTAAAGCGTAAATCACAACGGTCTGAATGTAGCTCAGTTAACCCAGTGAATACTCCCCCGACCATCATTAAGCACACAGCACATCAGTCCCAAAATTCAGCTAGACCTCCGTCAGTGTGCTAGTACTGTGGTTCCTGGCATTTTGTCCGTTCAAGAAGCATAAATGCCGCAGACGTCACCGCTCTAGACATAAAGAGGGTTACTGTCCACCGCAGAAAAACTCTCCAACAAGGAATAAACATCATTATTTCAAGCTGAAACAATCCCCTCAGGTACAGACCATTTTTGCAAAGCCCACAGTCGATTATGCCAAAAGACGAAAGTATCTTACTCTGTCTATTAACAGCAAACCTATTCGTCTTCAGTTGGATGCGGCATCAGGCATCACCTTAATTTCCGGAAACACCTAGCGCACACTTGGGTATCCACAAATTCTTCCGACAGAGCAAATCGCTAAGAATGCTTCAAGAGATGTGTTAAAACTCATGGGTGATATGAACTGCCACGTTCAGTTTGGTGAGCATCAATTCTATGGTGTGTTCTATCTCACAAACCATGGTGATCTGAATTTACTTGGTCTGGACTGGTTAGATAAGCTCACCCTCTCAAATGTTCCGTTAAATTCGGTATGTTCTAATGTGTTACCTTCATCGAATGATTTCAATTCATACCATGCATCACATAAATCTCTGTTGCAACACTCGAGTCAAAAGCATGCATCATTCTTCCAGTTTACAGTTTATAGTTTACCATTTATTTAGGATACGAAGCTATGTGCCTGTGTTAATCCTTTCGATTTATTGCATACAGGAGGTCCAATCTTGCCTTGAATGAATCAACGGTTGGCGCTGATACGACCTGTTCCTGTAGGGTGTTCCAATGGTTCACAATTCGATGCGAAATACGGATCTCCAGACGCAGGCGATTCGACCGTGGCTTTTGAACCTTGAGGTGATGTCCTCGCAATTGGTTGGTGCTAGAAGGAAGAAATAATTTAGATAAATTAGCTCCAAAATCATTTCTTAGGATACGGTATGCTAGTATTAGGTCACCCCTAAGTCGTCTGTATGACAGTGGAAATAAACCCAGTCGACTTAACCTCTCCTCATATGACAGGGTTGAGAAACCCTTTATTAGCTTAGTTCCTACTCTTTGCACCCTTTCTAATAAGTCTATTTCGTATTTGAAACACGGGCTCGCTGCCTGGATCCCATATTCCAAATGAGGTCTGATATAAGTCGGATATAATATACGAAATATATCAGCGTCAAAGTTCGCAAAAGCCTTGCGTATGGCCCATAACATTCGAAAACCCTTAGTGGCTGCAGTTCTACAGTTTGTTGCTGTTTTCAAGTCATGCTGCACAACCACTCCCAAGTCCTTGTACTCAGTGACCACTGGGAGAGTAATGCCATTCATTGAGTAATTGTGCACGTGACTATGGATACATGCATAACTACACTCTTGCTTAAGTTAATCTCCAAGGCCCAGTGCTTACACCAATCACTTAACAAGTTTAAATCTTCCTGCAAAGCAAGTTGATCACTGTCATCGTGCAAAGCCCTCCATATCTTGATGTCATCAGCAAACAGTAAGCAGGATGACTTAACTACCGATGGAATCTCATTAACATAAATCAGGAAAAGAAGTGGGCCTAGAATTGTACCCTGAGGAACGCCACTCTTAACCGATTCCCATGTTGATAAAACCCCGTTAACTCGTACTCTTTGTCTTCTGTCCTTTAGAAAGTCTTGAATCCAGTCGGTAACCACTTTATTGATTCCCAGACTACCTAACTTTACTAGAAGACCTGAATGAGAAACCCTGTCAAACGCCTTGCTAAGGTCTATGAATATGGCATCCACCGGTATATTAGCATCAGCTGAGCTTGCCCAACTTTCTCTGGCCAAAAGAAGGTTGGTCAAGCAAGAATGACCTGCTCTAAAACCGTGCTGTTCCACAGCGAAAAGTTTGTTCCCTTCAATGAACTGAATGATAGCATCAC
Source organism: Trichobilharzia regenti (assembly GCA_944472135.2). Lineage (NCBI taxonomy): Eukaryota > Metazoa > Platyhelminthes > Trematoda > Strigeidida > Schistosomatidae > Trichobilharzia > Trichobilharzia regenti. Next base: position 128,993,135 of record OX235270.1, read on the forward strand.
GAATTATTCTTTCTAGTAGTTTAACAACAATACTGGTCAAACTAACAGGACGATAGTTCTGAACTAAGTTTCTAGATCCGGTTTTGAAGACCGGACTAATGATGGCATCTTTCCAGTCTCTTGGACATTTAGACTGGTCCAGAGACATATTGAAGATTACCGACAATGGCTCGGCTATGCTTTCAGCCAATGCTGTTAATATACGTGGGTGGAGTTCATCAGGGCCACTGGACTTACCAGGATTGAGCCTTAGAAGCCACTTTAGGACAGTATCCTTTCCAATGTATAAGGGTGCCATTTTCAAGTTACCTTTGGAAAATTTACAAAGCTGGTATCAATATTATCAGAGAATACTTGACTAAAGTGCTTGGACAAAGCCTCAGCCTTAGTCAAGTTATCCTCAGCCATGTTTGTCTGGTCATCTTCAAGCATAAGAGGTGGGATAGCATCACTCTTACGTGTTCTTCTCTTGATATATGAGAAGAGTCTTTTTGGGCAGCCTGGTGAACTTTTAACTAACTGGGTTTCGTAAGCTATCCTTGACTGGTGGATCAAAGTTTTACACTGGTTTCTGGTTTCACAGTATTTCAGCCGGAACTGCTGTAGCCCAGTAGAAACAAAGAGATTCCAGAACCTTTTTCTCCGTCTTAGGAGTGTTATAGCTTGTCTATTTATCCATGGTGGCCGATTTGTTGGCCTTTTAGGAACCCTCCAGGGGATGAGATCAGTGGTAACCCTCTCAAGTGTATTCTTAAATCTATCCCATTCATCTTCAATGGATGAGACAATGTTGACTGACCAGTCGGCAGTTGAAGCACGCTCCTTTATAGCCACTATGTCAGCATGCCAAACACTAGGCCGGGATTTGGGTTGAAAACTGACTAAATTGCCAGCCCTTAAGTTAAAATCTAACACCCCATGATCACTGTTTGCTAGAGGTGGATGAATAACTAGACCATCCACGTCGTCGTTGTCATGAGTAAGCACTAAGTCCAGCAAGGAAGATCCTTGGGTAGAACCGAATCTTGTACTACCTAAGACATGTTGTGTCAGGGCATTTTCCATGGTAGTCAAGAGTAACCGGCTGTCAAACTTATCAGCGGATCCTGGAGATGTGACAGCTACCCAGTCTATATGAGGTGCATTAAAATCACCTAGAATAAGACAGCTACTGTGTTTACTCCATTGTTTGAGGTGATCTAAAATGAAGTCATCACACTGACAATAGGGACTTCTATACAGAACTCCAATGAGTAGAGTGCCGGTTGCAAAGCTTACTTCACAGCTAATTACCTCACCTGTCCCACTGTCATGAGCTTCAGATTTCACGGAACGAACATGTAGGGAGTTGTTGATGTACAGAGCAACCCCGCCACCTCTACGACCCTTAACCCTGTCGCTGCGCAAGCAACTAAATCCGCATAGCTCAGGTGTGTCATCTAATCCAGAAACCAGCCATGTTTCAGTAATGGCCACAATACCTGGGCTAAGGTCTTCTACTAATACACCTAGCTCGTGAAATTTGTTCCCGATACTACGTATATTAGTGTACACTACCTTCAGGCTTCCTATGCGGTCTGGCTTATCCACACAGGTCTTGGAAGCATACGTTTCCAAGACCTGACTATTTGAAAACCCACCAGTTTAAGGTTAGTCTCACCATTTTTACGTCTTGTTTCTAGCTGGGACAAAACTTCTTTTCGTGTAAGTCTGTAATCAAGAGATAAATCAGGTCTGGCTGAAATTCATGACCCGGTGAGAATGTATACATTAGCCAGTAGATGATTCCGTACATCAGGAGAACCTAAGACTACTTTAAGCAAACTATGCTGACTGGAACATTCATCATCTCTTTTACCTATTCCGGGTAACGTAGGCTTGCCTCAAGTCTACCCAAGTCTCTTCGCCTCGGAAGCTTGGTTCCTGTCCTAGACGTCCAATTCAGTATCAACCTCAATCCTATGGACAAGATGAACGCTTCTTCGATGCCTCTAAATGTGCATTCGTCAGAGCTAAGGGGGAGGGAAGAATGAGAGAAATCTCCGATAGATTTTTACTGCCTTATCATACAGTAGCGAGTACTTCTCCTTCAAATGAGTTATCTCCAGCACAAATTATTTTTGGTCGCAAAATCAAAACTTCTCTAACCAGATCCAAAAGACAGTCGTACACTTTTACGGGGGGAGGTGATAAGACCCAGGGTAAACTAGTATAGTACAATACAATAAATATCTTACAGTCACAGGCCAGCCTTTGTCTTTTGATATTTGCGTGGCTCAGTGAATCGGAAGGCACAACGGACAAATAGACGTATTAGCATATCAGTCGAGTTCACTACCGTTATAGTAAATAACAGGTGCAGACATAACAAAACAGCGACGGATTTATTCAGATCAGTTCAGTTATAACAATTGGCGACGGGGTTTTCATTCCGTTCAGAGCATCTATAGCATCTTTTCGACAGTGTTAATTTCATTCCACTTACAATGTCTATTTCTTTGCATGATCTCAAATCCATCTTGCAGCAGAAGCAAGTTCAGAACGAAGCAGCTCAACTAAAATTAATCGAAGTTCTCACTCAGAAGCTGTCCATTCAAGTTCCCTCAGTATCTCATTCAGATAAATATGAAAGCACCTCAAATTCTATCTGTGAGTTCAATTATGATGCAATGTCTGGTCTCGTATTTGATGCGTGATTCAACCGTTATGAAGACGTTTTTCGTATTGAATGTGCCATGTTTGATGACGCTGCTAAAGTCCGATTGTTATTGTGAAAACTGGATACTGTCAAGCACAACAAATATGTTAATTTCATTCTGCCAAAGAACCCACGTGAATCATCTTTCGATGATACAGTCAGCGTTTTATCTCAAAATTTTGGTGAACAGTCATCCATGTTTAATATTCGGTAACAATGTTTTCAGCCAAGCAAAATGCCTTCCAATGATTATGTCACTTATGCTGGCAAAGTGAACAAGGAGTGTGAAGGATTCAAACCACACGAAATGACATCAGATCAGTCCAAGTGTTTGATTTTTATTTGTGGTTTGAAGAGCCCAGAAGACGCTGACATTCGAGCTCGACTTCTGTTACTCGTTGAGCAGGATCCGAAAATGACTTTACAAATGGTGAGAGCAGAATGCCAACGTTTAATCAACTTGAAACACGACACTGCTTTGGTAAAGCGTAAATCACAACGGTCTGAATGTAGCTCAGTTAACCCAGTGAATACTCCCCCGACCATCATTAAGCACACAGCACATCAGTCCCAAAATTCAGCTAGACCTCCGTCAGTGTGCTAGTACTGTGGTTCCTGGCATTTTGTCCGTTCAAGAAGCATAAATGCCGCAGACGTCACCGCTCTAGACATAAAGAGGGTTACTGTCCACCGCAGAAAAACTCTCCAACAAGGAATAAACATCATTATTTCAAGCTGAAACAATCCCCTCAGGTACAGACCATTTTTGCAAAGCCCACAGTCGATTATGCCAAAAGACGAAAGTATCTTACTCTGTCTATTAACAGCAAACCTATTCGTCTTCAGTTGGATGCGGCATCAGGCATCACCTTAATTTCCGGAAACACCTAGCGCACACTTGGGTACCCACAAATTCTTCCGACAGAGCAAATCGCTAAGAATGCTTCAAGAGATGTGTTAAAACTCATGGGTGATATGAACTGCCACGTTCAGTTTGGTGAGCATCAATTCTATGGTGTGTTCTATCTCACAAACCATGGTGATCTGAATTTACTTGGTCTGGACTGGTTAGATAAGCTCACCCTCTCAAATGTTCCGTTAAATTCGGTATGTTCTAATGTGTTACCTTCATCGAATGATTTCAATTCATACCATGCATCACATAAATCTCTGTTGCAACACTCGAGTCAAAAGCATGCATCATTCTTCCAGTTTACAGTTTATAGTTTACCATTTATTTAGGATACGAAGCTATGTGCCTGTGTTAATCCTTTCGATTTATTGCATACAGGAGGTCCAATCTTGCCTTGAGTGAATCAACGGTTGGCGCTGATACGACCTGTTCCTGTAGGGTGTTCCAATGGTTAACATTTCGATGCGAAATACGGATCTCCAGACGCAGGCTATTCGACCGTGGCTTTTGAACCTGGATGTGATGTCCTCGCAATTGGTTGGTGCTAGAAGGAAGAAATAATTTAGATAAATTAGCTCCAAAATCATTTCTTAGGATACGGTATGCTAGTATTAGGTCACCCCTAAGTCGTCTGTATGACAGTGGAAATAAACCCAGTCGACTTAACCTCTCCTCATATGACAGGGTTGAGAAACCCTTTATTAGCTTAGTTCCTACTCTTTGCACCCTTTCTAATAAGTCTATTTCGTATTTGAAACACGGGCTCGCTGCCTGGATCCCATATTCCAAATGAGGTCTGATATAAGTCGGATATAATATACGAAATATATCAGCGTCAAAGTTCGCAAAAGCCTTGCGTATGGCCCATAACATTCGAAAACCCTTAGTGGCTGCAGTTCTACAGTTTGTTGCTGTTTTCAAGTCATGCTGCACAACCACTCCCAAGTCCTTGTACTCAGTGACCACTGGGAGAGTAATGCCATTCATTGAGTAATTGTGCACGTGACTATGGATACATGCATAACTACACTCTTGCTTAAGTTAATCTCCAAGGCCCAGTGCTTACACCAATCACTTAACAAGTTTAAATCTTCCTGCAAAGCAAGTTGATCACTGTCATCGTGCAAAGCCCTCCATATCTTGATGTCATCAGCAAACAGTAAGCAGGATGACTTAACTACCGATGGAATCTCATTAACATAAATCAGGAAAAGAAGTGGGCCTAGAATTGTACCCTGAGGAACGCCACTCTTAACCGATTCCCATGTTGATAAAACCCCGTTAACTCGTACTCTTTGTCTTCTGTCCTTTAGAAAGTCTTGAATCCAGTCGGTAACCACTTTATTGATTCCCAGACTACCTAACTTTACTAGAAGACCTGAATGAGAAACCCTGTCAAACGCCTTGCTAAGGTCTATGAATATGGCATCCACCGGTATATTAGCATCAGCTGAGCTTGCCCAACTTTCTCTGGCCAAAAGAAGGTTGGTCAAGCAAGAATGACCTGCTCTAAAACCGTGCTGTTCCACAGCGAAAAGTTTGTTCCCTTCAATGAACTGAATGATAGCATCACGAATTATTCTTTCTAGTAGTTTAACAACAATACTGGTCAAACTAACAGGACGATAGTTCTGAACTAAGTTTCTAGATCCGGTTTTGAAGACCGGACTAATGATGGCATCTTTCCAGTCTCTTGGACATTTAGACTGGTCCAGAGACATATTGAAGATTACCGACAATGGCTCGGCTATGCTTTCAGCCAATGCTGTTAATATACGTGGGTGGAGTTCATCAGGGCCACTGGACTTACCAGGATTGAGCCTTAGAAGCCACTTTAGGACAGTATCCTTTCCAATGTATAAGGGTGCCATTTTCAAGTTACCTTTTGGAAAATTTACAAAGCTGGTATCAATATTATCAGAGAATACTTGACTAAAGTGCTTGGACAAAGCCTCAGCCTTAGTCAAGTTATCCTCAGCCATGTTTGTCTGGTCATCTTCAAGCATAAGAGGTGGGATAGCATCACTCTTACGTGTTCTTCTCTTGATATATGAGAAGAGTCTTTTTGGGCAGCCTGGTGAACTTTTAACTAACTGGGTTTCGTAAGCTATCCTTGACTGGTGGATCAAAGTTTTACACTGGTTTCTGGTTTCACAGTATTTCAGCCGGAACTGCTGTAGCCCAGTAGAAACAAAGAGATTCCAGAACCTTTTTCTCCGTCTTAGGAGTGTTATAGCTTGTCTATTTATCCATGGTGGCCGATTTGTTGGCCTTTTAGGAACCCTCCAGGGGATGAGATCAGTGGTAACCCTCTCAAGTGTATTCTTAAATCTATCCCATTCATCTTCAATGGATGAGACAATGTTGACTGACCAGTCGGCAGTTGAAGCACGCTCCTTTATAGCCACTATGTCAGCATGCCAAACACTAGGCCGGGATTTGGGTTGAAAACTGACTAAATTGCCAGCCCTTAAGTTAAAATCTAACACCCCATGATCACTGTTTGCTAGAGGTGGATGAATAACTAGACCATCCACGTCGTCGTTGTCATGAGTAAGCACTAAGTCCAGCAAGGAAGATCCTTGGGTAGAACCGAATCTTGTACTACCTAAGACATGTTGTGTCAGGGCATTTTCCATGGTAGTCAAGAGTAACCGGCTGTCAAACTTATCAGCGGATCCTGGAGATGTGACAGCTACCCAGTCTATATGAGGTGCATTAAAATCACCTAGAATAAGACAGCTACTGTGTTTACTCCATTGTTTGAGGTGATCTAAAATGAAGTCATCACACTGACAATAGGGACTTCTATACAGAACTCCAATGAGTAGAGTGCCGGTTGCAAAGCTTACTTCACAGCTAATTACCTCACCTGTCCCACTGTCATGAGCTTCAGATTTCACGGAACGAACATGTAGGGAGTTGTTGATGTACAGAGCAACCCCGCCACCTCTACGACCCTTAACCCTGTCGCTGCGCAAGCAACTAAATCCGCATAGCTCAGGTGTGTCATCTAATCCAGAAACCAGCCATGTTTCAGTAATGGCCACAATACCTGGGCTAAGGTCTTCTACTAATACACCTAGCTCGTGAAATTTGTTCCCGATACTACGTATATTAGTGTACACTACCTTCAGGCTTCCTATGCGGTATGGCTTATCCACACAGGTCTTGGAAGCATACGTTTCCGAGACCTGACTATTTCATACATTTATTCCCCTTAATGAATTTGAACAAAGCAAGAACTACAGTTTTAGCAGAATAATGTGTTACCATCATTTATTTCGTTGGCTTCTCATCAGCTGCTTACAGCCTAAATAAATTATGAGGTTTAAGTACAGACATGTTTCAACATACTTGCAAATTTTACATGTTGTCAGTTGACAGAAAATTCCACAATTTGTAAACAGTGCTCAGAAGTTTGCGCTTATATAGTTTTAACACAGGCAGTTCAGGTTAAAACAAAATAAATGTATGCAGAAAATGGTAAGAGAGTTACGTAATAAAGATGAGATATGCGTTAGATGCATAGTGACTAGTAAGTTAGGTAACAATGAACTGAGTTGAGCTCTAATCATAGAAACAAGAGACAAACAAAATTACAGATTATAGAAAGGGAGGGTGAGAATAGAGACAAAGATTACGTAATCAGATGAGAGAAAAAAAGCATCCAGTTACCAAGGCAAGGAAAGACTAACAACTGCTTGTTTCTGAACACATAGATCAGGTTTCAAGCGTTTGATAGAAATCGCTTCAGCAAACTTAAGGAGAATTGAGCTCTTTTGCCTATTGATAATTTTGAACGACTTTTCGACGTCCACCTCATGACCCGTGTCGAGGAGATGCCTGGCGATGGCACTGTTTAGAGCATTTGTTCCCTTTAGACGTAAGCTTTTTGGTACGTGTTCAGAAAATCGTAGATATGCCCTTCTTTCTGTTCTTCCAATGTAACTGCTCCCGCAGATACACGTAAATTTGTATATACAGTTGGAGGTAACATGAGAAGGATATCTATCGATTTTTGATTGCACCAAAGAGCAAGTTGTTCGATAGATGGGAACGAGCTTGGCTGCAGGATAGGCTATGGCTAGTGATGTACTCAGCCTTCTGTTGATCATCGCTGCAATGTTTTCACCTTTATAGTCAAGCTGAACGTAGACTGGCTTTTTACCCACTGTGGTTTGTTTTACATTTGTGACTTCAGATCTTCCATACTTGTTGATGAACTTTTGAGGATACCCATTTCTCTTCAATATCTTTTCAAGGAACACCAACTCCTCCTCTAGTTTCTCTATAGAGCATATTCTCCTCGCTCTATAGTACAGAGTCTTGACTAGACCCCGTTTAAAGCTATTTGGACAAAAGCTGTTAAAATGCAAGTATTGTCCTTTCCATGTGGGCTTTCGATAAATTGATTTTTGAAGACTACCATCTTCTAGGCGTTCCATGGCGATGTCGAGGAAGTGAAACTTTCCGTCACTTTCATGTTCCATAGTGAAATCAATATTGGCGTGTGCACCATTGAATAATCTTAGTAAGTGTGAGGCATGGCTTTCATTTTCGCACACTATAAATGTGTCATCTACATAACGACAGTAGGAAGATGTTTCGTCAATTGCATGTTTCAACTTTGTTCTTTCGAGGTTTGACATGAATATATCTGCTAGAACAGGGCTGAGTGGACTGCCCATAGCTACACCATCTATTTGGCGGTAAAATGTGTTGTCAAATTGGAATTGCACATCCATGGTACACATAAGCAGTAGGCGTTTGAATTCCGATTCTGGGAGTGGGAGAAGATCGGACTGCTGACAAATGATCTCAACAGTTTCATTGATTGGAATCATTGTGAATAGGGAGGTTACATCAAATGACACCATGAATTTATTTAGAACGTTCATGTGGTTCACACTTTCAGAGAAATGAAATGAGTCTTTCGCCGTGTGCACGCCTAGCCGTTGACGAATAGGTTCCAACTTCTCCGCAAGCCAACGTGCCACCTTATATTGGGGCGAGTTGATCATCGAAAGTATGGGTCTCAGGGGGACTTGTTCTTTGTGTGTCTTCGGAACGCCATACATGTGTGGCAAGCGGGACCCTAGGGGTTTCAAGTCATTGTACGTGTTGTTGTCAATCAATTTCTTCTTTAGGAGATCTCTCAAGGCGTTTGTGATACGTTTTTCGACGGCATCTGTCTTATCTTTCTGGCAACTGTCAACTTTAAACCTCAACGGGTCATTTAACACGGCTTTCATCTTTGCGATGTAGTCCTCTTTGTCCATCAGCACCACACCTGAGCCTTTGTCAGGTCTCAATATAACAATTTTGTCATTATTCTTGAGAGCTTTCAATGCTCTTAGATGCTCTTCAGAAAGGACTTTGGAATATGACGTTGGAGAAATGAGGTATTGATTTGCAACGTCGACGAGCTTCGATTTGAACCAGCTCCTCTTGTCATCATCAACTGGAGTGAGGTCACTCAAATGGTAGAATAAGTTTTCGAATTGAACTGCGACATCAGTTCTTTCGACAAACTTATTTGGGATGTGAAAGTTAAATCCAAGAGAAAGTGCTTCCATTTCTATGCGATTTAACTTCAGACTCGACAGATTACAGACAAATTCCTCAGGATTTTCTGGGAAAACTTCACACAATTTCTCCTTTGTCAGGGATTTTGAGAGAGTTTTGTAAAATTCTTCACATGTTTTCTGTTGAAGTCCTAGGATGACTATTTGAAAACCCACCAGTTTAAGGTTAGCCTCACCATTTTTACGTCTTGTTTCTAGCTGGGACAAAACTTCTTTTCGTGTAAGTCTGTAATCAAGAGATAAATCAGGTCTGGCTGAAATTCATGACCCGGTGAGAATGTATACATTAGCCAGTAGATGATTCCGTACATCAGGAGAACCTAAGACTACTTTAAGCAAACTATGCTGACTGGAACATTCATCATCTCTTTTACCTATTCCGGGTAACGTAGGCTTGCCTCAAGTCTACCCAAGTCTCTTCGCCTCGGAAGCTTGGTTCCTGTCCTAGACGTCCAATTCAGTATCAACCTCAATCCTATGGACAAGATGAACGCTTCTTCGATGCCTCTAAATGTGCATTCGTCAGAGCTAAGGGGGAGGGAAGAATGAGAGAAATCTCCGATAGATTTTTACTGCCTTATCATACAGTAGCGAGTACTTCTCCTTCAAATGAGTTATCTCCAGCACAAATTATTTTTGGTCGCAAAATCAAAACTTCTCTAACCAGATCCAAAAGACAGTCGTACACTTTTACGGGGGGAGGTGATAAGACCCAGGGTAAACTAGTATAGTACAATACAATAAATATCTTACAGTCACAGGCCAGCCTTTGTCTTTTGATATTTGCGTGGCTCAGTGAATCGGAAGGCACAACGGACAAATAGACGTATTAGCATATCAGTCGAGTTCACTACCGTTATAGTAAATAACAGGTGCAGACATAACAAAACAGCGACGGATTTATTCAGATCAGTTCAGTTATAACAATTGGCGACGGGGTTTTCATTCCGTTCAGAGCATCTATAGCATCTTTTCGACAGTGTTAATTTCATTCCACTTACAATGTCTATTTCTTTGCATGATCTCAAATCCATCTTGCAGCAGAAGCAAGTTCAGAACGAAGCAGCTCAACTAAAATTAATCGAAGTTCTCACTCAGAAGCTGTCCATTCAAGTTCCCTCAGTATCTCATTCAGATAAATATGAAAGCACCTCAAATTCTATCTGTGAGTTCAATTATGATGCAATGTCTGGTCTCGTATTTGATGCGTGATTCAACCGTTATGAAGACGTTTTTCGTATTGAATGTGCCATGTTTGATGACGCTGCTAAAGTCCGATTGTTATTGTGAAAACTGGATACTGTCAAGCACAACAAATATGTTAATTTCATTCTGCCAAAGAACCCACGTGAATCATCTTTCGATGATACAGTCAGCGTTTTATCTCAAAATTTTGGTGAACAGTCATCCATGTTTAATATTCGGTAACAATGTTTTCAGCCAAGCAAAATGCCTTCCAATGATTATGTCACTTATGCTGGCAAAGTGAACAAGGAGTGTGAAGGATTCAAACCACACGAAATGACATCAGATCAGTCCAAGTGTTTGATTTTTATTTGTGGTTTGAAGAGCCCAGAAGACGCTGACATTCGAGCTCGACTTCTGTTACTCGTTGAGCAGGATCCGAAAATGACTTTACAAATGGTGAGAGCAGAATGCCAACGTTTAATCAACTTGAAACACGACACTGCTTTGGTAAAGCGTAAATCACAACGGTCTGAATGTAGCTCAGTTAACCCAGTGAATACTCCCCCGACCATCATTAAGCACACAGCACATCAGTCCCAAAATTCAGCTAGACCTCCGTCAGTGTGCTAGTACTGTGGTTCCTGGCATTTTGTCCGTTCAAGAAGCATAAATGCCGCAGACGTCACCGCTCTAGACATAAAGAGGGTTACTGTCCACCGCAGAAAAACTCTCCAACAAGGAATAAACATCATTATTTCAAGCTGAAACAATCCCCTCAGGTACAGACCATTTTTGCAAAGCCCACAGTCGATTATGCCAAAAGACGAAAGTATCTTACTCTGTCTATTAACAGCAAACCTATTCGTCTTCAGTTGGATGCGGCATCAGGCATCACCTTAATTTCCGGAAACACCTAGCGCACACTTGGGTATCCACAAATTCTTCCGACAGAGCAAATCGCTAAGAATGCTTCAAGAGATGTGTTAAAACTCATGGGTGATATGAACTGCCACGTTCAGTTTGGTGAGCATCAATTCTATGGTGTGTTCTATCTCACAAACCATGGTGATCTGAATTTACTTGGTCTGGACTGGTTAGATAAGCTCACCCTCTCAAATGTTCCGTTAAATTCGGTATGTTCTAATGTGTTACCTTCATCGAATGATTTCAATTCATACCATGCATCACATAAATCTCTGTTGCAACACTCGAGTCAAAAGCATGCATCATTCTTCCAGTTTACAGTTTATAGTTTACCATTTATTTAGGATACGAAGCTATGTGCCTGTGTTAATCCTTTCGATTTATTGCATACAGGAGGTCCAATCTTGCCTTGAGTGAATCAACGGTTGGCGCTGATACGACCTGTTCCTGTAGGGTGTTCCAATGGTTAACATTTCGATGCGAAATACGGATCTCCAGACGCAGGCTATTCGACCGTGGCTTTTGAACCTTGAGGTGATGTCCTCGCAATTGGTTGGTGCTAGAAGGAAGAAATAATTTAGATAAATTAGCTCCAAAATCATTTCTTAGGATACGGTATGCTAGTATTAGGTCACCCCTAAGTCGTCTGTATGACAGTGGAAATAAACCCAGTCGACTTAACCTCTCCTCATATGACAGGGTTGAGAAACCCTTTATTAGCTTAGTTCCTACTCTTTGCACCCTTTCTAATAAGTCTATTTCGTATTTGAAACACGGGCTCGCTGCCTGGATCCCATATTCCAAATGAGGTCTGATATAAGTCGGATATAATATACGAAATATATCAGCGTCAAAGTTCGCAAAAGCCTTGCGTATGGCCCATAACATTCGAAAACCCTTAGTGGCTGCAGTTCTACAGTTTGTTGCTGTTTTCAAGTCATGCTGCACAACCACTCCCAAGTCCTTGTACTCAGTGACCACTGGGAGAGTAATGCCATTCATTGAGTAATTGTGCACGTGACTATGGATACATGCATAACTACACTCTTGCTTAAGTTAATCTCCAAGGCCCAGTGCTTACACCAATCACTTAACAAGTTTAAATCTTCCTGCAAAGCAAGTTGATCACTGTCATCGTGCAAAGCCCTCCATATCTTGATGTCATCAGCAAACAGTAAGCAGGATGACTTAACTACCGATGGAATCTCATTAACATAAATCAGGAAAAGAAGTGGGCCTAGAATTGTACCCTGAGGAACGCCACTCTTAACCGATTCCCATGTTGATAAAACCCCGTTAACTCGTACTCTTTGTCTTCTGTCCTTTAGAAAGTCTTGAATCCAGTCGGTAACCACTTTATTGATTCCCAGACTACCTAACTTTACTAGAAGACCTGAATGAGAAACCCTGTCAAACGCCTTGCTAAGGTCTATGAATATGGCATCCACCGGTATATTAGCATCAGCTGAGCTTGCCCAACTTTCTCTGGCCAAAAGAAGGTTGGTCAAGCAAGAATGACCTGCTCTAAAACCGTGCTGTTCCACAGCGAAAAGTTTGTTCCCTTCAATGAACTGAATGATAGCATCACGAATTATTCTTTCTAGTAGTTTAACAACAATACTGGTCAAACTAACAGGACGATAGTTCTGAACTAAGTTTCTAGATCCGGTTTTGAAGACCGGACTAATGATGGCATCTTTCCAGTCTCTTGGACATTTAGACTGGTCCAGAGACATATTGAAGATTACCGACAATGGCTCGGCTATGCTTTCAGCCAATGCTGTTAATATACGTGGGTGGAGTTCATCAGGGCCACTGGACTTACCAGGATTGAGCCTTAGAAGCCACTTTAGGACAGTATCCTTTCCAATGTATAAGGGTGCCATTTTCAAGTTACCTTTTGGAAAATTTACAAAGCTGGTATCAATATTATCAGAGAATACTTGACTAAAGTGCTTGGACAAAGCCTCAGCCTTAGTCAAGTTATCCTCAGCCATGTTTGTCTGGTCATCTTCAAGCATAAGAGGTGGGATAGCATCACTCTTACGTGTTCTTCTCTTGATATATGAGAAGAGTCTTTTTGGGCAGCCTGGTGAACTTTTAACTAACTGGGTTTCGTAAGCTATCCTTGACTGGTGGATCAAAGTTTTACACTGGTTTCTGGTTTCACAGTATTTCAGCCGGAACTGCTGTAGCCCAGTAGAAACAAAGAGATTCCAGAACCTTTTTCTCCGTCTTAGGAGTGTTATAGCTTGTCTATTTATCCATGGTGGCCGATTTGTTGGCCTTTTAGGAACCCTCCAGGGGATGAGATCAGTGGTAACCCTCTCAAGTGTATTCTTAAATCTATCCCATTCATCTTCAATGGATGAGACAATGTTGACTGACCAGTCGGCAGTTGAAGCACGCTCCTTTATAGCCACTATGTCAGCATGCCAAACACTAGGCCGGGATTTGGGTTGAAAACTGACTAAATTGCCAGCCCTTAAGTTAAAATCTAACACCCCATGATCACTGTTTGCTAGAGGTGGATGAATAACTAGACCATCCACGTCGTCGTTGTCATGAGTAAGCACTAAGTCCAGCAAGGAAGATCCTTGGGTAGAACCGAATCTTGTACTACCTAAGACATGTTGTGTCAGGGCATTTTCCATGGTAGTCAAGAGTAACCGGCTGTCAAACTTATCAGCGGATCCTGGAGATGTGACAGCTACCCAGTCCATATGAGGTGCATTAAAATCACCTAGAATAAGACAGCTACTGTGTTTACTCCATTGTTTGAGGTGATCTAAAATGAAGTCATCACACTGACAATAGGGACTTCTATACAGAACTCCAATGAGTAGAGTGCCGGTTGCAAAGCTTACTTCACAGCTAATTACCTCACCTGTCCCACTGTCATGAGCTTCAGATTTCACGGAACGAACATGTAGGGAGTTGTTGATGTACAGAGCAACCCCGCCACCTCTACGACCCTTAACCCTGTCGCTGCGCAAGCAACTAAATCCGCATAGCTCAGGTGTGTCATCTAATCCAGAAACCAGCCATGTTTCAGTAATGGCCACAATACCTGGGCTAAGGTCTTCTACTAATACACCTAGCTCGTGAAATTTGTTCCCGATACTACGTATATTAGTGTACACTACCTTCAGGCTTCCTATGCGGTATGGCTTATCCACACAGGTCTTGGAAGCATACGTTTCCAAGACCTGACTATTTGAAAACCCACCAGTTTAAGGTTAGCCTCACCATTTTTACGTCTTGTTTCTAGCTGGGACAAAACTTCTTTTCGTGTAAGTCTGTAATCAAGAGATAAATCAGGTCTGGCTGAAATTCATGACCCGGTGAGAATGTATACATTAGCCAGTAGATGATTCCGTACATCAGGAGAACCTAAGACTACTTTAAGCAAACTATGCTGACTGGAACATTCATCATCTCTTTTACCTATTCCGGGTAACGTAGGCTTGCCTCAAGTCTACCCAAGTCTCTTCGCCTCGGAAGCTTGGTTCCTGTCCTAGACGTCCAATTCAGTATCAACCTCAATCCTATGGACAAGATGAACGCTTCTTCGATGCCTCTAAATGTGCATTCGTCAGAGCTAAGGGGGAGGGAAGAATGAGAGAAATCTCCGATAGATTTTTACTGCCTTATCATACAGTAGCGAGTACTTCTCCTTCAAATGAGTTATCTCCAGCACAAATTATTTTTGGTCGCAAAATCAAAACTTCTCTAACCAGATCCAAAAGACAGTCGTACACTTTTACGGGGGGAGGTGATAAGACCCAGGGTAAACTAGTATAGTACAATACAATAAATATCTTACAGTCACAGGCCAGCCTTTGTCTTTTGATATTTGCGTGGCTCAGTGAATCGGAAGGCACAACGGACAAATAGACGTATTAGCATATCAGTCGAGTTCACTACCGTTATAGTAAATAACAGGTGCAGACATAACAAAACAGCGACGGATTTATTCAGATCAGTTCAGTTATAACAATTGGCGACGGGGTTTTCATTCCGTTCAGAGCATCTATAGCATCTTTTCGACAGTGTTAATTTCATTCCACTTACAATGTCTATTTCTTTGCATGATCTCAAATCCATCTTGCAGCAGAAGCAAGTTCAGAACGAAGCAGCTCAACTAAAATTAATCGAAGTTCTCACTCAGAAGCTGTCCATTCAAGTTCCCTCAGTATCTCATTCAGATAAATATGAAAGCACCTCAAATTCTATCTGTGAGTTCAATTATGATGCAATGTCTGGTCTCGTATTTGATGCGTGATTCAACCGTTATGAAGACGTTTTTCGTATTGAATGTGCCATGTTTGATGACGCTGCTAAAGTCCGATTGTTATTGTGAAAACTGGATACTGTCAAGCACAACAAATATGTTAATTTCATTCTGCCAAAGAACCCACGTGAATCATCTTTCGATGATACAGTCAGCGTTTTATCTCAAAATTTTGGTGAACAGTCATCCATGTTTAATATTCGGTAACAATGTTTTCAGCCAAGCAAAATGCCTTCCAATGATTATGTCACTTATGCTGGCAAAGTGAACAAGGAGTGTGAAGGATTCAAACCACACGAAATGACATCAGATCAGTCCAAGTGTTTGATTTTTATTTGTGGTTTGAAGAGCCCAGAAGACGCTGACATTCGAGCTCGACTTCTGTTACTCGTTGAGCAGGATCCGAAAATGACTTTACAAATGGTGAGAGCAGAATGCCAACGTTTAATCAACTTGAAACACGACACTGCTTTGGTAAAGCGTAAATCACAACGGTCTGAATGTAGCTCAGTTAACCCAGTGAATACTCCCCCGACCATCATTAAGCACACAGCACATCAGTCCCAAAATTCAGCTAGACCTCCGTCAGTGTGCTAGTACTGTGGTTCCTGGCATTTTGTCCGTTCAAGAAGCATAAATGCCGCAGACGTCACCGCTCTAGACATAAAGAGGGTTACTGTCCACCGCAGAAAAACTCTCCAACAAGGAATAAACATCATTATTTCAAGCTGAAACAATCCCCTCAGGTACAGACCATTTTTGCAAAGCCCACAGTCGATTATGCCAAAAGACGAAAGTATCTTACTCTGTCTATTAACAGCAAACCTATTCGTCTTCAGTTGGATGCGGCATCAGGCATCACCTTAATTTCCGGAAACACCTAGCGCACACTTGGGTACCCACAAATTCTTCCGACAGAGCAAATCGCTAAGAATGCTTCAAGAGATGTGTTAAAACTCATGGGTGATATGAACTGCCACGTTCAGTTTGGTGAGCATCAATTCTATGGTGTGTTCTATCTCACAAACCATGGTGATCTGAATTTACTTGGTCTGGACTGGTTAGATAAGCTCACCCTCTCAAATGTTCCGTTAAATTCGGTATGTTCTAATGTGTTACCTTCATCGAATGATTTCAATTCATACCATGCATCACATAAATCTCTGTTGCAACACTCGAGTCAAAAGCATGCATCATTCTTCCAGTTTACAGTTTATAGTTTACCATTTATTTAGGATACGAAGCTATGTGCCTGTGTTAATCCTTTCGATTTATTGCATACAGGAGGTCCAATCTTGCCTTGAGTGAATCAACGGTTGGCGCTGATACGACCTGTTCCTGTAGGGTGTTCCAATGGTTAACAATTCGATGCGAAATACGGATCTCCAGACGCAGGCTATTCGACCGTGGTTTTTGAACCTTGAGGTGATGTCCTCGCAATTGGTTGGTGCTAGAAGGAAGAAATAATTTAGATAAATTAGCTCCAAAATCATTTCTTAGGATACGGTATGCTAGTATTAGGTCACCCCTAAGTCGTCTGTATGACAGTGGAAATAAACCCAGTCGACTTAACCTCTCCTCATATGACAGGGTTGAGAAACCCTTTATTAGCTTAGTTCCTACTCTTTGCACCCTTTCTAATAAGTCTATTTCGTATTTGAAACACGGGCTCGCTGCCTGGATCCCATATTCCAAATGAGGTCTGATATAAGTCGGATATAATATACGAAATATATCAGCGTCAAAGTTCGCAAAAGCCTTGCGTATGGCCCATAACATTCGAAAACCCTTAGTGGCTGCAGTTCTACAGTTTGTTGCTGTTTTCAAGTCATGCTGCACAACCACTCCCAAGTCCTTGTACTCAGTGACCACTGGGAGAGTAATGCCATTCATTGAGTAATTGTGCACGTGACTATGGATACATGCATAACTACACTCTTGCTTAAGTTAATCTCCAAGGCCCAGTGCTTACACCAATCACTTAACAAGTTTAAATCTTCCTGCAAAGCAAGTTGATCACTGTCATCGTGCAAAGCCCTCCATATCTTGATGTCATCAGCAAACAGTAAGCAGGATGACTTAACTACCGATGGAATCTCATTAACATAAATCAGGAAAAGAAGTGGGCCTAGAATTGTACCCTGAGGAACGCCACTCTTAACCGATTCCCATGTTGATAAAACCCCGTTAACTCGTACTCTTTGTCTTCTGTCCTTTAGAAAGTCTTGAATCCAGTCGGTAACCACTTTATTGATTCCCAGACTACCTAACTTTACTAGAAGACCTGAATGAGAAACCCTGTCAAACGCCTTGCTAAGGTCTATGAATATGGCATCCACCGGTATATTAGCATCAGCTGAGCTTGCCCAACTTTCTCTGGCCAAAAGAAGGTTGGTCAAGCAAGAATGACCTGCTCTAAAACCGTGCTGTTCCACAGCGAAAAGTTTGTTCCCTTCAATGAACTGAATGATAGCATCACGAATTATTCTTTCTAGTAGTTTAACAACAATACTGGTCAAACTAACAGGACGATAGTTCTGAACTAAGTTTCTAGATCCGGTTTTGAAGACCGGACTAATGATGGCATCTTTCCAGTCTCTTGGACATTTAGACTGGTCCAGAGACATATTGAAGATTACCGACAATGGCTCGGCTATGCTTTCAGCCAATGCTGTTAATATACGTGGGTGGAGTTCATCAGGGCCACTGGACTTACCAGGATTGAGCCTTAGAAGCCACTTTAGGACAGTATCCTTTCCAATGTATAAGGGTGCCATTTTCAAGTTACCTTTTGGAAAATTTACAAAGCTGGTATCAATATTATCAGAGAATACTTGACTAAAGTGCTTGGACAAAGCCTCAGCCTTAGTCAAGTTATCCTCAGCCATGTTTGTCTGGTCATCTTCAAGCATAAGAGGTGGGATAGCATCACTCTTACGTGTTCTTCTCTTGATATATGAGAAGAGTCTTTTTGGGCAGCCTGGTGAACTTTTAACTAACTGGGTTTCGTAAGCTATCCTTGACTGGTGGATCAAAGTTTTACACTGGTTTCTGGTTTCACAGTATTTCAGCCGGAACTGCTGTAGCCCAGTAGAAACAAAGAGATTCCAGAACCTTTTTCTCCGTCTCAGGAGTGTTATAGCTTGTCTATTTATCCATGGTGGCCGATTTGTTGGCCTTTTAGGAACCCTCCAGGGGATGAGATCAGTGGTAACCCTCTCAAGTGTATTCTTAAATCTATCCCATTCATCTTCAATGGATGAGACAATGTTGACTGACCAGTCGGCAGTTGAAGCACGCTCCTTTATAGCCACTATGTCAGCATGCCAAACACTAGGCCGGGATTTGGGTTGAAAACTGACTAAATTGCCAGCCCTTAAGTTAAAATCTAACACCCCATGATCACTGTTTGCTAGAGGTGGATGAATAACTAGACCATCCACGTCGTCGTTGTCATGAGTAAGCACTAAGTCCAGCAAGGAAGATCCTTGGGTAGAACCGAATCTTGTACTACCTAAGACATGTTGTGTCAGGGCATTTTCCATGGTTGTCAAGAGTAACCGGCTGTCAAACTTATCAGCGGATCCTGGAGATGTGACAGCTACCCAGTCTATATGAGGTGCATTAAAATCACCTAGAATAAGACAGCTACTGTGTTTACTCCATTGTTTGAGGTGATCTAAAATGAAGTCATCACACTGACAATAGGGACTTCTATACAGAACTCCAATGAGTAGAGTGCCGGTTGCAAAGCTTACTTCACAGCTAATTACCTCACCTGTCCCACTGTCATGAGCTTCAGATTTCACGGAACGAACATGTAGGGAGTTGTTGATGTACAGAGCAACCCCGCCACCTCTACGACCCTTAACCCTGTCGCTGCGCAAGCAACTAAATCCGCATAGCTCAGGTGTGTCATCTAATCCAGAAACCAGCCATGTTTCAGTAATGGCCACAATACCTGGGCTAAGGTCTTCTACTAATACACCTAGCTCGTGAAATTTGTTCCCGATACTACGTATATTAGTGTACACTACCTTCAGGCTTCCTATGCGGTCTGGCTTATCCACACAGGTCTTGGAAGCATACGTTTCCAAGACCTGACTATTTGAAAACCCACCAGTTTAAGGTTAGTCTCACCATTTTTACGTCTTGTTTCTAGCTGGGACAAAACTTCTTTTCGTTTAAGTCTGTCTTCAAGAGATAAATCAGGTCTGGCTGAAATTCATGACCCGGTGAGAATGTATACATTAGCCAGTAGATGATTCCGTACATCAGGAGAACCTAAGACTACTTTAAGCAAACTATGCTGACTGGAACATTCATCATCTCTTTTACCTATTCCGGGTAACGTAGGCTTGCCTCAAGTCTACCCAAGTCTCTTCGCCTCGGAAGCTTGGTTCCTGTCCTAGACGTCCAATTCAGTATCAACCTCAATCCTATGGACAAGATGAACGCTTCTTCGATGCCTCTAAATGTGCATTCGTCAGAGCTAAGGGGGAGGGAAGAATGAGAGAAATCTCCGATAGATTTTTACTGCCTTATCATACAGTAGCGAGTACTTCTCCTTCAAATGAGTTATCTCCAGCACAAATTATTTTTGGTCGCAAAATCAAAACTTCTCTAACCAGATCCAAAAGACAGTCGTACACTTTTACGGGGGGAGGTGATAAGACCCAGGGTAAACTAGTATAGTACAATACAATAAATATCTTACAGTCACAGGCCAGCCTTTGTCTTTTGATATTTGCGTGGCTCAGTGAATCGGAAGGCACAACGGACAAATAGACGTATTAGCATATCAGTCGAGTTCACTACCGTTATAGTAAATAACAGGTGCAGACATAACAAAACAGCGACGGATTTATTCAGATCAGTTCAGTTATAACAATTGGCGACGGGGTTTTCATTCCGTTCAGAGCATCTATAGCATCTTTTCGACAGTGTTAATTTCATTCCACTTACAATGTCTATTTCTTTGCATGATCTCAAATCCATCTTGCAGCAGAAGCAAGTTCAGAACGAAGCAGCTCAACTAAAATTAATCGAAGTTCTCACTCAGAAGCTGTCCATTCAAGTTCCCTCAGTATCTCATTCAGATAAATATGAAAGCACCTCAAATTCTATCTGTGAGTTCAATTATGATGCAATGTCTGGTCTCGTATTTGATGCGTGATTCAACCGTTATGAAGACGTTTTTCGTATTGAATGTGCCATGTTTGATGACGCTGCTAAAGTCCGATTGTTATTGTGAAAACTGGATACTGTCAAGCACAACAAATATGTTAATTTC
Organism: Trichobilharzia regenti; assembly: GCA_944472135.2. NCBI lineage: Eukaryota > Metazoa > Platyhelminthes > Trematoda > Strigeidida > Schistosomatidae > Trichobilharzia > Trichobilharzia regenti. The sequence continues at coordinate 129,014,033 of OX235270.1, forward strand.
ATTCTGCCAAAGAACCCACGTGAATCATCTTTCGATGATACAGTCAGCGTTTTATCTCAAAATTTTGGTGAACAGTCATCCATGTTTAATATTCGGTAACAATGTTTTCAGCCAAGCAAAATGCCTTCCAATGATTATGTCACTTATGCTGGCAAAGTGAACAAGGAGTGTGAAGGATTCAAACCACACGAAATGACATCAGATCAGTCCAAGTGTTTGATTTTTATTTGTGGTTTGAAGAGCCCAGAAGACGCTGACATTCGAGCTCGACTTCTGTTACTCGTTGAGCAGGATCCGAAAATGACTTTACAAATGGTGAGAGCAGAATGCCAACGTTTAATCAACTTGAAACACGACACTGCTTTGGTAAAGCGTAAATCACAACGGTCTGAATGTAGCTCAGTTAACCCAGTGAATACTCCCCCGACCATCATTAAGCACACAGCACATCAGTCCCAAAATTCAGCTAGACCTCCGTCAGTGTGCTAGTACTGTGGTTCCTGGCATTTTGTCCGTTCAAGAAGCATAAATGCCGCAGACGTCACCGCTCTAGACATAAAGAGGGTTACTGTCCACCGCAGAAAAACTCTCCAACAAGGAATAAACATCATTATTTCAAGCTGAAACAATCCCCTCAGGTACAGACCATTTTTGCAAAGCCCACAGTCGATTATGCCAAAAGACGAAAGTATCTTACTCTGTCTATTAACAGCAAACCTATTCGTCTTCAGTTGGATGCGGCATCAGGCATCACCTTAATTTCCGGAAACACCTAGCGCACACTTGGGTACCCACAAATTCTTCCGACAGAGCAAATCGCTAAGAATGCTTCAAGAGATGTGTTAAAACTCATGGGTGATATGAACTGCCACGTTCAGTTTGGTGAGCATCAATTCTATGGTGTGTTCTATCTCACAAACCATGGTGATCTGAATTTACTTGGTCTGGACTGGTTAGATAAGCTCACCCTCTCAAATGTTCCGTTAAATTCGGTATGTTCTAATGTGTTACCTTCATCGAATGATTTCAATTCATACCATGCATCACATAAATCTCTGTTGCAACACTCGAGTCAAAAGCATGCATCATTCTTCCAGTTTACAGTTTATAGTTTACCATTTATTTAGGATACGAAGCTATGTGCCTGTGTTAATCCTTTCGATTTATTGCATACAGGAGGTCCAATCTTGCCTTGAGTGAATCAACGGTTGGCGCTGATACGACCTGTTCCTGTAGGGTGTTCCAATGGTTAACATTTCGATGCGAAATACGGATCTCCAGACGCAGGCTATTCGACCGTGGCTTTTGAACCTGGATGTGATGTCCTCGCAATTGGTTGGTGCTAGAAGGAAGAAATAATTTAGATAAATTAGCTCCAAAATCATTTCTTAGAATACGGTATGCTAGTATTAGTTCACCCCTACGTCGTCTGTATGACAGTGGAAATAAACCCAGTCGACTTAAGCTCTCCTCATATGACAGGGTTGAGAAACCCTTTATTAGCTTAGTTCCTACTCTTTGCACCCTTTCTAATAAGTCTATTTCGTATTTGAAACACGGGCTCGCTGCCTGGATCCCATATTCCAAATGAGGTCTGATATAAGTCGGATATAATATACGAAATATATCAGCGTCAAAGTTCGCAAAAGCCTTGCGTATAACCCATAACATTCGAAAACCCTTAGTGGCTGCAGTTCTACAGTTTGTTGCTGTTTTCAAGTCATGCTGCACAACCACTCCCAAGTCCTTGTACTCAGTGACCACTGGGAGAGTAATGCCATTCATTGAGTAATTGTGCACGTGACTATGAGATACATGCATAACTACACTCTTGCTTAAGTTAATCTCCAAGGCCCAGTGCTTACACCAATCACTTAACAAGTTTAAATCTTCCTGCAAAGCAAGTTGATCACTGTCATCGTGCAAAGCCCTCCATATCTTGATGTCATCAGCAAACAGTAAGCAGGATGACTTAACTACCGATGGAATCTCATTAACATAAATCAGGAAAAGAAGTGGGCCTAGAATTGTACCCTGAGGAACGCCACTCTTAACCGTTTCCCATGTTGATAAAACCCCGTTAACTCGTACTCTTTGTCTTCTGTCCTTTAGAAAGTCTTGAATCCAGTCGGTAACCACTTTATTGATTCCCAGACTACCTAACTTTACTAGAAGACCTGAATGAGAAACCCTGTCAAACGCCTTGCTAAGGTCTATGAATATGGCATCCACCGGTATATTAGCATCAGCTGAGCTTGCCCAACTTTCTCTGGCCAAAAGAAGGTTGGTCAAGCAAGAATGACCTGCTCTAAAACCGTGCTGTTCCACAGCGAAAAGTTTGTTCCCTTCAATGAACTGAATGATAGCATCACGAATTATTCTTTCTAGTAGTTTAACAACAATACTGGTCAAACTAACAGGACGATAGTTCTGAACTAAGTTTCTAGATCCGGTTTTGAAGACCGGACTAATGATGGCATCTTTCCAGTCTCTTGGACATTTAGACTGGTCCAGAGACATATTGAAGATTACCGACAATGGCTCGGCTATGCTTTCAGCCAACGCTGTTAATATACGTGGGTGGAGTTCATCAGGGCCACTGGACTTACCAGGATTGAGCCTTAGAAGCCCCTTTAGGACAGTATCCTTTCCAATGTATAAGGGTGCCATTTTCAAGTTACCTTTTGGAAAATTTACAAAGCTGGTATCAATATTATCAGAGAATACTTGACTAAAGTGCTTGGACAAAGCCTCAGCCTTAGTCAAGTTATCCTCAGCCATGTTTGTCTGGTCATCTTCAAGCATAAGAGGTGGGATAGCATCACTCTTACGTGTTCTTCTCTTGATATATGAGAAGAGTCTTTTTGGGCAGCCTGGTGAGCTTTTAACTAACTGGGTTTCGTAAGCTATCCTTGACTGGTGGATCAAAGTTTTACACTGGTTTCTGGTTTCACAGTATTTCAGCCGGAACTGCTGTAGCCCAGTAGAAACAAAGAGATTCCAGAACCTTTTTCTCCGTCTTAGGAGTGTTATAGCTTGTCTATTTATCCATGGTGGCCGATTTGTTGGCCTTTTAGGAACCCTCCAGGGGATGAGATCAGTGGTAACCCTCTCAAGTGTATTCTTAAATCGATCCCATTCCTCTTCAATGGATGAGACAATGTTGACTGACCAGTCGGCAGTTGAAGCACGCTCCTTTATAGCCACTATGTCAGCATGCCAAACACTAGGCCGGGATTTGGGTTGAAAACTGACTAAATTGCCAGCCCTTAAGTTAAAATCTAACACCCCATGATCACTGTTTGCTAGAGGTGGATGAATAACTAGACCATCCACATCGTCGTTGTCATGAGTAAGCACTAAGTCCAGCAAGGAAGATCCTTGGGTAGAACCGAATCTTGTACTACCTAAGACATGTTGTGTCAGGGCATTTTCCATGGTAGTCAAGAGTAACCGGCTGTCAAACTTATCAGCGGATCCTGGAGATGTGACAGCTACCCAGTCCATATGAGGTGCATTAAAATCACCTAGAATAAGACAGCTACTGTGTTTACTCCATTGTTTGAGGTGATCTAAAATGAAGTCATCACACTGACAATAGGGACTTCTATACAGAACTCCAATGAGTAGAGTGCCTGTTGCAAAGCTTACTTCACAGCTAATTACCTCACCTGTCCCACTGTCATGAGCTTCAGATTTCACGGAACGAACATGTAGGGAGTTGTTGATGTACAGAGCAACCCCGCCACCTCTACGACCCTTAACCCTGTCGCTGCGCAAGCAGCTAAATCCGCATAGCTCAGGTGTGTCATCTAATCCAGAAACCAGCCATGTTTCAGTAATGGCCACAATACCTGGGCTAAGGTCTTCTACTAATACACCTAGCTCGTGAAATTTGTTCCCGATACTACGTATATTAGTGTACACTACCTTCAGGCTTCCTATGCGGTATGGCTTATCCACACAGGTCTTGGAAGCATACGTTTCCAAGACCTGACTATTTGAAAACCCACCAGTTTAAGGTTAGCCTCACCATTTTTACGTCTTGTTTCTAGCTGGGACAAAACTTCTTTTCGTGTAAGTCTGTAATCAAGAGATAAATCAGGTCTGGCTGAAATTCATGACCCGGTGAGAATGTATACATTAGCCAGTAGATGATTCCGTACATCAGGAGAACCTAAGACTACTTTAAGCAAACTATGCTGACTGGAACATTCATCATCTCTTTTACCTATTCCGGGTAACGTAGGCTTGCCTCAAGTCTACCCAAGTCTCTTCGCCTCGGAAGCTTGGTTCCTGTCCTAGACGTCCAATTCAGTATCAACCTCAATCCTATGGACAAGATGAACGCTTCTTCGATGCCTCTAAATGTGCATTCGTCAGAGCTAAGGGGGAGGGAAGAATGAGAGAAATCTCCGATAGATTTTTACTGCCTTATCATACAGTAGCGAGTACTTCTCCTTCAAATGAGTTATCTCCAGCACAAATTATTTTTGGTCGCAAAATCAAAACTTCTCTAACCAGATCCAAAAGACAGTCGTACACTTTTACGGGGGGAGGTGATAAGACCCAGGGTAAACTAGTATAGTACAATACAATAAATATCTTACAGTCACAGGCCAGCCTTTGTCTTTTGATATTTGCGTGGCTCAGTGAATCGGAAGGCACAACGGACAAATAGACGTATTAGCATATCAGTCGAGTTCACTACCGTTATAGTAAATAACAGGTGCAGACATAACAAAACAGCGACGGATTTATTCAGATCAGTTCAGTTATAACAATTGGCGACGGGGTTTTCATTCCGTTCAGAGCATCTATAGCATCTTTTCGACAGTGTTAATTTCATTCCACTTACAATGTCTATTTCTTTGCATGATCTCAAATCCATCTTGCAGCAGAAGCAAGTTCAGAACGAAGCAGCTCAACTAAAATTAATCGAAGTTCTCACTCAGAAGCTGTCCATTCAAGTTCCCTCAGTATCTCATTCAGATAAATATGAAAGCACCTCAAATTCTATCTGTGAGTTCAATTATGATGCAATGTCTGGTCTCGTATTTGATGCGTGATTCAACCGTTATGAAGACGTTTTTCGTATTGAATGTGCCATGTTTGATGACGCTGCTAAAGTCCGATTGTTATTGTGAAAACTGGATACTGTCAAGCACAACAAATATGTTAATTTCATTCTGCCAAAGAACCCACGTGAATCATCTTTCGATGATACAGTCAGCGTTTTATCTCAAAATTTTGGTGAACAGTCATCCATGTTTAATATTCGGTAACAATGTTTTCAGCCAAGCAAAATGCCTTCCAATGATTATGTCACTTATGCTGGCAAAGTGAACAAGGAGTGTGAAGGATTCAAACCACACGAAATGACATCAGATCAGTCCAAGTGTTTGATTTTTATTTGTGGTTTGAAGAGCCCAGAAGACGCTGACATTCGAGCTCGACTTCTGTTACTCGTTGAGCAGGATCCGAAAATGACTTTACAAATGGTGAGAGCAGAATGCCAACGTTTAATCAACTTGAAACACGACACTGCTTTGGTAAAGCGTAAATCACAACGGTCTGAATGTAGCTCAGTTAACCCAGTGAATACTCCCCCGACCATCATTAAGCACACAGCACATCAGTCCCAAAATTCAGCTAGACCTCCGTCAGTGTGCTAGTACTGTGGTTCCTGGCATTTTGTCCGTTCAAGAAGCATAAATGCCGCAGACGTCACCGCTCTAGACATAAAGAGGGTTACTGTCCACCGCAGAAAAACTCTCCAACAAGGAATAAACATCATTATTTCAAGCTGAAACAATCCCCTCAGGTACAGACCATTTTTGCAAAGCCCACAGTCGATTATGCCAAAAGACGAAAGTATCTTACTCTGTCTATTAACAGCAAACCTATTCGTCTTCAGTTGGATGCGGCATCAGGCATCACCTTAATTTCCGGAAACACCTAGCGCACACTTGGGTACCCACAAATTCTTCCGACAGAGCAAATCGCTAAGAATGCTTCAAGAGATGTGTTAAAACTCATGGGTGATATGAACTGCCACGTTCAGTTTGGTGAGCATCAATTCTATGGTGTGTTCTATCTCACAAACCATGGTGATCTGAATTTACTTGGTCTGGACTGGTTAGATAAGCTCACCCTCTCAAATGTTCCGTTAAATTCGGTATGTTCTAATGTGTTACCTTCATCGAATGATTTCAATTCATACCATGCATCACATAAATCTCTGTTGCAACACTCGAGTCAAAAGCATGCATCATTCTTCCAGTTTACAGTTTATAGTTTACCATTTATTTAGGATACGAAGCTATGTGCCTGTGTTAATCCTTTCGATTTATTGCATACAGGAGGTCCAATCTTGCCTTGAGTGAATCAACGGTTGGCGCTGATACGACCTGTTCCTGTAGGGTGTTCCAATGGTTAACATTTCGATGCGAAATACGGATCTCCAGACGCAGGCTATTCGACCGTGGCTTTTGAACCTTGAGGTGATGTCCTCGCAATTGGTTGGTGCTAGAAGGAAGAAATAATTTAGATAAATTAGCTCCAAAATCATTTCTTAGGATACGGTATGCTAGTATTAGGTCACCCCTAAGTCGTCTGTATGACAGTGGAAATAAACCCAGTCGACTTAACCTCTCCTCATATGACAGGGTTGAGAAACCCTTTATTAGCTTAGTTCCTACTCTTTGCACCCTTTCTAATAAGTCTATTTCGTATTTGAAACACGGGCTCGCTGCCTGGATCCCATATTCCAAATGAGGTCTGATATAAGTCGGATATAATATACGAAATATATCAGCGTCAAAGTTCGCAAAAGCCTTGCGTATGGCCCATAACATTCGAAAACCCTTAGTGGCTGCAGTTCTACAGTTTGTTGCTGTTTTCAAGTCATGCTGCACAACCACTCCCAAGTCCTTGTACTCAGTGACCACTGGGAGAGTAATGCCATTCATTGAGTAATTGTGCACGTGACTATGAGATACATGCATAACTACACTCTTGCTTAAGTTAATCTCCAAGGCCCAGTGCTTACACCAATCACTTAACAAGTTTAAATCTTCCTGCAAAGCAAGTTGATCACTGTCATCGTGCAAAGCCCTCCATATCTTGATGTCATCAGCAAACAGTAAGCAGGATGACTTAACTACCGATGGAATCTCATTAACATAAATCAGGAAAAGAAGTGGGCCTAGAATTGTACCCTGAGGAACGCCACTCTTAACCGATTCCCATGTTGATAAAACCCCGTTAACTCGTACTCTTTGTCTTCTGTCCTTTAGAAAGTCTTGAATCCAGTCGGTAACCACTTTATTGATTCCCAGACTACCTAACTTTACTAGAAGACCTGAATGAGAAACCCTGTCAAACGCCTTGCTAAGGTCTATGAATATGGCATCCACCGGTATATTAGCATCAGCTGAGCTTGCCCAACTTTCTCTGGCCAAAAGAAGGTTGGTCAAGCAAGAATGACCTGCTCTAAAACCGTGCTGTTCCACAGCGAAAAGTTTGTTCCCTTCAATGAACTGAATGATAGCATCACGAATTATTCTTTCTAGTAGTTTAACAACAATACTGGTCAAACTAACAGGACGATAGTTCTGAACTAAGTTTCTAGATCCGGTTTTGAAGACCGGACTAATGATGGCATCTTTCCAGTCTCTTGGACATTTAGACTGGTCCAGAGACATATTGAAGATTACCGACAATGGCTCGGCTATGCTTTCAGCCAATGCTGTTAATATACGTGGGTGGAGTTCATCAGGGCCACTGGACTTACCAGGATTGAGCCTTAGAAGCCACTTTAGGACAGTATCCTTTCCAATGTATAAGGGTGCCATTTTCAAGTTACCTTTTGGAAAATTTACAAAGCTGGTATCAATATTATCAGAGAATACTTGACTAAAGTGCTTGGACAAAGCCTCAGCCTTAGTCAAGTTATCCTCAGCCATGTTTGTCTGGTCATCTTCAAGCATAAGAGGTGGGATAGCATCACTCTTACGTGTTCTTCTCTTGATATATGAGAAGAGTCTTTTTGGGCAGCCTGGTGAACTTTTAACTAACTGGGTTTCGTAAGCTATCCTTGACTGGTGGATCAAAGTTTTACACTGGTTTCTGGTTTCACAGTATTTCAGCCGGAACTGCTGTAGCCCAGTAGAAACAAAGAGATTCCAGAACCTTTTTCTCCGTCTCAGGAGTGTTATAGCTTGTCTATTTATCCATGGTGGCCGATTTGTTGGCCTTTTAGGAACCCTCCAGGGGATGAGATCAGTGGTAACCCTCTCAAGTGTATTCTTAAATCTATCCCATTCATCTTCAATGGATGAGACAATGTTGACTGACCAGTCGGCAGTTGAAGCACGCTCCTTTATAGCCACTATGTCAGCATGCCAAACACTAGGCCGGGATTTGGGTTGAAAACTGACTAAATTGCCAGCCCTTAAGTTAAAATCTAACACCCCATGATCACTGTTTGCTAGAGGTGGATGAATAACTAGACCATCCACGTCGTCGTTGTCATGAGTAAGCACTAAGTCCAGCAAGGAAGATCCTTGGGTAGAACCGAATCTTGTACTACCTAAGACATGTTGTGTCAGGGCATTTTCCATGGTAGTCAAGAGTAACCGGCTGTCAAACTTATCAGCGGATCCTGGAGATGTGACAGCTACCCAGTCTATATGAGGTGCATTAAAATCACCTAGAATAAGACAGCTACTGTGTTTACTCCATTGTTTGAGGTGATCTAAAATGAAGTCATCACACTGACAATAGGGACTTCTATACAGAACTCCAATGAGTAGAGTGCCGGTTGCAAAGCTTACTTCACAGCTAATTACCTCACCTGTCCCACTGTCATGAGCTTCAGATTTCACGGAACGAACATGTAGGGAGTTGTTGATGTACAGAGCAACCCCGCCACCTCTACGACCCTTAACCTGTCGCTGCGCAAGCAACTAAATCCGCATAGCTCAGGTGTGTCATCTAATCCAGAAACCAGCCATGTTTCAGTAATGGCCACAATACCTGGGCTAAGGTCTTCTACTAATACACCTAGCTCGTGAAATTTGTTCCCGATACTACGTATATTAGTGTACACTACCTTCAGGCTTCCTATGCGGTCTGGCTTATCCACACAGGTCTTGGAAGCATACGTTTCCAAGACCTGACTATTTGAAAACCCACCAGTTTAAGGTTAGTCTCACCATTTTTACGTCTTGTTTCTAGCTGGGACAAAACTTCTTTTCGTTTAAGTCTGTAATCAAGAGATAAATCAGGTCTGGCTGAAATTCATGACCCGGTGAGAATGTATACATTAGCCAGTAGATGATTCCGTACATCAGGAGAACCTAAGACTACTTTAAGCAAACTATGCTGACTGGAACATTCATCATCTCTTTTACCTATTCCGGGTAACGTAGGCTTGCCTCAAGTCTACCCAAGTCTCTTCGCCTCGGAAGCTTGGTTCCTGTCCTAGACGTCCAATTCAGTATCAACCTCAATCCTATGGACAAGATGAACGCTTCTTCGATGCCTCTAAATGTGCATTCGTCAGAGCTAAGGGGGAGGGAAGAATGAGAGAAATCTCCGATAGATTTTTACTGCCTTATCATACAGTAGCGAGTACTTCTCCTTCAAATGAGTTATCTCCAGCACAAATTATTTTTGGTCGCAAAATCAAAACTTCTCTAACCAGATCCAAAAGACAGTCGTACACTTTTACGGGGGGAGGTGATAAGACCCAGGGTAAACTAGTATAGTACAATACAATAAATATCTTACAGTCACAGGCCAGCCTTTGTCTTTTGATATTTGCGTGGCTCAGTGAATCGGAAGGCACAACGGACAAATAGACGTATTAGCATATCAGTCGAGTTCACTACCGTTATAGTAAATAACAGGTGCAGACATAACAAAACAGCGACGGATTTATTCAGATCAGTTCAGTTATAACAATTGGCGACGGGGTTTTCATTCCGTTCAGAGCATCTATAGCATCTTTTCGACAGTGTTAATTTCATTCCACTTACAATGTCTATTTCTTTGCATGATCTCAAATCCATCTTGCAGCAGAAGCAAGTTCAGAACGAAGCAGCTCAACTAAAATTAATCGAAGTTCTCACTCAGAAGCTGTCCATTCAAGTTCCCTCAGTATCTCATTCAGATAAATATGAAAGCACCTCAAATTCTATCTGTGAGTTCAATTATGATGCAATGTCTGGTCTCGTATTTGATGCGTGATTCAACCGTTATGAAGACGTTTTTCGTATTGAATGTGCCATGTTTGATGACGCTGCTAAAGTCCGATTGTTATTGTGAAAACTGGGTACTGTCAAGCACATCAAATATATTAATATTCTTTTGTTTGTGAAGTTTGTGTCCGTGTGATTGTATGAATTTTGACTGATGCTTTTTCTTACTGGTAACTATGGTCTTGCGTCTTGGTTTTATGTTTTCTCTTCACAATCCTTGTCAATGCTTTTTGATTTCACTTTTGCATTTGACGAAGAAAATTAGGCCCTTTTTTATTGTCAGTTGTACTTGATCCCAAATTTCAGCATGAAATATAATTGTTTGTTATTTTACATATTCATTGTATTAGTAGCTCAGTGATATTTATATTGATCAACTTTAACGAGAGATTAATATATATGAAGCAAAGTTGTACAGAAACTATCCAGTGCCCAGTGTATCGAAACTTACATTCATAATCTATGCATGAAATCGAATAATCTAGAGCTTAATTTTAGTTTCGTTGCCACATCTAAGGGAGACTGTTACATTTTGAAAATAGAATTCCTTTTGTTACAGATAGAATGTGGGAAGTGAGATTTGTTTGCCATCACTTCGGATTACTCGGAGCTATTGTATCTTATAACAGAACACGCAACAAGCAATTTCTATAAGTCTTTCTACGGTAATAACTCCCAACTGCACTATATCATTGCGGATCGAGTAGTACAGCTGAAGGGTTCACTCAAAAGGACTATTCTAAAAGGGACTCAACCGATAGCTGCTACCGTAACGTGGCGGTCGGCCATGCGCATCGCAGTGACCCAACAAGCCACACTGGCTGGAACTATTGTTCCTGCAGGTCCTGCCATGCGATGAAGGTTGTTAGGATAGCAGTTCGACTAAAAGCAGTCACCGACACACTATAGGAGTTTTTTTAACACTACGCTGGGGTCAGTTGGCGAAGTCGTACCGCTGGGGAACAGGAATGTAACAGCAGTAAGGTGTTTCCCTCAGATGACCAGCATGTCAGCTATGCTGTCTCTCCACTCTGGATAGAGGGGTTAGAATAGGTCAACCCTGAAAATTGTACATCCAGACTTACCCTACAGTGGTCTGTAACCGGTGGTAAGTTTACTAATACGGAACTAAACCAAGGAACCAGTTTCTACAGGCCGTGAGTGACCGGCCTCAAGCAGTTGTCCCCTGGGCTTTGCAGTCAAGCAACACTTGCTCTCTTTCTGTTCCAGGTACCCCAGGAATCAACCAACTTCCACGGTGTAGGCAGGCGGGAAGTAACAACCGCCTACACACTTCCAACAGTACACAAAGCCTTCCTGAACATCATTCTCCTTTACTCATATCACCTTCATCATCTTGCTTCCCCACTACTGTCAGCACTATTCTGCAGGCTGGTCAGGCATCTTCATTTCGTTCTGTGACCACAACATATCTGACAGCCTCTTAAAGCCACGTCGCCAACTTTATATTGGAGCATTTAACGTCGGGACCCTCTGCTAAATCAGACAACAGGCCTCATTAGCAAGAACTCTGGAATCTCGAGCCATGGATGTATGTTGTATCTCAGAGACACGCATACAGGACCTCAGTGTGGTTACCCACTACACCTCATCCGGCCAACAATGTAAATCTGTAAAATGCACGTTAAAGGTGTCAGGAGAAAAATGATAAGTGAGACAATCTCTGAAAAGAATGGCACCATAATTAGCTCCCAGGATAGACGACTGGAAAGAACACTTTGATGAGCAGTTTAACTGGCCTATAGCCACACTCAACCTACCGAACATCTAGCACCTCCCAGAAGGGGATATAGACACAGGTCCTCCGTCCCTGAGGTTACAAAAGTTGTCTCTAATCTAAAGCGAAGCAAAGCTGCGGGACCTAATGGAATGACTCCAGGGGTGGAGACAGTCTACTGTCTGCGTTAACTAGGGTATTAGGCAGAGTCTGGAAATCAGAGGAAGTCTCTTCGGGTTGGTGTAAGTCACTGATTATCCCCATATACAAGAAGGGAGACAAGTCTTCCTGTGATAATCACAGGGAGATTTGCTTGACTACTATGGTATCTATAGTTCCAGGCTCAATAACCATGCGTAGACTAAGTGGTGCTCGGGAGGCAGAAACACGAGGGAACCAGGTAGGCTTTAGACTAGGAAGAGGGTGTGTTGGTCATATCTTCACACTTCGAGAGATTCTGAAACACAGGTGGCATACGTACCGGCGTCCAACAATCGTTATATTTTTGACCTAAAAGCGGTATTCGATTCCATCGACCTAGAGGTACTACGGCGATGTTCGGCTGTGAAGGGAATGCTGAGAAAATACATTGCACTGATCAAGGCACTCACTCTGCTCGAACTCATGCAGTCAGCCAGGTGAGGGCTTACGGCGAGAAGTCATCTGAAGTGGTGACAACTAGTGGCGTCCGTCAGGAATGCCCACTGTCTCCATATCTGTTTAATTTCATCATAGATGTACTAATGGACTTAACCCTAACTCATTTCAGTGATTGACTTATTACCATCAGGGTATAGTAATCTTGTTGACTTAGAATATGTAGATGATATAATCCACTCTGCTGGGTGAAGACACTGATAAAATAGAGCAATCTGATGAACACTTTGAGCTGAGCAGCGACCTTCGAATGTTTGGCATAAGATTCGCTCCTGTCAAATGTAAGATGATGCTACAGGAATGGACTACATTGACTTCTAGCTTATAGATAGGGAGTGAGGCGGTCACTAAACGTGTTGACCACTCTACTTATTTGGGAAGTTGCATCAGCCAGTACCAGCGGGTTGATCGTTGACACAATAAACGGAAAATTTTAAGAATCTCAGCTACCTCTCATTGTGCCACTAAATGATGGTATGAATATGAAGTGAGTGGCATTTCAGAAAATATGTACGGTAAAATAAACTCGATGAAGAATTATAAGCATGTATTTTTCTTATGAGGTAACGATTCAAGTAACAGATCTTTAGTTTCATCTTATGAATACAAAATAATTCACTTAACATTAAAAGAGAATAAAGTCGATACAAAAAGAAATGCTATTCCGAAGATACAAAACACACGATGAGATTTTCAAAAATGATGAGATAAAAAAAAGCATCCAGTGGTTTTCTGTTTTTCAGTGGAATCGCAAACTTCTACAATTTTAGGCTAATTGAGATTAATTCTTCGAATTTCACCCTTAGTGTAACGAGACACATACCTGAATGAAGAAAGATAACAGTAAAAAGAAATAAAAAATTTTTTACCGGTTACAAATAGGAAAGTACAGTTAACAATAGAGTTACTGTCATCAATACTGCTGAGCATTTCTAATTCGTACGGTTGAATTTCCTACTACCATGCCTTCCTTTAGACCACATGTCATAATCCAAATGTATAAAGTTGGTGGAAGAATACCACCTCATGTACGCACACACAAATAATTATATATAAATGCGATTGTACAGCTATGTGAATGAATTCAACGAAAAGAGTCTCTTCACTGAATGTCTTCTCTTTTTCATATGACTTAATAGGGATTTTCAGCCACTATTAATAGTTTAAAAGTCACTTGTATACGGTAAAATGAATGAGTAAATTACTAATGGATATTGATGTGGCGTGTGCTACTGACAAGAATTTATAAGTAGTAGCAATAAGCTTGATTGATGGAGCGATAGATTAATTTGCAAAAAGGAGAAGTGAAGACCATCATCTGCATCAAACCGTACGCTCCTAGATTTCTGCAGCTCTTCTTGTCTGTCTGTCGAGTTGTCGTGTGTGTGCGTCGGTGGTTAGGACTCTCGCCGACCATGCACATGGTCCGAGGTTCGATCCCCTGCCGACGCACACCTGATATCTATGGTCGGTCTGCAAAATTTGGGCTACCGATATCACATGCTGAAAATTCATGCTTGTACCAAAAATACGGTGTGGAATCAAGCTGTAATCAAAAATTTAAAAAAAGTACTCTGACACCGACGAATTAATAGTCTTCTCCATCGACGTCTTTACTTAGACTCCAAAAATACTGTCGCAGACAGCTTTTGCTCATTCTTTCAATAGAGTCTTTAAGACGACCAGTTTTGCTGTTGCTTTCTCTGCCCCGATAAGGTTTGCTTTTTAGTCTCATGGGCAGTTGTAATTGAAGATGTTTTTAAATTCACCCATCATTACTTCTCCGAAACCGCCTTGCAGTTCAAAAAAGTGTGTTTTAAAAATCAGGTTTTTTAGACGATTTTTCTATTGACTTTGGTGTATATTTAATTACAGGTCAGCATTAATCACAGAAACCTTTTCCTACATTACTTTCACATTTAATACAGACAGATATTCATACATTTGAAAAAATATATTCAGTTTTAAGCGTTAAATTAATATCACTTGGGGTGTTATGCTAAAACTTCACTCACAGTAACAGTACAAAAGCAATCAACGCCAAACCTGAGGATACAATGAACACTGTACCCGAACAGTAACTGACACTAGCAGCATAAATAAAAGGCAGTGTTGCCATGCCAGTTAAAAGACCCAAGTATTCGGATACAGCAATCACAGAAAATAGACGACCTGAAATATAATCAATTATGAGAACAGAAATTCAGTTAACTTTGATTCATAGCAATTAAACATAGAAGTGGAAAATTACTGCATGAACGAGCGACTAATCAGATACATATATATATATATATATATATATATATATATATATATATATATATTTGATTACAGCTTGATTCCACACCGTATTTTTGGTACAAGTATGGAATTTTCAGCGTGGATATCGGTAGCCCAAATTTCGCAGGCCGACCATAGATATCAGGTGTGCGTCGGCGTGGGCTCGAACCCCGGGCCATATGCATGGTCGGCGAGAGTCCTAACCACTGTGCCACCGACGCACATATATATATGTATGGGAGGGTCGATATCCGCTATTCAAATGTCTAGATTTTACAGATTTCGAATTTCAAGATGAGAAACAAGCAAACAGCTTTGCCAATGATCTTTAGGATAGCCACGTTTATGTACATTTGGAAACTTATGGTGCAATGTTACCTAACACATGATTAGAATGAAAAAGACGGAAAAATAACACCAACTAATACAGCTTTTGACTGTTCGTTTGAGCCAAGCAGGAAGGTGTTAACTATCTGGTTAAGGTCCTGTCTGTCTGTCTGTTTTCGACATAGAACTTTGCACAAATGTGCGGAAGTTCAAGTCGCCACATTCCGTGTAGCACGCGAAGCAAGAGAAGAAAGTACAAGAAAAGCATAATAGAAACAGTGAGCAGAGTGTGAGACAAGGGAGTAATAACGAAGAACAAAACAGTTTCATCGGAGATCATAAGTCACAAGGAGTGGATGCATCTGCGCCACTGAGAACGATTTTGAGCCATGTCACCAATTGTTTCCAACCATAGATTTTTACCGTCCCGAGGACCCCAGCCTGGAAGTCTACACCCTCCTACGTGGCTTAGACTAAGTGTTGTGGACTTCATTGACTGGTGCCAAGTTTTTGTTTGACCTCCGCTAGCTTTTTTCCAGCCTGACCCTATATCCGCTAAGATTGCTCGTCGAGGGAGGCGATGGCTTGGCATACGTAACACATGTCCTAACCATCTCAGTCTTTGTAGCTTCAAGACTTCGTCGATTGATTTCCCCTGTTTACCTAGAACTCTACGCCTAACCTCAATGTTGCTCACCTTATTATGCCACTTTACACGGGAAATAGAGCGCAGGCACCTATGATCAAAGACAGCTAGTCTTTTCATGTCTTCCACTCTCAGTGGCCAGGTCTCACAACCATAAAGGAGGACGGAGCGGACTGATGAGCAGTACACCCGCCCTTTGGTTGATAGTCGAACATCTCGTCTACGCCAGAGTCGGCGTAAACTGGTAAATGCGAAACGAGCCCCTTGTATTCGTGCTGAGATTTCGTCAGAGATCAGCCCGTTGGGGCTGATGGTACTTCCCAAATAAGTGAAGCGGTCAACGTGCTCTACCACTTCACTTCCTATTTTTAAACTAGGCGTCGATGTAGTCCAGTCCTGTAACATCATCTTGCATTTGGCGGGAGCGAATCACATGCCAAACATTCGTAGATTGCGGCTCAAGGTGTTTAGAAGACTCTGCATTTCGTCAGCGTCTTCGCCTAGAAGGACTATATCGTCTGCATATTCCAAGTCAACGAGATTATTCCCCGGTAGCAAGTCAATTCCTGAGTCACTGAAGTCACCTAGGTTAAGTCCATTAACACATCTATGAAGTTGAATAGAAAAGGGATAATGGGCATCCTTGACGGACACCACTGGTCGTCATCAGTTCAGATGACAGCTCGCCGTAAGCCTCACCTGGCTGTATGAGTACGAATAGAGTGCCTTAATCAGTGCAATATATTTTCTTGGAATTCCCCTGGCAACCGATGACTGAAGACTGTTGGTCAAAAATTGTTCTCAATGCCGAAAATAACTTCCAGAATCCATCAGATTCTCGAAATTCTCCATGTACCAACTTATTATCCCGTACATTTCCGCTTATTATAGTTTGCTTGCATTTTTTGTTCTTTCCTTTGCCTTTACGTGTGCTTCCATGAAGTGTGGCGAATTGTGTAAAAGTCTACCTTGAAAATGTGGTCGCTCAGTCAGTCAGGATATTCAATCCTGCCACAAAGAAATGGTAGAAGTATGTAAATGCAACTTTCATTGCATCGAAAACAGAGTATGTTTTCGGCTTTTCTATACATCTAAACTAAAAAATAGATGAAATCGACTACACGTTTCAGTTCAAAATTGAATAAGGTGGATTAGTTACTTTAAACCGTAAAACAAAATGAATCTAAGATAGCATATCTGGATTTGAAATCACCATCACTCTACTTACTTAACGTATTTAAGCTACAAACTGTCTTGTTCATACGAAAAACAAAATCGTCCTATGCGGTGGTCGCCTTTTAGTATTTGGAAGAACTTTTTTATCTTGATAAGATACACAAATGATATACGGAGAAATGAAACACCCGGTGAATAAGATATCACAGATATTTACTGCAATCGTTATTTGTCATAAGTCACAACTTCGACTGGGGGATCCAATATATTACGGTACAGATATGCACAGTCACCAGTTGTACTCAGAGCTACTTATTACAGAAATACAATCAATCAGCATTGTACGACTTTTACAAAGCGGTAATAAAAGCTGATAAGCGACAGTAAATATTTTGCAGAAAAAAAAGAGGAATTCTGTTATTAAACACTGAAAACAAGCAAAGATGCCAGAGAAATTGGAGAACAACTCATCGAATTTACACAGTGAAAGTAATTTGCACTAATTAAGTTGAATAACATGCTGTCCTGGATTCACCAATGTTATTTCTACAGTGACTGAACTACTTGTTCTCTGAGCACACAATATGACCGGGATACACATTAACTACATTCATGCTTTGGCTGACTGGTTTCAATGTAGAAGTTTGCACAGATGTGCAGCAGTTCGAGTTGCCACACTCCCTCCATATACCACATAAACCAAGAGAAGAGGGTAAACACAGATTCAAAAGACAGATAGATAATAAACAGCAATGTGAGCGATAAAGGAATAGGATAAATCACAAAGAGTGAATGCATCTGCGCTATGCATTGAGAACGATTTTGAGCCACATCACCGACTGTCTCCAGCCACTGGTTTTACCAGCCTGATAACCACAACCAGTCAGGAAGTCTACACTCCCTACGTGATTGGCTGGCTGACTGACTGTCTTAAACTAACTGTTGTGGATTTGATTGACTGATGAAGCCATGTTTCAGTTTGACCACCACTAGCTCTTTCCCAACCTTATCCATCCTATGTCAGCTAGCTAACATTGTCCGTCGACAAGGGCGATCAATAGCTAGGCGTGCATGCGTAACACATATCCTAACTATCTCAGTCGATGAAGCTTCAAAATTCGTCGATTGATTATTCATGCTTTAATCACTTCTGCTTCAATTTATTGTTAACCAGATTTTAAAATATTTTTATAACTAAATGTTCTCTACTTGGTATTCACAACATTCCGACAAACAACTGCTTGATTCTTGCCACACTTATAGTGTTGGGCGTAATGTGACCGATCATATAATAACTGAAATAATAACATATCTGGAGAATCTACCAGTATAGCATGGTATATGTTTTATCAGCGCTTAACTATTACCAATCAGTACGTACATTTTTATTACGTATACAGTGACGAATCTACTGCAAATCAGAAATCCAACTTACGATTTTTAATGGGCTTGCTATTAGAGTGAATTTTAATCCAACAGATTTATTGAGAAACTAAATTCATAGGTCTAAAGATTTTATTAACCCCACTAACAAAATAGCTTAATTCATCAAATACAACATACTAACTGTGTGGTGAGGCCAGCCGACCGGGGTCAAATCACTTTTTCAGAACACGAAGGTAAATAATCTAAAGTTAAGACATTTCAAAATTAATTATCTATGAGACGTCTAAAATAATGTTACGTATGCATTGATACAATAACAGAACCAACCTATACATTAATGCAATCGGTCGAGAGGGTGAGAGGCATATAGAGATATTTATCACATAATAATAAATAATTTATTCAGCAGTCAACATGTTCAATATAGTGGATGCCATGTATATCCTCGATAAATAGAAAACTCCACCTACTACTAAAATCGAAAGTTGTGTAGTTTGTCTTAGAATGAGTGATAGCTTATTCGTACACTTAATTAACAGTGTATCACTGTGTGCTGATATCAGATAAACTTACACACAGTATACATTATTATTATTCTAAACGAAGTTACAAATGTATCGCATGGAACAAATAATATCAAAATTTGCATAAAGACCTAGTACTTATTGCATCAGCAAAATAAAAATCAATCCATGAAAATATTGTGACAAAATAGAACTATATGCAGTAGTAACAATAATGAATGCCATTGAAATCAATGAATTTTATTGGATGGAGGATTTTATCATGAGCTGACATCAGTTAGAGAACTACTGGAAAGCCTGGGAGTACTGGACAGCTGTTTCGTCCGCGTTTGGGACTCTTCACCAGTACGCACCCACTGGGGTTCGAACCCCGGACCTTTTGGTTACAAGGCGTGGTCGTTGACCATTGAGCCATTGGGAACCGATCCAATGGCCCATGAATTCTAACTTCTGCCAATTCCGCCGAAAATCCATATAAAATATATAACGCAATGGTAATTATGCATCAGTCCAACTCATTAAATTGTAATGATTGCAAGAAAATGTTTAACAGTTGTTAAACAAAGTGTAACTAGTCATGCACATGAAGAAACTGGCATTAACTAACGATGCTCGTCATTACAATTGACGTAGTATGACATATAAATCAAAACAGAACTTCGCACAGAAGTGCATCAGTTCAAATTGCTACGCTCCAAAAAACCACAAGACAAAAGAACAAAATCGTAATGATACAGTAAATAAACAAGGGTCAGATGAAGATACTGACTGAAGAATGGTTAGCGAAGCATACATAAAGGATATATCTGGGCTATTGTGAACAGTTTGGAGTCATAATACTAAGAGTCTCAAGTCACTGATACTTAGAGTCCTAAATAGCCTAGCAGGTAACCTGTATCTTCTTACACAGCTAAGATTAATAGTCAGTTATTCAGGGCTTTGAAATTATGTTTTAGTGCGACCAGACCAAATTTATTTTTCAATACAAACCTACTGGAACTAACATCGTTTGTCAGTAAAGGAAGTGAATCGGTACGCAGTGCATGTGTCTTAGCCAATTCAATCGATAGTGTTCCACAGTGTAATCCGTGCTTAGCTAACACCATAACTAACCTTATTATTACATACCATACTTACCATATCACCTAACATTAACCAAAAAATATATAGTCGGAAGCCAGTAATCTCTTCGTATCAACGGTGACCGGCTGTCTCACAGTCCATTTTTATCTGAAAAGAGTATAGTGTTTGTGTAACTCTAGAGCAAAGAGATCATTTTAATGCAATATAGGAACGTGTGTTTGGAAAAGTGGAGATAATTTATTCAGTGTCATCTGGAAACAACGGCTTCACTGGCTTGGACATGTGCTATAAATGACTGTCCAGAGGCTTCCATACCAATCTCTGTTCGCTAGCCCTAGAAGTGAGTGGAAAAAGGAGAGAGGTGGTCAACCCATGACGTGGCGTCGTGGAATGAGGGATATTTGTGGTAGGTTAGCATAATGCGTCACGACTCCCTGGTTGGGTCCGACAGAAGGCTCAAACCAGTGGCTCAAAACGTTATCGGACATGGCCAACAACCTCAATCAACGGCGAATATGATGCAATTTTCTTCTCTCTTCCCTTTCTCAACATGACTCGACGAATACTGTTTGGTCTCCTGAAATATAACTGCCTTCTTCCCAGATGAAGTTCTTCATCGATTCTCCACCTATATCTTTACTTTTAATCTATGTTGTTGTATTATTATTGTGTGGCGCATCTTTTTGGTGTTATAATGTACAAGGTTTTGTGTTTTAGATTTTTTAAAATAAAAATCAAATCAAACATGCAGTTTGGGAATGCAAAACATATTCTATGAAGTGCGAATGTTAGCACCAAGCGAACAAGCACAAGTATACATTTGACTCAAGAGATAAGGAACCAGCCCAATCGGATTTCTGGTTCGAACAGCAATCTTACAACCAGCAAGTGCATACACTTATACACACACATACAATCTAACTCTTTAAAAACAGCGTATATTAGAGTTTGGAAAGCTGAAATAAAAAATGAAGTGGTTAGTCACTCACTCACTCACTTTGTAATTTAGACGTGTAAATAGATGATACAAATGATTTCAGTACTGGTACAACAGCTGATCTAAAAGTACAAATGATTAGACCTAAAACGAAAGCAAATCAATAGTCGAAAACAACTACAAATAAAGAGACAAACAAAATCATTTAAAGTGTAGAGACAAGTGTTATGCCTACAACGACTGCCTCAAAAAAAAAAAAAAACACAACAACCATCGATAAGATCTACGAGTAAAAATAATAGAAGTGTTAGGAATCTGAGAGTGGATGAATTGAAAGACGACTCTCTAAATTGTTAACTGAAGAGTCAATAATCCATTCCAGTTAGTTGGACAACAACCACTAACGATTTGACTGTGTGGCTAACATGTGATTTCCCCAACAGGATTGGTTCGGAAAAGTATCCTCCAGGTATACGGGATTAACATTCAACTCAAAAATAAGGAAATTTACAGTCATACAAGACTACGAACAATTCTACAACCAAAGTAGACTAAGAAAAAAAAGAATGAAGATTTCTACAAATATCTGAAGACAATAATAGACAAGACTCCAGTCCCATGAGTACAACAAAATTTTAATAGGTGACAAGCATTCCAAACTAGGAACAGAAGACACAGGGGCTCGATAAAATAAATGAGAGCTATTTACATACTCCCACACTTTTAATCATTTGGTGGTTGGAGGCAGTGTGTACAATCATAGGGATATCCATTAGATGGAAACACAAAAGTCAGACAGAATTCACCTGAATCTGAAGAGTGTGGACACAGCAGATATAGGCCTGGATCGCTGTCTAATGCAAAAACCTTCACGACCAGGTTGACCTGATGCATCATTAAAGGCATTTCCAACAGCTTACTTCAGATTTTCAACAAAAGACACCCTCCTTGCCCAATAGTGAAAAATCAGATGTCCGACCAGAAAGGATAAGCAGGCAACAAGGAACTCTGTCACAGCGGTGAACCAACCAAGAACCAATTGCATAACAAATATCTAGAAGGAAATGGAAGTGGATTGGATATGCGTTGAGGGAACATTCAAGTTGGACCAGCATTGATCACAAACACTAGAGAACCATGCTAATTTGAGACCTGACTGCAAATGTATAGCAAACATTTGCGCATCCAAACAGTTGCCGTACATTCAAAAATTCACAGCTCAAATTTGCATATTTCTCCAGTATCTGCCACTAGTAATGACATCCATAGGGCCAGTTGGGCGTGAGCGAGTGATTTCTTAGTAGATTTATTATTGTACGAATCATAAAAGAGAACAGAAGGAAAATCCACATACTACCGCAAGTGGACTATGTCAGATTATTAGTTCGAAGCCATATATTACAACGCTATCTCCAAAGCAGACTGTAAAGGTGGCAACTGCATCAGTTGCTGTAAGTACGACGATAGTTGCCCCAAAAGCTATAGAACAGAATAATGGGCGTCTTATTTCGTGGTGATAAATCTCTGGTCAGCTTTTCTAACGATTGTTTGTATTATTTCTGTATCGCTGCTTTTATTCGAAAACTTAGTTAACCGTGACATGTACAAGGCTCCCAGTCATAATTATTCTGTGAGGGTATGGAACATCAGGTTATGCTAGCTGTAGTAGGCGAAGTGGGATTCGAACCGAGGAACTGTTAGCTGGAAGTCGAGTGCTAATGACAATGAACCAGATCTCTACTGCGAAAGCATTACTTTGCCCAGCATAAGAGTAGTAGTACACTTTGATTGGACACTAGTAACTGATGTGGTGTGTCTAGTCCTTTCTTTGGTGCAGACTGAATTCTATCAGTCAGGTTTGCAACGTGGCCACCATTCTAGATAGCTTGCCATCACGGTGCGCATTGATTTGATGATATATATATATATATATATTTAGTTGGAGGCAATCGGCAGGAAGCCTTGAACCTATGTTTCGTGCTGGTTGGCACTCGTCAGCAAGGCGTATCTGCACCTTTGACGTGGTAACGTCTTTGACTGCAGCACTGGGTGACGCGAGTTCGAATCCCAGAAGGGACATGAGTTCCTTCAAGGTCGCAGATACGCCTTGCTGACGAGTGTCAACTAGCACGCAATCTAGGTCCAAGGCTTCCTGTCGACTGCCTCCAACAATCTGATATCATATTAGTACGCTGAATAACGTTTTGCATGGGGATGGAAAAATTCAAGTGAAATACTTCTGAATATAAAACCATTCAGCTGAATTAAAATAGTGTTCTTTAAAATAGCCAGAAGTTATTAACTATCACTTTACAGCTGTACTATTAACATGAAGCCTATCTACTCTAACAGTATGCAAATGTAAGAAGTGAATATGATAATTCCACACAAGAGCATAAAAAGCCTACTAAACAAAACAATAACTTACTAACTAATATCAAAATATTGTGGCCGGGATAAGATAACAAGTAGGCTATCCCCATGAGGAGTTTACTAACAACAATTGAGAACATTCCAAGTAATGCATATTTAATCGTACGACGACGAGCACGTAATACTTGATTCTGGACAACAGGATTGATTGTACTCCCATTACTAGTAAATTCAACCGAATCCACTTCATGTACAGAATCGTAACTTGAAACTGATTGGTTAGTAAGTAGTGGTTCATGTGTAGATTCACTCGGTCGATGCTGTTTAACTACTTTCATCCAACGAATGGTTAATACAATCAGTAGAAAACTCTGCAAACCCAGAAGAGCATTACTAATCCCACTAATAAAAGAAAAAAAATAAACACTATGTATACTATTTGTGCTAGAAAAACACAATAAATAAATCATATTAACTCTGCATCGATGCGATTGAATTCAACGTACCTATAATATCCATACTGATCCACTGACCAATTAAACGGAGGTCCCATAAGGTACAAAAATGTATACTGCCCTTCACCGTAAGTAGTTAGAGTTGTTAAAAACAAAACTACAATGACGAAAATAGTAGTCACATTGGCATCACGGACTAACTAAAATCAGAGAAAAGAAAATACAGTTTTCAATTGTTGAATTAAATTCGCAAAATAAATAAATAAAACAGGCAAAAATAATATTGTTCAAAGTAAGCAACAAATTAGGATGGATGGAAAATGAACCCTTCAATGGAGAAAAAGTTTCTCAGATTCGAAGCAAATTTTCACATGAACCATCTTAGCCTACAATGCTTAAACATAAAACAGGAAGTTCAATCAATACATTTTTTTGGCCACTTCATCATCAAAAGCTGCACAATCATGATTTATATTTTAAAAAAGTCAGCATAGTTACATTCCTTATTTAATTTGTCATGGTAACGAATGTAGGGTTTTAATGATTGAAACGGTGTATATATAGACTTTATTGGTTTGAGATCTCATAAGATAAAGTACTTCGCTGATGATGAAACCTACACTGCAGAATCAAAAATCTTACTACACTGAGATAATTGTGCTATTCATACACCTGTCTGCTGAGTTGCTTAGATTAAAGCTTTTTGTAATACGCCATACTTTGCAAAACGCTACCTTCAGGCTACAATCACTTCAGTGAAAAAATCCCTGCGGTAAAACTATAGTCAGGCCTCGAATCAGTATAGTTTTCCAGTGTTTGTCATTCTCTAATTTTAAATAATATTTATAATTAAATACCTCCGGATATTAAACAGCATAAAATGTAGGCCTATTAGTTTACAGTTACCAATAGAAAAATCCTGCCTGTTCTCATAAAATAGGACAATCAACTACCAGTAACGATGTACGTACTACATTATACGATATCTTAATTTCATAACACAAATAGCGCAGATCACAGACGTTAAATAATTGCAATTGTAGGGAAAACCGGAATCACAATAACAGTGTTCTGACCAATTAATCTCTGTCTAGCTTTATAAACAGTGATATGTAGAATAACTATAGACCTGAGACTAATTAATAACTAACATTCACGAAGTGACCAACCAGCATGTAACTACAAGCCTGCCTATTAATCGATTACTTAAATCACATGGATGTTTAAAAATACCAAATTATATGCATTCAATTCATGATAATGTATTTCATTTTAGTAATAAATCACTGATAGGATCCCACATATTTTGGTATTGGCTGTTTAATCTTGCATATATGGTGTTATCATTCTCACACATTTTGGTAGTGACTGTAATCTTGTATATATGGTATATTATCATTTCTCACACACTTTGTTATGGCTATTAAGATAAATTATTTCAATGCTGTAAGCTGTCCATATTGTTGTAAAATGTATAAATCCATGGCTTTCTTTATCGTTGTTGCACTTCAATACACAGTCACAGTCCAGCCTTTGTCTTTTGATATTTGCGTGCTTCACTAAATCGGAAGGTACGACAAGCAGATAGGCAGATTAGTTC
Organism: Trichobilharzia regenti; assembly: GCA_944472135.2. NCBI lineage: Eukaryota > Metazoa > Platyhelminthes > Trematoda > Strigeidida > Schistosomatidae > Trichobilharzia > Trichobilharzia regenti. The sequence goes on from OX235270.1 coordinate 129,039,480, forward strand.
AGCGCAGACAGAGCAAGGTGAAAACGTCTTCATTCAATTCCTACAGTTATAACAATCACGTTATTCCTAGTCAAGTGCCTGTGAATACTTGCCAAAAGACAAAAGCGCCTTCAGCTAAACGACTACCTGATTTTTTTCTTTCCACATTAATGTGTTTATATCACACAGTGAAACAGTATTATTATTTAATGGATGATGTTTCGAACAAAATTTATTGTTCATAATCCCATCAATTGTAATCACACGGCATCGAAACTTAAGTTTTATATAGTTTTCTATGTTGTCTCCCTATTTGTCGTAGGGGTAGTAGAATTTTCCAGACGTCTGAAACAGGTGTTGAATCATTCCTATTACACGTATTCGCAGTTGATTCGATAAACAAAGCTTCCGTTATCAATCTCTCCCTCCACCCTGTGACACCAGATTTTAAAACTGTCATCCTATCCCATCCTATTGCATGATTGTGTATATTTGCATGTAGTGCTATAGCTAAGCTATTCTCTAGATTTCTTATCTTATTCGGGTCAACCAATCTAGATTTAGCTACGTTTTTACGTTCGACTAGTCTGACTGCCCCTGTTCTACTAGTTTGACGTATGTATTTGACCTGACAATCATTGCAGGAAGGGTATTAGATAAACTAAAGTGTTTTGTTTTAAAGTTTCCACAGGATCCTTTAACCGATAAAGCTTGTTTCTGTCTGTCTGTCTGTTTTCGACATAGAACTTTGCACAAATGTGCGGAAGTTCAAGTCGCCACATTCCGTGTAGCACGCGAAGCAAGAGAAGAAAGTACAAGAAAAGCATAATAGAAACAGTGAGCAGAGGTGTGAGACAAAGGAGTAATAAAGAAATACAAAACAGTTTCATTGGAAATCATAAGTCACAGGGAGTGGATGCATCTGCGCCACTGAGAACGATTTTGAGCCATGTCACCAATTGTTTCCAACCATAGATTTTTACCGTCCCGAGGACCCCAGCCTGGAAGTCTACACCTTTCTACGTGGCTTAGACCAACTGTTGTGGATTTCATTGACTGATGCCAAGTTTTTGTTTGACCGCCGCTAGCTTTTTTCCAGCCTGACCCTATATCCGCTAACATTGCTCGTCGAGGGAGGCGATGGCTTGGCATACGTAACACATGTCCTAACCATCTCAGTCTTTGTAGCTTCACGACTTCGTCGATTGATTTCCCCTGTTTACCTAGAACTCTACGCCTAACCTCCATGTTGCTCACCTTATTATGCCACTTTACACGGGAAATAGAACGCAGGCACCTATGATCAAAGACAGCTAGTCTTTTCATGTCTTCCACTCTCAGTGGCCAGGTCTCACAACCATAAAGGAGGACGGAGCGGACTGATGAGCAGTACACCCGCCCTTTGGTCGATAGTCGAACATCTCGTCTACGCCAGAGTCGGCGTAAACTAACAAATGCGAAACGAGCCCCTTGTATTCGTGCTGAGATTTCGTCAGAGATCAGCCCGTTGGGGCTGATGGTACTTCCCAAATAAGTGAAGCGGTCAACGTGCTCTACCACTTCACTTCCTATTTTTAAACTAGGCGTCGATGTAGTCCAGTCCTGTAACATCATCTTGCATTTGGCGGGAGCGAATCGCATGCCAAACATTCGTAGATTGCGGCTCAAGGTGTTTAGAAGACTCTGCATTTCGTCAGCGTCTTCGCCTAGAAGGACTATATCGTCTGCATATTCCAAGTCAACGAGATTATTCCCCGGTAGCAAGTCAATCCCTGAGTCGCTGAAGTCACCTAGGGTTAAGTCCATTAACACATCTATGATGAAGTTGAATAGAAAAGGAGATAATGGGCATCCTTGACGGACACCACTGGTCGTCATCAGTTCAGATGACAGCTCGCCGTAAGCCCTCACCTGGCTGTATGAGTACGAATAGAGTGCCTTAATCAGTGCAATATATTTTCTTGGAATTCCCTTTACAGCCAAGCATCTCCAGAGAACTTCCCGATCGACAGAGTCGAATGCTGCCTTTAGGTCAAGAAATATAATGACTGTTGGACGCCGGTAGGAATGCCTATGTTCTAGAATCTGTCGGAGGGTGAAGATATGATCAATACACCCTCTTCCTGGTCTAAAGCCTGCCTGGCTCTCTCGTGTTTGTGCTTCCCGAGCACCACTCAGTCTACGCATGATTATTGAGCCTAAGACTTTAGATACTATATTAGTCAAGCTAATCCCTCTGTGATTATCACAGGAAGACTTGTCTCCCTTCTTGTATATGGGGATAATCAGTGACTTACACCAACCCGATGGGACTTCTTCTGATTCCCAGACGCTGCCTAGTACCTCAGTTAATCCGGACAGTAAGCTGTCTCCACCGTACTTAAATACCTCTGGAGTCATTCCATCAGGTCCCGCTGCTTTGCCTAGTTTCAGATTGGTGACAGCTTTAGTAACCTCAGTTAGTGACGGAGGACCTGTGTTTATATCCCATTCAGGGAGGTGTTGGATGCTCGGAAGGTTGAGCGTGGCTGTGGGCAAATTAAACTGCTCCTCATAATGCTCTTTCCAACGATCCAGTCGTCTATCCTGGAGCTAATTATAGTGCCATTTTTTTCCGAGATTGTCTCACTGATGATTTGTCTTCTCCCACCCGTTTCCCTGATGAGTCCAAAGAGTTGCCTGGTGTTGCCTATCCTCAAAGCTTTCTCCATCTCTTTGGCTTTTGTCGCCCACCACTGTTCACGGTCCTTGCGGAGACTTGTTTCTAATTGAGTTTATGGGTTTGAATGTCAAACGCCTCTATTCCTGTCAGAATTGTTAAGAATTCTCCACCGTAAGGTTTTATTATATTATTGTCATCATGTTATTATCATTATATTATCACTATCACTACTATTATTATTTATTTTAGCTTTACATTTCCCAACATACTTTCTGACTAGTTTATCAGGGTAATTATTAAGTTTCAAAGCTTCTCTTATATGCTTCACTTTCTGTCTCAGACAAGAAATCTGGAGAATAGTTCAGCTATACCACTCACTACTTGAAGTTACACACAACCATACAATAGGATGGGATAGGATGACAGTTTTAAAATCTGATGTCACAGGGTGGAGGGAGAGATTGATAACGGAAGCTTTGTTTATCGAATCAACTGCGAATACGTGTAATAGAAATGATTCAACACCTGTTTCAGACGTCTGGAAAATTCTACTACCCCTACGACAAATAGGGAGACAACATAGAAAACTATAAAACTTAAGTTTCGATGCCGTGTGATTACAATTGATGGGATTATGAACAATAAATTTTGTTCGAAACATCATCCATTAAATAATAATACTGTTTGACTGTGTGATATAAACAAATTAATATGGAATTACGTACTACTACAGTGCCCAAGTTTTACACATATACTAATTTTTTTTCGATTTTTTTTTCATTAAGGGGAATAAATGTATGTAATTTTTTTCTTTTTTTCTCCCGCTTTGTGTACTACATGAAGTGTGACAAATTGAACTGCTGCACTCCTCTCCAGAGTACCATGTTGAAATTCAGTCAGTTAATTCGGTTATTTCATGATATTATTCATTACGTCCGTTATCAGATAATCACTGCTGTGTGGAGATCAGACGGACAGGTAGGAATTCTTTAGTCCTCGAAACTGCTACTTTTTCACTGGAAAAGTTTTACCACAGTCCTGTCAACAATAAATATACTGTGGTTAGGCAGTTCCTGTGTTTTGTTTATAAGAACAAACCTGAATATCAAAGGTGAATTCAAAGACAATATTTGAAATACTGGAGATTATTTTAAAAGAGTAAAATGATGCTTGAGGTTTATTTAAAACAAGCAATAAAGGTTAATAAAGCAGGATTTAATGAATTCATCAAATTTCGGTAGAACTCGTCAACTGAATACTCTACATACACGGATATACTTTTGAAATTACATTGGGAGATATAAGACTGATAAGTAAACAAACTACATTGAATTAATCATACAGAAAGACACGTGCGAATGTTTTCCAGGTCATGTTCAAATAGATAAGGGGAGAGAGAGTATGAGAGATCAAAATTAAGATAAATTGCATTACGCTTCAATTACATCACTTAGATAAACAATTAGTCATTAGGGAATATAACGAGAATTGCAAACAGACTAATATCAATAGTAATAGTCATAATAACAGTTTTAATAGTGTTGAAGTGAGTTAAGATAATCTTACTGATAAAGCATAGTTTTAGATGAATCAAGAATAATAATAATAATGGTAATAATAATAACAATAATAGTAAGAAGAAGAGGTAGAATAATAACAAGTAGAGAATAAAACGTATTACCATGGTAGATTAAGAGTCACGACCATCTCCTTTTGTATACAGAGAGCTGGTTTATAAATTCGAATTGCACAAGCCTCTGCAATTGCAAGCATCTTCTTGTTTCTTTGTTTGCTGACAATGGTAAATGACTTGACTGCGTCGATATCATGTCCGTAATCTACAAGATGTTTTGTTATTAAGGATTTTGGCACTTTGAACTCAGCTTTTTTCAACCATTTTGGCAAATGCTCCATCATGCGAGTAGACAATCGCCTTTCCGTACGACCTATGTATTTGCTGCCACAAACACACTGAAATTGATATATGCAGTTTGAAGTGTCGAGGATTGGCGATTGGTCTTTCCCAGATTGTTGAAGCACTCGCTTGGTAGTTTATTTAAGAATCCAAACGACTTTATTTATCTGATCGTGAAACTGTGTAATTTGAATATATTTATACTTTTAGACTATCATAACCAAGTTGAAATCTCGACTAAAGTTATATGATATGGATATAAAAAGAATTGTATGTACATTATTGCTACTGAAACAAAACTATTTTGTGGCGCATATTAAGGGTGAAAATAAAGTTGAAAGGGGAGTAAACCTAAAAAACCCTAATCAATCAAAAGGAACACATAACTGCAACCCTCAGCTATTAACACACACGCTACACACTCAAATTTTAAGTAAGCCGTTCAGAAACATTCTAGAAACTTAATTTTCTATTAAAAATAAACTCACAAAAAACATCGAAGTTAATTTTGACAACCAACTATTATTTGATTCTAACTGGTCATTGGAAAGAAACTGAACATCATTGTGATTGACATCTATACACGGAGATACATCAGCACCGAGATTATCACCAACAACTGGAGGGCTATGCACCTGGACATTAATAAGCTGGGTTTCCGGTAAACACCAGAGAATACCAATGGACAAAGCACAAAGAGATAGTAGTACTAAGCATGTTGCTACAAATCCGTAGTGATCAATCAGCACACCTACAGACAAAATAAATTTCGCGGAAAGCAGTACTTAAAACTAATAAAAAGATATCACATATTCAAAAGTCTTTCTAAAACAGAGCAAACATTGAAGGATATGTCTTACGTCATTTAGATACGAGAAGTAAACCCAAATAAGTACTACATTAGAAAAATGACACCTATTATTTCTAAGAAAAATTACAGTAGCATGGGTTGCACTACAATCGATCACGAGTTATGTCATCCACTTTTTTTTACTGATGGTTGATATGGAAACGGTTCAAACTAATAGTCACTGTCACTGTACTTTTAATAAGATGAATATTCACTGTAGTTTAGGATATATTCTACTGACTAAATCCAAATACACTACAACCAAGACATTAAAAATTAATGGAACGTTTTATAAATTCATTATTAGAAGTGGTTAAAAAAAATGCAAATATATCTGATCAAACAAAGTTGATATATTGGGGGCTTTGGTAAAATATAGTTCCATTATGGAACAATCTGATGTGATAAAGTGGTAGGTAATTTACTACTACCACTACGCTGTGCGTCGATGGCACAGTGGTTAGGACTCTCACCGACCATGCACATGGTCCGAGGTTCGATCCCCTGCCGACGCACACCTGATATCTATGGTCGGTCTGCAAACTTTGGGCTACCGATATCCATGCTGAAAATTTCATACTTGTACCAAAAATACGGTGTGGAATCAAGCTGTAATCAAAATAAAAAAAGTATGAAATCGGTTAGCAGAACAGAATAAATCACCAAATGCGCAAACTGTTCCACAAGTCATAAAACAAGTATAGGCCAAAAATCAAACGTATACATTGCACTTTGACTATTACCTGTGACAGTGACTGCTCCAGCTGATGACAGAACGCAAATACCATCGTAAACACCCAAATACAAAAGACGACGGCGTTCCAATGATGCCTGTCGATTTTTAGAGTTAACTAGTACTTGCTCTTCTTCACTGGGAATCTTTGTAATATCAGCAAAACAAACTGATATCTGACCTGAGTATGTCAGCAATCCCCGCCGAAACAACCGCACATTAAACATGCCAGAATTAAAAAGTTTATATTCAGTTCAAGCAAAATTACAAAGGCTAAAAAGTAGAACAGCAAAGAATCTCTTTTTACGATCTGAATTAAAATGACCAACTGAATATAATGGAGCTTGCACAGTGTCCATAGCGTAGACAAAATAAAAATGATGAATACACTGCGACAAACTACAGATAAGAGTTCTCTCTACGTTACATAACTCATTGTTTTACGTCAGCCTGTCAATAAGTAAGTGGAAAATTTATTTGACCGTTTACCTTAACTCAAATTTCTAAATATGGTTACAAAATAGGCTAACAAACAATCGGTGAGAAACTAACTTCGGAATTTAAAATTAAACACGAATTTTTTTTTATAGATATTAACATAATTTCTAGAAACTATACTTTCTGAAGGCGTTAGCTGAAATTCGTTAAAATATTGGTTACAAAGTGTTAGAGTTTTATAGCCCTATTTTATAGACATTTCAATTCAAATCAATACTATAATTATTAATTTAGAAAAGAGATCAGACTAATAATTAACAGACACGTGTTTACTTTCACTGTTACATGTATGTGTATACATTTCTTGTATTTTAACACGATAACACTCAAAAGTCATTATACTATACAATAATAATAATAGCAATACTTCATGAATAAATCGTTAGGAAATAATATACGCTGATAGTTATCACCACCTTGTTGATTAGCTTATGAAGTCAGAAAAGTGCTGACTTTAATCTGCCTTAATCTTGAGAAAGTTGGATTAAATTAAATAAATTATGACAAAGATATATAAATGCACTGGAATCCTATGGTATACCTCTAGTCTTGTCAAATTTCTTACTAAATAATAAAAGATAAAAGTTTACTAGTAGATACAATTGGATAGCAAGGGGGAAACCATATGCCACATGAAGAGCCGTAAAACAATACTGAAGAACTTAGCCAAGGAAAACTGTTTCATTAGGTGTTAAATACATCTGTATTGAACAGCAGGTTGACACTAATCTGTCTGTTTTCGACATAGAACTTTGCACAAATGTGCGGAAGTTCAAGTCGCCACATTCCGTGTAGCACGCGAAGCAAGAGAAGAAAGTACGAGAAAAGCATAATAGAAACAGTGAGCAGAGGTGTGAGACAAAGGAGTAATAAAGAAATACAAAACAGTTTCATTAAAGATCATAAGTTACAAGGAGTGGATGCATCTGCGCCACTGAGAACGATTTTGAGCCATGTCACCAATTGTTTCCAACCATAGATTTTTACCGTCCCGAGGACCCCAGCCTGGAAGTCTACACCTTCCTACGTGGCTTAGACTAAGTGTTGTGGACTTCATTGACTGGTGCCAAGTTTTTGTTTGACCTCCGCTAGCTTTTTTCCAGCCTGACCCTATATCCGCTAACATTGCTTGTCGAGGAAGGCGATGACCAGGCATACGTAACACATGTCCTAACCATCTCAGTCTTTGTAGCTTCACGACTTCGTCGATTGATTTCCCCTGTTTACCTAGAACTCTACGCCTAACCTCCATGTTGCTCACCTTATTATGCCACTTTACACGGGAAATAGAACGCAGGCACCTATGATCAAAGACAGCTAGTCTAATCATGTCTTCCACTCTCAGTGGCCAGGTCTCACAACCATACAGGAGGACGGAGCGGACTGATGAGCAGTACACTCGCCCTTTGGTCGATAGTCGAACATGACACTAAAGAAGAAATTACGTTGAAAATCACTAAAAGCAACATTATTACATGATTTCCAACTGAAAAGAAACAACAACAGTCTTACATGAAATTATTGCATTCGAGGTTAAACCAATACATAAAACTCCCATTGCTACACGTCGACCATAATGATCAGAGAGAGAACTAATGATGAATGATGACATGATTCCGGGGATCAATAGAGCAATGTTCAATAGTGGGACAAAATGTGCTGTTTTCTTTTGAACTTCATCTCTCAGTTCCTTATCTGGATCAGGAAGGGATCTAAATGCCGAAAGATTATGTAATTGTAAACAATAGAAATTTCGAGGAGTAAAATTAAAACAGAAGATATATTTGCTAATAACCTCAGTCAAATCTGAAGTGTAGAACTACCATGTTGACCACAACAAAAGTGAACACTAAAAAGAAAGGTTTATATTAACTGGTTAGTTAAAACTCAGTTGCTCACAAAAACAATCTCATACAGGCGAGGGTGGGTAGACTTCAGCCTTCCTCTCGAAATGCCGTCATGTGGTCACGTCTTCATAACCTCTGCTAGGTGAGTCCTATTCCCTGCCTTCAAGCGGGTGTAAGAGCGAATGCGGACGTTTGACACTTACAACGAGACCGGTGGACATGCAGGTCTACCTAAGAGAGCTGGAAAACCTTGATTACAAACCTGAGGTGTACATGAGCACAAGAATCTGAAAAGATCGAATGGCATATGAACCTGTTTCGGTCAGCGGTAACCCAAAACGTAGCTCCTGACGCTGCTCCACTGCCTTGTGGATTAGACTTCGAATCAACGACTCGAGGGTGGTTCCTTAAGGCAGCAAACTGCTTTGGTCTGGGTGTCTGGGCAGCATCCCTGGCCACTCACAAACTATGAGCTTTTATGTGACGCACTTCTTCATGTCCGTAATGTATCAAGTATTGTGATATAACAAGGACACAATTACCCGGAGTATATCTTCCATGTACGAGGCTACCAGCCACACTCATCATCATCACTCGTCAGTCGCCCAGGATACAGTAGGTGCAGACATTCGAACTTAAGAGCTACTGATTAGTCAGCAACCTTTCCACGATTTATATTAATTGACATTTTTTGGATTTAAGGGCAGTCTGTTCTTATTACACAAACGAAAGTTTTATTTCTTTTTCATAATTACCAAAATCTGATTAGAAATATTAATAAAAGAGTAGAATTTGAACACTGTGATACGATACAAATCCATATTAGGTATTTTTTTTAAATATAACACAGTGATACAGTGTTAACTGGATGTCCAGTTATTAACGACTTGATTTCAAGTCGTCAAGTCATCAAGTTTACTTTTATGATAACAATCTCCTAATAACCTTTCATCCTATTGATTAAGTAGGGAAATGTTTCTACATTTCATCATTCCCAAAGCTTAATATTCGTATACATACAGGCTAAATCAATTTATTTCCACACATTAAAAGTGATCATTCTAACCAACAAAACCACAGAAAATATAAAGCAGTATGACAAAACCAATAATACATGTATTTAAAAACTTTCAGCACGCAAGAGTACATCCTGGATATGTACATGAAAATACAAAATATTCTAGATAAAAAACGAGATAACACATACTTATTTTTTGTGGGTGGTTCATAAGGCAAACCTGCATCCCTCAGAAATCTAAAAAGCAAACAAACGCAAAATAACACTATGAAACAACTGCAGAACTTTTCACATTTGATGTTTTGTTCATTAAATTGAAAAATGTTACACATTTCACTATTTTCGTTCGAAATAAAGGAAACTTTCAGTAACATAAGTCAGAATTGAAACTTTCAGCATATTAAAGAGCTTATGCGGTGATTATCTTTTTGTACATAGACTTTTACAAACAACTCTTAGTACTTTTGAGTGACCAAAAACTATTATAGTAACAAAAACAACAGAAGAGTATATATTATGTGGTTAAGTCCAACTCATGATTATATGCAGCATACATACATATACTAGTAGGATGTTGGCAATTGGAAGTGGGTTGATAATACTAATCAACTCCTTTAATACGTGCTACTAACAATGACAACTCATATTTTCAAGTGATAGAACGAATCCAATCATTCAGGTTTTATAATTTTTTGACCAACAAATACTTAGGTAGGCCACCAAATGTCTACCATAACACATACTTCCCTAGAACAAACTCCTGAAATCTACATCTGAAACAACGTGGAATACGTGTATCCTGTAGGAATGTTTTACACACGTTTTACACTAAGTGGGAATAGGGACTCAGGACTTATACACAACTTTGATGAAACATGTAAACATAAACGCAATGAAGATTTCATGCACGTGCACATCGAGAGTGAAAAAGCCTTATCATTAAAATAGAAATGAAAATAATATGCAGTGATATAATTTACAATTTTCAGTAAGAACAGTCAGAGAAATATATACCTTGTAGTCTGGCGTTTTAATTATTTGGAGTGAATAAGCTACACGCGTGTGTCCATAATACAAATAAAGGCAGCAAATGAAGAAGTCTACAAGATGAATGTTTGTAAATCAGGAGAAACCAAAATTGTTAAGCGTTTTCCGACACTTCATATTCCATAGTTAACTTCTTATTACCAAACTTGAGAAAATCAACACTAATTTAATCAGGGAGTAGTCACCCATGAAATGAGTGTTGGTACCATCTAGTTTGATGATAAAATGTACACGACTGAAAATCAAAGCTCGGTAAACACATAAAATATGAGATATTTTGAGAGGAGACAGGTGTAAAATAAATGATATTCAAATGCAATGCGAATTAACCAGTATGATAGAATTGATACATTAAATGTATATAACTCAACCTATAGTAAGTGAACTGATTCGAAAGAAATTGAAAGCCTGGCGACCACATATGGATAAATACTGACAATATGATTAACTTGACCGCAATCTTTGTTTCGGACTTCAACATTTTCGGTCCGTATTACTTGTAGTATAACTTCAGTCAAACTAGCCTAAAATAAAGTAAAAGAATCATATGTAAATTATCGCAATCACTATGCTGCAAAAAGATTCCGTAAGACCTAAAAAACAATATACGGTCCGTACAAATTGCATATCCATCAATAAGACTATGCAACACTGAAAACGAAAATTTGAAAAATTACATCAGAGATAGTCTTAACTAAGGAAAAAGATTGAAATAAAGATAAAATTGCGTGACGTGCGACTTATCTTACAAAACAGCTATTTCCGAGCTCCCACTACGACTTAGATGCCACTGAACTTTAATTTTAACAGTGTTACCACATGTCAACAATTTTGGCTGTAACGAGATAAATTACTATTTTTTTTCTCAGATTACTCAGTCTTTTAAGCCCTAACAATTGCAGTTTCGTGCTAAACTCATTAGACTAGGATTAAACGTCACTGAAGAATAAGTTAGGTTGTTTTTAAAGATTTTATTAGAAGGCTAGCCATGTGTAACCCATACTCTAGCTATATCAACCATCGATTGGCTTCTGCTCGCACGGAAATACGTCTAGTTTCATTACTGCTGACGATACCGCCCAGCGAACTGGGATGAATGGTTAAAAACTAGTCGCATATTTTCTACTTTCAATGATCATAGCTCAACAGTATTGTAGGAGTGGAAGAACCAGTACAAAATGTACACATTTTATGATTGGAAGTCAAACACTGCGTTGGGGATAACAGCGTTTGACAAATAGCAAATGAATATTTTGTTGACAGTTCGTGAGCAGTCAGTGCACCAGGACTGAGGCAACTCTTCACGTTTACTACCCATCACCATAGAGGCTCCGTTAATATCCAATCGCTTTTCCTCTAGTGTTCCAGCAGAAATCTATCACAATTCTTCCACCCATCTGTGCTTTTTCAAATAGTACAAAAAAGAAAGTTGCTTACTACGTAAGACGATTAATAGCCCCCACCGCTTGAGTCACTCTGAAATCCCACATTTCTGCTGCAGTTTACAGCATCCCAGCTACATATCACTATCCCACACATAATAATTTACTGGAAAAGGTTATATCTTCCTTATTAATGTGCAATGCTTCATTACATTCTGCGCTGCAGCGATTCCAAGATTAAAACATTGCTGTAATTTATTTTTCACCCTATGTAAACAACAAAAATATCTATCTCTGGATGCAATAAGCGACAGTTTGTGGGCAGCGAAAAGACCCAAGCTAACAAAAATTCTAAGCTTATTCTAACCTATTCTTCAATAATAACTTTTAATGGTAAATGAAGATTTTATCTACCCATTCTGTTCTCAAATAACGCTGGTCGTGCTTAATATGTCCCGTGAAGGCTATAACGATGCTCATAAAAACCCATTGGGTTCTGATCCAGAGAAGAACACGGATCAGATTCAGATGATAAGGATAGAAGGCTCTTGTGGCCTGTGTTAATCCTTGCAAAATATATCTCTACAGAGATCTAGCTTCTCTTTGAAAGCGTTCACCGATTGAGCTGATACTACTGAATCAGGTAAGGAGTTCCAGTCGTTGGCCACTCTGTGAGTGAATCTAAATTCTGCACGTATTTTAATCGTCCTCGGTTTGAGCACCTTTTTGCGGTGACCCCGTAAATGTATCCTAGAAGGGGAGGAAAGGTTAGAAAGGTCAGTTCCTAAATCACCCTTAAGTATACGGTATGCTAAAATTAAGTCGCCTCTCTTCCTTCGGTATGATAACGGGAACAGATTTAAATGCTCCATCCTCTTATCATAAGAAAGGTGTGAGATACCACTAACTAATTTTGTTCCTACTCTCTGTACTCTTTCCAGAATATGTGCCTCCTTTTTGAAGCATGGACTCGCCATTTGTATGCAGTATTCTAGATGAGGCCTGACATATGTTGGGTAGAGTATTTGGAACATGCCCTCGTCTAATCGTTTGAAAGCCCTTCGAATTGCCCATAGCATTCGAAAAGCTTTAGCTGCGGCTGCATTGCAATTTGCAGTTGTTTTCAAATCATTGTTGACAATGATTCCTAGGTCCTCCTGTTCATTAACATCAGGTAGTTCAGTGTCCCCTAGGGAGTACGACGTATAAGACTTCTGACCTAAGTGCATTACCGCGCTTTTCCTAGCATTCATTTCCAAACTCCATAGGCTTGACCACTCAGCTAATTTATCTAAATCAGTTTGTAGGGCTGACCTATCCTCGTTATTATTTACAGTTTTCCATATCTTAATATCGTCTGCAAATAATAATGAAAATGAAGTAAGAATCCCTGGTAATTCGTTAACGTATAATAGGAATAGCAAGGGGCCTGATACAGTTCCCTGGGGCACTCCACTGGATACTGCTTTCCATCCTGATAGTACACCGTTAACTCTAACCTTCTGCCTTCTATCTATTAGGTAATCTCTAAACCAATCACGTAGGCATTGGTCTAGTCCGAAACCTTTAAGTTCACTAAGGAGACCTGAGTGGGATAATTTGTCGAATGCCTTGCTAAGATCAACAGATGGTTTTTATCTCTGGCCTCAACCCAGTCTTCCCTAGCCAATAGTAGGTTTGTCAGGCAGGATCGTCCTGGTCGGAATCCATGCTGTTCCGCAGCCAACAAGCCATGTGTTTCAACATAAGCTAATAGCTGATCCCTTATAATAGTTTCTAATACCTTTGCAATAATGCATGTCAGACTTACCGGCCTGTAGTTAGATACCAATTGCCTGTCCCCTTCTTTGAAGATAGGGCTTATAATGGGATCCTTCCAGTCCCTGGGTAGCTTAGCCTGCGTCAGAGACATTTGGAAAATCTCCGTAAGTGGAATATATATCATATCCGCCAAGGAAATTAACAGTTTAGGGTGAAGTCTATCCGGCCCAGGTGATTTACCTGGCTTCAGTTTAGACAGTAGTTTGAGGACCTTTGTGTGCTATACCACATTTGAGGGCATCTGAGTGGTGATGGAAGTGACCCAGCCATATCTCTGGTTGGTACTATCAGATGAGAAGACTTCACAGAAGTATTCAGAGAGGTTTCCAGCCTTTCCTTCATCTGACTCAGCCGCTTCTTCACTAATGGTTATGAGTGACGGTTTACCACTGCTAGTTTGTTTAGTTCTACGTTTTGGGTAATGAACGCGATCTAGTTCTAGCCGTCTCTCGTACTCTATACGACTCTTGTTAATCACATACTTACAGAGATTTCGAATATTGCGGTAGTCTTTCTGGGATTTTCCCTTCCTGTCATGATAAATTGGTCTCATAAATTCTTCCTGATTTCCAAGAAATTGTCGAAAGACATAATTGAAAAGCTTGCACCAGAAACCCTAGCCAAGGATGGCGGTTCAGGACTTAGTTGTAAAACTGAGGGTGTATCACCTCCTGAAGCCTCAGAAGCAAAAGAAGCACAGAGTGCCCGAATATCTGTTCCTGCAAAACACAAAAAACAACGGAAATCCAAAAAGGGCAAGTAGTGCCAGTATGGCAACACCAGCCTATGAAATGGCCACGCCAAAGCGCAGTGTGTCTAGTGCACGAATGGCTCCTAGTCGCGGCGAAAACAGAGTGGGAGAAACCGAATCCACTTGGTTGGTGCCGAAAGGTAAGAAGCAAAATAAACGTAAGAAAGAAACAGTAGCCGAGTTTACCAACAAGGTCTCGACGGCTGTTAGTACCGGCCAAACTCAGAAACCCACGCAGTCTAGTTACAGTGTTATCATCTGGAATTTGGAGGAATCTAAGAACACAGATCCAGCTGCCCGACATGAAGATGATCTTGAAGGCGATTGGCTCCATTATCCGGTAAATACTTCCCGAAAAAACGATTGGAGTTCACATAAGAAAGGCTATCAGGATCGGAAAATGAAACCCTGATGCTACAGAAACCTCTCGACGACTACTTAAGATAGTTTTAGGGAACGAAACAGAGAGGAGCACCATCCGCAACAACGCGTTCAAAATTAACGATAAAAGTTTAAAAATAAGGCCTGATTGACTTTTAGAAGATAGAATCAAAAGAAGAGAAGCCGTGGCTGAACTAAAGGCCAGGCTAGAGAAAGGCGAAAAAGACCTCAAGCTATTGGGTTTTCGGGTGGCCTCAGAAACCGATGCTGCCGAGACCTCTCTTCATAAGCCTGATGAACACGTAAATGTTTCGGTGTGCTATACGAACGCATGTAGTCTTAGGAATAAGCTCTCCAAATTAGGAGAATTATCTGAAATACTACAACCTGATGTGATTCCTATCACTGAGACATGGTTGTTAGTGGGTGTAGACTTAACTCTACTCATACCTGGGTATATCTGCATACGAGCAGACAGAATAAGCAGTCGGAAAGGTGGTGGGGTTGCTCTATACATCCGGGATGACACAGGGATCAGATCAACGTTGTCAGAGGCCGCAAGTTGCGTTATTAACTTGAACAAAGGCACTTTAACGATCGGAGTTATTTACAGAAGTCCTGCTAGCCAAGCTGATGACTTCGTTCTAAATCACTTGAGGGCGTGGGGTAGTCTGTCTGTCTGTCTGTTTTCGACATAGAACTTTGCACAAATGTGCGGAAGTTCAAGTCGCCACACTCCGTGTAGCACGCGAAGCAAGAGAAGAAAGTACAAGAAAAGCATAATAGAAACAGTGAGCAGAGGTGTGAGACAAAGGAGTAATAAAGAAAAACAAAACAGTTTCATTAAAGATCATAAGTTACAAGGAGTGGATGCATCTGCGCCACTGAGAACGATTTTGAGCCATGTCACCAATTGTTTCCAACCATAGATTTTTACCGTCCCGAGGACCCCAGCCTGGAAGTCTACACCTTCCTACGTGGCTGGCTTAGACTAAGTGTTGTGGACTTCATTGACTGGTGCCAAGTTTTTGTTTGACCTCCGCTAGCTTTTTTCCAGCCTGACCCTATATCCGCTAACATTGCCCATTGTCGAGGAAGGCGATGACTAGGCATACGTAACACATGTCCTAACCATCTCAGTCTTAGTAACTTCACGACTTCGTCGATTGATTTCCCCTGTTTACCTAGAACTCGACGCCTAACCTCCATGTTGCTCACCTTATTATGCCACTTTACACGGGGAATACAGCGTAGGCACCTATGATCAAAGACAGCTAGTCATTTCATGTCTTTCACTCTCAGTGGCCAGGTCTCACAACCATAAAGGAGGACGGAGCGGACTGATGAGCAGTACACCCGCCCTTTTGGTCGATAGTCGAACATTTCGTCTACACCAGAGTCAGCGTAAACTGGCAAATGCGTGGGGTAGTAGAAATAGGTGTCTGGTTGTTGGCGACTTTAATGCTCCACATATTAATTGGGGGGAATTAAACTCCACTAGTTTTTATACCTATTTGAATAGGGAGCTCACATTGACAGTGCTTGAATGTGCACTCGTGCAACATATGCATGCACCAACACGATATCACCCTGAACACGATCCGTCTACTCTAGACTTGGTATCAACACACCAGGAGGACGTTGGGAACATTAGGTGCCTTCCGCTGCTAGGCAGCAGTGACCACATAGTCATTGCTTCTACCTTTAAGATTCATTCTCTCATACACACGTCAAAATCTGCTCGTCCTAACATTTGGAAAGCGGATATACAAGGAATCCGGGACGCAGCAACTGCGGTTGACTGGTCAGTTGATACAAGTCGGACTGTCGAGGAAGCTTGGGTAGGATTCAGGAATACACTAGATCGTGTCACTTCACCTTTTATACTTTGGTACACTCCTCGAAAGCTGTCGCATAAGCCGCCTTGGATCACTAGTGAAATAAGGAGGCTATTAAGACGGCGGAAGAACTTATGAGACCAATTTATTATGACAGGAAGGGAAAATCCCAGAAAGACTACCGCAATATTCGAAATCTCTGTAAGTATGCGATTAACAAGAGTCGTATAGAGTACGAGAGACGATTAGAACTAGATTGCGTTCATTACCCAAAACGTAGAACTAAACAAACTAGCAGTGGTATACCGTCACTCATAACCATTAGTGGAGAAGCGGCTGAGTCAGACGAAGGAAAGGCTGAAAACCTCTCTGAATACTTCTGTGACGTCTTCTCGTCTGATAGTACCAACCAGGGATATGGCGGGGTCACTGCCATCGCCACTCAGATGCCCTCAATTGTGGTAGAGCACACAAAGGTTCTCAAACTACTGTCTAAACTGAAGCCAGGTAAATCACCTGGGCCGGATGGACTTCACCCTAAACTGTTAATTTCCTTGGCGGATATAATATATATTCCGCTTACGGAGATTTTCCAAATGTCTCTGACGCAGGCTAAGCTACCCAGGGACTGGAAGGATGCCATTATAAGCCCTATCTTCAAAGAAGGGGATAGGCAATTGGTATCTAACTACAGGCCGGTAAGTCTGACATGCATTATTGCAAAGGTATTGGAAACTATTATAAGGGATCAACTATTAGCTTATGTTGAAACACATGGCTTGTTGGCTGTGGAACAGCATGGATTCCGACCAGGACGATCCTGCTTGACAAACCTACTATTGGCTAGGGAAGACTGGGTTGAGGCCAGAGATAGGAACCATCTGTTGATCTTAGCAAGGCGTTCGACAAAGTATCCCACTTAGGTCTCCTTAGTAAACTGAAAGGTTTCGGACTAGACCAATGCCTATGTGAGTGGTTTAGAGATTACTTAATGGATAGAAGGCAGAAGGTTAGAGTTAACGGTGTACTATCAGGATGGAAAGCAGTATCCAGTGGAGTGCCCCAGGGAACTGTATTAGGTCCATTGCTATTCCTATTATACGTTAACGAATTACCAGGGATTCTTTCTTCATCTTCATTATTATTTGCAGATGACATTAAGGTATGGAAAACTGTAAACAATAACGAGGATAGGTCGGCCCTACAAATGATTTAGATAAATTAGCTGAGTGGTCAAGCCTATGGAGTTTGGAAATGAATGCTAGGAAAAGCGCGGTAATGCACTTAGGTCAGAAGTCTTATACGTCGTACTCCCTAGGGGATGCAGAACTACCTGATGTTAAGAACAGAAGGACCTAGGAATCATTGTCAACAATGATTTGAAAACAACTGCAAATTGCAATGCAGCCGCAGCTAAAGCTTTTCGAATGCTATGGGCAATTCGAAGGGCTTTCAAACGATTAGACGAGGGCATGTTCCAAATACTCTACGCAACATATGTCAGGCCTCATCTAGAATACTGCATACAAGCGACGAGTCCATGCTTCAAAAAGGAGGCACATATTCTGGAAAGAGTACAGAGAGTAGGAACAAAATTAGTTAGTGGTATCTCACACCTTCCTTATGATAAGAGGATGGAGCATTTAAATCTCTTCCCGTTATCATACCGAAGGAAGAGAGGCGACTTAATTTTAGCATACCGTATACTTAAGGGTGATTTAGGAACTGACCTTTCTAACCTTTTCTCCCCTTCTAGGATACATTTACGGGGTCACCGCAAAAAGGTGCTCAAACCAAGGACGATTAAAATACGTGCAGAATTTAGATTCTCTCACAGAGTGGTCAACGATTGGAACTCCTTACCTGATTCAGTAGTATCAGCTCCATCGGTGAACGCTTTCAAAGAGAAGTTAGATCTCTGCAGAGATATACTTTGCAAGGATTAACACAGGCCACAAGAGCCTTCTATCCTTATCATCTGAATCTGGGCCTTTGTGTGCTCTACCTCATTGGAGGGCATTTGAGTGGCGTTGGCAGTGACCCCGCCATATTCCTGGGTGGTACTATCAGATGAGAAGACGTCACAGAAGTATTCAGAGAGGTTTTCAGCATTTTGCTTCGTCTGACCCAGACGCTTATCCACTAATTGTTATGAGCGACGTTATACCACTGATAGTTTAAATCCTACGTTAGATATACGAGTATAGCCGTTATGGTGATGATTTAGTGCCAGTCATGATGAAAATCAGCACTGAGTTCTAATCCGTGCCGTTAAATAATTGGTTTTAGAACAGATTGAAAATTCACTCACTATAGAGTGTTAGAATTATTTCAGAATTAGTGAGATTCATTTCAACATTATAGCTATAATGCTAGCATTTTTTTCGGGCGCATTGCAGACTTTTTGGGGCAGACTTCGGGACACTGTCCCACGTAAGTAGATCTACCCTAAGCTTTTGCCCGAAAAAGTCTGCAATGCGCCCGAAAAAATGCCAGCTGGGTGTGCGTCGGTGGCACAGTGGTTAGGACTCTCGCCGACCATGCACATGGTCCGGTGTTCGAGCCCACGCCGACGCACACTTGATTTCTATGGTCGGCCTGCGAATTTTGGTCTACCGATATCCACGCTGAAAATTCCATACATGTATGAAAAATACGGTGTGGAATCAAGGTATAATCAAAAAAAAAAGAAACGCAACCTACTGAAAGACTCGAATTCGTGGCATAAACACCAAGGTCAAGCAAACGTCCTGACCTTGAGGCACACAAACTATAAGCCAAGACAAACTACCATTTCTATAACGCAGATTGTTTTAACGTTTAACTTACATTACGTTGTCAATGTTATCGTTTCGGATTTTATGTAAGTGGATGGCAGTCTCAAAAAGAATCTGGAGATAATTTCTCAGAAACGATCAATTTCAATCCATATCTTTTTCTTTCACCCTCTTTAATGACTGAATACATAGATATCTTTCGTTATACATTAAAAGTCTTCGTTGGTTTGTGCAAAGAGAAACTGACCTCATATAGTTGACATGACCTATTTCGATTTTTGTTGTCGAATTATTTGTATATGCGTTCAAACTTTACATGGTTCAGATACCTTTTCGCATACATGCATGTTAATGTCTATCCTTATTTCTATCCCAAAAATGGTGATTACTATTATCGTTTACTTCACTGAAAGTGACAGTTTCCAGTAGACTCTCCGGACCTATAGAGGGGTATCCGTGTAGAGTACGTAACCATATGATATTACACTATTTGTTAGTTATTGAAGTCAGAGACATTGCACATGGTTTTTGTTTAAAATGATTCATGTTTATATATATATATAACTTCCGGTACAATTCGAAATACACTATACTGCTGGTAGCTTCGCCTTCTCACTGGCCATCACTGCCAACTTACCCCACTTTTACCGTGTTGTATACTCTGGATTTATTGCAGGAGTCTATTACAGTCATCCGAAGGCAACTCTGCATCCGGTCCACAACATATATCAGTAGACGCAATTCCAAAAGCGAACGCCCGTGTGGATTATATTATTAATTTGAAGCAGCGAACTTCAACAATATATCCAAGTAGCCTTTTTATTGATATAAATCTATACTGCATATTTGATAACATATTGTCACTATACCAACCCATTGACTTGGAATTTTATTCGTATATTTCTTATGTTAATTAGCTCTTCAGACAGTCCCTCAAAAAAGACATGGAGATTAGCAGTAGTATACAGACTTACAACTGGCTGGATAAGGCGAATTTAGCGTATTGAACAGTACAGAATTAATTATTCAACTTGCTAAATCCTACTTAGTTTTTACAATGTGCTATTGTATAGAAACAGACACGAAATCTTACGAATGACGAAAGTAACAGTCTCCTAATATTATAGTGAATCTACATTCCGCTTGCTAAGCTTAACATACATTAATCCGAATTCACTTATTACAAAAGCTCATAGTATAGCGACGCACCGAAGTTCAGAAGAAGTAAAACTTAAGAGTATATTAAACACCTCATCACTTTACAAATGAAAATGCTGATGACGGGTATTAACGTTAGTTTGACCCATTGACACTTCCACTTATCTCATATTTGATAGCCTCCATATGCCTAGAAAATGAAGCACAACGTGCAGTTATGAAAGATAATTTTACATATTAATATACAGAGTGGATACATTGATTCTAATAATACAACAGCGTCGATCGTGAGGTCATTTGGAAACTACTTCGCTACTACGGGGTCCCATCGACAATTATACACCTCATCCAACAGTTATACGACAATGCTGCATGCCAAGTAATCCACAACGGGAAACTTACGGAAGCCTTCGAAGTGAGGACGGGAGTGAGGCAAGGCTGTCTACTATCACCAATGATCTTTCTGATTGCAATTGATTGGATAATGCGACAGACAACGGCAACCAACGAGGGAACAGGCATAAAATGGACTGACACAAAAGACTTGGAGGATCTGGATTTCGCCGATGATATATGTCTGATTTCCCATAAACTGGAAGATATGCAAGTGAAAAGTAACAAGTTGGCAGAAGAAGCATCAAAGATAGGACTTCACGTGAACATAGATAAAACAGAGATGATGAAGATTCCTAGCCAACACCAACAACACCAACAGACCACAATAAGCATAAATGGGAAGAACCTGAAAGAAACAACCTCCTTCACCTACCTGGGAAGCATCGTCTCAACTACAGGCGGAACTGACGAGGACATCAAAGCCAGAATTGGAAAAGCAAGACAAGCTTTCATTACTCTCAAATCTGTGTGGAGGTCAACAGCAATCAGCATCAAAAATAAGATCCGGATTTTCAACTCCAATGTGAAGTCGGTGCTACTATACGGATCAGAGACTTGGCGAGTCATAAAGAGCATCTCAAACAAACTTCAAACCTTCAACTGTCTCCGCTCAATACTCAAGATCAGATGGCCAGAAAAGATCAGCAACAGGGATCTCTGGGGGCGAACCAATCAGGAACCGATTGTGAAACAAATAGGCAGAAAGAAATGGAGATGGATTGGCCATACGCTGAGGAAACCATCAAGTGACATCACTAGACAAGCCCTCGAGTGGAACCCGAAAGGCAGGCGGCGAGTTGGTCGTCCAAGGGTGACTTGGAGGAGGTCATGCGAGGAGGAGATGAAAACATGTGGACAGACCTGGAGCAGAGTGAAAAAGTTGTCAGAAAACCGAAGTCAATGGAGGTGCGCAGCTGAAGCCCTATGTTCCTCTAGGAACTAAAGGATACAATAATAATAAATAATAATAATACAAAGTAAAATTCCCATGCAAATAAAAGTATTTCTAGTCCACAGCTGGCTTTTATATTCACGCCGTATGCATGAATAGACCTCATGTGTCTTCCAGGATTAGAGGATTATGCGCGAATTTCGAGACAATCTATGGAACATCCGTACTGTTAAGGTATTATTCTCTCATCAAGATTACTTGCAGACCAACTTCACAAAAATACATCTGTATTAAAAGAAGTATATCGAATGTGAAACTTGGAAATTAATCCAGAATCTCAGTAATGTCTAGTGAACATGGTTTTGTGGATCCTCAGAATTTACACTCTTATATTTACGAAACTATAGCCATCGAATATAAGCTGGACATGTCTCATCTCTAAACAACTATGCACAGTGTTGACATCATAAAGAAAGGCAAAAATATTCAAAGATACACAGAACTTTTGTGTTGATGAGGATAACAGTGCCATATAATACAACCTAGACATTCAATCGTGATACTGCTTCATGTGAGTGGAAATTTCAGAAGTTCATCCCCACTACTGGTGATCAAAAATATTGCAGCATTAGGTATACATTGTCAGCAGGAATGGCATATCAGAGAGTAGATTGATTGTGCCAGAGGTGGCTAAATTCAGTTCCCATAATCAGCACAATACTTGTGTATAATAATACTTTACACTGAATTGATGCACTAAATGGAACAGTGAGGAAAACTAAACGAGTAATTGCCTTTCCCACTGCACTACACTTGCAGAAATCACGAGAACCACCTACATTTGTAAGCCTAATAGTCAGCTAAGTAGACGATGGCACAATAATAATAAGGTTGAGATTATATATTACACTGCATCAGTCAGTGCAAATATATGTTAAATTCACTTAAAGATAAGCATTCAACCTAAGATAATCCATGTCCAAACATGCGTACAGTAAAAAACACATCTAAATGATAACTTCTTTTCCCACAGAAGGTTCTGTTAGCATTTATAGGTGATTTCCATGTACTGATAGCATTTCTTTTGTCAAATAGTACTGTTCTTCACACGAAAATATTCCACATCAATATCCTGAGACGTGAAGTCTTCATTGAATGATACCGTGCCGAGAGCTGCGGCTTCTACATTATTATGTACTCGTTGCCAAATTATTGTTATGTACTGGTCGAGAATTTAATAGTCTTGACGCAAGAAAGACGGAAATCAAAAGACCATTAGGTTTGCGATGATGCTTCAATTTTTCAAACACAAGGAGAATCAATATGTCACACAAGAGTGTGAGAGCAAAATATAAGAATGTCCGAACAAGCGTGTGAACACAAGTGTGTGAGCGAATATTCAAAATGATCAAATCAATAGAGTCTTAACATGATTGGCTAATTATAATGGAATATCGATCCATATATACATAGCAAAATATATCAGACTGTCAAACAAACACACAGTTTATATGGATATATATCATACACAAAGTAGATTATTGGTGTAGACGACATTACCCTCTAACTATCCCATTATGCTCAATATAGCGATACTTTGACACAGTCCACCTGAAACATTAATCATTGCAACCAATATGCAGCCAAATCTCATGTCGTGGAGACCATATGACTTGTTAGAAAATGAGAATTTCTTTGAATCCAGAGAACATATAACACAATTTTATTAAAAACGTATCCACAAAATAATTTACCCATCAAAATTTCAACCAAAATGCCGGATAAGTTCAGCCCCCCCTATCGTTCATTCGTATGCCTTTGTTCTGTGCTACGTATCTGCGCACTGTTTGAATTAAACGTGTGTGAGGCATGGGCAATGGATAAAGGCACACACAGGATGTCGTTATGTGTTATCGCGATGTTGTGTTTGGGTTGTTCTACGTTGTTTTCTGGTGTTTTTTCAACTGGAATACATTAGAAATACCATATTTTAACGAAAAAATTGAGAAAAGTGGTGGAAAGTTGGCGCTTTCAGCAGTTTGAGTGAACATGTATCTGTCATTGAATTTCGTTATTTCTTTCCATGTGGATTGTTAAAACTCTGTGTAAATTGTTGATTCTGTTAAGGAAAACGAAATCAATTAGGCAATTGATGCATATTTTGCGAAATTCTGAAAGGGTGTTTTGAATCTTTGAGATATGAAAACTTGGTAACATTCAGAAGAGTCTACAGCTATAAAGGAGTGTTAGTTGATTTATTCGCAAGATAGCAGTTAATAAACAAATTTTTTTAAATAGTCACTTTGGTTTGGAGTATTTTCGTGTTGCTAATTATTTGTTAACGGATGTCATACTATTGTTGATTTGCAGGTTGCAATTGTAATTTACGGAGTGGTTCACCTTATTTGGAGGCTTTAATGAAGTGCAATTGAAGAATTTGCGCGTTATCGTTGGCATCTTTGTGATATTATAAAATTATTTATCAAAATAAATATCCCTTTAATGTTTTAGCAGTGTTCTTTAAATTATTCACTACTACTTCCCTTTGCTTGTCGAAGGAATAGTGATGTATCCGGTTTCGGAATGCTTAGTGATTTAATCTGAAAGAGTGATAATTTACGCAGCATAAGAATACTAGGATTTTCTTCAATAGGATATACCTATGACGCGTTATTTTCGATGTACGTAGCCGCCCTACATTTATTATGTATATGTAGAAATCGCAAAACAAACCTAAGCTCAACGTACATTTTTTCGTAAGCCCTGATGAAAGATAATCTTTTACGCAGCCGCATTGAGTGTAACTGAAACATTTCATGGGAGGCTTGATGACGCACTGAGGAAATAATAACGGTTTACGATTATCACGCATTTCACACAGGTATTACTACGTTGTCTATCAACTTCGTTAACTATGCAATGTCCTCGAAATGATAATTAAGAGAGATACATGTAGTCAACATAAATGCATATATTTACAAAATAAAAACAGTTAAACAGTACATATTCACGTTAAAAAAGGTGGAAAAAAATCACAGTTGTAGATTTTTTATGGGTACATGATTGTCAAATTAAAGTCTACTAATCGTTTTATCCACAATATGTGGATCAGTTTCCCGTAGATGATTGTGACATTGGACCAGTCTTTACAGCTTTCAGAACCACCTGATCCTTCAGAAGAAACTGGTTATGACCTTTCCATGCAAAGATTGAGATATTATTCCTCCGACCACACTGAGAAATATCTGAGGATATATACATATCAGATGAATTAATCTTACCTCAGGTGAACAATCCCTAATCTTAGCAACAATGAATATGTGAACAAGGGAGGGAACAATAGTAGGATCGGTATGAACAGTCCATATGTCCCATAATAAACTTGAAGAATCCTAAGACTTCTAATTTATCTTTCACACTTTGTCTTCTGCAAAATGCAAATGTTACACAAATGCCTCTCCTCTCTGTCCGTTACAATCAGCTGAAAAAGACTAAATCTTCAAACTTTATACTTCTTTGATTAAGTTACGCGATAATATTCTCTTTTTTAGTGGGTCCACATGCATATCACATCTGTAGAATCTACACCTGCGTTAACTTGTGTCCTTGAGCTGAAAAATGTAATGTTTATGCGACTTTTATTACTATCATTTTAAAGCCCGCCTCAGTAACGTGAGCTACGTATTAGCCGCAGCGTTTACGCAAAGTAAAATCTACCAATCACAGTATGCATATGTGACCTTGAGATGCTCAGCCTCTCCATAAGGTCGTGTGTGCCTTTATCCATTGCCTGAGGCATGGGGTAGAGGACAGGGGCATAAATCAGCTGATTGCTGCAGTTTTAAGGTGTTATCGTGGTGCTGTGTTTCTACATTCTTTTTAGTGGTTTTTTCTACAGAAATGCATTTTAAAAATCGTATTTTAACGAAAAAACGTGTAAAAAGTGGGAAAATGGTCGCTTTCAGTGTGTTGGCGAAATTCCGTCTTTTCACTGAATTGACATTCTGAGGTGTATGATAAATTTCAGAATTCGTTGTAAAATGTCAATTATGGAAGAAAATGCTAAATAATTCCAATTTTTATGGTGTATTTTACGTGGATGATGAGGAGGGAGTGTGGTGGACCGTAGACTCTGTTAGCTTTCATATGGTGGTTGTAAACATTTTCGAATGGCATCGACGCGAACAAATACAAATTTGCTTTTTGAAGTGATTGGCGAGGGGCTGCTGGTCGAAGCTGAAGCATTTGTTGGGTAAGGCGGTTGGTGAAATCGGAGATATTTACATCAGTTGAATCATTAGACGGAACTAACTGACCAGGTAATGTGAGAGTAGTACCATACACAAGTTGAGCTGTGTACATCCCAAATCTTCCTTGACAGTTGATCGGATGCTGAGAAGAACTAATGGTAGGTGTCAGCCACGTCTCGTAAACCGTTAATGCCCAGCTCTTGCTACGCTAGAACTCACGCTGTTCCTTGAAGTTTCTCAGAAACGCTTAGTAATAACGGACGAAAAAACCAAAACACCAATTGGCTACTCGAGAATTCTTTATTGTAACACCAACATATAGGCAACTTTAAAACTAAGCTTTACAACTAAGGTCTACGAACAAATATTACAATAATAAATCACAATATTACTTCTGACGGTTTTCTCCTGACTTCTTTCTGAACAGCGACCAATGAGACGATGACTGGGGTATTGATGCCTCCGCGAAAATTGGGGAAGTTGGTTTTGAGCAAACAACCATGAATTGATCGTTCAATCTTCTACTCCATTGACAGTAGTTTTTCACTCCACTTAGATGAGTCAGTTTGTGCCATGAGGGAGCTTTTCAGCTGTCGATGGAAACGTTCCACCAGACCATTCGGTGCAGGATGATAAGCTGTAGCGGAGATAGGGTTCACTCCAAGGAGTCTCGTAAACTCTCGAAACAAAGTTGATTGAAATTGAGCTCTTCGGTCTGTTGTAATAGTCGTTGGTACTCCATAGTTTGACACCCAACGATCTAGGAAAACCAGAGCAGTAGTTTCTGCAGGTATGTTGTTAAGCGGACAAGCAATAAACCATCGGGCAAATCGATCAATAGCAGTAAGGATATGTGTAAAACCTCTGGATAGCGGTAATGGTCAAATAATATCTATATGCATGTGCTGAAATCGTTTATCTGGTAATCTGAACTGCTTTAGAGTTGTGACGGTATGATGATGTACCTTGGATCTTTGACATTGCAAGCATTCGGGCCCATTTCCGAATATCGGAGTTCATCTTGGGCCAAACGAAACGCTCGCTGATTAACTTGACCGTAGCACGCACTCCAGGATGAGACAAAGAATGTAGATGTTCAAACAAAGGTTTTCGACAACTTAGTGGAACAAAAGGTCTATGAACGCCCGTTGAAACGTCGCAGACGATAGTTGTATCAGACAGGGGAATAGGTACATCCTGCAACTGTAGGGAGGAGTTTCGTCTACAAGTATGGAGTTCGGCGTCATTTTTCTGCAGCTTGGCAATATTGTCTAAGCTAATATCTATCGAAGATAGGTGATTAACGTCACATCGAGACAAAGAATCGGCTACGATATTGGAATCTCCTTTGATGAACTGGATGTCTGTTGAGAATTGTGAGATGTAATCCAGTTGTCTGGCTTCTCTCGGAGAGTGTCTGTCCAACGAAGTGGTGAAAGCATAACAAAGAGGCTTATGGTCGGTTAAGATAGTAAAATGTCGACCTTGTAGTAAGAAGCTGAAATGTTTCACTGCTAGGTAGATGGCTAACAGTTCTCTGCCAAAAGTGCTGTAACGAGTTTGCGCAGGTTCCAACTTCTTGGAGAAGAAAGCAAGTGGAGTGGTGTCATTATTGAACTTTTGTTGTAAAACTGCTCCCACTGCTACCTGCGATGCATCTGTACATAAATGAGTGAAGCTTCTGGGTTGATGAGATAACATTACAACGTTGGATAAGGCATCTTTTGCATTATTAAATGCTGCTTTTGCTTCTTCAGACCACTGAAATTTCTTCGAATTGCATCTAAGTAGGTCGGTCAGTGGCTGAACTATGGAGGCACATGATGGAATAAAACGTCGGTAGAAGTTGAACATCCCGAGAAAACGTCTAAGTTTCTTTAAGGAATCAGGTTCGGGAAAGTTCTTAATAGTTTTTATCTTATCTTCGGTAGGTCTGATGCCTTCGGCAGTTATTCGATGTCCTAAGAATTCAATGGAAGGGGAACCAAAAATACATTTCTTTGGATTGATAACAACTCCAAATTGTTCAAACCTTTGAAATAACAGGCTTAAGTGTTCCATATGTTCTTCCATCGATGAGCTGGCAATTAAGACATCGTCGATATATACAAAGACGAAATCAAGACCTTGGGTAACTTGGTCCATAAAACGCTGAAATGTTTGAGCAGCATTCTTTAGTCCGAAAGGCATTCTCAAGAATTCGAATAATCCAAAAGGCGTGATAATTGCTGTTTTTGCAATGTCTTCTGGAGCGACTGGTATTTGATGATATGCCCTGACCAAGTCAACTTTAGTAAAAATGGTCTTTCCATGTAAGGTCAAGGAGAAGTCGTGGAGATGGGGTATAGGATAACGGTCTGGGACCGTAGCGTTATTCAAAGCGCGATAATCTCCACATGGTCGCCAGTCGTGATTAGTTTTGGGTACCATATGCAAAGGTGAAGACCATGGACTGTTAGATGGTCGTATGATGCCTAGCTGCATCATATGTTCGAACTCCTACTTAGCTGCGGCTAGTTTATCAAGTGGTAACCGTCGTGGACGTGGCTTCACAAGTTGTCCTGTTGTGATGATCTTATGATTAGCTGTATGATATATATCCTCGACGCTGTATGACGGTTTAAGGATTTTAGGAAAACGTTGTAATAAAGTAGAAAACATTTCACTCTCCGGCTTTTCTATGCAGATACTATGAACAGATAACAAATAACAAAACTCATCATTGTGTGTAAACTATTGAAATATAATTATACTTTATTTGATCTAATCCACAATGCTCAAACTTTTTACTGAGTAATCACATGTGATACCGTGGATCTTGAGTTAGGTGCAATTGTCAATCAGTGTTTTCTTGCAGATATCGACTAACAGATTGAAATGACTTAAGAAGTCTGCACCTAGTATAGCGTGACGTACGTCAGCTACTATGAAGATCCATGTGAAACGTCGGCGTGGTCCTAAGTTTAAAATCATTGACTGTTCACCATACGCCTGTATGATGGTTTGGTGGGCAGCACGGAGTGAAAGTTTCCCCGGTATTTTGGCTGATCGCCTGGATAGTGAGGGGGGAATAACACTGACTTCAGCGCCTGTATCTACCAGGAATAACGTGCCGGTGATCAAATCCCTCACATAGAAAGGGTGACTGGGGTGATTACCAGCAACAGCCGTCGCTGGGAGTTTCCCTGAGTTGAGTTATCACTGTTGTATATGCACGGTCGAAGACACTTCAGGGCATTATGCCCATACCTCCTATGATACCAACAAATATTACGGCTTTGAGAAGGTGTTCTAGAACGTCGTCTAGATCTTGATCACCGTTGTTTGGATACCGTATGAGACTGGTTTCGTTGTGCTCGAAGCTCAGACACTTCCAGTCGTAAGTCTTCTATTTGTGATGATAACTGAGAAAGGAACCAAAACATTGGTGCGTCCTCCATAATTGTGGTACGTTTAGGTTGAAACATTGTCGAAAAATATTGAAGTATGGATACATACAAAATAGCAAAAGTGTAGTGACAAAAATGAAAGCAATGCGAGTTTAGAAGGCCAAATAGTAACAAAAATGTTCAAAAGGGGTTAACCATCGGAAAAAAGGTTCAAAACGGGCTCATCAATTATTGTGGTGGACCTTAGACTCTGTTAGCTTAGTATCCCAAATTCAAATAGAAAATAAAATACCAAATCAGTTAAGTTACTGGAAGAATATATTAAAGTTTTGTTACTTGAGTATTTGCAAGGTCCAAAATCCACAATTAACGTAATAGACTCCAGAGGTATTGCGGGAAGTCTGCTCCAATACTAATTCTCCGAAGTTGACGTTGCCGGAGGTTGGCCAAAGTACTTAAGAAGAAACTACGGTGCTCCTGCGAAAATTTGAGATAAAAAGCAGGTGGTTAGAATTGATCGACGGCAGTCGAGATGGTGGAGAAGGCGGAGAGTCGAAGGCAGAACTATATTTTCGTTCAAAACCTGAGGTAAAGTACAAAGTACGGGGACTATGATTAGAACAAAGTAATGTACAATATGTTCATTCCTTACAAAGTAGTAAAATTGGATAAGTTTTTTTTGATGACTCCACAGGTAACCATGATTTCATGATCTTTACCAAATTTCACGGTAAGAAAGGAAGCTGAGTTGGTTATTTCGTCAGATAACATTGAGGAGGCAGTTATTTAACAAGTAGGCACTGTGTTTTAAGTTTATTTATTTAACTCATCATCTGCCTGTATGTCACAGCTTGTGTACAAACTCTTTCCAAAATGGCTCATGGTACGAAGTCTCTGCTTCGGGAGGACGTCTAACTGTATAAATCAGAACAACAGCATAAATCAGTATTACTATACTTCCTCCTTTCTTCTAAATAATTTATGTGCTCTGGCATTTGGATTTCACTTCTTCGGTTTCTATTCGCAACATTACCCTATATAAGAGTCAAAACCATCATTCGTTTCGCCCTAATTTTTACTTTTTTATTGTTATTCTGTACTTTAGTTGTTGTTTACTACTATAAACTTAAACTAACCGTTAGTATGTAACACTATAAAACTCAATGACTAGAATTTCCTAGTAATAAAAGAAGTAGAACAAACGCTGTGGTTATCCCATATTGTTTGCTTAAATTATTATCTGCTGGCTGCCTCTGCCTCCTTCTGTTTTCTTCACTTCTTGAAGAACTGCAAATGAACTGTAATGCTGCTTTCTACATTTGTATTACTTGTTGTTTTTTTATTTTTAAAGTCATTTTTGATTACAGCTTGATCCCACACTGTATTTTTGGTACAAGTATGAAATTTTCAGCGTGGATATCGGTAGCCCAAAATTCGCAGACCGACCATAGATATTGAGCGGTATACAGAATATTGTTAGCACCAACGATGAACAACGGAGCAAATTCCATTCTGAATTCTGTTCAACATCGCAAAGTTAACTTTGTGACCAACTGGTCCCTTGTATCTGCTAATACCAGTATAGTGCTGTACTTACCAACTAATGTGGATTTTTATAAACTTTCGAAGCCTTATTGATTGATAAAATGATAACAATAATAACGGTCTGCATCCAGTGTGTCTTACTCTAGCCCCTGTATATCACCTCTCTTCTTACCTTCCATTAACGCAAAATTTTATGATTCCCGCATGAACCTGACCCACTATGAGTACATTAAATATTATAGTTTAGACTTCAACCAAAATCTTATATTCTATTCTTATAAAGTTTCTAGAGGTCATTTTCCAGATTTTCATGCCATTAAACAGTGTTCAATTTCAGACTGCACCTGTCTAATATGATCATGCCTGTACAAACGGTATGTGAATCATGTAAATGCTTAATTTATGTGAAATATATTATATTATATATTATTATATTCTGACTGAATTTTTATCATTTTAGGTTTCCAGATTATAACCTTCACTTCCTCAATCACTCAGTACATTTGGACATTCTAATGGGATTAAAAAGGACATTATTTGTGTAAATGATGATATATTTGTGATATCATGAGTGTATTTATCAAAATAAATATTGTTTTTAAATTTTTTCACCCACTTTTATAAAACATTAATGCTTGCCGTTTGTCGAGTTGCAAGTGATGCCTGTGTAGAAGACGTAATATTCGTTAAATGTCATATTTACACGTAGTTGAGTTTGGTCGTGATGGAGTACTGTTATCGCCTTTCAGTAATTGCTTCCACTATATGTACAACAAAAGCCTATCTAATGGGTTGCAGTATTTTATGATAACAACATAATCAATGGAGTTTAGTGACTGGGTCAACTGCTACACAAGTCTAAGTGTTGATGTGATCATGTAAGAGCCTACTGATACGAAATGATAACGCAAGAAGAGTAATGTAGGTATCTCTTTATTACCTAACGATTTCCTTTGAGATTGTGGTGTTAAGCGCAACATAAGAGTAATAGATTACTTGTGATAAATAGGATATACGTTGCATAGTGTACTTGAAGTGCCTAGACTACCAATACAAGTCGTGTACGCAAAGCACCCACGTTTGCTAGGTAATGTTTCGTTATTGTAATATAAACACATTCAAACACGAATCCCGGTGGGTGCGTACTGCTGAAGAGACCCAAACTAGGACAAAACAGCTCTCTAGTACTCCCAGGTTTCCCAATGGTTCTCTAACTAATGTCAGCTTATGATGAAATCCTGAAACACGAACACATGTTTGATGGCTATTTTCTTAACAATCGTGCGTCGGTGGCACAGTGGTTAGGAATCTCGCCGACCATGCACATGGTCCGAGGTTCGATCCCCTGCCGACAAATACCTGATATCTATGGTCGGCCTGCGAAATTTGGGCTACCGATATCCACACTGAAAATTTCATACTTGTACCAAAAATACGGTGTGGAATCAAGCTGTAATCAAAAATTACTGATCTTATACGCAACCGGATCAAACGTAACGAAATCTTGATGAAGCATTGAGGAAATAATAACAGTTCAAGACTGACGCATTTCACATAACTATTAATACGTTGCCCATCATTCCCGTTAACTTTGCAATGTCCTCAAAATGATAAGTGAAAGAGACAAAGTTAGTCGCATAAATGCATATTTTGTGGGAAAACAATAATCAAGCAAGTTAAAAAAAATAATTCAGAATGAAAGAGTACATGTCCAGTGAAAAAAATAAGTTGTAGAGTTTTTATAGCTGCGTCATAATCATCGTAAAGTTCACTAAACACTCTATCCGCAACATCTGCATCTGTTTGTCTCCGTTGGTAGTGGTGTTGAACCAATCTTTTCAGTTTTCGTCACCACCAGATACGTTTGGAGAAACTGGATGTGAACTTTTCAAGCAGAGGTTGAGATTGTATTCCTTCAAATACCTTCGGCCGTATTGAGAAATATCTGAGAATGTATATATACCAGGCAAATTAACCTTACTTGTGGTGAACAATTCCTTATCTTAGTCACACTGAATATGTGAACAAGGGAGGGAACAGTCACAGAGTTGGCGAAATTCTATAGATTAGTCGTCCATGCATTCCACGATATATTTAAAGAACTATGGAACTTCCGAATCACCTGTCACATTTTCTCTCCTGTATGTACTCTTCTATCATCTTACTGAAGCCATAGTAATTTGACCGAGAGCTTTGGACAGAAGTACACAATAAGAGAAGAGAGATGAACCATTTACGAAACAGCACATCTTCAGTTACTTCGAAGAATACATCTACAGAAACTAGTCCGAATTATCAACTGATACTCATCATCATAAATGGGACGTATTTTTGAGTCATGTCAGAAAAAGATGATCTGCATTTTCCTGTAAATACACGTCATTTTTTGCAAACATTCCTCATTTTTATGATTGGTTGGCTGGGGGTCACTCATGCGTTCGCATTCCTTGAGATTGCTATTGTTGAGCTTTGCCCAAAATATAACAATACCATTCAATGTATGATATTTGAAAGCGTTAAAAATGTAACGTCTAACTGACCAATCACGAGAAAATACTGCTGGACTAATCCGGAATGTTGGCTTAAATTTCGCTCACAAATTTCTTTGTCAATAATTTTTAAAATTTTGCTGTATGCTTTTTGGATTGATAGGAATTCTGATTTCCTGCCCAGTCGTGTTGGTGTCCGCGTCTTGTAATCTGACTGCGACACACTTTAAGGGCAGCCTGTGGGAAAGAGGCTACAGTCAGTTTCAACGTCATGGTGGGTTCCTGCGTCGGCTGGTTATATGTTTTCGTGAATTCGTTTCCCATTGAATTTTAAAGGTTTTTTGCATGTTTTTCTCATTTTGCGGTGTGTAGATCAGTTTATGTCACTGGATGCTACTATTAAGGTGATTTTTAGCTTGAAGTTCCTAGTTTTTATGTTGGTAGTCAAGGGTTATGGTGAACCTGCAATGATTCAGCCAAATAAGGTATACTTTTCTAATATAGTAACCCTATTCAATAAGTAAACTGCCTAACTTTTCTGCCATTGTTTGAGATTAAAATTAAGAGCTGGTTTCTTATCATGAGTGGAAGTAAATCGAACCGACTGGGTTTGCTTATCAGCTCTGTTCCATGCCTCACAGGACACAGTAAGCTTGGACTAGCGTTATTTCAGAACGGAAAGATTTAATTCAGCACGTAGGTGTCATTTTAAGCATGGCCAGCGTTATTTGAGAAAGTAGTGGGTAAATAAGAGCTTCAGTTACCATAAAAAGGCCTTATCGATGAATAGGTTAGAATAAGTTTATGAATATGGTTATCATGTATACGTTGGATTTCCGCTGGACTAGAATTATTGACTGACATGATGTACTTTTGAACCTTAAAATTTTTAAAATTTACACACGCAGCCAACTTACCCTCTGTTCCTAAAGCCAGCACCTCGAGGAGCACGATGACTTCCAAAAGTGCGTTTAAACTTCACAAACTTGTAGTCATCAGCACCGGATGGATCTTTTTTACTTGAATCAACACGATAGGATGTATTGGATTCCTTTCAAAGAAATAATGAACAACTAAGTTAGCACCTTCATAAATGTGTCTAAAGCTTCCTTAAATTGTGTCCATGTATAAAATATACAACACAGCATTATTCTTTTGAATATAGCTGTTACATCACACAATAAGGATGATATATTTCTTGAAGTAGACGCAGTAGGAGTATTTTGCAAAATCACTTAATCGTTCTTAATTCCTAACGTGCACAACACTATGATTTCAAGTAAATAAACATTAGTATATATTTCCGTGCTTATATAACTCTGGCCATGACCTTGTCAATTTACTTCATTTATGCTGACGTAGTACGCACAATTCCAGCAAGTCATTGAAGTGACGACTTAAAAAAGTAGATTAGTTGCTACATACACATTTCTATATGTAATAATTCAGGACACATTAAATTTATAGAAATGGTAGTTGAATTATATTCGTCTAGTAACCAAAATTGCATACAACAATATATAGGAATTTTCGCGGAATACTATAGTACGATATATCGAACCATGAGTTGGAGGGGGAAGGTGTGCACACCCCTTTACAGACTGTCAGCTTTTATTAAAATGTCAGTTCTTAAGAAAAATCCAAAATATTGGCAAGTGCCTACAATCCCAATTCATCAAATGACTTAAAATATCCTAGAAGAAGTATGTTTACACGGTAGCGTACCCAGTTTTGAAATTCCGCCGGTGTTTCGGGTAATCTTGTATTTTCTACTGAAATTATCCAGCATGCTCAAGGTCATTAACGGAGTGAGACGCTCAAGGGTCATTTTCATCCATGTTAGTGGCAGCCTGTGGAAGGCCGTAGGTCATTTGATCAGCCGATGGATATTGGCGTCACTTTTGGAAAATACGTCGAGGTTAGGTCATTTTTCGTTGTTTTACACACTCTTACATATATTCCTGCTAAAAGTTGATGAAATACGGCGTACTTAGCAGAAATAGGCAATGGTGGTGTTCTTATCCGGCCGTAGCCTACAGGAAGTTTGCAGTTTGTTGGAAAAACGTACTTTTCCGTTCAGAATATGTCGAATTACTTGAAGACACATGTTATAACGACGATTTCGTGAATATTTTTGCGTTTTAATGGATTACACATGGACATGATGAGGTGGGATAGCTTGTTTTGGTAATTATTTCACTTACTTTGTTGTGTACTTTTCCCAATGCTGACAAGGCTCTTCCACATGTATTTCTTTAAGGAGAAATCTGCAGAAATACTTAGAAATTATATACGCATAGTATTTCCTTATTTTGTGGCATAAACTTGACGTTCGCAGGCAGATCAATATCGATTTTGTATTATTGAAAAATGTTTACTGACGTAATTATATACAATTGAACTAATTATTTCGTCATTTCAAACATATTTCATGGTTAGTTATTATGTTGACACTGATAACAATGTCTACATCTGTATAATTCTTATGTTCTTTTTCAGATATCTACTTTCGGGAATTTCATGGATTTGGGTGATAAAGAAAAAGATACCTGCACCGTTGTTGATTTTGTATTACATGTTAATTCATTAATAAATGTACTCCTCGTTATTCGTTTGCTTATTCTACTTGACAAGACCGAATATTAGCCCTTGCGTAATTTGTGAGGTATAGAGTATATGAGGCTATCTTTGAAATACTAAGTAGGAGCAGATATTCGGAGAAGCCTAGTGGTAAAACATTATGTTGTAGTCAAATAAAGTAAATATGCCTAAATCGTAGAGGAGGTATTGCGATTATAAAGCGTTTCAAATTATCTATCGTCTTAGCAGAATACATATACTGATTCGCGATTCATAGTCACAAAGTGAAAGTAAATCCGCCTGAGATAGTTTGCTTGTGATTTCTGCATGTCGCGGTGTACCATAAGGAGAGACTATACCTATGCTGTTAGATGTATGACTCAGTGCAACTACGGTTATCGTAATAATTAAAAACAGAATGACTAGGGTTCTCAGCCAAGGAACACGATACGTTGCTATCTGCTCATATAACCACGTAAACAAGTCTTCCAGACGCTGCATTTACTCCTAACAGTTTACCCTCAACTTCTAACTTAGCACGTGATACGCATGTTACTGGAACACAATCGCATTACAACAGAAGGAAGACAGATTCACTGAAAAATTGTTTATTAAACAAAAATCAGATTTCAAATGCACAGATAATTCAGATGAGTAGTCCTCTGTTACCGTCAGTAAGTTCCATCTGCGTACACGGCACATATATGTTTTTCCATAAGTCTGAAAAGATTTAAGAAAAAAATAGTTAACTTGGGTATTACATGTTTAATCTGAACAAAAATTTTTCCTGATAAGCATTTACAAGTAATCAGTTTACAAACAATATATATAAGTAACCCAATAGTTTTCACTAAACTTAAGGGACTTCGCAGCTTATCGTTGGTCGTGTAGGGGTAAATAATTCCCCAAAATTATTGACCACAGCAATCACTCATTGGATGCTGACTACCACTGTTTAAGTTGACTTGTTTAGCTGAAGGCTTCCGGTCAAGCATCCCCGCCATTTGGTACCTCGTCGTGTCACGTGCACGATCACTAGCTAGCTAAGCGTTTGTCTGAAGGCTTGTTTTGGTCCCGAAATATATCACTTAGCTTGGACGATCAAATATTGGCTTTTGCTTTGTTGTTGGTACGCGAGAATAATTTAGAGGCTGTGTAAGAGAATTCCGTGAAACCTCTAAATTCGATATCTAGTTGGTCCATCGAAGCATCCTGGAATGGCAGAATTATTTAACGACAAGTTATGCAGTAGTTTTCAAAGTTTGTACAAATATTTTAGCAAAAATGACAACCACTTTATGACAAATAATAGGTCTTGACAGCAATAATAATAACATTCATGTTCATAGTGACTATAAAAACAATAATAGGTATTATTATCGCAACGAATTCATCATTAACTTAGATAGACAACTAATAATAATACAATCATATCAAATAAATGTATCACTTAATCTTAAGAAGCATGTGTTTACTTACTTTCACTGTATTCTATCAATACTGATGTGCTCAACAAGCTTATTCCAACTGAATTTAAGATTAATACTGAAAGTGAGTGGAGATCCAGTTTATGTCAAATAAAAACATGCAACTTACATGTATTACACTGCTCACTGAGACACCTGGTACTTGCCTTCGGATCTTCGTGACAAGAGTACAGTTTATCTAGGTTTACCTAAATATACAAAAGTAATACTTTTGTACATACGTATACGTATATACAAAAGCATATAATAATAATAATAATATATATTCTCATTTTTTACATGAGGGACGCCAGTTTACAGGCATCATCAATTCGATAATTTACACATAATATTAATAAGCATATTTAGTAAAGATAATATAATAAAGTACATTTTTTTCCCTAGCTATGTAGGGTACACCAATTGTATAGGCATGCATAAATATTGTTTTAATAATAATAATATATTCCTTCCTGTTTATGCAGGAACATACCAACTGTACAGGCATGGATAAGTTATTATATAAATTACACATAATTTGATGTATAATGGACTTGCAGTTTGGTTGTTCTTTCTGACATAAGAGTCAGTCGGAACAGTCTGCTATAAAGTCTGTTTGTGTAGCACATAAAGAGATATAGAAATATTGTCTTCGCATTAACAAAAAACCCAGACATCACATGAATGTAATACAGATATCTGGGAAAAATAAATATGCTGCATCAACCGTGCCGTTTTTATCACGATTAGCCAGACCACTGTGTATATTATACTTATTTAAGGATCTCTGAAAATAATGGTCAAGCGATAATTGAAGTTGCGTGAAGTTATTACTTCTTCAGAAGATTGTTTGCATTCTTGAGACTCCTGAGAAGTCCTTAGATCTCAATTTGGCATGAATTCGTTGTATTCAGCAAATAAATCCGCTGCTATATCATTTCTTTCCTGAGCTGTAATAATTTGTGTTGTCAGTTATCTCTCCAATTTGATAAAACGCTCACGGAAATTCAGAACTTAATCAAGCAGCAAAATGATGTTTGAAATTACCTCAACTCGAATGACAAACTGGCCAATCACAAGCGAGCGAATCGCTTGTTTATCTCATTCGCG
The DNA here is from genome assembly GCA_944472135.2 of Trichobilharzia regenti. Lineage (NCBI taxonomy): Eukaryota > Metazoa > Platyhelminthes > Trematoda > Strigeidida > Schistosomatidae > Trichobilharzia > Trichobilharzia regenti. The sequence goes on from OX235270.1 coordinate 129,078,254, forward strand.
GTCACTCAAAATTACGGCCGTCTGCAGGCTGCCCATGTTAGTCGGCCATGTTGGATTGCGTTTCCGTAGCCGTTCGTTTGCACATCGGTTTTCCCGTGTATCCTGCATTTATTGACAACCCATCTTGATGCGCACTGTTTGCAAATGCTGCTTTTCACCTCATTTTTGTTTTCGTTGTTGTTAAAGTGACTAATTTCGTGTGTTTCGGAAGTTTTTACCATCAGGGCAGTGGATTCATTTCAATACAATTGTTTCACACGTTGTTCTCATGCCTGGTTGCAATGTTTTAGTTGTTTTTCAGCTATTAATGAAGTAGTTCGGCGTAGAATTTTTGAAAAATATGCACGTTAACGTGTTTAGCTGACAAAATATGTTGGTCTTGTTCCATTTGCTGGTTGCTGTTATTGTTTCTTGTCCAATTGATTATGTAGCATGTAGAAATCTGGAAAAAACAATGTCTTTCACATGCATGTTTACAGCTTGCAGCAATCTATGAGTCAATCTGTTGAGGAAAATACGATCAGGTTTCATATTGGCAAGATTTACGAAGAGCATATTAAACCTGGAGATTTCAGAACGTGGTTTGAAGTTGCAAAAGCTTTGAAGCATTTCGGGATGCCGAGTATACCATCAGTGTATATTATCGGTTAAAGAATCAGATATATTGTCGGAGAATCTAAATCAAACAAGGTTGAGTCACATGAGAAGTGTGAATCTGTTGTGCCTGTATGTAGTTTTGGAACTGAAACAAACTTGAAAGGAATCAGCAAATCGGTAAGTGTTACCTATGTTTATTAATGCCGAATGTACTAGATCCGAATACATGAACTAAGACCGCCTGTAGCAAAGCCAGTGTTAACAGCCATTTAGTGTCTTGCAAACCACTTCAAAAGCGGGTAACATGGTGGTCTGATGAGTGTACGATATATCTCAGATAAAGGTAAGACTTTAATTAGCAAGAATAACGTTTCGGGTTGTGGTCTACAACAAGCCGAGGAGCTGATTACTATTTGGGGTGAAAATATTGGCTGAATACAGATTGTTTGCGTCATTTCAAATAATGAAATTCCTATTTTGTGGATGCTTGTGATTTCTCCGTGGCTTTATATACGGGTGTCAAAATAGTTGAAGATTGAACGATCAATTCATGGTTGTTTGCTCAAACTCAACTTCCCTAATTTTCGCGGAGACATCGATACACCAGTCATCGTCTCATCGGTCGCTGTTCAGAAAGAAGTCAGGCCAAAACTGTCAGAAGTAATATTGTGATTTATTATTGTAATATTTGTCCATAGACCTTAGTTAAAGCTTAATTTTAAAGTTGGATATATGTTGGTGTTACAGTAAAGAATTCTCGAGTAGCCAATCGGTGTTTTGGTTTTGCGTCCATTATTACTAAGCGTTTCTGAGAAACTTCAAGGAACAGCGTGAGTCCCAGCGTAGCAAGAGCTGGGCATTGACGGTTTACGAGACATGTCTGACAGTTTCTGACAGTACAACGTCAGTTTTTAAACGGTTTTTGACAGTTGGCGCGATTTTGGATAATCACCGTTCATCTTTCCTGGTGCCGGTCAAGTCCTTTTTGAACAAGCAATATCTGGAACATTTTTGGAATTGGGTCAAGTTCAACAATGCCTGGGTCAAAGAAGGGACAGAGTGTCTTGGATGCAAACAGGAAAGTAAGTCATTGTGACTTGTCTGTTAATTGTAACGATGTGTCTGATGTTAAGCATGACATGGTTGATGTTACTGTTTCGCCGTTCAGGGATAATAGGAACATCAAACTCCCTAAGTTTGAACCACGGTGTTTCGATGGAAACCCGGCCGATTATTTACAGTTTGTAAAGGAGTTTGAGATTGTGCTGAGTAGTTTTTTATTAAGTGATGAATTGAAATTGATGTATTTGATGAGGTATTGCACTGGTGTTGCTGCAAGAGCTATACAGCGCTGTAAGTTCATGCCCCCTAATGAGGGATACGCTGAGGCTATGAGCATATTACGTCAAAGGTTTGGAAGACCTTCTTTGATTGTAAGGAACGTATTCGAAGCTGTCAAAGGTAATGGCAGCCAACTTCGAGATTACTCCAAGGCACTTACTGAGTTTTTAGATAATCTTATGACTTATAAGAATACCTTGATTTCGATGAATTGCATGAGTGACCTCAACTCGAGTTTTATACTAGAAGCAATAGCAAGACGACTACCTACTCGACTGCAAAGGAAGTGGGTAAAGATAAGCTCCCGTATGGAGGATGAGGGTGTCGAGCCAAAATTTGATGATATCCTGAAACTGGTAAAAGATAGTGCCAATCAATCTATGAGCAAGCCTGCTAGTTCACTGAATCTCACCCCTAGGATAGACCAGTCTGGGGAGAAAACGCAATCATTGATGATGAATAGGCCTCAAAGATGTGGATATCGAGAAGGCACCATAATGTCCAGTAATGCATATAGACCTAGTGAGTGTAACAGGATTCGTAGTACATCCTCAACAGATAAGTTACAAGATGCAAGACAAACACGGCTGTGTTTTACACGTTTGCAAGAGGTGCATACAAAGGTGAACTGTGAACCAGTAAGCAAGTTCAGTGATAAGCTAAATGTAAACCCCAGGTCTGACTCCGAATTGTGTGACGATAAAGGTGCGGTCAAGAAGCCTGTAGTTGCAGCCGGTAAGCCATTGTCGAATGGAGTGTCACGAAATAGAGTTACTGCTTCAGAGTGCAGTTCTGACTCTACAAGTTTACAAGGTATTACTAGTCAAAGCGAAGGTAAAATTATTAAAGGATTTTTGAGGAGGAACACGCATTGTCTACTTCTGTTATTAAAGAGTTTGAAAATGATGAAATTGACGGTAAATTGAATATTTGTGATAATGATCATGATAGTGCAGATTTCTCTTTGGTTGATCATGATGAGATGAGGGATATGCCTACTACTGCTAAGTTGAACAAAAGTTCTGTACAACTTGAACGTGAAGTGGAAATAAATGCAGGTGCAGTTGCAGAAGGCATGCGTACTTGTGAGACCGTCAGTGTGATTGATCAGCATGTAGCCCACCTATCATCAGATGCTAGTGCTAAACCTGAGCTGATAGTAAAAGACAGCAGTGGTGGTGGTCTTGCAGGTAGACAAATATCTGAAAGCCGAGCAACAACAGCTTTTGATCCACCGCTAACTTCATCAACTGATATCAATCAGTCGTCGTTGGTGCTGTCATCCACAATGAAAAAGACGCCCATCAACTCAAGTATCTTGTCCAATGACTATGCTAGTATCATTAATAAAGGAAACTCCTTAGGCTGACAACGTTTATTTGCAATGTATAATGCTACACGTATATCACGTACTATCATGATGTCCACTTTTGGTTTTATTACATTTATCCTCAGTTGTGCCAGTTGTTTTTGTTTTATACCTTTTTGTGCATTTAATGTACAACCGTACCCTTCAGAGATTAGGAATATAATAAGTCATAAAGAGCTGTAAAATGTTAGGTTTAATGGGATATAATGAGGATCAAGTAAAGACGTTATTGGAAAATGAATGAAATAAGACATTGTGAAGTGGTATTTAAAGATCAGTCAATGGACAGCAAGTTAGTTTATAAGATGCCCCATAAATCTGTGCACATCCCATATGGTTGCATCTCAACAATAGGCTGAGCGAATAGTACATATTTTGAGGTAGAAGCATGATCTGTCAAGGCGTTCATTATTATCTTTTTCAAGATAAAGATATAAGCCCTCATAAAAATCAGAAATATCTCGAGCCTTTACTTTGTATTTTGCTGTTCCCGCAGAATGGGGCGATTCACCTTAGTGACCACCACCATATCTACTGATCAGCTAACGCCACCCTCCCTCCTTTACGCCACCCTCCCTCCTTGTATTACACTGCTCACTGAGACACCTGGTACTTGCCTTCGGATCTTCGTGACAAGAGTACAGTTTATCTAGGTTTACCTAAATATACAAAAGTAATACTTTTGTACATACGTATACGTATATACAAAAGCATATATATATATGCTGCATCAACCGTGCCGTTTTTATCACGATTAGCCAGACCACTGTGTATATTATACTTATTTAAGGATCTCTGAAAATAATGGTCAAGCGATAATTGAAGTTGCGTGAAGTTATTACTTCTTCAGAAGATTGTTTGCATTCTTGAGACTCCTGAGAAGTCCTTAGATCTCAATTTGGCATGAATTCGTTGTATTCAGCAAATAAATCCGCTGCTATATCATTTCTTTCCTGAGCTGTAATAATTTGTGTTGTCAGTTATCTCTCCAATTTGATAAAACGCTCACGGAAATTCAGAACTTAATCAAGCAGCAAAATGATGTTTGAAATTACCTCAACTCGAATGACAAACTGGCCAATCACAAGCGAGCGAATCGCTTGTTTATCTCATTCGCGGTCACTCAAAATTACGGCCGTCTGCAGGCTGCCCATGTTAGTCGGCCATGTTGGATTGCGTTTCCGTAGCCGTTCGTTTGCACATCGGTTTTCCCGTGTATCCTGCATTTATTGACAACCCATCTTGATGCGCACTGTTTGCAAATGCTGCTTTTCACCTCATTTTTGTTTTCGTTGTTGTTAAAGTGACTAATTTCGTGTGTTTCGGAAGTTTTTACCATCAGGGCAGTGGATTCATTTCAATACAATTGTTTCACACGTTGTTCTCATGCCTGGTTGCAATGTTTTAGTTGTTTTTCAGCTATTAATGAAGTAGTTCGGCGTAGAATTTTTGAAAAATATGCACGTTAACGTGTTTAGCTGACAAAATATGTTGGTCTTGTTCCATTTGCTGGTTGCTGTTATTGTTTCTTGTCCAATTGATTATGTAGCATGTAGAAATCTGGAAAAAACAATGTCTTTCACATGCATGTTTACAGCTTGCAGCAATCTATGAGTCAATCTGTTGAGGAAAATACGATCAGGTTTCATATTGGCAAGATTTACGAAGAGCATATTAAACCTGGAGATTTCAGAACGTGGTTTGAAGTTGCAAAAGCTTTGAAGCATTTCGGGATGCCGAGTATACCATCAGTGTATATTATCGGTTAAAGAATCAGATATATTGTCGGAGAATCTAAATCAAACAAGGTTGAGTCACATGAGAAGTGTGAATCTGTTGTGCCTGTATGTAGTTTTGGAACTGAAACAAACTTGAAAGGAATCAGCAAATCGGTAAGTGTTACCTATGTTTATTAATGCCGAATGTACTAGATCCGAATACATGAACTAAGACCGCCTGTAGCAAAGCCAGTGTTAACAGCCATTTAGTGTCTTGCAAACCACTTCAAAAGCGGGTAACATGGTGGTCTGATGAGTGTACGATATATCTCAGATAAAGGTAAGACTTTAATTAGCAAGAATAACGTTTCGGGTTGTGGTCTACAACAAGCCGAGGAGCTGATTACTATTTGGGGTGAAAATATTGGCTGAATACAGATTGTTTGCGTCATTTCAAATAATGAAATTCCTATTTTGTGGATGCTTGTGATTTCTCCGTGGCTTTATATACGGGTGTCAATGTAGTTGACGATTGAACGATCAATTCATGGTTGTTTGCTCAAAACCAACGTCCCCAATTTTCGCGCAGGCATCAATACACCAGTCATCGTCTCATCGGTCGCTGTTCAGAAATAAGTCAGGCCAAAACTGTCAGAAGTAATATTGTGATTTATTATTGTAATATTTGTTCATAGACCTTAGTTAAAGCTTAATTTTAAAGTTGGCTATACATTGGTGTTACAATAAAGAATTCTCGAGTAGCCAATCGGTGTTTTGCTTTTGCGTCCGTTATTACTAAGCGTTTCTGAGAAACTTCAAGGATCAGCGTGAGTCCCAGCGTAGCAAGAGCTGGGCATTGACGGTTTACGAGACATGGCTGACAGTTTCTGACAGTACAACGTCAGCTTTTAAACGGTTTCAGACAGTTGGTGGCAGTTTGGATAGTCACGGTTCATCTTTCCCGGTGCCGGTCAAGTCCTCTTTGAACAAGCAATATCTGGAACGTCTTTGGAATTGGGTCAAGTTCTACAATGCCTGGGTCAAAGAAGGGACAGAGCGTTTTGGATGCAAACAGGAAACTAAGTCATGGTGACTTGTCTGTTAATTGTAACGATGTCTCTGATGTTAAGCATGACATGGTTGATGTTACTCTTTCGCCGTCCAGAGATAATAGGAATATCAAACTCCCTAAATTTGAACCACGGTGCTTCGATGGAAACCCGGCTGATTATTTACAATTTGTAAAAGAGTTTGAGATTGTGCTGAGTAGTTTTTTATTAAGTGATGAATTGAAATTGATGTATTTGATGAGGTATTGCACTGGTGTTGCTGCAAGAGCTATACAGCGCTGTAAGTTCATGCCCCCTAATGAGGGATACGCTGAGGCTATGAGCATATTACGTCAAAGGTTTGGAAGACCTTCTTTGATTGTAAGGAACGTATTCGAAGCTGTCAAAGGTAATGGCAGCCAACTTCGAGATTACTCCAAGGCACTTACTGAGTTTTTAGATAATCTTATGACTTATAAGAATACCTTGATTTCGATGAATTGCATGAGTGACCTCAACTCGAGTTTTATACTAGAAGTAATAGCAAGACGCCTACCTACTCGACTGCAAAGGAAGTGGGTAAAGATAAGCTCCCGTATGGAGGATGAGGGTATCGAGCCAAAATTTGATGATATCCTGAAACTGGTAAAAGATAGTGTCAATCAATCTATGAGCAAGCCTGCTAGTTCACTGAATCTCACCCCTAGAATAGAGCAGTCTGGGGAGAAAACGCAATCATTGATGACGAATAGGCCTCAGAGAGGTGGATATCGAGAAGGCACCATGATGTCCAGTAATGCATATAGACCTAGTGAGTGTAACAGGATTCGTAGTACATCCTCAACAGATAAGTTACAAGATGCAAGACAAACACGGCTGTGTTTTACACGTTTGCAAGAGGTGCATACAAAGGTGAACTGTGAACCAGTAAGCAAGTTCAGTGATAAGCTAAATGTAAACTCCAGGTCTGACTCCGAATTGTGTGACGATAAAGGTGTGGTCAAGAAGTCTGTAGTTGCAGCTGGTAAGCCATTGTTGAATAGAGTGTCACAGAATAGAGTTACTGCTTCAGAGTGCAGTTCTGACTCTACAAGTTTACAAGGTATTACTAGTCAAAGCGAAGGTATAAATTATTAAAGGATTTTTGAGGAGGAACACGCATTGTCTACTTCTGTTATTAAAGAGTTTGAAAATGATGAAATTGACGGTAAATTGAATATTTGTGATAATGATCATGATAGTGCAGATTTCTCTTTGGTTGATCATGATGAGATGAGGGATATGCCTACTACTGCTAAGTTGAACAAAAGTTCTGTACAACTTGAACGTGAAGTGGAAATAAATGCAGGTGCAGTTGCAGAAGGCATGCGTACTTGTGAGACCGTCAGTGTGATTGATCAGCATGTAGCCCACCTATCATCAGATGCTAGTGCTAAACCTGAGCTGATAGTAAAAGACAGCAGTGGTGGTGGTCTTGCAGGTAGACAAATATCTGAAAGCCGAGCAACAACAGCTTTTGATCCACCGCTAACTTCATCAACTGATATCAATCAGTCGTCGTTGGTGCTGTCATCCACAATGAAAAAGACGCCCATCAACTCAAGTATCTTGTCCAATGACTATGCTAGTATCAGTTCGTTTGAAAGGACGAATATCAATGGTCAGTTTAGTGAGGATAAGCCAAGTGTAAACGAGAGAGTAATTGTTAAATTGACTTGCATGAATAAAGGCATTTCTAGTTTCAAGTTACTATTTGAATGCTATTATCTTTGGTGTAAATTACTCTGTTTCTACACTTGGTTGACCAGATACGTCGTATGTTTGTTCGTCATCTATATTCTACGATACAATGACATGAGCGAGTTGCCGTTCAGATTTGAGGATATAGATGATAGAAGGAAGTCAGCAAATGAACTCTGCGACGGTTTTCCAACCTAGGGCGTCAACCTGAGAAGGGTTGTAGGCGTACTGCTGTAAGTCCTACAATTTTTCAAAGGGTAGCGCATCAATGAGCAGTCCAATGTGCTCGGTGTGTGATTTTGTACATATGTTCATGTTGTATATACTGAATTGATATCATCTTTAATCTATCTGTTGGCAATTCTGTTTGTGTCCGGACGACTTCCACTTGGATCATCAACCTGAGAAGGAATGTAGGCGTACTGCTGTAAGTCCTACGGTTCTTCAAGGGTAGTTTGTCGTGCCAGAATCCACAACATTTGATGTAGTGATTGTACATATGTTTGTGTTAAATAATTGTGTGAGTTCCAAATATTGTGATTGTTGGTTAATCTTGTTTGTGTCCGGACATTCCACAACTTGCAATCGTCAACCAGAGAAGGGTTGTAGGCGTACTGGTGTAAGTCCTGCGATTCTTCAAAGGAATTCCATCAAGACATGAACTGCGAGTTTGTGTGTACTGTTTGAATATACGTGTGGTGTGTCATATCAATTGGTGGTGTTTTGGATTCATTGTGTTTACTCGTTGTTTTCGTACCTTGTTGTTATTGCATAATTTTGTTAAAATTTTCGTCGTGATTACTTCTGAAGTTGTGTCCACTCTTCTACACCCATGAATGAATTGATTAATGTTAAGGACAGCAGATGGGGCGTATACGCCGGGGAGGCTAGGCTATTGCTGTGAATAAAATGCACACGGAGATAATTGTTAGCTGCGGTCCGACAAGCCGGGGAGAAAGAGTGTAAACGACTGAGGCTCGCATACGTCACCGTTACTAGAACTGAGGCAGAATGAGTGACAAGCGATTTCAGTGGTAATTGGTAGTGAGTAGATAAGAGGATGTGCGTAAAGTATCATGGGTTGGTGCTATGAACACGCTGCATTCTGCAAGAGTCATTCTAGCAAGTGGCGATTGTGTTGCAAGATGTCAAGAGGAGGTCTCTGTCTGGAGGCGCAGGTCGTCAGCGATGTGTGAGATTGTGCTGTGGGTATGCTTGTGGTGTGTTGGCTTTTCTGTTTGTTTTCCATTTCAGCTCTGTCCGTGTGACCCAGGTTCTCGCAATGGCATCCAAGTCAACGTGCATTGGTCGTGATGGAAAAAAGGGATGGATTCGTTTTTTGCTGCGAGGAGTGTCAATGGAGTTGAAGATTGAACGATCAATTCATGGTTGTTTGCTCAAAATCAACTTCCCTAATTTTCGCGGAGGCATCAATACGACAGTCATCGTCTCATCGGTCGCTGTTCAGAAAGAAGTCAGGCCAAAACTGTCAGAAGTAATACTATGATTTATTATTGTAATATTTGTTCACAGACCTTAGTTCAGTTATTATTTTTATATGTTGTTGTAACAATAAACATATCTCAAGCGGCAGATCGGTGTTTTGGTTTTTGAGTCCGTTATAACTAAGCGTTTCTGAGAAACTTCAAGGAACAGCGTGGGCCCGAGCTTAGCGAGAGCTGGGCATTAACGGTTTATGAGACGTGATTGACAGTAGGATTCATAAATCTGTGCTCACTGGACATTACTGAGATTTTGGATCAGTTTCTAAGCTACACATTTGCAATACCTCATTTAACTTAGACGTATTTCGTGTGAAATTGATGACAGAATAACGTCTCAACAGTATGGGTGTTTCAGAGTTTATCTTGAAAATTGCGAGTAATCCTCTAATCCTGGACAACTTATGAGGTCTATTCATGCCTACGGTGTCAATATAAAGACCAGCTGGGAACTATAAGTACTTTTAATTGTATGAGAACTTTACTTAGTATCAATATAATCAGTGTATCCAATATCGTTTTTACGAGCTAGTATAAACCAATTTGATTTCTTTGTGCTCGCTTCTTGATTGTAAGGTATAGGTTCCTGATCTTCGGTATACTAATATATAAAATTGTCTTTCATAAATTCGTGTTGTGCTTCATATTTTAGGTATATGGAGGTTGTGGAATGTGAAATCAGTGGAAATGTCAATCTGTCAAACTAACGCAAATACCCTCATCAAAATTTTCTCTTGTAAACTAAGAAAATGTTTAATATACTGTTCATTTCTGCTTCTTCTGAACGTCTTCAGTGCGTCGCTATACTGTGAGCTTTCGTAATATGTGAATTCTGATGAATGCATGTCAAGCTTAGTGGAATGGAGATTTACTATAGTATTATAAGACTGTTACTTTAATCATTCATAGGATTTCGCGTCTGTTTCTATACAATAGTCCATTGTAAAAACTAAGTAGTATTTAGCAAGTTGAATAATAATCTTGTAATATTCGTTACGCTAAAGTCGCCTTATTTAGCCAATTGCAAGTCTGTATACTGCTAAACGGCAAGTATGTAGTACAAGTAAATTAGGGTTGATAGCTACTTTATTAATCAGTTAATACGCAGTGGCATCATCGAATAGACTGTCTACTTGGCAATGATCTAAGAAACAATTTTGATTTATTTCTGATGTGCTGTTGAATCATGTGATGCCATCTAATATCCATCATTTCTATGATCAACAACTGCAGTGTTTGGATATCTACTTTGTTAAGTATGTCGATGATCTAACTATTTCAGTGTCTGTCAACTCTCAGCTAGATAGTACTAAAATGAACAACTTTCTATCAGGAATTAGCAAATGGTCTTCGTCTAACGGTCTTAAACTAAATCCGTCCAAATGTCAGGCAGTTAATTTCAGTTTCCGATGTAAAAGGAAGTTAAGTGAAGCTGTTAATCCCCATTACTATTGTATAATTGATGAGAGTGATACGGAAATCAAGTCTGACGTTAGGTATCTTGGATTAATTCTTTCTTATGACGAATCTTGGTCTTCCTATGTCTTAGTGATTTCTAAAATAATATTTCGTCTGAATGTTCATATTAAGAAGTTAAGGCACCTAGGCATAACTCATCCCCTCCTCTTACAATTCGTCATTTCGTGCATCTTACCTACACTTGACCTGTTTTTCTTGCTTTAATCATGATGTAACCGTGTTTCGCAGAACTCATCACACAGCGTATCAGACTTAAATGTATACCGCACGCATGCAAAATGCTAATGAGCTAGGTATGCAAATCAAAGTAAACGTTTGTGCGGTGCATTCATTATTTGTAAGACTAACTATTATGTAAGTGCTATGATTTGACCACTAATACAACGTTTAATATATTTCGACACAAATAACCTACGCTACTTCCTTCTATAATGCATTACCTAAAGCTACGAAGTTACCTTAAAGTGGCTTCCGCTGAAGGTAATCTCCCACAGCTACTACCTTACCGAGCAACTTAACGTTATCTTTCAATTTCAAAGTAAAGGCGGGAACCTTCCTGGTAAAAGGATCCTCTCCTAGTCGAGAAAAATGAATATATCCTAATCTCCACGAAAGCGTTTAGAAGTATTCATCTTATCAACTCAAATGACTCACTATTTCCAGCCACTTAAAAAGTAAAAATCAATTTACCGAAGACAGTGTGCTTATGGCTTCTAGATAACATAATGTACCATGAGGGAAAACCTGTATCCATAGGGTTATAACAGTTACAGGCGCAATATTAATCAGAAGCACGACGACCAGGATTCTTAAAGACATAAAATCCAACTATGCTACCTAATCTTCTAATCGTATAAACAGATGTTTCGCCCAGGGAAAGAAAATCAACGGTTTTAGGAAAATCTATTTAGATTTCTTAAAGAAAATAGGCACCCGTTGTCAGCCACGTCTCGTAAACCGTCAATGCCCAGCTCTTGCTACGCTGGGACTCACGCTGTTCCTTGAAGTTTCTCAGAAACGCTTAGTAATAATGGACGCAAAACCAAAACACCGATTGGCTACTCGAGAATTCTTTACTGTAACACCAACATATATCCAACTTTAAAATTAAGCTTTAACTAAGGTCTATGGACAAATATTACAATAATAAATCACAATATTACTTCTGACAGTTTTGGCCTGACTTCTTTCTGAACAGCGACCGATGAGACGATGACTGGTGTATCGATGTCTCCGCGAAAATATAGGGAAGTTGAGTTTGAGCAAACAACCATGAATTGATCGTTCAATCTTCAACTCCATTGACACTCCTCGCTCAGCAAAAAACGAATCCATCCCTTTTTTCCATCACGACCAATGCACGTTGACTTGGATGCCATTGCGAGAACCTGGGTCACACGGACAGAGCTGAAATGGAAAACAAACAGAAAAGCCAACACACCACAAGCATACCCACAGCACAATCTCACACATCGCTGACGACCTGCGCCTCCAGACAGAGACCTCCTCTTGACATCTTGCAACACAATCGCCACTTGCTAGAATGACTCTTGCAGAATGCAGCGTGTTCATAGCACCAACCCATGATACTTTACGCACATCCTCTTATCTACTCACTACCAATTACCACTGAAATCGCTTGTCACTCATTCTGCCTCAGTTCTAGTAACGGTGACGTATGCGAGCCTCAGTCGTTTACACTCTTTCTCCCCGGCTTGTCGGACCGCAGCTAACAATTATCTCCGTGTGCATTTTATTCACAGCAATAGCCTAGCCTCCCCGGCGTATACGCCCCATCTGCTGTCCTTAACATTAATCAATTCATTCATGGGTGTAGAAGAGTGGACACAACTTCAGAAGTAATCACGACGAAAATTTTAACAAAATTATGCAATAACAACAAGGTACGAAAACAACGAGTAAACACAATGAATCCAAAACACCACCAATTGATATAACACACCACACGTATATTCAAACAGTACACACAAACTCGCAGTTCATGTCTTGATGGAATTCCTTTGAAGAATCGCAGGACTTACACCAGTACGCCTACAACCCTTCTCTGGTTGACGATTGCAAGTTGTGGAATGTCCGGACACAAACAAGATTAACCAACAATCACAATATTTGGAACTCACACAATTATTTAACACAAACATATGTACAATCACTACATCAAATGTTGTGGAATCTGGCACGACAAACTACCCTTGAAGAACCGTAGGACTTACAGCAGTACGCCTACATTCCTTCTCAGGTTGATGATCCAAGTGGAAGTCGTCCGGACACAAACAGAATTGCCAACAGATAGATTAAAGATGATATCAATTCAGTATATACAACATGAACATATGTACAAAATCACACACCGAGCACATTGGACTGCTCATTGATTCGCTACCCTTTGAAAAATTGTAGGACTTACAGCAGTACGCCTACAACCCTTCTCAGGTTGACGCCCTAGGTTGGAAACCCGTCGCAGAGTTCATTTGCTGACTTCCTTCTATCATCTATATCCTCAAATCTGAACGGCAACTCGCTCATGTCATTGTATCGTAGAATATAGATGACGAACAAACATACGACGTATCTGGTCAACCAAGTGTAGAAACAGAGTAATTTACACCAAAGATAATAGCATTCAAATAGTAACTTGAAACTAGAAATGCCTTTATTCATGCAAGTCAATTTAACAATTACTCTCTTGTTTACACTTGGCTTATCCTCACTAAACTGACCATTGATATTCGTCCTTTCAAACGAACTGATACTAGCATAGTCATTGGACAAGATACTTGAGTTGATGGGCGTCTTTTTCATTGTGGATGACAGCACCAACGACGACTGATTGATATCAGTTGATGAAGTTAGCGGTGGATCAAAAGCTGTTGTTGCTCGGCTTTCAGATATTTGTCTACCTGCAAGACCACCACCACTGCTGTCTTTTACTATCAGCTCAGGTTTAGCACTAGCATCTGATGATAGGTGGGCTACATGCTGATCAATCACACTGACGGTCTCACAAGTACGCATGCCTTCTGCAACTGCACCTGCATTTATTTCCACTTCACGTTCAAGTTGTACAGAACTTTTGTTCAACTTAGCAGTAGTAGGCATATCCCTCATCTCATCATGATCAACCAAAGAGAAATCTGCACTATCATGATCATTATCACAAATATTCAATTTACCGTCAATTTCATCATTTTCAAACTCTTTAATAACAGAAGTAGACAATGCGTGTTCCTCCTCAAAAATCCTTTAATAATTTTACCTTCGCTTTGACTAGTAATACCTTGTAAACTTGTAGAGTCAGAACTGCACTCTGAAGCAGTAACTCTATTTCGTGACACTCCATTCAACAATGGCTTACCAGTTGCAACTACAGACTTCTTGACCACACCGTTATCGTCACACAATTCGGAGTCAGACCTGGGGTTTACATTTAGCTTATCACTGAACTTGCTTACTGGTTCACAGTTCACCTTTGTATGCACCTCTTGCAAACGTGTAAAACACAACCGTGTTTGTCTTGCATCTTGTAACTTATCTGTTGAGGATGTACTACGAATCCTGTTACACTCACTAGGTCTATATGCATTACTGGACATCATGGTGCCTTCTCGATATCCACCTCTCTGAGGCCTATTCGTCATCAATGATTGCGTTTTCTCCCCAGACTGCTCTATTCTAGGGGTGAGATTCAGTGAACTGGCAAACTTGCTCATAGATTGATTGACACTATCTTTTACCAGTTTCAGGATATCATCAAATTTTGGCTCGATACCCTCATCCTCCATACGGGAGCTTATCTTCACCCACTTCCTTTGCAGTCGAGTAGGTAGTCGTCTTGCTATTACTTCTAGTATAAAACTCGAGTTGAGGTCACTCATGCAATTCATCGAAATCAAGGTATTCTTATAAGTCATAAGATTATCTAAAAACTCAGTAAGTGCCTTGGAGTAATCTCGAAGTTGGCTGCCATTACCTTTGACAGCTTCGAATACGTTCCTTACAATCAAAGAAGGTCTTCCAAACCTTTGACGTAATATGCTCATAGCCTCAGCGTATCCCTCATTAGGGGGCATGAACTTACAGCGCTGTATAGCTCTTGCAGCAACACCAGTGCAATACCTCATCAAATACATCAATTTCAATTCATCACTTAATAAAAAACTACTCAGCACAATCTCAAACTCTTTTACAAATTGTAAATAATCAGCCGGGTTTCCATCGAAGCACCGTGGTTCAAATTTAGGGAGTTTGATATTCCTATTATCTCTGGACGGCGAAAGAGTAACATCAACCATGTCATGCTTAACATCAGAGACATCGTTACAATTAACAGACAAGTCACCATGACTTAGTTTCCTGTTTGCATCCAAAACGCTCTGTCCCTTCTTTGACCCAGGCATTGTAGAACTTGACCCAATTCCAAAGACGTTCCAGATATTGCTTGTTCAAAGAGGACTTGACCGGCACCGGGAAAGATGAACCGTGACTATCCAAACTGCCACCAACTGTCTGAAACCGTTTAAAAGCTGACGTTGTACTGTCAGAAACTGTCAGCCATGTCTCGTAAACCGTCAATGCCCAGCTCTTGCTACGCTGGGACTCACGCTGATCCTTGAAGTTTCTCAGAAACGCTTAGTAATAACGGACGCAAAAGCAAAACACCGATTGGCTACTCGAGAATTCTTTATTGTAACACCAATGTATAGCCAACTTTAAAATTAAGCTTTAACTAAGGTCTATGAACAAATATTACAATAATAAATCACAATATTACTTCTGACAGTTTTGGCCTGACTTATTTCTGAACAGCGACCGATGAGACGATGACTGGTGTATTGATGCCTGCGCGAAAATTGGGGACGTTGGTTTTGAGCAAACAACCATGAATTGATCGTTCAATCGTCAACTACATTGACACCCGTATATAAAGCCACGGAGAAATCACAAGCATCCACAAAATAGGAATTTCATTATTTGAAATGACGCAAACAATCTGTATTCAGCCAATATTTTCACCCCAAATAGTAATCAGCTCCTCGGCTTGTTGTAGACCACAACCCGAAACGTTATTCTTGCTAATTAAAGTCTTACCTTTATCTGAGATATATCGTACACTCATCAGACCACCATGTTACCCGCTTTTGAAGTGGTTTGCAAGACACTAAATGGCTGTTAACACTGGCTTTGCTACAGGCGGTCTTAGTTCATGTATTCGGATCTAGTACATTCGGCATTAATAAACATAGGTAACACTTACCGATTTGCTGATTCCTTTCAAGTTTGTTTCAGTTCCAAAACTACATACAGGCACAACAGATTCACACTTCTCATGTGACTCAACCTTGTTTGATTTAGATTCTCCGACAATATATCTGATTCTTTAACCGATAATATACACTGATGGTATACTCGGCATCCCGAAATGCTTCAAAGCTTTTGCAACTTCAAACCACGTTCTGAAATCTCCAGGTTTAATATGCTCTTCGTAAATCTTGCCAATATGAAACCTGATCGTATTTTCCTCAACAGATTGACTCATAGATTGCTGCAAGCTGTAAACATGCATGTGAAAGACATTGTTTTTTCCAGATTTCTACATGCTACATAATCAATTGGACAAGAAACAATAACAGCAACCAGCAAATGGAACAAGACCAACATATTTTGTCAGCTAAACACGTTAACGTGCATATTTTTCAAAAATTCTACGCCGAACTACTTCATTAATAGCTGAAAAACAACTAAAACATTGCAACCAGGCATGAGAACAACGTGTGAAACAATTGTATTGAAATGAATCCACTGCCCTGATGGTAAAAACTTCCGAAACACACGAAATTAGTCACTTTAACAACAACGAAAACAAAAATGAGGTGAAAAGCAGCATTTGCAAACAGTGCGCATCAAGATGGGTTGTCAATAAATGCAGGATACACGGGAAAACCGATGTGCAAACGAACGGCTACGGAAACGCAATCCAACATGGCCGACTAACATGGGCAGCCTGCAGACGGCCGTAATTTTGAGTGACCGCGAATGAGATAAACAAGCGATTCGCTCGCTTGTGATTGGCCAGTTTGTCATTCGAGTTGAGGTAATTTCAAACATCATTTTGCTGCTTGATTAAGTTCTGAATTTCCGTGAGCGTTTTATCAAATTGGAGAGATAACTGACAACACAAATTATTACAGCTCAGGAAAGAAATGATATAGCAGCGGATTTATTTGCTGAATACAACGAATTCATGCCAAATTGAGATCTAAGGACTTCTCAGGAGTCTCAAGAATGCAAACAATCTTCTGAAGAAGTAATAACTTCACGCAACTTCAATTATCGCTTGACCATTATTTTCAGAGATCCTTAAATAAGTATAATATACACAGTGGTCTGGCTAATCGTGATAAAAACGGCACGGTTGATGCAGCATATATATATATGCTTTTGTATATACGTATACGTATGTACAAAAGTATTACTTTTGTATATTTAGGTAAACCTAGATAAACTGTACTCTTGTCACGAAGATCCGAAGGCAAGTACCAGGTGTCTCAGTGAGCAGTGTAATACAAGGAGGGAGGGTGGCGTAAAGGAGGGAGGGTGGCGTTAGCTGATCAGTAGATATGGTGGTGGTCACTAAGGTGAATCGCCCCATTCTGCGGGAACAGCAAAATACAAAGTAAAGGCTCGAGATATTTCTGATTTTTATGAGGGCTTATATCTTTATCTTGAAAAAGATAATAATGAACGCCTTGACAGATCATGCTTCTACCTCAAAATATGTACTATTCGCTCAGCCTATTGTTGAGATGCGACCATATGGGATGTGCACAGATTTATGGGGCATCTTATAAACTAACTTGCTGTCCATTGACTGATCTTTAAATACCACTTCACAATGTCTTATTTCATTCATTTTCCAATAACGTCTTTACTTGATCCTCATTATATCCCATTAAACCTAACATTTTACAGCTCTTTATGACTTATTATATTCCTACTCTCTGAAGGGTACGGTTGTACATTAAATGCACAAAAAGGTATAAAACAAAAACAACTGGCACAACTGAGGATAAATGTATTAAAACCAAAAGTGGACATCATGATAGTACGTGATATACGT
Organism: Trichobilharzia regenti; assembly: GCA_944472135.2. NCBI lineage: Eukaryota > Metazoa > Platyhelminthes > Trematoda > Strigeidida > Schistosomatidae > Trichobilharzia > Trichobilharzia regenti. The sequence continues at coordinate 129,096,187 of OX235270.1, forward strand.
GTAGCATTATACATTGCAAATAAACGTTGTCAGCCTAGGGAGTTTCCTTTATTAATGCATTTATTAATGATACTTGCACTTACCTATTTCATTACAATTTAATGATTCACCTCAGCACTTTTACTTTTCTAAAACAGCTTTCAATCCCTTGTAAACGTTGTACTTACCTCAATATTGGTTGATTATCGTATGCCTACAACCACGGGATGAAAACAAAACGAAGTCGATTTTCCCGCTCAACCTGTAGGACAACTGTACAATTTAATAACTATACAGCCTAGTTCAGACAATGTGTATTTTATATATATATTAAATATTTAACTGTTGAAACATTATTAACTTGTAGACAATCAACGATTTGATATTATATCATACTTGATCGTGCCTGTAAAAATGGCATGCATTTTCATGTAAATTCATATGTTTATATGAGAATATACATTATTATTATTATTATGTAAGTTGCATGTTTTTATTTGACATAAACTGGATCTCCACTCACTTTCAGAATTAATCTTAAATTCAGTTGGAATAAGCTTGTTGAGCACATCAGTATTGATAGAATACAGTGAAAGTAAGTAAACACATGCTTCTTAAGATTAAGTGATACATTTATTTGATATGATTGTATTATTATCAGTTGTCTATCTAAGTTAATGATGAATTCGTTGCGATAATAATACCTATTATTGTTTTTATAGTCACTATGAACATGAATGTTATTATTATTGCTGTCAAGACCTATTATTTGTCATAAAGTGGTTGTCATTTTTGCTAAAATATTTGTACAAACTTTGAAAACTACTGCATAACTTGTCGTTAAATAATTCTGCCATTCCAGGATGCTTCGATGGACCAACTAGATATCGAATTTAGAGGTTTCACGGAATTCTCTTACACAGCCTCTAAATTATTCTCGCGTACCAACAACAAAGCAAAAGCCAATATTTGATCGTCCAAGCTAAGTGATATATTTCGGGACCAAAACAAGCCTTCAGACAAACGCTTAGCTAGCTAGTGATCGTGCACGTGACACGACGAGGTACCAAATGGCGGGGATGCTTGACCGGAAGCCTTCAGCTAAACAAGTCAACTTAAACAGTGGTAGTCAGCATCCAATGAGTGATTGCTGTGGTCAATAATTTTGGGGAATTATTTACCCCTACACGACCAACGATAAGCTGCGAAGTCCCTTAAGTTTAGTGAAAACTATTGGGTTACTTATATATATTGTTTGTAAACTGATTACTTGTAAATGCTTATCAGGAAAATTTTTTGTTCAGATTAAACATGTAATACCCAAGTTAACTATTTTTTTCTTAAATCTTTTCAGACTTATGGAAAAACATATATGTGCCGTGTACGCAGATGGAACTTACTGACGGTAACAGAGGACTACTCATCTGAATTATCTGTGCATTTGAAATCTGATTTTTGTTTAATAAACAATTTTTCAGTGAATCTGTCTTCCTTCTGTTGTAATGCGATTGTGTTCCAGTAACATGCGTATCACGTGCTAAGTTAGAAGTTGAGGGTAAACTGTTAGGAGTAAATGCAGCGTCTGGAAGACTTGTTTACGTGGTTATATGAGCAGATAGCAACGTATCGTGTTCCTTGGCTGAGAACCCTAGTCATTCTGTTTTTAATTATTACGATAACCGTAGTTGCACTGAGTCATACATCTAACAGCATAGGTATAGTCTCTCCTTATGGTACACCGCGACATGCAGAAATCACAAGCAAACTATCTCAGGCGGATTTACTTTCACTTTGTGACTATGAATCGCGAATCAGTATATGTATTCTGCTAAGACGATAGATAATTTGAAACGCTTTATAATCGCAATACCTCCTCTACGATTTAGGCATATTTACTTTATTTGACTACAACATAATGTTTTACCACTAGGCTTCTCCGAATATCTGCTCCCACTTAGTATTTCAAAGATAGCCTCATATACTCTATACCTCACAAATTGCGCAAGGGCTAATATTCGGTCTTGTCAAGTAGAATAAGCAAACGAATAACGAGGAGTACATTTATTAATGAATTAACATGTAATACAAAATCAACAACGGTGCAGGTATCTTTTTCTTTATCACCCAAATCCATGAAATTCCCGAAAGTAGATATCTGAAAAAGAACATAAGAATTATACAGATGTAGACATTGTTATCAGTGTCAACATAATAACTAACCATGAAATATGTTTGAAATGACGAAATAATTAGTTCAATTGTATATAATTACGTCAGTAAACATTTTTCAATAATACAAAATCGATATTGATCTGCCTGCGAACGTCAAGTTTATGCCACAAAATAAGGAAATACTATGCGTATATAATTTCTAAGTATTTCTGCAGATTTCTCCTTAAAGAAATACATGTGGAAGAGCCTTGTCAGCATTGGGAAAAGTACACAACAAAGTAAGTGAAATAATTACCAAAACAAGCTATCCCACCTCATCATGTCCATATGTAATCCATTAAAACGCAAAAATATTCACGAAATCGTCGTTATAACATGTGTCTTCAAGTAATTCGACATATTCTGAACGGAAAAGTACGTTTTTCCAACAAACTGCAAACTTCCTGTAGGCTACGGCCGGATAAGAACACCACCATTGCCTATTTCTGCTAAGTACGCCGTATTTCATCAACTTTTAGCAGGAATATATGTAAGAGTGTGTAAAACAACGAAAAATGACCTAACCTCGACGTATTTTCCAAAAGTGACGCCAATATCCATCGGCTGATCAAATGACCTACGGCCTTCCACAGGCTGCCACTAACATGGATGAAAATGACCCTTGAGCGTCTCACTCCGTTAATGACCTTGAGCATGCTGGATAATTTCAGTAGAAAATACAAGATTACCCGAAACACCGGCGGAATTTCAAAACTGGGTACGCTACCGTGTAAACATACTTCTTCTAGGATATTTTAAGTCATTTGATGAATTGGGATTGTAGGCACTTGCCAATATTTTGGATTTTTCTTAAGAACTGACATTTTAATAAAAGCTGACAGTCTGTAAAGGGGTGTGCACACCTTCCCCCTCCAACTCATGGTTCGATATATCGTACTATAGTATTCCGCGAAAATTCTTATATATTGTTGTCTCTATTCCCTGTCCTATGTTTGTCTGAAATTACTTGGCGATCAGCAAAGAATTTATAACAAACATTGGTTAAGGCCTGCTCTTAAACATTTCACCAGTGAATTGCTTCTTTCCACTTAGCATTATTTTCGGCGCATTGCAGACTTTTTGGGCCAAAAACTTCGGGTAGCTCTACTTACGTGGGACAGTGTCCCGGAGTCTGTCCCTAAAAGTCTGCAATTCGCCTAAGTCTGCCGAGAAGTATGCAATGCGCCCAAAAAAATGCTAGCTGGGTTCTGCATTTCTAGTCTATCATTTGCTATAATTGCCAAGACTACGTCATTCATATGCTGATATTTAGACATATAAATGATTGCCTACTTAAAATCATTTGCCATCTCTTGATCTCGCCATGGCGAGAGAAACATGCTGCAGAATGTTGGTTTTCATGGTTGTCGAGGCCCTGGGCGATTACAGTTACTCACCCCAAGTACGCACCTTGAGGATAAATCAATGTAAATATTTAAAGAACCCATTAGTTCACAAAATGTCCCGTATTTTTCCATGAAATTTCTCCAAATACTCCCAAATTACTTTCATGTTTTCTGATGGAGTTTCCTCTGTTTTTGTCTTATTGTCAAATTAGGTGTTACTACAATAATAAGTTTCCTGAGTGGCTGCAGGTGATTTATTCCCCTCATAAGTTGTTAGGGATTGTTTCTAGTAGCTTAGAAAGCGATCTGGAAGTGTGTCCAGAGTCGTGAAACTAATTAGTAGTTTGATTAGAAGGATAGCTATGGTGCAACAAATTACCAATAGTGGGAAAATGCCTTGACGCTTGCGAACGCTAATGTATTGAAGATTGTCAAAGCAAATGTTCTTAACGAAAACTTTCGGGTATATTGGACGGCGTGGTTAATTTTGTGGCTTTTGAGGATGATGCTGATGTTTTGGTGCATTCTCCCAAAATGTTTACGTTGAATTTCCCCCAAAACTCTAGCATGCTTCTTTTACATATGCACAACAGTTGATAACTTTTTAGGAATGGTACTTTATATTTTGTCCTTCCTGTATTCAAAATAGGTATTCAAAACCACTGTGCGTCGGTAGCACATGGTCCGAGGTTCGATCGCCTGCCGACGCACACCTGATATCTATGGTCGGCCTTCAAAATTTGGGCTACCGATATCCATGTTGAAAATTCCATACTTGTACCAAAAATACAGTGTAGAATCAAGCTGTAATCAAAAATTACAAAAAAATCAAAAATACAGAGACTGCGGCAATCTCGCCTAGTATGGTTGCACAGTTGCTGGCATACACGAATGTTCGCTCATGAATGTCCCATAGTTTTAAATCTGAAATACTCTAAGTAGCAGAATAAGTGCAAAGTTCTTACGATTACTGGTTGTTATGCTAAATACAATGAAAGATATATTAGAAGTTAATAATTGTATTTAAAGAGTATTTGAAGGATGAATTGTTATGCAAATGAGCTTTTAATCGGAAAAAAATATGATCATATGTAATAATCACTTAAGACAATACGAGTAGAAGGATAGTTTTTTTCATAACTTTTTTGATATTAACCGATTGAAGTCATGAGGGAAGAGGCTGAACAGTTTTCTTTCTATACAAAGCGAGCTACATGGATTCTGGCAATTCGAGTCGCTGCACATATGTACAAAGTTCTACGTTAAAACCAGTCAGTCAGACAAAGCGTAGCTTCTTTTTGTTGCTGTCTAAAGGTTGGTCAGTACAAATCCCGAACGCGCACATTTTCTAACAAGGGCCTTTTAAAGGAAGACTGTTCAGGTACATTGAGCACTATCAGCAATATTTTCAATTATCTTTCTTCTTGTTGATCCGCTTCCAACTCTTCATAACGGTGCAGAGTAGTGTTCATACATTCTGCTGACCGGCTTAATTTCGAAAGAACTTTGCAAAGAAGTGCGACAATTCAAGTTGTCACATTCCATTTTGCATAAAGGTAGACAAAGGAGAGGAAAAATTAGACTCAAAAAATATATACTAGTTGGCAATAGTGTCAAGAAAAAGGATACGAACATTGAAAAGGATGAGGGAACAGTGGATATGGGAGAGTCACAGAGTGGACTCCTCTGAGCCGTTGAGAAAGATTTTGAACCCTATCACCAGTGGTCTCCAGCCATTGGTTTCTGGAATCTAGAGGACCACAACCAAGCAGTCTTTACCTCCCTATGTGGCTTAGACCAACTGTCAAAGACTTCATAAACTGACACCAACCTAATCTCATGTCGGCTAACATCGCTCTTCGAGGAAGACGATGACTCAGCATGCGCAACACATATCCTAGCTTCCTTAATTGATGTAGCTTCACAACATCATCGATTAACTTACCCTCCTTACCTAGCACTCTACATCTAACCACAGTATTACTCGTCCTATTATACCGATTAAAACGTGAGATAGAACGCATACGTCTGTGGTCAAACACCTCTTATCTGCACTCGTGAAGAGAACGTGAATCGAACTAGCTATGTGCCTAACTCCAGTAGTATAAGCAGATGATCGGCCGAGTGCGAGATTTTGTCAAGTGGTCAGTTAATAAGTCGACTAAAGAACACTTCTTTAAGGTTGTACAGCACATTATTTCATTTTACTTTGTGGTACTTTCCAGGTTTGATTAAATTATCACCTGATCAATTCAAAAGCCTGACGTATGACTTGCGGTAAAACAAGTATCACAACTACCTCAATTTATTACGGGGGTTATAAGCGTATTTATTATTTGTTGACTAGAAGAAGTGTTACCCATGTTTATCACCAGTCTAATTTGACATGAAGAGTTGATGCAAGTAAGATCAACTTGAACGAATTTCATGGCCAAAAACAACATCAACTCATGGAGTAACTGGCTGTTTGGGAAGTGTTAGGAGGCGTCACTTACCTGCTTGGGTGTATGTGATAACCACCAGAACTAATGGTCAGGATATTAAGTAGTATGAATTAGAGTTAATTCCAGTAGCATAGTTGCATTTGTAACCTCCCACATTCCCTAGACCGTCATGTTTTTGCACGTTATTATTCTTCCCGCCTTACATTTCTGTTTATTATAGTCCATTTGAATCCTTTACTTTCTTTTATCTACCTTTTTGTGCTATGTTGTGTGGCAGCCTGAACTGTTGCACCTCTGTGCAAAGCTCCATGTTAAAACTCAGTCAGTCAGTTGTATTTGTGCTTTATTTTCACCGTAACATTTTATTTCTTATTTTACAGCATTGTATGATATTTGAGAATGTTGTTTCTGTTTATGTGTTTGAGTATTGTTAAATTTCACGTGATTCATATGCGTGAGGTGTGGCAACTTTAACCACTACTCTGTTCTATGCCGACACCGTCTTTTGGTCAAAATAGTTCATCTAGCTCCACTTGTTTTCTTAATACAAATTGATGCATAAGTGAAAAGGTAGATATTCACACCGTTTTTCCTGTTTATAGTGACAGCTATAGAAATGGATCCGTTACACTGGTTTATTGCTTTGATACTTATCATTGGTATATTATACGTAATCAAAAGACGGTATTTCGGTTACTGTGAGTGTACACTTCAAAATCGTTTGGATGGCAAACTGTCATCGTTACGGGATGCAATACAGGTATTGGATTAGAAACTGTATATGAGTTGGCTATCCGTGGAGCGCGAGTCATTATGGCATGTAGGGATCTAGAGAAGGGCAAGTCCGCCAAAGAGGAGATTCTCTCTAGGTTATGCACTGAAAATTCATCGAATCCATCTTCAGTACATAGTGTGGAGATGAAGCCAGATCAAGTAAGTTAACTTTATATTCTTTTTTCCTTACGAGTTTCACACAAGTATATAAAACCACACTACTCAACCGTGCTTTGTCTAAACTTATTAGTATGTAGCAGTAGTGTACTATTAATGCACTAAATACAAATTAATATTATGTTTAGACCATTACTGTTTGTGATATGGAATCGGAGAGAATACAAACAGCCTACTAATAAGTTAGTGTGGCCAATCTTGAATCCTAAAAGCTGTTATTATTATATATTGTTTTGTGTGCAAGTGTTGATTTTATTCTGATGATAACTTTCTCTTTACTTGGAACTAACTATTCCCACAAAATGTAGCGTGTTGTAAGTGGAGATCCCGGTAATCTAAACATAGCAGAATCTAACGCTAAACAGATGATCAGAGTATAAGATCAGGCTGCATTAAACCATCCTTTAAGGTTAGGGAATTAAATGGTTGAATTTGTTTATTACGTAATTTCTCGGAGAAATGTTTTGTCCCTGACTGATAATATGCTAGGCAACTGATGTTTTGTGTTGTCTTCGGACCTCCGACTACCTATTAGAGAGTCAGTTTGTTACACTGGAGTTCGGTTTGTTCTACTGTGCAGTTGAGGCTTATTCACCGAAAGTAGGCGTAAAACGACTAAGGGCGCCTTCTTTCCCATTATTCGTGTGAAGTGAAACCACACAGAAGCGTTAGGTTCAGGATCTAAGTCAATCTATAAGGTCGTGGTTTTTTGATGTGAGATTATCAGACCGAAACTTGATATTACATCGTGAGAATTATTGACTACTGATCTGACGCGTATATGGAGGTACAGCTTCTCGCACTAGTCGCATAGGGTTGCTAAAGACTGACGGATGTGATCCATAGCTGTTTAGCTCGAAATTTTGAAGAACAGTCATTCAATTATTTCCTCTCAAACTCATGTTTATTCATTGCAGCATTCTACCACTGTTACGAAGGTGATTGAGTCTTAGAACGATGAGTGATGCTTGAATCTTGAAAAGACGAATGAACCAAGAATTTAGGCTTTATTCATTTTACAATGAAGCCGGAATGGCTTAAACATATAAAGGAAAAAAAGAGTGTTAATAGTGGTAGAGATATGAATATGACTAGATACGTATTATAAGAAAAGTTCACAGCATTCACTGCGGCTTGAAAAGGAATGAGCCATTATATCACGCTTCTCTGGTACGCAAATTGTAAGGCCGTACACGTTGTTGTTTTTCCAAAAGAATACGCCCGTTGTTCGTTTCAGTTGTATTTTCTTCACGAAGAATATTAGGATCAGTGGTTGCATCCCCATTTACTTGTTGCTCAGGAATTGCGTCGCCCTCCAGTATTGCATTTTCAACTTGATCTATATCTTCGCCTTTGGGTGCCAGATGATGAAGAGCAACTGTATCTTCACGTCCATTACCGAAGCGAACGTGAGCGAATTGCGGGTTACAATTCAATAGCTCCACCTCTTCAACCAGGGGATCGAATTTGGACTGACGAACACTCCGCCGGAGAAGTACTGGTCCTGGTACAGTGAGCCAAGTAGGAAGAGTTGTCCCAGATGTCGATCTTCGGTTATAGGTAAACAGTCGTTCGTGTGGCGTGGCGTTCGTTGCAGTACAGAGCAAAGATCTGATGGAATGCAAGGCGTCGAGTAGAACAGACTCCCATTGTGCCGTTGGTAGGCCCCGTGATCTTAATGCTAGAGTGATGGCACGCCAAAGTGTTCCATTGAGGCGCTCGACCTGCCCATTGGCTTGAGGATTGTATGAGGTAGTACGACTGGTTGCTACGCCTTTCTCCAGAAGAAATGCCCGTAATTCGGTAGACATGAAAGCAGCGCCTCTGTCGGTATGTATGTAAGAAGGCATACCGAAAATCGAAAATAGTTGGCAAAGGCAATTCATTACCGTTTGAGACGACATGTCGGGGCAGGCGAATGCAAAGGGGAATCGAGAATATTCATCGATCAGCGTGAGCAGATAGTGATTGCGGCTAGCTGACGGTAGAGGTCCTTTAAAGTCGATGCTCAACCTTTCAAAAGGTTGGGTTGCTTTTATGAGTTTGAAATTAGAGGGATTGTAAAATTGAGGCTTTAACTCACAGCATGTCACGCATTTACTGGTTACATTGCGCACCTCGTCAAGGGAGAATGGAAGGTTTCTCGAGCGTACAAAATGCATCATTCGGACAACTCCAGGATGGCACATAGAGTCATGGAGAAATTTCAAGTCGCACACTGACTGCAAGGAACCGCAGAAACTACGGGAAAATGTATCAGCAGCTTGATTATCCCTTCCAGGATGATAAATGATGTCATATTGATAAGGGGATAGCTCAATTCTCCAACGCATTATTTTATCGTTCTTGATTTTGCCTTTATGAATCTTGTCAAACATGAATGCTACTGAAAGTTGATCAGTGACAAGTTTGAAGTGATTTCCGAGAAGGCAATGCTTCCACTTACGAATTGCTTCAACCACGGCATAGGCTTCTTTCTCAACCGATGAATGATGTTTCTCACTTCGAGAGAGGCTTCGAGAAAAGAAGGCGACAGGTTTACCATTCTGGTTTAATGTAGCTGCAATTGAGACATCTGAAGCATCTGTTTCAACAACAAGGGGTGCTTTCGGATCAACTACCACAACGACTGCACGTTCTAAGTCGTCTTTCAGTTTGTCAAAAGCATTTCGAGTTTCGATATCAAGAGGGAAAATCCGATTATTTACCAATGGGTGGATTTTATCTGAGAAGCGAGGGATCCACTGTGAATAATAAGCAAATAATCCAACGGCCCGTTGTTGAGATTTGATATCTGTGGGTGGTTCTAGATCACGAAGAGGTTTTAGCCGATCGGGATCTGATTTTATAACCCCTTTGAAACTTCATAACCGAGTAATTGTATGCTTCTGCTTGAGATCACACTTTTGGAATCATTAAGGGTTATTCCATAATCGCGTGCTGCTACCATAAACTTGTTTAGATCTTTGTCGTGTTCCTCCTGAGTTTTGCCGCAGATAGTGACATTGTCAGTGTAGGCAAACGTGCTTGTGAGTTGTTCTTTACTGATCAATCCATCGATAATGCGTTGAAAACAAGCTACGCCATTGGTAACACCAAAAGGAATTCGGCAAAATTGGTAAAGTTTCCCACAAGCCTCGAAAGCAGTATATGGTTTATCTTCGTTCCTTAGGGCAATTTGATGATAAGCATTCTTCAGATCAAGAGTGCTGAATATGTCATATTGTGCGATTTTTTCTATCATTTCGTCAATCCTAGGTAATGGGTAAGCATCCAGAAAAGTGAATCGATTGATTGTCTGACTATAATCAACTACCATCCTCTTTTTATGGCGTTCGTTTGACGTAACAAGAACTTGAGCTCGCCAAGGAGAATTAGAAGGTTCAATAACACCTTCTTGCAGTAACCGGTTGACTTCGGTGGAAATAAAACTTTCATCTTCACGAGAATAACGCCGGGATTTTATCGCGATCGGTTTACAGTCTTTTGAAAGATTTTCAAACAGAGTAGGCAGGTCGACGCGAACACAAGGTAGACCACAGAGAGAAAAAGGCGGCTTTGATCCCCCAAAAGGAATCTCAATGTGTTTGGGAAGTTTTAAAAAATCATGTCCAAGAAGGACGTCTGCACATAAATTATGAAGAATGGATAATTTGAATAGATCATAAGTGTGGTTTTTATAGCAGATGGATAGAAAACAATGTCCTTCAGTATGACTAGTAAGATTCGTACTCGCCATTGTGATTCTGTTTCGAGACTTATGGACTTTCCAGTTATACTTACGAACAACTGAGGAAGAGATGTAGCTCTCACTGCTTCCGGTATCCACTAGAGCTTGCATTGATTTCCCATTAACAGTAAGCTGCGTAACAGCATCAGTGAGACTTTGAGGTGCTGAAGCCACAACGAGAGATGAAATTATAGAGTTAACTGAAGATGGACCTTTTTTCGTAGATGGCGCAGACCTGCAAACCTTCTGAAAATGTCCTTGCTTGCCACAAGCTTTGCAAACTGCATCACGGGCGGGGCATTTGGAACGAGGATGTCTACGATTACCACAGAAAAAGCATTTGGATTCAACGGCAGCAATGGTTGTTTCATTGACGGAGGGTGTGGAATCTGATGAATGAGGTATATCATGTAAAGAAATGGACGCGCAAGGTGTAACAGGATTGTTGTATGACTGCGATTGTTGATGTGCCATCTCTAGAGCTCGTGCTTGATCGTATGCCGCTTGAAAAGTTAAAGTACGCTGTTCTAATAGCCTCTGGCGTATCATCGAAGACTGTATACCTGAGATGAATGAATCACGTAGAGATTCGTTACGATGTTCTTCGGCTGTAACTGCCCTGAATGAACAATCTGTAGTCAGCGACTTGAGTCGACGAACAAACTGATCCAGATTTTCGCCAGATTCTTGTTTACACGTTGCTAACAAGTGTCGAGCAAACACTTCGTTGCAAGGCTGCATGTAGAGACTCTTGAGAGTGTCGATAGCTTCTTCGTATGTTTTGCATTCAGAAATGCATTCGTATACAGAAGTAGAAATATGATTGAAGAGAATATGTAGTTTCGAAGGATTTTCGGATCCCATTGATTCAATGAAGTAGGAAAAAGTCGCAAACCAGTGATCCCACTTCTTGGCAGCTCCAACTGCGTTAGGTTCTACGTCGAACCGATCAGGTCGGAAAAATCGTTCCATGAATATTGTAAAATGAATAAATTGTTACGAAGGTGATTGAGTCTTAGAACGATGAGTGATGCTTGAATCTTGAAAAGACGAATGAACCAAGAATTTAGGCTTTATTCATTTTACAATGAAGCCGGAATGGCTTAAACATATAAAGGAAAAAAAGAGTGTTAATAGTGGTAGAGATATGAATATGACTAGATACGTATTATAAGAAAAGTTCACAGCATTCACTGCGGCTTGAAAAGGAATGAGCCATTATGTCACGCTTCTCTGGTACGCAAATTGTAAGGCCGTACACGTTGTTGTTTTTCCAAAAGAATACACCCGTTGTTCGTTTCAGTTGTATTTTCTTCACGAAGAATATTAGGATCAGTGGTTGCATCCCCATTTACTTGTTGCTCAGGAATTGCGTCGCCCTCCAGTATTGCATTTTCAACTTGATCTATATCTTCGCCTTTGGGTGCCAGATGATGAAGAGCAACTGTATCTTCACGTCCATTACCGAAGCGAACGTGAGCGAATTGCGGGTTACAATTCAATAGCTCCACCTCTTCAACCAGGGGATCGAATTTGGACTGACGAACACTCCGCCGGAGAAGTACTGGTCCTGGTACAGTGAGCCAAGTAGGAAGAGTTGTCCCAGATGTCGATCTTCGGTTATAGGTAAACAGTCGTTCGTGTGGCGTGGCGTTCGTTGCAGTACAGAGCAAAGATCTGATGGAATGCAAGGCGTCGAGTAGAACAGACTCCCATTGTGCCGTTGGTAGGCCCCGTGATCTTAATGCTAGAGTGATGGCACGCCAAAGTGTTCCATTGAGGCGCTCGACCTGCCCATTGGCTTGAGGATTGTATGAGGTAGTACGACTGGTTGCTACGCCTTTCTCCAGAAGAAATGCCCGTAATTCGGTAGACATGAAAGCAGCGCCTCTGTCGGTATGTATGTAAGAAGGCATACCGAAAATCGAAAATAGTTGGCAAAGGCAATTCATTACCGTTTGAGACGACATGTCGGGGCAGGCGAATGCAAAGGGGAATCGAGAATATTCATCGATCAGCGTGAGCAGATAGTGATTGCGGCTAGCTGACGGTAGAGGTCCTTTAAAGTCGATGCTCAACCTTTCAAAAGGTTGGGTTGCTTTTATGAGTTTGAAATTAGAGGGATTGTAAAATTGAGGCTTTAACTCACAGCATGTCACGCATTTACTGGTTACATTGCGCACCTCGTCAAGGGAGAATGGAAGGTTTCTCGAGCGTACAAAATGCATCATTCGGACAACTCCAGGATGGCACATAGAGTCATGGAGAAATTTCAAGTCGCACACTGACTGCAAGGAACCGCAGAAACTACGGGAAAATGTATCAGCAGCTTGATTATCCCTTCCAGGATGATAAATGATGTCATATTGATAAGGGGATAGCTCAATTCTCCAACGCATTATTTTATCGTTCTTGATTTTGCCTTTATGAATCTTGTCAAACATGAATGCTACTGAAAGTTGATCAGTGACAAGTTTGAAGTGATTTCCGAGAAGGCAATGCTTCCACTTACGAATTGCTTCAACCACGGCATAGGCTTCTTTCTCAACCGATGAATGATGTTTCTCACTTCGAGAGAGGCTTCGAGAAAAGAAGGCGACAGGTTTACCATTCTGGTTTAATGTAGCTGCAATTGAGACATCTGAAGCATCTGTTTCAACAACAAGGGGTGCTTTCGGATCAACTACCACAACGACTGCACGTTCTAAGTCGTCTTTCAGTTTGTCAAAAGCATTTCGAGTTTCGATATCAAGAGGGAAAATCCGATTATTTACCAATGGGTGGATTTTATCTGAGAAGCGAGGGATCCACTGTGAATAATAAGCAAATAATCCAACGGCCCGTTGTTGAGATTTGATATCTGTGGGTGGTTCTAGATCACGAAGAGGTTTTAGCCGATCGGGATCTGATTTTATAACCCCTTTGAAACTTCATAACCGAGTAATTGTATGCTTCTGCTTGAGATCACACTTTTGGAATCATTAAGGGTTATTCCATAATCGCGTGCTGCTACCATAAACTTGTTTAGATCTTTGTCGTGTTCCTCCTGAGTTTTGCCGCAGATAGTGACATTGTCAGTGTAGGCAAACGTGCTTGTGAGTTGTTCTTTACTGATCAATCCATCGATAATGCGTTGAAAACAAGCTACGCCATTGGTAACACCAAAAGGAATTCGGCAAAATTGGTAAAGTTTCCCACAAGCCTCGAAAGCAGTATATGGTTTATCTTCGTTCCTTAGGGCAATTTGATGATAAGCATTCTTCAGATCAAGAGTGCTGAATATGTCATATTGTGCGATTTTTTCTATCATTTCGTCAATCCTAGGTAATGGGTAAGCATCCAGAAAAGTGAATCGATTGATTGTCTGACTATAATCAACTACCATCCTCTTTTTATGGCGTTCGTTTGACGTAACAAGAACTTGAGCTCGCCAAGGAGAATTAGAAGGTTCAATAACACCTTCTTGCAGTAACCGGTTGACTTCGGTGGAAATAAAACTTTCATCTTCACGAGAATAACGCCGGGATTTTATCGCGATCGGTTTACAGTCTTTTGAAAGATTTTCAAACAGAGTAGGCAGGTCGACGCGAACACAAGGTAGACCACAGAGAGAAAAAGGCGGCTTTGATCCCCCAAAAGGAATCTCAATGTGTTTGGGAAGTTTTAAAAAATCATGTCCAAGAAGGACGTCTGCACATAAATTATGAAGAATGGATAATTTGAATAGATCATAAGTGTGGTTTTTATAGCAGATGGATAGAAAACAATGTCCTTCAGTATGACTAGTAAGATTCGTACTCGCCATTGTGATTCTGTTTCGAGACTTATGGACTTTCCAGTTATACTTACGAACAACTGAGGAAGAGATGTAGCTCTCACTGCTTCCGGTATCCACTAGAGCTTGCATTGATTTCCCATTAACAGTAAGCTGCGTAACAGCATCAGTGAGACTTTGAGGTGCTGAAGCCACAACGAGAGATGAAATTATAGAGTTAACTGAAGATGGACCTTTTTTCGTAGATGGCGCAGACCTGCAAACCTTCTGAAAATGTCCTTGCTTGCCACAAGCTTTGCAAACTGCATCACGGGCGGGGCATTTGGAACGAGGATGTCTACGATTACCACAGAAAAAGCATTTGGATTCAACGGCAGCAATGGTTGTTTCATTGACGGAGGGTGTGGAATCTGATGAATGAGGTATATCATGTAAAGAAATGGACGCGCAAGGTGTAACAGGATTGTTGTATGACTGCGATTGTTGATGTGCCATCTCTAGAGCTCGTGCTTGATCGTATGCCGCTTGAAAAGTTAAAGTACGCTGTTCTAATAGCCTCTGGCGTATCATCGAAGACTGTATACCTGAGATGAATGAATCACGTAGAGATTCGTTACGATGTTCTTCGGCTGTAACTGCCCTGAATGAACAATCTGTAGTCAGCGACTTGAGTCGACGAACAAACTGATCCAGATTTTCGCCAGATTCTTGTTTACACGTTGCTAACAAGTGTCGAGCAAACACTTCGTTGCAAGGCTGCATGTAGAGACTCTTGAGAGTGTCGATAGCTTCTTCGTATGTTTTGCATTCAGAAATGCATTCGTATACAGAAGTAGAAATATGATTGAAGAGAATATGTAGTTTCGAAGGATTTTCGGATCCCATTGATTCAATGAAGTAGGAAAAAGTCGCAAACCAGTGATCCCACTTCTTGGCAGCTCCAACTGCGTTAGGTTCTACGTCGAACCGATCAGGTCGGAAAAATCGTTCCATGAATATTGTAAAATGAATAAATTGTTACGAAGGTGATTGAGTCTTAGAACGATGAGTGATGCTTGAATCTTGAAAAGACGAATGAACCAAGAATTTAGGCTTTATTCATTTTACAATGAAGCCGGAATGGCTTAAACATATAAAGGAAAAAAAGAGTGTTAATAGTGGTAGAGATATGAATATGACTAGATACGTATTATAAGAAAAGTTCACAGCATTCACTGCGGCTTGAAAAGGAATGAGCCATTATGTCACGCTTCTCTGGTACGCAAATTGTAAGGCCGTACACGTTGTTGTTTTTCCAAAAGAATACACCCGTTGTTCGTTTCAGTTGTATTTTCTTCACGAAGAATATTAGGATCAGTGGTTGCATCCCCATTTACTTGTTGCTCAGGAATTGCGTCGCCCTCCAGTATTGCATTTTCAACTTGATCTATATCTTCGCCTTTGGGTGCCAGATGATGAAGAGCAACTGTATCTTCACGTCCATTACCGAAGCGAACGTGAGCGAATTGCGGGTTACAATTCAATAGCTCCACCTCTTCAACCAGGGGATCGAATTTGGACTGACGAACACTCCGCCGGAGAAGTACTGGTCCTGGTACAGTGAGCCAAGTAGGAAGAGTTGTCCCAGATGTCGATCTTCGGTTATAGGTAAACAGTCGTTCGTGTGGCGTGGCGTTCGTTGCAGTACAGAGCAAAGATCTGATGGAATGCAAGGCGTCGAGTAGAACAGACTCCCATTGTGCCGTTGGTAGGCCCCGTGATCTTAATGCTAGAGTGATGGCACGCCAAAGTGTTCCATTGAGGCGCTCGACCTGCCCATTGGCTTGAGGATTGTATGAGGTAGTACGACTGGTTGCTACGCCTTTCTCCAGAAGAAATGCCCGTAATTCGGTAGACATGAAAGCAGCGCCTCTGTCGGTATGTATGTAAGAAGGCATACCGAAAATCGAAAATAGTTGGCAAAGGCAATTCATTACCGTTTGAGACGACATGTCGGGGCAGGCGAATGCAAAGGGGAATCGAGAATATTCATCGATCAGCGTGAGCAGATAGTGATTGCGGCTAGCTGACGGTAGAGGTCCTTTAAAGTCGATGCTCAACCTTTCAAAAGGTTGGGTTGCTTTTATGAGTTTGAAATTAGAGGGATTGTAAAATTGAGGCTTTAACTCACAGCATGTCACGCATTTACTGGTTACATTGCGCACCTCGTCAAGGGAGAATGGAAGGTTTCTCGAGCGTACAAAATGCATCATTCGGACAACTCCAGGATGGCACATAGAGTCATGGAGAAATTTCAAGTCGCACACTGACTGCAAGGAACCGCAGAAACTACGGGAAAATGTATCAGCAGCTTGATTATCCCTTCCAGGATGATAAATGATGTCATATTGATAAGGGGATAGCTCAATTCTCCAACGCATTATTTTATCGTTCTTGATTTTGCCTTTATGAATCTTGTCAAACATGAATGCTACTGAAAGTTGATCAGTGACAAGTTTGAAGTGATTTCCGAGAAGGCAATGCTTCCACTTACGAATTGCTTCAACCACGGCATAGGCTTCTTTCTCAACCGATGAATGATGTTTCTCACTTCGAGAGAGGCTTCGAGAAAAGAAGGCGACAGGTTTACCATTCTGGTTTAATGTAGCTGCAATTGAGACATCTGAAGCATCTGTTTCAACAACAAGGGGTGCTTTCGGATCAACTACCACAACGACTGCACGTTCTAAGTCGTCTTTCAGTTTGTCAAAAGCATTTCGAGTTTCGATATCAAGAGGGAAAATCCGATTATTTACCAATGGGTGGATTTTATCTGAGAAGCGAGGGATCCACTGTGAATAATAAGCAAATAATCCAACGGCCCGTTGTTGAGATTTGATATCTGTGGGTGGTTCTAGATCACGAAGAGGTTTTAGCCGATCGGGATCTGATTTTATAACCCCTTTGAAACTTCATAACCGAGTAATTGTATGCTTCTGCTTGAGATCACACTTTTGGAATCATTAAGGGTTATTCCATAATCGCGTGCTGCTACCATAAACTTGTTTAGATCTTTGTCGTGTTCCTCCTGAGTTTTGCCGCAGATAGTGACATTGTCAGTGTAGGCAAACGTGCTTGTGAGTTGTTCTTTACTGATCAATCCATCGATAATGCGTTGAAAACAAGCTACGCCATTGGTAACACCAAAAGGAATTCGGCAAAATTGGTAAAGTTTCCCACAAGCCTCGAAAGCAGTATATGGTTTATCTTCGTTCCTTAGGGCAATTTGATGATAAGCATTCTTCAGATCAAGAGTGCTGAATATGTCATATTGTGCGATTTTTTCTATCATTTCGTCAATCCTAGGTAATGGGTAAGCATCCAGAAAAGTGAATCGATTGATTGTCTGACTATAATCAACTACCATCCTCTTTTTATGGCGTTCGTTTGACGTAACAAGAACTTGAGCTCGCCAAGGAGAATTAGAAGGTTCAATAACACCTTCTTGCAGTAACCGGTTGACTTCGGTGGAAATAAAACTTTCATCTTCACGAGAATAACGCCGGGATTTTATCGCGATCGGTTTACAGTCTTTTGAAAGATTTTCAAACAGAGTAGGCAGGTCGACGCGAACACAAGGTAGACCACAGAGAGAAAAAGGCGGCTTTGATCCCCCAAAAGGAATCTCAATGTGTTTGGGAAGTTTTAAAAAATCATGTCCAAGAAGGACGTCTGCACATAAATTATGAAGAATGGATAATTTGAATAGATCATAAGTGTGGTTTTTATAGCAGATGGATAGAAAACAATGTCCTTCAGTATGACTAGTAAGATTCGTACTCGCCATTGTGATTCTGTTTCGAGACTTATGGACTTTCCAGTTATACTTACGAACAACTGAGGAAGAGATGTAGCTCTCACTGCTTCCGGTATCCACTAGAGCTTGCATTGATTTCCCATTAACAGTAAGCTGCGTAACAGCATCAGTGAGACTTTGAGGTGCTGAAGCCACAACGAGAGATGAAATTATAGAGTTAACTGAAGATGGACCTTTTTTCGTAGATGGCGCAGACCTGCAAACCTTCTGAAAATGTCCTTGCTTGCCACAAGCTTTGCAAACTGCATCACGGGCGGGGCATTTGGAACGAGGATGTCTACGATTACCACAGAAAAAGCATTTGGATTCAACGGCAGCAATGGTTGTTTCATTGACGGAGGGTGTGGAATCTGATGAATGAGGTATATCATGTAAAGAAATGGACGCGCAAGGTGTAACAGGATTGTTGTATGACTGCGATTGTTGATGTGCCATCTCTAGAGCTCGTGCTTGATCGTATGCCGCTTGAAAAGTTAAAGTACGCTGTTCTAATAGCCTCTGGCGTATCATCGAAGACTGTATACCTGAGATGAATGAATCACGTAGAGATTCGTTACGATGTTCTTCGGCTGTAACTGCCCTGAATGAACAATCTGTAGTCAGCGACTTGAGTCGACGAACAAACTGATCCAGATTTTCGCCAGATTCTTGTTTACACGTTGCTAACAAGTGTCGAGCAAACACTTCGTTGCAAGGCTGCATGTAGAGACTCTTGAGAGTGTCGATAGCTTCTTCGTATGTTTTGCATTCAGAAATGCATTCGTATACAGAAGTAGAAATATGATTGAAGAGAATATGTAGTTTCGAAGGATTTTCGGATCCCATTGATTCAATGAAGTAGGAAAAAGTCGCAAACCAGTGATCCCACTTCTTGGCAGCTCCAACTGCGTTAGGTTCTACGTCGAACCGATCAGGTCGGAAAAATCGTTCCATGAATATTGTAAAATGAATAAATTGTTACGAAGGTGATTGAGTCTTAGAACGATGAGTGATGCTTGAATCTTGAAAAGACGAATGAACCAAGAATTTAGGCTTTATTCATTTTACAATGAAGCCGGAATGGCTTAAACATATAAAGGAAAAAAAGAGTGTTAATAGTGGTAGAGATATGAATATGACTAGATACGTATTATAAGAAAAGTTCACAACAACCACTAACTCCGTTTTTGTGTAATTTTTCAATATGAAATGGGTTGCGTTGAAGACTTTTGTGCACTATTCTAAATACATCTGTCTTATCTTGATTTAGCTAATTAAATTCCCTGCAATAGAAGTATACATTCATATAGTTGGATTAGATAATAAACTCAGTGAATGCATTCTTTTAGCTGATAACATATATTCATTTACTCGTGAAGAGATGGACAAGCAGTTTTTTTCGGAGAAAAAATATTTATGTTGAATATAAAACTATTTGAGTCGCGGAGTCAGGATGTATGTTTCCTACTGAATATAAGCAAAATTTTTTGTCATATTTGGTTTGTGATGGAAATCCAGATGGTTCGGCACACGAAAACATTTCTACAAAACGAGACCTAACTTATCAGTGTAAGTTTTGGGAAACAGAAATATATATATATATATATATGCTGGTTTATGATGATTTTACGTTCCCTTTAATTGAAAATTATAACATAGCAGCTATATGCACATTTCATGCATTGACAGATTACCTACGGTGATTATACGCAGTATAATATTAATACTTAGCTTACTTTAAAATCGTGACATTCAAACCTATTTGCTGAAAGTTCAATGCGTAAATCGATATAATATAACTGTGTTAATGTGTGCTAGATTTCATGAGTAAGTTGAAGTTTAGAAGTGTTGGTTGTTACTTTCGGCGCTTATATATATATATATATATATATATATATAATTTCATTTCCAACTGTAATAAAGTGTAATTGCTATTTTTGAATAATGATTGAAGATAATCATATGGTTATCTCTAAATTTTCACTTTCGTTATAGTTGGTCTGTGAAGAGTTGGATTTGGAATCACCAAAATCTATTCGACAATTCGCAGGTCGTATTATTAGTAGAGAGAAATCAGTATCGATTTTAATTAATAATGCAGGAGCATCTTTATCCGGAAAAAGTTACGATGGAGTTGGCATCGAGAAACACATTAAGGTTAACCATCTGGGCCATTTTTTACTTACAAAACTACTGAAACCATGTTTACGCACTTCTGATGGAGAGTTCTGTCGTATAATTATTTTGTCGTCTCTCTCTCACTGGTTTGCTAGACTGGATCCCAAAAGTGCTTATCTGTCAGGCATAGGATCTGCATATGCTATTAGCAAGCTGTTGAATGTGATGCATGCACGTGAGATTTGTAAGCGTTGGTCTACTGACGGCATTGTTGCAGTCAGTGTTCATCCGGGTTTGGTGAGAACATCTATTTTTCGTTCCAGTAAACTGAGACATGTAAGTTGTTCTTTGAATGACTGCAGACATGTTTTAGCATTTAGCAGCTTAATAAATTTATTATAGTACTATGCAAAACTAGTCACTAGTTTTTGACCAGTGGTTATTGAATGTTTACGAAAATGTAACCTGAATAATAATCACCTTTGACAGACGTCAACTAAACGCGAATCGAAGATCTTGTAGGTGGACACAACTTCCGATGCTTACTAAGTTTTCTACCTTAGTTATATTTCATAATATTTTGAGAAAAAGGTAGGAAGTATTAGTCCTCAATATGCTGTAATCTGTTTGTCACTATTTCTATCTATTTTATTAACAACCCTGAATGATCTCTGGTTTTAACTTCTCAATGTAATTCTATGTAACAATTTTCGCACAACACTGGCGTCCCACAATGGATGGAAACTAATCTACTTGTACCATAAAGACATTGAATAGATACGATTTACAGAATGATCAGGATACGTCTTATTGAGTTATACTCATGTCGTTTGTGTCTAACAACCAGTATCTCTGATGATCCCTAGTAGTTGTCTAGTGTCAAATATCGACAATACCTTTTCTATCTCTTCGACTTTTGTGCCCACCACTGTTCGTGTCCGTTGCGGAGATTTTTAGTGAATTTACGTTTGAGCAGCTTTCTCATCTCGTCACTTTTGGAGCCGGCCGGAGTCAGTACTTTTGTATCTACCAGTTGGGATGAAATAGTAGAAATCCACTAGTGTTTACTAACCTTTGATATCAAGTTATGAACTGTTTTATATATTGTTTATATAGCTGACAGGGTATTATTTCACACTTTCAAGATGCGTTTTACTGTCAACGTCAGATACATGTTTAGTTATTTCTTCCCCGGATAATGACTCTGTATTCTCTCCAAGCTTGGAGAGTATCAGCTTTGTAGGTGTCTGTTTTCTATGTGTGATTTAACGTAGTCGTATACGTGTACAGATCAAGGCATCATCGGGGTCTACACAGGAGTTCCAAAAGGAGTGATAATCTTCTACCTACCGTCTCCATCGATAGCTTATTGCTACATGATTTATTTGAGACCATTGTTGATTTCGTGATGGAGGTCGTTATGTTAGACAATGTCTCAATGTTTGCAGTCAGTGCTAATGAGGAACAGATGATTACTTGAAAATAAAAGTAGAAAACGATCATCAATGTCGGTTCTTCGGTGTGACACCAATATCCTTTTCTGAATAGGTCAGTCTGCCTTTTTAAAATCAGGTAAATGAATATCTGAGAGTTTTGCGTTTAGCAGCAAACCTGATCGCTATGATGCAACACAGTTAATACTTCGTCCGTTCCGTACTGTATTTAGTCGGAAAAATCACCGCTGAGTGTCACAATCATTCCTTCTTGTCACGGCTCCGTTCAGCCGAATACCATATATACGGCCACCCATCCAATCAAGTCACTGTTTTTCTGGCCTAGCACTCAACTCCATTCCAACACTAGCAAGTACATAAAAACTAGTGAAAAAATCTCCGTGAGGCGAATTTTGTAGGTTCGCTGATTTAGCCTAGTGGAGTTAAGCAAATAACCATATTTGGGTCCTTTGTGGGCGCCTCTGGATTGGCACACATCCAAAACCCGAGACACCAAAGTGTAAGTGGCCTACATTATGATAGTAATTACGTCTAGTCTAACCTCTGTTCAAACGACCTTTCTAGAGTGATGGGACCTGCAGAAATAATAGTCCTATCTAGTGTGCACCGTCGAGTCTCTTCTGTATACAACGTCAAGGAAGCAGTAATCTGTTGGGACTATTCTCTCTGCCAACTCATTTGATCACAAGTCACTGGTGGTTCTTGTGACTTGTAAAGATTACGATCCCCTAAGAGAAATCATCCAGCTAAGCATTTGTGTACTTCTCTGATTTTCATCTTCGTATCACGATGTATTAAATATATTCATATAGTGTAATGGAATGAGTTCTGCTGGCCGACAAAGGAAGAACAACAGTAGTCATGGACAGGGAATGAGTTCTCTACGTATAAATTCGCCCAAAGTACAGCTGTTCATAGAGTAACACTTCATACAATACACACTGATTCTAACCATCTCAGTGGATGTAACTACGCAACCTTTTCAACTGACTTCCCAGCCTTACGCAGCACTACGCCTAACCTCAGTATTATTCACTATTTGGTACCACTCAACACTGTAGACAGAACGTTGACACCTTTGGTTGGAAACTGCTTGCTCTTTCTCAACCTTCATATAGTGCAATGATATACGGCCTAGAATATTGTATTACACTTGAGATTTAAGTAATATTGACTTCTTGAGTTTAAAGATATGTCTCTGGGACATTTTTATCATTGCGTGTATTTCTCTCCCAACCAACCTACCCGAAATATAAGCAAATACAGACTGCTACGAAATCATACAGGTATAAGTATACAAAAAATGGTAGAGGATCAAATTTCTACGCACAGGAGTATATGAAACAGGGGGGATTCATTTTTCTAAGCATCCTATGCACAGATGTAAGACAAGTTCTGTTTTACTAGGGAATGTCATAGAAAGCTGCTGAATTTCAGTTTTTGCTATCTACCTATAAGACTTTCTGTTTCCTGAGCTCACTTATTTCTGTTATGCATAAGATGCAGCCGATTAAATGAGCATTGGCCAGAGACAAATGGTTTGACATCTTCCTAAGACTCTATTTCGTCTCAGTTTTTTTTCATTCAAGCCTGTTAATTGACTGTATTTTTCGTTTCTTAGTTTTTAGTTTATTATCTAGTCAGGTGGCTCTCGAGGACGTGTCGTGAAGGTGCTCAAACTACAATATTCTGTGCTCTGGTTGAAAATCTCATTCCTGGTGCGTATTATTCAGAATGTCAACCGCGTAGCTGTAATTCGCAAGCCCTAAATGATGAAGTTTGTGATCATGTGTGGAAGACGTCGGAGGCACTGATCAAGAAGTGGGAGTCCCTCGAGGAGAAGTAGCGTATTAAAAGAACTTGTTATTATATGTTAACGAATATGTTTAGATTCTGCTTTCATCTCTTTCCAAGAATTTTGGTTTCATAATATAATAAACTTAGTTTTCTACTTATTAAACAGTCATTATTCCATTTGAAGAAAGAACAATTGAACTAATTGGTGGATGGTGACTAGTAGTAGGATCCACGATGCACATTTCGTCCAATTTGGGACTCGTCAGCTGGATGTGGCTCTCGTGGCCCAGGTGGTCTATTGGGTAACGCTTTGGCTTTTGAAACTATGGGCACTGGGTTCGAGCCTCGGTGGGAACATCACTCACTGAGGAATGCAGGTACATCCAGCCGACGAGTCCCAAATAGAACGAAATGCGCATCCTGAATTCCACTGCTAGTCACCACCCACCGATTAAATACTAAATGCCCAGACATCATCGAAGCATCTGCACAAGAAGCCGACATGTCAACCTGAGACCGAGCACTTCGGTCCAAACAATCGACGGGAAAATCAAAAATTCAATTCAATAATTAATATGACCCGTTGCACAAGAGGTGGCTCTCGTGGCCCAAGTGGTCTAGTGGATAACGCTTTGGCGTTTGAAACTATGGGTACTGGGTTCGAGCTTCGGTGGGAACGTCATCACTCACTGAGAAATGCAGGTACATCCAGCTGACGAGTCCCAAATAGGACGAAATGCGCATATACCCTTAGAATATAATCATGAATTGTTTGGTTCATGAAACTAGAGTAATCTGCTTAAATAACTCTCCTAGTTACGCAGTTAAGGTTTCCCTTGTAGTAACTAGCAGAAATGCATATCCAGAGTTCCTTGGTAAAAAGTATCATAATTCTGCTTAAGAAAGTTTTCAACAACTTCAAGGTGACTGTTCCTCATAAAACTAGTTTCCTGGGGATAGTATTAAAAGTTGTAACACGATGTTTAAAGGGTCCTGCATAAACAATGCTGTGTGTATTCACATCTCAACTGATTTCGCGTTCGAGAAACGAGGGTAAACTACCTAATTTGATCTCGATCTGTATATGCCAGTTATATTGGATGTATACGTAGGCATGCTTATCTTTGGATTTTCGTAAATCAGCGTGCATGCGCTTAGGCAAGCGTCAAAGTGATTTGTTTTGTAGTTCTGTTTTAGTGCATCACCCTGATACTAATCGCAAAATTTACTTAGTGTATTCCTACTAATATTTATTTTGCGTAATAAATTCCTAAACATCATTTGAATAAACTGGATTTGTGTGTTTATGAGAAATTCTTACAAAAACTTTCTCTACTCAGGTGTCTTCACCCACATGCAAAGCTGACTATTTCTACTCTTTCAGTTCAATTTACAAACAGTTATTATTATTTCAAGTGACTGATTTGCCTAATTCGCCTTCATTTGTCTTCAGGTAAACGATTTTAACAATTGAACCGCTCATTTATGATTCTTAATTTTTAAGACGCAGACTATACATTGCCTTGTAGTTATCATAAATATTTCGAGCTGTTTTTGTCTAAATGTAAAATCAATGAAGAAGATGGAAATGCAGCTAAGATGGATTGTGGTTCATATATGTCAACCACCTTAGCTACTGCCCTCTACCGATGCCAAAGTCACAGTCAGAATTCTGTGCGTTGAATAAATGACTAGCTCCTTAGTAGTCACTAGATGTGACTTTATCTAAGTGATTGACAGTTTCCAACTCTCTTCTTCATCTAAAAAGGCATTCATACTCAGATCAGAATGTTTCATTCATCGAATTACTGCTTCTCAACCAATAGTATCACTATCGTCGAAAAATTTACCCGATGTAATATGGTTGTAGTAATACAGAGTTTATGTTCATCCTGCGTGCGTATGGTAGACAAAGTAAGTAAATTATCGATAAGGAAGTGAGTGTGTTTAGGACAGTGTTTATCTAGAAAAATAATTTGATATTGACAGTTATCGCATTATAATTAGCTTCCAGGATAGACGACTAGAACGTTGAAAATAATACTTCTGAGGAGCAGTTTAATTGGCCTACAGCCACGCTCAACTTACCGAACATCCAACACCTCCCTAAATGGGATATAGAAATAGGTTCTCCATCCCTAACTGAGATTACTAAGGCTGTCACCAATCTGAAACAGGGCGAAGCAGCAGGTGTTTAATTGCAGTGGAGACAGTTAACTGTGCACTTCCTACTCATCCCCAGTGGTCGGTTTCCTACATTGTATATTTTACATTCTCGAGTGACTTTATTGAGTGTATTACTGTCAAGTGTCGTCCCAGACACTAGTCAGAGCACAAATATATTTTCATCTCAAACATTTATACTACGTCTGGCCGTTCCGTCTCGAATCTATTTGAATTCACCATATATGCTGCTACTCATCTTCAGAACTCTCTGTCAATAGTCAGTAGAGATGAATTCCTGCGACTTTCCTTCCTTGAATCACTTGATTATGCAGATGTTGTCAACTTTGCCACTCAACTTAACAAAACATTCGATTTAGTGTTCACAAACGATGTTTGAATTTAAGAAGCACGCAAACATGCTCCCATAATGAACTCAGATCATTGTAATATTCTAGTGTTGTCCAAAATGTATAGCAAGTCACACTCAAGTGTCTTCTCACACCTTTCCAAAAAAACTCAGCAGATATGCTCTTCACTGGACAATAAACATAAACTTAGAGACACTAACTGGGAACTATTTGATGAGGACACACTGAATAATACAATCACAGATATTACAGACGATCTTAAATTCTACCTCGACATATACTGCCCCAAACATAGGCTTCTGAAAAGGCTTTACCATTTCTCTTCTCCTCATCTCGAAAAAAAATACAAAGAGAAAAAGAGCGGCTGCACAAGTCTAAAAACAAATCTGGTTGAAAAAGGGTGAACGTCCAGATTAAATCAGAATTCCAAAGGCTGAACACCATTTATAATCAAAGTCTCTTGTCTTGTAAAACTCCCTCGGACATATGGAAACTTTTTTAGTGAAATTACAGGTTGTGATAACTAATGCATTAGTGTCCCCTATGCTGATGTAAATACTCTCAACATGTCTTTCATAGGCTCTCCTAAAGATGCATTTATCCCCATTATAACAAGCAACTAGGTCACTAACTTTCATGGTTTCAACACTCTTGATGTTCTTAGGTGCTTGAAATCTCTAAAATCTTCCCAACCATGTACCTGCTGTTGTCCTCTGGAGATGCGCTGATATAAGAATAAAACTTGTGCACTGTGGTATAATTCCATTATGGGTAAATTTTTGTTTTGATAAAGTCTCACAGTGTTATACAGTAATGCTTACTGATGACGTCTCGAGCACAATTTATTGCTCATAATCATATCAAGGTAATCACGCGACTTCCTAAATTCATTTATATATTTCCATTATTTTTCACTTGATTTGACCGGCAGTAGTATTTTCCATATTTCAGGTATGAGTGATAAATCATTCCTATTGCATGTGCCTGGTGTAGACTCGACGAAAACGAGCCATGTCACTGATCGTCTGCAACCATTGGTTTTTACCGTCCCAAGGATCCCAACCAGCCAACTAGGAAGTCTAAACCTCCCTACGTGGCTGCCTGCCCTAAACTAACTGTTGTAAATTTCATTGACTGATGAAGCTATGTTTCGGTTTGACCACCACTGGCTCTTTTCCAACACAATCCCATGTCAGCTGACATTTCCGTCGAGGAAAGCGGTGGATGGCTAGGCATTCTTAACACGTCCTAACCATCTCAGTCGGTGTAACTTCACAACCTCATCTATTGATTTCCCCTCCCTACCTAGCACTCCACCGATGACTCACTTCAGCATTGCTCACCCTATTATACCATTTCACACGGGAGATAGAAAGCAGACACCATGATGGCAGACGGATAGCATTTTCATCTCTTCCACTCTCAATGACCAGTTCTCGCTCACAACCATAAAGGAG
Organism: Trichobilharzia regenti; assembly: GCA_944472135.2. Classification (NCBI taxonomy): domain Eukaryota; kingdom Metazoa; phylum Platyhelminthes; class Trematoda; order Strigeidida; family Schistosomatidae; genus Trichobilharzia; species Trichobilharzia regenti. Next base: position 129,123,818 of record OX235270.1, read on the forward strand.
GACGGATCAGACTGCTGAGCAGTACAAACGCCCTTTAGTCGACAGCCGGATATCACGTCTACACCAGAGACGGCATATGCGAAACTAGTCTTCTGTATCACTGCTGACATTTCGTCAGCGATCAACCCACTTGGACTAGCTGATGCAACTTCCCAAATAAGTGAAGCGGTCAACGTGCTCTACCACTTCACTCCCTATTTCTAAACTAGAAGTCAGTTTAGTCCAGTCCTGTAGCATCATCTTACATTTGGTGGGAGCGAATCGCATGACAAACATTCGTAGATTGCAGCTCGAGGTGCTCGGAAGACTCTGCATTTTGTCAGCGTCTTCACCTAGGAAGGGAGACTGTATCATCTGTATATTCTAGGTTAACAAGCTTATTTCCTGGTAGTAGGTAAATCCCTGAGTCGCAGAAGTGAGTTTGGGTTAAGTCCATTAGTACATCTATGATGAAATTGAATATTTTTTTGATTTACATCTTGATTCCACAATGTATTTTTGGTACAAGTATGAAATTTTCAGCATGGATATCGGTAGCCCAAATTTTGAAGGCCGACCATAGATATCAGGTGTGCGTCGGCAGGGGATCGAACCTCGGACCATGTGCATGGTCGGCGAGATTCCTAACCACTGTGCTACCAACGCACAGACGGATAACACTAGTCGTCACCACTTCAGACGACAGCTCGCTGTAAGCCCTCACCTGGCTGACTGCATGAGTTCGAGTAGAGTGCCTTAATCAGTGTAACGTAATTGCTCGGCATTCCCTTTACACCCAAGCAACGCAAGAGTACCTCTCGGTCGACAGGATGGAATGCCGCCTTTAGGTCAAGAAATATAACGATTGTTGGACGCCGGTACGTATGCCACCTGTGTTCCAGAATCTGTCGAAGGGTGAAGATATGATCAATACACCCTCTTCCTGGTCTAAAGTTTGCCTGGTTCTCTCGTGTTTGTGCCTCCCGTGCACCGCTTAGTCTACGCATTATTATTGAGCCTAGAAATTTAGATACCATATTAGTTAAGCCAATCCCTCTGTGATTATCACAGAAAGACTTGTCTCCTTTCTTGTATATCGGGATAATCAATGAATTACACCAACCTGAGGGGACTTCCCCTAATTTTCAGACGCTGCCTAGTAAACTGTCTCCACTGCGATTAAACACCTGCTGCTTCGCCCTGTTTCAGATTGGTGGCAGCCTTAGTAATCTCAGTTAGGGATGGAGAACCTGTTTCTATATCCCATTTAGGGAGGTGTTGGATGTTCGGTAAGTTGAGCGTGGCTGTAGGCCAATTAAACTGCTCCTCAGAAGTATTATTTTCAACGTTCTAGTCGTCTATCCTGGAAGCTAATTATGATGCCGTTGTTCTCAGAGATTGTTTCACTTATCCTCTGCCATTTACCACCTGTTTCCCTGATAAGCCTAAATAGTTATCTGGTGTTACGAATCATCGATGTCTTTTCCGTCTCTTTCGCTCTTGTCGCCCACCACTGATGACGGTCGTTTCTAAGACTTCTTGTTAGTTTTTATTTGAGTAGCTTTCGCTCCTCTTCATAATCGAAGCTCACCGGAATCAATCTTCTTGTGTCAATCAGTTCGGATGGGGTGGTAGAGATCCAATGGCTCTTACTAACTTTCGGTTTCAGGATACTGACAGCTTTTACGGCGGTATCTACAGCTAATTTTATGTTGTGCTAGGCTACCTCAGGGAGTCCTGCTATCGACCTTAGATAGATGTTTCGTTATTTCCTCCTTAAATAGAGACTAAGAGTCTCGATTTAGATCTCATGTCACACAAACTAGAAGATCTACTGGTGAAAATGAACACTGGTAAAAGAGGCAGTAAAAACTTCAAGTATAGAAGACAGAGGAGTTGAGAATACCTAACCAACAACAAAAAATAACAATCATCATCTATTGGGGAAACGTAAAGTAAGTCACTTCTCCTGCTTACCTAAAAGCCCTTCTCTCCTTACAGGTACATGGATAAGATGTTAAATCCAAGCATTATCAGGAAAGCAAGGCAGTCATTAATTACCTTGAAATCATTGTGGAGATCTGTTGCACTCAACATAAGGAACAAGATTCGTATTTCTAATACTAATGTCGAATCATCTCTCTTCTATATGGTTCAGAGACTTGGCTTGTTAGCGAAAGCATTTCCAGCAGCTTACTGCGGACTTTTATTATTAGCTGCATTCGTTGGCTTGATACTGAGACCAAATGGCGAAAAAACTATAAGCAACAAAAAAACTATATGTACGAGCCGACCGAAAACCTTTTGCCCAACAAATGTGCAGAAGTAAATGCATATGGATAGCACCTCATGCTGAGAGCGATCATTTTTATTGACGTCACGCGGCTGAGCCACGAGTCGAACCCAGGTAGGAATCCATGGGTTGGGGTTTGAAGTTAGCATCTAGAACGTGTGGGGAGGAAATGAAAGTTTCTTAACAACTGTAGTGTCAGCTGAAAGTTGTGGTAGAGGACCGAACGCAATGGGATTATGTTCCTGGAGGCTTGCAGTGTAAAGAGTAAATAACAGTATGTATGCCGGTGCTGTGAATCATCATTAGTTTTTACGAGTTTATCAGTTGATATCAGTTAGAGAACTATTAAAAACCAGGGAGTACTGGATAGCTGTTTCATCCTAGTTTTGGAATCATCGGCAATACGTACCCACTGGGATTCGAACCCAGGACCTTCCGGTTACAAGGCAAACTGGCTCGTATACCATTTAGCCACTGGGACCCGATTCAATCGCCGGTCCATAAATTCTAACTTTCAACAATTCGTGATTTAGCGCGACCCCAACCATTGTCGTAGGTGGGACATCCATCCACACACGTGACATCTAATTGGACCTCACTGATCACGGCTTCCCACTAGAACTCCAGCAAACTCCATCCTGTAGCAAGTCACTAGCGAGCATCAGATTAATTTTCTACAGTTTGGTTTGTAAGGGTGATCAACTCGTAAAAAGCAAAACTAACCGGTACAAACCAAACTATAGAATATTCTTAGTGTTTCGTTTATTACCTGCATATATATATATATATATATATATATATATATATATATCATTACTGCGGTGAGTTGTATATGTTATTACAGTAATGATGATGAGCGTAAGGAACAGGACTTAAAGACAAATACTTTCCAAAAATTCACACTACCCTAAGCTTGTGAATTTCATTTGTAAATGAAGTAGGCCATTAATAATTAAATCCAAAAGAGATTGTTCGTCATAGTATCTGTCTTCATATTAAATGTAATCAGGAAATTTATGTCTGTGAAACAGCGGCTTCTCTAACAATAAACTGAATAAACATGTTTAAATATTTATGCGCTGGTCAAAATATTTTTTGAGAGATGGTCATTTCAACTTTTTGAATTTCACTAATGAAACTGTTTGACACATCCACTTCTCTCAAAGAAGTTCACTTAAACGTAACTATGTTTGTAGTCGAGAAAATAGCATTCAAAGAAGCTAGGACTAATTTTCTGTGAGTTAACCAACTTTTGAACAATCAAGGTGAACAGTCTTTGTTTTAAAATGACCGCAAATACTCACAGTCTACAATAATGTAAAATTTATATGGAAAAGTTTGATATGATGTCAACTCATGATGTGATTTATTGGTGGTTGTAATATATCCTAGAAGGTATCGGTTATCCAACTTAATTGCATATTACCAGAGGAACCTACCAGAACGTCCTTATTTGGTATGACTTAAAGTTTATTACAGTGGCACAGCTGCATTTGTGCACTATTTCTATTCTTCCTGTTATTTTAACGTTTTCTAGGACACTTAATAAAGAATTCTACTTGATGTGCATATACAAGTGCTATGTGATAATTCTGTGTCTTATATTTCTATACTTTGAATTTACGAGAAAAATAATGGCTAAACTTGATCAGAAAGTACTAAATGATGATAAACAGTAGTTTTAACACTTGTAGGTTAACTTTAAATTCGATTTCATCCCTTTGCGTTTTCAGTGGAACATAGGGCTTCAAGTTGGAGGCATGAAGTTTCGGTTGCAGTGGTGGTTTATTTCTTAAGGTTTGGGGTTGGCTGCTAGTCCCTCACCCAACCTTCCGTCTTTGCCAGTCATATTACTACTGGCTTATCGAGGTTAAGGAGTGCGTTGGCCGGGGATAAAACCTGGACCACATGCATGGCTGCCCAGCATTCTACCGCTGTGCCACCGACGCACAGTGTGGTGCAGATTAATCGGGAGGTTGGTGATACATTATCATAAAGTAACAAATATTTTAGGGGCAACGAAGAACAAATATAGTTATACAAATTTCATGGATTCCAAAGCTTGCAATCTTAACCATTGGCCGATTGATTCCATGTGTACTGCATTTCATACATAATTAGTCTGAAGATTATGCTATCGAATGTAGCAGTCACAGCTAGTGGATTGACGTTATTTCTCGACCAAACCACTGAACATTGTGGATGGTAATACATCATATGTAGCAGTTATATTAGATGTCGATAGCTTCAGTTAAGCATATCTAACCGTAAAAACAATTTGAGAATTTTTAATCAAATGACGGAGTCATTTACTGAAGTTTAAATAGTTTAAGAAAAATAACAATGATCTTTAAACATTTGTTGCTATCAAAGAAATAAATGACGTTTCCATTTTTGCAAATAAATTTTCTTTTATTCGGAGGATTAATTATCATCAAGGTTAGTGTTTACGTTCTCTGGTTTCTTTTCGAATATATTTAAAACGATTACACTGTAAAATAGTAGACACACTGGGATAGTTATACTCCGAAAAGTTTGTTTGTTTTTATTTCCTGAGAAACCGTCGATACCTGCGGGACAAGATCCTGCAGTTGACGAGCTGTGTATGCGTTTATCAGTTCACTTACTAATGTGGAGATAAGTATATCAGGTTTTGTTCGAAATGGTGCAAGTGTACTATCCCACTTAGTTATCAAGAGGTAAACGTGGGAATATAAGAAGCTAAGTAATTGAATACTTGTTCACCTTACCTCTACATCCTCCTTTAAAGTTATGTGCATAATGAAAAATAACTTGCCCAAATCACTACATGTCGGACTCATCTGCACCGCTGAAGCTATTGGGAATCAAAATAGAGCAGCCAGAACTTTGTATGCAGAGAAATAGTGTTCAGCCTCACTCCCTCCAACCAACTCTCATAGTCCTAATCATCTTAAGCTTAGGTATGTTAATCTCCATTTATACTTTGGCTCTGTTTTGTTGATTCAATTTGTATATCTTTCCCTTATCATCATGTCAATTGTTATTATTAATTTTACTTAGAACAATTTCGAGTATTTTCTCACTTGTCACCTTTATTTATTGCATTTAATGTAATTTTTGTTATGTTGTCTTATCATGATTATCACCTTGTTGGATAGTACTTTAAGGATTAACTATTCTTATTATTTCTACATCCTTTTCGGATTTATACACTCCATAAACGATATTATAAATTACATAACCGATGATATATATATATATATATATATATATATATATGGTTGTACAGTTTGATGATAAATTCGCTGAATAGACACTCCTCGCTAAATCAACTGTTTTAATTTTTTCACGTGTCCCAATAACCTCGTCTAGATTAATAGCTTGCTAGTTTTCTAGCCGGTCCCAAGCCCGGATAAAGAGGGAGGGTTGGGACCTGGTGATAGCAACTCCACCCCCAAAACTTAACCAAACCGCTACAGAAACTTCAATGCACCAATACATTAAAAATTCTAAAATTATAAACAGTAACCTTATTTTTCGCTGGAATCGGGGAAGTGAAATGACACAGACTGGTGAAAGCCTTCGGGAAGCCAGTCAGCCGATGTGCCTTCTTCCGATGAAAGCAAAAATAAGGATGGGGACGTGGAATGTTCGTACAATGTACGAAACTGAAAAGACTGCCCAGGTAGCAGCAGAAATGAGGAGATATAGAATAGAAGTATTGGGAATCTGCGAGAGCAGATGGAACGGATGTGGTTGGTGCCAACTGCCAACTGAGGAGACAATAATCTATTCCGGCCACCCAGAGGACAATCACGAGCACACCGAGGGAGTGGCCATCATGATGTCACCAACAGTAGCCAAAGCTCTCATGAAGTGGGAACCAATCTCCTCCAGGATAATGACAGCCAGGTTCAACTCAAAAGGAAGGAAAGTTACAGTCATTCAATGTCAATGCTATGCGCCTACAAACGTCTCAGAACAAGAGAAGAAGGAGGCGTTCTACAGACAACTACAAGCAATAATGGACAACGTCCCAAATGGCGATATCAAAATCCTGATGGGCGACATGAATGCGAAGCTGGGAGGAGACAGCACAGGAAAAGAACTGACCATGGGTTGGGAGGCCCTCGGCGAAATGAACGACAATGGTGAACTCTTCTCAGACTTCTGCGCCTTCAATGATTTGGTGATTGGTGGTAGTGTGTTCAAACACAAGGATATACACAAGACGACATGGATTTCACCAGATGGAAACACCAAGAACCAAATAGACTTCATCTCAATTTCAAGAAAGTGGAGACGGAGCCTACTGGACACAAGGTCAAGGAGAGGAGCAGATGTGGGTTCAGACCACTATCTAGTAGAAGGGACTTTCAAGGTGAAACTAAAAGCCTTGAGGATAGCTGGGGATAGGCCACAATGCAAGTTCAACACTCAGAAACTGAAGGACACAACCACAAAGGACACTTTCACTGCAACTGTCAGAGCAAAGCAGGAAACACTACGTGACATCACTGAAGAATCGTGCGTGGAAGACCACTGAAACTCTCTGAAGGTGATTTTCAACGAAACGTGTTCAACGGTTCTAGGAAGAAAGAAGAGACAAGACAAGGAATGGCTCTCAACGGACACTTGGAAATTAATAGAAGAGAGGAGAATGGTGAAAGAGAAAATGATTCAATGCAAGGACGGACAGGAGAAGGAGACGCTGAGCTCAACTTACACAGCGCTGGACAAAGAAGTGAAGAAGAGTGCTAGGAAGGACAAAAGACGATTCTACGACAACCTGGCCACTGAAGCTGAGAAGGCAGCAGGCAAAAGGGACCTGAGGACACTATATCAGATAACCAAATCTCTATCCGGGAAGAGATCAACACAAGCGAAACCTATAAAAGACAGCCAAGGGAACCCAATCACCAAGGAAGAAAAACAGATTAAACAATGGGCGGATCACTTCAAAGGACTCTTGAACCGACCATCACCTGCAACCCGTCCAGAAATACCAACAACAGCGCGCACACAACTGCAAGTTGACACCAATCCTCCAACGAGAGCTGAAGTCTTGAATGCAATCAAGCTTCTGAAAGCTGGAAAAGCAGCTGGACCAGATGGAATACCCCCTGAAGTACTAAAGGCGGACCTAGAGACGACAGTAGATATGCTGACTCCACTATCCCACTTCGTTCAGGTCGTGGATGCAGTGATCATGTGTTCACCCTTCGTCAGTTGTTGGAACACCGCCACACGTATTGCAGGCCAACGATCGTTGTGTTTCTTGATATTAGGGTTACCTTCGATTCGTTGGACAGAACTGTGCTCTGGAACTGTCTGTTAGAGAGAGGTGTACCTGAGAAATTTGTTAACATCTTGAAAGCCCTATACATCAACACCTCAAGTAGAGTGAGAGCATACAACCAGCTATCACCACTGTTCCCAACCAACAGTGGGGTTAGGCAGGGTTGCCCAATCTCTCCATTTCTCTTTAACTTTGCCATCGATGACATTCTGGAGTCAGCTCTGAAGGATGTACGTGAAGGTGGTGTAGATCTGCTACCTGGAGATAGACTTTTCGACCTCGAGTATGCAGACGATATCATCTTACTGTGCGATAGCATGCAGGCTGCCCAAATCACACTTAATCAGTTGGCGATCAGTGTCTGTAAGTATGGTATGTGCTTTGCGCCGTCTAAGTGCAAAGTACTGTTACAAGATTGGCAGGAGCCTGTACCTGCACTCACTCTTGCGGATGAACCGCTTGAAGTTGTTGATAAGTTTGTGTACCTGGGTAGTTGTGTGAGTGCTGGCGGAGGGGTGACGGATGAGATTTCCAACCGTATAATGAAGGCTAGGGTGGCATACATCAACTTGAGCCACCTATGGCGCCGTCGCGACGTTAGCCTGGCTGTCAAAGGTCGGGTATACAATGCTTCGGTGCGGGCTGCGCTGCTCTACGCCTGTGAAACCTGGCCTCTCCGAGCTGAGGATGTACGGCGACTCTGCATGTTCGATCACCGCTGTCTCCGCAGGATTGCTTGTGTTCGATGGCATCATCGCGTGAGTAATTCTGAGGTTCGGCGGCGTGTGTTTGAATACAGTGGAGATCACCATTCATTGAATGTCGTCATCTGGAAACACCGGCTCCGGTGGCTTGGACATGTGCTCCGAATGTCACCCCAGAGGCTTCCGTACAGGTCTCTGTTCGCTAGCCCTGGGACGGGATGGAAAAGGCGGAGAGGTGGTCAGTCCATGACGTGGCGTCGTGGGATGAGGGATTTTTGTGCTAGATTAGGATCGGTTGGTGTGTCACGACTCCCTGGTTGGGGTCCGAGAGATAGTTCAAATCGATGGCTCGAAACGCTATCGGATATGAATTGAATTTTTGACTTTCCCGTCGATTGATTGGACCGAAGTGCTCGGTCTCAGGTTGACATGTCGGCTTCTTGTGCAGATACTTCGACGATGTCTGGGCATTTAATTAGTATACGATTGGTGGATGGTGGCTAGCAGTGGAATCCAGGATGCGCATTTCGTCCTATTTGGGACTCGTCAGCTGGATGTACCTGCATTTCTCAGTGAGTGATGATATTCCCACTGAGGCTCGACGGGAAAATCAAAAATTCAATTCAGTAATTAATATGACCCGTTGCACAAGAGGTGGCTCTCGTGGCCCAAGTGGTCTAGTGGATAACTGATAGGATCCCACATATTTTGGTATTGACTGTTTAAACTTGCATATTTGGTATGTTATTATTCTCACGCATTTTGGTAGTGACTGCTAATTTTGTATATTATCATTCTCACGCATTTTGGTAGTGACTGCTAATTTTGTATATATGGTATATCATTCCCACACATTTTGTTACTGACTGTCAATGTCGCACATATGGCATATTATCATTTCTCACACACTTTGTTATTGGCTATTAAGGTCAATTATTTCAAATGCTGTTAGCTGTCCATATTGTTGTAAAATGTATAAATACCATGGCTTTCTTTATCGTTGTTGCACTTCAATACACAGTCACAGTCCAGCCTTTGTCTTTTGATATTTGCGTGCTTTGCTAAGTCGGAAGGTACGACGAGCAGATAGACAGATTAGTTCAGGCGCAGACAGAATAAGGTGAAAACGTCATCATTCAATTCCCTACAGTTTTTATTCTGTTCAGCGCAACTATATAACATATAAGTTCAGGCGCAGACAGAGCAAGATATAACAATTGGCGACGTGGATTTACTTTAATTCATCGCAGTTATAACAAGCAAACGACGACAGTTTTTATTCTGTTCAGCGCAACTATATAACATTTTTGACTGTGTAAATTACAACCCAATTATAATGTCTATCTCTCTGGACGATCTTCCGGTGACTGCAGTTGAGGTTGCCAGACACACACTGCGTGATCCAGTTTTACAGCAAGTATCAAAGTTCATCCGATTTGGCTGGCCTCCACATGTTCATTCAAATGTTTTAAAACAGTTTTACCAGCGACGCAAATCCCTATCCATCGTTAATGGATGCATAATGTTTGCTGATCGTGTTGTCGTTCCAGCTAATCTTCGTGACCATGTGCTTCGGCAGCTTCATATATCACATCCTGGTGTTGGGAGAATGAAGGCGATCGCTCGCAGTTATGTTTACTGGCCCAACATCGATGACCATATCGAAGACCTCGTTCGCAAGTGTAGTAAATGTGCTCAAGCATCAAAGTGTCCACGCAAGACAGAACTATGTTCCTGGCCACGACCGGACAAACCATGGTCCCGTGTTCATGTTGACTTCGCTGGACCGTTCAATAGTATGCATTTCTTAATATGTGTCGACGCGTTTTCCAAATGGCCAGAGATATTTCCTATGCATTCTGCCACATCAATTGCAACAGTGTCCCTCCTACGTCAACTATTACTGAACGTTTCGTCGACACCTTTAAGCGTGCTTATGCAAAAGCGAAGGGGGAGGGAACAACAAAAAAAATTTTGGATAAATTCTTGCTGCATTATCGTACGAATGAAAAAGGACAGTTATGTGGCAGACACACAGATCACGCTCTATCCAGTACCACGCAAAGGTCAACTCGACAAAGAAGAGCTCCGAAACCTTTTCAAATAGATCCAAAAAGCAAGTCCTACACTCTTTACGGGGGGAGGTGATAGGATCCCACATATTTTGGTATTGACTGTTTAAACTTGCATATTTGGTATGTTATCATTCTCACGCATTTTGGTAGTGACTGCTAATTTTGTATATCATCATTCTCACGCATTTTGGTAGTGACTGCTAATTTTGTATATATGGTATATCATTCCCACACATTTTGTTACTGACTGTCAATGTCGCACATATGGCATATTATCATTTCTCACACACTTTGTTATTGGCTATTAAGGTCAATTATTTCAAATGCTGTTAGCTGTCCATATTGTTGTAAAATGTATAAATACCATGGCTTTCTTTATCGTTGTTGCACTTCAATACACAGTCACAGTCCAGCCTTTGTCTTTTGATATTTGCGTGCTTTGCTAAGTCGGAAGGTACGACGAGCAGATAGACAGATTAGTTCAGGCGCAGACAGAATAAGGTGAAAACGTCTTCATTCAACTCCCTACCGTTATAACAAATTGGCGACGGGGTTTAACTTAATTCAGTGCAGTTATAACAATAACGCTTTGGCGTTTGAAACTATGGGCACTGGGTTCGAGCCTCAGTGGGAATATCATCACTCACTGAGAAATGCAGGTACATCCAGCTGATGAGTCCCAAATAGGACGAAATGCGCATCCTGGATTCCACTGCTAGCCACCATCCACCAATCGTATACTAGTTATCGGATATGGCCAAGAATCGTAATCAATGACGAATGTGTTGCGATTTCCTTCTTTCTTCCCTTCCCGATGATAGTCAACGAACACTGTTTGAACTTGTTAAGCATGAGTGTTTTCCTTTCAGATGAAGTTCTTTTTCCGTTCTCTACTTATATATATATATATATATATATATATATATTAATATATATATATATATATATATATATATATATATATATATATATATATATATTATATATATATATATATATATATATATATATATATATATTTCTGTTCCTTCCTTCCTTCCTTTTTTTATCTTTTTTATCTATGTTGTTTTATTATTATTGTGTGGCACATCTTTCTTGGTGCCATATTGTACCAAGTTTTTTTATGCGTTTAAATAAATAAATAATGACTCCATTATAGCAAAACGTCTGGAAGGAGGGAAAGGTGCCTGCTGACTGGAGGAAAGGTTACCTGGTGAAACTACCAAAGAAGGGCGACTTAGGCCACACCCGGCAAGAACTGTCGGGGAAACATGCTCTTGTCGACGCCAAGTAAAATCCTGAGTCACATCATCTTAGAGAGAATAAAGGAAGCACTAGATGCAAAAATTCCGACCAGAAAAGCTGGAATCAGGAAAGGCAAATCCTGGTCTGACCAAACTGCAACTCAACGAATCATCATCCAACAAACATGGAATGGCAATCAAACATCTAACTCAAATTTATAGACTTCGAGAAGGCCTTCGACAGCGCTGATCGAAAAGTAATTTGGAAACTACTCCAACACTACGGCGTACCCCAAATGTTCATCAACCTTATTCAACAGCTGTACGACAACGGCACATGTCAAGTCATCCACAACAGAAAACTCAGCGAGGTGTTGGAGTAAACACAGGAGTCAGACAAGGGTGCTTATTATCACCGACGATGATATTCCTAATCGTGGTGGACTGACTGGATTATGCATCAGACAGTGGGAAACGAGAAGACAGGGATATCCTGGACCGACGTGAAGAACCTAGAAGACCTGGATTTCGCGAGTGGATGATATATGTTTGATGTCACACACACACAAAATCGAAGACGTACAAGCGAAAACTGACAAACTGGTCGAAGAAGCAGCTGACGAAGACAGGACTCCAGGTGAATACAGGTGAACAATACGGAGGTTATGAAAATAACCAACCAAACAATAACAACAATTACAGCAGCAACATCCAGTGCCAATCACCATCAACGGGAGGGATTTGAAAGAGGTTACTTCATTCACTTATCTAGGGAGCATTGTGTCAACTGCTGGCAGTCGGAACGGACGAGGATGTCAAATCGAGTGAGAATCGGGTGGTGTGTGAGAAACACATTCACTCATCAACCTGAAACCAATCTGGAGATCTTCGTCACTCAGCCAGCATCAACAACAAAATTCGGCCGAATTTCCAATACAAATGTCAAGTTAGTCAGTTCTTCTATACGGATCAGAGACTTGGCGGGCGGGTCACAAAGAATATTTCCAACGGCCTGTTGCAGACCTTCATCAACCACTAACTGTCTTCGCTGGCTCTATACTGAAGATCAGATGGCCGGGCGGGCCGGAAAGCATCACCAACAAGAAACTATGGGAACAAACAAACAAAACAAGAACCAATCGCCAACCAACAAATATGCAGGAGAAAGTGGAGATGGATTGGATACTCGCTGAGGAGGCCTGTCGGTGACATCGCGTGTCAGGCCATTTCTTGAGTGGAACCTGATAGGCGGGAAGCGGTGAGTGGGTCGTCAGTGCAAGGGTGACATGGAGGAGATCGTGTGAAGAGGAGTTGATAGAGTATGGACTAACATGGATGCAGGTGAGACGTACATCAGAAGACGGAAGTGGTATGTGGAGTCGTGCAGTTGAAGCCCTATGTTCCACTAGGAACCCAAGGAAACAATAATAATAGTACATATCGCAATAGGAATTTTCCGTGAAATATACTGTAACCATTCCCAACATGAATTCTGTTATAAATTAGTTTGTAATAATTTTGTATAGTCAATCATTTTTAAGGTTGCTTACTGTTTATTTAATAGCTAATTAACTTTACTTAATGAATTGACAACTATGCTGACGTATGTATGTAAGTGTGTAACCTTCGTTCGCTGTGTTTTCCTTTGTCTGTGTATTTCTCAACTTTACGCTAAGCACTTAATACTTACTTAATGTTTTCAGTTGAATTATGAAAAATGAATTATGGTCGTTATGAAAATTATCGTGTTTTTAAGTAACTATTTCGTGGTTTTTCATAGATCAAAGCGAAATTCATGGAAAGAAATAGAAATTGATATTAAAAATATTTTGTAAAGTGTCATTAGTAGGTAACCTAAATGTGTGTGAACTTAGGGTTTGACCTTAAAACAGTGAGTCATTCGCCTGGGCCTTGGTCTGCTTACTAAGAAATGTGCAATCTGTTAGTAAGCATTATCGGCCTTTAAACAGTATGTGTAGCTCAATGTCATGTGTAAATATATGGATTTAGCTTTCGAGTAGCTTCAAGATCTTTTGAAAACTCGATGTAAAAAATAAATTTAGGGTACATTCCGACATGAATGAAATAAATTGAAGAAAGTGCTGAAGTCCCAGAAAAGCCTAGATGTTGCTTGTTTAGAAACTTCATTATTTCTGAAGAAGTCTTAAGAACCAGACGGGCCTCAGGTATGAATAGGATTTTATCTCCTTTCAGCAGACTTAGAAACATATGCACTTTATCGGCATCCAACAATGGATATGGCAGTTCTTCTGTGGGTGCGATTCTATTTCGTCGACGGAGAAGCGCTTTTTTGATGTCTGGATGCGCCAGGAGTGTCGTGGAAGTTTGTTGAACTAATCGAGGCAATCAGTGTACTTTAACTCATTCAACTGTATAACAGCTTGTAGAGATTTGTCATCTGAATTTATGACAACTAGTCTGCCTTTCATGGCTGTTCACTGTCTCGATTTTTACTCAATTTCATCATGGCTGTACTAACGGATGTGACCGTGATCGAATTCGATGACTTTGGGATTGACAAATTATCAAGGAAGAGTTTCATGTGTGGGTAACTTCGTCGTTTTGGGCGAGGATGCTTGTAGAATGCAGAGTTTTTCGAACACCTTAACCAGTCATCCTAACATTTTTATTATGCGGTGTGCCTCGGTAAAATATACGATGATGTTTTAGTACAGGGAGTGAAATAGTCGAAAATATTGACTATCTAACTCATTTAAGAGGTTTCATCAAGCTCAATGGACGAAATCTTAAGTCAGATAGAAACAGTTTGATTGGTATTTTCCAGCTTGTATCGTCTTTGGTACAGAGGTGATATTCAGCTATTCATCAAATGATGCACAAAGCGTGCAGCAGTTTCCCGAAGAGGTTAGTCTTTCTCAACCAAATGCATCTGCGTTTTACTCCTCATAAAAGTTTGTATAATACATTTGTTAATAATGAGGTAAGAAGTAGAGTGTTAGGTGAGAAGGGAAGGTCAATCAATCTAGTTTAATCACATGAAAAATATATAAAACTTACGGTGCATACATTCTTAGTAACTGCATATTCAGAGAAAATCTTAAAGCGCTAGATTAATTGATAACTCATCTGATCGTCATATCAGTCTTTTATGAGAACTTGTTAATATGCGTCATCGATGAATACAACAAAACTAATCTGTATTTTTTGGTTGAAGGACTTCATCAAGAGCTGACATCAGTTAGAGAACCATTGGAAAACCGAGGAGTACTGGATAGCTGTTTCGTCCATTAAGCCGCTGGGACCCTATCCAATGGTCTACGAGCTCGCCTTACATCCACAAGGTCCTGGGTTCGAAACCTTGTGATGGATGTGCACTGATGAAGAGTCCCAAACTAGGATGAAGCAGCTGTCCAGTACCCCCAGGTTTTCCAGTGGTTCTCTAACTGACGTCACCTCATGATGAAATCCCCCAACCAATCAAACAAATTATCTTACGAAACCAGTACTTGAAAATTCATCTGTTTTTTTTTCTCGTTAGGGTTAATCCGTCAGTAAGTCACTTTATTTGGTTAATAATCTACTTCTGAGGTAAGCAAATCCTAGTAGGTGATGACATAAATATGATACTAATTTTGGTAATAATAATTTTTAATAATAATAATGCTAATTTTTGGACGACGAAAGCTCCGCAACTAAACAATCCAGCTCAGAGAACATTAATTATTGCAAATCATTCACCTGAGTTACAAATCTTCTCTAGCATTTCTTCACTATTCAAATAATAAAAGTTACATTTACCAGTGACATATGAATTAGATAATGGTTGCACCAGACTGTAAATGGAATGAAGTAAGAAATTACGCTTCATTTAAAACAAAATAGTTGACTGAATAACATAATGCTCAAATAGACGTAAGAAAGTATCCCGGGGGGAACTCATGAATTTTTCATAAAACGAACTAAAACGAAGCGAATTCTCAAAATAAATTTCAATTAAACATAAATATAAGATGACTTTTATTTATTTATTAATATTATCATATATTTATTAGGGATAGAAATAAAAGTTCATTTAAAATATAAATTACTATTGAAGCATCTTTATACTCGCCAATAGCCATTGTTCTCTTTGTAATACCGAACATCCATGACATAATCACAAATATAGCCTAAGTAATAGGGTCAGACAAAGAAAATGATCATAACCATGAACTATGGAGAAGGATAAAATTCATAACAAGATTATTATTACTACTGTTATTATAGGTTTTAGTGTATGCTGATATCAAGAGAATGGATTACAGCTGAAATATGATATCGCATTAGTTAGATAAATAAAAATAAAAAAAATAAAAATAAAAATACTGATAAAGAGTCCCAAAGTGGGATGAAAAAGATGTTCATTACTTTATGGATTCCAGTGGTTGTCTAACTAGTTTCAACTCGCGATCTAACCTGAAATCAGTCAAATCTCTGCAAACGAACACCTGAAAAAATATTCTATCAACTGCTGAGCACACTCATATAAGGCGAATCGCCTATTGAATAGTCTAAACTAACTAGGTATAATTTTATGTTGTTTTTTTTAAAATTTTGATCAGTTGCAAACTTTCAGCATATTTCAAACAAACAAGGCCTTTAAAGTCAAGTAACATTTTAAATTACTGACAAGATAATAATCGGATTTAATTTATTTAAGTCAACCTTATAGACTCTGAGTAGGCCTTCGACAGCGCTGATCGAAAAGTAATTTGGAAACTACTCCAACACTACGGCGTACCCCAAATGTTCATCAACCTTATTCAACAGCTGTACGACAACGGCACATGTCAAGTCATCCACAACAGAAAACTCAGCGAGGTGTTTGGAGTAAACACAGGAGTCAGACAAGGGTGCTTATTATCACCGACGATGATATTCCTAATCGTGGTGGACTGACTGGATTATGCATCAGACAGTGGGAAACGAGAAGACAGGGATATCCTGGACCGACGTGAAGAACCTAGAAGACCTGGATTTCGCGAGTGGATGATATATGTTTGATGTCACACACACACACAAAATCGAAGACGTACAAGCGAAAACTGACAAACTGGTCGAAGAAGCAGCTGACGAAGACAGGACTCCAGGTGAATACAGGTGAACAATACGGAGGTTATGAAAATAACCAACCAAACAATAACAACAATTACAGCAGCAACATCCAGTGCCAATCACCATCAACGGGAGGGATTTGAAAGAGGTTACTTCATTCACTTATCTAGGGAGCATTGTGTCAACTGCTGGCAGTCGGAACGGACGAGGATGTCAAATCGAGTGAGAATCGGGTGGTGTGTGAGAAACACATTCACTCATCAACCTGAAACCAATCTGGAGATCTTCGTCACTCAGCCAGCATCAACAACAAAATTCGGCCGAATTTCCAATACAAATGTCAAGTTAGTCAGTTCTTCTATACGGATCAGAGACTTGGCGGGCGGGTCACAAAGAATATTTCCAACGGCCTGTTGCAGACCTTTATCAACCACTAACTGTCTTCGCTGGCTCTATACTGAAGATCAGATGGCCGGGCGGGCCGGAAAGCATCACCAACAAGAAACTATGGGAACAAACAAACAAAGCAAGAACCAATCGCCAACCAACAAATATGCAGGAGAAAGTGGAGATAGATTGGATACTCGCTGAGGAGGCCTGTTGGTGACATCGCGTGTCAGGCCATTTCTCGAGTGGAACCTGATAGGCGGGAAGCGGTGAGTGGGTCGTCAGTGCAAGGGTGACATGGAGGAGATCGTGTGAAGAGGAGTTGATAGAGTATGGACTAACATGGATGCAGGTGAGACGTACATCAGAAGACAGAAGTGGCAAGTGGAGTCGTGCAGTTGAAGCCCTATGTTCCACTAGGAACCCAAGGGAACAATAATATTAATAATAATTTTTTTTAATTCACAGGCTCATAGTGATAATCGAAGTCTATCGATTATATATTACCAGAAACTATAAACTGGTGATATTTTTTACAGTTTCAACAGACTGCTTCTCTACGTGATCTTGGTTTTGTGCTTATTGGTATATATCAGCAAAGAAAATCCTGCTGATATCTTTCAAATGGCAGTTTCACTTTAACTTTATTACCCGAAACAGATCATTCGTTCACCAGGTTAAGGAGCACACAGTTTGTGTGAGGGCAAACGATACTAACCAGTTTCCCAGACTGAATTAGGAAGGTAGGGTCTTGAAATCTTAATCTGCTGGCAACCTTATGAAGTGCTTAAGCAAATGATCCATATTTTCACAAATGGCAGTTTAATAGCAAACTGGCTGACTGGTTTCAATAAAAGCAGCAGTTCAAGGTGCCGATCTTCACGTAGTACTCAAAGCAAAAGAAGAGAACAAATAGAGATAATAAACAGAAGTGTAGTGAAAAGAGAATCGTAAAACAGAAGAACAGTAAAATTTTATTGGATATATCAAATGACAGAGAGTAAATGCATCTGCCCCACTGAAAACAGTTTTGAGCCGCATCGTCAGTTGTCTCTGGAAACTGGGTCGTAGAATCCAAGGACCCCAATTAGGGAGCTTACACCTCCCCATGTGGCTGAAACTAACTGTGTAAAGATGGTGATAGTTTCGGTTTGACCACCACTAACCCTTTTTCAACCTGATACTATGTCAGCTAACATCTCCCATCAAGAAATGCTATGGCTAGGCATGAGTAACACATGTCCCAGACATCTCAATCGATGGAGCTATAGCGACTGACTTTCCCTTCTTACTTAACACTCTACGCCCAAGCTCAATATTATTCCATTCTATTATGCTACCTAACACCGTGGGTAGGAAAAAGATAGCTACGTACAAATATATCAAGCCTTTCATATCTTGTTTAATGATAAAGTTTTTCATTTGCTCAAATAGTGGTATATATATATATATATATATATATATATCAAGTAAGTTGTAGGGCCTTGAAAATCAAATGGTACAATTATGGGCAGTGAATCGTGGTCGAAAAGTTACCCAGTGATTAATACTGTCTTAATATGTGTTATATCGAAAAAAACTTAGCTAACGTGGTAGTGAGTAAGATTTTTCTGCTTTTCATCATTTAACTGATTATGAAAGCGTTGAGAAAATGCTATCTGAATTTCGATCAAACACGAACCAAATTAGGTAACTTTGTATACACAGTCAGTTATTTTCACGGTAAAAAGTCAAATAAACATTCTAACTGTGAAAGCTTACAGAGCTAGAAATGAACATTGATCTTTAAAATACTCTGTTCGACATGCAAAGGTTCACAATTTTACGTGCAAAGTGGCTAGAATTAATTATTACGTCAAACTTTTATTTTCTTAGAATACACATTGTATTAGAATCATTATGCTTTACAATTTTGGCCGTTTTAAAATGGCTGGTTATCAAGTGTTGATTTACTGGGACTTGACTAGTTACAGGCTTGGTTACAACTATATATAAGAATTTATCCGGAATTCTAGTGAGAAATCTTTACCAGTGAGGTTCACTATGTCAGGCAAGAGAAGAGTTACTCGCCTATGAAATAGTCTGGCGGCTGCGCTAAATATCTGGAGTTTGTTAAATTAGCGATTCACGGGCCAGTGGATTGCATCCTCGTGGTTAAATTGTCTACAACCTCACCTTATAGCTGGTAGGCTCTGGACTGCAACCTTGGCGAAGGAGGCTGATGAGGAGCTATAATCTAGGGCAAAAATGCTGTCCAGTACTCCCAAAAAGCATAAAATCTAAACGTTATATTTGGAAAAAATATAAACTGAGGTGGGGGAAGTAGAATCATGCTACATTAGGCAACTATTGGTACAGAAAATATAGAGAACAATTAGGTAAAGATTAGTTAAGGTTTCCATGAAGTGTAAGATGATAAAGAGTCAGTATATCTCCGCTATTGTAAATAGTTTTGAAAAGTCATCAAAAGTCTCCAAACACTGACGCTAATACGGAAACTAAAATATATGATGAGACAAGTATAAATCCCAGTGATATGCCTGGGTATTAATAAATTCTGCATTTAAGAATATACCCACAGTTGTTATAAAGGTAGCCGCATTCTTTAATATCAACAACTCGATTAAGGGGCCTCTATCTGAGGAAACTTGCAGTAACTCAGTTTAACGGAGTGATCATCATCAGAGATTATAGTCTCTTAAGAAAGCATATTTTTAAGTAAGTGTGTTGGTCCAGTAATTTACAGGTTGTTCTCGCAATGTCAACAAACATTCGATAGCAGGTGTATCGGTTGTCTAAACCTACAAATTAAGATATATCATCGTAGTTTTATAAAACAGAACAGATGTATTCGGTCGTTAGTTTTGTAGTATGAATCCTTTCTTTAACTCTTTTGCCCATTTGGACCTGTAAATTCTCATTGTTGAATTAGACTCGATTCTGTTAACTGTACTACGAAATCCAACCCAGCAACTTGGTCTCACCCTGTTTCTGATATCTTATAATGTGATTATTACTTTCTGAACGTGAAATTAGTTTCAAATGTCCTGAACATTAATTAAAAAGGTAAAGAGTTAAGACATATTTGACAATATTTTTCTTTTGATATCAAGTTAATGTAATAGATTTGAGGTTGTACAACCTGAGAAGTAGTCGGTGAAAAGAGGCACTCTTTGTCAAATGTCTTTTGTTTTATTCTAAAGTAGGCTAAATTAGTCATTTCTTCTTTTCTGTAATGGATAATTATTTATTAGATATGCGATAATCCTGAGAAACTACTAAGCTAAATATCCAGAATCTCATGTCCTATACAAATATATACAAGAATTGTTTTACTACGAGAATTTTTATGTAAAATGTGCTACTGTTCAGAAAACTCCTTGGACACTAGGCGTCACGGCTTGATTCCCCGCCGACGCACTGCTATACCTCTCCTAGTTTACTGTTCTGTAACACTCCTGGAAGAGAAGGATGACTGGAGGTGAAGCCAGCAGCCAGATTCCGTAGAAATAAAACATAGTAGTTACCGAAACCGTTTAAAGCCCTATGTTCCATTCAGAACACAAAGGAATGAAGAAAGAGATGAATAGTAGGTGTATTAAATATTAACAAGTATTAATAGAATTTTAGGAAATATTAAAAAGTCGGTTCCTATGATCAGACTGAACCGTATTGACTAACGCTTGATTTCTATGATTTAGATGATATGTGTATGTTGTAAAATACTCAGCTATTCATGGAATAATAATGAATAGTGTTCCTACATACCATATATTTATAAAAAGCTTAACTTACTAAAATAATGCTCAAGGAGAATCCAACAGCCAGTGATCCTTGAATCTGAAATTCAAATGATAAGCTCTTTATGACAGATGGAAACTAAAAACAGTGTTTTGAGATATATTTAATCTTCTATAGTTTCGTTTGTAAGGGTTTGTTATGTTTTTACGAGTTGATCACGGACTGATATCAGTTAGAGAACCAGGGAGTACTGGACAGCTGCTGTTTCATCCTAGTTTGGGAATCATCGGCAGTACGCACCCACTGGGATTCGAACCCAGGACTGGTTCTCAATGGTTCTCTAACTGATATCAATCCGTGATCAACCCGTAAAACATAACAAACCCTTACAAACCAAACTATAGAAAATTAATCTGATGCTCGCTAGTGACTTGCTACAGGTTGGAGTTTCCTGAGTTCTAGTGAGAAGTTGTGACCAGGGAGGTCCAATTAGATGTCACGTGTGTGGATGGATGTCCCACCTACGACAATGGTTGGGGTCGCGCTAAATCACCAATTGTTGAAAGTTAGAATTTATGGACCGGCGATTGAATCGGGTCCCAGTGGCTAAATGGTATACGAGCCAGTTTGCCTTGTAACCGGAAGGTCCTGGGTTCGAATCCCAGTGGGTACGTATTACCGATGATTCCTAAACTTGAATATATTTAATCGCTGGATCGCTGTATAATATTTTATATTATGTTATCCAATTCATAATACTTTTTTCTATTCCTTTGCGTTCAGAACGCAATACTGAGATTCAAGAATATAATGTTTCATTAGCAGTGTTCTAGTGAATAATTTATTTCTAATGTCACACGAACTCAAAAATACATAGACTAAAATAAAAAAATGTGCACAAGAAACAGAGAAAACAAAGCTGACGAAGATACCTAACCAGTAACAACAAGCATAAATCACCATCAACGACAGAAATTCAAAAGTAACCACTACTTCTATTTATCCCAACATTATCCTCTAAAATACAGGAGGAGCTGACGAGGATGTCGATGGATTTGGAAGGCGAAACAGATCTTTATTACTCTACAGTCAGTGCGGAAGTCATACTGTATTCAACACAAGGATCAATATCTGGATTTTTAACAGACATTTCAAATCACTGTATGTTTTATAAACTCAGCTCTAGTGTCACCGAACAGACAGCTGCTGACTTTCATCAATAGCTGCTTCCTTCACCTCGCTACTGATAATCAGGTTGCCAGCCAGGCCTGATAATCAAGTAACAGAGAACTCTGGTACCGATTTTTCTAAGAAAACATACATCAAAAACTATGTAGAGATAAATGAAGATGGACAGGACATTGCGCTGAAGAGACCACCGAAGGATATCACATGGCTACACCTGGAGTCAAACCCAAATAGAAAGCGAAAGGCTGGGGTTTGAAGGAAAAATGCATTTCGTGTAAGTAGGCAGTAAAAGTTTTTAGCAGCTTTGGTGCCAACTGGAAGGGGTGGTAGAGAACCAAGTGCAGTGGCACTGTGCAGCTGAAGGCGTATGTTGCACTCGGGACTTAAGGAATGAATAACAACTATAACGTACCTCAGTAGTACACCTCATTCAAAGTAGTTCTCATTCAAGCTAGCAGACACAATCTGTCATCAATCCGGTCAATGTTTATGAGTAACTTTGAGAAGATTATGTTGACCAATTACATTTTAAACTGTTAATATTAGTAAAAAGGGCTCCGTAAAGCCTTCTGAGCTTTCTCGCTTAGGTCAAATACGTATTCACATCAGTGAAACTCTTCAAGCATTCAAGAATAAAACAAATAGAAAAGTTTACATATTATCTTTTAAATTAGCACGAAGAGTATGTATCAAAATACATATAGATATTGCTATTATTATTATTTTAACTTACTTGTGTATGTCCACTAGAAATGAAAGTTAAAAGGCCTTTAGCCCACGAGACCATAATAAGGGCAGTAAAAATGCCAATGATTTTGTTATACATTAAAGGTGTTATTTTGACATTGTATGTGACCAAAGCAATTAAAGCGCACAGAAAAGGAGTAATAGTCATCACTGACATAATCAATACACCCGAATAATAAATAGCTACAGGAGCGACTGATACAGTTGTAAGTATATTCTAAAAATGAGATAAATTAAACACAGCTAACTATATAATAATTAAGTCCTACACAATCGATTATGCATCACTCAAATGCTTCACTGACTAACAAATTCATGAAATAAACTAAGATTCTTATATTTACCGCTGAAATAGAAACTATATATATATATATATATACGTATTGCCGTTTCAGAAGATGATCAGTGGTTATATCCATTTTTAAAGAATAAAATCTAAAATTTAATCTACTAAACGTATTGTTTTATTAGAACAAGACATATAAGCGAACAATATTGTTTTCAATTAGATCTCCTTCAAGATTTACTCTAATTTACATAGATTTATATATAAATAGGTTTTAACCAATGGCGGTGATTTTGTGGATCAAATAATAATAATAATACTAATAATAATGTGGTAAATGTTATGAAAGAAGTTAATTACGACGGTTATAATGATAACAAAATATTGATAATAACAGATGGACATTGAAATTCCAGTTATTAGTCTGAATGGGTTGTTTTTAAGATGTACTATGAATGTACACTTCACATTCAACAACCTTTACTACAGGCAAATCGACGGTATTGCCATGTGTTCTCCATTGGGGCCAATTTTGGCAGATTTCTTTCTTACCAAGATTGAAAATGGTCCATTGAAACATGTAGTAGATAAAACGGATTCTTATTTTCGTTATGTTGATGATACGTTTATTATTATTGTTGATGTGAAAGCTGACAAGAATGAAATTTTAAAAAAGTTTAATGATGCACGTCCATCGCTCATGTTTAACTGTGAGGAAGAAGACGATGGTAGATTGCGCTTCCTTAGTGTCCGACTGTGCAGAAGAGAGGATGGTTCGCTCAAGCGGGGTGTCTATAGAAAACCTATATCTGTAGGACAATATACACATTCCCTCAGTTTTGTACTAATCTAATCCGATGAAAAATCAAGGAGGTCAGATGCGTCACGAATATAGCAAGAAGTATCTGTGTAGATGACTCCCTAGAAAATGAGCTAGGATACATCCAAAATACGTTGGTTAAAATGGGTTATCCAGTAGATTTGTAAGGAGACACATGAATACAAAGTACAATAAAGAGAAACTTACAACAGTTAAAAAGAAACAACTATTCATGAAACTGCAATTTAATGGGGGCGTGGCTAGCGAAGTCTTACCCCTGAGATTATCGAGAGCGATAAGACGGACTTATACTGCCGCCACCCTTTGTTTGGGTGCCGACCAATTTCGATTGCTCAAGTGAAAAATAAGTTACCTAGTTGTGACACTTCAATGTGTATCTATAAATTTAGTTGCTCCTGTGGAGAGAGCTATATAGGGCGAACAACTAGACAGCTTAACAACGCACTAATGAGCATCTTCCTTCATGGTTCGGAAAAGGTCAAATAAAATCTATATGAAGTTCTATTTTGGCTCATTTGATTGATAGCGGTCACCAAGTGGACAAAAATAGTGCCTTCAAAGTTGTCTGTCGCATTCCATCGAACGCGTCTCTTACACAGTCGAAGCTATGGGAATTCGCAAGAACAATCCTAGTCTTTGCATACAAAAGAAGTTTGTTCTACCTTTGTCTTTCCTTGGCCTAGTGAATTCTAGTCAAAACCCTCCCACCCTTCCTTATTTTCCATCTGCTTCGTACTTTTATGATATTTATTTAAACTGTGATTATATGTCCACTTCGCCTTTTAAGATTTGATCTAATTTATTTATTTATTGAATTGTCTACATATACACATATATAGATATACTACCTTTGTTATTCTTATCACCTGCATAAACCTTATTATCAATATTTTGTCATCATTATAACCATCGTTATTAACTACATTCAAAACATTTACCACATTATTATTATTATTATTATTTGATCCACAAAATCACCGCCATTGGTTAAAACATATTTATGTATAAATCTATGTAAATTAGAGTAAATCCTGAAGGAGATCTAATTGAAAACAATATTGTTCGCTTATATGTCCTGTTCTAATATTATAAGTGGGAGTATTGTTCTATAACTGCTTACATCCACAGATGATGTGAGTATACGTTTTCTACACCGTTATTATTAGTGCTTTGGGTTTCAAGTGGAAAATCAGCACACTTCCACTTGGCTCCATTCTCTGTGGTTCTTTTCAACCGGCTCTACAACTGTCTATAAGCTTTCATGTCCTCTTCAAGCGATCTACTCCATATCATCCTTGCACACTTAGCTGATCGTCTCTAAATCGGGTTCTACTTGAGGGAATAGCACGCTGTGTCCCTCAACAGTGTCTTCAACAAATGTAATCCACTCCGATTTCCTTCTGTATATGTTCTGGACAACAGGTTCTTGATTGATATAATTGCCAGACCTTCTAGATGGTTATCCTTTGTAGCTATCTGACCTTCTTCAATTCAGAGACAGAAGTTAGCTGTTGATGAAATTCCACAGTCTTCTGGAAATGCTTTTCGTGACGCTTTATTGATCTTTAAGGCATATAAGTCCACTTCTGCATTTTGAAATGATGCATGAGATTTCCATCACAGGTGAATGATTTTTTCGGTATTGTTGTTGGACGGCAAAAATTGCAAAGTGTTATTTCTCCATTAACTTTAATGTGTATACTCTTAAAAATGTGTTTTTGGTTTAGATTTAATTATACGATGAGTGTTATGCATCATCTGTTGCCATGGTTACTGCATATTTCTCTAAAAGAAATTTATCATATCTAGCCACATATATCCTAAGAGTTGTATTCAGTAAAAGAGTAGTCTACTGTACCTACCATAATTCCAAGTGTTGTGATCGTTAGATATATATTGTTCTTTTTCCGTAGACTGAACATCCATTCAGAAAATGTAATTACAATTAGAATACTGTAGTGAAAGAAATGAGAATAAAAGGACCAGCATTCGATTCAACTAAATTATAACAGCAAAATGCAAACATTGAAATCCATCGCTTTTCTGAATGAAATATTTGACCATAAAGATATTGTTGTCAAAGTCAAATTTTTGCCAGCATTTATTATGCCTTCTAGTATTCTGCTTTTCAAATATTTTGTATAATTACGTGTAGAATATGAATGTCTGCAGGCTACTGAAACCTACTACATAGATGTTGCTTGCAAACTACTCCACTCTATATTATGAGGACCTGCAATCTGAACAGTAAAGGAAAACAAAACGAAAATGGTCTACGAAAATGATTTCATTAACTGCAAAAAAACACACTATATTGGTCGAAAGAGATGCCCCATTCATTTCCGCATCCAGTGATACAAACTAGCAGTCTGAAAAGGTAACATAAATTCCCTCATATCAGTACACATTGCATCCTGGAGATTTCTCTTGTATTGAGAAAGTATAAAACTCTTGAGCAGAAGAAGCAGGAAGAATGCCAGAGAATCCTTGGTGCTCAGACTTATTTGCAATAACGAATAATTAATTTATACTAGTCAATAAAGAATACTTCATATAATCAAAAGAATAAATATAGGGTCAACGAAGCGATGGTTATCAGTGCAGATAAATTCAGTGTTAGGAAAATTTTCCAAGAACAGCCAGTCAGAATCAAATTTGTCTATACGAGTTTGACCGCGGGATAATATCAGTTAGAGAACCTTTGAAAACCAGTACTGAAGTACTGGACAGCTGTTTCATCCTAGTTTTGGAATCATCGGTTGTACGCACCCACTGGATTTCAAAACCAATGCCTTCTGGTTACAATGCAAGCTCCTATACCAATTAGCCACTGGGACCCGATTCAATCTCCCATGAATTCTAACTTCTACCACCACGCAGCCGGCTTTGTAACGGTAAGGTCCTGGGTTCGAAACCCAATTAGCGCGTACTGCCGATAATTCCCAAACTAGGGTGAAACAGTTGTCCATTACTCCCTGGTGGTTTCAATGGTTCTCTAACTGATATCAATCCGTATCAATCTCAAACAAATCTAACCCGTACAAACCGAACTGTTGAAGGAGAATCAAATTTATCAGGAAAGTTCCTAGAATACCAACCTATTTTGAAGTCACAGCTGAAGATGTAGTCTGAAAGAATACTCAGACTTTACCAGTTAATCAATCCCAGCTGAGGGGATATAACAAGCCTCCGACTCCCCCCCCCCCACCGAATAAAACGACCACCTGAAGTACTAGTATCCATTGTTTCCAAAACTTAGTAATATTTTACCTATATATGTCATAGAAAAGTTTTATGTGACCGATCAGAGATGAAACCTAATAAGGCATTGGTAATTAAAGTTTTAATTACAGATAAATGTATGTAGTTGATTATTTTAACAAACTATTTAGTCTTTTGAGTGTAAAGTTGAAATTTGCACAGTTGTTGAAATATAACTATAATGTTTTTATGGCAACTTCACTCTGTGCAAACGAATAATTCCTTATAGTGTCTATAAATATCTTATTACTAATGCTCATTTCTTTAGAACTATCTAACTGTGTAAAGAAAGGATTATCCTGCCCAATGCTACCTAAATTAGCTTGCGCAAGTTTTTCTGCCTATCAGTGTATAATATATAAAGTCCGATTGAATTAGATTTCCTCACTATCGGATATGTGTACATAAGACAGCTTAAATACTTATGGCAACTTATTATTTTTCATCCCAAATTAAACAGTCTAATACAAATAACAGTAAGCGCACATTAAAAAAAGAAGAGTACTCTTACTACTCTGCTGCACTGATTTATTGCTTAATTAGAGTTTACCGTACCTAAACGGGTAATTTAAGTTAGTACAAAAGTTCAGGTATGGATCATTATATACAGTTTAACCACCCTCTATGTTTAACAAGCAGAAAATAGTATATTGGCTGAGAATGAATGAATTCATACCGCATATAGATAACCTTGGATATCTTAAGAATAATAAGTTGAATAAAGCAAAAAGAACAATTTTTGCAGAATGATATGGTACCATCATTTATTTCGTTGGCTTTTCTTCAGCTGCTTACAGCCTAGATAAATTATAAAGTCTATTTACGGAAACGTTTTAACATACTTGACAGAAGGTTCTGGACTTAGTGAACAGTAGTCAGAAAATAACAATTCTAAAGTCTTTACACAGGCAGTTCAAGTTTAAACGAAGTAAATGTATGCATACATTAGTAAAGGGGTTACGTAATAAATACGACAGATTAGTAAAGTGATGAGTAACTGATAAGTTGGGCAACAATGTACTGAGTTCAGCTCAAATCATAGGAACAAGAGACAAACAAAATTACACTATATCAAGGGGATTGAGGTTAACACCAAGGACTACGTAATTAGACGAAATACAGAATAAAGAATTCCGGTTAGCAGGGCACGAAAAGACTGATCGCTGCTTCTTTCTGAACACATAAATCAAGTTTCAGGTGTTTGATAGAGACTGCTTCGGAAAACTTGAGGAGAACTGAGCTTTTTGTCTATTGATAATTCTAAAGGATTTTGCGGTTTCCACCAGATGACCCGTATCACGAAAATGGCACTACTGTAGGCATTTGTTCCCTTGAGACGGAGGAATTTTGCTACATGTTGAAAAAATCGGTGTTCGCTTCTTTCTGTTCACCCAATGTAACTGCTCCCGCGAATGCATGTAAATTTGTATACACGGTCGGAGCGTGTTGTCCAATAAACATTGAAATTTCGTAATAAAATGCAGCGCATTGCAGTGCGTTTTTCAGTGTCAACCAGAGGTCATGTCAGTGGAAAAAAAATTCCCGTAAAACTTACAGAGCATAACATCTCACTGTAAATATTCCAAATAGACGTTCGTATACAACGACGGGTGTATGAAAATTAAGTCAGTTGAACGTAATGACTACCATGATCTGCAAACAAAGGCAGAGAGGTCTGAGATGTGATGTGAAATGCACTTATCCATCATGTCTTACTTTCATGTCCTGGTTGATTTGAATTCGATCTTACTGATATTAATGAGATAAAAAACAGAAGTGTTTCGGAGAGTTTTGCATTTTTTTGTGCAGAGTAATGGCGGTGAATATGAATTTCACACTCGAACTTCTAAAATAATTACTCTCATGTTTGTTTTCAGGTGGTCAAAATTCCTCTCTCATTGATGAAGTCATCTAGCTCATGGTTATGTTTAAATCACTGAACTACCTGAATTCTCTATCCATTAAAATGAACCGTATTCTTTAACCATTCATTGTGTTATTATTATTGTTCCTTTGGGTTCCTAGTGGAACATATGGCTTCAACTGCACGACTCCACTTGCCACTTCTGTCTTCTCATGTACGTCTCACCTGCATCCATGTTAGTCCATACTCTTTCAACTCCTCTTCACACGATCTCCTCCATGTCACCCTTGCACTGACGACCCACTCACCGCCTCCCACCTTTCGAATTCCACTCGAGAAATGGCCTGACACGCGATGTCACCAACAGGCCTCCTCAGCGAGTGTCCAATCCATCTCCACTTTCTCCTGCATATTTGTTGGTTGGCGATTGGTTCTTGTTTTGTTTGTTTGTTCCCATAGTTTCTTGTTGGTGATGCTTTCCGGTCCGCCCGGCCATCTGATCTTCAGTATAGAGCCAGCGAAGACAGTTAGTGGTTGATAAAGGTCTGTTGGAAAGGCCGTTGGAAATATTCTTTGTGACCCGCCCGCCAAGTCTCTGATCCGTATAGAAGAACTGACACATGTGTAAATCTCAATATCTGCTTGAACACATTTTCAAATAGTTTTCTACTTATTACTATTAATATTTAAAACGAATGCAGGAAGGTGATCGTGAAATATTGCAGCATGATTTGGATAAAAGAATATTGCCTCGGATGATATATTGTCGATTATTATGTTGCCTGAAGATTCTGTACACGGAGTAAATACCTTTACAGTTAAACACGCTGTATTGTGTAAAAATGTAATTTTCAGTATAAATTTATCAATCTGAATTATGGATTCCCATTAATTTTGTTACAACGATGCAAGCCAAACGTTTATAATGCATTAAAATGAAACATTATGTATTCGTGTAACAACAGAAAACAAGGGCCGGCAACAGATCGTTTTATTACGGAAATCAGCACGTATTTATATATATTTCATGTACATTATTATAGCTTATTCAAGCAGACAAACACAGTCTTCTGATTGGTGGTTTCTGATTTCTCGGAAAGTTTCGCCATATATCTGCGAATTTGCCCACGTTAAGTCTGCTGTGATTGGTTGCTGAATCAGCCTTGTTCATATTTTTTCACGGCCCATATTAGTGACCTAGTCATTGACGTAAATTAATGTCTACCAATTGGTTATCAGCCTGCTCCCACCGCATTAGGAATAAACTGTAGACGGTACAGTGGAGCGTTACAATATACCCCACGTTTATTTATTTGACGATTGTGTCCTTAAAGTAATCTGATGGGGGATGAATACCAATGGCAGAATCCAGAATGTGCACTTCGTCCTATTTGAAACCTTTCAGCCGAATGCTTCTGTATTGTCCGGCAATCGATAGAGCTCCCACTGAGACTCAAACCCAGTACCCATCGTTTCAAACACCAAACGCTTTTCCAGTAGACTAATTAAGCCAAGAGACACACACTTCTGGTGGTGCGGGAATCAGTTCTAATTTGTTTTCAGTTCGTGTATACTAGGAGTCACCATGTAAATACAGGCCGAACATTTCTGTCCGGTCAATCAGTAGGAAAATTAGAAAAGATTTGAAAACACAAATAGGGAATCTAGTTCTACTTGATAATTTCATCAGAGAATTGCAGCAAAATAGAAATATGGAAGTTAGTGTATTCAAAACTGTATATACACCTCAATGCGTCGGTGGCACAGCAGTGGAATGTTCGCCAACCACACGTGTGGTTCGGGGTTTCATTCCCGGCCGACGCATTCCTTTACCTAAGTAAGCCAGTAATAAAAACTAGTAAGAGGCAAGGTTGGGCATGAGGCCAACAACCCCATCCCTTATAAAAAAAACACGACTGTTCCTGAAATTTCCACTGAGGACTTAAAGGAACCAAACAATACATACAGCTCACAGATATGAAAATGATGTTTTTTTAAATAATAAATTATGCCAGTTGATATTAGTTGTACTTTAGATGGAATAATTCTTTCGCTTAAAACATCTACCGTAATGATTCAATATTGCAAAATGTTATTTATCATTTGAAGAAACTACAGCGGAATAAGCGGTTAAAGCAACCAAACAGTAAGTGTTTAATAGTAGGAAAAGATTCTAAAACAGTCTATGGGTTATGGAAAATGAATCAGCAGAAAATCAACAGACACTTAAGATGACTTTGTAGTCATTTTAACCAGTTGTAGTGTGAATTTTGTCACAAACCGACATTATTTTTGCTGACAGATTTAGCAGTGAACAGCTGTTTTGCTTCACTTGATCCCATCCCAGCAGTAAACGTACTCGATATGTGAACTGGAAATCCTGAGTTAAGATCTTTATTGCCGTTAACCCTAGATGGAAAGAAACGGGTGTTCAGTGCTTCTCGATTTTCAGGAGTTCTTTATCAGTTTCTCGAAGTCATTTGGTGGGTAATGACTAGCAGAGGAATCCAGGACACACATTTCGTCCTATTTGAGACTCGCCACTGGATGTACCTGCATTCCTCCAGTGAGTCATGGTGTTCCCACTGAGGTGCCCATAATTTAAAAAACGACAAAGCGGGAAAATATAAAATTGGATTAAATATCAATTTCTGATGAAGTTGAAAATGGGATATTTACCAGTTTTAGTGTTACAAATAAACCAACACTAAAACGTAATAATTCATACCTGGAGACCACTTGATATGGAGCCAGATTTTTACACCATTCACATGTTGTCTTGCTAAAAAAAAAGTAAAACGTCTCATATAACCTGACTGGAAATATACGAATAAACTTACACTAGCCAAAAATACAATATAGCGATGTAAGTTACAAGGTAGAAGCCACTGGCTAGAGCGAAGGCCAATAAGTTGAATGAATTCAAGTGAATTTAAATAAAATGCATTTACCTTCATACATGCTACTCCTCTGTCGTCTGTTCCATCAGAAAACGCTTAATAAAAAAGACAAACAAATTTAATTAAGGCAAGGAATAATAGACAATTAGAACATTTAATATAAGCGCTAATAATTTTTGTTTTTGAACAGATTTAGTACAGATGTAGAGCTCCTATATTAACTCTAACTGTACGTATATAAAACTAATTCATGTACGCATATTATACGTTAACAGACACTAATTTTATATATGCTTGTGGAATATTTACCTTTGTATTAGTGAAAATTGCTTTTCGTTTTTTACATATATATTCTAAGTGGTTACATACTTTTGCGTTCAACTCGAGCCCTTTGACATTTGATTTTGTTAACAATACATCTTTACAAGGTATCACTCATGCTTCTTAATACAGCGTTGTTTATCTTTGACCGTGCGCAGAGTCAGCATATCGTAGAATGTGAAAACGTGGATATACTATGGTATTATGATCCGAATCATATTTAGAACCCCATACAGTAAGAAACAAAGCTTCTGAATGGTTTTTTAGCCGATCTAAGATTATAAGATTATTTGTTAGGCAAAACTGATCACATATCTCATTAACAGGCTTACTTAATTATTTTTTCTTTATCCGAAGATGTGATAATCCCCGCAAATGAAACTTATTTTCAGCACTGAGGCAACAACAGCCGTCTTAAAGCTGGCTTTAGGTTTTGCTTTAAGAATTAAGAAAATTTTATTTACTAAGGAAATCATCTTCAGAGGCTGTACAGTTGTATTTATATTTAGCGAAAATGTATCGTAGTCTATTACTGAGTAATGCAGGGTGTGTCTTAACAAGTAAAAATAAAAGCTGCAAATTGCGTTTACTCAATGGCACAAAGGAAGAAAGGATTAGAAATTTCATAAGGTTTTAATTGTTGTTGAGTGAGAATAAAGGTAGTTGAGTATCCATTAAAGAATTAAAAGTTTAAAAATTAAAAGAAAAAAAAATTTCTCACAAGGAACGACTAGTGAAGAGGTTAAGACCATGGTAGAATAAGAGACTGGACAAACGTTTTCTGTATGCAAAGTTCGACGTTGCATTGAAGAACTGTCAACTACTCCACCATACACAAATGCTTTTACTTAAATAATTATTTCACTATTATCTCTCTCATATGTTCCTTTAGCGCATTTTTATCAACCTCTACTTAAATGGACACTTAAATACCTTTATTCTCATTCAAGAGCAATTTTAACCTTATCAAATCTCCATTCCGTTCTTCCCTTATGTCGTTGAGTGCTGCACAATACATAGCTCTTATTTTTACTTTTAAAGACACTTCTGAGTAATTATATCAGTTGTGTCGAACACCCTGTATCACTCAGTAGCAGAATCCTGTACGTTTTCGGTAAATATTAATACGACTGTACAGCCTGTGAAGATGATTTCATCGATAAACAGAATTTTTTTCGCTGAATGGTCTTTTCTTATCTCTAAGACATATCGCATAGACTGTTGTGTTAAGAGTTTAGGAAACAGGCGTCTAGTATGAAAAATGTATCAAGCTTACAAAATGCAGTACTTACAATATACCTTGTCCTATGAAAAAATTCCAGTTTATTTTAATAGTGCATTTTTGTCACCTTAGAAACTGATGATGGAAAGGCTCAATTAAAGGACATTTTATGCAAGGTATATTATATATATATATACTATTATTTGCATGACGAATGCTTCCGATATAAGAATAGCCTTCCTTTTTTTCAGCAATTTTAAATACCTGTAAATGTGGTCAAAGGATTTCAGCCTGATAACTTCAGTGTATCTGCCCACCTACCACATATAGTTGCCGAATATTAATTTCAACTAGAAGAATTAAAACTCTTTTTACACATCTTGAGTGTATTGATACCCGTGTTGTTTCAGGAAGTATGCCTTACAAAAGCAGCATGTGTTTTTCTTCTCTCTACTTAAGTTCTGTATTGTCTTAAATTTGGCTTTTCTATGAATATTTATCCCTCACATATCCTTCTGATATCATTACAAGGTATCAGGATTTTTAAGCATGGAAGTCTTTTTACCTCCCTTACTTTACTTTTACTATTATTTGAATGAGTATATTAGCAGAATCTAAAAATTGCTTTATGTGACATTATCAATATATTCAAACCAGGTCTTACTATATAAAGATAATAAACCTAAATGATGAAACGAAACAGACAGAAGAAGCGTTGGTTTTAAATAACTAACCATCCAATAAAATTTATTGAGAAGATAAGAAAATGTCAGAAACAGAATACAGATAATGGTGAAACTAATAATGGTGACATAAACAATAAGAAAGAATATAAGGCATCTACAGTTTTATCATATAAGGAAGGGACATCTGAGACCATACGTAGGATTCTCACTAAAGCAGGAATTACAGTGGCATTCAAACCTACAAACTCACTCAGGTAGGACAAGCTCTGTAGGTGGGTTAAAGAACCCTGTAAGTTGACCCAATTAGACAAAAAAAATAAACCTTACAAAATACCTTGCGATGACTGTGAGTTAAGTCAACTACATAGGACAAACTAATAGATCAGGAGTAGTGAGATTGCCTGTCAGAACATAAGAATATAGCTAAGGTTGGGATGACTGACCCCGCGAAGATAAGTAATTTAAAAAAAATCTCATCAGTTTTACTGCATGCATTAACGCAAAACTGCACAATAGGCTGGGACAGAGTCGAAATTCTAAAAATTCATATAAGTAGGTGGAGAGAGACGGGTTGATTACTCAATGTCTGTTCATAGAATCTATACCAAACAAGTGCGATAGGATATTGAAACCAGCTAATTATATAACAGGTTTTACTATACAAACATAATTTCTGACACAATATGCTACGCATAGCTAGAACATTTGTCACCGATTTACACTTCTTCAGATAATTCTCTGCAATAAAAATATATACTTACTTCCCGTTTGAATCATGGGTATAACTGTAAGTTCTGTGGATTGTCAGCTGCGAATATACCAACAGAAAAGTGTGTTCTAAACAATATTTAAATAACTCATTAAAATGCATATACTGAAAACTAAATCAACTTCTGTGATAGTACAAAGAACACAAAATTAAGTCCAAATTTTAAAAAAAATTGTAAATCAACTTTGATTTACATATATATATATATATATATATATATATATATATATATATATATATATATATATATATATATATATATATATATGTTGTTATAATAAGAAGAGCAGTCTGTTGTTTTAACTAATAAACATGTTTATTAGTTTATTTGAAGTTAGGCAAAGACGTATTATACGTCAAGTGGTATGAGTTAATGTGATTCCATTGAATGGTAAATTTATAGTTAATGCATCTTGCATTATTTAGAATAATACAGACATCTCTGTAAGTTGCAATACAGTCTACTTATCAGTGCACATTAATTATAATTGTATTGCAGTGGTTGTTTACACATGATGATAAGTTTTTGATTTTGGTCAAATTTCGAGCAAAACTACTACCTGTGATTGCGTTAACTGCTGAAATTGTTTTAATTAACTGTATTAAACGCAAAATTCAATTGATAAGCATGCTGATGTAATAGATTAAATTGATTTACCTATGAAAAAATTAATCCAAATAGGCACAAAGATCAAATATCGGGATAGACGGGGGGGTTATCGATATCAGCACGAGACAATATGATCATGAGAAAACATCAAGTAACAATTAACCGCTGTCATTGTTACTACAAAAGACAGATATTTCACACACAGCTCACTCACTTTATACGGAGGTTTGCACTGAAAGTGTTTTTCAGAAGGACACTAAAAGCTTCGCAATTGAAACATCCACTTTAGGGGACGCTAAAACACACAAAAAACAACCGACTCAGATGTACATCGTTCATATTTGAAATTGTATTGATGTATATTTATTACGAAAGTTGTCTGAATGTGGTTTCAGTTTGGATCAAGATCAATTTCAACGTTGGTCCTGACTGACTGGAGAAATTGTGTTGACCAATATGAAGAAAAAAATGTCAAATTGTCATGAATAATACTATTTCACTTTACTTGAACGGCTCTTCTAAATTATTCGTCAGAAAAACAGTTTTGTTGGGTTCCGAGTAGAATATAACGCTTCAGTAGCACCTCTTCATTTCATCCTGTTCTCTGCAGTCCTCTTCAACTGTCTCACCAATCACTTATTGTCTTCGGTCTCCATCTCACTCGATCTCTGCCATGTGACACTCTGATACACACTCAACTCACCGTTCCCCATTTGACTTCCACTCGAATGATATTGCTCAACCGTCTCGTCAGCGTATGTCCGATCCACCTTAATTTTCTCCGTTATATTTTTCAAGCTATAGGTTCTTGGTTAGCCTTTTTCAAGAGTTACCTATTGTTAATCTTTTCTGACCATCTGGTCTTTAGTATGTCGCCAGCGAGAGAAGCCGTCGATGGTAGAATGAAATGTGTTCGAAATGTTTTTGGTGATATGCCAAGTCTCTGAACCATATAAAAGAAAGGATTTGACATTAGTGTGGAAAGTTCCAATCTTGTTCCTTATGCTGAGTGCAACAGATCTCCAAAATGATTTCAGAGTAACTAAAGTTTGTTGTGCTTTTCTGATAATGGTTGGCTTTGGCATATTCCTAGCGCCTGCATTTGATACTATGTTCTTCAGACAAGCGAAAGAGGTAACTTCATATAGGTTTCTAGATAGTGATTGAGACTCGTTTTTGTTGGTTGGTTATTTCCCGCCCCCTCTCCATCTCTATGTTCACCTGAAGTCCTGTATTTACCGCTTCTTCTGCTAGTTTGTTGGTTTTCGTCTGTAAGTATTGGAGTTTGTGTGATATTAGAGATGTATCATCCGCGAAGTCCAGATCTTCTAGAGTCTTCTTGTCGGTTCAATGGATTCATGTCTTCTCACCCCCCCCACAGTCTGACACATTATCTAGTACACAACAATCAGGAATATCACCAGTGATAATAGTCAGCCATATCCTAATCGTGTTCTCACTTCAAACGCTTTGCTGAGTTTTTCACTAAGAATCACTTGGTATGTGGCATCCTCATGTCGCTATTAATTAGGCTGATTAAGGTTTGTGGCACTTTATTATTTTTTATTATTATTTTATTTTTTTGATTACAGCTTGATTCCACACTGTGTTTTTGGTACAAGTATGGAATTTTCAGCATGGATATCGGTAGCCCAAATTTTGCATGTCAACCATAGATATCAGGTATGCGTCGGTAGGAGATCGAACCTCGGACCATGTGCATGGTCAGCGAGAGTCCTAACCACTGTGCCACCAACGCACTCCGTATTGCTGAAGCAGTTTCCAGATACATTTATGGTCCATTTTATCGAAGGCCTACTCAAAGTTTATTCTCTGTTCGACGATGATGTGTAGCCCTGTGATTTGGTCCGCACCTGATTAACTTTCCTAGAATCCATCTTGTTTCAGGTGGAGTTTTATTTCCAGACAATCTCTTAACCTCTCTAAGATGAGATGACTCAATAGTTTCCTTGGGATTCACAGGATCATCATTTCACGCGTTTTTGCAAAGTTCTAAGTTGCACTTTTTCGGTAGTTTGACGAAGTAGCCTTCCTTCCAAAGTTCCTGAAATAGTATCGTGAGGATATATACACGATGCGGAATCTGGATGCATTTTCGGTGCTTCCTGGGGAATTTCATCTGGTTCCTCTACCTTCGGTAACTTTATGGCATTCAGAACTGCTTTTGTTTCAGAGCTGGTGGCCACTGACAGTTCTCCTGCTGGTGGTTAAGGTGTAACAACAGAAGGCAATACATGGAAGCCAAAGTATATTTTCATTAGTCAAACCGCTGTTTATATACGTGCAGTTTATATTCTTTAACCAGTCACTGAGCGTGTGATTTCGGTTTACATCAAACGACACGAAATAGAATGTTCAAATATACATTGTATTCTATTGCTCATGCAGTATTGAACTGTGGGAATAACATTCTGACTGTAACATATATTAGAATGTTCAAATAGATATATCGTATTCTGTTGTTAATTCGGAATTGAACTATGGGAACATGTGAGAATAACATTCCGTTGGCACATATTGTCTGTATCACACAACCACAGTGGTATTTCTGGAGGAATTTCAGGTGATGGTCGATTCAAGAGTTGTTTGAAGTGATCAGTCCATCGTTCCCCTTGCCTCTCCTCCTTGGCAATTAGGTGCCCTCAACTATCTACCATTCGTTCTACCTCCGTCGATATCACCCCGGATAGCGACGTGGTTATCTAATATAATGTTCTGAGATCTCTCTTACGTGCAGTTTGTAGTGCTTCGGATATCAGTGTTCCCTTGGAATTGTCATTTGTCCTTCTTGGAACTCTTCTTCACTTCTTTACACACTGAGTTATATGGGGAACTCAGACTTTCGTTGGGGCGCCCATATTTGCACTGGTTAATCTTCTGTTACATCACTGCTCTTTCCCCATTTGGCTTCTAGTGTCGGTGGAAAGTGATTCCTTGTCTTGCATTCTCTTCCTACCTAAGACAGCTACAGATAATTCTTTCAGCATCACTTTCAGAGAATTGCAGTTTTCTTCCATGCAGC
The DNA here is from genome assembly GCA_944472135.2 of Trichobilharzia regenti. NCBI lineage: Eukaryota > Metazoa > Platyhelminthes > Trematoda > Strigeidida > Schistosomatidae > Trichobilharzia > Trichobilharzia regenti. The sequence goes on from OX235270.1 coordinate 129,162,336, forward strand.
TTTCGTCTGCGATACAACATAGTGTCTCAAAATTTGCTCTGATCTCTCCAGTAAATGTGTATTTTGTACTTCAATCCTTCAGCTTCTGAGTGTTAAACTTGAATCGTGGTCAATCTCTAGCTTCTCAGGAGGCTCTCAACTTAACCCTAAAAGTTCTGTGCACTAGACAATAGCCTGATTCCATGTCTGTTTCTCTTCTCAATTTCTTGCACAGTAAAGTGCGCCTCCACTTTTTGAGACTGAGATAATTTCTATAGGATTCTTGGTTTGTCCGTACTTTGAAATCTAAGTCTTCTTGTATACACGCTTGTGTTTGTACAAGGTGCCTCCGGTCACCGAATCACTGAATGCTCACAAATCTGCAAGGAGTTCGCTGTTCCCATTCATTTCGCCAAGAGCTTCTCGACCTATGACGATTTCCATTCCCGCGTCACCTGTCCCTAATTTGACTTTTATGACACCTATTGGGATTTCGAGATCGCTTAATGGCATCTTGCCCATTACTGTTTACACCTGTCTGTGGATACGTTTCTTCGCTTGATTTGTGCTTTTCGTAGGCTCATAGCATTGGCTAATTATGCCTTTACTTCCTATTGAGTTGGAAGTTTCTGTTATTAACCTCAAGGAAACTGTAACCTACTGCATACGACCTTTGGCTGCTATTGGTGACATCATGATAGCCCCCTCTCAATGTACTTGCGGTTGCTGCCTGGGTGACCGCAGTAGATTCCTGATTCTCCACTCGTCACTTGGGACAGTCCACATCCATTTTAACTGCACTTCTGCACCTCATCTTCTCATCTCTTTTGCAATCTGAGCAGCCCACTCAGCCTCGAAGATCGTGCATACATTCAAAGTTCCAATGCTTATTTTTGGTTTCACAGAAAGAAGACATATTGACTGATTGGCTTTTCGAAGGCCTCATGAGCCCACCTTATTTCTTCGGCGCGATTTCAGAGAAGAACGGAATTATTTTCACTTTTTTTCTGTGAGTTGAACTTTTTACGGTGACTTGGTCGGTTTTTTGGGATAGGATCACTGGCCCCACACCAGTCGTTTTCTGTTTTTTCGGTCTTGGGGCCGGTTACTGATCTAGTAATCTAGGTGATGTTGTTCCTAACCATATTCTTAGCTCTAGTTTTGAAGGCAATGTTCATAATGCCATTCCTGCAGTTTGTTGGAAAATTTAACTCAGTGACATAACAGACGATACCGATAACTGTTCAGCTATATTCTCGGCGGATGCTGATGATGTACACGGATGGATCTGTCTCGACTACTTGTAGAAGCTGAACGTTTGAAAAGGTTCTCTTTATTTTAGAAAGGCTGCATTCTTAAGTAGTCCTAATCACTGGTTGTGTTCTGATGGTGTTTTCTACGGCGATCAAGAGTATTCTGCTGTCAGACTTAATCACGTTTCGTCAAGAGGAAACGTTAAATATGTCTACATAGTTAGCGTTAAAATTCCTGGTGACCGGAATTTTCTCACATGTACTCCATTACCTAAAGTGTTATCAAAAGTCTTAGAACTCACAATGCTTCCATCTGTTTGTTGATCTGATAACAGGCACATCTCTTTAAGCTGATTGCACGGTTGAGTACTCTAAAAGTCTCACTGTTGTGTAGTGTGTGTTTCCAGAAATATACGTGCACGCAGTTGTTAATGCGCTCAGTTACCTCAATTCTCCTACGGCACTAGAATTCATCAGTGCCAAGACACCTAAATCCTGAAATTTGAGGTGTCATATTCTTATCAAAGGCAGGACACATATTTCTGATTGATAATGTACAATTTACATAGATTTTGAAACGTCTTTTTATGTTATTATTATTATTTCGAATGCAACATAAGACTCACAACAGAACATCTACACTTTTGCTTATCTTCTGCAGTCCTCTTCAGCTGAGTCCACAATTACCCATAATCTCTCATCTCCTCTTCGCATGATATCTTCCATGTGACATCAGGATGATCTACTCGTCGCTTCTTATTTGGATTCCACCCGAGTAATGGCCTGGAGCGTTTTGAATAAACACAAGAGTCAGACAAGGGTGCTTATTATCACCGACGATGATATTCCTAATCGTGGTGGACTGACTGGATTATGCATCAGACAGTGGGAAACGAGAAGACAGGGATATCCTGGACCGACGTGAAGAACCTAGAAGACCTGGATTTCGCGAGTGGATGATATATGTTTGATGTCACACACACACACACAAAATCGAAGACGTACAAGCGAAAACTGACAAACTGGTCGAAGAAGCAGCTGACGAAGACAGGACTCCAGGTGAATACAGGTGAACAATACGGAGGTTATGAAAATAACCAACCAAACAATAAGGACAATTACAGCAGCAACATCCAGTGCCAATCACCATCAACGGGAGGGATTTGAAAGAGGTTACTTCATTCACTTATCTAGGGAGCATTGTCTCAACTGCTGGCAGTCGGAACGGACGAGGATGTCAAATCGAGCGAGAATCGGGTGGTGTGTGAGAAACACATTCACTCATCAACCTGAAACCAATCTGGAGATCTTCGTCACTCAGCCAGCATCAACAACAAAATTCGGCCGAATTTCCAATACAAATGTCAAGTCAGTCAGTTCTTCTATACGGATCAGAGACTTGTCGGGCGGGTCACAAAGAATATTTCCAACGGCCTGTTGCAGACCTTTATCAACCACTAACTGTCTTCGCTGGCTCTATACTGAAGATCAGATGGCCGGGCGGACCGGAAAGCATCACCAACAAGAAACTATGGGAACAAACAAACAAACAAAACAAGAACCAATCGCCAACCAACAAATATGCAGGAGAAAGTGGAGATGGATTGGATACTCGCTGAGGAGGCCTGTTGGTGACATCGCGTGTCAGGCCATTTCTTGAGTGGAACCTGATAGGCGGGATGCGGTGAGTGGGTCGTCAGTGCAAGGGTGACATGGAGGAGATCGTGTGAAGAGGAGTTGAAAGAGTATGGACTAACATGGATGCAGGTGAGACGTACATCAGAAGACAGAAGTGGCAGTGTAGTCGTGCAGTTGAGGCCCTGTGTTCCACTGGGAACCCAAGGGAGCACTAATAATAATATATAATAATGTTCTGGCGCGTGGAGTCATTCGACGGCATCCTCAATGTACACCACATCAATCTTCATTTTCTCCTACATATTTTTGGGCGACTGCCTCTTGTTTGGTTTGCGACCACAGTTTCTTGTTACGAATTCTGTCTGGCCGTTTGATCTTCATTATGGAGCCGGTGAAGGCAGCTGTTGATGCAAGTCTGCAACCTGCTGGAAATCCTTATCATGACACGCCGGCCAAGTTTCCGACTCATAGAGAAGAACTGACTGACTTCACATTTGTGTTGAATATCCTAATCTTGTTCTTTATCCGTAGTCGAGAAGATTTCCAAACGGATTTCAGAGTGGTGAAGATGTGTCTTGCCTTTCCGATTCTCACTGGCGAGTTTTCACATATTCGTCATTCCGAATTCCTGTGATTGAAACAATTCTGGCCTCCTAGATAAGTGAAGACAGGAAGTCACCTCTGTTAAATCTCTCCAGTTGATAGTGATTAGTGCTCGTTGGTGATGGTTGGTTATCTTCATCACCTATGTCTTCTCCATCTTCACCTGGAAGGGGTCCTGTCTTCGCTGCCAGTCAACCCCTTCAGCCAGTTTGTTGGTCTTCGCCTACCTGAAAGTCTTCGAGTTTGTGTGACATCAGACATATATCACCTGGGAAATCCAAATCTTGTAGAGTCTTCTTATCAGTCGTCCAGCGTACTATTGTCTCCCCTCTCCTACGCAAAGTCTTCCGCATAATCCATTCCACCAAAATCAATAATATCATTGGTGATAATAGACAGTTATCCTCGGACGCCTCACTGACTTTTTCCTTGTGGATCACCTGACTGACACTTGTCAGGGATTGTCTTATATCCAGCCTTTAAATTAGGTTGAAAAAGACTGCTGAAGCAGTTTCCAAATTACTTCTCTGTCAACGATGTCTGTCGAAGGCCTTTTCGAAGTCGATGAAGTTGGGGCAGAGAAAGGTGTGACTGCCATTCCGTGCTTTGTTCTGTGATGACGATGCGTAGAGTCGCAATTTGATCAGCATGTGATTTGCTTTCGCTGAATCCAAGTAGCTTGCTCCAGGTTGACGGAGTTCTGTATCTGTGTCTTTTATTCTGTTCAGGATGATGCGACTTGGTATTTTACTTGGTGTGGACAAGAGTGTGATTCCACACCAGCTCTTGCACAGGCCTAGGTCACCATTCTTAGGCAGCTTGAAAAGATGGACAACCTTTCTTCCCATCTGTAGGTACCTTTCCTTCCTTCCAAACCTTTTGTAATGATGACTTGAGGACATCTGCCGCAGTATCTGAGTCAGTTTTCAGTGCCTCGGGGTGGGGAATTCCGTCTGGTCCTGCTGCCTTCCCGATTGGACTCCAGTAGCTTGACTGCATTGAAGATTTCTGCTTTCGTTGAAGGATTGGCATCGACTGTCAGGCAGTTTTGTGCGTGATGTCAGTGTTAGTGGTATTTCTGGGCGAGTTTTGTGTGATGATCGATTCAAAAGTCGTTTGAAGTGATCAATTCACTGTTTTACTTGTTTCTCACCCTTGGTAATTAGGTTCCCATGATCATGTTTCGTAGGTGTCACCTGCGCTGATCTCTTCCCACATACATACGTAGTTATCTGAGTTGGAATATAACACCTTGTATTTTATACAACATAAATTGTTTTCTATACCCACATTAGCACCAGTGTATCTGTCACATTAGTGAACACTGTAGTCAAGTATGTTCTACTATGCGTCCTTTTTGTAATTCAGCCTTTGTTAGCTGTCATTTTGTCAGTCGGTGCATTGATTTTCTTGATGGTTCCGTTTAGATGCTAGATGAAATACAGTAAGAGGATAATACACTATATCTACTAGGCATTCTAGAATAGAAATGATGAATTTGCTTTTGATTTTCTTCCATACATCAGGTGAATTTATTATAAATATTCCCTATTCATTTGAAATTCACCTAGTGGTACATTAATAAGTGTATGACCCTTAGCGCATTACTTCTTACTCCTAATCATATCTATGTGATATGATGATGACCTGTAAAATTTCTCCCCAAAAGTTATGAATACTGCATCACTGTATTTTATATCGATTAAATTTTCCTAATATAGAATTACACTTTACTGCAGTGCCTAAATTCTAGTCTTATATTAGTAACTGCATTCCAACAATGAACGTTGGCATGCAAATGCCAGTCAATTTATTACTTCATGACGTAAAATGTAACTTATTATAAATATGAAGCTATATTCTGTGGAAAAAAGTATTCAGAAGGATTAAGTACAACCATTCTCTTTACCATGGCTATAAAAAAGGTCAATTTTCTCAATATTTATTATCCTATTATGTTTCTCATCCGAACTTTCTGTTAACCTTTCTTACGATTACGTTTTTAATCCCTAAAAGTGAATTTATCAAATACTTTGGTGGTTATTCTTCACTTAAAATAACCTTTAATTTATAGTAAGTATGATTCAAGGCTATGAAATCAGGCTGATGCTTAACGATGAAGTAAGGGTGTGCTTACAACACTTTACTCTGTGCGGAATAGGATACTGAGTTTTGGTTATTTTATAAGCTGTTGCCATAAGTCAAGTTCATTTGAACTTTGGATTGGCACTCTGGCATTCTGACTATATCTTCTTGCTATAAATTATTGAGTAGTTGTCATTGGACGCAATACTAAGACCAGTTTTTGTGGATTTGATATACTTTTCCAACGTGGATCGATTTTTCCGATTCTTTCCATTTAAAAGACTTATGAATCATTCTGTTCTCCAATCCTTAATTAAATTCAATAACCTAATAACTTGCCTTTATCAAGTAGGTACAAGGTGTTCAATCCAGTGTGAATCGTGGTTCAGAGGTAGAATGCTAGGAAACCACTTACGTGAACCGGGGTTCGACCATCGGCCAATGCCCACTTAAACCTTGCTAAGCCTGTAGTGAAGCTCGTAACTGGGGAAGGTTGGGTGTGAGGCTAGAAACTCTACCCTGTAAAAATAAAATCAATGTGTGCCAGTGGCATAGTGGTTAGGACTCTCGCTGACCATGCACATGGTCTGAGGTTCGATCCCCTGCCAACGCACACCTGATATCTATGGTTGACATGCAAAATTTGGGCTACCAATATCCATGCTGACAATTCCATACTTAAATCAAAAATACAGTGTGGAATCAAGCTGTAATCAAAAAAACTAAAAAAAAGACTTGTAAGCTCTAGCTTGAAGCCCCATGTTCCACTCGGAACCTATAGGAATAAAATTGATACTAAATAAGTTCTATACAGCACAGAAAGGATAACTAGTCATCTATTCCTAGAAATGCACTGAGCTCACTCTATCATTAAAAAGAACTAAACATAACATCTTTAGTGAATTCAAACTCTCTGTCAGGAAAACCATATTAGAGAATGCATTATCCGAGCTGCTCATATTCACCGCTAAATCACAATATTTTATACATTGATCTGACCTTTGTAACACGAGATATAATACAGAGCTATTTGAAGGTGAATGGCTATAAATTAAGTTTGGCCCGCCATAAACTTCTTAAACATCAATTTTATACTTAGTGACACTTACCATAAATAACGCATTTATAGTATCTAAACGATTGGTATTTTGTTTCTGGTTTATGTTGCTTATGTAGAAGCAAATCTCAGCCATCTAAATAATACTTCCTATCATGTGATTTTGAAATTAGATGTGTTTATGTATCGCATATATACAGTCACGTTCGGGATGGCCATATTTTTAAGTATAACCTATTGATTTGTAGATTATACACTGAATCTAGCCTGCTGAAAAGGAAGTTAGTCAGTAAAGTTAACAAGTGAGCATGACTGTTAGGCGCAAAATGATTTGTAGTAAATGTGAAGGAGACGACATCAATCAATCTTAATTGAAATATAGATTTATATGGAATGTATAGCATTAATAATTGTGTAGGGTTATCATCCATATCAGAAAAGTGATCAATCAACTTTAACCAGAATAGAAAATAGAACAAGGTAGTAACAAATATTATTTAATGGAGTTCATATAAGATAAAAGCATGACCACTAGGAATCTACTATTAGTAGTAGCAAATGTAGTTGTTTGTTTACAACTCATAATCCAGTTTCAGAAAACAGTAGATGCGTAGAGAAAACATTTACCAATCTAACTCAGAGTACTGATTAGCTTTGACAGTAGTATACTGTCATACAAAAAATATTGTCTGCTAGTCAGGTCAAAGTGATTTAAATACCGAGTTCGTGCCTCACGTGTGTGGGTTCGACCTTACTATTATTCATCCCCTGTTTAATCTGCTTGGAGAGCTAAAGCAGTTGGATTCACTCAAGTGCAATCTATGTACATCGGGAAGACTGCTACACATATGTGTGTAACAAAATGCAGTCAAATGTTCAATGCTAAAACGGTACAACTATTTAATTAATTTACATAGCAGCTGGTAAACATCCACATGAATAGTGTATCTTATATCACCTATATGTAATCAAACCTCCCTGTTCTTTCGTTTTAAACAATGACTTAGTGAGTCTGTACTCTGGATAGGCCATTCTGAAATATCTGTAGCTTCATGAGAAATTTAAATTAACTATGGAATTCGAGGTTAGTGAAGAGTGTCATTTTCTAAGCTGCAGATTTCCATCTACTGAAAATGGAAATGCATAAATATGTACCTGTAGCGAAGAATAAAGGAGTGGATTGCATTTCAGGACTAAGTGCTATCGTACAATAATTAATAAAAAGTTGAATTAAGCCACTATTCTACCGCACTGGAAAACTTTGTTAGATATGAGTTCTTGATAATGGAATTCATTTAATTGAAAGCAGATTCCCTAAAACTTCAGCTGATAGATATAAAGTGACGGTTTATGTGAGCATAAAATGGCAATCATTTGGCGAAAAACCAGTACTGTTGATAATTAGATTCAAAAGTCAGGAAGTGTCTCGAATAATCAACTACTAGTAAGACTTCTACAGTTCATTACGTCATTTATGAACTCTCTCAAATAAACTTATCTACCAAAATGCATAAATTTATATTTCTCTAAGGTCACACAGTGTTATACAGTAATGATTACTGATGACATACCTTGCGAAGATAATGAGAAATAAATTGTGCTCCAAACTTCATTGATAAATATTACTGCATAACTCTGTGTGCCTTTATCAAAATAAAATAATATCCATGACGGAAGTATACACTACCACAGAGCCTACGTTTTAACCTAATATCATCTTATCTGCTTCCAAAATTTAAAATAGACATTTCGTTGTATTAGAAGTAGTGAGTCACTTCTAAATACATACACAAATCTGAAGGCACATTCCATGGCAAACGACGCAGATATCTATAAATTGTGTTCAACGGGAAAACGACGATGACAAATATTAATTAATTCACAAAATAAGAGTCAGCAGAGCGTTTCAGTATTCCTCACTAGATTTAACAAATAACATTCATTCAGTGTGTGATTTATCTAATACATGGAAAATGCATTTCCAGAAATCAATACCAGAACTAACGAAGAGTCTCCTTTCGGCTAAGTCATTCACTTAGCTGTACAATCACACTTGTCTACAATTATTGTGTGTGTGTGTGTGACTGTGTCTGTGTGTACATTTGGATTGTCAAACAAAAATAAAAATTACTTGGGATCATTGTTTACGTCATGAAAATGTTTGAAAAATGTAATGAATAATCAAAATTGTAACTACGGTGGGGGAGAGGCTGAAGTATTGTGAAGTAAGTAAGTAGGCATTGAGAAGGGTTGAGAAATATGGAAGACACACAGGGAAACGGATGCTGGTGAAAGAGTATGGAGATACGTGTCCAGAATGAATTACGTAATAGATATGAAGAGTAAGTAAATAAAGCGTTGGTTAATGAGAACACGTTGCTAAGAGTAGCTACTCATCTGTGAATATTGAAAGAACACAAAAATATTATTGACAAAGTAGTAGAACTTGGAATTATACTCAAAGTAGAAGGAGTAATTGGAGAAGATTCACGGATGAGTAGCTACTCTTAGCAACATGTTCTCATTAACCAACGCTTTATTTACTTACTCTTCATATCTATTACGTAATTCATTCTGGACACGTATCTCCATACTCTTTCACCAGCATCCGTTTCCCTGTGTGTCTTACATATTTCTCAACCCTTCTCAATGCCTACTTACTTACTTCACAATACTTCAGCCTCTCCCCCACCGTAGTTACAATTTTGATTATTCATTACATTTTTCAAACATTTTCATGATGTAAATAACGATCCCAAGTAATTTTTATTTTTCAAGTGTTGGTTTGTGGGGATTCGATTGGTTTCAGGATTTCATCATGAGCTGACAATTATTATTTTTGTTTGACAATCCAAATGTACACACAGACACAGTCACACACACACACACAATAATTATAGACAAGTGTGATTGTACAGCTAAGTGAATGACTTAGCCGAAAGGAGACTCTTCACTGAACGTTATTTCATATATACATAATAAACAAATTCATATGAAATCTTAGTCTCTTCATTGCTAATTCCTTTCACTACTCATTTAATTATTTCAGATAGCCTACCTAACTCTTCATCTGGATATGAGTCGTTCATTGTGAGATACTGAATCAATCGAACATCTATGCACTAACATCTTCACACTCGATCTTCTTGTTTCATGCCATCCGATTTTACTTATTTTCATCCTACCCACTAATTTCTATTTCATATTTCACTTTTTGTATATTCTTCAATGTGAAGAGTTCAAATGAAATCTCATAAATCTATTAGATTCTATTTTACTCACTTGTGACATGTGGCTTCATTTCCAACGCCTCTGAACTAAAAAGTATTTTCGATAGGATCAATTAAACTTTGAAATTGTAACTATCAACATTTAATTCATTTGCATTACCGATAAATGTGGGTGGAATGCAAAACTAATTATCACCTCTGGTTACTTTATAGCAAAATGGTTTAATTGAATATTAACACTTAACAACCATTCACAGAAATTAAATTAGTGTTAGCCTATTAATTTTTTCTAAGATTACAGAGAATGTGAATGCCATATATATATTTCAGTGTGCAGTCAGTTGGGACTATGCAATGTGGTGGTAGTTGAGGTGGAGACAGTCCTGATGTAGTTGAATTGTGTGAGCTGGAAGTCACTTCAGTCACCTGGTGGTCAGTTTTACTAGTACTGATTATTTCTTTGACCTGGTATTCCACTTTTTATGTGTATGAAGTCTGTCTTTTCTGCTGTTGGATACATCTGATCAATATGGATATCTCTGTTGACTGAGAATTGATCTGACTAAAAGGCTCCTAAAACATCTGTGGTTGTCCGAAGACATGGCAGCCATCTCTTTGCATCAATGTATGTGAACGACTGAGGACACCATTTCGACTGGAAAATGTAGGGATTTCAGACACAAGAAACAACAGGGAACTGCTGAATACCTCGTTTTGACGTGAATGCTCAATCAACAGACATCCTGATGATATCGGTCAGATTGATATAAAGCAATGAGGAAGATGTCATATGGGCGAATTGTGGGACACTGGGTCAAACATCAAAATATGTGTAATACTTGGGCACTGTGGTAGTAAGTAATTCCATATTAGTTTGTTTATTAGATATATCACACAGTGAAACAATATTATTTACCGGATGACGTTTTGAACAAAATTTAATATTGTTCATAATCATATCAGTTGTAATCACACGACTTTGAAACTGGGTCAAACAAATATTCAGTACTAATATAAGTGCAAAGGTGAAATAGTCACAGTAGTTACAACTAAATCATATTAAAACCGTTGTTGAACCGCTAAGGAGAATTTGCTCCAAACAAAAAAGTTAGGAAAACCATATACTCACAGTGACTCCCAACGATGTCCTGGTAAACCTACAATACTTAGGTGAAAGTCACTGGATAACTGATGGCACCGATGCCTCATTCAACACTGCTCAGATTCACAGAGTACGAGACTGAGGATTCAGGAATGATTTCTCTTCCAGTGATGAATTATTATTATTATATCCTTTAGTTCCTAGAGGAACATAAGGCGTCAGCTACGCACCTCCATTGCCTTCTGTTTTCTGACAACTTTTTCACCCCGCTCCAGGTCTGTCCTTATTCTTTCATCTCCTCCTCGCATGACCTCCTCCAAGTCACCCTTGCACTGACGACCAACTCTCCGCCTCCCTTTCAGGTTCCACTCGAGCAGTCGCTTGTCTAGTGATGTCACTCACTTGATGGTTTCCTCAGCGTGTGGCCAATCCATCTCCATTTCTTCCTGCCTATTTGTTTCACAATCGGTTCCCGATTGGTTCGCTCCCAGAGATCTTTGTTGCTGATCTTTTCTGGCCATCTGATCATGAGTATTGAGCGAAGACAACTGTTGATGAAGGTCTGAAGTTTGTTTGAGCTGCTCTTTATGACGCGCCAAGTCTCTGATCCGTATGTTAAGTAGCACTGACTTCACATTGGAGTTGAATATCTGGATGTTATTTTCGATGCTGAGTGCTGTTGACCTCCACACAGACATGAGAGTAATGAAAGCTTGTCTTGCTTTTCCGATTCTGGCTTTGATATCCTCGTCAGTTCCACCCGCCTGTAGTTGAATCGATGCTTCCCAGGCAGGTAAATGAGTTTGTTTCTTTCAGGTTCCTCCCATTTATGTCGGCTGATTGTTGTCTGTTGTTGTTGCTGCTGTTAGTGTTGGCCATGAATCTTCACCACCTCTGTTTTCTCTCTGTTCACCTGAAGTCCTATCTTCTCTGGATGCTTCTTCTGCCAACTTCTTGCTTTTCACTTGCATATCTTCCAGTTTGTGGGAAATCATACATATATCATCGGCGAAGTCCAGATCCTCCAAGTCTTTTGTGTCAGTTCATTTTATGCCTGTTCTCTCGTTGGTTACCGTTGTCTGTCGCATTATCCAATCGATTGCAATCAGGAAAATCATTGGCGATAGTAGGCAGCCCTAGTCTTACTCCCGTCCTCACTTCGAAGGCTTCCGTAAGTTTTCCGTTGTGGATAACTTGGCATTTAGCATTGTTGTATAACTGTTGGATGAGATGTATAATTGTCAGTGGCACCCCATAGTAGCGAAGTAGTTGCCAAATCACCTCTCGATCGACGCTGTCGAAGGCCTTCTCGAAGTCGATGAAGTTGAGATAGAGAGGTAATGATATGTATCCACATATATATATTTATCTGTGTGTGTGCATGTTGGTCTCTCTTTCTGTTTGCTCGCTTAGTCTGTGACCATTTCACTTGTGTGAACTTGTCTCCTTTAATAATCTATATTCTCCTTATATTATATTATATATAATATGAGTGTTTGTTGACATGTCTGCTATATTCGCTATGTATATTTGGATCGACACCCCATTATAATTAGCCATTCATGTTAAGACTGTCTAATGATTTTTTCCCACGCTTTGTCTGGAACATTCATATATATTTCGCATTCACAATCTTGTGACTTTACTTTACAACTACTTTACTTACTTATCACTTTGGTATGAGACCATTTATTTTCGTCTCCTTGTGTTTGGACAATAGAAGTATCATCGCAAACCTAGTGGTCTTCTGATTTCCGCCTTCTCGCGTCAGGACTATTAGTTTCTCGACCAGTCCATAACAATAATCTAGTCGACGAGAACATAACAGGTAACTGCCATTCCAAACTTTGTTCAATGATGATCCGTAGTGTGGCGATTTGATCAATACATGATTTGTTTCTCCTGAATTTGACCTGTTCCGGTCGAAGTTTTTCATCTAGAGCTTGTTTGATTCTCTCCAGGATGATGCGACTTAGTATCTTGCTTGGAATGGACAGAAGCATAATTCCACGCCAGTTTTTACATTGACTTAAGTCTCCAATCCTCGGGTACTTTGCCCTCTTTCCACACCTTCTCCAGCGAAGGCGTCATCAAGTCCGCTGTTGTCTCTGGGTCTATTTTCAAAGCTTCTGATGGGATTTCATCTGGTCCTGCTGCTTTCCCAGCCTTTAGCATCTTGATTGCATTCAGGACTTCTGATTTCGTCGGGGGGTCAATGTTCACTGGTAGTTGTGCTTCCGTTGTTGGTATTGTTGGGCGCGTTGTAGGTGGCTGTCGATTTAGAAGTCATTTGAAGTGTTCAACCCAGTATTTCCTTTGTTCCACCTCTTTGGTGATTGACTTTCCATTGTCGTCCTTTATTGGCTTAATCTGTGTCGAACTTTTGCCCGATAGGTGCCTGGTTGTTTGGCAGAGTGTGGAGAAGTCTCCTTTGCCTGCAGCTCGTTCTACTTCGTTTGCCATGGTTTCATAATATTTTCTTTTGTCTTCCCCGGCACTTTTCTTTACTCTTTTGTTCAGTGTATTGTAGCTTGCATTCAGCTCCTGTTTTTGTTGCTCGTCAGTGCACTGGATAATCTCTTGTTTCCCTGTCTTTCTCTCTTCTACTAGTCTCCAAGTGTCCGTAGTGAGCCACTGTTTGTCCTGTCTCTTCTTTCTGCCCAGAACTTCCATGCAGGTTTGACTCCACGCCGTTTTCAAGTTGTTCCAGTGCTTTTCGACGCCGACCTCTTCGCTAGTGCTGATTTGTGTCTCGGCTTTTCCCCTTATGTTTGCAATGAAGATGTCCTTTGTAGCCTGGTTCTTCAGCTTTCGAGTGTTGAATTTGGCTAGTGGTCTATCTGCAGCTCCTGTTTCCCTGAAAGCTTTTAATTTGATTTGGATTGTCCCTTGTACGAGATAGTTGTTTGAGCCAACGTCTGCTCCTCTTCTTACTTTTGTGTCCAGTAGGCTGCGCCTCCACTTCCTTGAGCAGCATTGAGATGAAGTCAGTTTGGTTTTTGGTTTGCCCGTCTGGTGACACCCATGTAGCCTTGTGGATATCTTTGTGCTTGTATACACTGCCACCAATCACTAGTTCGTTGAAGGCGCAGAAGTCGGCGAAGAGTTCTCCGTTTTCATTCATTTCTCCGAGACCTTCTCTACCCATGATGAGTTCCCCTCCTGTGTTCTCTGGTCCCACTTTGGCGTTCATGTCTCCCATTAGTATTTGCATGTCGCCAGCTGGAGTATTGTCCATTGTTGCCTGTAGACAATAGTAGCGGAAAATGTAAAGTTCACAGATATAACCAGTTCACAGGAACAATAAATGTAAAGTTCAGTTCTACTTAATCCTGGAGTTTCACAGTACATCGTATATGTATATAAGCTTCGGAATGGGGCAGGTGACACGGACAGTAACCTTTGTCACGGTCATAATATATATTTATTTAGAATTGATAGTGTTCTCTGAGCTCCTTGGTTTAATTGCGGAGCTTTCATCGTCTTTCTGGACGACATCTTCAGCGCAGTATTTAGGATAAAGTGAAATGATTTAAATTTCTTCATGAGTCTTCCGGTAACCATCTTTAGATATTTATTGACCGTTTTCTATTTATCCTAAATACTGCGCTGAAGATGTCGTCCAGAAAGACGATGAAAGCTCCGCAATTAAACCAAGGAGCTCAGAGAACACTATCAATTCCAAATCATCCACCTGAGTTACAAATCTTTTCTATTATATATTTATTTAGTCAGTAAATTACGCAGAAAATCTTGACTTGTGGTATATTTCTGTATCCTTCGTAGGAGAAAGCATGATGTTGAATAAGCAGTTTCCCACACGCAACAGTATCTTCCATCCATAACAGAGAAGGACTGAACATCTCTCCTAACTGTAGAACTGAAAATGTTGTTATGTTTGTGTCGTAAAGCTGAAACGCCGCATTTAGCAATAGATTGGTAATCCGGCTATTTTTCATTGATATCTTGCACAAAATATACACAAGTTTAAAAGCAGAAGACCAACTGCAGTCAATCATCCTATATCGACAGTCATTTGTTAATCTTCTTCCCAGTAAGCTTAGCTTCATACTCCAGTTATTACCACAGGACAACGAGGATAAACTCCCGAAAAATTCAAATCATTATCAGATAAAGCACCACAAGTGCTCTATGGTTTTCTGAGGCTGCAGTAACGAACTGGCTAAGACCCGATCTATCTGTTCACAAGGACTCCGTCGTTCAACATCAGTTACACTGGTAAATACCCTCTTTGTGACTCTTTCCTTTATTTCGATAGAATCATTCCGAATTTTGTCTGAATTTCGTTTGATTTTCACATAAGATTTAGTTTCAATCACTTGAGTTGTACCCACTGTGTCATATCATCATCTCTCCACTGCATTTATTACACAAAAATTATCATTCCCCTTCGATATCCTAAAGTTTTGACCACTGCATTTAATCATCTCTAGTTACGGAATTGTTTCTGAACCATCAAAATCATTTTCAATGTAGCCACCCCTACACTAAATTTTCTAATCATTCATCTTTATCATATGGAACTGAGTTTTACTAAGAAGTTTGCAGTTATGCTTTAAGGCAACATATCATTCACACGTTTCATTCCACCATGGCATAATTACAATATTCCCTATACGAGGAGTGGGTTCATTATTCATTATTGATAATTGATGAGTATGTCAAGAAAATACGATTCACCTAACTTAACACAGCTCTTTTGTTAGAACACACACACACACACCTATTCTTCAGATTCAGTGAGCTTCACTTCGAACGATGCATTTATACTTAGCTGAAATTATAATACACAATACTTTCTCAATATTAGCAGTTAAGAGGCATCCACGAAGAGTGCACATAATTGACAAGGCAATGGATTCTGTAGATAAAAATCAATGCGACAGCAACAGATTAAAGAAAGAAACATGGATTTCAATCAAAAGCAAATCATATTAGTGTGATAGAAAACCTGACACTTTTTATCTTAAGTGGTGCTAAATATTGTCATTTCAACAGAGGTCCACAAAGAAAAGGTATTTAATAGTAAACAGTGACTAGATTAATAAATGACTGGAGGAACACCGTTTATATACAGTTAAACCACTAAATCACTGTTAACTGCGCGTAATATGACTGAGTCATACACCGCTAAATGACAGCTTTTCGATTTCGTGGGCCACAGAACTTCATCCCAATCAGTCAGTAACAACATGCACATCGAAGTACCATGGCAGTTTTCTAATTCTTATCATATGGAGTCATATGACTTGAATCATATGAACTGCTAATGCTCCACATAATAAATATATACAGCTAAGTGATGTTTCCCCGTTTTAAACATTCTTCAGATGATGTCACCTTCTGATAACATCTACATTTACAATTCAGTGATGTAATGCGTGTCCTATTGAAAAATTTCATCGCAGCTAGACAGTACTGATGTACAATTTGTATAAACTCAAGTCTGATTCACGTGAAATTAAAACACAAAATCATGAACCCTTTAATCCTTGTTTATGATTCTCTATCCAGTTGTCAGTAGGAGTTCACTGCATTGTCAAGTCTTACAGAGTAATCGCTTTCCCCCAAAAATTTATCGATACAAATGTATAGTGATTACCATCGACTGACTGATTCATTGAAACTTAGAGTGTTTAATAATCTATGAAATCGGTTGGTAAATTATCCAAACCACATTTCATAATCGGCACACACATGTGAGTAATATTCGAAAAGAAATCTAATCCTTACAAATCAACTCTTGGAAATTTATCTATTTGTCGCCAGTGACTCCCTACAGGATGGAGTTTCCTGGAGTTCTAGTGAGAAGTCGTGACCACTGAGGTCCATCCAGTTGGAAGTGAGGATGGAGTTCCCACCGACGACAGTAGTTGAAAGTCACTCTAAATCACGAATTGGTAGAAATTAGAATTCATGGACCATTGAAACGGGTCCAAGTGGCTGAATGGTTTACAAGCATAACTTGCAACCGGAAGGTCTGGGGGTTCGAATCCTGGTGGTGGATGCGTTCTGCCGATGATTCCCAAACTAGGATGAAACAGCTGTCCAGCGCTCCCTGGTTTTCAATGGTTGTCTAACTGATATCATCCCGCGGTCAAACTCGAAAAACAAATCTAATCCTTTGAACTCAACTCTTGAATATTATTGATTAGTTGATTTAAATAAAGACGTCGTCTTTCAAACATTCACCCGCCAAAATTTCTGTAGATTCATTATCCTTAAAGTGATGGATTAGATGGTCTATAAAAAGTGTCCGGTCATTCATCACATTATAAGACGTATGATAGTGAATTCTATTCTCATTCTTTGCTCAGATATAAGGAGACCATATAGCAGAAAATGTGTAGAAGTCATAAACAGACCAGTCATCTAAATATTATTGATTACAACTGATAAACAGAGTGATTATGCCAAATATTCTGTGTTAAACGGAATATAAGTGGTTTCCATATGCATACGTTTAACACAAAAATCTAAGCTGAACTAAGCTTTTATCCACGAATCCTCTAAAATTTGGATGACAGTTTTATGCTACTATTAATAGTGAGATGGTTAAATTGCTTTCTGATGGTTGCAAGAACTCACACTATTTGATCAAAACACAAATATCGGTAGACATAACTACAAATAATATTGACATATTTTCGATTCAGTTTATGTTACAACAGCTTTCCTTTGATCAAACCTTAGTCAGTGTGACAACTTAATTTAAAAAAGTAAACTTTTTGACACACTTAACTGCATGCTGTTAATCGATTCAGATCAACTTTTCATTATTAAACCAGATGAATTAATTTCAGCAATTTTCAGCTGGGTGTCGATTAATTCACTACCTTGTCTAAAGCCTGGAACACAAAGAAGACTGTGTGCAAGTAAAGCGACCCGAAATCATCCAAAAACACCCCAATTTTTACGGAGGCTTCAAACTGCAAGACAAACAAACTTATTTTAAATTTTGTTTGTCAAAACAAAATTTACCCATAATGGAATTACACTCTACCACAGTGCACAAGTTTTATTCTTATATTAATGAAACAAACTTATTGTTAACCATAATTGGAAAGACTCCTCAATTCCAGGGAAGATGGCGCCCATGGACAAATAATACACGTCCACAAAGCCAGTCGACCAACCTGTCGTCGTTCGATCGAAGCAACATACAAACACGAGAATATGAAGTGTCCAAACCATTCTCCAGGCACACAAGTCTACTCAGACTTCAGAGGAAGTGAAAAGACATGGTGTAAAAGTGTTAGTGATATGTGAGAGCAGATGGTGGGATGGAAGTGGACACTCCGAATGGTTACCTGGAGACTCAGTAATCCACTCCATTAATCGGGACAGCAGTCACCAAGACGCTGAATGTATGTCTACCTCAGTGTGACCAAACAACATCGGAAACATTGGAAACCGATTTACTACAGGTTTATCACAGCAATTTTCAAGTCCGAAGGAAGCCAAGTTTACTGGTATCAAAAATTCCCATGTGACGCAATTATAAACATACAAGTCATCAAACAGATCACTTCCGTGAATTCACTTCATAAATGTCCAGTTATCCAGGGACTCATTTACACTGTGTCAATTGACAGCAAGGTCGGAGGTTATTCTAAGTTAGTAACAAAATAAATCGAAGTGTACGAGAGGAATAACAAAATAGTCAATGAAATTGGTGTTGACAACCTATTTGTTGGGCGATAAACAATCATTTGCAAATAATCGATATACAACATGAAAACAACGGATTGGAAACGGTTTATGAATAGAAAAAAAAAACAGAACGACTACAGAGTCTATTTTGCGAAGGTTGATGAAAATCAAATTGACACTGAGGCCATCATAGTGAAGCAGGCTGGATAAAACATAGAGGTTATAATCAAAGTAGACATTGCACAGTGTTGGACAACCCAGAAATAATTCAGACGCGAAGAAGAAGAAGAAGGACTTCCACAGACAACTGATTGAAGGCAGTAGTTTATTTTCCCAAGTATTCTGAATGCACAGAAAAGTTGTGAAATGAATGGTTGCAGTGGAGTAATGCTCCCAATTCCTTAATAGTAAGTAGTATCATAAGGACAAGAAGATGAAATATATCAAAGAGATGATGAGAAATATACTTTATCAATACAAACTGAATTTCGTCTTGAGACGTACTTTACAACGAAGAAGGGAGTTGTATACTTTTAAGATTATGGTACATAGTTGTACCGCCTTGCAGTTGAACTGACTAGTAATTGATGCACAATGTAATAACTGGAACTCACACACTCAGGGAAACTGGATTTATTTCTAGATTAGTGAACTTGTTCATTTGCTAAAGAGAATTGGTATGAAAGCCACAGTCATGTTAAACACATCAGCTTTACTCCCCGAACCATTATATGAATGCACTATATGATACTTGTGCTATTTTGTAGTGGTAGTAATAGTAATAACAACATCAGTAATAATGGTCTTTTCTTTAATCTGAAGTGTGTTTTGTTCCTTCTGTCCTTGTAATTATGTCAATTGTCTCTGCAGCAGTCATCCAAAATACCTGAATAATGTGAGTGTTCCAAAATGAATGTGTGCATTATTGAGTCAATGAAAATAATTGAAATATTTTAGTGATACTCTCTTTTATTTTGTTTTGTTTATTTGCAAAATATTCTTGTCTATCTTCTGTTTATTACAAAAGCAAAATAACCTGCTTTTTAAATGAACTAAATACACATTCAAAAAAAAGCCAGACGCATTCTGTTTCCATCTGTAACTAATAATGAAGACTCATATCATTAATATTTATGTGCACCAAGTGATTACTGATGACAAAGTAAGTTACTGGGCTTGGGACTATTACGTTCACTGTTAAGTGCATCGATAGTCCGTCAGTTGTAATCAGTAATATTTGGATGGCTGGTCTGTTTATGACTTCTGCACATTTTCTGCTATACGATCTCCTTATATCTGAGCAAAGAATGAGAACAAAATTCAATATTATATGTCTCATACTATGATGAATGACCGGACACCTGTGCGTCGGTGGCACAGTGGTTAGGACTCTCGCCGACCATGCATATGGTCCGGGGTTCGAGCCCACGCCAACGCACACCTGATATCTATGGTCGGCCTGCGAAATTTGGGCTACCGATATCCATGCTGACAATTCCATACTTGTACCAAAAATACGGTGTGGAATCAAGCTGTAATCAAAAATAAAAAAAAATTAATTAATAAGCGCCTAATCCATCACGTCGGTGGCACAGCGGTTAGCATGCTCACCGACCACGCACATGTCCCAGGGTTCGATCACTGCCCGACGAACTCCTTTAATTCACTTATCCGGTAATAAAAATGATAAAGAGGAAAAGTTGGCCACGAGGGTAGCAACCCCATCCCGTAAAAATAAACACCACCGCTACCGAAACTTCAAACCGCTAGCTTGAAGCCCTATGTTCCAGTGGGAACGTGAATGAAATGAATAATAATAAGTAAAATAAAAAATTGTGTAATATAATTTCAGCTAAGTATAAATGCGTCGTTCGAAGTGAAGCTCACTGAATCTGAAGAATAGGTGTGTGTGTGTGTGTGTTCTAACAAAAGAGCTGTGTTAAGTTAGGTGAATCGTATTTTCTTGACATACTCATCAATTATCAATAATGAATAATGAACCCACTCCTCGTATAGGGAATATTGTAATTATGCCATGGTGGAATGAAACGTGTGAATGATATGTTGCCTTAAAGCATAACTGCAAACTTCTTAGTAAAACTCAGTTCCATATGATAAAGATGAATGATTAGAAAATTTAGTGTAGGGGTGGCTACATTGAAAATGATTTTGATGGTTCAGATACAATTCCGTAACTAGAGATGATTAAATGCAGTGGTCAAAACTTTAGGATATCGAAGGGGAATGATAATTTTTGTGTAATAAATGCAGTGGAGAGATGATGATATGACACAGTGGGTACAATTCAAGTGATTGAAACTAAATCTTATGTGAAAATCAAACGAAATTCAGACAAAATTCGGAATGATTCTATCGAAATAAAGGAAAGAGTCACAAAGAGGGTATTTACCAGTGTAACTGATGTTGAACGACGGAGTCCTTGTGAACAGATAGATCGGGTCTTAGCCAGTTCGTTACTGCAGCCTCAGAAAACCATAGAGCACTTGTGATGCTTTATCTGATAATGATTTGAATTTTTCGGGAGTTTATCCTCGTTGTCCTGTGGTAATAACTGGAGTATGAAGCTAAGCTTACTGGGAAGAAGATTAACAAATGACTGTCGATATAGGATGATTGACTGCAGTTGGTCTTCTGCTTTTAAACTTGTGTATATTTTGTGCAAGATATCAACGAAAAATAGCCGGATTACCAATCTATTGCTAAATGCGGCGTTTCAGCTTTACGACACAAACATAACAACATTTTCAGTTCTACAGTTAGGAGAGATGCTCAGTCCTTCTCTGTTATGGATGGAAGATACTGTTGCGTGTGGGAAACTGCTTATTCAACATCATGCTTTCTCCTACGAAGGATACAGAAATATACCACAAGTCAAGATTTTCTGCGTAATTTACTGACTAAATAAATATATAATAGAAAAGATTTGTAACTCAGGTGGATCTTTTGGAATTGATAGTGTTCTCTGAGCTCCTTGGTTTAATTGCGGAGCTTTCATCGTCTTTCTGGACGACATCTTCAGCGCAGTATTTAGGATAAATAGAAAACGGTCAATAAATATCTAAAGATGCTTACCGGGAGACTCATGAAGAAATTTAAATCATTTCACTTTATCCTAAATACTGCGCTGAAGATGTCGTCCAGAAAGACGATGAACGCTCCGCAATTAAACCAAGGAGCTCAGAGAACACTATCAATTCTAAATAAATATATATTATGACTGTGACAAAGGTTACTGTCCGTGTCACCTGTCCCATTCCGAAGCTTATATACATATACGATGTACTGTGAAACTCCAGGATTAAGTAGAACTGAACTTTACATTTATTGTTCCTGTGAACTGGTTATATCTGTGAACTTTACATTTTCCGCTACTATTGTCTACAGGCAACAATGGACAATACTCCAGCTGGCGACATGCAAATACTAATGGGAGACATGAACGCCAAACTGGGACCAGACAATACAGGAAGGGAACTCATCATGGGTAGAGAAGCTCTCGGAGAAATGAATGAAAACGGAGAACTCTTCGCCGACTTCTGCGCCTTCAACGAACTAGTGATTGGTGGCAGTGTATACAAGCACAAAGATATCCACAAGGCTACATGGGTGTCACCAGACGGGCAAACCAAAAACCAAATCGACTTCATCTCAATCTCAAGGAAGTGGAGGCGCAGCCTACTGGACACAAAAGCAAGAAGAGGAGCAGACGTTGGCTCAGACCACTATCTCGTACAAGGGACAATCCAAATCAAATTAAAAGCTTTCAGGGAATCAGGAGCTGCAGATAGACCACAAGCCAAGTTCAACACTCAAAAGCTGAAGGACCAGGCTACAAAGGACATCTTCATTGCAAGCATAAAGGACAAAGCCGAGACACAAATCAACACTAGCGAAGAGGTCGGCGTCGAAAAGCACTGGAACAACTTGAAAACGGTGTGGAGCCAAACCTGCATAGAAATTCTAGGCAGAAAAAAGAGACAGGACAAACAGTGGCTCACTACGGACACTTGGAAACTAATAGAAGAGAGAAGGACAGTGAAGCAAAAGATTATCCAGTGCACTGACGAGCAACAAAAACAGGAGCTGAATGCAAGCTACAATACACTGAACAAAAGAGTGAAGAAGAGTGCCAGGGAAGACAAAAGAAAATATTATGAAACCATGGCAAACGAAGCAGAACAAGCTGCAGGCAAAGGAGACCTCGCCACACTCTACCAAACAACTAGGCACCTATCGGGCAAACGTTCGACACAGATTAAGCCAATAAAGGACGACAATGGAAAGTCAATCACCAAAGAGGTGGAACAGAGAAAGCACTGGGTTGAACACTTCAAAAGACTTCTAAATCGTCCGCCACCTACAACACGCCCAACAATACCAACAACGGAAGCAGAACTACCAGTGAACACTGACCCCCCGACGAAATCAGAAGTCCTGAATGCAATCAAGATGCTAAAAGCTGGGAAAACAGCAGGACCAGATGGAATCCCAGCAGAAGCTTTGAAAATAGACCCAGAGACAACAGCGGACTTGATGACACCTTCGCTGGAGAAGGTGTGGAAAGAGGGCAAAGTACCCGAGGATTGGAAGAACGGATACTTATTCAAACTTCCAAAGAAAGGAGACTTAAGTCAATGTAAAAACTGGCGTGGAATTATGCTTCTGTCCATTCCAAGCAAGATACTAAGTCGCATCATCCTGGAGAGAATCAAACAAGCCCTAGATGAAAAACTTCGTCCGGAACAGGCTGGATTCAGGAGAAACAAATCATGTATTGATCAAATCGCCACTCTACGGATCATCATTGAACAAAGCTTGGAATGGCAGTCACCTCTCTATCTCAACTTCATCGACTTTGAAAAGGCCTTCGACAGCGTCGATCGAGAGGTCATTTGGAAACTACTTCGCTACTACGGGGTCCCATCGACAATTATACATCTCATCCAACAGTTATACGACAATGCTGCATGCCAAGTAATCCACAACGGGAAACTTACGGAAGCCTTCGAAGTGAGGACGGGAGTGAGGCAAGGCTGTCTACTATCACCAATGATCTTCCTGATTGCAATTGATTGGATAATGCGACAGACAACGGCAACCAACGAGGGAACAGGCATAAAATGGACTGACACAAAAGACTTGGAGGATCTGGATTTCGCCGATGATATATGTCTGATTTCCCACAAACTGGAAGATATGCAAGTGAAAAGTAACAAGTTGGCAGAAGAAGCATCAAAGATAGGACTTCACGTGAACATAGATAAAACAGAGGTGATGAAGATTCCTGGCCAACATCAACAGCACCAACAACAACAGACAACAATCAGCCGACATAAATGGGAAGAACCTGAAAGAAACAACCTCCTTCACCTACCTGGGAAGCATCGTCTCAACTACAGGCGGAACTGACGAGGATATCAAAGCCAGAATCGGAAAAGCAAGACAAGCTTTCATTACTCTCAAATCTGTGTGGAGGTCAACAGCACTCAGCATCGAAAATAAGATCCGGATTTTCAACTCCAATGTGAAGTCAGTGCTACTATACGGATCAGAGACTTGGCGCGTCATAAAGAGCATCTCAAACAAACTTCAGACCTTCATCAACAGTTGTCTTCGCTCAATACTCAAGATCAGATGGCCAGAAAAGATCAGCAACAAAGATCTCTGGGAGCGAACCAATCAGGAACCGATTGTGAAACAAATAGGCAGGAAGAAATGGAGATGGATTGGCCACACGCTGAGGAAACCATCAAGTGACATCACTAGACAAGCGCTCGAGTGGAACCTGAAAGGGAGGCGGCGAGTTGGTCGTCAGTGCAAGGGTGACTTGGAGGAGGTCATGCGAGGAGGAGATGAAAGCATGTGGACAGACCTGGAGCGGGGTGAAAAAGTTGTCAGAAAACAGAAGGCAATGGAGGTGCGCAGCTGACGCCCTATGTTCCTCTAGGAACTAAAGGATATAATAATAATAATTCATCACTGGAAGAGAAATCATTCCTGAATCCTCAGTCTCGTACTCTGTGAATCTGAGCAGTGTTGAATGAGGCATCGGTGCCATCAGTTATCCAGTGACTTTCACCTAAGTATTGTAGGTTTACCAGGACATCGTTGGGAGTCACTGTGAGTATATGGTTTTCCTAACTTTTTTGTTTGGAGCAAATTCTCCTTAGCGGTTCAACAACGGTTTTAATATGATTTAGTTGTAACTACTGTGACTATTTCACCTTTGCACTTATATTAGTACTGAATATTTGTTTGACCCAGTTTCAAAGTCGTGTGATTACAACTGATATGATTATGAACAATATTAAATTTTGTTCAAAACGTCATCCAGTAAATAATATTGTTTCACTGTGTGATATATCTAATAAACAAACTAATATGGAATTACTTACTACCACAGTGCCCAAGTATTACACATATTTTGATGTTTGACCCAGTGTCCCACAATTCGCCCATATGACATCTTCCTCATTGCTTTATATCAATCTGACCGATATCATCAGGATGTCTGTTGATTGAGCATTCACGTCAAAACGAGGTATTCAGCAGTTCCCTGTTGTTTCTTGTGTCTGAAATCCCTACATTTTCCAGTCGAAATGGTGTCCTCAGTCGTTCACATACATTGATGCAAAGAGATGGCTGCCATGTCTTCGGACAACCACAGATGTTTTAGGAGCCTTTTAGTCAGATGAATTCTCAGTCAACAGAGATATCCATATTGATCAGATGTATCCAACAGCAGAAAAGACAGACTTCATACACATAAAAAGTGGAATACCAGGTCAAAGAAATAATCAGTACTAGTAAAACTGACCACCAGGTGACTGAAGTGACTTCCAGCTCACACAATTCAACTACATCAGGACTGTCTCCACCTCAACTACCACCACATTGCATAGTCCCAACTGACTGCACACTGAAATATATATATGGCATTCACATTCTCTGTAATCTTAGAAAAAATTAATAGGCTAACACTAATTTAATTTCTGTGAATGGTTGTTAAGTGTTAATATTCAATTAAACCATTTTGCTATAAAGTAACCAGAGGTGATAATTAGTTTTGCATTCCACCCACATTTATCGGTAATGCAAATGAATTATATGTTGATAGTTACAATTTCAAAGTTTAATTGATCCTATCGAAAATACTTTTTAGTTCAGAGGCGTTGGAAATGAAGCCACATGTCACAAGTGAGTAAAATAGAATCTAATAGATTTATGAGATTTCATTTGAACTCTTCACATTGAAGAATATACAAAAAGTGAAATATGAAATAGAAATTAGTGGGTAGGATGAAAATAAGTAAAATCGGATTGCATGAAACAAGAGATCGAGTGTGAAGATGTTAGTGCATAGATGTTCGATTGATTCAGTATCTCACAATGAACAACTCATATCCAGATGAAGAGTTAGGTAGGCTATCTGAAATAATTAAATGAGTAGTGAAAGGAATTAGCAATGAAGAGACTAAGATTTCATATGAATTTGTTTATTATGTATATATGAAATAACGTTCAGTGAAGAGTCTCCTTTCGGCTAAGTCATTCACTTAGCTGTACAATCACACTTGTCTATAATTATTGTGTGTGTGTGTGTGACTGTGTCTGTGTGTACATTTGGATTGTCAAACAAAAATAATAATTGTCAGCTCATGATGAAATCCTGAAACCAATCGAATCCCCACAAACCAACACTTGAAAAATAAAAATTACTTGGGATCGTTGTTTACGTCATGAAAATGTTTGAAAAATGTAATGAATAATCAAAATTGTAACTACGGTGGGGGAGAGGCTGAAGTATTGTGAAGTAAGTAAGTAGGCATTGAGAAGGGTTGAGAAATATGTAAGACACACAGGGAAACGGATGCTGGTGAAAGAGTATGGAGATACGTGTCCAGAATGAATTACGTAATAGATATGAAGAGTAAGTAAATAAAGCGTTGGTTAATGAGAACATGTTGCTAAGAGTAGCTACTCATCTGTGAATATTGAAAGAACACAAAAATATTATTTACAAAGTAGTAGAACTTGGAATTATACTCAAAGTAGAAGGAGTAATTGGAGGAGATTCACGGATGAGTAGCCACTCTTAGCAACATGTTCTCATTAACAAACGCTTTATTTACTTACTCTTCATATCTATTACGTAATTCATTCTGGTCACGTATCTCCATACTCTTTCACCAACATCCGTTTTCCTGTGTGTCTTACATATTTCTCAACCCTTCTCAATGCCTACTTACTTACTTCACAATACTTCAGCCTCTCCCCCACCGTAGTTACAATTTTGATTATTCATTACATTTTTCAAACATTTTCATGACGTAAACAATGATCCCAAGTAATTTTTATTTTTGTTTGACAATCCAAATGTACACACAGACACAGTCACACATAAAATAATTATAGATAAGTGTGATTGTAAGGCTATGTTAATGATTTTTTCGATAGTAGTCTGTTCACTGAACGTTTTTGTTCTAGGGTTGATGTCTTGATCGGTATTTTCTCTGGTTCATAATTTTATTCTAGGCAAAATTAAAGTAATTCCTCTCCTGAGATATGGCTTTCGTTTACATTAGTAATATTATTCAAAATATTCAAAATCACATAATTATCCACAACAATAATATTCTTTTAAATGAATTATAACTGGCAGTTGAATACATCAATGTCATATGAATCTGTCATTTTTAAAATTTTCGCTGACCTATTTATTGTATTCCATTTTGTTTATTGATTGAAAATACGCTTAAGCTTCTCTGCTTGTAGGATAAGATTAGTTTTTTAAAAAAAAAATCTAATTCGCATATTTGCTCATCAACAAGTACAGTACATCAAAGTTTTTCAGATTAACTCATGACAAACCAACGGCCAAAATGTATGTTAAATAATTGCGTAGAAAATTACAAATTACTCAGCTGTTTACACTTGATAATTTCTTGGTTTTCTTTTTGAGATAAGCGAAAATATCTTCATGCAGCACATGACACATTAAAAACAAATAAGAGGAAAATAAATACTACTCGACATTCCCTTCCTAAAATAGTGTCACTACTAAATGGTATAGACTGAAAATGTTTTTTTTTCAAGCTAGTTTAAAGGTTATGAATTATCCGATTATCTTATAGACCATATTATTCGACTTCACCTTTGCTGAATATAAACATTATGTAATCACACTGTTAAAAATTACCTTCCGAATGTATTCGGAAAGTGTGTGAAACAGACGTAGTTTTTTTTTTTGATTGGACACTGGTTAGTAACTAGTGTAACGTGTTTAGTCCTTTGTTTGGTGCAATATGGGCACTAATCTAGGTGGCTCGTCATCACGGTGCACTGTGAATTGTTGATATTAGACGGTTGAAAGCAATCGGCTCGAAGCCTTAGACCTTAGTTTCATAATTGTTGGACCTTGTCAGCAAGGCGTATTTTGCAACCTTGAAGGAACTCATGTCCTTTATGAAATTCAAATTCGGTTCACCCAGTTCTACAGTCTGAGACTTATCACTGAACAATTCAGGCTGGTGACTGACCTCCTGTGTAGGACTGCAATGGATACTTTTTTGGTAACTAGTCTCCGGTCAAAAAAAGTATCCAATACAGTCAGTCCTACACAGGTCAGTTGCGAGCTCGAATAGCTTAGTGATAACGTCTTCAACTGTAGCACTGGGTGACACGGGTTCGAATCTCAGAAGGGATACGAGTTTCTACCAACTAGCGCTAAACCTGGGTGAAGTAAGGCTCCGTGCCGATTGCCTGAAACCATCTTATAGACGTAGTTTTTGGCCAAACAACATGGAATGGTGACTACAGTTGATAGACTTGAATTCTTTCTGTATTGACTGAGATTTCTATTTCATTATCATTCATGGTCCTGTTAAATAACTCAACTAATAAACATGTCTTAATTCACAACCAGTTCACCTATAACAAGAAGTAAGTTTAATCGATCCATTTTTTTCTTTGGTTATCATCATAAACATGAATTCGTAAAAAACCCAGCATAGTAATGTTATCTTGTAATCGTGTTAGCAATACACTGGCAGGCTATAATACTGAAATCACTTTCAAAACAAAATCACTGAGTGCTGTTATATGACATGTATAGTAGTTGTTTTCACAAGTGCTAAATGGTGAAATTTAACGCATTCTAGATGGCTTTCAGAGCTCCAGTAAAGTTTCATAGAATGAATTACAAATCATACTTAACATTAGTAGAACTATGTACAATAAATTAACTAGCAGTTCACTCCGGTACATCAGTCAAAAAAGTCGGTACCGATAAGTCAGACAGGCAACTTAATTGTATCTCTTGCCAAATATGTCAGAAGAATGTGGACCTCCGATTTGCTGGACAATCAGATGTTCCTCTGGAAATGGATATCTTAACACTTTTCAGATGGATGAATAAGTATTTAGCCTGCTGGAGAGATCCCCACTCACAAACTGAATAATATATTAAATGTGAAGGAGACTAACCTATTGAGAAATATTCTTCTCAATGACACCGAAATTAGTATTTCCAATTCTCTCTATCGCCTACAAAGATAAACTGTTGCATTTGAGAGATTTCATTTCAGTCTAACAATTTTTATGAACTTGTGGAAAAGGTATGAGAGTTTTAAGAAAACATACATAAAGTAACAATCCTACATAACTGCAAAGTGGTAAGAGTTGACTGATTGGGAATGTCATGATTGAACACTTTCTGAACTCTGGTCACTTTGGCTCCAAAGGCTATATTCAGAGTTACGTGTACAATGAAAACACGAGACAGCCAGGTAGGCATGAGACCAGAAAGAGGGTGGATTGATCGTTTCTTCACCCTTCGACAGATTCTAGAACATAGGAATTCCTACCGGCGTCCAACAATTACTATATTTCTTGGCCAAAGGCGGGATTCCATTCTGTCGACCGAGAGGTACTCTGGCGATGCTTGGTCTTGGTGGGAATGCCGAGGAAATACATTGCATTGATCAAGGCACTCTGCTCAAACTCATGCAGTCAGCCAGGTGAGAGCTTACGGGGAATTATCATCTGAAATGGTGACGATTAGTGGTGTCCGTCGGAGGTGCCCAGTAATCCCCATTTCTATTCAATTTCACCATAGATGTACTAATTGGCTTAACCCTTACTCACTTCAGAGACTCAGGGATTGACTTCCTACCAGGGAATAATCTCATTGACTTAGAATATCCAGATGATATATTCCTTCTAGGCGAGGACGCTGACGAAATGCAGTCTTCTGAACACCCTGAGCTGCAATCTACGAATGTTTGGCATACGATTCGCTCCCGCCAAATATAAGATGATGTTACAGGACTGGACAACACTGACTTCTAGCTTAGAAATAGGGAGTTAATTGGTAGAGCACGTTGACCGCTTCACTTATTTGGGAAGTACCGTCAGCCAGTCCTCGTGGCTTGATCGCTGACGAAATCTCAGCACAAATACAGAATGCTCGTTCGGCATATGCCAGTTTACGCCGTCTCTGGCGTAGACGTTATATCCGGCTATCGACTAAAGGGCGGGTGTACTGCTCATCACTCCACTCCGTCCTCCTCTATGGCTGTGAGACCAGGCCATTGAGAGTGGAAGACATGAAAAGACTAGCTAGCTGTCTTCGATCATAGGTGCTTGCGCTCTATCTCCCGTGTGAAATGGTATAATAAGGTAAGCAATATTGAGGTGAGGCGTCGAGTGCTAGGTAAGGAGGGGAAATCAATCGACTAGGCTGTGAAATTACATCGACTAAGATGGTTACGACATGTGTTACGTATGCCTAGTCATCGCCTTCTTCGACAATCGGCAATGTTAGCTGACAACGGTCAGGCTGGAAAAGATCTAGTGGCGGTGGTGGTCAAACCAAAACATGACACCAGTCAATGAAATCTACAACAGTTAGTTTAAGCCAGTCACCTTGGAAGGTGCAGACTTCCTGTTTGGGGTCCTCGAGACGGTAAAAACCAATGGTTGGAACCATCGGTGATATGGCTCAAAATCGTTCTCAATGGCTGGTGCAGATGCATCCACTCCTTGTGACTTATGATTTCCAATGAAACTGTTTTGTTCTTCGTTATTACTCCGCCTTTGTCTCACACCTCTGTTTACTGTCTCTAGTATGCATTTCTTGTACTTTCTTCTCTTGCTTTGTGTGCTACATGGAGTGTGGCGACTTGAACTGCCGCACATCGGTGCAAAGTTGTATGTCGAATATAGACAGACACGAATGTGTCCTATAAAAATCTGCTGACGGATAGTCTGTCTGGATTCAACATAGAACTTGGCAACGAAGTGCACCAGTTCGAGTTTCCACTTCCAAATAGCACACAAAGGCAGACAAGAAGATGAGCGAAGAGAATCAATAGAGTTCGACAAGTATAAGAGCGAGACAGAATGGGTAATGGTAGAAAGGAATATGAAAGATTACCGAGACTGAATACATCTGCGCCGTTGACAACGATTTTGAGCCATGTCATCTATTGTCTCCAGCCATTGATTCCTAGAGTCCCGAGGGCCCCAACCCGGAAGTCTGCATCTCCCTACTTGACTCAGTTTAACTGTCAAGGATTTCATGGATTGATGCCGTGTCTTTGTTTGGCCACCATTTATTCTTTTCCAACCTGCACCTATATCAGCTAGTAATGCCCGTCGGGGGAGGCGGTGGTTAGGCATGCGCAGCATGTCACATAGCCATCTCAGTCTATGTAACTTTATAGCCCCGTCGATCGATTTTCCCTCTTTGCCCAACACTCTACGCCTAACGTCAACATTACTTACCTTGTTAAACCACCTAACGTGAGACAGGGATCGCAGACATCTATGATCGAAAGCGGTCAACTTTTCATGTCTTCAACGCGTATTGGCCATGTTTCAGAGCCATAGACAAGGACGGAGGGAACTGCTGGGAAGTAGAAACGTCCCTTGGTTGATAATCGGATGTCACGCCTACGCCAGAGATGGTGTAAGTTAGCGAAAGCAGCTCGACAGGTAGTCGAAATAACTAATCTAAAAGTATCATCAAGTCAATGTCGTTTACAACTTCAACCAGTAGCATAAATACGTGTAATATACTGAAATTAGCTAAACTCCGTTTTTATTATCCTTCTTTATCTGAATCATGGGTATGAGAAAGTTCTGAAGGGTCATTCTAAGGTCAATCGACTCACTGTTAAAATCACCTATAATTTAGATTTTTCTATATACCAAGCTAAAATACTAGACTTTCTTAACTTTTGAATTGTATCTCATATATCACCTCAATATGTTAATCAGAAATCGTTTGAGATACTAATAAAATAGTGCACAGATGAAGTGAACTCAGGGTGATCACATGTTGTACTGTTCTTCGCTAACAAAGTCTAATCATGTAACATAACTAGCATCAATTTATTTGAATGAAGAAAACACGAACACAGTCAAATTCGCTAAGGGTATCCGGTTGCAAGAAACATCAATTTCCGTTTTCCTAAACACAATCAATTTGGAACTGTGAACAGTTTGTCATCCAGTTTCAATGAGTATTTGTTTGACAATCTCTCATATTGATATCCTGATATTTCCCTGCATCTGATGTGAATGTAGTTTGCTGCAATTGTACAGGTGATGTTGACTTTTCTATAATATAGTTTTACTTGATTTTTTTTGGATAGGTGCAAACCAAGTAACTATTGAATTTTTCATTTTTACCATCCGAACTTATTATTAGTGATATTATCTCTTTTCGCAATATATGCCTCCACCTTTTTCATTTCACATACTCGTTATTTCATTATGAACCTCTCATTGCAGTCTTACTATCTCCTGTTTAAGACAGATCACTTTGTACTAGCCACTCACCTGACACCTTCGATAACCTTGAACTGATTTGTCAATTTTCCTACCCCACACTCTACAAATCTATTATGAATAATCACCGCCATTGTCTCCCGTTTTACAATATTTCTAATCGATTTCAGCCTAGCACGTTTGTCACACAAACACGACTATTCATTTTGACAACCCATGACCAATCTGTTATTCTACGTTAGAAATGTATCCACTGCATAACTGGCCTATATTGTAACGACCACAAATATTACATTTTATAATTGTAAGAACCTGAAGAGAAATTATTGAAAAGAATATTCTTCGTTCAGATTGACTTTTAATTCAAGCAGCATGTTTTTGTTATTATGCTGCAAAGCTCTTATTCCCAAACACAACCAAGCGGGTGCTTCAGTATTCTGAGAAAGACCAGTTACTAATCTTGGAAATTACTTATTGCGTGTATGAGTTTGAGCGTATTTATGCAAGCAAGTACATAGGTCGTACGGCAAATTGACTACCAGCTAGCTCGTGTGACTAAGCATTTGCCTAAAATAGCTGAGAAAAACTGAAGTCAAAGTGCTGAAATGTTCGATAACAAAGTGTATTATAGAATATGAATGTAATATTAATGCTGTCAAGTTATTTACCGTTGTCAGCAGAGAAATAAACAGAAAGACGCTTGCAACCGCAGAGGCTTCTGCTGTTCCCTGTTTGTGAAAGGAAATGTTAGAATCTTTTATTTTGTTAACTGCTATTATTATTACTATCTTAGTCTATTCCATCTTTGTGTTCCTATTGTCGCAATCAATCTTAACTCGTCTCACTATTATTAAATTTTCAGATCCTAACATTTCTAAGTCCACTGCCTGATAACCAATCGCTTACTGTAGTGATACAACTGAACTGCTATATATCAAATATATCCTATCATATTTCCAATTCCCCCTATATCCATTCCATCCCCTATCTAGCCACATGACTTATAAATATGTTCAGCTTTCGTGTATCATGATAGATTCGGTGTAGTCTATCCACAACTCACATATCCCCTAACATATATATGAAATTCACTCAGTTGATGGTACAACTCCTCCTTAATCGCAATCAGTCTACCGTCTACCAGTGCATACACAGATTAGGAAAACTCAACGCTTATCTGACTTATTCTTATATAAACTTCTGGCCTCACGACAGAAACGACTGTTAGTAGGGATGCAGTTGAGTGCTGCAGCTGCGGCTTTAGCGCTTAGTTTCACACCGACACCAGCTAACCGCGATCCGGTCACGATTGTTCATTGTTTAAGATGTATTAATGGTATTCTTTCCGTAGGAATGATGTCTAACAAGTATATAATCGTAAAGACTCTATGCTCGAAGAAAATGATGTCTTGGTGATGCAAGTATCACGTGTGCTAGTCAGAACACTAAATCTTAATCGCCAAGGGCACGAACGGCTAACCAACACTTATCTAACATTTCAGAAATATGAGTAAGACTAGGTTCGCGTGACAACCAAATCGCATGGTTAAACTGCAAACGGCGAAGCACCGAGTGCGGTGGTGGACGGCACACAGTCTTCAACTGAGTAGCAAAGCGTCAGATTCAGCTGTCTTTCTCACTTCCCCATTTCGCTTAGCCAATTGCACGTAACAAATTAAGAACTTTGTTAGAAAGAAAAACATAGTGTAAAAATAATTTATTCGTAATTAGAACTTAGCAAATCCGTGCACTCGATCATTTGGATAAAAACAGTATGTACAGGAACCCCTAAAACCTATGTACACTGGAAATTCTAAAGAGTATGATTTGTCAAGGTCATTTGCCGGTCTCAGGACTCATACACTGTACTGACGTGTCAACATTTGTGACTTCTTTCTTCTTTTTTTCTTTTTCTGCGTACCTATGTTTTTTATGCTTTCTGTGTTTCTTCAAATGCTTCTTATCAGGTATTTCAAAATCTGGACACAAGACACCACTAGCAGTGACCGAAACCTGGTTCGTTGCATCATTAGTGATTTGAACAAGATCCCTAGTATCGTTATTAATTTTAACTATGAAATAGGAATTACCTTTTCCCAGAATGCCTGTGTTTATGCTTCTTGTTTTTCTTCTCTTTCTTAGATATCATCACCTCAACCTCAGGAGCGAGTAATTCATGGCTAACTACATTGCTTATAGAGGAGCTTTCTACTAAACACTCATCTCCAGAAATAAGATTGTTATTATGACTCAGAGTAGGAGATTGTTTTGCCATTTCACCGGAGGATGTATCCTCATGGGACTTGATGTTTGGAGCTGGACTGGAATCCTCCGAATCGTCAGTTGGTCCAGATTTAACTAATTGTTTTGGAACTATGTCTCTTGGCAAGGAAGGATTCCTAGGTCCTAAAAACACTGTGGTTTAAGATTAAGAAAACTTACCGATTGACTCATTGTCAGAAACATCGTATTGAGGAACAATGGACGTAGGTGATCGGCTGTATTGAAGATAAAAAGGAAATGAATAGTAAGAATAAATGGATATGAAAATTTAGTAGTAATGTAAGACATGTAAGTAATGTTAAAGAACGGTAAACAGTACCTAAAAATGGTCTTTGAAAATATCAGCGAATTAAGGAAATAGTGTCAAGCGTATGTACAAGCATCAGTGCAGTCATTCGGAGAGAAGCTAATTCAAATGGACGGGTGATGAATATAAGTACGTATTATGAGGACTAGAAACAAGATTTTAAATTAACAAAAATACAAAATACTTTGCATAACAAATACACATAATACACAGCACAAGACATTTCAGTTACGTCTTGCAAGCTTTCAGTATAAACCAAACACAATATTAATCCCAACACTTTAATTCGCCACATCTCACATCAATAAGTAAAAACTGAAGGCAATGAAGCAAATAAAACAATAGTGATTATGTTACAACGGATCGTATGCCAGAAGACAAAAAATACAGGCGACATTGTAATTTAAATAAATGTAACGGGGATACCCTAATATCCCATTACTAAAACCCCTCAGTAACATCAACAACAAAAGCACATTCTACTATGCATCCTAGGTCAAAAAAAACAAAATAAACGAAGAAAGTTAATTCTTTCACAATGCGTTATCCGCTATTTAAGCAACAAGAGTAAAATCTGTGAAATGTTTGAATATAAAAATTGGTAATAAAACGGATGTACATCTGAAACTGCTAACCCAAAGCCAATGACTACGAACAAAGAATTTCTGGGCAACGCAATGTAACAAAAACAAAAGGTGAAAGACATACATCAATTGTTTTTGACTCACTACAAACTACTACACTTGTTTATTTTAAATAGAAACGGTCAAAAGAAGTGCTACCGCGAAATTATGATAGATGTAGGCTCCACAACAGGTCCTCAAATACGTCACTGTAAACTTCCATTTAGTCACACATCATTTTACACTAACACGTGGATTTAACGAAATAAAATGTTACAAACCGGTGGTAATCTAATCTAGTTATGAGCAATTAGCATTAGAAAGTATCCAAATAAGGGAATAGGCATATATTTGGACTGGGAGAACAGCGCTAATGGCAGAGGTCTACCTACTTCATGAAAATCTTTGTTCCTTTAATAGCGGTGATAAAAATGAAAATATTATGCTCTACTATTTTAATAAGACTCGGCGTTCGTTCGCTAACTTATGCTAAAAAAAATCTAACGGAATGGTTGTGAAGATTTAAGCAATGAAAAGTGAAGTGTTTGTTCAATTTCAATTACCCTGAAACAGATCATTCAGACGTAGAGTCACACTTACCATATGAGGGGGCAAGACGCTACCTTGTTGCCTAGATTGAAGTAGGTGGAGAGGAAAACCGAGTGCTTAAGCCGATGAGCCACATCTTTAAAAGTGCAGTGAAACATTTCAATAAACTACAGTCACGCTACTGAGTGCTAACAAAAATGTGATTCTTACTTATAGATGGGAACAGGAAGTTTCAAAATTACAACACTATGAAATATAAACAAAGACAAGCAAAAATGAAAGTGTGCTTCATCGTGTCGGTGAAATTCGTGACAACTAATTTCATTAAGTTGATGGCGAAGATGCCACCAAAGTTGATAACGAAATATCGAAGCTCATCTAACATAACAAGCTTCTACCACTCTGTTTTGACTGTAGGACAGTGACTGATACCTAGACACTTCTAATGAACGGGTACAGATCATTATGCGAACACGTGTATTCAAAATAACTATGGTAAAATAAGGATTATTCCGATTAGTTCACTGTCTCTAGAGCACCAGCACCGAAATTACAGTAAGTGAATGTAAAACAAGTGAACAATAGAAGTATCCCCATAAGTACCACAGTCGGGTAGAAATTTGTCATGAAAGCCGAAGATATTGATCAGTAAACGGCCGACTAAACTCCTTAAGTTAAGCAAAGACTAATACATCTAAGAATCACCCAAATTCATAAGCTATATTGATTTTTGTGGGGCGCGTGGACAATTTACTAGACAGGAGTAAGACTAGCTAAATCCACCTCATAGTGACGTTCATGATCAGGATACTTCTTGTAATAACCAAAAGACTGAACCTAGCGTTTTGAGATTACCGAAATTACAGTAATTAGTATTAAAAGCACCAAATGCTAGTTACTTGATATAACCGATGCACTGGCATACAGCCCGAACCCACTAATTAATCAAACATTTTAGTCTGGTCGAATATTTCACAGCCACAATCTATGACAGTATTTTGCTGAGGTTAAGAACTGCCACAATTCATAACGCTTCAGCGTGACTACGCTGAATTAACGTACCTGACCTCTATAACAATACAAGCCATGCAATCTCCGTCAGTCATCAGCTGTGACATACTATGAAATTCGATTCCAATTGGTCCGCTTGACCGTTAATTGTGATAAAGACGTCAGGGCAACCAACTGATGTATGCAACCACGGAAAAAGCTATGATTTAAACCAGGCATAAACAAATATTATTGTTTTTCAACAGTCCTATGAGCACAGTAACGATTTTCTTCCCTAAGAAATCGTATGAAACAATTTGATGGTACGAATCAATGATTTGAGATGCTCAGACACATACCTCAAAATAGCACGGATGGGATTATGCCAATTTCAATATTTCCAAAAAATTATTATTTTGAACCCCTTCATTAAATACTATATTTCTGTGAACATCGTTCCGTACATTTTTCAGATATACATTAAATTCCAAAAATGACTAAACCCAGTGTAAAGTTTTGCAGAGTGTAAACTGACTTGTCTGTTATCAAATATTATCAGCTAGTTCTCTTAATGATATACACTATGCTCATCGAATATGTTATGAAAGCAAGAAAACCAAAAAGAGAAGAAAACTAACCAGATACTTCTTAGAAATAAAAAGAAATTTATTTACCACTACATACCTTGTTTTACGTCTTGGTAAGATTTCATCATAGTCGTCACTGATGATATGTGGCTCCCGACATCTGCGCGCATCCAAGGCTTCGTGAGTGACCGGAGAGACACTACTACTTCGATCCTTGTATTCATGCCAACTATCTCCACCTGTAGGGGAGTGTCTAGAAGACTGTCTGGACCGACGTTCAGGACTATGCGGGTAGTCCCTTGAACGATAACGCCTCCGACCACTGTCTTGGATGTATGTAGGACGATAATGATAACGATGTGTATCGCTCCTATCACGGTGTGAATCATAATCATCAGCGTGACGATGTCGACACCGACTTCGTTCAGCTTCATAGTCTAAGGGTGAGCGATGTCGATATCGCCTCTCCCGGTCACCACGATGGTGACGTGCGGTATCTCCACGCCGCCGATCAGTCCGATATGCATAGCCAGGGCTACGGGAACGAGATCGGTGACGATGCCTATAAATCAAATTTGTTTTAATAAAATATTGAAAAATAAAGAAAACAAACTGCTATGTAGAACCGTTGAGTACACACCAGTTAAGCAAGATAGCAGTACACACAACATCTCATCAAAACAATGAAGAATGATCATTCAGACAACCACATATTTGTGTACAAGATCAAGGGTACCAAAGTGAATAAAGCATACAACTTAGTAGTGAATAATATGAGCTATATATTAATCAACCCATCAAAAGTAATTACTGCCACAATTTATTGTGAAAAAATCAGACCACTTTTGCTGTTTGACAACCACAATTGTATGTTTAGATTTCTTCAGACAGAAGCTTAAAACTTTCCTTGTGTGAAAAAGATATCCTAGCAAACAAAGTTCTACTTACTAAAACCTCACCTTCCAGTGAAAGCAATCCTATTAAAACAAAGAATTTTAATCGCCATCTAGTTTCCACCACAAGACCAGGGGTCCTCAAACCAGAATGGTTAACCACGCAACTTTCCTTTATTAGTCGGCCTTTTTAATATGCTGCATATGAACAACACCAACTTCCTTAACTTCAGAGTAAAAGAACCCTACTACTGGAAGTCTTTGTGCTTGTTTCAAAATATTAATTCCCGAATAGCCTTACAACAATCCATACTGTCTGGCTAAAGCACACTAGCGGACACTTGATGTGAACTTAGCACCTTCATAACAAGCACTTTCAAATACAAAATAAATGTTTTGATAAAAAAAAACCTAACTTTTAGGTAGTTGTGTACTCTGAACTGGATGGTTTCATTGTGAATTAAACGCTTAGAGTGTTAAGAAAGACAATGAAAGCTCCACAATTAAACTTCCCAGTTCAAAGAACACAGCTACGCCAAAAACATTTAACTGAACTACAAATCCTCCATTACTTTAAGGGCTTTTTCATGCCCAGTAACGAATTTTCACGTAGCTGGAGTTAAGAGGTTCAACAGTTAAAGAAATCAGATTGTATAACAGCCTAAAATAAACAAACGACCGCAGATTTAAATTGGTTTACCTTCTACGAGCTGAATGGAGGACTTCCATTTTCAACCGATAGAACTCTTCTTTTGAAAGCATTTTGTGTCCATTTAGAGTTTCAACCGGAACGGATATAGCTGAATGCATCGTACCAGTGACAGACTGCCCAGGTACTAACCCAAAGGCTACCTGATTATTATTGACTTGTAGTACT
The DNA here is from genome assembly GCA_944472135.2 of Trichobilharzia regenti. Lineage (NCBI taxonomy): Eukaryota > Metazoa > Platyhelminthes > Trematoda > Strigeidida > Schistosomatidae > Trichobilharzia > Trichobilharzia regenti. Next base: position 129,201,881 of record OX235270.1, read on the forward strand.
GGACCAACTAACCCTGCACCCTGAGCGGCTGACACAGCTAAAGCTTTCTCAGCTGTCCAGCCAGGACCGCCAACAAGCGATCCGTAAGAGGCTGGTAACACGGTGGATTGAGTAGCCAATGGAGCCTGTAAGTCATCTAACCGTATACTATAAAGCGCATTAAAAAGAGGATTGTCAACACCATTAACATCTGGGAGTAAATTGGGCATGATAGTGGCAGGACTAGTATAACTTAAACAAGGAATTTGTGTGTTTGAAAGACAAGTAGTGGGCAACAGATTTTGTCTGTTGGTTCCCACCAAAGTGGTACAAGGAGAACTTGTGACCACAGTAGCATTTGTATTGTTGGTTTTAACAGAAGAATCAGTTAATTCAGAAACACGGACAGAAGGAAAAGATGAAACAACAGAAGTAGACAATGTCACAGAGTTTGTGGTTTTGGGTATTTCTGAGGATGGGATTAAAGACAAAGGGGTAGGTTCGTTTTTAACAACTGAATTGCATCCCGAAGAATTTGGTTGAGTCTTCACTGGATTCTGGAGTTGATTTAATTCTGTCTTTGTTGATTTGGCCGAATTGAGGTTGGCTGTTGCTTGCTTCGGTTTCAGCACCCGACGGCAGTTTACAAAAGCCTGAAACCAAGGAGACATTAAAACTAGATATCTTACCTTCTCATTTTCATTAATTTTCGGTATATCGACGGGAAGACGTACATCTGCTGCTACCACTTTCGTCTCGTCCGCCAGCCAATCACGGACTAAACTTCGTATAAGAGCATTTTCGAAGACACTTGATTCCTGGTCTGCAAGTACTTCTCCACAATTAGGGCATTTATGGGAACCCAGAACTTGAGAATCAAATACATGACCCATGATGCATTCGTTACAAAAAGTTGTCCCACAACATGATACTAGAACGGCATCACTAAATAACTTGTTGCACAGTGGACAAGTAAGCTGCTTCGGAGGAATCTTTTCTTGAGGTACATAGGGTGGATTTTCTTCTACGGAGAAAGGTCGTTTGTCCTTTTTACCCTGAGCATATGCCTCCCTGAAATTCGATTTGATTATACAAGAAGGCCACTTACGCATCTTTGATAGGTACCATGTATTTTCCAGATTTCCCCAAGTAAGCACCAGGGGTTCCAGCCTCGACCTCCAGAAGGAAATCTTGCGGAATACCTGTTGGGCGTTTTACTGACTTTGCATCCAAAATCTTTCCCGTTTTATCCCGCACACCAGGGCAATTATGAATCCAGTGTCCCGGTTGATTGCACTTGTGACAGACATAAGCTACCGGAGGTACTCCATATGGTTTCGCTCGGACAGTGAAACTAAAAAGATGAATTTTAGTATACTTAGTTACTTTGATTCCGAATAGACCTCTGAAGATCTCTCCATCATGATTTTGATCTTCTCCTCTTCTGGAAGATCTGAATCTGCTAAATTAAGATGCTAAGAAGGTGAGTGCTATTCAACGAACATACCTTGGAACTATGTGAAGCTTCGGACGTTACTGACTGCTAGGGAAAATAACAAGAAAACGGCGAATTACTACTGTGAAGTGAAAAGTTTACATAAAAAGGAACAAAATAATCATGAATGGTAAAGCTTCCGACCATACTCCTTTTATCATCTGAACGCCTGCTGAGTAGGTTCCTACACAAAAGTTGTTTTCAGAATTAAGTGGTCGAAAAGCACCTTGTCCATTAGCCGCCTTCGCCAACACAACACGCTGGCTAATTGATGAATCTACGATTTATTTGCAGACATGCAACTGTTTAAATTGCCATGCTGCTAGAAAGCACAACGGTAAATATATACGACTTTGAATGGAGGAAGTAATGTGGGATAATTTATAAGATCATCGGATAATTCATAACCTTTAAACTAGCTTGAAAAAAAAAACATTTTCAGTCTATACCATTTAGTAGTGACACTATTTTAGGAAGGGAATGTCGAGTAGTATTTATTTTCCTCTTATTTGTTTTAATGTGTCATGTGCTGCATGAAGATATTTTCGCTTATCTCAAAAAAGAAAACCAAGAAATTATCAAGTGTAAACAGCTGAGTAATTTGTAATTTTCTACGCAATTATTTAACATACATTTTGGCCGTTGGTTTGTCATGAGTTAATCTGAAAAACTTTGATGTACTGTACTTGTTGATGAGCAAATATGCGAATAAGATTTTTTTTTAAAAACTAATCTTATCCTACAAGCAGAGAAGCTTAAGCGTATTTTCAATCAATAAACAAAATGGAATACAATAAATAGGTCAGCGGTGACTAGGCATACGTAACACATGTCGTAACCATCTTAGTCGATGTAATTTCACAGCCTAGTCGATTGATTTCCCCTCCTTACCTAGCACTCGACGCCTCACCTCAATATTGCTTACCTTATTATACCATTTCACACGGGAGATAGAGCGCAAGCACCTATGATCGAAGACAGCTAGCTAGTCTTTTCATGTCTTCCACTCTCAATGGCCTGGTCTCACAGCCATAGAGGAGGACGGAGTGGAGTGATGAGCAGTACACCCGCCCTTTAGTCGATAGCCGGATATAACGTCTACGCCAGAGACGGCGTAAACTGGCATATGCCGAACGAGCATTCTGTATTTGTGCTGAGATTTCGTCAGCGATCAAGCCACGAGGACTGGCTGACGGTACTTCCCAAATAAGTGAAGCGGTCAACGTGCTCTACCACTTAACTCCCCATTTCTAAGCTAGGAGTCAGTGTAGTCCTTGGTAGCAAGTCAATTCCTGAGTTGCTGGGTATCCCCGACGGACACCACTAATCGTCACCATTTCAGATGACAATTCCCCGTAAGCTCTCACCTGGCTGACTGCATGAGTTTGAGTAGAGTGCCTTGATCAATGCAATGTATTTCCTCGGCATTCCCACCAAGACCAAGCATCGCCAGAGTACCTCTCGGTCGACAGAATGGAATCCCGCCTTTGGCCAAGAAATATAGTAATTGTTGGACGCCGGTAGGAATTCCTATGTTCTAGAATCTGTCGAAGGGTGAAGAAACGATCAATCCACCCTCTTTCTGGTCTAAAGGCTCTCTCGTGTTTGTGCCTCCCGAGCACCACTTAATCTACGCAATATTATTGAACCATCGTAATTAAATGCCTCTGGGATCATTCTTTCGGATCCCGCTGCTTCGCCTCGTTTCAGATTAGTGACGGCCTTAGTAACCTCAGTTAGCGACGGAGGACCTGTGTCAATGTCCTATTCAGGGAGGCGTTGGATGTTCGGCAGGCTAAGCGTGGCTGTAGGCCAATCAGACTGCTCCTCATCATAGTAATCTTTTCAGAGTTCTAGCCGTCTGTTCTGGGAGCTAATTATTATGCCATTTTTCTCAGAGATTGTTTCACTTATCATTTGCCTTTCACCACCTGTTTCCCTGATATGCCTAAATAGTTGTCTGGTGTTACCAATCGCTGAGGCCTTTTCCATCTCTTTCGATTTTGTCGCCCACCACTGTTCACGGTCGTTAGTAAGGCCTCTTGTTAGTTTTCGTTTGAGTAGCTTTCGCTGCTCATCATAATAGGAGCTAGCCGGAATCAGTCTTGCATCAATCAGTTCAGATGAGGAAGTAGAAATCCACTAGCTCTTACTTAATTTCGGTCTTAAGGTTATTAGCAGATTTTACAGCTGTTTTCATCCAACTGTGTGTTGTGCCAGTCTAGCTAAGAAGTCCTGCGGTCGACCTCAGACACTCGTTTAGCTATTTCTTCCTTAAATAGGGACTCAGTGTCTCGATCTAGTTGGGGACGTAACTGTTTCGCTGCCAACAACTTTTAATGCTCGTTTAGTCGTAAGCGTAAACGTTCGCAAACCAGAGCGTGATCAGAGTCTACGCCCGTGTTTCAGGAGGAGCAAAACTCTTCTACTGACACTAGCCAACGATACCCTTTGGCTATGTGGTCTATCTGAGTCCATCCTTGATTTGGTGATGGAGGTCACCAGGCTACGCAATGTCTCTCTTTGTGTTTTAAGTTAGTGCTGACTAGGAACAAATGACTATCTGAGCAGAACTGTAGAAGACGATCACTATTGTCGTTTCGTCGACAGGGAGCTCTATACATGTCACCTGCATACTCCTCAGACTGGCACAACTTCCCTACTTGGGCATTGAAGTCGCCTGCTAAAACAGCTATATCTGAACGTTTTGCTTTTTGCAGCAAATTAAACAGTTTTAGGTAGAAGTCATCCTTTAGTTCATCCGAACTGCAGTCTGTTGGGGCATAAGCGGAGACTGCGAAAAGGCAACGACGGGTAGCGCCGTCTTTCGTTCTTTTAACGGACCCATTCAGACGGTCCGCGCACATACGACTTTCTAATACCTACTGGGATCCAGTCAAGTATTAAAGTAGAATACTGAACTAAACCTCACTGACTCTAAGATAGCAGACTTGATTTGATATGGAATAACCTGTCGTAGGGTTTCCCAAAAACTTTTGACGTGTATATACATAGATATACATATGTGATTTACGACATAGCATACACTGACGTTAGTTGTAACCACCGCTACTTGAGAGCCAGTTAAAGTGACAAACTGAATTTATCATCCACACTAAGTCTGCCAATGTATCTTTCTGAAGAATAAGATAAAATAAATCTAAAGAACCCAACCACGAAGGTAGAGATGAAACACCAATGAGCATTTTAAAATCAACCACCAATGAATTTTAGGCGCAAACAATACGGATTCCTTAATGTATCTGTCACAAATATACCAGTAATAAATACAGTACACAGTGCATACTCCACGACTTAAATTAATGTATTCGCGAGTATAAATATAGGGTGAGACAGAATCATGCTTTATCAGCACTATATTGTACTTGAGTAACATAACTATGCATATACACTTCAAGGGACTTTTATAGACTGTAAGCTAGGACAACTGACCCGTCGGTGATCTGGACAGTTATACAGGCCAAGTGAAAACCTCACAAAAATGTTAGTGCTTCGCAGGGGACCGAACGTTTCAAACAAATAAACTTAAGACTAACATTGTGATTATTAGGAATGCATGACTTAGATGCTCCAAATATAAGGGAATTAGTGGGCCGATGACTAACAAACCGAGTGTCAAAAGACTGCACAAGGATGTGCACATCAGAGCTGATGACAAGAATATATTTTTGAATAATGCATATCAAACAAAACTACATGAGCACAGAATTCCCCAGGTACTAGTACAAACTAACGCAGGTACGGACTACTACAAAAAAAATCCCCATACAGCTCCGGGAACAGCTTTTATTTTGGGCTACATCACATGAACAGTTGCTGCGGTAGTTCAACGGTAGAATGTCCACCGACTACGCACCAAAGTTTGACTTCCGGCTGAAGCAGTCACAGACCTCACTTAGCTGTTAGTGAATGTTGGGAGGAAGGCCAGCTACCCCATCCCGTAAACATTAATCACTACTGAAACTCAGAAAGCCCACCACAGGGCGATCGGAAACAATTACCCAACAATTCAAATGACTCAAAAGGTAATATGAAAAGCATCATCCTCCACGAACTTACATTCTTTTGTAATTCATTCCAAGTCAGATCTTCCGGACCACTAAACATCAGTTTACTAAAATCAATTGATGTGAACTTACGCAACCTTCTTCCTCATACTTTCTGTGGTCAATCTAGGAACCCGTCGAACAACGATATTGGAGTACTTTGGGATCAATTCATCGTCTTTCGTATAAACTACAGCATATTACATACATGTTAGATGGTACCTTTTCCAGTGACGTCTTCCAACTTAAGATCAAAGTCTGTTGAGTACAAACAGCATCTAGCTCGTATGGCATTTTTGAGATCCTTCACAGATATAGAAGACCCATCGAAGGAAACAGAATCTGTCTTTACATTTGCCTTGAACTTGAAGTAGACAATCGAGGACATTCCGACAACTGTATGGGACAGAAACTGCGAGCGGTAACATTCAGTAAAACACACCTTCAATATTCAATATATGTAAACGTCAGTATTAGGGACATTAGTTTGTAGTGCGTTAAAATAACACCCGGTTCATCTCGAAAACAATTGCAGGATTAAGTAAAAATCTAAAGAGGGCTAATAGAAAGTTTCATATTAGTTCATGTTTATTACCGACAGATGACTTTAGCTCGTGAAAAAAGTAACTGTTTTTCTGGTTCACTTCTTGAGTCTTGCGCCTTTTAACTGTGGTACCAGCTAGACCTATCCTTGCAGGACAAAGACTAAGATATAGTAAATGCGTAGTTTTAATGGCGCACCAAAATAAAACTGTCTAAAAAACAGAGAAGTGCGTCGGTGGCATAGCGGTTACGACGCTCGCCGACCATGCATATGGTGCGAGGTTCGATACCCGGCCAGCGCACTCCTTTACCTCACTGAGCCGGAAATAATGCTGCTAAAGAGGAAAGGTTGGGCATGAGGCTAGCAACCCCATCCTGTAGAAGTTAACACTGCTACAGAAACTTCAAGCCACTAGCTTGGAGCCCTATTTTCCACTGGGAACGTGAAGGAAAAAAAACAGAGAGCAGATAGAAATATCTAAACACCGAGTAGATAAACTTCAAGTTGGCCTCTGGGCGTTTAACGTGTTGTATGTTTTGTTCTAACCGGTATGAGTTTGGGAAGGCTCCAATGCCGTTTCGCACATTGCCATTATTAGCCAGATACTTTTACAAACACCTCCCTCAAAAATAATACTTCCGAAGGTTATGAAATTTTTTGAAGGTTCTGTCAGTTGTACTTACAGGGTGGACAACATAGGAGGTGAGCGAATACCAGAAGATAAAATATTTAGTAAAGCAGATCAAGTATCATGTGATCATACATAATTTGTGAAAATAAATACGATTTTTTGCCATACCTAGTTCTATGTTTGCCGTCTTTCAGTGACCTGTACATTCATAGAAAAAATAGTGCTATGCTTTCGTATTCACATTGCATTTAAGATGAAACTTAACTATGGTGTTCCCAGTTGTTTCTCACTACACCTTACTTCCCATCAAAGGTTGAGAACGACTCTCCTGCGAGGATGCAGTAACTCTCCTACACATACGAAACCTGGTCAAAAATACCATGTGATCGTGGGTCGGCTCAGCTTGCTGTGAGGTATATCTAGTCAAGGGAAACTAGTTTGAACTCTGCCATTTTAAGATCGTTTCAACCAACCAGATTCAACAAGTGGCATGGACGAATCGAAGAAAGTGCAATAATTGTTTACACATTCGAATCATGGTAACATTTGTGATGCCGAATGACTTGCCACAAGAAGCAGTAGGATTCAGTTTTAATTATGCATCCCACGAATAGCTGTCGTTACAGATATGAGTCTAGTCAGTTTACGGAATCCTAATAACATTTCATAACTACCTCTTGGGGGAGCTGGAATAAAGGATGATGTCAATGTAGTTGAAGATTGAACGATCAATTCATGGTTGTTTGCTCAAAACCAACTTCCCCAATTTTCGCGGAGGCATCAATACGACAGTCATCGTCTCATCGGTCGCTGTTCAGAAAGAAGTCAGGTCAAAACCGTCAGAAGTAATATTGTGATTTATTATTGTAATATTTGTTCACAGACCTTAGTCATACGTGATTTATATGTTGGTGTAACAACAAAGAATCCTCGAGTCACCAATTGGTGTTTTGGTTCTTTCGTCCGTTATTACTAAGCGTTTCTGAGAAACTTCAAGCGACAGCGTGAGCCCGAGCGTAGCAAGAGCTGGGCATTAACGGTTTACGAGACATGGCTGACAGATGACTTCAGTGGATCACACGTATGGACTCAAGTTTAAACATTTTTCAGCTCCGCTTTTGGAATTTATCGCTGATCCCGGTAGATTTACATCATGACTGATGTGAATACTGGCATCAGTTTACAAATTTCTCGTAGAACCGCCAGTTGCTGAGACGTATTGATCAGCATTATCGACTAATTGGAGATCGAACTGACGTAACCTCCGGTAACATCTCATAGTCTTCGATGCAGGTAAGGTAAGGAAAGGAAAGGTAGACACAAATTATAGGATTTTTCCACTCACGAATCCCCACAATGTCTGTCAATGGACGTGAACATTGAACGTTTGTTCATTGTAACTGGTAGCCATTGGTGGACAGCTCGAAGGCGCGAATGGTTCAATCGTGTACAAGTTCGATTAAGATGAACAGAAACGAATAAAAATACATTATATTTCGTATATAACATTTGTATATATATTTGCAATATGACCTTCAAACGAGTGCTGGTGTTTTGGAGTTGAAGTCGAGAAAAGTACATAGTAATTATCTTCGTAACAATAGCAACTTGGGGTTAAGTTTCCTTGACAACGTCCGAAGCAAAGATATAATCAAGCATTCATACCATTTAGGATTATGCGTTAGCTATGCGTTAGCAGATGCAATACACATCAGAATTTCCTGTCAACACTGGGATCGACGAAGTAATTGTCTAAATGAGTTACTTGTGTGGCAAAAGGCTACAATTGATGATATTAATGGCAAACAGGCCAAGTCAAGCTTACGCCTAGCAAAACATCACAAAATAGACGTAAGTTGTAGTGGTATGTATCTTCGGCTACACTAAGGTAGCGAACACAGATGGAGCACGTAAGAACTGGTTTGAGAATGGATTAAAGCTCGTTTTAACTAGTGCTAATTGTGAGTGTGAGAGCGCCAAAAATGTAATCCATGTTCACAGGACCACTTAATCAGTATAAGCATAGGGTCTTGGCAGTACACATCATTTTCTAGATGTCTATACTGTAACGCTCCACAAGTCCCTCCCATGAAAAACATTCCTAGTTCTATGTTTTATTTATTTCATCCTTTATGTTCCCAGAGGAACACAGGGCTTTAACCTAGAGCTGTAAGGTCTCTGCAAGAGCACTTTTTACTTTTAGGGGATGGGGCTGCTAGCCTCAAGCTCAACCTTCACTCTTTACCAGTCGTATTACTGGCTTAGTGACGTGGAGGAATGCGCTGCCAAGCGGTCGAACCCTGGAACACATGTGTTGTTAGCATGCATTCTACCGCCACACCCAGTCCTATATATCCGGCGATGATAACTATCATGCAATAATACCGAGTAGAATACTCGTTAGCAGGTCAGTGTATTGATTACTACCTTGAGACTTAGACTTGGAGTTCTCCCACCTGACATGCACAAGTAGAGAATTGTAATACTCAAAACCAGTGGAGGTGTGTTTCGTTGAAATATGAATTATTGCGGTAGAAAACACTAGTCAAAGTTCCAAGTTCCACTAAAGATCACCGAAACAACATAAGAACTGCACTTGCTTTTATTTTACTCGCAAACAATATCGATAATCGGTTAGCAATTACTGAGATTGGTTTGTTCTTCGGTAACGCCACCTGAAAATACTCAAACCTGCTAGATCTAGGATTATGCCGCTTTAACTGCCAGTGGGTTATTGGCGAACAAATTAAATCATACATGATTCTATTCAACTAATTTGTCTATCCCTTATGTACACATGCTGTTTTTGAATTTTTAAGGGATACAATTCATTCTTCAGCGGTAGACTCAGGAGCAAAACGTGCGCATAGGTATAGGTAGGTAGGTTCAACATTTTCAATGGTCGCCTATACAGAACTTAATATTTCGCCTTATGATTATTGTATTTCTGGCCTGGATGTATGCTTGGTTCTGTGGTCCGCAATTCGTACTGGTCGCAGATGGTGGCATTTATTTACGCGATCGAAAAATATTTCATACCAAGGTCTGTTGTCTTGCCCAGGCTTGAACCAAAGTGAACGAATATATATGCATAAAGTAGGATTATCAAGTCTGCACCAATATGATTTGAAAGTAAGTTCGCAACTTTCCCTCCAATTACACACGCAGATTGAACAATGCTGGAGCTTACTTTCGATTCTCACCAATATGACGGCAGACAGAATGTCAATAGGAAGGCCACTGTTTATACAGACTGTAGGTAAGCCTTTGCGAACAATCATATCAATTTTAGTCACATGGTTTCACAGTTTGTCTTACATACATTATCTCTCTTTTTGGCTCTCCACATTCTTTATTGTTTGTTGCCACTCTCCATATTTCCAGTACAGGCAGTGCGCCATTCCGATTGAACGTGTACAGCGTTGAATCGATAAAACAGCTTCACTGGTCAACCTCTCTCTACACCCTATTTTGTGATTACATGCGAGTAAACACAGTGTAATGTCTGAGTTTTATTCTAGGTTGTCTAACTTATCGGCGTCAATTATTCTAGGTGTTGCTAAATTTTTATGTTCCAAAATTCTAACTAACCCCAATCTACTGGTTTTAGCTATTTAATTGATCCCACTAAGAGCCATTAAATGGTATGTAATCCCAAAATAGGGTGTAGAGAGAGGTTGACCAGTGAAGCTGTTTTATCGATTCAACGCTGTACACGTTCAATCGGAATGGCGCACTGCCTGTACTGGAAATATGGAGAGTGGCAACAAACAATAAAGAATGTGGAGAGCCAAAAAGAGAGATAATGTATGTAAGACAAACTGTGAAACCATGTGACTAAAATTGATATGATTATGATAAGTAGTTTATTCTTGGGATGTTATCAGGTTGTTAATCCTGCATCACTGTGTGATATTTAAAATAAACCTATTTAGTATAGAATGACATTGTACCAGAATCGGAGAGGAAAGATACACCATCATCAACCTGAAACCAGTTTGGAAATCTTCCGCACTCAGCATAAGTAAAAATATTTGGATTTTCAACACAAATATTAAGTCAACCAGATCTTCTACATGGGTCAGAGACTTACACTGCGTGTCATGAAAATGATTCCCAATGGCTTGCAGATTTTCATCGACAGCTGTCTTCGCTGACTCCATATTGAAGATTGAATTGCTGGCCAGAAATAATTAGCGACAAGAAACTCTTGAAACAAACCAACCGGGAGCCGGTCGCTCAACAAATATGTGGGGGAAAATGGAGATCAATTGGGCATACATTGAGGAGGCCACCGAATGACGTCGCACACCAAGCCCTTGAGTGGAATCCAAACGGGAAGGGACCAGTGGGTCATCCTGGGAAGACATGGAAGAGATCGTGTGAGTAAGAGATGAGAGAGTTTGGTTAATCGTGGACCCAGCTGGAGAGGAAGGCAGAAGATAGGACAAAGTGGAAATATGTTATTGAAGCCGTACGTTCCGCTCGGAACGCAAAGGAATAACAAATAAACAAAATAAATTAATAGCTAAATTTGTCTCTACAAACCGAATTCGTCATATGTGTGTCGATGCCCTGAACCGTACTTTACAAGCTATTGACAGCTATTTCACGTCAAAGATAATAAGTATCTTTGTGAAAAGCTGTTTGTTGTGTTATCGTATACGTCTTCTTCTCTAATGGTCATGAATGACCTACAACGATAATAAGCGTCCCGTTGGTGCCTCCCGGGGGCTTTGTTTTCTTCAGGTTGTGAGCATATTTAACGTGTCCCTTCTAGGGTTTTAAAGGTTTCATTTAGGTGATGTAATGCGTAAATTTCTTCTGATAAATAGGACGCGCTTTCTAGTCTCTTTTGTTTCAGTCAGGCGTTTAGGTCTACAAACAGATTTGGCGTTTCCATAGCAGACATGTACACTTGCCGAACTGGTTGTCTTGTAAAATACGACGAAGATACTGTTAAATTATCACCCGCTAACGATTTCTCCCAGTCACAGATTCTGAGAAAATTTGAAATAAATTTCCAGTCAGTACTCCGATAGTCCCTATACTGATGGCACACTGGGGAATATTCTGGTGTGTATTTAGTTGTTGATCGAAGAGATTCAGTGCATTACAGTAGGCTATAGTCACTACGATCAAGTTTGTTCCCCACCAGTAACGAGATAGGCTCTGTTTCGCGGTACAGCATTAAGCCCAGGGTGTTGTTTTAGCATATTGGCGGGCGTAAATACTACCTCCATCCACCTGCATCTACAGCTTCGAGAAACATGTGACGAGGTCTCAGTCCTGCGCATTCGTTCCACTCCAACACAAAAAGACTTAAATTACCACAAACTACATTAAGTTAGAAAATCTGTCAATGTAGTTGAAGATTGAACGACCAATTCATGGTTGTTTGCTCAAACCCAACTCCATATTTTTCACGGAAGTCATCGATACTGCGGTCATCGTCTAATCGTTCGCTGTTCGTTGGAAGAAAGAAAAACTATCAGAAGTATTGTTGTGATTTATTGTTATGACATTTATTCTTAAAATTTGTGTACAATAACCTGATGGTTGACTCTGTATTGGTGCAAGAATAAAGGGATCTTGGGTCACCAATAGGTGTACTGGTTTTTTGCGTTGGTTATTACGCATAGTTCCTGAAAGTTTTCCAAGGACAGTGTGAAGTCCAGTGTAGTAATATATATTTCTTCCTGTTTATGCAGGAACATACCAATTGTACAGGCATGGATAAGTTATTATATAAATTACACATAATTTGATGTATAATGGATTTACAGTTTGGTTGTTCTTTCTGACATTAGAGTCAGTCGGAACAGTCTGCTATAAAGTCTGTTTGTGTAGCACATAAAGAGATATAGAAATATTGTCTTCGCATTAACAAAAAACCCAGACATCAGATGAATGTAATACAAATATCTGGGAAAAATAAAGCTTGAAGTCAATTCTCCTATATAACTTTGTTGTGAACAGCACCCTTGGCTTAAAGATTATTGATGTATTATGTTGAGATCAGTGATATATTTATTCCATTTTTTCAGTAGTCTTATCGTAGTTTTATAACAGGAAAGAAATTTGATCGTGGATACGAAAACTAGATAAGGTCATGTTTAGTTGTTTTACTGCATCAAATGGTGCCGAGGTCGATTCCAGAATTCTCCATTTGCTCCATTTGTGTCTGCATGGCGGACTGTATTCGTAAGTTGAGTAAAATGTTGAAAACTGTTTGAAAACCAGTTGCTTCTTCATTTCAGATCATGAATACTCATTTACAGCATGTTCGCCAGCGTCTTCAAATGGTAGAATTGGATCGTTCATGGAATTTGAGTGGTTATGAGATAGACGGTTTGGAATTAATCCTCATTTCAGTTTAGATGCAGGGTTGTTCGACCTCGACCAGAAGATGAATAGGAGCAGCAGAATACCAGAAAGAGAAAGTATGTGAACATGAAAAGGATATTAATGTATATATATAAATGTTTATGTCAACTGCATATATACATTAGTAAAACTTTTTCTAAATTGTATTGTGTTTTCACGTATTTATGCGAAGTCTTAGAGTTTATTTAGTGTCATAATGTGTATTAATGAGTCTGAGCGTTTTAGTGTTCTAATGACTGATGCGTTTTAGAAATAAGTGATGGGTTCTGGTAGGGATAGTCATCGGGATAAAAGTTTATATAGCAAGCGTTTGAAGGTTACAATGAGTGACAGGTCCTATTTCTAAGGGTAAACTAATCCTGTATGTTCCGTACTAAGTGTTTATGCATCCATGCTGCTAGTTTATTTATAGTTTTAGATTGCTAAGGGTGTTGAAGTGCGTCTTTTAGGTGCTGTAGTAGATTAGTGCTTGATTCGTTCTAGGAGTAAATAGTTTATTAATATAATCAGTAGAGTGAAACAGTCTGTATAGAGAGCGTTTGAAGCTTGTAACCGAAGAGCAAGTTCTGACATCTAGGGGCAGGCTATTCCATATTTTAGAATACATGACTGTGAAGAAGTTTTCACGGAGTGTTGACTTAAAAGAATGAGTTGTCACTGTGGAAGTTTGGTTACGCAGATCGTAAGAACCTTCCTGTGCGAATTGTATGTCCCTGTTACCTGAGAATGATATTTTGTGAAGGACCTTAAAGAAGAATATTAGGTTTATAATAAGTCGCCTTGTCCAAAGTGGGTCAAGTTTTAGGATCATGCACCGTGAGATGTAGTCTTTCTTACAATCGTAGCCAAGCAGTTTTGAGGTAAAATATCGTTGGATACTTTCCATCCTTAGCTTGTCACGTGTGCGAGTGCTGCTTATAATAAATGGACAGTATTCTAGTAGTGGTCTGACACATGTTTTGTACAGAATTAGCTTGGCTTCATTGTCGTGAAAGTTCCTGAGTATGCATCCTAAGAGCATCCTCGATTTTCTAGTCTGTGATGCTACTTGCTCAGAGAATGTCAAGTCACTAGAGTACCTCAGGCCTAGGTCAACGACACTTCGGAGTCTTGTTAGGTTAGCAGATTGGAGCGTTAATTTCAGGTCAATTGAGGGTGCACCGAAGCAGATCCAGCCACATTTGTTCAGATTAAATTGGAGATTCCATAGGGACGACCAAGCAGTCATTTTATCTAATTCCTTCTGCACTACATTCTCGAAGTTCCCTAAGTCATCACGTTGGAATGTATAAGCTACTTTTAGGTCATCTGCAAAGATGAATGGTTTCCCGTGCGTGAAGCAAGCGCATATGTCATTGATGTATAGTGTAAATAGGAGGGGTCCAATGACACTACCTTGTACTACACCAGAAGTGATAGGGCTAGGTTTGGAGGTTGCAGACCCGAGTTTAACTATTTGGGACCTATTGTTAAGGAATGATTTAAGCCATCCTAATAATGGGTCACGTATTCCTAAGGAGTTCAGCTTATTTGTTAGCAGTAAATGGTCAACACGGTCAAATGCCTTAGAAATGTCAAAGTAGATGACAAGTACTAGTTGCCGTCTGTCACGACTGCTGGTTACAAAATTGAAGAAGTCTAGGTGACATGTTAAACATGATCTGGATTTCAGGAATCCATGTTGGTTCGGACTTATAATATTGCAGCTAAGCATATGTTTGATTAAGTTATCTTTGACTAGTCTCTCCATGATTCTAGATGCTATAGGTGTGATATTGATTGGCCGGTAGTTACTGACTTCAGTTTTCGAGCCAGATTTGTGTTTAGGCATAATGAATGTTGTCTTCCATATGTCAGGGTAAGTTTGGGTTTCTAGGGACATTGTGAATATTTTAAGCAGCAGTAGAGGAATGTCAGGGCCACCATATTTATAGAAGTAAGATGATATACCGTCGGTACCGAAACCTTTTGAACTTTTGAGGGTTCTTATAGTTTGGTTAATATTAGCGTAAGTGAATTGAACAGTGCTAATTTGGTTTGGTGTGAGTGGAGATGGAGTTTGTGCCATATTAGTAATAGGGTGTATATCGAGTAGCTGGACTGAGGGCTTAAGGTAGTTACCTGCAAACGTTTTGTTGAATAGTTCACATATGTCTGCAGAGTTAGTGCATAGCCTACCTTTGTCTATGAGGAGAGAAATGCTGTGATTTTTGCGATTCATTCGCTTCCTTAAGATTTCTGTGAGTGCATACACTCTAGCAGGACTGGCTACTGCGATGCGTTCTTCCTTTCTCATACGGAAATCTCGAGCTTGTGAGATGGAGCTAAGGGTGTTAAGTATTAGACCTAGAGTGCCAAAGTCGTGGTGTTTGAAGTAACTTGTTGAGAGTTTCTTCAGTTTCGTACGATCCTTTGGTTTTATGAATGACTTTCTGTGTGGGGAAACCTTTAGTGTTTGGAGTGGAATGACAGCATCTAAGCATATGTTTGAGTTATGGTAGAAGATGGTTAGGGCTCTCGATAGGTCATCAGTAGTGAAGTATTCATCCCATTTGGAGGATCTTAGCATCGATTCAACTAAGGCCCAGTTTGCCTTACTATAGTTCCTATATATTACTTGTTGTGAAGTGGAGGTATGAGATGCATTGCTACTCAGCGGAATTGGCAGTGCACACATTACTGTTTTGTGGTCGCTCCCTGGAAACTCAGAACCTACTAGCGTTGAAAGGGGGCTTATATTGTGGCAGAAGATTAAGTCTAGTACGTTGTTACCTCTTGTGGGAGTAGTGACAGTTTGTTTCCAGCCAAGTATATCCAGTGTGTCTAAGAACTTATCAAATTTAGTTGGACCTGTGGGTATATCCCAGTTGATTTCAGGTAAGTTAAAGTCCCCACATAGGATCTTATGATCGTATTGTAAGTCGGATAATTGCTCCAGAGTATTAATAAGTTGGGTCTCGTAATTACTAAAGGTGCCAGGTGCTCTGTAGGTGCATCCAATTAATGCTGTTACGTTATTTAAGTGTACATTAACCCATAGAGTCTCAGGCATGTTAAGTGTACTACTTTCTAGCTGTGATACAGTAAGTGCATTCAGAAAGTACATGAGACAACCCCCTCCCTTACCACCTTCCCTGTCACACCGAAAGTGTGTGTAGTTATCTAAGCTTATTTCTTCATCCAGGATGTTCGAATGACACCAAGATTCAGTGATGACAATTACAGGGGGTTTGTATATTACTGTGAGTGCTCTGAGCATCGGCAATTTATTTAGAACAGATCTAGCATTTATGAGGATTAGGTAAAGATGAGAGTTGAAGTAGCATTTGAAGTATTTAAGTTCGTTAGTCAGCCCCGAATATGGTTCAGCACCCAGTAGTTCTGCTGGACATGACGATCCTATGTTAAGAGGAGTTTCAGCATCATGCTCACCTATGTCTATCGAGTTGGTGTGTGCTGTTTTCGGTGAAGAATTAGGAGTTGGAGTACTGGATTTGCTATAGACTAAGGAATTTTTATTTTTAGTTAGGTTACAGAAGTGGGTAGGGTTCTTTATTTGGCCTATACTTGTGCAAGTGTCAAGTGTGCCTAATGGATACGGGTGCACTAGACCGTTCCTGTTTTCATGCAAGGAGGGAGCCAGCACTAGTGGTTTAGGAGTGTTAACATCCCTACCAGCTGTTTTTTCAACGCTGACAGGGACGCGGGGGATAAAAAATGATTGGATCCTTGTGATGACCATGGCTTATTATTCCACCTATTGTTTGATGCTAGTTGTGTCCTTGTGTGGGTTTCGTGTGTACTGCATTGTGGGTTAGTTCCCAGCAGACTTGTACCATATATCCGGTCAAAATTTGTTTGTGTGCCATACTCTGAAGACCCTGAGTTGTTGGTAGCCGAGTTCTGACTATTACCACTTGTACTATTGAGGGTGACATTGTGACATTGGATATTAGTGTGTGCCATGGTGCGATTTAGCACGTTGTGAGTGCTAATACTATTGACCGTGGGGAGTGTGGGCTTATTTAAGCTGCCACTGTTTTTGTTGGTATGATTTAGGGGCATATTTTCCTTATCTTTAACAATGGAATTATGGCTAGGAGAGGACAAAGTCGAATTTCGGGGGGTTTTGACTTTTTTTCTGGGGTTATTTAGTGGCATTTTAGATTCTGCGGTGATGGGTGGTATGGTTTTATTATTTATTTGGTTACAGTCTAGTGGCCTTTCGGCTGGTGTTGCACTCTGATGGGATATTTCTGTGTGTTTTGAGAGGGGTGATGCGGTGGGGTCTACTGTATCTTTCACAGGGTTGGGAATAATGGCTGCTTGCAATGTCCTATTACCTATTTCACAATTAGTCTTAGTGAGATAGTTGTGTGCGCGCCTTTCTATAACTGTTTTTTCCACCCCGACCTTTATATGTTTGTAGTTTCTGGCTTGCGATAGGGTGTGTTGGGAGTGGATGAATTTTCTGGTCTCTGCCGGTGTTTCGAACTGAAAACGAATAGGACAACACTTTTCATGTTGACTCTTCTTCAGCCTATAGCACTTAGTCTTGGAGTTAGGCATTTTCGCTTCACTAAGTAAGATGCGCTGTACCTTTTTTAGTGCCTCATTGTCCGGAACGTTGTAGACAATAGCACTCAGTTTTGCGTCGAGTCGTTTTGTTACTTCTGTGGTAACAAAATTAATGAGGTTATCTACCTTAGTTACCGATTCTGTGTCAAGCTTGTTAAGGTTTACCGTTTTCATGAGGATAGTTAGAGGTGTCAGTTCACAGACCTGCGATCTGATATCGCTGATCTGATCTGATAATTTGGATATCTCGGTATTGGTTTCGATGTTTCCAGCATTTACTGACTTACTGTTTTTTATTTCCCTTAACTCAGCCTTAAGTTCTCCTATAGACAACTTTAGAAGTTCTATTTCTGAAGATAGTACTGAAAAAGAGCTTGATGGCTGGAGTTTTTCGATAAGCACATAAGGTGAAGGGAGGAGTTCTGTATGAGCAGAGGGTACTGAATTTTTAGGAGTAGTGCTAATACTAGCTGTCAGTACAGTTTTATCCTCAGTTTCAGCTCGACGCTTACGGCATACAAGTGAGTTATGTGACTCACTATAGCCGTTTGTAGGGGGTGTGTTGCTTGATGTAGCAATCAAGGACGTTAAATTAGACACCAGTTTTACAGGGGATTGGGTTCGTTGCTTTTTACTTTGATTAACCATAACTATTAGAAATAAGAGTTAGTGGTTACAAGTATGGAAGTGGTATAGTACTTGTGCAAGTACTACAACAAGATAAATTTTATGTAACGAATCACGTAAAAATGTAACGCAAACGTTAAACGTACCGCGATACAGAGTAAAAATAGAAATAGGAAGAAAAAAGAAAGAAAAACAGAAAAATAGAAAGATTTAATGATCAATTCATGGTTGTTTGCTCAAACCCAACTCCATATTTTTCACGGGACTCATCAATCCAGCAGTCATCTTCTCGTCATTCGCTCTTCGTTGGAAGAGAGAAAAACTGTCAGAAGTATTATCGTGATTTATTGTTATACTATTTATTCTAAGACCTTGTGTGTAATAACCTTATTGTTAGTTACATATTGGCGTAAGAATAAAGGATTATCGAGTCTCCAATCTGTGTTCTGGTTTTTTCGCGTTGGTTATTACAAATTGTTTCTGAATGTCTTCCAGGGACAGCATGAGGTCCAGCGTAGTAAGAGCTGGACATTGACAGTATATGAGAGTTTTCTGACAACTGGCCTAATAAGAAATGCATACTATTTAGCTGGGACGCTCAATAATATTCCAAGTTACAATTAAGGAATATCGTAAATGAATACTTTTTCAAGATTTTCAGTTGTTGGATCATGGTAGAAGCAATTGGAATATGTTTACTAAGGTCAAGTTTGATTAACAACCCAAACTTTGTTGAATGTTTTGCTGGAGTGGGGATACAGACTCTCGCTACGTATTTTCTGGCATAGTATAAGTAGTTGTGCTCATGCCTACAGAGGCATTAGAAGAGTTTCTTTTGTGGAAATGGAGTATATTTAATTATTTTTATGCTTCTCCAGTAAAATAAGTGACATTTTCTAGTATTGTGTTAGTAATAGTGCATGAAAGTATTTTCACCTAGCAGATGAATTATTATGAAGAAAGGCATACACCTAAAGAAATCATACATACAAATGACTTTTGTTTTTGCCCGGGAACATTAAAACTTTGATATTTTCCAGTGGTTTTTAGATTTTCAGTAGCAAAATGACTAAAGATTATAATTAATGTCATAGCATTTACCCTATAAGACTCAGGCCTTTCGTAGAGAATTAGCCCACATACAAAAGTTAGATACCTGTTCTGAGGAGCTGAAGCATTTTTATTTTCACGCGTAATGGGTGAAATCCTTAATAATGTATCGAAGGAACCATATAATGAAAGGGACAAGCGGCTGAATTTTGCAGTGGTTGTGCCCATTTTGATGAAGCCCACAGTTAGAATTGCTTGGGCAAGATGTGATACTAATGGGAGTTACATTATCACTTGCAATTTCGGGAGACCGTAACCGCTTACTGCATCAAATGGCATAAAATTATCCTGATATCAGTGTGCATTGGGATAAGAAAACTACTGTGGATGGCCCTTCTAAAATGTAACACTTCTTAGAATTAGCAATAATAATATATTTATTGTCAATGGAGTTCAAGATTGAACGATCAATTCATGGTTGTTTGCTCAAAATCAACTTCCCCAATTTTCGCGGAGGCATCAATACGACAGTCATCGTCTCATCGGTCGCTGTTCAGAAAGAAGTCAGGCCAAAACTGTCAGAAGTAATACAAAGATTTATTATTGTAATATTTGTTTTCAGACCTTAGTTCGCTTATTCCTTTTATATGTTGGTGTAACAATAAACAAATCTAAAGCGGCAGATCAGTGTTTTGGTTTTTGCGTCCGTTATAACTAAGCGTTTCTGAGAAATCTTCGAAGAACAGCGTGGGCCCGAGCGTAGCGAGAGCTGGGCATTAACGGTTTATGAGACGTGATTGACATTTATTCATACCTTTGTAGGAACACATCAATTGTACAGGCATGAATAGGTATTATTTAAATTACATAAATTTGGTTTATGATCAATTCACATCGTTTCTGCCCATTTTGGTCTTAGTTTGTGAGAACAGTCTGCTAGGTAGTCGTTCAACGGGGCAAATTAAGAAATAACATAAATGGTCCTTCTGAAACGTAACAGTGCCTACAGGTAGTACTACCCTTTTGCCGAAAATTAGCTCGCAGCTGCACTCCAACACTAGTCCACATATTATCTAAGTCACATCAGTCCCCATAATCTTTCATTTTCAGATAACTAAGGTATGCTGAGCTGCTTCAGGGATTATCTGTGGCTGCGAAAGATATGGAAGCCGCACTTATGACTCCTTTTTTAACCATTTATTATCAAACAGATTATCTGGGGGGACTCTGTGATTTTCAGGTTACAAAGCTTGAGTTTATGTAGTTGCTGCTTGCTACTGTCCGTGAAGGGACAGTTGGTGGAAACGAGCACGAAATCAAGATTCCCATAAAATCACTACGAATATTTCAAATTACTAATAAGAAACTGCGTCTAGAGGAACATCAAGCTTTAAGTGAAATAAATGTAATGCACCACTTTTGAATACACTTAATCTTGTACGAAATCGAACTCCACCGCAGTGCCAAAGTTATATTTTTATTTTTCAAATACAGAGGTTAGTTTATTTTGTAATTGGCCCCTACAGATTTACCTATGGTTAGGAGACGTAATCGCGTAACTTCAGGCAGATGTTTGAGCTAGACTAAAGTACTCATAATTCATCGCTTATAGCGATCGATATTGTTTCTACAGAATTAAACCAACGTATAGTAACGAGTTTATTTCCTAGGGAGTACCGGTCTGGCACACTACTCCCACAGCATGCAGAACAAATAGAACACAAGAATATTAGACAGAAACTTTTATTCCACTGAAACGCAATCAAGTTTATTTACACGTATAGGCTGAGCACAGTTCAAGATAGAAGTCTTCCTTTGGGAGGTATCTCCCATTATTTGACGGAAATTCTCAGTATCCAAATTGCTTTGAGTTTAAATTATTCCGCAATTCAGGCGAACGGAACTGTACATCCACATCCAAAGTCATCTGGTATCATAAACCAGAAAGAAGAATATCTGTGTGATTATAGGCGAATGACTGAACTTGCCCTCCCTTGTTGTCGTATGTATAACCAATTCCTACAGCTGATTATGCAGATGTATTTGGAAAAAACACATAAAGTACTCCTTGGTATATTTCGATCGTCTTTGTTCAAATGCCACTACATAAGCTTCTCACTGAATTTAACTAAGTGGGAGACATCATTACGACTAGACATTCCTAAGTGATACGATTAAATCCGCTTACATAAATTAGGCATTTGCATGATTAAGACGCATGACCCTATATGACTTAAGTATTCACTAAATTCAGTCATCCTAGTTTACAAGTCTTTCGAAGTGTGGAACACATTGATGGTGGGGAAAATATCATGAAAATTACACATGTATAATAACTATCTGCCAGTAGTTGTGCCATCGAATCATACTACAGGAATATATTTAACAATACTTTGTTCGTAGTCAGAGGGACAAAAATAATAAAGATAAACATACACGCTAGATAAAAGTTCTACAAATTTGTCTCATTACTATACAATGTCTCATTCGCCGATTTTCCTCTGCATGTGAAAAAGGTCGCCACTGTCAGCAATTTATAAGGTCATCACTTTTTGAAAGCCTTCCAATAGGTTCACAGCTTCTTACATATATGCTGCTTCCGCGTGCACTGATTACCTGCAACGAAATTCTAGAAAAAGGCCTCACTAAAGAAGAACTTTATTGCAACAGCTTGTCACAGATAAATTGCAGGAAACACAAGATACTAGACTATGTGAGTGGAAAATATCGAAGTAGAAAATAATATACGTCCAACAACAACCCAGGAAGTGCACTGAGATCCACGGGATCGTACTCAGTGAAAACGCCATAATGCCGAACCAGTTCCAGGAGAGTGTATATCGAAAAGAGCATTGTGTCTCTACAAAAAAGGTGAAAAAATTTTACAATGGTCAAATGTGACATTAGGGTTCAACACATGTCAATGAAGTTAAAGACTGAACGATCAATTCATGGTTGTTTGCTCAAAATCAACTTCCCCAATTTTCGCGGAGGCATCAATACGACAGTCATCGTCTCATCGGTCGCTGTTCAGAAAGAAGTCAGGCCAAAACCGTCAGAAGTAATATTGTGATTTATTAGTGTAATATTTGTTCATAGACCTTAGTCGTAAAGCTTAGTTTTAATGTTGGCTATATGTTGGTGTTACAATAAGGAATTCTCGAGCCGCCAATCGGTGTTTTGGTTTTTGCGTCCGTTATTACTAAGCGTTTCTGAGAAACTTCAAGGAACAGAGTGAGTCTCAGCGTAGCAAGAGCTGCACATTAACGGTTTATGAGACGAGACTGACAGTTTCTGATGGTAGAAACAGACTATGGCGGATTCAGACAGTCGGTGACAGTTTGGATAGTCACCGTTCATCTTTCCTGGTGCCGGTCAAGTCTTCTTTGAACAAGCAATATCTGGAACGTTTTTGGAATTGGGTCAAGTTCAACAATGCCTGGGTCAAAGAAGGGACAGAGCGTCCTGGATGCAAACAGGAAAGTAAGTCATTGTGACTTGTCTGTTAATTGTAACGATGTGTCTGATGTTAAACATGACATGGTTGATGTTACTGTTTCGCCGTTCAGGGATAATAGGAACATCAAACTCCCTAAATTTGAACCACGGTGTTTCGATGGAAATTCGGCTTATTATTTACAGTTTGCAAGAGAATTTGAAATCATGTTAAGTGGTTTTTTATTGAATGATGAAATGAAGTTTATGTATTTGATGAGGTATTGCACTGGAGATGCTTCAAGAGCTATACAGTGCTGTAAGTTTATGAAGCCAAAAGAGGGCTACTACGAGTCTATGAGCATATTACTTCAAAGGTTTGGAAGACCTTCGATGATTGTAAGGAATATATGCGAAGCTGTCAAAGGTAACGGCAGTCAACTTCAAGACGACTACAAGGCACTTACTCAGTTTTTAGATAATCTTATGACTTATAAGAATACCTTGATTTCTATGAATTGCATGAATGAACTCAATTCGAGTTTTATACTAGAAGTAATAGCGAGACGCCTACCTACTCGACTGCAAAGGAAGTGGGTGAAGATAAGCTCCCGTATGGAGGATGAGGGTATCGAGCCAAAATTTGATGATATCCTGAAACTAGTAAATGATAGTGTCAATCAATCTATGAGCAAGTTTGCCAGTATATTGCATCTCACCCCTAGGATAGAGCAGTCTGAGTGTAAAACGCAATCATTGATGACGAATAGGCCTCAAAGAGGTGGATATCGAGAAGGCTCCATGATGTCTAGTAATGCATATAGACCTAGTGAGTGTAACAGGTTTCGTAGTACATCCTCAACAGATAAGTTGCAAGTTGCAAGAGAAACACGGTTGTGTTGTACACGTTTGCAAGAGGTGCATACAAAGGTGAACTGTGAACCAGTGAGCAAGTTCAGTGATAAGCTAAATGTAAACCCAGGCCTGACTCCGAATTGTGTGACGATAACGGTGCGGTGAAGAAGTCTGTAGTTGCAACTGGTAAGCCATTGTTGAATAGAGTGTCACAGAATAGAGTCGCTGCTTTAGAGTCCAGTTCTGACCCTACAAGTTTACAAGGTATTACTAGTCAGAGTGAAGATATAAAACCTTTAATGATTTGTGAGGAGGAACCAAAATTGTCTACTGCTGTTAACAAAGAGTTTGAAAATGATGAACTTGACGGTAAATTGAATATTTGTGGTAATGATCATGATAGTGCAGAGTTCTGTTTGGTTGATCATGATGAGATGAGGGATATGCCTACTACTGCTAAGTTAATTAAAGGTTCTGTACAACTTGAACGTGAAGTAGAAATAAATGCAGGTGCAGTTGCAGAAGGCATGCGTATTTGTCAAACCGTCAGTGTAATTGATCAGCATGTAGCCCACCGATCATCAGATGCTAGTGCTAAGGCTGTGCTGATAGTAAAAGACAGCAGTGGTGGTGGTCTTGCAGGTAGACAAACTTCTGAGAGCCGAGAGACAACAGCTTTTGATCCACCGCTAACTTCATCAACTGATATCAATCAGTCGTCGTTGGTGCTGTCATCCACAATGAAACAGACACCCATCAACTCAAGTATCTTGTGCAATGACTATGCTAGTATCAGTTCGTTTGAAAGGACGAATATCAATGGTCAGTTCAGTGAGGATAAGCCAAGTGTAAAGGAGAGAGTTATTGTTAAATTGACTTGCACGAATAAAGGCATTTCTAGTTTCAAGTTACTATTTGAATGTTATTACCTTTGGTGTAAATTACTCTGTTTTTACACTTGGTTGATGAGATATGTCGTGTGTTTGTTGGTCATCTATATTCTACGATACAATGACATGGGCGTGTTGCCGTTCAGATTTGAGGATATAGCTGATAGAAGGAAGTTTGCAAATGAACTCTGCGACGATTTTCCAACCTAGGGCGTCAACCTAAGAAGGGTTGTAGGCGTACTGCTGTAAGTCCTACAATTCTCCAAAGGGTAGCACATCAATGAGCAGTCCAATGTGCTTGGTGTGTGATTTTGTACATATGTTCATATTGTATATACTGAATTGATATCATCTGTCATCTAGCTGTTGGTAATTCTGTTTGTGTCCGGACGAATTCCAAATGGATCATCAACCTGAGAAGGAATGTAGGCGTACTGCTGTAAGTCCTACAGTTCTTCAAGGGTAGTTTGTCATGCCGGAATCCACAACATTTGATGAAGTGATTGTACATATGTTTGTGTTAAATAATTGTATGAGTTCCAATTATCGTAATTGTTGGTTAATCTTGTTTGTGTCTGGACATTCCACAACTTACAATCGTCAACCTGTGAAGGGTTGTAGGCGAACTGTTGTAATTCC
Source organism: Trichobilharzia regenti (assembly GCA_944472135.2). Taxonomy (NCBI): domain Eukaryota; kingdom Metazoa; phylum Platyhelminthes; class Trematoda; order Strigeidida; family Schistosomatidae; genus Trichobilharzia; species Trichobilharzia regenti. Next base: position 129,227,058 of record OX235270.1, read on the forward strand.
TGAAATTCTTCAAAGGAATTCCATCAAGATATGATCCGCCAGGTTGTTTGTACTATTTGTATATACGTGTGGTGTGTCATATCAATTGGTGTATTTTGGATTCATTGTGTTTACTCGTTGTTTTCGTGTCTTGTTGTTATTGCGTAATTTTGTTAAAATTTTCGTCGTGATTATTTCTGAAGTTGTTTCGAGTCTTCTACATCCATGAATGAATTGATTGATGTTAAGGACAGCAGATGGGTCGTATACGCCGGGGAGGCTAGGCTATTGCTGAGAATGAAATGCACACGGAGATAATTGTTAGCTGCGGACTCACTCGCTGGGGAGAAAGAGTGTAAACGACTGTGGCTTGCATACGTCACCGCTAATAGAACTGAGGCAGAATGAGTGACAAGCGATTGCAGTGGTAATTGGTAGTGAGTGGATAAGAGGATGTGCGTAGAGTATCATGAGTTGGTGCTATGGTCACGTTGCATTCTGCAAGAGTCATTCTAGTAAGTGGTGATTGTGTTGCAAGATGTCAAGAGGAGGTCTCTGTCTGGAGGCGCAGGTCGTCAGCGATGTGTGAGATTGTGCTGTGGGTATGCTTGTGGTGTGTTGGCTTTTCTGTTTGTTTTCCATTTCAGCTCTGTCCGTGTGATCCAGGTTCTCGCAGTGGCATCCAAGTCAACGTGCATTGGTCGTGATGGAAAAAAGGGTTGGATCCCTTTTTTGCCGGGGAGTGTCAATGTTGTTGAAGATTGAACGATCAATTCATGGTTGTTTGCTCAAAATCAACTTCCCCAATTTTCGCGGAGGCATCAATACGACAGTCATCGTCTCATCGGTCGCTGTTCAGAAAGAAGTCAGGCAAAACCGTCAGAAGTAATATTGTGATTTATTAGTGTAATATTTGTTCATAGACCTTAGTCGTAAAGCTTAGTTTTAATGTTGGCTATATGTTGGTGTTACAATAAGGAATTCTCGAGCCGCCAATCGGTGTTTTGGTTTTTGCGTCCGTTATTACTAAGCGTTTCTGAGAAACTTCAAGGAACAGCGTGAGTCTCAGCGTAGCAAGAGCTGCACATTAACGGTTTATGAGACGTGACTGACAACACATATGCAACAAACTATTCACAACACAACAATACAGCTACATACAAGACAGTGCCTACCTAAAGAAGTTAAATATCCGGCTGACTACCACTGTTCAAGCAGGTGAAAAATTAGATAACCAGAACCGAGGCAAATTCAAAACGCGAAAATGTCAATGCTAAACATTCTCTAGGAAACTTATGATCGACCACTGAGCGGCGTATGTTTGGGTAAATGCAATGCAGCCAACTGATCAAAAGCTACATCTGAAGAAGGAGAACGTCATGCGAAACGGCATAACAAATTATGAATAAAACATCATCGAAAGCACATCCATAAGATAACAACGAAAATGACCTAAAACGTTCGCGACAAATGAAGTTTAAATTGAAAATTTGTTTATAGTAACTGGTAGACATTGATGAGCAAGTCTGTCAGACAAAAATCGTAAAAAGTTTGATGATCCTATTATCCCTGAACGGCGAAACAGTAACATCAACCATGTCATGTTTAACATCAGACACATCGTTACAATTAACAGACAAGTCACAATGACTTACTTTCCTGTTTGCATCCAGGACGCTCTGTCCCTTCTTTGACCCAGGCATTGTTGAACTTGACCCAATTCCAAAAACGTTCCAGATATTGCTTGTTCAAAGAAGACTTGACCGGCACCAGGAAAGATGAACGGTGACTATCCAAACTGTCACCGACTGTCTGAATCCGCCATAGTCTGTTTCTACCATCAGAAACTGTCAGTCTCGTCTCATAAACCGTTAATGTGCAGCTCTTGCTACGCTGAGACTCACGCTGTTCCTTGAAGTTTCTCAGAAACGCTTAGTAATAACGGACGCAAAAACCAAAACACCGATTGGCGGCTCGAGAATTCCTTATTGTAACACCAACATATAGCCAACATTAAAACTAAGCTTTACGACTAAGGTCTATGAACAAATATTACACTAATAAATCACAATATTACTTCTGACGGTTTTGGCCTGACTTCTTTCTGAACAGCGACCGATGAGACGATGACTGTCGTATTGATGCCTCCGCGAAAATTGGGGAAGTTGATTTTGAGCAAACAACCATGAATTGATCGTTCAATCTTCAACAACATTGACACTCCCCGTCTCAGCAAAAAAGGGATCCAACCCTTTTTTTCCATCACGACCAATGCACGTTGACTTGGATGCCACTGCGAGAACCTGGATCACACGGACAGAGCTGAAATGGAAAACAAACAGAAAAGCCAACACACCACAAGCATACCCACAGCACAATCTCACACATCGCTGACGACCTGCGCCTCCAGACAGAGACCTCCTCTTGACATCTTGCAACACAATCACCACTTACTAGAATGACTCTTGCAGAATGCAACGTGACCATAGCACCAACTCATGATACTCTACGCACATCCTCTTATCCACTCACTACCAATTACCACTGCAATCGCTTGTCACTCATTCTGCCTCAGTTCTATTAGCGGTGACGTATGCAAGCCACAGTCGTTTACACTCTTTCTCCCCAGCGAGTGAGTCCGCAGCTAACAATTATCTCCGTGTGCATTCCATTCTCAGCAATAGCCTAGCCTCCCCGGCGTATACGACCCATCTGCTGTCCTTAACATCAATCAATTCATTCATGGATGTAGAAGACTCGAAACAACTTCAGAAATAATCACGACGAAAATTTTAACAAAATTACGCAATAACAACAAGACACGAAAACAACGAGTAAACACAATGAATCCAAAATACACCAATTGATATGACACACCACACGTATATACAAATAGTACAAACAACCTGGCGGATCATATCTTGATGGAATTCCTTTGAAGAATTTCAGGAATTACAACAGTTCGCCTACAACCCTTCACAGGTTGACGATTGTAAGTTGTGGAATGTCCAGACACAAACAAGATTAAGCAAGAATTACATCAATTTGAACTCAGTCGTTTACACTCTTTCTCCTCGGCGTGTCGGATCGCAGCTAACAATTATCTCCATGTGCATTTCATTCTCAGCAATAACCTAACCTCCCCGGCGTATACGACCCATCTGCTGTCCTCAGCATCAATCAATTCATTCACGAATATGGAAGACTAGAAACAACTTCAGAAATAATCACGACGGGAATTTTAACAAAATTATGCAATAACAACAAGGTGCGAAAACATCAGCCATATACAAATTAGGTGCTCGAGATATTTATAATTTTTATGAGGACTTAGATCTTTGTCTTGAAAAAGATAATAATGAACGCCTTGACAGATCATGCTTCTACCTTTAAATATATGTCATTCGCTCAGCCTATTGTTAAGACGCGATCACGCGGGATCTGCACAGATTTATGGGGCATCTTATAAATTATCTTGCTATGCATTTTCAGATCTTTAAATACCACTTCAAAATGTCTTAACTCATTTATTTTCTAACAACGTCTTTACTTGATCCTCATTATATCCCATTAAACCTAACATTTTACAGCTGTTTACGACTTATTATATTCCTAATCTCTGAAGTGGGCGGTTGTGCACTAAATGCACAAGAAGGTATAAAACAAAAACTACTGGCACAACTGAGGATAAATGTATTGAAAGCGAAATTGGACATCATGATAGTATGAGATATACTTGTACCATTATACATTGCAAATGAACGTTGTCAGCCTAGGGAGTTTCCTTTATTAATGCATTTATTAGTGATACTTGGACTTACCCATTTCATTACACTTTATTGATTCACCTTAGCACTTTTACTTTTCTAAAACAGCTTTCAATTCCTTGTAAACGTTGTACTTACCTCAATATTGGTTGGTTATCGTATGCCTACAACCACGGGATGAAAACGAAACGAAGTCGATTTTCCCGCTCAACCTGGAGGAGAATTGTACAATTCAATAACTATACAGCCTAGTTCAGACAATGAATGTATTTATATATATCAAATATTTAACTGTTGAAACATAATTAACTTGTAGACAATCTACGATTTGATATTATATCATATTTGATCGTGCCTGTAAAAATGGCATGCATTTTCATGTAAATTTATATGTTTATATGAGAATATACATTGTTATTATTCTTATAACAAGTAAACACAATTATTCCGAAATCACAAATTGTTATGACACACCACACGTTTACACAAACAGTACGTCGCGGATCATGTCTTGATGGAATTCCCTTGAAGATTTTCAGGAATTACAACAGTACGCCTAAAACCCTTCACAGGTTGACGATTGTAAGTTGTGGAATGTCCGGACACAATCAAGACTAACCAACAATTACGATAATTGGAACTCACACAATTATTTAACACAAACATATGTACAATCAACACATCAAAGTGGTGGATTCTGCCTTGACGAACTACCATTGAAGAACTGCAGGACTTACAGCAGTACGCCTACAACCCTTCTCAGGTTGACGCCCTAGGTTGGAAACCCGTCGCAGAGTTCATTTGCTGACTTCCTTCTATCAGCTATATCTTCAAATCTGAACGGCAACTCGCTCATGTCATTGTATCACAGAATATAGTTGACCAACAAACACACGACGTATCTGATTAACCAAGCGTAGAAACAGGGTAATTTACACCAAAGATAATTGCATTCAAATAGTAATTTGGAACTTGAAAAATCTTTATTCATGCAAGTCAATTTAACAATTACCCTCTCCTTTACACTTGGCTTATCCCCACTAAACTGAGCAACATCTTTCGTCTTTTCAAATGCAGCAATACTATCATATTCATTGCACAAGATACTGGAGTTGATGGGTGTCTGTTTCATTGTGGATCACAACACCAACGACGACTGATTGATACCAGTTGATGAACTTGCATCTTGTAACTTATCTGTTGAGGATGTACTACGAAACCTGTTACACTCACTAGGTCTATATGCATTACTAGACATCATGGAGCCTTCTCGATATCCACCTCTTTGAGGCCTATTCGTCATCAATGATTGCGTTTTACACTCAGACTGCTCTATCCTAGGGGTGAGATGCAATATACTGGCAAACTTGCTCATAGATTCATTGACACTAGAATTTACCAGTTTCAGGATATCATCAAACTTTGGCTCGATACCCTCATCCTCCATACGGGAGCTCATCTTCACCCACTTCCTTTGCAGTCGAGTAGGTAGGCGTCTCGCTATTACTTATAGTATAAAACTCGAGTTGACGTCACTCATTCGATTCATCGAAATCATTCCATTCTTGTATATCAGCAAATCATCTAAAAACTCAGTGAGTGCCTGGGAGTCATCCTGTAGTTGACCACCATCACCCTTAACAGCCTCGAATAATTTCCCTACAATCATCGAAGTTCTTCCAGACCTTTGAAGTAGTATGCTCATAGACTCGTAGTAGCCCTCTTTCTGCTTCATAAACTTACAGCACTGTATAGCTCTTGAAGCATCTCCAGTGCAATACCTCATCAAATACATAAACTTCATTTCATCATTCAATAAAAAACCACTTAACATGATTTCAAATTCTCTTGCAAACTGTAAATAATAAGCCGAATTTCCATCGAAACACCGTGGTTCAAATTTAGGGAGTTTGATGTTCCTATTATCCCTGAACGGCGAAACAGTAACATCAACCATGTCATGTTTAACATCAGACACATCGTTACAATTAACAGACAAGTCACAATGACTTACTTTCCTGTTTGCATCCAGGACGCTCTGTCCCTTCTTTGACCCAGGCATTGTTGAACTTGACCCAATTCCAAAAACGTTCCAGATATTGCTTGTTCAAAGAAGACTTGACCGGCACCAGGAAAGATGAACGGTGACTATCCAAACTGTCACCGACTGTCTGAATCCGCCATAGTCTGTTTCTACCATCAGAAACTGTCAGTCTCGTCTCATAAACCGTTAATGTGCAGCTCTTGCTACGCTGAGACTCACGCTGTTCCTTGAAGTTTCTCAGAAACGCTTAGTAATAACGGACGCAAAAACCAAAACACCGATTGGCGGCTCGAGAATTCCTTATTGTAACACCAACATATAGCCAACATTAAAACTAAGCTTTACGACTAAGGTCTATGAACAAATATTACACTAATAAATCACAATATTACTTCTGACGGTTTTGGCCTGACTTCTTTCTGAACAGCGACCGATGAGACGATGACTGTCGTATTGATGCCTCCGCGAAAATTGGGGAAGTTGATTTTGAGCAAACAACCATGAATTGATCGTTCAATCTGGAACTACACTGAAAAGGTGAATGTCGCGAATGGTTTGATCGTGTAAAGGTTCGACGAAGACGAACGTAAACGAATAAAATTACATAATAGTTTCGTACAAATCATCTGTTTATATACTTGTATGATTCTCTGCTTTTATTGCGAAACAACATATCTTCTTTCTTTTTGAGTTTTTGAGTTAAAATCGAGGAAAGCACACAGTAATTATCGTTTCGGAACGTCTTCGTAACAATAGGAACTTAGGGGTAATTTCCTTGACATCTGTCTTTGGAACAAGCTTACAGCATAAAATTTACTCTAAGTGTTGAATCACAGAGTGAAGGCGGACACCCCCAGTAGTTTCTGGATAAAAAGATTAAACTGTCACCAGAATCAGTAAATATCTTCAAATCTAGAAAATGATTAGATTTGCAGTTGTCATTCCCACTACCACATCATCAGCTGACTCACCAATTAAAGTCACCAAGTCAAACTAGTTCTACCGAGAACAATGTGCCCCTGAGTTCTAGATGTCGTAGTGTATCACGAGGGAGCAGCTAATTTCATAGGTTCATAAGGTTAGAAGGATGAAATTAACTATAAAGTGGACAACTACGTTTTGCAGCCACAGAACACACCATGTTGGTGTGTATTCTTTTAACTGTGACAGCCGATGTGAGGCCAGTTAAGACTAGAGAAAGAAGACCGCTGGTTTAAAAAAATCAATCCAAGGGTTTATTTAGAATTATCTGTATTCCGTAAATATAAACAAACTAGGAAACGCATGAAGTTATTACATCTAAATACGAACAATAAATGGCAGTACAACGGAGGGTTGACTGAAAGAAATGGCTTCTTAATATGGCCCAGATTTCACGTAAATTAACAACTGTCTACATCTCTGTAGGTACGGATGTGTAAGGTATCGCATTTCTCATTTTATGAAAAATGGTAAAAACTCTAGAAGCTTTATAGGGGCGTTGATAAAGGGCAGCCTGTAGACGGCCGTATGTCATTTGATCAGCTGATGGATATTGGCGTTATTTTTGGAAAAGACGTCAAGTTTAGGTCATTTTTCGTTGTTTTACACACTTTTTTACATATATTCCAGCTTAAAGTTGATGAAATACAGTGTATTTGGCAGAAGTAGGCAATGGTGGTGTCCTTTTCCGGCCGTAGCTTACAGGCAGTTTGAAGTTTGTTGAAAAAACGTACTTTTCCGTTCAGAATATGTCGAATTACTTGAAGCGATATGTTATAACGACCATTTCGTGAATTTTTTTGCATTTTAATGGATTCCACATGGACATGATGAGGTGGGATAGCTCGTTTTGGTGATTATTTCATTTACTTTGTTGTGTACTTTTCCTAATGCTGATAAGGCTCCTCCACATGTATTTCTTTGAGGAAAAATTTGCAGAAATACTTAGAAATTATATACGCATAGTATTTCCTTATTTTATGGCATAAACTTGACGTTTGCAGGCAGATGCAATATCAACTTTGTATAATTGAAAAATTTTTACTGACGTAATTATATACAATTCAATTATTTCGTCGTTTCAAACATATTTCATGGTTAGTTATTGTGTTTACACTGATAACAATGTCTACATCTGTATAATTCTTATCTTCTTTTTCAGATAATGTCTACTTTCGGGAATTTCATGGATTTGGGTGATAAAGAAAAAGATACCTGCACTGTTGTCGATTTTGTATTACATGTTAATTCATTAATAAATGTATTCCTCGTTATTCGTTCGTTTATTCTACTTGATAAGACCGAAAATTAGCCCTTGCGTAATTTGTGAGGTGTAGAGTATATGAGGCTATCTTTGAAATACTAAGTAGGAGCAGATATTTGGAAAAGCCTATTGGTAAAAGATTATGTCGTAGTCAAATAAAGTAAATATGCCTAAACCGTAGAAGAGCTCTTGCGATTATAAAGCGTTTCGAGTTATATATCGTCATAGCAGAATACGTAAACTGATTCCCGATTCATAGTCACCAATTGAGAATAATTCTACCTGAGATAGTTTGCTTGTGATTTCTGCATGTCGCAATGTACCATAAGGAGAGACTATACCTATGCTGTTAGATGTATAACTCAGTGCAACTACGGTTATCGTAATAATTAAAAACAGAATGCCTAGGGTTCTCAGCCAAAGAACACGATACGTTGCTATCTGCTCATATAATCACGTAAACAAAAGTCTTCCAGACGCTGCATTTACTCCTAACAGTTTACCCTCAACTTCTAACTTAGCACGTGTTACGCATGTTACTGGAACACAATCGCATTACAACAGAAGGAAGACAGATTCATTGAAAAATTGTTTATTAAACAAAAATCAGATTTCGAATGTACAGATAATTCAGATGAGTAGTCGTCTGTTACCGTCAGTAAGTTCCATCTGAGAACACGGCACATATATGTTTTTCCATAAGTCTGAAAAGGTTTAAGAAAAGCATAATTAACTTGGGTTTTACATGCATGATCTGAATAAAAAAAATTTCCTGATAAGCATTTAGAAGTAATCACTTTACAAACAATATAATATATATGTGTATATAAGTAGCCCAATAGTTTTCACTAATCTTAAGGGACTTTGCAACCTATCGTTGGTCGATGTCCAGTAGGTCCATTGAAGCATCATGAAATGATAAAATTATCTAACAACAAGTTATGCAGTAGTTTTCAAAGATGTACAAATATTTTAGCAAAAATGACAACCACTTTATGACAAATAATAGGTCTTGACAGCAATAATAATGACAATCATGTTCATAGTGACTATAAAAACAATAATATATATTATCGCAACGAATTCATCATTAACTTAGATAGACAACTGATAATAATACAATCATATCAAATAAATGTATCACTTAATCTTAAGAAGCATGTGTTTACTTACTTTCACTGTATTCTATCAATACTGATGTGCTCAACAAGCTTATTCCAACTGAATTCAAGATTAATTCTGAAAGTGAGTGAAGATCCAGCTTATGTCAAATAAAAACATGTAGCTTACATGTATTACACTGCTTACTGAGACATCTGATACCTGCTTTCCGATCTTCGTGACAAGAACACAGTTTATCTAGGTTTACCTACATATACATGAGTATATGTATATGCTGCATCAACCATGCCACTTTTATCATGATTAGCCAGACCACTGTGTATATCATACTTATTTAAGGATCTCTGAAAATAATGGTCAAGCGATAATTGAAGTTGCGTGAAGTTATTACTTCTTCAGAAGATTGTTTGCATTCTTGACACTCCTGAGAAGTCCTTAGATCTCAATTTGGCATGAATTCGTTGAACTAAGCAAACAAATCCACTGGTATATCATTTCTCTCCTCAGCTGTAATAGTTTGTGTTGTCAGTTATCTCTCAAATTTGATAAAACGATCCCGGAAATTCAGAACTTAACCAAGCAGCAAAATGATGTTTGAAATTACATCAACTAGAATGACAAACTGGCCAATGACCAGCGAGCGAATCGCTTGTTTATCTCATTCGCGGTCACTCGAAATTACGGCCGTCTACAGGCTGCCTTGATAAAGCATATCCCCTATTTGAAGTGGCGCCTTTGGCTTAACCTTGACGGCATTTGCGCGGCTTCGTTGATTCGAGTTGGAGCTAGTCGTCCAGCAAACGCAGTAGACGCGATTTCGGTGCTTATTTTGCTCTTGTTGGATGAATTTATATGAAAATTATTGTTCGATATTGTTCTCGAGCATTTACTTATTGCGTGTGTGACAGGATGCTTAAATACATGGTTCATGCAGTGATTTTGGCAAGCCGAGTAATCTTCGCGTACATTTCAACGACTGTCATTCGATAAATTTCTTTGCAGATTGGCGGAAACTTGTTGTCAATCACGTCTCATAAACCGTTAATGCCCAGCTCTCGCTACGCTCGGGCCCACGCTGTTCTTCGAAGATTTCTCAGAAACGCTTAGTTATAACGGACGCAAAAACCAAAACACTGATATGCCGCTTTAGATTTGTTTATTGTTACACCAACATATAAAAGGAATAAGCGAACTAAGTTTTCTGACGATGTTTCACTCTTCTTTCTGAACAGCGACCGATGAGACGATGACTGTCGTATTGATGCCTCCGCGAAAATTGGGGAAGTTGATTTTGAGCAAACAACCATGAATTGATCGTTCAATCTTCAACAACATTGACACTCCCCGCGCAAAAAAGGGATCCAACCCTTTTTTCCATCACGACCAATGCACGTTGACTTGGATGCCACTGCGAGAACCTGGGTCACACGGACAGAGCTGAAATGGAAAACAAACAGAAAAGCCAACACACCACAAGCATACCCACAGCACAATCTCACACATCGCTGACGACCTGCGCCTCCAGACAGAGACCTCCTCTTGACATCTTGCAACACAATCACCACTTACTAGAATGACTCTTGCAGAATGCAACGTGACCATAGCACCAACTCATGATACTCTACGCACATCCTCTTATCTACTCACTACCAATTACCACTGCAATCGCTTGTCACTCATTCTGCCTTAGTTCTAGTAACGGTGACGCATGCAAGCCACAGTCGTTTACACTCTCTCTCCCCGGCGTGTCGGACCGCAGCTAACAATTATCTCCGTGTGCATTTCATTCTCAGCAATAGCCTAGCCTCCCCGGCGTATACGACCCATCTGCTGTCCTTAACATCAATCAATTCATTCATGGATGTAGAAGACTCGAAACAACTTCAGAAATAATCACGACGAAAATTTTAACAAAATTACGCAATAACAACAAGACACGAAAACAACGAGTAAACACAATGAATCCAAAATACACCAATTGATATGACACACCACACGTATATACAAATAGTACAAACAACCTGGCGGATCATATCTTGATGGAATTCCTTTGAAGAATTTCAGGAATTACAACAGTTCGCCTACAACCCTTCACAGGTTGACGATTGTAAGTTGTGGAATGTCCAGACACAAACAAGATTAACCAACAATTACGATAATTGGAACTCATACAATTTTTTAACACAAACATATGTACAATCACTTCATCAAATGTTGTGGATTCCGGCATGACAAACTACCCTTGAAGAACTGTAGGACTTACAGCAGTACGCCTACATTCCTTCTCAGGTTGATGATCCATTTGGAATTCGTCCGGACACAAACAGAATTACCAACAGCTAGATGACAGATGATATCAATTCAGTATATACAATATGAACATATGTACAAGATCACACACCAAGCACATTGGACTGCTCATTGATGCGCTACCCTTTGAAGAACTGTAGGACTTACAGCAGTACGCCTACAACCCTTCTTAGGTTGACGCCCTAGGTTGGAAAATCGTCGCAGAGTTCATTTGCTGACTTCCTTCTATGAGCTGTATCCTCGAATCTGAACGGTAACACGCCCATGTCATTGTATCGCAGAACATAGATGACCAACAAACACACGACATATCTCATCAACCAAGTATAGAAACAGAGTAATTTACACCAAAGATAATAACATTCAAATAGTAACTTGAAACTAGAAATGCCTTTATTCGTGCAAGTCAATTTAACAATAATTCTCTCCTTTACACTTGGCTTATCCTCACTGAACTGACCATTGATATTCGTCCTTTCAAACGAACTGATACTAGCATAGTCATTACACCAGATACTTGAGTTGATGGGTGTCTGTTTCATTGTGGATGACAGCACCGACGACGACTGATTGATATCAGTTGATGAAGTTAGCGGTGGATCAAAAGCTGTTGTCTCTCGGCTCTCAGAAGTTTGTCTACCTGCAAGACCACCACCACTGCTGTCTTTTACTATCAGCACAGCCTTAGCACTAGCATCTGATGATCGGTGGGCTACATGCTGATCACTTACATTGACGGTCTCACAAGTATGCATGCCTTCTGCAACTGCACCTGCATTTATTTCTACTTCACGTTCAAGTTGTACAGAAACTTTGTTCAGCTTAGCAGTAGTAGGCATATCCCTCATCTCATCATGATCAACCAAAGACAAATGTGAAGTATTATGATCATTATCCCGAATATACAATTTATCATAATCTATCTGATCGACTTCATCAATTTCAAACTCTTTATTAACAGGAGTGGACACTTTTAGTTCTTCCTCACAAATCCTAAGAGGTTTTATGTCTTCACTCCGACTAGTAATACCTTGTAAACTTGTGGAGTGAGAACTGGACTCTGAGACTGTAACTCTCTTCTGTGACACTCTATTCAACAATGGCTTACCAGTTGTAACTGCAGACTTCTTGACCGCACCGTTATCGTCACACAATTCGGAGTCAGGCCTGGGGTTTACATTGAGCTTATCACTGAACTTGCTCACTGATTCACAGTTCACCTTTGTATGCACCTCTTGCAAACGTGTACAACACAACCGTGTTTCTCTTGCATCTTGCAACTTATCTGTTGAGGATGTACTACGAAACCTGTTACACTCACTAGGTCTATATGCATTACTAGACATCATGGAGCCTTCTCGATATCCACCTCTCTGAGGCCTATTCGTCATCAATGATTGCGTTTTACTCTCAGACTGCTCTATTCTAGGGGTGAGATGTAATAGACTGGCAAACTTGCTCATAGATTGATTGACACTAGTATTTACCAGTTTCAGGATATCATCAAACTTTGGCTCGATACCCTCATCCTCCATACGGGAGCTCATCTTCACCCACTTCCTTTGCAGTCGAGTAGGTAGACGTCTTGCTATTACTTCTAGTATAAAACTCGAGTTGAGGTCACTCATTCGATTCATCGAAATCATTCCATTCTTGTAAATTAGCAAATTATCTAAAAACTCAGTGAGTGCCTGGGAGTCATCCTGTAGTTGACCACCATTACCCTTAACAGCCTCGAATAATTTCCCTACAATCATCGAGGGTCTTCCAAACCTTTGACGTAATATGCTCAGAGCTTCGTAGTAGCCCTCTTTCTGCTTCATAAACTTACAGCACTGTATAGCTCTTGCAGCATCTCCAGTGCAATACCTCATCAAATACATTAACTTCGATTCATCAATTAATAAAAAACCACTCAACATGATCTCAAACTCCCTTACAAATTGTAAATAATCAGCCGGGTTTCCATCAAAACATCGTGGTTCAAATTTAGGGTGTTTGATGTTCCTATTATCCCTGAACGGCGAAACAGTAACATCAACCACGTCATACTTAACATGAGACACATCGTTACAATTAACAGACAAGTCACAATGACTTACTTTCCTGTTTGCATCCAGGACGCTCTGTCCCTTCTTTGACCCAGGCATTGTTGAACTTGACCCAATTCCAAAAACGTTCCAGATATTGCTTGTTCAAAGAGGACTTGACCGGCACCAGGAAAAATGAACGGCGACTATCCAAACTTTCACCAACTGTTTCAATCCACCAGATCTGTTTCTATCTTCAGAAACTGTCAATCACGTCTCATAAACCGTTAATGCCCAGCTCTCGCTACGCTCGGGCCCACGCTGTTCTTCGAAGATTTCTCAGAAACGCTTAGTTATAACGGACGCAAAAACCAAAACACTGATATGCCGCTTTAGATTTGTTTATTGTTACACCAACATATAAAAGGAATAAGCGAACTAAGTTTTCTGACGATGTTTCACTCTTCTTTCTGAACAGCGACCGATGAGACGATGACTGTCGTATTGATGCCTCCGCGAAAATTGGGGAAGTTGATTTTGAGCAAACAACCATGAATTGATCGTTCAATCTTCAACAACATTGACACTTGTACTCGGTCTCAAATTTACCTATCAGCATTTGTGCAGTACCTTTTACTGCTACAGGAACCGAGGAATATTGTTGATATCAAATTTAGCATCCTTCGTAACTTTTCTGTGGTGTTGATAGCTGAAAGTCAATGGAATGCATAGATACAAGCTAAAGTCAGTGTTCACAAATGGGAAGAACCTGTAATATGTTTTACGATCACTTACAACATTCAGTGTTTTCTGCCAAAATTTTTAAATGATTTAAATGCACACGGCAACATTTGAGTAATTTGGTGGATTTCAATACCATCCTCGTGATCAGGTGCGTAAGGACATCAGTGGTGTGCGTCACTTTGTCCTATTAGTGAGTTTGGTTTCATAAACTTCCGATTTCTGTTATTGTCCTGACGCCACATTATTCGCGCTTGTTCGAAGTTAATTCACAAAATTATTTTAAAACCACGTAGAAGTAGTGTTCAACATCTCTTAAAGCTATGGACGTAAGGTTTAGAAGTAATTGCTGTATCCATTTAGGGAAGGCTCATCTTTTTCTGCAAGTAAGGGCTACGCATCATATTCCTAAATGCCTCCAGAAGCAACAGAATCTTCAGAAGTTATTAATGGGGTCCCAGCTCCTCTATTTCGAAACATATTATAGGGACAGGACATAAAACTGACGTTTGCACATTTTTTAAACCTATCTGTAGAATGTGTTTGGATTGCATCCTAAAGTTTGTGGAAACCGAAGTTTGATTAGGAAGTTTAAACCACTTTTGTGAATTCCAAGACCATTCGTCATCACACGAAACCTTCTTTGTTAGACTTCGTTTTGATACTATTCAGGGTAGATGTACTAGTGTGGTGAGAGCAGGCTGCTAGCCGATTGGTTGACACTAAGCTACGTTAATATGGGCCGTGAGAAAATATGAACAAGGCTGAGTCAACAACCAATCACAGCAAAGTTAACGTGGCAAAATATGATTCGCAGATAGAGAACTCTATTTGTCAAGGAATCCCGAAGCAACCAATCAGAAGCCTGCGTTTGTCTGCCTAACTTCTGATAAACAACCAATCAGATGACTGCGATTGTCTATAATAATGTATGTGAAATATGTATAAATACGTGTTGATTTTCATAATAATACGATCTGTTGCCTGGCCCTTGTCTTCTGTTGTTACACTAGTACCTCTGATATTTGGTTTAGTGATCTTCATTGTTATTTTGACCTCCAATATGTGGTTTTAATTCCACCTAAATTTATTTTCTAGACTTTTAACTGTATTAATCTCATATGTATTCCTATAACAAGTCCATGCGTGACCACATTGTCCAAAATGTGTTGCACAAATACAACACTACACGACTCAGACAAATTACGTCTTCTTATTACTTCGTCTAAATATTCACTTGTGTCAAAAATAGTGACTGATGTAATTGCACATCGATATAAACTTTCATTAATTCTTACTGTGCTATCTCGTTAATATTATATTGGTAGTCATATTCATGTATACATCCTGTGAACCCTTGTTTTCTTTTTTAGATAATCTGTAGTCCCAGTGACCTTGTGGGATTCGTTGCTGAAGAGAGTGGTTTCCAGTACCGTTGATTTTGTATTTTGTGTCGAATCACTAATAAATGTGTTCTCTACACCTCAAATAGACATTCTACTTGTTAATAGTCACTACTAACTTTATAGAATGTTGTGAGCTACAGAGTTATGGGGTTAGAGTCATGTGTTGTATTGAGTAGCGCGTTTAGAAGATACGTCCGCCCCTGAGGAATATTGTCGTCAGTATGGAGTACATTCTCGGGATAAATCTGTTAGCAGTAATTATTATCAGTACCTATATTTCGTATGGATGGTATATAACGAAACGTACTAATTCAGTAGTCAAAGGTTAGAAATATCCGTTAAAATTGAAACAGGTGCTCATGTAAGGGAAAACTGATTAATCGAAATTTGAAACATCACGTAAGTGATAAAGTTTATAGCATCGTTTACATGCGAATAGTTAAGCTTATTTATTTAGAAATGATGGTAACTAGTTGATGGTTTAAGGGATGTTGTGTTTGATAGGAAATAGATGGGACATTGTAACTGAAAAACAGTGTAACTGGATAAGCAACATCAGCTGGCCAGTATACACATATTTTGAAGTAAAACACGATCGGGTAAAGTATTTCGAAGAGAGGAGTAGAGCAGTCTTCTGGAACTATTAATTTAGTGAGCAATTAAATTTGTCTTTGAATTAAGACTGAAAGTAAGCGGCATATTGGTAAGCTAAACGATTACCATTATTCGGTTTCGTTAGAATAAGTATCCGAGTACTGTTTCACTCATCATTCTGTCTTTTGAATAACTTAGTAACATGGCGTTTACTTTCGGATCCAAATTACTAAGTAAAGGTTAATATCCCTAAGATTAAATTGTCGCCAAAGTAAGTAAATATGTTCATTTCTAGAAAATACTAAGGTTTGGAGTTGTTTTTTACTACCACAACACCAGGTGACTCACCAATTAGTCACAAAGTAAAACTAGATCTGTCAAAGAGAGTCCGCTCCTGACTTCTAGGTTTCGTGAAGGTAGAACTATATACATAGGTTAATAGGATTAGACGCATGATGTCAATTCGAAACTAGGTAATTACGTTTCGCAGCTACAGAAAACACCACGTTACAATCTATTCCTTTAATCGTGTCAATCAATGTGACATCAATTAAGACTAGAGAAGGAACACCACTGGTTTTCACAAAATCCATTTGTGTTCCCTAATATAATGTACATTCCGTAATTATAGGCAAACTAGGAAACGCACCAAGTCATCACATATACGAACAAAAATAATTAATTTAAAGGAATGCCTACTCGATATGGTCCAGAGTTCATGTGAAGTGACACATGCCTACATCTGAAAGTGCATGTGTAAGGTATCGCATCTCGTCAGCCTTTCGTCTAAGTGACTCAATGGGTCGCCTCCATATTTAACAAATGCTCAGTCCATGAATTCTACTTGTACCTGTAAAACACAAAGAATACCCTGCTGGGATATGGTGCTGTGTTACACTAGAGTCCCTCAGTTTACAGGTAAATCACACTTAATATCAGTATTGCGGCTTTTAGTTGAAAAAGTCATTCGACTGTGTCACAGATGCTTTTGGCTGGATTCCTCAGTACCAAGTATTATTCCCTATGAGAGTGCATTGAAGAAACCCTGCAGGGTGATATTGAAGCTTCGCCGAAAATTGAATAGAAGCATTTCAGTCATACAAGATGTATGCAGTAAAGAATACATTATTAACTCATTGCGCTCACTCCTACATTACCCTATAAAATTCTCTAGTTTGGAAATGAAACATGCACATATATATTGTGTCGTTAACTTCAGATACACACTAATATCTAAATTTCATACGCTTTCTGTCTCACTACTCCATGTAATAATAGTTTGATTGTTATTTCCGAATGCAGTAATAAGTATTTCATGGGCCACGAGTAGCACTTGGTATTCAGCAGAGGTATGGGCACTTAGTGATTGTAATTTAGAGAACTGATACGACAAGGTTAGCTTTTTTCTAATATATACGCAACTATCAACACAATGAAAAGATAATGACGAATTGTTATCACAAGCATTCTATTTACTATGGAGGGAATGTTATTACAAGCTAACTTCACAGTAACATGTACAAGTCTTGCATGTCATTGCATCAGTAATATTAGCACACTAATTGTATTACGGCCAAGTGTAAATGATTTAAAGGCATCGTAACAATAACTTTGCGGGAGGTAGATGTATTGAAAGACTGCTTGCAGACACTATGTATGACGACATCTAGTAGAATGTCTACGGAGGCTGACAACCTGCAATGAGGAAGACAAAAAGGAAACAATTAGGAGACACATAAGATTAGTATTTTTCACATAAGTTTGACATAAGTATAAAATTTGGGCACTGTGGTAGAGTATAACTCCATTATGGATACGATTTTATTTTGATAAATCACACAGTGTTGTACAGCAATATTACTTGGTGGCGTTTTGAGCACAAACTATTGCTCATGATCATATCAAGTCAGTCACACAACTTTTTGCCTCATTCATATACATGAGTATTTTACTTAAGCGTACTACAGGGATAGAAGGTCACTCGTCTCATTCACTTCTATTCACACCATTTCTTACGTCCATTTTACTGACTTTTGGTTTATGTTTTCCTCTTAGGTGCACTTTATCTGGACAGTTTAAGGAATCGGGAAACGCACAGGGTACTTAGGAAACGGCATGAATAATTGTTTAGGCTAATTAACACTAGGTAGTTGTGACACTGCGCATCTGCAGTGACAAAGCTGACTGACTGAGTTTTAAGATGGAAATGAGCACAGAAGTGTAGCAGTTCGAATTGTGACGTTCCACACTTGAAAAATATTATATTTAGTTGGTAATAAGCAAAACATATTTCATCAGATGTGTTTCAACTTCGCATTAATGCGTCTAAAGCTTATGTATTTTACTCCTAACAATGACATTGCAGATCAAATGAGATAAACATATCACTGATTTCAAAATAACACATCAATGAACTATAATTCAAGGACTCTGCACACAACAAAGTATTGTACGAAAATTGACTTCAAGCTTTATTTTTTTCCCAGGCACTTATAACCCATCCACCAAAGACCTGGTTTTTTGTTAATGCGAAGGCAATACTTCTGTAATTCCTGATGTGTTGCACTCACTGACAATCTAGCGGATCTTTCCAACTATGCACAGAAACGATTGTACATAAGTGAGAAGGATGTTTTATACTACTGGGATTAACATTTATCAAGTGTATGTATAATCTCCAGTGTACATGTTAAACATATTTTGCTATCACTTTTTCATTTGACCGACCCAAACACATTTTAAACCTTAACATGTGCTGGCTAGTATTGTCCCTGGAGAAAGGCGATGGCTTTGTATGCCATCACGTGTTCTAGCCATCTCAACCTATTCAGCTTCCCTACCTTGAAGACTAACCCTCCCCACCTAAACATTTATGCGTAACCTCAACAGCACTCGCCATATTACACTGCTTTACTCATGAGATAGAACGCGGACACCTATAATCAAATACCGGTATTATTTTCATATTTTACAGCATCAGAGGTTACTTCTCATAGTCTAGGTGGACAATATCATCAGTAAACTGTGAGTTGATGAGACTATTCCCTGATAAGTCTCTAAAGTCAATTACAGATTATTCTACTAATATATGTGTGATTGAATTGAACTGATATAAGGATGACAGTTTAAGAATTCAGCCTTGTATTACATCCCACTCGGAAATGTGTTTTCTCGGATAATTCGCAAACAGTATTCAGTGAATAAAAAACATTCTGTTGGCTTAATGAAACTCGTAAACTGACGCACTACTTTTGCAGGCACTATAGTATTTCCTCAATAAAGTGAGAATTGAATATTTCGGCTGCATAAAACGAGTAAGTAGTATCCTGGGAATACCAATGACTACAACAAGTCTAGGAGTTATGCACTACAACTTTTACTTTACTGAATACACCAGCAGACTTTACATAAACACTTGACAGATCAAATTTATGCAGGAAGTCAGTAAGATTTAGTAAACTAAAAGTGCTTTCGGTTTCCACAGGAGTTCTCCGTGCCGAATTTATTCCTTCAAGGGCCTACAGAGATTAATTCTTCAATTAAATACCACTGACTTGGAAGAAATTCCATTCTTCATTACTACACTTAATGAAAAGAATCATGTTTTTTATTTTAAAAACAGGAGCATTCGTAATGTTTTACTTTATGTAAATGCAGTTACATACAGTTGCACGAAGAACTCAACGCAACTCGATACACAATAGTATATATACAAATAAACTGAAAAATAATGTCCTCCTTATCTTCTGAACAACTTGTCCTTATTCCAGGATTATAACTTTTTCACCTATGAGCCTGAGTTACGTCTACGAAATAGCAATATTACATCAGTTAAATCTTCCCCCAAAACCAAGGCCACTTGAAACCAATAGCAACATAGCAACAAGCGTCATTGAGGGGATATGCAATAAAGTCGCTCGCTTTAGGGCGTTGATAAAGCATATCCCCTATTTGAAGTGGCGCCTTTGGCTTAACCTTGACGGCATTTGCGCGGCTTCGTTGATTCGAGTTGGAGCTAGTCGTCCAGCAAACGCAGTAGACGAGATTTCGGTGCTTATTTTGCTCTTGTTGGATGAATTTATATGAAAATTATTGTTCGATATTGTTCTCGAGCATTTACTTATTGCTTGTGTGACAGGACGCTTAAATACATGATTCATGCAGTGACTTTTGGCATGCCGAGTAAACTTCGCGTACATTTCAACGACTGTCATTCGATAAATTTCTTTGCAGATTGGCGGAAAATTGTACTCGGTCTCAAATTTACCTATCAGCATTTGTGCAGTACCTTTTAATGCTACAGGAACCGAGGAATATGGTTGATATCAAAATTGGGGAAGTTGATTTTGAGCAAACAACCATGAATTGATCGTTCAATCTGGAACTACACTGAAAAGGTGAATGTCGCGAATGGTTTGATCGTGTAAAGGTTCGACGAAGACGAACGTAAACGAATAAAATTACATAATAGTTTCGTACAAATCATCTGTTTATATACTTGTATGATTCTCTGCTTTTATTGCGAAACAACATATCTTCTTTCTTTTTGAGTTTTTGAGTTAAAATCGAGGAAAGCACACAGTAATTATCGTTTCGGAACGTCTTCGTAACAATAGGAACTTAGGGGTAATTTCCTTGACATCTGTCTTTGGAACAAGCTTACAGCATAAAATTTACTCTAAGTGTTGAATCACAAAGTGAAGGCGGACACCCCAGTAGTTTCTGGATAAAAAGATTAAACTGTCACCAGAATCAGTAAATATCTTCAAATCTAGAAAATGATTAGATTTGCAGTTGTCATTCCCACTACCACATCATCAGCTGACTCACCAATTAAAGTCACCAAGTCAAACTAGTTCTACCGAGAACAATGTGCCCCTGAGTTCTAGATGTCGTAGTGTATCACGAGGGAGCAGCTAATTTCATAGGTTCATAAGGTTAGAAGGATGAAATTAACTATAAAGTGGACAACTACGTTTTGCAGCCACAGAACACACCATGTTGGCGTGTATTCTTTTAACTGTGACAGCCGATGTGAGGCCAGTTAAGACTAGAGAAAGAAGACCGCTGGTTTAAAAAAAATCAATCCAAGGGTTTATTTAGAATTATCTGTATTCCGTAAATATAAACAAACTAGGAAACGCATGAAGTTATTACATCTAAATACGAACAATAAATGGCAGTACAACGGAGGGTTGACTGAAAGAAATGACTTCTTAATATGGCCCAGATTTCACGTAAATTAACAACTGTCTACATCTCTGTAGGTACGGATGTGTAAGGTATCGCATTTCTCATTTTATGAAAAATGGTAAAAACTCTAGAAGCTTTATAGTAAGTTTGTGATGTTTGCTTTTAATTGAATAAGATATTGGTTTAAGTTCAAATTTTAACGTATATCACACTTATATTCAGTCAACTTCTTCCGGAAATTACGGAAGGTTGCGTTCATGGAAGGTAAGAAGATAGGTGAAACACAGGCGCTAGAGTAGGACACAGGATGCAGAGCTTACGACCATTATCATTTAATTAATTAATAAGGGTTTGGAAATTTATAAAACTCCCCAGTACAGGGTAAATATGGCCTTATTTTGCTTAAAGCAGATACAAGAGACCAACTTTGTGATGATAAACAGAATTCAGAATGGAATTTGTTCCATTGTTCATCGTATTTGCTAACAGTATTCTGGGCAACGTTCACTTAATGCAAACGTGGAAGGCAGCATTACTGTAACATTTCACTTTACCTAGACTTTGTCATTTTGGCTGACTTCCAACGTGGAAGCTTGCACACAAGTGTACCTGTTCAAGCTGAGGCATTCCATGTAGCACACAAAGGTAACAAATAAGGAAATTAAATGGGACTGTAATGAGCACAAAAGGAGAGCGAACAGCGACAGGGAAGAAACAAAAAGGTTGAATAGCTATTTGAGATTACACAGAATGAATGCGTCTGTGCCATTAACAGCCATTTGAAGTCAAATTTCTACTTAACACCATACGTCTGACCACAATGTTACTCATCATATTATAATACTTAACGCAGGAGATACAGCGCAGACACATAAAACCAAACACCAATAATGTTTTCATATCTCGCAGCTTTAATGGTCACTTCAAAACGCAGCTGGACAATATCGCCAGTGAACTCTTGTTCAAAGAGACTGTTCACTGGTAAGTCCCTAAAGTCAATGACAGGAAATTTTATCAATGTATGCATGATGAAATCGAATTTCTTGCGTCGGTGGCACAGCGGTTAGGACTCTCGTCGATCATGCACGCTGTCCGGGGTTCGAGCCCATACCAACGCACACCTGCAAAATTTGGGCTATCGACACCACATGCTGAAAATTCCATATATGTGCCAAAATACTGTGTGGAATCAAGCCATAATAAAAATAAAAGTATGTGAGTACGACAGTTGTAGAAATGAGCCCTGTATTACATCATTTTTGGAAATATGGGTCCTCTCATAGATTGCTCCAGTATTAAGTGAATAGGATGCAATTTGTAGAATTTGTAAAATTCGCAAACTGACGCACTGCATTTTCGAAAAACCTAGTTAGTGTTCCTACAGTAATATGGAAGTGGGTCTCGTGTAAACCCAATAAATTGTGAACTGCTGCCAATAAAAATGACATGAATTCTTAGAATTACGAGTCATAATTTTAGCTTGAATACAACATACCGCAATAGTTAAATGACCACTTAAGGAACATCAGATCTCTACCGAAAGTGCATAAAAGTTGGTAAAACATATAAACTTTGATTTCATTATGGGGTCTCCATGCCAATTGTATTACTGTAATGGTCTACACAGTTCACAGATTAACTTGTAATACTGGGGTGGGAAAACCTCCATTTATCTTAACGGAACTTAATGTAGATAATCTTGTGCAGCAATCCCTGCGTTATTAAATCTTTAGTGCAGAAGAAGGAGCGAGGCATTTGTAATCTTTTACTACAAGTGAAATGGCGGTGCAACTCGCTGAGCAATAGCATTTACACGAATAAACTGAAAAAAAGTCTTCCTCACTTTCTAAACAACTCATCTTTATTCCAAATAACGTAATAAGTTTCTTTCACGTGTAAGCTTAAGTTATTTATGTGAAATCGGAATCGAGTAACAATTAAATCATCCCTCAAAATAAAAGCCACCGGAAACTCAAGTTCACAACAATTCTACATATTATGCCCAATATGCTGTTGCTTTTTGTCTTAAAATGAAAATCAAACAGCAGTTAGTACTCGGAAACTGAAATTAATGCTGCAACTGTGCTATGAATATATTCAAACCAATTAAGAAAATAGCGCTTCAATACATAGACCGAATGTACCAGTATTAAAGCAAGAAAACCCAAGTGTATACGTTTAAATTTCGAAATTCCTACCTTATTTAATCCATCACATTGCTGAGATATTAGTATCGAGCGATATTTCCTGATACGAGTGCTGCAATTGTAACACAGTTGAAGTACATCATACTGCCGAAATTTATGAGTCGGAAAAGCTTTTAGTGCAAAATTTCTATTAAAAAGCCTACAAAATACACAACTTGTCACCTAATCATCATAGCAACGAACATTAACACTACGATTATTGAGGCTATGCAATAAAACAACTCTCAAAATTGGCAGTGGGTCACATCACTTACCTTATCACATGCATCGACATGTTCCCTTCAGCCGTGCCGCCCAGTGATATTACAGACGAAATAGTAGCAGAAGCAGTTTTCAACCCTGGATAGCCACGTTTTGAATGGCTATAATAATCAAAACTGATATAGGGGGTCCATTCGAGATACAGTATGGTAATGCTTGGTCTCAGAACATCAATCAAAACGGAAGCTTATTGTTCATCCGCGTAAATGATATCAGTATATATACTTTAATGTAAATCATGTTGCAGGTCACCTTGTCCTACGATTTCTCACCCTGGAGATCTTTGAATTAACTTCTCATTGAAATATCACTCATCCATCTCATTATAAGCTTTTCATCTACGCACTATTGTACTCTAATTTGTCTTAACTACCCACACCCTTATTAAAGCTAAAAATTACTCTTTTGTTTCTATTTGTTGCTCGCGGAATCCTGGTTGCTTTGGTGGAAAAGAAAAACTCAACAACACCAATGTTTGAACAAAGCTATATGTTCATCGAAACGTCGTAGTTTCCATCATAAGACCAATTTGGTTGGCATTAAACACTGTAAATGTGTGCTATCATTCCAATGAGTCTCCAGCTCCTTCTTGTATATATCTTGTATTATGCATTATCCATAATTGTATTTGATACCATTTGCAGCTTCCTGAAAAGCATTCAGTCACATGGTGAAATAGTACTTACCCAGATATATACAATTCACTGGATGACTATAACTATCAGCAGGAAACAGAACGAAATTTGGGTTGTTGCTCAACTTTGATGGTGACCTTAGTAGAGAGTTTACAATAAAACATTCTTAAGAACCTGTTCTGTTTGCTTGTACAATAACTAAACAATTTAAACTTTTGAAAAAGTATTAATTTATAATACTCCAGTATTGTGGTTTGTAACATCACTGGTCGCGTCTATAAAAATGGCACGCATTTCTCGTAAACTTACCAGTTTATACGAAATGTAAATTGGTATTATTATTACAGTCATCTTAAGTTTATAAGTCCAAATGTTGATAAGAACAAGTTTGTTTAGGACGCATATTTTGTCAGACATAAGTCAGATACAGTTAAATAAAGGCCTAGTTCCTTATGAAAACAATTAGGAGTGGCATACGAACCCAAAAACTTAGATTTTTACTCTCATGTTTCAACGATTTGTGATAAAACAGGACTACCTCTCAGTACCCTAGACGAAGAGACTTTCGAAGGCACTAGAGACACTTTGTTATTCAAAGATGTAATAACACGGATAGTTTTTGCAATGAAAGATTAAAACTGGTACATCTAGACAATGGTTTTTCCTTAATATTTTCGAAAAGGCCCTCATAATCGACAGTCGACAGCTACTCAGACTGGTAAGTAGTTAAAACAAGCTGAAATTTTGCCCATAAAATATTTCGGGAAGAGCTGCGAAACGAATAATTAACTCAATACAAATAAACACATGAATTTGTAAGAACACTCCGATTCATTTGAAAAAAAAGCAAAAATCTAAGAATACATGGAAGGTATCTAGTTCCTTTTTTGAGAGAAAACCTTAGATAATCTCCATAGACGTGTCACTGAGTTAAATTTGGCTAAGTCTTTTTGGAAAATAGAAGTCACACTCCTCGATAAATCAAACTACACTGAGCCTGACGAAATGACCCAGTGGTAATATACTCTTGTGGGGTACGTAACAGTATGATTGTACACTTTTTCGTTAGACGTTGAAATTAGAGACAGTGTACATTACTTTTGTTTAAAACGATTCATGTTGGAATATACATAACTTCTGAGTACCATCTAAAATAAATTGTACTGTTGGTCGTTTCGTATTTTCACTGGTCAATACTGTCTGCCTGCTTCACTCACAACCGAGCTATGTACTTTGGATTTTTGCAGGAACCTTCCATCCCCATTCGAAGACTATTCTACAACCAGTACACAGCCTCTACCAGTAGACACGACTCCAGTAATGAACGCCTCTTGGAGAAACAGTTAACTACAAGTGTGAACAAGTGGATAACCAGTCGATAAACATTGGCACCCAAACTGAAATCCTAAAAGAATTGTTATTAGGGTGTACCATGAATGTAAATTTCAAATTTGACGGCACCCTTTACAGGCAACTGGACGGGGGTGGCGATTGTCTCCCCACTGTACAACTGGTGTGTCGTACTTAGATAAGAATAAATATAAATATGCTGGGCCCCTTTAAGGTTGATTTCTCTCTAAGCAAGCTAGAAAGTTGCCTTTTGAATAACCTTATCGGTAAGTTCTCATTTTATTGCCACTATATGCATGACACCTCCATCCTGTGTGATAATGATTCGGATAGGAGTAAAATGATTACTGAATTCAGTGAAGTACATTCGGCTATGAAATTTACATGCGAAGAGGAATCCCAAGACAGAACTGCCTTCCTGGATGTCCTCCTTACAAGAAAACCAGATGGTAGTGTAAAAAGAAATTTGCATAGAAAAAGTACCCGTGCAGGAAAATACACACATTTTTACAACTTCGTCCCTCTCGAGTACGAAAGAAATTTAGTAAAGGCACCCAGCCACACAGTTAGAGCTACATGCTCAGAAGTAATTTAAGATGAATTAAGCATTGTATATGATACTCTGATCGAAAATAGCTATCCCGAAAAGCTTATCAAGAAACACATGACAAATAAGCGGAAAAGAACTACTCACTATCTGTAAACAAGAAGCCACTGTATACACGACTGCAATTCAAGGGCGATATACCAAGTGAGATAATTACGAAGAAATCAAGAAAATCAGTTCACAGAACTTTAATGCTGGCGGACTACACGTCTTATTCTCTGTACGACCAGTGGTGCTACCTTGACTGAATGATGAAGTACCTAGAATAGCCACTTCACACTGTATCTAACAATTCAACTGTGCTTGTGAATTGAGCAATATTGGCCGTTACTCTAGGAACTTGATTTTTCGTTCTAGAGAACATCTCCTACTATGGCTAAGTAAAGGTGTAGTGAAAACCATTAACAGTTCGATGATGGAAATCTGGTGCAAACTGGTGACAAAGCCAGCGGGGAGGAATCCTTCACTATCATCTACCGGGTGCCTAATACATTGCCAAAATCATCGAAGCACTTCATGCTCCAAACAGCGGAGGCTATTGCAATTCGCCTCACACAACCAGTGCTCTTTGTTCAAAAGAAGCAAGTCCAGCCCGTCTTCAGTAGATACTATAAATTCATGAATTTGTAATGTTATCTTACCTAATTTTTCTGACATTCAGCTTATTTCATGTTGAAGCTATTGAGCTATAATCTATCAATATTATTGATTCAATGTTATTTAAGCCTAATGTTTTTCATAGCACTAATTCATTCATTGACTATAATGTGTATATAACTGTAGAGCCTGATGATGAAGTTATCGAAAAGAGCATTCCTTTTTCAGTATCCATTCTTTTGAAAATAATGATTGTTTGGATCCATTCAAAAATAACATTTCTGCCTCTAATATCTAAAAATATACTCAGCTTCTTGTCAAGTGTGGTTCCGTAGGCTCTAGTTATCTGTGACACATCTTATGAGTCAACATGTATAATATATTCCATTATTTTGGTCTCTGAATCCATTTCTGGCCAGACAATCTCTGGTGTACCACTATTAATTGCAAACTAATGATATTTAACACATGTATCATCATACACCTGCTCAATACCCTTTCTTCAACAAAGAATAAGTATTAATAACTTATGAACTGCAAGTAGACTTTAAAGAAATATTTGTTTCCACAAATACTTCAATAATATTACAAATATTTCACCATCCACACACACTTTCCATTTTCGTCTCTTTAAAATCCCTGAGAATACTTAATGGTTGCAGAAGTTAGGACCATAATTCGGAAAATAAAAAGATTAAATCTTCTGAAAGGAGGGAGGGTGGCGCTAGCTGATCAGTAGATATGGTGGGGGTCACTAAGGTGAATCGCCCCATTCTGCAGGAACAGCAATATACAATTTGAAGGTTCGAGATATTTCTGATTTTTATGAGGGCTTAGACCTTTATCTTGAAAAAGATAATAATGAACGCCTTGACAGATCATGCTTCTGCCTTTAAATATATACCATTCGCTCAGCCTATTGTTGAGATGCGACCATGTGGGCTCTGCACAGATTTATGGGGCATCTTATAAATTATCTTGCTATCCATTGTCGGATCTTTAAATACCACTTCACAATGTGTTATCTCACTCATTTTCTAATAACGTCTTTACTTGATCCTCATTATATCCCATTAAACCTAACATTTTATAGCTCTTTATGAATTTGATTCGACTTATTCTATTCCTATTCCCTGTAGGGTACGGTTGTGCACCAAATGCACAAAAAGGCATAAAATATAAAAAAACCGGCATAAGGAAAAAATGTATTAAAACCAAAAGTGGACATCATGATAGTGGAAACTGTACAGGAAGCATTATACATTGCAAATGAACGTTGTCAGCCTAGGGAGTTTCCTTTATTAATGCATTTATTAGTGATACTTGGACTTACCCATTTCATTACACTTTATTGATTCACCTTAGCACTTTTACTTTTCTAAAACAGCTTTCAATTCCTTGTAAACGTTGTACTTACCTCAATATTGGTTGGTTATCGTATGCCTACAACCACGGGATGAAAACGAAACGAAGTCGATTTTCCCGCTCAACCTGGAGGAGAATTGTACAATTCAATAACTATACAGCCTAGTTCAGACAATGAGTGTATTTATATATATCAAATATTTAACTGTTGAAACATAATTAACTTGTAGACAATCTACGATTTGATATTATATCATATTTGATCGTGCCTGTAAAAATGGCATGCATTTTCATGTAAATTTATATGTTTATATGAGAATATACATTGTTATTATTCTTATAACAAGTAAACACAATTATTCCGAAATCACAAATTGTTATGACACACCACACGTTTACACAAACAGTACGTCGCGGATCATGTCTTGATGGAATTCCCTTGAAGATTTTCAGGAATTACAACAGTACGCCTAAAACCCTTCACAGGTTGACGATTGTAAGTTGTGGAATGTCCGGACACAATCAAGACTAACCAACAATTACGATAATTGGAACTCACACAATTATTTAACACAAACATATGTACAATCAACACATCAAAGTGGTGGATTCTGCCTTGACGAACTACCATTGAAGAACTGCAGGACTTACAGCAGTACGCCTACAACCCTTCTCAGGTTGACGCCCTAGGTTGGAAACCCGTCGCAGAGTTCATTTGCTGACTTCCTTCTATCAGCTATATCTTCAAATCTGAACGGCAACTCGCTCATGTCATTGTATCACAGAATATAGTTGACCAACAAACACACGACGTATCTGATTAACCAAGCGTAGAAACAGGGTAATTTACACCAAAGATAATTGCATTCAAATAGTAATTTGGAACTTGAAAAATCTTTATTCATGCAAGTCAATTTAACAATTACCCTCTCCTTTACACTTGGCTTATCCCCACTAAACTGAGCAACATCTTTCGTCTTTTCAAATGCAGCAATACTATCATATTCATTGCACAAGATACTGGAGTTGATGGGTGTCTGTTTCATTGTGGATCACAACACCAACGACGACTGATTGATACCAGTTGATGAACTTGCATCTTGTAACTTATCTGTTGAGGATGTACTACGAAACCTGTTACACTCACTAGGTCTATATGCATTACTAGACATCATGGAGCCTTCTCGATATCCACCTCTTTGAGGCCTATTCGTCATCAATGATTGCGTTTTACACTCAGACTGCTCTATCCTAGGGGTGAGATGCAATATACTGGCAAACTTGCTCATAGATTGATTGACACTATATTTACCAGTTTCAGGATATCATCAAATTTTGGCTGGACACCCTCATCCTCCATACGGGAGCTTATCTTCACCCACTTCCTTTGCAGTCGAGTAGGTAGGCGTCTTGCTATTACTTCTAGTATAAAACTCGAGTTGACGTCACTCATGCAATTCATCGAAATCAATGCATTCTTGTAAATCAGCAAATTATCCAAAACCTCAGTGAGTGCCTGGGAGTCATCCTGTAGTTGACCACCATCACCCTTAACAGCCTCGAATAATTTCCCTACAATCATCGAAGTTCTTCCAGACCTTTGAAGTAGTATGCTCATAGACTCGTAGTAGCCCTCTTTCTGCTTCATAAACTTACAGCACTGTATAGCTCTTGAAGCATCTCCAGTGCAATACCTCATCAAATACATAAACTTCATTTCATCATTCAATAAAAAACCACTTAACATGATTTCAAATTCTCTTGCAAACTGTAAATAATAAGCCGAATTTCCATCGAAACACCGTGGTTCAAATTTAGGGAGTTTGATGTTCCTATTATCCCTGAACGGCGAAACAGTAACATCAACCATGTCATGTTTAACATCAGACACATCGTTACAATTAACAGACAAGTCACAATGACTTACTTTCCTGTTTGCATCCAGGACGCTCTGTCCCTTCTTTGACCCAGGCATTGTTGAACTTGACCCAATTCCAAAAACGTTCCAGATATTGCTTGTTCAAAGAAGACTTGACCGGCACCAGGAAAGATGAACGGTGACTATCCAAACTGTCACCGACTGTCTGAATCCGCCATAGTCTGTTTCTACCATCAGAAACTGTCAGTCTCGTCTCATAAACCGTTAATGTGCAGCTCTTGCTACGCTGAGACTCACGCTGTTCCTTGAAGTTTCTCAGAAACGCTTAGTAATAACGGACGCAAAAACCAAAACACCGATTGGCGGCTCGAGAATTCCTTATTGTAACACCAACATATAGCCAACATTAAAACTAAGCTTTACGACTAAGGTCTATGAACAAATATTACACTAATAAATCACAATATTACTTCTGACGGTTTTGGCCTGACTTCTTTCTGAACAGCGACCGATGAGACGATGACTGTCGTATTGATGCCTCCGCGAAAATTGGGGAAGTTGATTTTGAGCAAACAACCATGAATTGATCGTTCAATCTGGAACTACACTGAAAAGGTGAATGTCGCGAATGGTTTGATCGTGTAAAGGTTCGACGAAGACGAACGTAAACGAATAAAATTACATAATAGTTTCGTACAAATCATCTGTTTATATACTTGTATGATTCTCTGCTTTTATTGCGAAACAACATATCTTCTTTCTTTTTGAGTTTTTGAGTTAAAATCGAGGAAAGCACACAGTAATTATCGTTTCGGAACGTCTTCGTAACAATAGGAACTTAGGGGTAATTTCCTTGACATCTGTCTTTGGAACAAGCTTACAGCATAAAATTTACTCTAAGTGTTGAATCACAAAGTGAAGGCGGACACCCCCAGTAGTTTCTGGATAAAAAGATTAAACTGTCACCAGAATCAGTAAATATCTTCAAATCTAGAAAATGATTAGATTTGCAGTTGTCATTCCCACTACCACATCATCAGCTGACTCACCAATTAAAGTCACCAAGTCAAACTAGTTCTACCGAGAACAATGTGCCCCTGAGTTCTAGATGTCGTAGTGTATCACGAGGGAGCAGCTAATTTCATAGGTTCATAAGGTTAGAAGGATGAAATTAACTATAAAGTGGACAACTACGTTTTGCAGCCACAGAACACACCATGTTGGCGTGTATTCTTTTAACTGTGACAGCCGATGTGAGGCCAGTTAAGACTAGAGAAAGAAGACCGCTGGTTTAAAAAAAATCAATCCAAGGGTTTATTTAGAATTATCTGTATTCCGTAAATATAAACAAACTAGGAAACGCATGAAGTTATTACATCTAAATACGAACAATAAATGGCAGTACAACGGAGGGTTGACTGAAAGAAATGACTTCTTAATATGGCCCAGATTTCACGTAAATTAACAACTGTCTACATCTCTGTAGGTACGGATGTGTAAGGTATCGCATTTCTCATTTTATGAAAAATGGTAAAAACTCTAGAAGCTTTATAGTAAGTTTGTGATGTTTGCTTTTAATTGAATAAGATATTGGTTTAAGTTCAAATTTTAACGTATATCACACTTATATTCAGTCAACTTCTTCCGGAAATTACGGAAGGTTGCGTTCATGGAAGGTAAGAAGATAGGTGAAACACAGGCGCTAGAGTAGGACACAGGATGCAGAGCTTACGACCATTATCATTTAATTAATTAATAAGGGTTTGGAAATTTATAAAACTCCCCAGTACAGGGTAAATATGGCCTTATTTTGCTTAAAGCAGATACAAGAGACCAACTTTGTGATGATAAACAGAATTCAGAATGGAATTTGTTCCATTGTTCATCGTATTTGCTAACAGTATTCTGGGCAACGTTCACTTAATGCAAACGTGGAAGGCAGCATTACTGTAACATTTCACTTTACCTAGACTTTGTCATTTTGGCTGACTTCCAACGTGGAAGCTTGCACACAAGTGTACCTGTTCAAGCTGAGGCATTCCATGTAGCACACAAAGGTAACAAATAAGGAAATTAAATGGGACTGTAATGAGCACAAAAGGAGAGCGAACAGCGACAGGGAAGAAACAAAAAGGTTGAATAGCTATTTGAGATTACACAGAATGAATGCGTCTGTGCCATTAACAGCCATTTGAAGTCAAATTTCTACTTAACACCATACGTCTGACCACAATGTTACTCATCATATTATAATACTTAACGCAGGAGATACAGCGCAGACACATAAAACCAAACACCAATAATGTTTTCATATCTCGCAGCTTTAATGGTCACTTCAAAACGCAGCTGGACAATATCGCCAGTGAACTCTTGTTCAAAGAGACTGTTCACTGGTAAGTCCCTAAAGTCAATGACAGGAAATTTTATCAATGTATGCATGATGAAATCGAATTTCTTGCGTCGGTGGCACAGCGGTTAGGACTCTCGTCGATCATGCACGCTGTCCGGGGTTCGAGCCCATACCAACGCACACCTGCAAAATTTGGGCTATCGACACCACATGCTGAAAATTCCATATATGTGCCAAAATACTGTGTGGAATCAAGCCATAATAAAAATAAAAGTATGTGAGTACGACAGTTGTAGAAATGAGCCCTGTATTACATCATTTTTGGAAATATGGGTCCTCTCATAGATTGCTCCAGTATTAAGTGAATAGGATGCAATTTGTAGAATTTGTAAAATTCGCAAACTGACGCACTGCATTTTCGAAAAACCTAGTTAGTGTTCCTACAGTAATATGGAAGTGGGTCTCGTGTAAACCCAATAAATTGTGAACTGCTGCCAATAAAAATGACATGAATTCTTAGAATTACGAGTCATAATTTTAGCTTGAATACAACATACCGCAATAGTTAAATGACCACTTAAGGAACATCAGATCTCTACCGAAAGTGCATAAAAGTTGGTAAAACATATAAACTTTGATTTCATTATGGGGTCTCCATGCCAATTGTATTACTGTAATGGTCTACACAGTTCACAGATTAACTTGTAATACTGGGGTGGGAAAACCTCCATTTATCTTAACGGAACTTAATGTAGATAATCTTGTGCAGCAATCCCTGCGTTATTAAATCTTTAGTGCAGAAGAAGGAGCGAGGCATTTGTAATCTTTTACTACAAGTGAAATGGCGGTGCAACTCGCTGAGCAATAGCATTTACACGAATAAACTGAAAAAAAGTCTTCCTCACTTTCTAAACAACTCATCTTTATTCCAAATAACGTAATAAGTTTCTTTCACGTGTAAGCTTAAGTTATTTATGTGAAATCGGAATCGAGTAACAATTAAATCATCCCTCAAAATAAAAGCCACCGGAAACTCAAGTTCACAACAATTCTACATATTATGCCCAATATGCTGTTGCTTTTTGTCTTAAAATGAAAATCAAACAGCAGTTAGTACTCGGAAACTGAAATTAATGCTGCAACTGTGCTATGAATATATTCAAACCAATTAAGAAAATAGCGCTTCAATACATAGACCGAATGTACCAGTATTAAAGCAAGAAAACCCAAGTGTATACGTTTAAATTTCGAAATTCCTACCTTATTTAATCCATCACATTGCTGAGATATTAGTATCGAGCGATATTTCCTGATACGAGTGCTGCAATTGTAACACAGTTGAAGTACATCATACTGCCGAAATTTATGAGTCGGAAAAGCTTTTAGTGCAAAATTTCTATTAAAAAGCCTACAAAATACACAACTTGTCACCTAATCATCATAGCAACGAACATTAACACTACGATTATTGAGGCTATGCAATAAAACAACTCTCAAAATTGGCAGTGGGTCACATCACTTACCTTATCACATGCATCGACATGTTCCCTTCAGCCGTGCCGCCCAGTGATATTACAGACGAAATAGTAGCAGAAGCAGTTTTCAACCCTGGATAGCCACGTTTTGAATGGCTATAATAATCAAAACTGATATAGGGGGTCCATTCGAGATACAGTATGGTAATGCTTGGTCTCAGAACATCAATCAAAACGGAAGCTTATTGTTCATCCGCGTAAATGATATCAGTATATATACTTTAATGTAAATCATGTTGCAGGTCACCTTGTCCTACGATTTCTCACCCTGGAGATCTTTGAATTAACTTCTCATTGAAATATCACTCATCCATCTCATTATAAGCTTTTCATCTACGCACTATTGTACTCTAATTTGTCTTAACTACCCACACCCTTATTAAAGCTAAAAATTACTCTTTTGTTTCTATTTGTTGCTCGCGGAATCCTGGTTGCTTTGGTGGAAAAGAAAAACTCAACAACACCAATGTTTGAACAAAGCTATATGTTCATCGAAACGTCGTAGTTTCCATCATAAGACCAATTTGGTTGGCATTAAACACTGTAAATGTGTGCTATCATTCCAATGAGTCTCCAGCTCCTTCTTGTATATATCTTGTATTATGCATTATCCATAATTGTATTTGATACCATTTGCAGCTTCCTGAAAAGCATTCAGTCACATGGTGAAATAGTACTTACCCAGATATATACAATTCACTGGATGACTATAACTATCAGCAGGAAACAGAACGAAATTTGGGTTGTTGCTCAACTTTGATGGTGACCTTAGTAGAGAGTTTACAATAAAACATTCTTAAGAACCTGTTCTGTTTGCTTGTACAATAACTAAACAATTTAAACTTTTGAAAAAGTATTAATTTATAATACTCCAGTATTGTGGTTTGTAACATCACTGGTCGCGTCTATAAAAATGGCACGCATTTCTCGTAAACTTACCAGTTTATACGAAATGTAAATTGGTATTATTATTACAGTCATCTTAAGTTTATAAGTCCAAATGTTGATAAGAACAAGTTTGTTTAGGACGCATATTTTGTCAGACATAAGTCAGATACAGTTAAATAAAGGCCTAGTTCCTTATGAAAACAATTAGGAGTGGCATACGAACCCAAAAACTTAGATTTTTACTCTCATGTTTCAACGATTTGTGATAAAACAGGACTACCTCTCAGTACCCTAGACGAAGAGACTTTCGAAGGCACTAGAGACACTTTGTTATTCAAAGATGTAATAACACGGATAGTTTTTGCAATGAAAGATTAAAACTGGTACATCTAGACAATGGTTTTTCCTTAATATTTTCGAAAAGGCCCTCATAATCGACAGTCGACAGCTACTCAGACTGGTAAGTAGTTAAAACAAGCTGAAATTTTGCCCATAAAATATTTCGGGAAGAGCTGCGAAACGAATAATTAACTCAATACAAATAAACACATGAATTTGTAAGAACACTCCGATTCATTTGAAAAAAAAGCAAAAATCTAAGAATACATGGAAGGTATCTAGTTCCTTTTTTGAGAGAAAACCTTAGATAATCTCCATAGACGTGTCACTGAGTTAAATTTGGCTAAGTCTTTTTGGAAAATAGAAGTCACACTCCTCGATAAATCAAACTACACTGAGCCTGACGAAATGACCCAGTGGTAATATACTCTTGTGGGGTACGTAACAGTATGATTGTACACTTTTTCGTTAGACGTTGAAATTAGAGACAGTGTACATTACTTTTGTTTAAAACGATTCATGTTGGAATATACATAACTTCTGAGTACCATCTAAAATAAATTGTACTGTTGGTCGTTTCGTATTTTCACTGGTCAATACTGTCTGCCTGCTTCACTCACAACCGAGCTATGTACTTTGGATTTTTGCAGGAACCTTCCATCCCCATTCGAAGACTATTCTACAACCAGTACACAGCCTCTACCAGTAGACACGACTCCAGTAATGAACGCCTCTTGGAGAAACAGTTAACTACAAGTGTGAACAAGTGGATAACCAGTCGATAAACATTGGCACCCAAACTGAAATCCTAAAAGAATTGTTATTAGGGTGTACCATGAATGTAAATTTCAAATTTGACGGCACCCTTTACAGGCAACTGGACGGGGGTGGCGATTGTCTCCCCACTGTACAACTGGTGTGTCGTACTTAGATAAGAATAAATATAAATATGCTGGGCCCCTTTAAGGTTGATTTCTCTCTAAGCAAGCTAGAAAGTTGCCTTTTGAATAACCTTATCGGTAAGTTCTCATTTTATTGCCACTATATGCATGACACCTCCATCCTGTGTGATAATGATTCGGATAGGAGTAAAATGATTACTGAATTCAGTGAAGTACATTCGGCTATGAAATTTACATGCGAAGAGGAATCCCAAGACAGAACTGCCTTCCTGGATGTCCTCCTTACAAGAAAACCAGATGGTAGTGTAAAAAGAAATTTGCATAGAAAAAGTACCCGTGCAGGAAAATACACACATTTTTACAACTTCGTCCCTCTCGAGTACGAAAGAAATTTAGTAAAGGCACCCAGCCACACAGTTAGAGCTACATGCTCAGAAGTAATTTAAGATGAATTAAGCATTGTATATGATACTCTGATCGAAAATAGCTATCCCGAAAAGCTTATCAAGAAACACATGACAAATAAGCGGAAAAGAACTACTCACTATCTGTAAACAAGAAGCCACTGTATACACGACTGCAATTCAAGGGCGATATACCAAGTGAGATAATTACGAAGAAATCAAGAAAATCAGTTCACAGAACTTTAATGCTGGCGGACTACACGTCTTATTCTCTGTACGACCAGTGGTGCTACCTTGACTGAATGATGAAGTACCTAGAATAGCCACTTCACACTGTATCTAACAATTCAACTGTGCTTGTGAATTGAGCAATATTGGCCGTTACTCTAGGAACTTGATTTTTCGTTCTAGAGAACATCTCCTACTATGGCTAAGTAAAGGTGTAGTGAAAACCATTAACAGTTCGATGATGGAAATCTGGTGCAAACTGGTGACAAAGCCAGCGGGGAGGAATCCTTCACTATCATCTACCGGGTGCCTAATACATTGCCAAAATCATCGAAGCACTTCATGCTCCAAACAGCGGAGGCTATTGCAATTCGCCTCACACAACCAGTGCTCTTTGTTCAAAAGAAGCAAGTCCAGCCCGTCTTCAGTAGATACTATAAATTCATGAATTTGTAATGTTATCTTACCTAATTTTTCTGACATTCAGCTTATTTCATGTTGAAGCTATTGAGCTATAATCTATCAATATTATTGATTCAATGTTATTTAAGCCTAATGTTTTTCATAGCACTAATTCATTCATTGACTATAATGTGTATATAACTGTAGAGCCTGATGATGAAGTTATCGAAAAGAGCATTCCTTTTTCAGTATCCATTCTTTTGAAAATAATGATTGTTTGGATCCATTCAAAAATAACATTTCTGCCTCTAATATCTAAAAATATACTCAGCTTCTTGTCAAGTGTGGTTCCGTAGGCTCTAGTTATCTGTGACACATCTTATGAGTCAACATGTATAATATATTCCATTATTTTGGTCTCTGAATCCATTTCTGGCCAGACAATCTCTGGTGTACCACTATTAATTGCAAACTAATGATATTTAACACATGTATCATCATACACCTGCTCAATACCCTTTCTTCAACAAAGAATAAGTATTAATAACTTATGAACTGCAAGTAGACTTTAAAGAAATATTTGTTTCCACAAATACTTCAATAATATTACAAATATTTCACCATCCACACACACTTTCCATTTTCGTCTCTTTAAAATCCCTGAGAATACTTAATGGTTGCAGAAGTTAGGACCATAATTCGGAAAATAAAAAGATTAAATCTTCTGAAAGGAGGGAGGGTGGCGCTAGCTGATCAGTAGATATGGTGGGGGTCACTAAGGTGAATCGCCCCATTCTGCAGGAACAGCAATATACAATTTGAAGGTTCGAGATATTTCTGATTTTTATGAGGGCTTAGACCTTTATCTTGAAAAAGATAATAATGAACGCCTTGACAGATCATGCTTCTGCCTTTAAATATATACCATTCGCTCAGCCTATTGTTGAGATGCGACCATGTGGGCTCTGCACAGATTTATGGGGCATCTTATAAATTATCTTGCTATCCATTGTCGGATCTTTAAATACCACTTCACAATGTGTTATCTCACTCATTTTCTAATAACGTCTTTACTTGATCCTCATTATATCCCATTAAACCTAACATTTTATAGCTCTTTATGAATTTGATTCGACTTATTCTATTCCTATTCCCTGTAGGGTACGGTTGTGCACCAAATGCACAAAAAGGCATAAAATATAAAAAAACCGGCATAAGGAAAAAATGTATTAAAACCAAAAGTGGACATCATGATAGTGGAAACTGTACAGGAAGCATTATACATTGCAAATGAACGTTGTCAGCCTAGGGAGTTTCCTTTATTAATGCATTTATTAGTGATACTTGGACTTACCCATTTCATTACACTTTATTGATTCACCTTAGCACTTTTACTTTTCTAAAACAGCTTTCAATTCCTTGTAAACGTTGTACTTACCTCAATATTGGTTGGTTATCGTATGCCTACAACCACGGGATGAAAACGAAACGAAGTCGATTTTCCCGCTCAACCTGGAGGAGAATTGTACAATTCAATAACTATACAGCCTAGTTCAGACAATGAGTGTATTTATATATATCAAATATTTAACTGTTGAAACATAATTAACTTGTAGACAATCTACGATTTGATATTATATCATATTTGATCGTGCCTGTAAAAATGGCATGCATTTTCATGTAAATTTATATGTTTATATGAGAATATACATTATTATTGTTATAACCAGTGTGAAATATAGTACCTTTCAGGAAAACTACTATCATCTCATTTGTTAACATACCGATCAATCGACGCAATGTGTTGTCTCACTTCCTTGTCTCTATTCACACCCAAATTATAGATACTTGTTTATTTTACTTCTTCCATTTATATATATATTCAATATCGGACAGTCGTCTGGAAGAAGTAAATGAGAACATGCTTCAGATAAGAGACAGACACAACTTCCTGATAGAAACGAATGCCATTTATACCTTTTCAGGTATAAAACTTAAAAATCGTGCTTCTTTTCCCCTTAAACTTATTCTCAAGAGCGTTACTGGATCAAAGATGAAACTTTAATTTGACTACAAAAAAATCTTTTTTCCCATCTGATTGTACCTGATTGAAAACACCAATAGTATTTCTGAATGTCTCCATTATGGATAAGATTTTATTTTTATTAAATCACACAGTGTTGTACAGTTATATTAACTGATGACGTTCCGAGCACAAACTATTGCTCATAATCATATCAAGTAACTCACACAACTTTTTTCTTTCATTTATATACATGTGTGGGATCGATTAGATATTGGACTAAAAATCAGCGTGAGATAATGTCCATGTTTTATACTTATATCAGTATTTCTGAATGTACATTATCTTGTATCAATTTTTATTCAAATGCATAATCAATTTCATCCGTGTATATACATGAAGTAAAAAGTTGTGTGAGTGACTTGATATCATTATGAGAAATAATTTGTGCTTGAGACGTCATCAGTTAATCTTACTGTATAACGCTATGTAGTTCATCAATATTAAATCTTATATATAATGGAGTTATACTCTACCACAATGCTCGAGCTTTATCTTTATACTTATAGCATTCAGGGCCGTTGATGTTTTTGATTTTTATCAACGACCTGCCCCCTCACTTGAACTGCTCTGCGCTTCTTTACGCTGATGACGTAAAGATTTGGAGAGCAATAAACTCATCGGAAGACCCAGACAGATTGCAGGCTGACCTGCAAACTCTGCGAGACTGGGGTATGGCTAACGGAATGTCTTTCAGCCTAAAGAAGTGCAAATTAGTGCAACTTCATTCCGGCAGGTCAAAGAGTGTAAATTACACCCTTGGTGGCCAGAACTTGAATTATGTTCCATCAAAGCGTGATCTAGGTCTTATTCTAATAGAAAAGCTAGACACCAGTGGAAATTACACGAGGGACGTCACCAAAGCCTACGCAAATTTACACTTTATGTATAGGCGGCTGGGAGCTCTTACTCCCGAACTGTTCTCAAGGTTATATAAGATATATGTGAGGCCACACCTTGAGGTGCATAATATCATTGCTCCTCCGCTACTCAAAAGGGATGCTAACATTCTAGAAAGTGTCCAGAGATGAGCGACAAAATGGGCGATCGGCCTCCCCAACAAATCATACGAGGAAAGACTGAAGAAAGTAAGTCCTTTCACACTTAGTTACCGTAGGCCCAGGGGAGACCTCATCACCGTCTACAAGACCTTAAATGACCAGGCCCAAATAATAGCATCCTGCCAGTAGGTGATTATAGGCTTCCACGAGAGAACCCGCTAAGGATAGCGCACCAGAGACCAAGGACTCAAGTGCGTTCACATTTCTTTTCGCTTCGAGTGTGCAGTCTCTGGAACGCTTTACCGGCGGCCGTGACTACAACGCCATCCGTGGAGATTTTTAAGCGGAAGCTGGACAATCATGCAGAAATGCAAGGTTTGTGTCTCAATGGCTTATCCTCATAAAACTTAAAACCACACCATCAGTGGACTAGCATACAAACTAAATCCCACGACCTGTTCTACCTTCTCTCACTGTACTGACTACTCTATCTTTTCCTTAGGGCACCTTTATTATTTCACTTATCTCAACCTATATTATCTACACAACAACCTATTATTATTGTTACTATTCTGCTTTTATGACTACACCGAATGACTAACGAGAGTTAGGTCAAACTCCACTCACGGCAGCAACACAGTCGTAACATACTGCATACCACAAACCACATTTTGACCAATCCCCGCACCACTCTCCTTGGAGTCTACCAGAGCTAAAGCAGTCGAGTGGCGGGACTTACTACGCAGAAGTTCACCCAAGATCTGTAACCTCTACCTTACAATCAAGAAGTGAGCTCAAAGAAATCACTGGTTTATACTAGCTCGTTATCAGGATATTGGATATTGAATCTCTACTTAGCTTAGTAGAATTTCAAATATTGTTATGTATTTCTGTTTTGTATGGATTTGTATGGGAAAATGTTGATAAGCAGCTCTATTTTAAAAACCAGTATCAGCCTGTTTCTATCTCTTTGTTTCATGCTTGGCCCAGATGCAAGGATATACAGAAGCGCCACTGTCTATCTGGACTGTTCAGCGTTCTCACAGCCGACAAAATATGAAAGTTATTTGCTTTCGGAGGGTGATGGATTAGTTTTGGATTGCAATGTTTGTGCTCAGTGTTTTAAAGGTATCAAAATGTGCAAGGCAGGCGAAAGTTATGGAGACTGGTTCATTCAGAGGGGCAGACTGGGTAGCGGACAAGGCGATCTTAAAGGATATGTACAACCAAACCGTATTTCAGCAGAATATATACGTCTGCGGTATGTTTCATCAGATTTCCGTGCTTGTCGCATCTCTTCTCAAATGCCTAGTTTAATAGGTGAACAACATTCTTTGTGGGAACGGAATCTGAGAAATAATATCACAGGGAGAGAACCAGTTCTCCACAGCGGCATAGTTTCTTCTAGACCTCTGAACTATGCTTCTGTGTCGTCTGAGATGATGTTAGAAAGCTTAAAAGGTGACAGATAGAATCTTTAATCGTTTCTCAGAATTTCGGACATTGTATACATGCTTACAAGACCTAGTTATAACTAGATCTCCACAGTGCTTACGGTATAATAAGGAGAAAGGGATGAAACTGTCAAAATTGTGTGGTAAATTGATTACACTAGGAATCAAACTTATTGCCTTCTTTTGAAACCCTCCTGGAATATATACATCCCTGTCTAGGCAAGAGCTACGTGGGTGTAATTTTCTAGCTTTTACCAGACCATAGATGAAAACATTCCAATCATGACTTTAGTAAGGGTCCTGAGTGTCATCTACAGACTACTGAAGCTGTTAGTCGCCACTACACAACAGTCCACTTTTTTTTAGGTAGTGACCTACTATTAGATCGGTCTACAACAAAGGGGGTAGTATTACCCTTATTTCATATGCGCTGACATCTACGTGCCCGATAAGCATGAGTACACATTTCGGACAAGTCTAAGTAATCTCTTCAATGTTAGCATAACGCTGTCACATTTGACCTGCCTCCAAATGTTTAGTCGTCTGCGCAGAGAATCATAGGACGTTCCATGATCCCAGAAAACATGTTGGCAGACAGAGTCAGGTAAAGGTTGACGCTTGTAATACCTTTTGGTACATCAATACCTGCCATCGTCAAAGAATAAGGTTTCTAGTTAACGCTGACCCTGGTATTATTTGTTTATTTTAATTTTAATTGAGAATGTCATCCTTGACTCCAAAATTTAACAATTTCGTGAGGAACTCTGTGTAAGGCATTCTGTCGAGAGCTCTTCCAGATTGAATGAACGAAGCGCTGATGGGTTTCCCCTTGTCTATGGACTTCAACCATTTGACTTTTTTGTGAGGTTTGTAAGACGTGAACGGCTTCCTAGATAGCTGTGATGTGTAGTGTGTAATAAATTGTTATTTTCCAAATATGTCATGATAGTCTTCTTGACTATCCTTTTCAGTAACTTGTTAAGAGTGCTATTAAGACTGACATGCTTGTGATTCGACGGAAAATCTATATATTTCGCCCCATGGAATTTTTTTCCCTTCACGTCCCTCAGTGAAACACAGGGCTTCAAACTAGTGGCTTGAAGTTTCTGTAGCGGTGTTTATAATACAGGATGGGATTGCTAGCCTCATGCCCAACCTTTCCTCTTTACCAGCATTATTTCTGGCTTAGCAAGGTAAAGGAATGCGTCGGCCGGTGATCGAACCCCGGAACATGTGCATGGTTAGCGAGCGTCCTGATCGCTATGCCACCGACGCGCCATATGGAATTGTTGTCGCATTATTCTGATATTATATATGTATATATATATTTGCACATTATCGGTGAAGTGCGCGTGAATGAAAACACGCATGTCGTCTCCTCGCTGCCCAAATACGGTGTGGCATATGGTCCAGTCACCATAATCAGTAAAGTCATCTGTGATATTAGGTGGGCTTGTCTTACTCTTGTCTTCACTCTAAAAGCTTGGGTGAACTTTTCGTTGTGGATCAGTTAGCAGTTGTCGAAAGACCTTATGAATGTTTGTGACACTGCGTTACATCAACAGTACTGTAAAACTTTAATTCTGATTCCAAAGTATTAACATGAAGTAAAAGTGTCTACCATGAAGGAGAGCCTCAGTAGTTCACAGTTATGTGTGAAAGAGGGACAATTAGATTTG
Source organism: Trichobilharzia regenti (assembly GCA_944472135.2). NCBI lineage: Eukaryota > Metazoa > Platyhelminthes > Trematoda > Strigeidida > Schistosomatidae > Trichobilharzia > Trichobilharzia regenti. The sequence goes on from OX235270.1 coordinate 129,270,655, forward strand.
CAGTAGCATGTGGTGTGGTAGTGGCTTTTGGGCCCAGAAATACTGCCAACTTTAATGGCTACACAAAGAAATGGTAAGGCAGAAATTCATTACTGAATGTTTTTTCCACTGACATGAGATTTGCTGACAAATTCTTTTTTATCACAACCTCCTGTCCACTTTATTATTATTACGTTTCTAGTCACCGACTGAAGGAATTCTAGCTTCTTAGTAATTATGCTCCTATTATGTTTTTGTTTTATCCCATTATCCTGTTTATTACACTTTGTAATCTTATTGGTTTGGCCTTTGATCGGAAATAGTTCTGGAATTTTCTCATCCACTTACTGCAATTACATGAAATTTACGGTCTCGTCGATGGCTTCATCGAAAAGACAATTTCTTTCTAACATTTTTGTCATAAACCAAAGTTAAATAAAAGAATTTAAATGTCATGATCTCATACTATATACAACAAATAGGGTGTTTTACTATTAAATTATCATTACCATTCCCTTGGGTTCCAGATGGAACATTGGGCTCACAACAATACATCTCTATTCTGTTCTACTTTCTGCTATCCTCTTCACTTGGGTTCAAGATTGACCATAATCTCTCATCTTGTCTTTGCACTATATCCTAAACTAAATGGCTTCTTATCAGAAATCAGCCAATGGTCCAAGAAAACGGTCTCACCTTAAACCCCTCCAAATGCCAAACAGTTAATTTCACCTTTAGGCACAAATCTGACCTAAACAAACTGGTTACCACTCACGAGGTGTGCAACATAGATGGCACTGAAACTGAAACCAAGTCGGAAATTAAATACCTAGGCGTCACTCTATCTTCTGATCTTTCCTGGTCGTCTCATATCTTGACGATTTCTAAGAAAATATTCCGTCTTATCTTCTACATCAAGAAGTTAGGACTTTCTGGTGTAACCCAACTCTTACTCCTACAATTTGTTAACTTCCGTATTCTGCCTATTATTCTCTATTGTTCCCCCTTAGTCTTTCCTGGGATATTGAAGAAAGACTATACCTTATCACGCAGGATGTTAAAGGTTGTCAGCAGGGTAAGCAGTCTGCCACTTAGCCAGCTTGTTAATATTCTGGTGGACAGGCACATGGACTCATGCGAAAAATGGGCAAAAACCATTTTATCTGACTCACAACACCCTCTACATTCACAACTCTCCCCATGTATCTCTTCAGGGAAAACAAGAAGCCTATATAAGAAACTATATGCCCGCACTAGCAAGTACAAAAACTCATCCATACCCTACCTAGCTCGTGTTCTGTGCGATAAAGAAAGCATAAGGCGTGAAACCTTTAACTTATTAAATAGTCAGTAGAACAAATGGATCTCGTCTTTCCAAGTCACATCATTTACAGGCACAACGTTTTCTCTCTACCTTTTTTTGTTATGTGTTGTTTTGTTTCTCTTTTCCTTGCAAACTCTACTTAAAACATTCTTGTTCGTTCTTTCACACTCTGTATACGTCGACCATTTTGCTATCGCTTACGCCAGTAAATATGCTAGTAGTATCTGCTTTCCTAACACCTTCAAACACTCTGTTTAAATTTTGGCTTTGCTACCGACATGCTAATAGGTTGTTGTCAAAACTGACTGAGATAACCTTAATCTATGTAGAACTATATTTATTGTTAATCTACTAACTGGATGCAATATTGTAGTAAAATGCTGAGAATTCCATTCTGTATCACAAGTACTGATTTGGAATAAAGCTTATCTTATCTTAAATCTATCTTAAAAATCCTCTGCGTCACTCCAAGATGACCCAACCGTCGCTTCTCATTGGGATTCAATCGAGTGATTGCTTTCACTGCGCGCGATGTCATTTGACGGTCTCCTCAGGGTATGTTTGATCTCTTTCCACTTTCTCCTACATATTTGTTGAGCAACTGGCTCTCGGTTGGTTTGTTGTCGCAGTTTCTTGTTGATTGTTCTTTCTGGCCATTTGATCTTCAGTATGGAGCCGGTGAAGGCAGCTGTTGATGAAAGTCTGCAACCTGTCGGAAATCCTTTTCGTGACACGCCGGCCAAGTTTCTAACCCGTATAGAAGAACTGACTGACTTCACATTTGTGTTGAATATCCTAATCTTGTTCTCTATCCAGAGTGCAGAAGATTTTCAAACGGATTTCAGAGTGATGAAGATGCATCTTGCCTTTCCGATTCTCACTGGCCAGTTTTTACATCTTCATCATTCCGAATTCCTGTAGTTGAAGCGATGCTGGCCGCCTGGATGAGTGAAGACATGAAGTCACCTCTGTTAAATCTCTCCCGTTGATAGTGATTGGTGCTGGTTGTCGTTGTTTCTGTTGGTGATGGTTGGTTATCTTCATCACCTATGTCTTCTCCATCTTCACCTGGAAGGGGTACTGTCTTCACTGCCAGTCAACCCCTTCAGCCAGTTTGTTGGTCTTCGCCTGCCTGAAAGTCTTCGAGTTTGTGTGACATCAGACATATATCACCTGGGAAATGCAGATCTTGTAGAGTCTTCTTATCAGTCGTCCAGCGTACTCTTGTCTCCTCGCTCCCACGTGAAGTCTTCCGCATAATCCATTCCACCAAAATTAAGCATATCATCAGTGATAGTAGACAGAGCTGTCTCACTCCCGTGTTCACTTCGAACGCCTCACTGACTTCTTCCTTGTGGATCACCTGACTGACACTTGTCAGGCATTGTCATATATCCAGCCGTTAAATGAGGTTGGGAAAGACTTGGGAACTACGCGCAGTAGTGTTGAAGTAGTTTCCAAATTACTTCTCTGTCAACGCTGTCTGTTGAAGGCCTTTACGAAGTCGATGAAGTTGGGGCAGAGAAAGGTGTGACTGCCATTCCATGCTTTGTTCTGTGATGACGATGCGTAGAGTCGCAATTTGATCAGCACGTGATTTGCTTTCGCTGAATCCAAGTAGCTTGCTCTGGGTTGACGGAGTTCTGTATCTGTCTTTTATTCTGTTCAGGATGATGCGACTTGGTATTTTACTTGGTGTGGACAAGAGTGTGATTCCACGCCAGCTCTTGCACAGGCCTAGGTCACCATTCTTTGGCAGCTTGAAAAGATGGACAGCCTTTCTTCCCATCGGTAGGTACCTTTCCTTCCTTCCAAACCTTTTGTAATGATGACTTGAGGACATCTGCCGCAGTATCTGAGTCAGTTTTCAATGTTTCGGGGTGGGGGAATTCCGTCTGGTCCTGCTGCCTTCCCGACTGGACTCCAGTAGCTTGACTGCATTGAAGATTTCTGCTTTCGTTGAAGGATTGGCATCGACTGTCAGGCAGTTTTGTGCGTGATGTCAGTGTTAGTGGTATTTCTGGGCGAGTTTTGTGTGATGATCGATTCAAGAGTCGTCTGAATTGATCAATTCACTGTTTTATTTGTTTTTCCTCCTTGGTAACCAAGTTCCCATGAACATCTTTGATTGGTTTCATTATCTTGCGTGGCACAGTGGTTAGGACTCTCGCCGACCATGCACATGGTCCGGGGTTCGAGCTCGCACCGACGCACACCTGATATATATGGTCGGCCTGCAAAATTTGGGCTACCGATATCCATGCTGAAAATTCCATACTTGTACCGAAAATACAGTGTGGAATCAAGCTGTAAATCAAAAAAAAAATCTGGCTTGATCTCTTTCCTGAAAGGGATCTGATTATTTGATATAGTGTTCTAGGGTGTCCTTTACCTGCAGCTTGTTCTGCTTCAGTTGTAAGCCAGTGTTTTGTGGAATTTTCTTTTGCATCTTCAAGGACTCTTCTTTATTTCTTTATTCATTGCAGTTTTCATTGCTGTGAACTCAGCTTCTCCTTTTGTTGCCCATCTTTACACGGAGTCATCTTCTCCTCCACCATCCTCCTCTCCTCGATTGGCGTCCAAATGTGTATCCGTTGACAACCATTCCATGTCTTGTCTTTTCTTTCTTTTTTGAACAGTTTTACATGTTTTCTTCAGTACGCCTTCAGAAAGTACCAGTGTTCTTCCCCACATGTTTCCCCAGTGATACAACTTAGCGTCTCCAACTTTGCTCTGATCTGATCTGTAGTAGAGGTATCGCTTTTAATTTTGTCCTTCAGTCTCTATGTGCTGAACTTGAATTGTTGCCTGTGTCTGGGTTTTCTAGAGGATTTCAGTTTCACCTTGAAGGTTCCTTGAAATAGATGATGGTCTAAGCCCCCATCTGCTCCCCTTCTCGACTTTGTGTTCAGCTGAATGAGTCTCCATTTCCTTGAGTAATATTGAGATGAAATCTATCTGTTTTGTGGTTTTTCCATCAGGCAAAATTCATGATGTGGGTAAAATTTATTTTGATAAAGTCACAAAGTGTTGCACAGTAGCGTTTACTGATGACGTTTTGAGCACTTATGGTTATGAGCAATAAATTGTGCTCGAAACGTCATCAGTAAACAAAATAAATTTTACCCACAGTGAAATTATACTCTGCCACAGTGCACAATTTATATCCTTATACCAATAAAATCCACTTTACTTTGTGTATATCCTTGTGCTCGTACACGCTGCATCCAAATCATTGAAACAGTAGAAGTCTGAGAATAATTATCCGTCCTCGTTCATTTCACCAAGAGCCTCTCGACCCATGATGAGTCCTCTTCCTGTATTATCTTCTCCCACTTAGGCTGGCATTCATATCACCCATAAGGAATTTGATGTCGTCATTTGGGATACTGTCCATTAATTTTTATAGTTGTCTATAAAAATGTCCCTTCTTCTTTTATTCTGCGTTGTTTTTAGCCTTGTTCGTAGCACTGGATAATTGTAATCTTCCTCTCTTTTGATTTAAAACCTGCTGTCATAATCCTGCAAAAAAAGATTGGTTCCCCTGCATTTGGGCTCTAGCTGCTACTGGTGACATCACAATAGCCATTCACTGCCTCAGAGTGCTGGTGGTTGTAGTTTGGCGGTACGGAGTAGATTAAAGACTCTTCAGTTGATAATTTCGGTAGTCCACATTCATTCAGTCTGCTCTCGCAGACACTCAGCACTTCCATGCCATATTTTCATATTGCTTTAGCTGCATGGACAGCCCTTACAGCCTCGTACATTATACACACATCCTACGTCCTCATTCCTATTTCTTCTTTCATCGAGCGAAGATGCATGACTGGCTTTCCGAGGGCATTTACCAGACAGCAGTGTCATTTCGCCTCTCTGGTTTGAGCAAAGAATACGCTTTTTTTATTAAATACTTTGTGCTTTTAATATATCTCTTGTATGCTGAAGTTCCTCTAGAAGTTTGGTAGGTTTTGTGGAGTAGGGTCACTAGCCCCATGCCCAACCCTTCCTCTTTACCCAGGCTTGGGGCCGGATAGAAAACTAGCAAGCTGGCTAGCTGGGCGAGGTTAATGGGTTGTCTTACGCCCCAGCAAATATGTGAAATAAGCTCTTTTGACGCTTTGAAATATTACATGATTGCAGGTTATAAAATCCTAATAAACATCAACTCATTAGACTATAGTAATTTTAGGATTTATTAAAAGAGTTGTATGTATTGACATAAAAAGAAATCTTCATTTGGTTATGATTGCTGAATTAAGTATCAAATGAAATTTTCGTCTACATGCCCAAAACATAGACCAACAATGCCTAATGTAAATATGAAACGTCATTGATGAGACTGTATTGCTTTAAGTCTGTAAAAATCTGTTACTTATGAAGAAACAAGAATAACAGAGAGCAAATAAACATGAAATGTTGGTTCTGTGGGGACTTAATTGATTCCAATTTTTCATAGTGAATTTATTTCAGATAGAGAACCATTGAAAGCGACGGAGTACTGGACAGATATTTCTCCCTTTTTTGTGATGTGTGACGAAACAGCTATCCCGTACTTCCTGGTTTACAGTGGTTCTCTAACTGGAATAAATTCGTGATCAAAACTCATATGAATAGACCCATACAGACATTACTGTGTTTTATGTAGTTTTCTCATTATGAATCACTCATTTTGAAGATATAACCCTATTATTATTGGTGGTCGTGTGTAACTATTACTTGAACGTGTTTTTATGTTTTCCGTAGATTGCGTAAACGGATCTGGCAAAATCTGTCTACAGTTGCTAGTGCGCTCCCCTTATTATATGGAAATTCACAATTTCAAGCACAGAATATTTCAGAAGCTGAGTCAGAAGTACGCGAACCGTTATCCTTATATTTTACAGTTCTAAGCCTGGTCAACCTCTTGACGTAATAAAAACAGAAAAAAGAAAACTATTAGGCAAGACACGTACTCATATTGATAAGGATATGTTTTACATAAGACGTGCAAAAGTCGACGATACTGGAGTCTACACTTGTTTCTTTAAAGGAAGAGAATTAAGAGTATGGGCTGTAACAGTCTTGAAACCTGGTGATGAACCATTTAGAAACATCTTCTTACCTTTAGAAAGAATAACGGAAAATTCCACAACTACACGGAATAGTAGTATAACTAGTGACAGTAGCTTACAACCGTTAGCAACACAGTTTTTGGTTAGTAATAACTTAAAGCTATTTACACAATGGTCTTCGTGGTCTGACTGTATTCCCTGCACTCCAAAAGAATACTTGAACTTATCATCAGAGTCAAAAATAAGTGGTATTCAAATAAAAATTGGTATCTGTCATGTCGCTCCTATCGATCAGTCATATGCAATTCAACCACACATGTTAGCTATTGAAACAGGTGAAATCTTGAACTTGTACAATGAGCCAGGTTTACCCTGCCGATCTCATTTAATCAGAGATTCTTTGTTGAAATATGGTCCAACGGAATTTCATAAAAGACCGAGTGAGCTGAAGATCAGACGGTGTATACAAACATGTTCAGGTGAAGAGTAAGTGACTGCATTAAGTCTGTTACCACCTTCATCAGCAAATAAAATCTGTTCTTTTTTACTATACAAAGTATTAAACGTCTTTTTCATTAGTCCGAATGCTTTCACGTAGGTGTGCTATAATGAAGGCATTCTATCAGTGTGGTGCACCACAAAACGCCAAAAACTGGGCAACTAAGACTCAGTTAGAAAGTGATTACATCTGTTGACAACTGAGTAGCTATACTAAAGTGTTAACATTTGATCACTCTGTTGTTGCGTCTCTGTATGATGAAGTCTTCTAGTTCAATACTAAACAGACATCGAATGCTAAAAATTCCAATGGGCCATTTGAAAACACTAGACGTTCCCAGTATGACTTTACAAATGAAATAAATGTTTTTATTACTGATATTCATGATTTATTTCAGGTTTATTAGTCACTCTGAAACTAAGTGCGTGCATGAAACTAATGGTTGGTCACTTTCTCAAAATTCCATTCATCAAAACTGATAAGTTCTCAACTTTTAGAATTATCATTAATTTTCAATTATTTAAATTAGATTTTTATAAATAATAATAATAAATAAATAATTCCATTCAAGTGCAATAATAATGTTCAATGAACACTAAAATAAACAACAAAGTGATAAGTCTAGTAAGGAAAAATTATTTTGCAAGTCTACATTTCATTAAGGCTAATAGCCTATGCGGTACATAACCAAGCCATGAGAAAATAACTGACTACTAAATTAAATGATTATAAGTTGAGTAGGATATGTAGGAGTGAAGATAAAAGTATTCTCAAGGTATTTGTATGCGTAATATACTAAAGCGCACAACAGATAATCCAGCTGTTTTAAAAATCAATAAAACAACTTCAAAAACGAGTAAAGACATAAATAAGCAATTAGCATACAAGCTTACTTCCCTTTCATTTTCGCCTCCATGATAAGATAGAACAGAGGCGGTCAATTACAGTTTGCATTTCTTCTGGTAGCTGGTGTTGTGCATCCACTTATGTAACTTCCTGTTGGATATTTAAAAGTATTCTGTAATAATTTCAAATGTTACATTTCGGTGTTTCAAAGGCGTTTTATAGGTGTTTAGCACAGCTGAAACATTTGCTGAACAGTTTACAATACTGTGCACAATAACACCTTGATATATTACCTTTATCCTGATGCGAAACCCTTGTATTGAGTTCACTTTCAACACTTTAGCATATATACTATTAATGAGTAGAACAGAAGTGTACCGTATGCATTGATTCCTGATAGTCCATTAACTAATACTGATTTATACGTATAAGCGTTTGAAGGTAAGCTAAAATATGATATTGTTCACCTGAAAGATATAATAGATTATACAAGGTTTATTATCGACTAATTAGTCACATTTTAAGAAGTAATACATCCAACGAGTAAAACAGTCATTTTATATACAATCTCATTATAATCAATCAAAAATGCTTATGTTGGTGACACAACAATAAGGAATCTAAATCATCGGTAGTAATCCCACCTTACGCAGAATTCTTAACAAGGCAGGCAGGAATAAAAGTGGCTGGCATTCAAACCACCCACAAACTCAATTAGAAACAAGCTTTGTCGGTTAAAGGATCCTGCCTGTAGAGCCTTTAGAACAAAACAATTTAGTTTATCTAATACCCTGCTGGAATGATTGTCAGGTCAAATACATAGGTCAAGCTATTAGAACAGGGGCAGTCAGACTAGCCGAACATAAAAACCTAGCTAGATCTAGATTGGTTGACCCAAATAAGATAAGAGATCTAGAGAATAGTTCAGCTATACCACTCACTGCATGTAATTACACAACCATACAATAGGATGGGGAGAGATTGACAACAGAAGCTTTGTTTATCGAATCAAGTGCAAATATTGTAATAGGAATGATTCAACACCTCTCCACCAAGATTTCTGGAAAATTCTACTACCCCTACGACAAATAGGAGAGGGAAAAAAACCATAAAACTCAAGTTTCAAAGTCGTGTGATTACAATTGATTTTGTTCATCTAGTAAATAATACTGTTTCACTCCCTATGTGATACATCTAATAAACAAACTAATTTGGAATTCTTTACTACCACAGTGCCCAAGTTTTACACATATATTATAATTCGAATTGTTCAATATATATTTATCAGAAATAATATCAAAAATTTTTATTCACTTATTTATTTACTTTATTTTATTTTCCTAGTAAAAATGTTACCTCATTTACATCAGTTCTCAGTAGAGTGCAAAGTTATCCTAAACACGTTACTATGCGAGTGAATGAAGGTGAACGATTAGTTATCACATGTCCAGTCAGAAATTCACCAGAAAAGCCAATAACATGGTTTTATGCACCAGATAATAATGAAGAATTAATGGAACTAACTAAAACAGCCTATAATTTAAGTATTATTCGTCAATATGGATCATCTACGCGTTATTTAGCTACCAAATTGAAACAAATTGATTTTACGACATTAATAAAAGAAACACGTGGACGATATAAACTAGACTCAGCATATAATATTATTGTAGCTGAAACAGTATCCATAAGAAATGAGAAATACAAAGGTTTACACCATTTAATCTGTGTACATGGTGATGCCTGTGCAGTACGCTATGATAACAATAAGAATAATAGTGATGACTTGATTACGATTAATAACGACACTTATGGTGAATGGTCAGGTATTATTCATATTGATACAATACCACGAAGCGGTTTTGTAATTTTTCTATCAAAATTAACACCAGTTGTTCAGTTGTTAATACCGTTTATTCTGGCATTAGGTTTATTCTTCATTGTCATTCTTACATTATACACTGAAAGAAAACCGAAAATGCGTCTAGCTGCCAATGGTATGACTATTAAATAATCATATAAAATATAGAGGAATTTCAATCTTTCCTGAAAAGGCTGAATAAAATAATAGTAATAATAATAGTAGTAATGATAATGATGTTAATAAAGGAATGTTATCTGTTTAATTCTTTTCAGTTAAACAATTCGAACATCTTATTCAAGTTATAGTGGTTCTGGTTTTATTTCCATCGGTCTTATGATTAATATTTCAATAGTATTTGTTGGTCGTTTTTGACCTGGTCCCCTTTTTTGTCTGCTTGTCCATCCCTCTCTCTCCTGTAAATTTCGTTTAAATGACTTTATGTCTATTTTTCCTGTCGAAAAATGTATCATTAGTTATATGTTTGGGTGTTAATATCTATCTTGGTGGTGACAATAACAAATTAGAAACAATCATAATGCGAAGAAGACGAAGACAGAGGGATAGAGTAAAGGATGCATGAACACTGAGAAAGATATGATCAGTTAAAATAGACCTTATTACTGTATGCATATTGATAAAAACTTACTTAATTTCATGTTAATTTATTCATAAAAAAAGCGGGAAAGAGTTACACGTCTACGGCAATACGAATTATTAGTTAAACGTACAGACAAGAATTCACTTCTGGTTTTCCTCCAAATTGAAAATAAAAGCTACATATGAATTCCAAGTTTTTTTTAAAGTCAATTAGCATAGTACACCATGATACTAAAATTAACTGTATTTTCGGAGAAGAAGTTTGCTCAAAAGTCTAGCAGTTGAGGTTGTTAAATCGCTCCGAATGTCAGATTGTTGATTTCACTTTCGTACACAAATGGGATATACATGAATCTTATATCATCGGAGTCACAGAAGTTGAAACTAAGTCGAATGTGAAATATCTTAGATTATGTCTCAACTCCGATGTTTCCTAGTTTCCCCATATCGTGTTAATTTCTATAAAGTTAATTCCTCTAAACTTCTAAGTGGTATCACTCAGTCAGCCTTTAGGTTTAGAAATTCTTAATTCATCTTTATTGCTCCAATTTATTTTTCATGAGCTACTTCAGAGATAGTCTGTTACATTGTGAAGGGCATTAAAAGTTGCCTGTAAGATGAGTGGGATACCGTTAAACCAACTTGTTAATACTGTTGGGGACAGACAGTTGAACTCATACGGGAAACTTGAGCATATCATCTTACCGTGCTCTGAACATTCTCTTTAGACACAGTTCTCTTCTTGCATCTCATCAGGTAGGACTAGAGGCAGTTATAAAAGACTTAATGTTCGAAAAACTTAGAGTAAAAACTGTACGATACACTATTCATTTCATGAAACTGGAAGATCCTATGGGGGTGAATAAATTCGAGTCATTTAGAATGAATTTCAACCATGTCGCCAACAATCGCCGACCGTTGGTTCTTAACATCTTGAGGATAACAGGCAGAAGTTTTTTAGTGAAGTACTGTGGTGGTGTGATGCGAACAATATGTTCCAACGTGATATAATTCTCACATATTCTCACATTTCAATACAGTATTAGAAAAAAAATATTACGTATTTTTGAAAATTCTATTTCACATAGTTTAATGTAAACCAAAATCACACGCTCAGTGATTGGTTAACGAATATATACTGCATATATAAACAATGGTTTGATTAATGAGAAATATACCTTGGCTTCCGTCTCTTGCCTTCGTCTGTTACAGTACCACCTAAATCTGAATTAAGTCCTGATATATTACAGAAACCTCATTGAATTTACAAATATTAGTAAATATAGATAAATGGGTTGTTCACGGAAGAGATAATTAGTTTTTCGAGGGAACAAACCTTATCATCAGGTTATTTAATTCACTGAAAAATATTCACACTTAGTTTGCACATACTCAGAGCCATTTTATAACACGAACTTTTAGTTACGTCTCAGGTTCAAGTGGTTTACTTATAAAGCAATTTAAAAAGAAAATCAGTCATAACTTAGCAAAAGATTCTTTCCTAAAGCAGGATATCTGGAAGCAAAATTTAAGACTCCGTGTTACAGAGTCTTGACAAATGAATTATTTTAACGCCTTGTTTTTTTTGTTACCGTACATTCTATGAGATTTATTAAAGTCCTTATACTGCCACATAGGTTACTGTCTTTTTCATTCTTCATTCCTATCGGTTTTATTCATTTGGATCATTTTAAAATGCCCTAACCTTAATCTGTAAAATATAATTATTTTTCTTTGAGTTGTCTGGGTTTTTAAATCTTAACTCTTTAGAGAAAAACTACAGATAACATAAAACATTCCCAGCCGGCGAGCATTATTCAGCGGTCTGACAAGTCTTCTTTATAACTGTGTGCAACTATAAAGTTCGGTAACCGTATATGGTCATTATCAAAAGTAATTCTTCTACAGCAGACGAGAGGATTCAAGATTCTTTGATAATGTATAGATAAACTTGCTGTTTCGTTCATGAAAGCTTTTTAGTGAAACCTTTACCAAAGCCACCACTTGAAAGCAATTATATATTCAATGATTGCTCACTATTTTGTAACTCAACTGATAAATCCCATTGTGGGTAAAATTTATTTTGATAAAGTCTCACAGTGTTATACAGTAATATTTACTGATGACGTTTTGAGCACGATTTATTACTCATAATGATATCAAGTTCTGTTCTTATATCAACTGCTATAGTCTGCATCTTGAAAGTCAAATTGTCAGTCTAAACTGAAATCACAAAAATATAAGTCGATTTCACCTTTCAAACTTTAAATATCTAATATCTGGGAAAGGAACTTCTCTGTTAAGAACATTTACCTTCTTTATTTTAAAAACTAAAGTTAATTCCTTGATGACGAGACTGTTAGGAAGTGTCTTGAATTATCAGACTACTGTTACCAGAAATGACGCATGGATGGTCCAGTGGTCGAATGCTCGCCTACTACAGGCTTGGTCAGGTTTCAGTTTACGGCCAACACGGTTCTAAAAATTACTCATAAGTCCAGTAAAGAATGAAACATGAGAGCGATGCTTGCAACTCTGCCCCGTAAAATAAAACCATCGCTAATAAAACTTCAGAGCTTAAGCCTCAAGTAATGTGCTCCATTCGGAAGGCAAAGAAATGGAAAACAAAAACTAACGTGAATTATGGTGAATGAAGGTAAGATGGAAATCTGGATGATATCAGCCATTGAACAACAGGCTTTCGGATTCCAAAAAAATGTTTCTTTTTTTATATTTCTAACACAAAACAGAAATGTATGTGGCAATAATTCAAAATATATTTATTCATATTATTTACATTTTACACACGCTTTATGTAGGTTGAAAAGGAAGAGTAATGCACTTTACTATAAAATATATTCTTTAAAATAGATATTGTTCAAATAAATAAATAAGTAATCGGAATAAATTCAAAATTCTGCATCTTCATAATATTTCTGTATATCGCGCATTGCTGCTAGACCAACAGAATGTTTATTTTCAGTCTCTGTATCCATAGCCAAACCAAATATGCACACTAGGGAAAAAGTAACAGATTGTAAATATCAGGTAATTGACTAATAAAAGCGTTAAATATATTATTCTGCTTCCATGTATTGGTTTTCAAACATAATAAAGGATTTCAAGTTAGATTTAATCACTAATCAGCATCAGTTAGATAATTTTGATGACAACTCCCTGACGACATACAAGCGAATTGGAAGGAGTTAAAACTGATGAGCAGTCAGATTCCATCCAAGTGGTTGAATGGACACCATGGTCACCTCGTAAACTGAAGGTTCTGGGTTCGATTCCCTCTGTGTACTGACGAAGAGAATCAGACTAGGATGAAACTTTTTTCCTATTTTAAATTGTTCTCCGACTCTTGTAGGTTAGTGATGAAATATAACCTAAAAATCATTTATATCCGTATAAACTATCACTTGAAAATTCTTATTTGACTAGGGTGGTAAAAAGGGATATTGTTACATTCTAATCAAGGATTAAAATAATTAACAATATAAAACTGAACAGGATTATACATTATGCACTGTCACTCTTATATGCGCACGAAATCTGCTCCTGTCATCTAAAACACTCTTCGTGATAGTTAACGTGAAAAGCTTACTTGAAAGTGGTAACTTCCTTCATTTCAACTACAGGCAGAAGTACATATGAGGCTGGCAAAACAAGAATTAGAAAGACAAGGCACACCTTTATCACTCTGGAATCAGTTTGGAAGTCTTCTGCACTTAGAATGAAGAACAAAAGTCGGATTTTCAACAGAAATGTTAAGTCACTCAGTGCTTCCATATGCGTCAATTAGCCAGCACTGCACATAAAGGATTTCCAACAAGTTGCGGGTTTTTTTTCAACAGCTGTCTTCACTCCATGCTGAGGACCAAATAGTTAACCAGAAAGAGTTACCTACAAGTAACCCTGGGAACATATCAACCAATAAACGATTTTAAAAACAAATATCCCGAAGATGATGGGATGCATCGGACACATGATGAGGACATCGTGTGACATCGCGCCAGGCCATAGCTCAAATGGAACCGGAATAGGAAACGACGAGTTGGATTTGCAAGAGTGACACAGAGGATATCGCAAGAGGAGAAGATGAGAGCTTATAGGCAGTCACAGACCCAGTTGAAGAGGACTGCAGACAATATGACAAAGCGGAGAGGTGCTGTTGAGACTATATTTACCACATAAATAATGATATAATAGGCAAGATATATGACATCAAGGCTAATAGTCTAAATACCAATTAAACTACCCGAGAAATTAATTAAAAGTACTGTTTTGCAGTAAAGTTAGCCTAAAAGGATCTTGGAAGCCTCATTGTCAAATCATTCGACTAAGGTGGTAGAAAAACGAAAGTTGTTTCAATGAAATGATTTCTGATATTTTAGAGATTTGTTATCATATATGTACGTATTCAGCGAATAAGGTGTCCTCTAAAGGTGTTGTAAGCAAGCATATTAGTGAATGAACATTCTACAATTAATTGCTTGACAGTTTAAATACCACCTATGTAATAATCCTTTAATCATACTTATGATTTCCATTTGTTGTATTTAGGCCCAATTGAACATTCTAATTTTTGACTATAAGGTCCCTGAATCAAATTCACAATCTGCAAATCAATTCGCATTTTGCAATGTACATAGTTCGAGGGGTGAAATTTTCACCACAGTATCTTTCGGAAGGTAAATTGTTCAGATCACAATATATGTGATCTGCTTGATACCAGAAATGATAGTTTAGAAAGCAAGTGTAGTTGCGTAGAACTATATACTATTGGTTGATATCAGTGGTGTGAAAATATTCATCTTAGTCAATCAACAGTTTGTAGTTCTATACAAAGGTGTCTGATTGGATGCCTAGATATTATCATGATAACTAGCTCAGAGTTACTTGTTCCTCGTAGCTTAGTAACCTATTGCATAGTGCTATGTCGTTTGAAATGATGTGTGATGGATTACATCCGCAAAAGGAAACATCACCATTCACTTGGGTGTATGTGGAAGGCAAAATGCGATTCTAGGATTCTACTGTTAGCCACCATCAAACGTGTAGCTTGAAGTTATTCATCATTTGATTATCGGTTAGTTTTGTTCCAGCGATTCGATTTATTACCTTGATGAGATTTGAAGTTACTTCTATAGAATTAACACACAATAAATGCATTCACTCATAAGTGAACCATTTGAAAATCTGTATATAATTTATTTATCAACATAAAACAGAAATGTATAATAAATATCCTTTTTAAGAGTAAAGTTTTACAGAAAAAAATCAATCAGTGACTGAATATCATTAAAAAACGCTGTATATAGGAAACTAAAAACTTTTCTCCAACTTACATGTTTTTGTCAGTTCAACAAATAAACTCTTTT
Organism: Trichobilharzia regenti; assembly: GCA_944472135.2. NCBI lineage: Eukaryota > Metazoa > Platyhelminthes > Trematoda > Strigeidida > Schistosomatidae > Trichobilharzia > Trichobilharzia regenti. Next base: position 129,286,199 of record OX235270.1, read on the forward strand.
TACCAGATTTAGCTGATAACATTTCACTGTTAGCATCAACTACTACAAAACGATCATTCAAGAAATCAATAGTTGGCTTTTGTGTACCACTGATTTTAGCCATGACAAGACGTATAGCGCGAACTTGATTTGTGCTTAAATTGGTAATATTCTAGTAAATACATATATATATATATACATAAAGGTAAGTGCAAATGATTCAAAGCAATCAGTTAATAACGTTACTAATAAAAGGGGCAAATTGCAACAAATATGATAACTGACTTGTTTTTGTTAGGGCGTACAAAAGTCCGTAGGAACAGTTATCCAGTGTTGTACGGTTTTCATTATTGTTCTAGTTAATATTAGTTTTTACTACGCACTAGTCTATGATCCCTGAAAAGAACATTCTCTGCTGACTCTCTGAGAATAGCTTTTACTAGCCGACCATTATTGTTCAATAAACTGAAGAACAAGATCCCAATGTTGACCAACTCTATGTGCGTTTATCAATTCACCTGCTCTTGTGGAGCTAGGTATATCGGTCGTTCGACTCGAGTTTTGTCCAAGAGGGTGCAAGAACATTATCCTGCATGGCTACGAAAAGGTGGAAGTGGAGCAATAAGAAGCGCGATCATAGAACATCTGGTCGAAAATGATCACCCTATCTCTATAGCCTCCGCCTTTAAAGTCATCTACAAGGCAAAGAGCAATTTACCTAAATCCCTACGTACCCGACTCATCTGTATTGCTGAAGCCATCTTTGGCTATCGAAACAGAAAAGCCAGATCTCTGTGTACAGAAAAAGTTCGTTCAACCCCTCCAACTTTCATGGTCTTAATCCCTCTATGCTAAAATATGATAATCCCCAATCATATTTTAGCTGTACCAATTTTTCATTTTGTCTATTCAATTTGTATACTCTTTCTTATTAAGTCAATTGTTATTATTACTATTCTCACTTTGAAGTGTCCCCGGTATTATTTCACTTGTTCCACTTGTCATTCTAAATCAATTCTTTTTACAACGATAAATTCTATGCTATTAAATTTCACACAATATTACGTAACGTTTTTGTTTTATTCGATTTGTCTACTAATCCTATAATTGCACATCCTTTTTCAAGTTCTATCCCTCCTATGAATTATTCTATATATGACATTAATCTGCTTTGCCACTTGACATTTAACTACAATTATAATCACAAACATTTTAGTTTTAATCGAACTTCATATGATTATTATTATTATTTTGTGCATTCACACCTAAGATTCAATTCCCTCACCGGATATAACTTCTGATAAACCATATATATACGACTGTACAGCTTGATGATAAATTCGTTGAAAAGAGTCTCTTCGCTGAATCATTTGTTTTGATTTTCTAAATGTTACAATGGGAATTTTCCATGAGTATGATCATTATGTCAAGTATGTTAAGGTGAATGTGCCCAGTAAATAATCAAAATATATTAGGCGAAAATAAGGTTGGCTGCTTACCCTCCATCTCGTTTGTAACAGCTTTATTTCATTCACTCACAAATTCATAAACAGCAAATTATGTGTTGTAGATATGAGGTGTGATACTTCTGATCGGTCAAATCCCTAAACGTATAGCAGGACTTAAATCATAATCTGTTTATCGAAACTCCAATGAAATACAGCTACTGAGAAACTTGGAAACTTTACACATTACCGTTATCTGGGTGATGGTAAATAGCAGGAGAATTCAAAACTGACATCTTTCCCTACTTGTGAATTGTCAGCTGGGTGTAGCTGCATCGTGCAAATACCACAAAAAAAAAACAGTTCCATCAAATACATACAATACAATTCCATTCTTTTGTAAGATATCTAGATTTTCCTTTTTCTAAACGATTTCTGAAATTTATGTGTGCATTCGCATGTATGACAGTGCTTTTTTGTTAATTAGGAGCAATAATTCACAGTTTGACAGATGTCCTACTAAAATTCCTGAATAGCTATTTTGGTTAGTAACATAGTGTTCATTATGCCGAATAAATGTCACTTGATTCAGTTAGTCGTCCACTGATATGATCACACTAGTTTGACCAATATTATCTAATACTCGTTTACTGGTATGAGTGAATTTTTCATTCGAAAATTCTTTAACGGCATGATCCTCTACCAAACGTCTTACTGGTGATTTTTGTTAACTGCAACCATGTACACTTTTAGTACAGAATCACACGATTTTCATAGCTGTTCCAGAATGGTGAACAACTAGTTGGGTGTTCGAGGGTGATATGGGAGAGCTCATGGGAGGAGAAGATGCAAGCTTAATCACAGTCATGCAACCAGGTAGAAAAGACTGCAGAGTACAGAGTAAAATAGAGCTGAAGCTCTATGCTCCACTCGTTACACGATGGAATAATATTAATAGCATCTGGTAGATTAACACACGCTTGAAACTTCATTCACGTAGACGTCTATACCGATTGTTTGTTACCGATATAAAAGATAATAGCTTTTATGTGAAAAAGTAGGCCGTTCACAAGGGATAAGTCTTGAATGACATCGAAAAGCTTAAATAAAACACTGTCCTAAATAATTATTGTCAATAACGTCTCCACCATAACAAATAATCAATATTCAGGTGTTTGTTTGTAGGGATTTGATTGGTTACAGCATTTCATCATGAGCTGACATTGGTTAGAGAACCATTGGTAAACCTGGGAGTACTGGACAGCTGTTTCGTCCTAGTTTGAGACTCTTCAGGAGTACGCACCAACCCGGATTCGAACCCAGGACCTTCTGGTTACAAGGCGAGCTTGTAGACCGTCAGGCCACTGGGACCCAATCCAACGGCCCACGAATTCTAACTTCTGCCAATTCACGACATAGCGCGACCCCTAGCCAATGTGTTCGTCGAGTATTTGTCCTCACACCCGACCTGCTGCAACCTACTGGTCACAACTTCTCACTCTGTGTGTACGTCGTGAATATGTGAATTCGTCACTATCATACTTTTAATAGTGAAAAAAGATTTACTTTTGCAGATATCATCAGAAAATGGTTGATCAAATACCACATTGTTATACTGTAGTGAAATCAGTAAATAAAACGATATTGTCAGATATGTTTTACTTCTTCTGGTTGTAGACAGTAAGGTAGACATTTTCTTATTCGTGAAGGGTTATTTATGTATGTCACTGTCTTCTACTTTAAAGTAAGGTAGTGTGGCAGATGGAAATAAGAAACAGGTATTCCTTGGAATGAGCTGAAGGGAAAAATTTTCTTTCATCAATAACTTTTCCAACAATTCGCCTTATCTTCTTGAGAAAAAGGCTGTTGCAAATAATAGTGAATTTGAAACGAAATTTATAGAAAGCAGTTAAAGTGGTGAGAAGTATTATATGTCGTGGGAATCTAATGCAGAATCTTCCCAAGCATTTAAACTGTTTTCGGAAATATTCAAGGAGAATTCAGCGATTCATATATCCATTGTCACAGTAGATTACATTAATGCATCCGTCTTGCAAATGAAGGCCAAATTGTCAGAAAATATTCGCCGATAATTATCGCATTTCAAAGATTTTAGAAACGTTACCTGGCTATAAATGTTAGTATTAGATTAGCTAATGATACAGGAGCTTGAAGATAATCCAAGTCTATGTGAATACATACCCAAGACCACAAAGTTTGCTACCTTAGTCATGATGTCAGCCCATCACTCATAAAGTGCCGTATGACGTTTTGTAATTTACCTAAGTAACGGAACAGCCTCTATTACCGACGCTTAAGTTGCACATGCTATGAATACTTATCTTTGCTATCGTATTATCACAGATGGTTTTAGAGTTAATACAATGTATCATTGGTGAAACAGAAAAAGTCACTTTAAAAAGCTGCAGCAAATAAAGTTGTTTGAATACTTAATAATATTTTTATTAAAACTAATAATACTAACCGCAAATTCTGGGATTTTAAATGCACTGCCAAGCACACGGCTTCCATGATCACAAACACAAAGGGCGTCTAGCTTACAATAAACTTCGAGTAATGCGCGACATTGTTCACTCCATGCACTGTATGGAACATGTACTGTCATAACAGTTTTAGTACCTGAAATAGAAAAAGCATACATTAAAGTGGTGTACTTTAAGAGAATCATTCAACCTACTCAGTAAGATTAATCAATAGTATATTTATATCTCTAAATTTTGGTCACGGCTGTGCCATCTCATAACAGTTAACATTAAAAATTTTACCAATAAAGTTTTAAAAGATTAAAGATTTTTTAGCTTACCTTAAGTGGCTCTGAAACGCTTTCTGGTTAATTAATCAATATATAGATTTTCATGGAAAACTACATTACCGCAACTCGAATAAACTTTCATTATATTCACTGGATACTAGTCGCTGACTAGTCTCCAATGAAAGTATCTAGTATGATCCTACAGAAGGTAATTTGCCTGTATAAATGGCTCAGTGACAATATCTTTGACTGAAGCACTGGGTAACGTGGATTCTAATCTGATAAGCGATATGAGTTCCTTCAAGAATGTAGATACGCCTTACTGACTGGAGAGTACCAATTAGCACGAAACCTAGATGCAGTAAAGCTTCCTGCCGATTGCCTTCAACCATCTAATATCACAATTCTTATTATATGCATGTTGTGTAGTTCGCAGTGTGTTTGACTAAGGAAGACCAATTCACGTAATAATTAGTAATATTGTGAACACTTTACTGAAACAGATATCAATCTCATTTCTAAGACTTCTTGAACAATTCATGGAAGGTTTGGTATAAAGTGACATAGATAGAAAATCCCCGGAAACCCGTAATCTTTAAACGCAAACCACATCTGAATTCAGGACTCTTAAGTACTATATAATAAATACTAACTGGCTGAAAAACTAGGCCTCTTATTGCCACATTAGTCATAGAAAAATTATCATCCAGTCATTAATTTGTGATATCATTATGCACGATCGCCAGCTTCAGCGTTATGTCGGTTCCTAACAAAGTGATTAAGTAGTAACACCCTCATCAAGAAACGTGACGATCAAGGGTTAGGTCGTTTGTATTATATGCACATAAAAAAGAGATCAGCACTAGAATGTAGCGTCGACTTAGAGCTCTTTAACTTATAAATATTTTCTTATTAGTTTATGTTTTGGATAGTGGGCACATTTAATAAATAAATACACAAGTTTGAATCCAATTAAATTATGTAAACCTTTGAAATTCCAGTTGGTTTATTATTTATTTGATAGTGATTACAGCTTTTTGAAGGGTTTAGGGAAGAAAATTAAACCACTTCTGATTGCGTTTCGGCTGTTTTGTAATGATGCATATGTTTTAACGCGGATAATACTGAAAATATAGAAGACAGAAGGTTACTGACAGTATTCAGCAAGATGGATTTACAAATTCATGGATAATTAAGTATTTTAAACTTCTGGAATTGCATCAAAGAATGTTGATTTTCTGAAACTTTATCATTACGAGGATACTGAAACAACAAATGCCTTTTCAAGGGTCAGTTCATGTATACAGACTAGATGTTAAGTGATCTATTTTGACCATTAAGTAATACTTATCTGCATTTTGAAGGTAAGTTAAGCTAAATTCTGCAGAATTAATTTAACATCTCCACTAAGTAGGTACTGTAGGTTTTTGGAGCTATAGATTGTCCGACTAACCTTCACTAAATTGCTTAGACTCTGAGACAAAAATATTATACTACAAATGCATTCACAATTCATCTATTTAAGTGTAACAGAGTGAGTGAGTAGTTTCCTTAAGCACCATGTGCTATATATAAATCGGATGATGAAAACTTCTGTATATCACTCGTGGGTATTTAAAAAGAAATAGACAGTAGAAGGCTCTAATTGACAAAGACTTGTATTTTTTGTTCCAAATGGTTAACAAGGCGTTTCCTTACCTTGATGCAGTTAACAGTTAGAAAATAAAAGTACACTTAAAAGAACTTATTTCCTTCAGGAACTTCAACAAAAGTGTGATTGATCTAGAAAGTCTGTAGAGTGTGTCTTCTCAACATATTGGCAAAAATTTGATCAGACACTTAATTTTCACAGAAATTTTTTATGAGACATCTTAAGTAGCAAAAATTAAATTGACGGTAAGGCTAAAATAAAGGTAAAATTAAGGATGAGAAAAAAAGAACGCAACCAAAATCCCAAGTGTACGTACCAGACTTAAATTTGATAAGAGTATTTAAAGTCTCGATGAACTTTGAAATACTAACTTAACAAACAAACACTCACATTCATTTTACACCCTGTTTTTAATAATTTACTTTGCAACTGAGCTTCTCAGATATTTATTTCAAGCTAAGACAGGTCTAGAAGGCTAAGAATGTTTCTGAAACCACTTTGCTTCACAAATATGAATGGAGATGCATTTAAGAGGGAGAAAATTGTAAGTACTATTATAACTGTTCAATGATCAGTATAAATTTAACAACTAGCCATTTTTTCTTTCTCAACAAGGCAAATTAATATTCGCAAAAAGGCTATTATGGTAATCAGCATACATAGGAAATGTTTCACACAATTTTTTCAAAATTTCTATTCTGATATTTTAATGCGTAAATCTTTTAACGTCAGTTTGAGTATTATAAGTATTTCACTAATACCAACTCTGTCTAGTTAAAATACAGTCTACTCACAACATTTTGAAAAGAGTTTTTATAAAAGTTTTAAGTACTGATTACTGAACGAAAGAGATTCTGTTTTATGACTTCTTCATCAGGTTCTAAAATCACATATCCATAATAACATGGAGTCAAAAAGGGGTATAAAGTTGTAAGTATGTGTGTGTGTCAGTGTATAGTTGGAAGTAGGGTAGAATAAATAGGGCTAAACTAAACTAAAGAGGCGAAAGGTTTATTCTTGGCAGTTGAAAGATACAATGGTTACTATGTTCAAGTGAATTGCTACAGTTTCTGATGTTTCCAGTATTCAGCAACTGGTGACTTGATAGTTTACCGGGTGCTTGATTGATGAAATCATCTGTTAACATGCACCTCTTCGATTTCGAAATCCTAATGATTCGATGTAACACAGAGTAATTATGGTTTTTATAAAATTAAAAAGTCGTTGCCGATATATTTCATATCACTAACAGTATCAAGAGTATAAAGAAATTTATTCGTCTTCGTTTACTTTATGTGCAGTACACAAACTTGATATGAGATCCAACACAAGAAATAACAGAAGAGCAATATAAGCAGGAAAGTAATAAGTAGCTATGGGACATCAGGATAAAAACATTTAAACGTGCTTATGGTGAACATTTGAAAGACCGTTCGTTATTCATTTAGATCTTAATTGTTTGCTACAAATTTTTCATGTACCAGGCTGTGAGGTACATTTATCCTAGTAAGGCTAATGACACTACCCATTTGTGTCAGATGAATGAAACAGTTTGAGCGAGATGCAGAACTCAAGGCAAGCGGCTGAAAATTGCATGACTTCGGCGAGAAGCCGTATCTTCACTGACATTAGCTACTTTGTAACACTTTCAGAAGTCGAAATTACATCAGGCTCGATAGTGATTTTGATCTTAGGTTATGTTTAATAACATCCTAACCCACTGATTTGTATTATGCCTGTTTACACGTTAGTTTCTTATTGCATCCAGGATGAAGTTGAACAGAAATGTTGTATTCAACTCTGTCCATTTGTCATGAAAGTTTGTAAATATTTATTTTAATCCTTAAAACATCTTTCTGAACCTTTATATACAGAAATTTTAATAAAAATTAGTGTTTATTGATGAAATCTGTGAAAAATCAAAGAATCGCACAGATACTAAAGTACTTTCTTCCAGTAGATATTCATAGTTTAAATTAAGCCTACTCATGAGACAATTAAGACATGATGTTAGAAAAAGTCATTTTCCTGCGGAACCTTTACCTAACTTTCTTTTCTGTTGACTCTAATCAGAAAAGGGCGCCTAAAGTACTGCATTGGCTGAGATTCGAATCTACTCCACCTAGTCCTGCTGATGATTACTTTATGACAACACTATCTAGGTAGTAGCCCTGTGGGACTCAGGTGTGTATGTAGATCAGTTTCTGAATGATAGCGAAAGCAGCTGTCTTAATTACCTTCTTAGGAATTAATTATATTCAACACACCAGATGAATGTTAATAAGCATAAAATCTTGGTAGAGGATTTTCTACATATCACAGTACGGCATAGTGCATAACAATACCATGCCACTGTTATTTTTCCTGCAAAGCGTTTGCCTAGTAAACAGTCTTTTCAGTTCTATGTAACACCATTTAGCTCTAATAGTTAGCTAGAATTCATTTGGTTTGAATTGCTTCAGCTCGTTGTGATGAGTTAATCCACTCTAACTGGATCACTTCAATCTGACTTGCAAGCATTACGATTTGATGTAGTCGACTTCCAGACGCTTAATCACTATACATCATTATGCATGAGAAAAACCTAGTTAATCACAAGAGAATCCCCTGTCTAGACAATTTATTATTATTATTAACGTTAACAATACTGATTCAGATATTTTTGCAGGTAGCTGTATAAGGTACACTCATTGGCTTGCTGAATAATTCAGTTTACCAGTAATGAGTCCTAACTAGATTTCATCGCTTCTCTTATAATAATGATGATGATGGCTCCACCCTGATTTTTCATCTAGTCAGTTAACATTTTTGTTATTTCCAAAGGAAATCGACCAACATTTACTGAGGCTAAGATAATATAGAAAATGTGTTTTAATTAAATTTAGTTAAAGTTTGTATTACCTCTCTCTCTGATTGTTTACTTATTAATGAGTCTGTCATTAATGCAACTTGATTAAAATTGTGTAGTACACTTTCAAAGACGTGGAAGATGCTTTTTATCCTCTGGTTATCAGGGTATAGTAGTAGTAGTAGACGTGTTTATTAGGCAGCAGTAATACTCAAGGAATTAAATTTTTTTACTTTCAAAATTTATAAATAATTAATACTTTTCTTGTTTAAAAATAGCAAAAATTAATTGATAAACTATAAAACTGAAGCGTGTGGTTTAGTTAGTTGTTCGGAGGAAAATAAGGGAAATTCAACATGTCATGAAGAGCTGTTTCATTCTAACTTGCTGTTTACTCATCAGTGTTGTGTCTATTTGACATGACAAGATGTCAGTGAGTTTTGCATTAGCTGAAAGCAGGCTGAACACTTTTTTAAAATAATAATTTGCTTTATTCCAGAAACAGTACTAGTGATACAGTGTGGAATTTTCAGCACTTATCTACAATACTGCATCTAATTTTATCAAACATTTAAAAGGAGTATTTCAAAAAATAAATATGAAAAACAACAACAACAAAAACAACGAAAAAATACAAAATAGCAAAGAAAATGCGAAAAAATGCCAAGAAGTAGAATGGAAAATAAACAACATAACAAATAATATCTCAGTATTGGGTAGTGGAAGCTATGATATGTTTATGCGTAGTGAACAATAACAGCTATAATCATACAAGAAGTTATGAAATGATATTAAGAATGTTTATCACATGATCAGTTAATTTGATTGAACAACACTAAACAATCATAAAATAAACATTTCAGGTTTTATTTTATTGTCTGCACTAATGCAGTGTTTGTAGTGGTAGTGTGAGTCATCCTGCATAATATAAAATTTTTAAGATGGTGATAGTGGCGTTCACAAACAAGATTGTCAATTAAATAGTGCTGAACAAAGAACAACCACAAAACTAATATTACATGATGGTTAATGACAGGACAATTTTGTAATGCTCATAGTGATAATATAGTCGGAACCAGTCGATACACAAAAGAAGGAATAAAGTACAAAAAAAGTAAGCCAATGTTAATAATTTAGGTAGCTAAGTATACTTAAGAAGGTTGTTTACTACAGAATACAAATAAGAGAGAAATAAAAGAGCCAAAATCATGTTATTAACAACAAAGCAAGTCATAGGTTTCGCGCTTAACATTGTCTCTGTCACTTAGAACACGGGCCAAATATGGTATCGTTGAGTTCCTATACTTGGTTGTACGAGAATGTATTATTTTGTACTGATTTCTGGTTCTACCTGATGAGATGCAAGGAGAGAGTTGGGAATAGAGGGGTGTTGGGGGTCAGACAGCATGGTTTTAGACCATCTTTCGCATGTATTCAGGTGCCTTTCTACTAATGTAGTGACGAGCTGACTGAGTTTTACACCACTAGTCCTACTAACTACCGTCAACATCCTTCCCAGGATGGTATAGTCCTTTTTCAGTAGCCCAGGAAAGACTAATGGGGAGCAGTAAAGTAGAATAGGTAGGATACGAGAGTTGACAAATTGTGAAAGCAGAGGTTGAATGACTCCAGTTAGTCTGAGTTTCTTAATGTAGTACGTTAGATGAAACACTTTCTTGGAAATCGTTTGGAAATGAGATGACCAAGTAAGGTTGGAAGATAGAACTAATCCGAGGTATTTTGCATTAGACTTGGTCTCAATTTTAGTCCCCTCAATGCTACAGGCTTCATTAGTGCTTACTAGTGTTTGTAGATCTCGTTTATGCCTAAAAGAGAAGTCAATAGTCTGGCATTTTGAGGGATTCAGCATGAGGCCATTTAGTTTAGACCACTGACTGATGTCAGACAGGAAGCTATTTAATTTGAAGCAGTCTGACTGAGACATAACTGGAAGCGAAACAGTCAGGTCATCTGCATATTTGACGAAGTTGATTTCGTCTGAGAGAGGTAAGTCATGTAAGAAGAAGGAAGGGAGAACAGCACCCTGAGGAACACCAGCTTCAGTTAGCAAAGGAGAGGAAGCTACACCATTATATACCGTGTACTGCATCCTATTGGAGAAGTAAGAGTGCAACCAGTTGATGACCCAGGACTCAGTTTGTGTAAGGCTAAGCTTGTTTAACAAAAAGCCTCTAGGTACAGAGTCCAAAGCAGATGTGTAAACAAGAAACGTACAACGGACATACTTGGCCCCTTTGTCTAAGGAGGATACAATGTTGTGATGAAACACAGCAGCAGCATCCAAAGTACTTCTACCCTGTTTGTAAGCAAACTGCTTTGGATCATTTGAGAAGCTTAGGGAGGGAATGAGTTTTTGTAACAGTAATTTCTCCATCAGTTTCAAAAAAGGAGAGATGATAGCAATAGGTCTAAACTTAACACTATTTCCAGAACCAGACTCGGGTACAGGGATGTTTTTAATATCTTTCCGCAGAGAAGGTACAAAATTATTAGAAAAAGAAGTATTGAAAATGTTTGTAATTGGGTTACTTAAAATATCAGCACATTTCCTTAAAAGAATGGCAGGTTTACCATCAGGGCCTAGACTCTGGGAAGGTTTAAGAGATTTCAAACATTTAAGAACATCAGAAGTATTGAAACTCTGAAAGTCACTGGTCATGTTATTAGTTACATTGAAGCTAAAAGGGACATTACTATGCACCCATATTAAATAAGATCATTTCAGAGTAAACATAACGGCAGGTGGGTGCCAGATACGCAAACGGAGAAAGATGAACAGAGCACTACACAGCTAGGAAAGAGTCAACTTAAATTCAGTATTCTGTACTGCTTACTTCAGGTTAACTTCCACCAGCGGACTGGCCTCGTAACATGAAGATCTGTGCTTTTAATCCATGGTGGAATGGACTGTTGAACACTCGTAAACTAGTTCGAAACAGATGTCCATTGCTCTTAGGTTCTCTAAATGATTTTCGTTGAGGACAGAATCTACAATGGAATTACTTGATTCACTGAAACCCTAATTATATATATATATATATATATATAATTCTTGTAAATTTAAAATTTTATGAGTGATACTTACTTTCAAGTGACATTTATAGAATGAGTGAAATAAATATGAATAATAAGTTGTCGTTTCAAGACTAACAGTTAATCAATTAGATTAAATTTTATCGTTTACACCAATACGTCTATTTAATTTATCATGCTCTAAGAGTCGTAATTCTGTTATATTAAAAATCCAAAAAAACAATGATAAAATAACTATCAGCAGAATGAGGAAATAATGTGATTTTTTTCCAGTCTTTGAGTTTATCTCTCATACTAATGATCCTTTTTCCTTCTGAATATATTTTCTGTCTCTTCAAACTTATTTAGTCAATCATCTCTTCTGGACTTATCTCGGCTTTTAAATAAGTCAAAAATTAGAAAGTATGCTGGAAGGATGTCTATCTTGTTATAAAAATATGCATGCTGGATTATTTTTAAAAGCAGACAACTAGTCTACTTTTCCAAATTAGGTAAGTTCACTTGATATACAGCATAGTCGTACAGTATTAACAACTAGAGGATGCTTCTGGGAAAATAATGTATCACAATGAATTATATTAGATGATCTCATATGCTAAAATTCTTATACTACAGAAATGCAGTTTTAACTGTATTCTTGTGGTTGATATAGATTTTTGTTGCACCATTATTATTGTTCCTTTTGATTCCGAGTGGAACATAGGGCTTCAAAAACACATCTGCACTTTCCTGTATTTTCTACCATCCTATTCAACTGTCTCCACGATCTCCCATAATCTACCATCTCCTCCTCACACGATCTCTTCCATGTCACCCTCGCACCGACGAACAACTCGTTACTTATCATTGGGATTCAAATCGAGTGATTGCTTTCACTGCGCGCGATGTCATTTGACGGTCTCCTCAGGGTATGTTTGATCTCTTTCCACTTTCTCCTACATATTTGTTGAGCGACTGGCTCTTGGTTGATTTGTTGTCGCAGTTTCTTGTTGATTGTTCTTTCTGGCCATTTGATCTTCAGTATGGAGCCGGTGAAGGCAGCTGTTGATGAAAGTCTGCAACCTGTCGGAAATCCTTTTCGTGACACGCCGGCCAAGTTTCTAACCCGTATAGAAGAACTGACTGACTTCACATTTGTGTTGAATATCCTAATCTTGTTCTCTATCCAGAGTGCAGAAGATTTTCAAACGGATTTCAGAGTGATGAAGATGCATCTTGCCTTTCCGATTCTCACTGGCCAGTTTTTACATCTTCATCATTCCGAATTCCTGTAGTTGAAGCGATGCTGGCCGCCTGGATGAGTGAAGACATGAAGTCACCTCTGTTAAATCTCTCCCGTTGATAGTGATTGGTGCTGGTTGTCGTTGTTTCTGTTGGTGATGGTTGGTTATCTTCATCACCTATGTCTTCTCCATCTTCACCTGGAAGGGGTACTGTCTTCACTGCCAGTCAACCCCTTCAGCCAGTTTGTTGGTCTTCGCCTGCCTGAAAGTCTTCGAGTTTGTGTGACATCAGACATATATCACCTGGGAAATGCAGATCTTGTAGAGTCTTCTTATCAGTCGTCCAGCGTACTCTTGTCTCCTCGCTCCCACGTGAAGTCTTCCGCATAATCCATTCCACCAAAATTAAGAATATCATCGGTGATAGTAGACAGAGCTGTCTCACTCCCGTGTTCACTTCGAACGCCTCACTGACTTCTTCCTTGTGGATCACCTGACTGACACTTGTCAGGCATTGTCATTTACCCAGCCTCTGTATGAGGTTGTGCGTAGGTGGCACAGCGGTTAGAACTCTTGCCGACCATGCACATGGTCCAGGGTTCGATCCCTGCTGACGTACACGTGATATCAATGGTTGACCTGCAAAATTTGGGCTACCAATATCCATGCTAAAAATTCCATACTTGTACCAAAATACGATGTGGAATCAAGTTGTAACCGAAAATAAAAAAAAATAAATAAAACTTGGGAACTGCACGCCGTAGTGTTGAAGTAGTTTCCAAATCAGTTTTCTATCAACGATGTCTGTTGGAGGCCTTTTCGAAATCGATGAAGTTGAGGTAGAGAGAAGTTTGACTAGCGTCCATGCTTTGTTCTGTGATGATAATGCATAAAGTTGCGATTTGATCAGCTCATGATTTTTGGCACTAATTACCTCAAATCGAAAGCAGCACTGTATAGCCACTTCGTATTATTTTGCTCTTCGTAAACACTACAGATATTAAAAAGCCCATTGAAAACCGAATGCATATTTATCAGTTTGATTATCAATTTAACCTCATGTTTGCAATCCATGGACTTGTATTTTTATACTCAAACATATCGCAATGTTGTATGACTATGATTGGCTTTTCTCCCTCCTGTGCGTCAATGTTTCAGTTGTAGAATACATATTGGCAACAAACACCATCCGGGTTTCAAATCCCAACCGAACTTCGTTTAGTTTACTGGTCGATAAAAAGCCCAGAAAAAGGAAATGTTGTGTGTGACAGATAACTCCATCATGTAAAAACTTAAACCTCAAGGTTTCAAGTCTAAATTTGTGTGTTCCACTGATCAGACCCCGAGCATCCTCTATACCAGCATCTAAACGCAACCGTCTCCTTGCATTTCATCTGGCAGAACTGGAAGCAGCTATAGGAGGCTATGTGCTAGGACTCCACAATACCATATCTAGCACAACTGTTATGTGATGAGAAATCTGTTAGGTATGACATGATCAATTTACTGTGGCACTCTAATAAATAGTCCCGTTAGTTTTTGTTTTCCTTTCCTCGTTACTATTACACTGTTGTTCTCATCTTCTACTACACACCAATTTTATATTTCATATCCTGTGGTGCATTGTTTAAAATGTAAGCGCAACGCTGTTGTTTTTTTATTTTTCTTTATTTATCTTTTTTTGTGTTGCTTTTTAATTTTAAAATCTTATAAAATTTATGAGGTAATTAGATGCAATATATTGTAATGCACGCTGAAAACTCCATACCTGTACCACAAATACTGTTTGGAATAAAGCTGCTTATTATTATTAATTATGTAAGAAATGAGAAAATCAATTATTCGGAATTGGACTTCAAAAGTCGAAAATTCAGAGAAAAACTTCAGCGTAGGTAACACTATATCGCGACACGATGTTTATCTACCATATTTATTTGCACAATAATCCCTGACGTCAATATTTTCCACTTTCTACTTGAATGATTTCTCATTTCGCAGGAGATAATCACTTTGTAGATTCGTTTCTTACAACCACTTTACGATTCCTTAATGTTTCAACAAGTCATTCCAAATCCACATATATTTAATACTCGCTTCACAGAAACAAAGAAGGCATTCTTTCAAAATACCTCATAATAAATTACAGTTTTCACTGAGGCCCTGACATAATAAGAAATTATATTATTCAAAAGTAGCAATCATATTAATATTCCTTAAAGTTAAAACCAGAATAAGCAAATAGGCTGTCTTAGCGTCGTGTAAAGGTTTTATTTCTTTTTAACAATGTTAGTTAGATAGAGATATGATAACGAAAGAAGAAATTATTCGATACCAAGAAAGTCAGGGAAAGTGTTTGCAAGGGTAAATTGTAAAATGCCTTACCAGTTGGATACACTATGTGTCTACTCTTATTGTTTTGCGTTCAACGATAGGACTTTAAAACATGATTCCCACAGCTTTTGGATTTTGAAGGAGTTTTGTTGTTTCATTTTTCAGAATATTTGAGAGAAAAAACGTTCGAGAAGACCTACTTTTTTCGCCAATATCGTTTTCAAGCTGTACAGTCACATATAGATGTAGTACATTTTCTTGGCACCATAAGGAATATTTCCAAAGATGTGTCATTAAAGCTGAAAGTTTCGTTTAATATTTGCGTAAGAGAGAAAGTATTACTCGAGGAGGGAAATTCAAGTAAAGTTTAAATAAGTTAATTGCGTGACTAAAACCCAAAAAGAGTCAAGTTAGGATCAATGGCATAACGAGTAGAAATGTAGTAGTAGGGCGGAAGAAAAATAATAAAGTCAAAAAATTATTCAAGTTTTGGTTTTAGGGATTTGATTGGTTACAGGATTTCATCATGAGCTCACATTGGTCAGCGAACCATTGGAAAACCTGGGAGTACTGGAAAGCTCTTTCGTCCTAGTTTGGGACTCTTCAGCAGTACACAGCCACCGAGGGTCGAACCCAGAACCTTCTGGTTACAAGACATACTGATGAAGAGTCCCAAACTAGGACGAAACAGCTTTCCAGTACTCCGAGGTTCTCCAATGGTTCTCTACCCAAAGTCAGCGCATGCTGAAATCGGCAGCTTATCAAATCTCTTTAAACCAAAACTTGAATATCGTTGAGATGCTGACTAGCGACTAGCCCTATTCAGCTAGCGGTTGTGTTATGTCGTGAATCGGCAGGAGTTAGAATTCTTGGGTCAATAGCTCGAGTCCCAGTGGCTTAATGGTCTACGAGCTCGCCTTGTAACCAGAAAGTCCTGGTTCTAACCCTGATGGGTGCGTGTTGATGAAGAGTTCCAAAATAGGAACGAGGAGATAGCTGTCAGGTACTCCCAGGTTTTTCAATGGTTCTCTAAGCAATGTCAGCTCATGATGAAATCCTGTAATCAAAAGATTATATTCCTCCCTACCTACGCTGCTAATTTCACTAAAATTGGTTTTTGAGTCCATATGGTGGCAAAATTTTAGAGAAAACTGTAAGAAGGCTTTATTATTTTCTTTATGCAACCTGTATAGTGTGTGGTTTATGATCCGTATAGGAAGTAAACATCCGGCAGGACTAACAAATCTTGTCCTTCAGCAACAAGCCGACCCATAAATACACAATCAGTGATTGCAATCTGTACTTAACCCTTGATAAAATCGTTGTTTGTTTAAGGTAAATAAGTCAGAGTGTAGCTGCTTGAAGAGAGTTATTCTTTCTGGGCAGCATACAATTTCTATTATATAATATGTTTACTAAGGGCAGTTTGTTTAGGAACCAGAAGTGTTTGTGTGTGTCGTCTATCTTGTCTCCATATTGGATTTTAGTGATGCATTGCTGATTTTACTTTTTGTTCAACCAGCAAGTATTTAAAAGAGACATAAGCTGGACGGTAAGTGCTACAGATTTTGTGACATAAGAAAATGATCACACTCTATTCTGTGCCTACATAAACTGGACTATTAGGCTGTCCGTGGCACATTGGTTTCCTGTATACAAATCCTTTATTAGTAAATAGGTACACTTTGTTAGGCGCACCTCCAGAAAAGGTATTTCTACAACCAATTTATTCACTAAGCAGACAGCAAGAAGACAACTGCTGAGAAGAAGTATGGATATTCAAGGTCAACTTCTATAAAACCTCCTGTAACACGGTAAGTGATTATCCCAGTATCTTATCCACTAGTCAATCTGTTCAAAGAGGTAACATATGGTTCTGGTCACCAAGATATTATTAAACATCAAAATAAATGATTTTATCTGGACATTTAATATTATCAATACATGCGACAAAAAGCAACTAAAGCAAGGAGTAGACCATTTGTCGGGGGTAGAATGAAAGCTTATAGGCAGTCGTGGTGCCTTATTAGAACGACTGAGGAGTACAGAGGGAAATGGAGATGAGCTGATGCGGCCAACACTGTTCCATTCTGCTTAAAAGTTTGGATAGTCATTAAGCAACACCTGAAAGTGTGCTGATTATTAAATTTCAAGACTGGCTAGGAGAGGCGTGCATTCCTTTTGTAGCTTCAGCACTTATTTAATTCGAATTGTTTGAAGAGATCAAACAACTCAGAATTGATGAAGAAATAGGTCTGCATCCACTTTTTGAAGTTTATCTTCCTATTTATTTTCAGCTATTACGATTTTGCCACTTCCATTGATAAGTTTGCTTAAATTTCGTCTCATCACGTAGTTTGTTGAGTATTTTATTGAAAATATCATTGTGATTAGCGAATGCAATATCTGAAGTTATTTTTGGCTTCGTCAACACGATCTCTTTTGTCTATGAATTCTCTGTCATTTTATTTTAGTCAACTGTGGTCTGTCGTTTGTTCAAGGGTTTAAAAGGTAATGACAACTGTCAAGGTATTCTAGATGCCTTTCAAATGCTATTACTAAAACACTAATTTGATCTATAAATTTTTCAAAGTTTATTTGACTGTTAGGCTTTCGTAAATTTGAGGATCTTATGCAGTATCTTGAAATTAGAGATAACGATGTAACTGATGTGTTGGCAGCACTTTTTTTATGCTTAACTGTATAACTTTTCATTTGTCTAGTGTTTATGATTTCTATTTTGCTCTGTTTTTGGTAGTAGTGTCACCAAAGTGTAGAACTTATAGTAAGTATCATATTTTATGCCTTGTGAGTAATTTAATGTGTCGCTAGTTCACAGATAGTATGCCCACCACGGAGTGCAATTCCTGACAAACACACCATAAAACCCCATTGAGATTAGCCCAGTAAAGAAAGTAGGTTAGACGTGAGGCTAGCAACCCTATTCCGTAAAAGCAAACACCACTCAGAACGCAAATAAAAAAAGATAAGAAAACGAAACAATAATTAATTTAATAGTTAAATATTTGTTTGCTTGCATGGTCCACGCATAGTGGAATAGGTTATCTGATTGCTATGAATTCTAACTTCCAGTCGTCTCCGACTGTACACTGTCCAAGGAAGAGTTTTTCCAGCGTTACTTAGGAATTCAACAATTGTGAAGTTTTTCGGGAATTATTATGCATATTACAGTCGGATATGAAATAAGTGAACACTTTGTTCCACCTTATTCTAATATGTTTTCATGAGCTGCTTAATAGCTGAGATATAATTTGTCCTCCATAATCAGTCTGAAACTGTTTCAGTGCAGTGACTGGTTTATACTAGTTGCGAAATTTGTCACCTTCCATTTCACAGTTTGCCAGTAGTGACTAGCCATATTCTATGATAATCAAGGTAAATAAACATGCAATAAACCTGGTCTTATTATTGCTATCTCGTTTAATAAACTCATGCTATTCTTATTGTATGTGCAATCAAAAATATCTTCACTATTAACGATTCTGGGTAGCCATTTTATTTCTAAATAGACACATGAATAGATTATCCCCTCAACTGATTGGACCTAAGTGCTCGGTCTCAGGTCGACATGTTGGCTTCTTGTTCAGATGCTTCGACGATGCCTGGGCATGTGATTAGAATTTAATTCGTGGATGGTGGCTAGCAGTGGAATCTAGGATGCGCATTTCGTCCTATTTGGAAGTCGTCATCTGGGTATGCCTGCATTCCTCAGCTCCGTATTGCATACAGTATTTTGCTGTGTAGCTGCTATAACAACGTTTTATTATTATGTAATGTTTATTTTTAATTTTTTTGTCGTTTTTGAGTAAATTAGATGCAATATTGTACTGAATGCTGAAAATTCCCTGCTGTATCATTAGTACTGTTTTTGAAATAAAGTAAATTATCATCATCATCATCATGACAATGTTCCCACCGAGGCTCAAAGCCAGTGGCCATAGTTTCAAACAAATATCCAGTTGACGAGTCCTGAATAGGACAGAATGTGCATCCTGGATTCCATTGCTAGCCACCATCCACCAATTAGCTCCTAATTACATGCCCAGACATAGTCAAAGCATCTGCACGAGGAGCTGACATGTCAACCTGAGACCGACCGCTTCGGTCCAGTCAATCGACGGGAAAATCTAGAATTCTTTAAAATAATAATTATACGACCCGTTGCACAAGAGGTGGCTATATGGGACTAATAATAATAATCACTTTATTTCAAACAACATTGGTTGTACAGAATGGAATTTTCAGCGTATTAATACTGAGGTGATTGGCAATTAATGGCGATAGCTGTATTTGTTTCATTTACGTTTAAAATATTAATTTTTTTGTTTTTAATTCGGAAACATCCGTAGAAAATGCTTTAACATCAACAAATTTTAATTTTACTCTGAGTGTATAAAAATAGTAATAATAATAAATATTAATGAGTATTTGTCTTTATTTGTTATGTATTTATCTTTCCCTCTTTTTATTTTTAACAGAAAAAAAGTGAACTAGATGCTAAATTCAGATTGATTTATGCCAAAATGTAAACAACAAATACTGCTATTTCATAGTAGATTTTTAAATGTTCTAAATTTGAGAAGTGAGTATGGTATGACGTTGGTGGATTCAGTTTCAATGTTTCAATTGACAGATAATCAAAACATTATTTGATGGAATTATTATCCTTATTATTAATTTGACTTCCATAAAAAATACATTTGGCTAATGTAACTCAGTGTATGGGGTTGAATTTATTGATGTACATGAATTTATTTTACTAGATAAGATAAGTAAATAATTACAGGAAGATTTCAGTCATTTCAGTAATCTTCTATCCACAATTTCTGTTTTATTATTAATGAACAAATTCTGAACTGCAGAAACAGGTTTTTCAGTGTATTAATTTATTTTATTTCATTCCTTTACGTTCCCAGGGGGACATAGAGCTTCAAACCAGAGCTATGAAGTTTCGCTAGCAGTGATGTTTATTTTAACGGGATGGATTTGCCAGTCTCATACCCAATCTTCTCTTTTTACCAGTCTTATTACTAGCTTAGCAAGGTAAATTAGTGCGTTGACCGGAGACCGAACACTGGGCTGCATGTGTGGTTGGCGAGAATTCTACGGATGTGCCACCGACACACATAACCATATGGCCACACCACCATATGTAATTCAAACCAGCGGGACCTCAAGAACTGTTCAATGTTATTCCATTCATATCTGCTAATTCTGTTTTGCTGAATTACCTCATCAGAAGTAAGGTTAGATGACCAGTTAATATCCGCTGGAGAGCCACTGAGAACTTGGTAGTACTCAACAAATGTTTCATCTTAGTTTGGAATCCTTTAGCAGTATTCACACATAACAATGTGGGGGAATAAAACTCAAGACCTATAGTCTACGAGTAAGGGCAATGAAATGGAATCCAATGACCCATGAATTAAATCTTATGACCGTTCAAGATTTGTAGCATTACTTACAGCCAGTGTCGTCGGTGAGTATTTGTCCTCACACCTAATTTCGTGGGTGGACTCTGCTGGTCACAAAATTCCACTAGAACTCTAGGGTTTTCACCCTGTAGTCAGTCACCAGTGAGCATTAGATTAGCTTCCAAGTGTTAGTTTGCAGGGACGAAGAAGTCAACCGGTATTTCCTAGTTTTCAACAGTTCAGTAACTGAACTACGCTTGCGTGACTTCTTCTTGTATGACCTGCCTTACTCTGATGAAATGAACTTTGTTAATTATGCCAATGATCTAACTATTTCAATGTCTGTTAACTTCCAGCTTGATTGTACTAAGATGAACAACTTTCTATCAGGAATTAGCAAATGGTCTTCGTCTAACTGTCTTAAACTAAATCTTTCCAAATATCGGACTGTCAGTCTTAGTTTCTGATGTAAAAGAAAGTTAAGCAAAGCTGTTGGTTCTTATGACCGTTGCAAAATTGATGAGACTGATATAGAAACCAAGTCTTAAGTTAAGCATCTTGTATTAATTCTTTCTTCTGACCTATCCTGATCTTCCCATGTCTTGACGATTAATAAAAAAAATTCTGATATAAGTATAGAACTTGGGCACTGTGGTAGAGTATAATTCCATTATAGATAAGATTTTTATTTTGATAAATCGCACAGTGTTTACAGTTATATGAACTGATGACGTTTCGAGCACAATTTATTGCTCATAATCATATCAAGGTAATCACACGACTTCCTAAATTCATTTATATAGTTCCATTGTTTGTCTCTTGATTTTCACTTGATTTGATTGGTAATAGTATTTTCCATATTTCAGGTATGAGTGACGAGTCATTCCTATTGCATGTGTTGGGTGTAGACTCGATGAACAAGGACTCAGTAATCCCTCAATACATTTAACCCTACTCCGAAAATATGGTGGAGATATGTGGATGACACTTTCACAGTGTTAAAAACAGAACACATCTCTAGCTTCTTGACACATATAAACTCACAAGTTGAGGGAATAAAATTCACATTTGAATCAGAAAATGGACAAGGAGAATTAGCTATGTTAGATTGTAAGATAAAAAGAATAGAAGAAGGCAAACTACACACTAGTGTTTATAGAAAACCAACGCATTCTAATAGATATTTAGACTTTAATTCGTCTCATCCTTTAACTGTTAAGGCAGGCTTAGTTAAATGTTTAACAAACCGAGCAGTGGCACTAAGTAGCACAAAAAAAGATCTAAATGATGAATTAAAACAGATAGAAGAAGCGTTGGTGTTGAATAACTATCCTATAAAATTCATTAGGAAGATCATTAAAGGCCAAAAACAAAATAAAAATAATTGTGAAACTAGTAATAATAACATAAATAAGAAAGAATATAAGTCATCCACAGTTATACCATATAAAGAGGGGACATCTGAGACACTACGTAGGATTCTGAATAAAATAGGAATTAGGGTGGCATTTAAACCTACAAACTCACTCAGGGACAAGCTCTGTAGGTTAAAGGACCCAGTTGACCCAATTAGACAAAATAATATTATTTACAAAATACCATGCAATGACTGTGAGGTCAACTACATAGGTCAAACTAGTAGGTCAGGGGTAGTCAGATTGTCAGAGCATAAAAATTTAGCTAAGGTAAGAATGGTTGACCCCGAGAAGATAAATAATTTAGAAAAAAGCTCAGCAATTGCAATGCATGCGCTAACACACAACCACACAATAGGGTGGGAGAGGGTTAAAATTCTAAAAAGTAATCTAGGTAGGTGGAGAGAGAGGTTGATTACTGAGTCCTTGTTCATCGAGTCTACACCCAACACATGCAATAGGAATGACTCGTCACTCATACCTGAAATATGGAAAATACTATTACCAATCAAATCAAGTGAAAATCAAGAGACAAACAATGGAACTATATAAATGAATTTAGGAAGTCGTGTGATTACCTTGATATGATTATGAGCAATAAATTGTGCTCGAAACGTCATCAGTTCATATAACTGTAAACACTGTGCGATTTATCAAAATAAAAATCTTATCTATAATGAAAAAAATATTTCGTCTGAATTTTCATATTAAAAAGTTAAGGCACATAGGCATAACTCAAACCCTCCTCTTACAGTTTATCAACTTATGGATATTACCTATTCTTTCTTGTTCACCCTTATTCTTTCCTGGATTGCTTGTAAAAAAAGATTATGCCATACTTCGTAGAACTCTGAAGACTGTCAGTAAGGCGGTGGTATCTCATTGGGCCATATCGTTGACATTGTCACTGATAAGCACTTAATGTCATGCAACAAATTTGCTAAAGGAATTTTGTCAGACTCTGAGCACCCACTCTACGGGCAGCCCCAACCTTGTGTCTCCTCAGGTAAAACAAGAATTCTTTTCAGAATACTTTATGCACGTACGTCTAAGTACAAACATTCCGCTATACTATATTTGGCACGTACTTTATGCGATGAAAATAGTGTTAGGCATGAACTAACTAACCTTCTTTGCACTACAAAATAAACCGTTTCCCTCCATCCTTACAACATCGAACTTTATTGTTATTGTACTTCTCATATTTATAATCCTCTCAATTTTTTGTTTTTGTTTATTTAATTATTTTTCATAAGTGTGAACATAATTCAAGCTGTGGAATAACTGATAATTTTGTATTTCCCCTTACCATACTATATCAGTAGAACATTAGATTCAATAATATATAATATGCTAAAATTTCCAAACTGAATCGACAATACTGTTTTAAACAAACTCGATGTTATTATTATTATATTTGATATTCTCAACTCGTACTTCGAAAATTTTTGACTTTATATCGTAAATGTGGGCAAATACCTCTGGTTAATTCTGTTTTAGTTTTATTTATATTTTAAGAAAATCAGATGTATGGTGTTGTGACAAATGCTGAGAATTCCATTCTGTATTATAAGTACTGTTTTTGGAATAAAGTAGATTATTTATTATTATTATTGTTAAATACCTGCAAACTAACACTTAAATATTTAGAAGTCATTTAGGTTTTTTAAGTAGAACACTGAAGATATCTTTATGACAATTCGTATTATTTTTCCTTTTTTTATGTACCTGCCAATGTTTCAGTCCTTATCGCATCTAAGCAAAACTGGTCATACTGCCTTGTTATACGCAGTGTATGCTTTTCATTATCTTTACATAAGAAAATTAAGATTGATAGGAAATTTCAGTAAACTGATAGCTTTAGGTTCAGAGGAATATGTTTCCTATTAATCTTTAGTAAATGTGAACAAATATTCATCATTTGGCATAGAGTTAAAGAGAATTTATTAACGGTGTTTACCTCTATACTGTTATATATTTACATGATATACTTCGAAAAATCTGATCGCACATCTACTTGGCAGATTGATTTGCGTAAAAACGAACAGACGAAAGGTTAGAATGAGTGAACACCTGGAAATTCTCATAAACCGACAATCGCGGATGACAGGCAACTGGAAAAACATTCATAACGAAACATACTGTGGAGATGAAGTAAATATCTGATGTCTAAACAGCCTTCAGAATTCTATACAAAAGCCATAAGAGGTCTTAACCATTCAGAGATCTACCCATCCACCATTGGTGTTAAAGGAACTTCTTGTTCCGAATAATCTATCTTAGTACAATAATTATCTAATCTAATGAATGCATGATACTTTAGCATTCAAAAATATGATAGTTTGGCTATGATTCCACTGGGGTATTACCACTTATTTGGAAAATAGGAATTCTGACTCAAAAATTACCAATTAAGTGATATGTGAATTTCACAGTTTATCAGTGATTTCTCACTGACAGATGTCAGTTAGCAGTTAAGTTAAATGATGGTGAAATAAACAGCTTAAAACAGTCAAACAAATCGTACAGTATAACTTAATGTTGCCATCAAATTACTGTTATCACTAGAGCTGTCTTTTAAGTTAAGGTTGAATTGTGTTTGAAAATTAAATGCATTATTTTCTATAAACAGAATGACAATTTTGTTTAAGTTGAATTATATATATATATATATTAATTTTGTATTCACAATTCAATTACTGTGCTTGACAAGCATAACCACCCACATGATGTATGCATGATTTGAGATAATTATCTTTAGACAAAAAAAGCGCAAATGACAATAAACTGAAAAAAATCTGAGCTAGAACTTTCACTCTTCTTATCTTCCGTTTAAAAAGAAATCAGTGTTCAGTTAGCAAACTAAGAAAACCAATCACAGTAGAAAACTGCCCTTAGAATACAGAAAGGCCATCGACACAGTCGATCGAG
The DNA here is from genome assembly GCA_944472135.2 of Trichobilharzia regenti. NCBI lineage: Eukaryota > Metazoa > Platyhelminthes > Trematoda > Strigeidida > Schistosomatidae > Trichobilharzia > Trichobilharzia regenti. Next base: position 129,311,284 of record OX235270.1, read on the forward strand.
GGGTGATTTGGCAACTACTTCGCTACTACGGGGTCCCATCGACAATTACACATCTCATCCAACCGTTATACGACAATGCTGAACGCCAAGTAATCCACAACGCGAAACTTACGGAACCTTCGAAGTGAAGACGGAAGTGAGGCAAGGCTGTCTACTATCGCCAACGACTTTCCTGATTGCAGTAGACTGGATAATGCGACAGACAACGTGCAATGAGGAAGCAGGCATAAAATGGATCCACACAAAAAACTTGGAGGATCTGGACTTCGCCGACGATATATGTCTGATTTCCCACAAACTGGAAGATATGCAAGTGAAAAGCAACAAGCTGGCAGAACAAGCATCCAGAGAAGATAGGACTTCAGGTGAACACAGAGAAAACAGAGGTGATGAACATTCCTGGTCAACACCAACACCAGCAGCAACAACAACAACAACAACAGACGACAGTCAGCCAGCATAAATGGGAGGAACCTCAAAGAAACAACCTCCTGGAAGGGTCGTTGCAACTACAGGTGGAACTGACGAGGATATCAAAGCCAGAATCGGAAAAGCTAGACAAGCTTTCATTACTCTCAAGTCTGTATGAAGGTCAACAGCACTCATCATCAAAAATAAGTCCGGATTTTCAATTCCAGTGTGAAGTCAGTGCTACTCACTATACGGATCAGAGACTTGGCCAGCGCGTCATAAAGAGCACCTCAAACAAACCACAGACTTCATCAATAGCCATCTTTGCTCAATACTCAAGATCAGATGACCGGCCAGAAAAAGTCAGCGACAGGGATCTCTGGGGCGAACCAATTAGGAAACGATTGTGAAACAAATAGGTAAGAAGAAATGGAGATGGATTGGCCATACTCTGAGGAATCCATCAAGTGACATCACACGCCAGGCCATTTCTCGAGTGGAACCCGAAAGGGAAGCGGGTGGCGAGTTGGTGGTCAGTGGAAGGGTGACTTGGAGGAGGTCATGTGAAGAGGAGATGAAATCATGTGGGCAGACTTGGAGCGGGGTGAAAATCTTGGCAGAAAACAGATGGCAATGGAGACGCTTGGCTGAAGCCCTGTGTTTCTCTAGGAAACAATAATAATAACAGTGAAATACAGATTATTTTGACTTTTTCATATGAGCTTACTTTGATAAAATGAAGACTTGTGAACTGAGTATATATGTGTATACCAAATAGTAAGGGAAATCCGTTGGTATATAGGTTTATGTCCAGATTTAGCTTACTTTTTGACAAGTGTTAACCAAAAGGCACTAAAGTCTTATGATCTGAACCTTCTGCACTTATTAAGTTATTCAGAAACTTATTACTGTTAGGCCACGACTGGCTAAAGGTATAATTCACTTATTTTCGCTGGATAATATTCGGATAGGAAACAATGAATGCATCTAGGCTGGAATTTGGATACCGGAATCTATCGACCAAGTGTTCTTACAGCAGCGTTCACGACAGTATGATATCGGAAATGATGATAAGTTATGTGTGAAGGAAAACGCAGACTCTAGTTTTGCTTGTTACAACCTATCACCTTGGTCTGTGTGCTGTGGAAATTAAGAATTCAATCACTTAAGAATGAGATATATCAGATAAAAATTATTTAAAGTTCAATAGTGGTTTCTGATGATTGTTTCAGAATGTCATACACCAGACTCTCTAGAGAAAACAAAAGATGAACAAAGCAAGCAAGAAAAGATTTGCAGGAAAAAAAAATGAATAAAAATTTTTATTTTTTGTGGCGTTTCTTCAGGCGGTAATAGCCTAAAACTGACAAGTGATTATGAATGTTGTTGTGCAACAGCAAAAATTATTTCAACTCAAAGGCGATTATGGCGAAGCAACAAATATGAATTTTTAAATAAATTCTGATTGTTTAAATATTTAAGTATCTTGTATTCATATCTCTTGTTCCACTCTCGTGCCCTTTGAGTTGAAGTAATTTTTGTTGTTAGACATCAGCATTTATAAAAACTTATGTCACTGTTACCACCTGAAATAACGCTGTGAAATTTTTTTTTTCAGAAAAAATGAGCTTTTTTCATCCTGCGCAAATCTTTGTTCTTGTTAGTTTTCAAAATAGCCGGTGAAACAATTTCTCGTCCATGATACTGATAAAAGAAGTTAACAAGTGGAGGATAATTTAATACAAGTGAATACACCTCAAATTCATTAAATTTTAGCAGTGTAAAAGTGAAAATTACTGGGAAGAATAATTTCTGTAACAAAGCTGCTTACTAGAAAAACTCTAGGCGTTAATAAATAGAAATTTCATATTTTTTTTCTCTTGTCTGTCTCTGTGATGGTTTCTTTCACCTTCAGTGGAATAAAATGATATTATATGATACACTTCATACTGTTTGCTTGCAAAAATATTAGTCAGATACAGTCATTATACACTTGCTTAGAGCTTCGTAATGTGTTCTTTACACAGGCCTACAGCTTTTCTTATTCACAAAGTCTGTAGTTGCCAGTGTTAAGGTATGCTGCTGCTCAATACCTCAGTATGATGAAGTGTGGTGAAGTTTGAATTCGAAGTGCACTACTGTAGCACTAAACTCCTCACGAAATCTTAACTCGATTTCAGTCATGCAGAGGTTTGCCCCGTGCTAGTGTGATTCTCATTTTATCATCAGACTAGTTGACTAGCTTGGAATATTGGTGTTTTTAGTTGGTGGCAGCAATGCGCCTTTGGTAATTTTGTAAATGCGTGAAACAAATTTGCATAACCATTGAATACGTGGACCATTCTTCTTTTTTTTTCAAAAGTATTTGCTCACAAAATTAGTCGTGCTCCTTATCAATCGAAAGCGAACCGGTAGCCAATACAAGTCAACTTTGACTGTGTTTTTGCAGATTCACGTGTACTTCAAACTGTAAGTATACTGAGGAGATGGAAGTATAAGCAGCCACTAGATACTCCTCAAATATTCTAGAAAGTTTGAGGGTGAAAAGTCCTCCGTCCTATAATATCTCCGACATCTAATTCAATCAGGACACAAAGAGGATATTCAAACAAGATTTACCATTATCAACAAACAAAGAAACCATATTTTACTTTGGCTTGCCGAAACAAATCAAATCTTTGCAAGTATAACAAGATGGTTACTGATCTCAGCTCACCCTAGTAACAATTATTATTATGATTACATACATACTCTGTATTTTATTACTATTGTGGCGTGTGCTTTTCATAAGGTTTACTAGTAGTATGTAAATGGATGGTCATCGGCATAAAAAACATGAAATGGCAGGGAGTTAGATTCAATGTCAGAGAAAGTAAGTGATTCAGCTTCGCGGAGAAACGTGTGACACTCGAAGGAACACAAAGAAACACAATATAAAGGACAAAAGTAGCACAACATGGAAAATATATTCAAATGGTGATTCGAAGATAAAGTATACATAATTTGGCTACATAAACAAACGAAATTCCACATAAACATTATTTTACCGAGCTTTTTGTCTTCTACAGTCACATTATTACTAATAATAACGGCTTCATCCAGAACATTTTGTTTGACAGAATATGGAATTAACGGGGCATTTACGTAGACAGCAATGTCAATAAAGATTATGAATGTAAAATTAAAATTAAAAGTTGATGGAAGTAGTGACAGAAATATATTAATGATCCGAAGAACGAAAACGGGCTGTTTATTTGCTGTCTTGTAGTTAGTCATTTCATACCTTATACTGTTTGCATTACAAAATGCGTGCTAAATACGGTGTCGCAGTGTTTTTATACTTAGTCGTCCGAGCATTAAGTCTTTTATAATTGCTTCTAGTCCTACCTGATGAGATGCAAGGAGAAAATTGTGTCTAAAGAGGACGTTCACAGTACGACAAGATGATATTCTCCAATTTCAAGCATAAGTTCAACTTTCTGTCCTCAACAGTAGCTTTTAATGCCCTTCACAATGTAACAGACTACCTCTAAAGTAGCTCATGAAAAATAAATTGGAGCAATAAAGATGAATTAAGAATTTCTAAACCTAAAGGCTGACTGAGGATACCACTTAGAAGTTTAGAGGAAATAACTTTATAGAAATTAACACGATATGGGGAAACTAGGAAACATCGGAGTTGAGACATAATCTAAGATATTTCACATTCAGCGCCTCTTATGATACCACAATCATGTATATCCCATTTGTGTATGACAGTGAAATTAACAATCTGACATTTGGGGGATTCAGCTTATGACCATTAGATAAATACCACTGACTGATTTCTAACAAAAGCTTTTTATTTTGGAACAATCTGACTAAGAAGTGACCGGCACGGAAACAATCAGATAATCGGCATTATAATGAAGGTTTTTGTATTTCCCAATCAATGAAAAACAAAACGATACTGCTTTCACAGACGTTTCACTATTTAATGCTAATAGCTTTATCAAAGTATTATTAAACCAGAATTTACAAAATCTCAACATATACACAACAAAGAGTTAAGGGATGAGAAAATAGACTTAGGTCAAGTTAAATGGACGTATTGAAAGCCAAAATAACAATGAAGATCATTAAACCAAATCACAAAGGTAATAGTACATTTGTTATGGTATCGAAACAAGGTTTACTAACTTAATCATCGTACATCAGTATGGGGGTCATTTTTGCGTTATCAGATTCTCCAATTGCTAAAGATAATAAAACCAAGTGTAGATTGTTGGATTTGATAAGTGTATACAATTATAAAAGCAGTGTGTGTTTATATAATGAAACTGCTTATCACATTCGTGTTGATTTTGTCACTTCAAGGGGAGGGAGGTGTAGTACCCAAGTTGAATTCTGTTTTAGTCCGTCATTTCTATTCAGACAATTTGGATTCCACTTGATATAAAGTGCTTCTGATAATGTTAGACGTTCTTTGTAATTTCTGACGTTTTTTTGGATTATTTCAATATTGTGCAAATCAATTTTGTGGCCTGATAGTCAGCATACTTAACAAAATTAGATTCATCAGAATGAGGCAATTCATGTGCAAAGAAAGAAAGCAGAAAAAAAAGGGGAAAGAACTGCAGCTTAAGGGACACTGGTTACAGGAAGTAAAGTAGTGAAATACTTTCCTTTATATGCAGCATACTCCTTCTTATCAGGAAAAAATGAATGCAACTATACACTGCTTCAACAACCTGTTTGTGCCCCTTCAAGCCTGCTTAGAAAACAGATCTAGCGCCATTTTTGACCCACTGATCATAGCTCACCTAGCTGAATTCAAATCAATAAGCAGAAAACTTGAATATTTCAGGTTTCGTAAATGATACAAAATCCCAAGAAACTGAATAATTTTTGGTGGTTATATACGGTATATTTTAATCACTCTGATTAGAAAATTGATACGAATAAACTTCAGCTCAAATAAAGGGCAGAGTAAATGGCAAGGGGGGGGTGGTGGAAACAAAACTTGTTGGCGTTTAATTGATCATAACGATAGAATAAATACAAATAACTTATTTAAATAGAAGGTTCGTTCATACAAGTGTGAGGAGACAAACAGATGAACGGATCATATAGATTTGTTTGAGGACATGATTACAAATAGGATACAAGTTCATGTCTATATACAAGTAATTTTGTAATCAGAATTTGTGGATTCCGAAGAAGTTATGGTAGTAGATGCATACACAAACTCTTATGTAAAGAGGTTTCCTTCTCCACAGTTTTAACGAATTTTTCTATTTTTTCGGTCTTTAGCTTTTCAATATACTTATTTAGATATGCTAGGTCTTTGGTTACATTTTTAGACCAAATAGCTCTCATTCTGTGTGTGTGGGTGACATAGCGGTAGAGTGCTCGCTGACCACGCAAGTGGTCCAGGCTTCGATCTCCTGCCACTGACAAACTCCTTTACCTCGCTAAGCCAGTAATAAGACTAGTGAAGAGAGAAGGTTAAGAATGAGGCTAGCAATCACACCCTGTAAAAATAATCATCACTGCTACAGAAACTTCAAGCCTGTAGCTTGAAGCCTAATGTTCCACTGGTAACGTGAAGGAAGAAAAAAGCTCTCATTCTGATGCGAAATATTGTTTATTAAATTCTTTGAGTCTGGTGCCAGCTTAATAGGAACAAAAATGCTTTTTTTTGTTAAGTTCATATACAGTTGAACGCAAAGCGACAAGTCTATCTCATCGTATAACCTGGAGTTAAACTTCCTATTATAAGTTTTGAATATCTTTCAAGAATGACTTCATTACAGACGGAAAACAAATTGTTGTGCCTGACTTCCGAATAAAACTGAAAGGTTTTGATTTCTCCCCAATGGATTATAATGTAAGTGTGTTACTACTCATTTACAGGATAGAAATATAACATATGTGTACAACTTGGGCACTGTGGTAGTAAGTAATTCCATATTAGTTTGTTTATTAGATATATCACACAATGAAACAGTATTATTTACTGGATGACGTTTCGAACAAAATTTATTGTTCATAATCGTATCAATTGTAATCACACGACTTTGAAGTTTGAGTTTTATAGTTTTCTTTGTTTTCTTCTATTTGTCGTCGTAGGGGTAGTAGAATTTTCCAGATATCCGGGACAGGTGTTGAATCATTCCTATTACATGTATGTGCAGTGGATTCGATAAACTAAGCTTCTTTTATCAATCTCTTCCTATACCCTGTGATATTAGATTTTAAAACTGTCATCCTATCCCGTCCTATTGTGTGGTTTTGTGTAATTGCATGTAATGCTATGGCTGAAATATAACATTCCACGAGTTCTAGCTTCTGCTATTCCCCAGCGTAAACCTAGCATTTAAATTCACATCCTTTGTGAGATAATGAATGCATATTGCTGTAAAGTTCTTCAGCGCTCTATGATTCATGATGAATAGTATAAAAGATCTTTGCTCTCTTTGGCTGTACTACGAAGTATTTAAAGTTTATTCGGTCTGTTGAATACAAAGCTAATCTTTTCTGTCTTAGATCCTTTCTACATTGAAATTTATAAACCAAGGTTCAAGACACTATGCTACAAAAATAATATACTTGCTTAGTTCTTATTCCTGTGTAAAAACATTCTGTCTGCTATTTTTAAACGATTTATTTGAATTCATAAGTGTTGTTTTCTTTACCTTTCAGTCATTTTCAAAAGTTTTGTACTACTTATTTAAGTAGTATCGAGATTTATTGATGATTTACTTCTGTCCTTTTGTTGTTGAATATCAGAGAAATACTAATAAGAATATGAGTATGCATGAATAGTCTTTATTCAAAATAATTATTAATCAAAATGTGCAGATCGAGCGTGAAATGAGGTCATCAGGCTGAAAGGCATTATATTTTTAAAATTTGAGATTAGGCGTAATGAGTTAGTCAAAATAAAGTTTCATGGTGAATTTCAAATCCTCGTAGAAGTCTACCGGCAACCCTGAGATGACTTACATCCTCTAGTGAAATTATCTACATATCACTCATTCAGATGGAACTTAAATCAATCAACGATGAGATCTATAGCACTGAATCACTGCAATTCAAAGTTAAGGAGGAATCTGAGTTTCTCTTACAAGAAAATTATCTCTTATAAGTGCTAACAAGCAAAAATTATTTATACGCGAAGACGACTACTTCTCAAAGTCTACTACTGAATGTTTTGATTATGTTTAACGAAGCATTAAAAAATAAACGCATCAGTTAACGGATTAATAATATTCACCTATTTTATTCATAAAAGTTGTATTACTGTATTTATTGGTATTTTGTTTTCTGCATATATATTGAATATGAATTTTCACAGATTATTGTCAGTAGAATAATAAGGATATTGATGTTAGATTAGTTGGATTCAGTTGACAAAAAGCTCTGTAGGTAGCTAGGATTCGTGATTTTTGCCACTTGTCAATAAGGCGTATCGTCAACCCTAAAGGAACCAGTGTCCACTCTGCGATTCGAAACCAGTTGGCCAAGTGCTACAGTCAGAAACTTTACTACTGATCTGTTCGGGTTCCATGATTGAATTCCTACGGAATTGTGATGGATTCCTTGACTGATCACGTGAAAGTAACCACCATCATATGTCTAGTCCTTAATGATGGATATCAGACTTCAATAAGAGGTTTTAATACAGGTTACAAGGCTATTAAGCATCAGTTATTCCATGGGTTTAAATAAGACCTGTAACTGTCAGTCTGAACTATGTAGAGGAGCCTTTTACTGTATTTTTTGGGTTTCCGAAAAGGCCACTGATCTCAACTTAATGATATAACTGCAAAATCGGCCAAACCACCCTCAACTTACACAAGATAGAATAATAAGCATGTCTTTGGAATTACTGTCTGCAGATAATCTCACCGTGCAGAATCCCGGCCGATAGCTGCTGCCTTGACATGGCGGTCGTGCTCGCATATCACAACGACCCAAAAAACTGCACTGGCTAGAATTATTGTTCCTGTAGGTCCTATCATGCCAGGAGAGTTGTCAGGATAGCTATCAGACTTAAAGCAGTTACCGCCATAGTGTAAGAACTTTTTCACACTGTGCTGGAGGTCTGTGGGCGAAGTCGTACTGCTGGGGAACTGGGATGTAACAGACACAGTAAGGTGCTTCCTTCAGATGACCAGCATGCCAGTCAGTTATGCTGTCTGTCCACTCTGGAGAGAGGGGGTTAGAAAAGATCGACCAAAACAATTCTACATCCCGACTTACCCGTAACCGGTGGTAAGTTTACTAATACGGAACCAATCCAAGAAGCCACTTCATACAGGCCATGTGTGATCGGCCTCAAGTAGTTGTCCCATGGGCTCTGCGGTCACGCAACACAAACTGTCTTTCTGTTTTAGGTACCCGGAGAATCAACCAACTTCCACAGTGTGAGCAGCCGGGAGGTAACAATCGCCCACACACTTCTAAAGGCATACAAAGCCCTCAGCCTAGAAAATAAACTAATATAAACATCATGAACCAGAGATAATCCACGTCGATTATTTCTTCCTTTTTGAAATTATTATTCAGAATCCAATCTATCTACCTGCATGACATTTTATCAACATTTCAACATATTTTGTGCGTCGGTGGCACAGGGGTTAGGATGCTCGCCGACCATGCACATGGTCCGGGGTTCGATCCCCGGCAACAGACACACTCCTTTACCTTGCTAAGCCAGAAATAATGCTGGTAAAGAGGAAAGGTTGGGCATGAGGCTAGCTACCCCATACTTTAAATATACACTAACACAGAAACTCCAAACCACTATCTTCAAGCCGTATGTTCCACTGGGGAACGGAAAGGAAAAGAATTTGTGGTTGAAGAGGAAAAATTAAATCTATAGGCCCATGTTATTACTAAAACACTGTATTAGAGAGCTTTTATTCTACAGAAGATATTTTGAGCAGACATTTATTGCCTATAATGAAAAGATTATTTTTAAAATATTCTGAGGAATTAAATGAAAAAACAGAAGTAAAGGTTTTAATTAGCAATTCACATAGGAAAAAATTACTTATTTTAAGTATCCGTTACGTCAAATCACTCCCAGTCACACATTTACAAGACAAGATGATTTCTCTAACCACCTGAATACGATTACTCTAGCTCACAAACTTTTGTACTTAGAGAACTGGATAAACAAACCATTTCTAAAGGTCCTTGTCAATAAAACAGCTTAATTCCATATTTAGCTTTGTAAATTCATCATCGACAGAATAATTGAGCCAGAAAGTCAAAAATTACATAATGCCTCTTGTATAGGCTCAATTTTACAATGACATCCTCAGTGCCTCCTGAAAATATCTGAAAAGTTATGCCTTTAAAAATCATTTCAACATTTCATTTGTTGTTTATTAAACTTATTTGGAAAGGAAGTGTTGCACAGGGGAACATTCAGTGACAACAGACCTCTGTGCTATAGTGGGAAATCTCAAAAGTGTAATTATTAGGTAACGGATGAATATCTTAGTATCACAGTCTTATATTATTCTTATTTAAAGATGTGAGTAACTGACTATGAGTTAATACTTAATAGATTCATGTACTGCCTCACCTGTTTTGATCTTTTCAACTAAGTCGATGATGGATATTATGACTCTAAAATCATTGAGACTGGATTATAGCTTAGTGCTTACTGAATAATTCAGTAGCGTTCAAAGGTATTATAGCACTACTTTATAGATGTTAAGTAATCGTTCTTAATTTCAATTCAATAAGCTACTCATCTAGAAGAATAGTGTTAAATATTTATATGCTCCTGTGTATTTCCTACAACCAATAACAGTCTATCAAACCAGTTAGTGAGTAAAATGTTACTAATGAATCAATGGCATAACAGTTTAGTGTACTGTATTAATTATGACTTGGAAGTCTTCTGTTTCAAGTACGGAACATTCCCTGACAGGGTCACATTTACTAAGCTTACCTAAGTACCAGTACAATAACAAAAAACACTGTTCACTACTAAAACATTCAGGCGTTTTTAGAGTTCGACATAATAAATTAAAATTTTAAACTTGGGGAATGTCGATTTACAACATACACAAAAATCTTGTGACCTGTGTAAAAAATATGTAATCAGCTATTTAGTAGTACAAGAAGCTAATACAAGCTTGTGCACTGCTTTAAAATTCAAAGTGAGATGTTGGATATATGCTCTTGTTTTACTGTGGTCATTTCATTCCAGATCCCCACCTTTAGTAAGATTACATTTCTGCTTATTACCAAAAACAGTGTGCGTCGGTGGTATAGCGGATAGGACGCTCGCCCACCATGCACATGGTCCGGGGTTCGATCCCCGGCAACAGACACACTCCTTTACCTTGATAAGCCAGAAATAATGCTGGTAAAGAGGAAAGGTTTGGCATGAGGCTAGCAATCCCATCCTGTAAAAATTAACACCGCTACAGATACTTCAAGTCACTAGCTTGAGGCCCTTTATTCCACTGGGGAACGCAAAGGAAGAAAAACCAAAAAGAGTAATAAAAAGATGGGTCTCATGCCTAACTGCGATCACCTCTAAATTCCACCAAATCCAATCATATCCCAGTCGCCAAAGGAGGTTACATCGTATAAAAAGACCGACAAAGCTTAGCAGTCAGGTCAATCAGCTCAGTGAACACAACTAATTCAAGACCGTGGTATAAAACACATACTGATGAAAGTTTAAGCGTATTCCAAGGATTCTTATATTTCACTTAGTGTAATCACCTAATGTCATCATCGAATATAATAAACACCCCTGGTATCTCTGAAAAGTCGAACAGAATTTTCAAAATATTCATACAAGTTTTTATGAAACCAGTTTCTTTACCTTATTTTAAAACATCATCTTGAAAAAATAAGTATCAGCGCCAAAACGTTCCCAGTTTCTGTCTAAGAGTACTTATACTGTATTCTCAATAGCTAGAAAAGTATATTTTGAACTGCTTACAAGTACAAAAAAGTGGAGGTGAATTCACAATATATATATAAATATAAATTAGACAGCGACCAGTAAAATCAGGAAGTTCTAGATGCTTGTTTCACAAGAGAAGTTGTGAATTCAGTTTTCTATGATTTCGAGAACACATGGTTAGCTCACATCAGATATAAATAACTTTCTTTGTTGTAATTATTGTTATTTGTAATTATTATTATTATTATTTAATCGATTCACATTCCTAGTGGAACATAGAGCTTCAAGCTAGAGCTTTGAAGTTTCGATAGCAGTGATGTTTATTTTTACAAAGTGGGTTTGTTAGCCTCACGCCTGATCTTCCCTCCTTACCGGCCATACTAATGATTTAGTCAGGTTTATAAGTACATTGTCTGAGGATCGAACCCTGGACCACGCACGCGATTGGCAAGCGTTCTACCACATGTTTATTGCAATATTAAAAAAAAGAGCAATATCACTTTACTCATACACACAACTCATCATATAAATGAATACTCGTTAAATTCTTTCAGTCATTATCTGCTATTATTACTTATCGCATTTCAGTAATTCAATATATATCACCTACCTGATCAATTTGTTTAAGTTATTAGTCCGATAGAAATTTCGAGGGGAAGATAATTTTTACAAAAATTGAATTTAAATATTCGGGAATGTGTTCATTTATATGTATGAAAAGTATTTTGCTGTGATTTGTTTTTGTCACGAGTTAGGTTTTCAAACCATTTGTATATATACATATATATGATGTCAAAGCAATTGGCGAATATTCATTCTGTGAGTTTGTTTATGAGTACTTTGAAGAGATTGCTAGCCAGTTATCCTAGCTAAAAAATAATGAGATGAATAAACACACATGCCTATAGACAGACAAGGATAAAGGGAAAAACAAACATACACAATGAAGTGCAGTTTTTGCGCCACTGATTTCTGTTTGGTGGGTGTGCTCACTTATACACATAATTTGTGTCTGTGTGCGTGTGCATGTTTGTTTGTTTGTTTGTTGGATCTAAGTGAGGAGGGAAGATTACGTAAAGGATGATAAGCATAGTTCTAGCAATAGTAAAGCTGAAGGAAATAAGAGAAATGTTTTACAGAAAGGGGAATTATAAAACTGATTTGTATAGGATGTGCCGATGGATTCATTTAGCTGATATATATATATATATATAAACTTATCTCTATGCTTGATTTATTCAATATTTCTATTTCTCCTCATCTCGATTAGGCGTAGACTATTTTGGTAAAAACATACTTTGATGAGATGTACGATAAACTGAATCTACTTCCCCTAACTCTTTGTTATATATACTGAGATTTTGTAAATTCCGGTTTAATAATACTTTGAGAAAGCTATTAGCATTAAACAGCGAAACGCCAGTAAAAACAATATCGTTTTGTTTTTCATTAATTGGGAAATACAAAAAACCTTTATTGATCCATTTCTGTTCAGATTTCGAGTTTGTAGAGATAAAGCGACCAATGAGGCTGATCATATCGAATGTAAAGCGTTTGTTCAGCTGGGATATTGGTTGACAGTCTGACTACTTTGCAGAATGACATAAATTTAAAAGATTTAAACCCTTTTATACATTTTGATAACGTTATTAGAAGACGGAGATTATCTGAAAAATGTGATGTATTTGCGCTATACATTTCGAACAATCTGATCACAGATTTACTTGTCTAGTCTATATATATATGGAAAAGTTGAATTAAACAAAGTGACAAAAGAAGAATTAAGAATAATTAACACAACGTTTGGTAATCCAACCAAATAAGGATTACCCAGTTAGGTTAAGAGTATTAACAAACTGTTTTTGAATACACAAGGGGGGCTTAAGTTTATGAACAGCTATAGCCTCAGCGTATTTCAGTAAACGCCCTTGACCGTTTTTATAGATGACCTTAAAGGCTGAGTTAACATCAACCTTATGGTTCATCTCCATTTATACCGCTCCTAAGAAAAATGTTTTCATCAAATTACCATATAACGGGTAATAAACAGTAAGATTTTGAGACAAAGGTTGAATTCGGTCATCTGTAGAACGTATTATGCAGCCCAGCTTGTAATTGTGGAAGAAGCTAAAAGTATGCTCCACTACAAACCTGAAAAGTACACAAGTGATTATGTCACGTCCCGCACTATTCACCAATTTTCGTGTGTGTGGACAGACATACATAGGGGGGACTAATCGCGTATTATTAATAATAATTAATAATACCTTGCCACACTCTACCAAACAACTAGGAACCTATCGGGCAAAAGTTCGACACAGATTAAGCCAATAAAGGACGACAATGGAAGGTCAATCACCAAAGAGGTGGAACAAAGGAAATACTGGGTTGAACACTTCAAATGACTTCTAAATAGGCAGCCACCTACAACGCGCCCAACAATACCAACAACGGAAGCACAACTAACAGTGAACACCGACCCCCCGACGAAATCAGAAGTCCTGAATGCGATCGAGATGTTTAAAGCTGGGAAAACACCGGGACCAGATGGAATCCCAGCAGAAGCTTTGAAAATAGACCCAGAGACAACAGCGGACTTGATGACGCCACTGCTGGAGAAGGTGTGGAAAGAGAGCAAAGTACCCGAGGATTGGAAGAAAGGATACTTATTCAAACTACCAAAGAAAGGAGACTTAAGTCAATGTAAAAACTGGCGTGGAATTATGCTTCTGTCCATTCCAAGCAAGATACTAAGTCGCATCATCCTGGAGAGAATCAAACAAGCCAACCTGGATCAAAAACTTCGACCGGAACAGGCCGGATTCAGGAGAAACAAATCATGTATTGATCAAATCGCCACTCTACGGATCATCATTGAACAAAGCTTGGAATGGCAGTCACCTCTCTATCTCAACTTCATCGACTTTGAAAAAGCCTTCGACAGCGTCGATCGAGAGGTGATTTGGAAACTACTTCTCTACTATGGGGTCCCATCGACAATGATACATCTCATCCAACAGTTGTACGACAATGCTAAATGACAATTTATCCACAAAGGGGAACTTACAGAATCCTTCGAAGTGAGGACGGGAGTAAGACTAGCTGGCTGCCTACTATCGCCAACGACTTTCCCGATTGCAGTAGATTGGATAATGTGATAGACAACCGGCTATGAGGAAGCAGGCATTAAATGGATCCACACAAAAAACTTGGAGGATCTGGACTTCGCCGACGATATATGTCTGCTTTCTCACAAACTGGAAGATATGCAAGTGAAAAGCAACAAGCTGGCAGAACAAGCATCCAGAGAAGATAGGACTTCAGGTGAACAGGGAGAAAACAGACGTAGATGATGAAGATTCCTGGCCAACACCAACACCACCAGCAACAACAACAACAACAGACGACAGTCAGCCAGCATAAATGGGAGGAAACTGAAAGAAACAATCTCCTTTACACACCCACCTACCTGGGAAACATCGCCGTTTCAACTACAGGCGGACGAAACTGACGAGGATATCAAAGCCAGAATCGGAAAAGCTAGACAAGCTTTCATTACTCTCAAGTCTGTATGAAGGTCAACAGCACTCATCATCAAAAATAAGGTCCGGATTTTCAATTCCAGTGTGAATTCAGTGCTACTCACTATACGGATCAGAGACTTGGCCAGCGCGTCATAAAGAGCATCTCCAACAAACTCCAGACCTTCATTAACAGTTGTCTTCGCTCAATACTCAAGATCAGATGGCCAGTCAGAAAAGGTCAGCTACAGGGAGAGACCTTTAGGAGCTAACCAACCAGGAATCGATTGTGAAACAAATAGGAAGGAAGAAATGGAGATGGATTGGCCATACTCTGAGGAATCCATCAAGTGACATCACACGCCAGGCCATTGCTCGAGTGGAACCCGAAAGGGAAGCGGGTGGCCAGTTGGTCGTCAGTGGAAGAGTGATGGCAATGGAGACTTTCGGCTGTAGCCCTATGTTCTTCTAGGAATTAAAGGATATAATAATGATAATACTTTGATAAAGCTATCGACATTAAATAGCAAAACGTCAGTAAAAACGATATCGTTTTGGTTTTCGTTCATTGGGGAATACAAAAACCTTTTTTACAATGAGGAGTAATCGCGCTCTGCATGTGAGGGTAGGAGAGCATATCCCAAAATGGTTAGAAAACAAATGAATTGTGGCAAGCCAATAGATGCAGGTGTCAGACTACCATCTTCGTCTATAGCTAAACATTTAATCGAGATGAACCATAAGGTTGATGTTAACTCAGCCTTTAAGGTCATCTATAAAAACGGTCAAGGGCGTTTACTGAAATACGCTGAGGCTATAGCTGTTCATAAACTTAAGCCCCCCTTGTGTATTCAAAAACAGTTTGTTAATACTCTTAACCTAACTGGGTAATCCTTATTTGGTTGGATTACCAAACGTTGTGTTAATTATTCTTAATTCTTCTTTTGTCACTTTGTTTAATTCAACTTTTCCATATATATATAGACTAGACAAGTAAATCTGTGATCAGATTGTTCGAAATGTATAGCGCAAATACATCACATTTTTCAGATAATCTCCGTCTTCTAATAACGCTGTCACAATTACATAAGTTAGAATTCTCCGTCACTGAATTCCAACCCGGTGACATAATGACGCACATACTCATTTTATAACCTGAAACTACAGAGTTATATCTCCTGTCTGACCATGAGTCAAGACTACGCATTCTTTGCTCCTTAGCTTTTATTGATTTCTTAATGGATGTCGATTTTGTACAGAATCCACAATCAACTACTGCATTAAAATATCAGTAGTCTGAATTTGTGAACATCTAGTATGTTTACAAATCAAATTCCACTTATCTTTCTCTGGAGACCAGAAAATTTCTAATAAAACTTCAAAATATCTCTGTAAGAGCAGCTGAATAAGCATTTTAAATTGAATTTGAAGCATATAATTGATTTACTCCACGGTATTTTGACTTCAAGATATGTTTTAGCTGATGAAATATACAAGATAGTTGAAGAGTAAAATGTTATTTCATTAAGGTTGACAAAGTGTTTACCAGAGTTTTCGACCATTTTATAGCAGTAATACACAGAGAGAGAAAAATCTCTTGAGAAACTTTATCTTTTGTAATCTTTTTGGTAAAACATTCAGTGAAAATTGAAGTGGACTAAAATAATGATATTATTGCTTATTTGTTTTCATTAACAGTGAGTTACCAGTTGGCAGCAAACGAATAGAAAGTGGAATAAAATTGATTCATCATTGAAAAGCAAGTGTTATGTTATCAATACAGTCTTCATTGACTGACGGTGACAGGTTATTAACTTCTTTTGTCTTCTTGAGTGAATGAAGCTTGTCATAGAGAGGTTATCTCCTTGTCAGTAATCTGGTTGTCATTTATGAGACCTGGTACTACTCTAAAGACTGCAGCGTAGATTATCTAGGTTACTGTTGTTAGATGGATATTCAGCGGATCAGACAAATGAAATAAAATGTCGCTTTTAAATCCTAATGATTTCCAATACTGGTAATCCACATCTTTCAGAGATTGTAGATTTAGAAAATCAAAACAAGTGATTCAGAGAAGAGACTTTTTTCAACGAATTTATATATATATATATATATATTCAAGTATTGGTTTTGTAGGGATTTTGTTTGATTTCATGGAAGATTTCATCATAAGCTGACATCAGTTAGAGAACCACTGGAAAACCTAGGAGTACTGGACAGCCGTGTCGTCCTAGTTTGGGAAACCGTGACCCATACGATGCAGCAGGTTGAAGGTGAAGCAGTAATTCATCGAAGAAGACATTGCGAAATGGTCGCGCTATGTCCTAAATTGGCAGAAGCGCGAATTCAAGAACCATTCTATCAGGTCCCAGTAGCTCAATGGTCTTCGAGCTCACCTTTTGATCAGAAGGTCCTGGGTTCGAACTCTGGAGGTGGGCGCGTACTGTAAAGAGTCCCAAACTAGGACGAAACAGCTGCCCATTACTCCCAGGTTTTCCAGCGGTTCTCTAACTGATGTCAGCTTATGATATATATATATGTTTTTTTAAGAAATTATATTCTGCTACCTGCTTAAATCACTGGACTAGCAGAGTTGCTTTCTAAAAAAATGCTTAATTTTATCTGGATTTCTCATTGTTTTGATCGTCCCCTTATATCAAATGAACTATACATGAACTTGAGCTTTGATTTAACTTGCTTCCAAGTAAACACTATGCAATTTTTCAACGCAATGAAGATAGACTTCAGACTACTAATCTACATGAAAATCCTGTGTGGAGAAAAAAGTATTTTGGAATTAAATACACTGAAAATGCTTATATCGCATGTTCGCATATTGTTTGAAATAAAGGTATATTAGTATTATTATGAATCTCTGTGAATGCACAAAATAATAGTATGAAATGCAATTTAAAATTAAAAGACCACTATCCTGCATAGCTAAGCGGGGTTGGAAGTGGAGCAATAAAAAGCGCGATCATTGCACATCTGGTCGATAATGCTCACCCTATCCCAACAGCCTTAGCCTTTAAAGTCATCTACAAGGCGAAAAGTAACTTGTCCAGTCCATTGTGTACTCGACTCATTTGTATTGTTGAAACTTTGGCCATCGAAACAGAAAACCCAGATCTCTGTATACAGAAAATGTTCGTTCAATCCCTCCAACTTTCATGGAAGTATGGTAATCCCTAATCATATTTTGGCTCTACCATTTTTATGTTTATTTAGTTTGTTTACTGTTCCTGGTATTATTTTACTCGTTCCACTTGTCACTCTAAATCAATTTTGTTTGGCAACGTTAAATTCTACTCTATCGAATTTCACACAATGTTAAAAAACGCTTTTTTTTATATTTTATTCTATTTGCCTACTAATCCTAGAATCGCAACTCCCTTCCAAGTTCTATATATCCCATAAATTATTCTATATATGACATTTATTTTTTTACCACTTGACATTTAACTCTGATTATAATCACAAATATTTTAATTTCATTTCATACTATTATTATTATTTTATGCATTCACACTTACGATTCAATTCCCTCACTGGATGTAATTTCTTATATATATATATATATATATATATATATATATATATCATTGTACAGCTTGATAATAAATTCGTTGAAAAGAGTCTCTTCACTGAATCCCTTGTTTTCTATATGTCCCAATGGAAATTTCCCACTAATTAAAAAATAGCCAAGTGTAAATTTTGATGGTGATGGCAAGTGGAAGAACAATATGTATTTCTGTATTTAGGTAGCGTTGGATGAAAAAACCGGAAAGAAGACATCCCATTGGTGAGTGTGAGTCACGAAGTAACCGGTATCACTTTATGTTACGACAGTCAGGACTATAAACAAATTAATGATACATCGAAGAGATGTTTAGATTGAAGATAAACTTAAAAACCATTACAGTGTAAGTTGTGCTGTCTGTCTGTCTCTGTCTGGATTCAACATAGAACTTGGCACCCAAGTGCAGCAGTTCGAGTTGCCACGTTCCAAATAGCATACAGACGTAGACAAGAAGATGAGTGAAGAGAATCAATACAGTCTGACAAGTATAAGAGTGAAAAAGAATGGGTAGTGGTAGAAAGGAATATGAAAGATTACAGAGACTGAATACATCTGCGCTGGCCATTGACAACGATTTTGAGCCATGTCACCTATTGTCTCCAGCCATTGATTCCTAGAGTCCCGAGGGCCCCAACCCGGGAGTCTGCATCTCCCTACCTGACCGACTCAGTTTAACTGTCAAGGATTTCATGGATTGATGCCATGTTTTTGTTTGGCCCCCACTGGCTCTTTTGCAACCTGAACCTATATCAGCTAGCAATGCCCGTCGGGGGAGGCGGTGGTTAGGCATGCGCAGCACGTGACCTAGCCATCTTAGTCTATGTAACCTTATAGCCTCGTCGATTGATTTTCCCTCTTTGCCCAACACTCTACGCCTAACGTCAACATTACTTACCTTGTGAAACCACCTAACGTGTGCATTAAATAAGGTTATTGAGTATTCTTTTAAAATAAGACTGCGTCAGTGTTTCAGCAGTAGACTGTCCACCAGCCACAAACGTCGTCCGAGTTTTGATCCCCGGCTGGTGGTAAGGCCGGCAAAGAGGGAAGGTTGAGTGTGAGGCTAGCAACTTAACTCTGTAAAATTAAAAGAACTGCTTTTGAAACTTCAGAGCTCTAGCTTGAAGCCCTATGTTCCAATCGGAATAAAGCAATTCTTAGAAATAATATTGTTTTGTTTTTCATTGCTGTTTTCATAGTGGTATGAACAAGAGGACGAACAAACCTACAGACGGACTAACCGCCAAAATATATGACTCTTCAGATTAGTCTATGATTGTAAATATATTTCTATGTAAGAAATATCTATTATAAAGCTCATCAACAGACGTCCCATAATGTTTTCTATTTAGTGTTGCCTAGTAGTGGAATACACGATGCGAGTTTCGCCATGTGTTACCCGTCAGCTGAACACACCTTCAAATTAGGGAGTAATGGGGTCTAAGTTAAGAATTAACCCAGTCATCCATTGGACTATAAAGTCATAAATGCTATCTGTTGTACAAAAGGTAAACCGTTGTTCATTTTAACAGTACACTCCTGTTGTTGATTTATGTGCACTAAACTGACTGATCAGTATTGCACAATGGCCTCAGTAAATGTTTGCTCTAAAATTGCATTAGAGTGAGTTTTAGAGGAGGCACTGGCTCAGTGAGAAGCGCCATAACTGAACACCTAGCCAACATCAACCACAACATCTCAACTGACTCGTCATCCAAAGTTTGTACAGAGTATGTTCTGCCATACCCTTTTTCCAGATGTGTCAAAAAGGCGGTGATATGTGCTCAAAAGAAACTTATCCAACCTCTATATTTATCACTGATCTGTTTCTGTTTGATTCCTTGGTTTCCGTCTTTTTGTTATTTCATTTCATTTATAAAAACTGTTATTTCAGTTTGTTTCCAAGTTCACCCCTTTCACACGTCTATTCACTAAGAAATTTGTTTCACTTTTAAAGCAGCTACTTTATAATCCTGTTTAATATTGTTACTATACCCCATGCAATTTATATTCATATCTTCAAACTTTCACATTAAGCTGAAAACTAGTATCACCTTAAATCTCTTTCGTTATTATGTGGAATTAAATAATGATTGAAACTATGTGAACCTTTGCATATAAACACAGTTTTTTACAACTTTTGAGAATGAAATGGCTGAAAAGATATCTTTCCTGAAATACTTGTTCTTTTCTCTCAAATTATGAATTTTTCACATACTTGTTCGTAGTAGTCATTTTGTCTCCACATAAAAAATGACCTGTCATTTAGACTCAGCATAGGGCATATCTATGGCCAATGGCGTGTCAGAAAGAGCACCTCAAACAAACCACAGAACTTCATTAACAGCTGTCTTCGCTCAATACTCAAGATCGGATGGCTGGTCAGAAAAGATCAGCAACAAAGATCTCTGGGAGCAAACCAACACAGCAGGAACCGATTGTGCAACAAATAGGAAGGAAGAAATGGAGATGGATTGGCCATACTCTGAGGAATCCATCAAGTGACATCACACGCCAGGCCATTTCTCGTGTGGGACCCAAAAGGGAGGCGAGTGGCGAGTTGGTCGTCAGTGTGAGGGTGACTTGGAGGAGGTCATGTGAAGAGGAGATGAAATCATGTGGGCAGACTTGGAGCGGGGTGAAAAAGTTGGCAGAGAACCGAAGGCAATGGAGACGCTTGGCTGAAGCCCTACGTTCCTATAGGAATTAAAGGAAATAATAGTATAATAGTGAGCATTTTCTTTCGTCTTGACTTGTAAACTGTCTGGCTGTTATGAGATGGTTGGAGGCAATAAGCAGGAAGCCTTGGACCTAGGTTTCGCGAACTTGAATAGCTCAGTACTAACGTCTCTGACTGCAGAACTGGATGAACCGAGTTTGAATTTCAGAAAGAACATGAGTTCCTTCAAGGTTGCAAATATGCCTTCCTGACAACGGCCAACAAGTATGAAACTTAGGTCTAAGGCTTCCTGACGGTCACCTCCAATCATCTAATATCAACTATACAAAAGGAATCGTGATGGCGAGCCACCTAGAATAGTAGCCACATTGCAAAATTGACTGAAAGAATTCAATCCACACCAAACAAAGGACTAGATACATTTCACCATTTAATGATTAGTGCCCAATCGAAAATATTAAACTATTTCTAACGTCATTAAATGGACGTAAGCCATTTTTTAGTAAATAAGTGATATACTTATAAAATATAAAGTAGTATCTGAAATAATTGCAGAAATGATTGATGTCTTCACCTTCAAGAACCTCAATTAGTCTACCATAGTGAAAATTTGGTGAGGTTAAAAGTTAATGGTAGTGCTGAAAAGAATTATATCCATTTAAACAAAGGACAACGTTTATTATTTCTGACTGGTTCAGTGAAACAACAAGGTGACGTTATATGCGGTATAAATTTACATACAGAAAGTTGTGCCAGTAAATAATTGAATGTTGAGCTTTACGACTAGGATATGAAAGCACATATTCACTCGTATATTCACAAACAGAGTGAAACAAAGAATCAAAGAAATCAGAATAAGTGTATATCTGTTACTTCTTTTAAGTGATGGTCAGAACATTCATTCACTGATTGAATTTCAATTAAAATTTAAATATAAACTATATAAAAATTGAATGTCTGGGTTGTTTCTTCTCATTGCATATATTTTTGTCTTGGTATTTAGATTTTTGTTTTGTGATAGAATCTTGAGTAAATGTAGCTGAGTTTTGTCATTTTAGATGAAATTTCCAAAAAACATCAACATGTGTTTATCGCACTGCAAACAAATCGGCTTCATTTGAAATTACATTGATGATTCAGTTCACAAATGTATTTAAGAAGCTGACCATATATTTACATATTTTTCGAATATTACCTATTGAAAACCAAATGTTAAGATTTAGTAGAAATAGAATAGAGGTTTCATCTTTACTGAAGATCACCAGCATTCCACATAGTGTTTGTTATTCAATATTATAAGGTCAAAGATTCTAACACGAGTGACGTTTCTAAACGTACAACAACCGTGAGTGGAAAGTGTTCAGTTTAACTGTCACCCCCTCCCCCCCAAAACTGATATGAATCAGCATTGCTAATTTGGATCAAAAAACATGGGACAGAATTGAGTATTTGACATCTCAGTCAGTCATCACTTGGTTATAAAGTCACAGTAAGAGACTCATTTATTTCTTAACTGAATGCATGGAAACGTTTGCAAAAGTATCAGAATAAAGGTAAGGTTAAGCAGTGAAGGTACTGGTAGAATTAGTATTAGCAGTTCTAGAAAGGATAACAACAATAAACAGTCCATGATGGTGAAGACTTCTACCCTGGGTGAATGATGCAGGCGTATTTGTGTTCTTTGAGCTGGATGGCTTATTTACGCAGTATTCATTATTTTTTCTAAATAGCATTTTAAGCGCCCATTTCAATGAAAAGTAAGCTCTTAGAATTCTGAATGCGTTAGATAGCAGTCTTTTTTGGTGTACTTGGATGGGTTATTTATTACCAGATTCTTTTCTCATCCTCTTTTCTACATCCGTCTGTAATGGTTATTTTGTTGCATATAATGTGAAAACTAAGTTTTGATAAAACAGATTGAAAAATGTGGGTAGTGGGTATTTGATATTCATTGTTATAAACAATTTCGTATTTCTCAACGAATGGAAAATAAAATGACATTATTTCTAACTAACACTTCACGTCAGATTCTATAGCTTTCCGTAGCTGTATACCTTAAAAGCTCAAAACACAAATGTTACATACTACTCAGCAATTGTTTAATAGCAGTCTCATTATACTACTCAGTGTTGTTTAGGAAGAACTTTAGGGCAAAGTAACATATTTCTCTCATTCAGATATAATTCATGCGTCGATGGCACAGCGGTTAGGACGCTGGCCGACCATACATATGGTCCAGGGTACGATTCCCGACCAACACACACCTGATATCAATTGTCGGCCTGCAAAAATTTGGCCTATCGATACCAAATGCTGAAAATTCCAAATTTGCACCAAAATACTGTGTGCAATCAAGCTATGATAAAATTTTAAAAATAAATAAATAATTCCAATATGTCTGAATGTATATGCATACACGAAATTGTTCTAAACAAGCATCAATGAGCACACACTGCTCATGTTAGTACAAATTAATACAAATGTATATTTAGGACCAGCTAACTTATGACTTCTTGATACATATATATTATCTAAGCATCAGAGAGCAACGATATTCTCTATGAAAAGCAAACCTAGAATTGATTACTTCTAGAAATACCATATTCCTAACCAGCAGACCAGTCAGTTACGAAGGTTGTTTTCGATAGTATGTATCGAGTTCAAGCCTTAGGGAGAAATTTATTATTCAGTAGATTACTGGTATATTCAGCTTATAAACCTCAAAAACGATGAGAAACTTATCATGTAAGTCACTGATAGACACTAAGATGAAGTTATTTAAAGAGTCTACATTCTAATAGACACTAATCACTTCCTTTCATCATGAGCTGACATCGGTTAGAGAAACATTGTAAAACCTCAGTGTACTGAACAGCCGTTTCTTCCCTATTTGGGACTCTTCATCGGTAAGCATTCACCACAGTGGTTTGGACCCTGGACCCTCTGGTTAAAAGGCGAACAACCCGTATACCACTAGGCCACTGGGATCTTATCCACTGGCTTAACCATGAATTTTAACTTCTTTCAATTCGCCACATAGCCTGACCACTAGCCAATATCATAGGTAAGTATCTGTCCTCTCACAGCTGTCCAGTACTTTCAAGTTCTCTAATGGTTCTCTAACCGTTGTCAGCTCATGGTGAAATCCTGTAACCAATTAGATCAGATCCCTGCAAACAAACACTTGAAAACTAATTGCTTCAATCGGATGAAATCAGTAGGTCTTTGTAAGTATCAAAATGTAACGGGAAAACAGCTACTTCAAAAATCTCTAACAGAATACACTAAGCTGAAATTGAACACACACACACAGGACGACAGCTGAGTAACATCTCAGAGAAGAAAGCGATTCAACTGCTGCAGTTTGCGGAAAAGGTTATTGAAAATAATTACTTTTTTTGTTTTAAATAATTGTTTTTTTTCTTTTTTGGTGTTTTTCTAAATTCAGAGCATAATTAAACTTTTTTTCGTTTTATTCTGACAGTTTACTCAACACATTAAACCAACAAAGAATAAGTAACTGACTAGTCACGTTGACGTAGTTAATGTGAATAGAACGTGATTTGATTGAAGGTATGAAAAATGTGTAACGCATCAGCCTACCAGAAATTATGAATCTGTTTCAGTTGAGTGATGACTAATCATTCACACTTGTGTATATATAATATATTTTGGTATCCAAATAAGGCATTGTTTAAAGAAACCTTTATCAAGAAATTATTCTAGAATGAGTGTTTCTGGTGCGAACTTCACATAAGATTGGCTTAAAAAAAGAAGTAACAACAATGAGACAACAAAATACACTGGATATATTAACGCGAAGTTTAAACCTGTTGTATTTAAACCTTCTTAACAGTACTCACTTATTATGGAAGTGTATATTTAGGTGCTGAATAGATAGATATATTTGAACGTATATCTGAAACAGAATAGCCACTGAATTATGCTTAAAAGTATGTTGAAGTTATAATAGGCGGTACTGACTTTAGATATCAGACTGGTGAGAGATAGAAATCACTGAATTTTTCTAATTCTACCACAGTAATAAATTTTTATGCTATCTCTGTAAGGCCTACAGTCAATAGATTACATTCTTGACACATTCTCAGGTGTGACGGAAATTACTTTGAAGTCCATTTGATGGATGTGGAGTCTTTTCGAGCGCATACATATATATATATATATATATATATATATATATATATTATAACAGGAAAACATACATGTACTCAACATTTACAACGTATTTTTTCCTTCACGTTCCTCAGTGGAACATGGGGCTTCAAGTTAGTGGCTTGAAGTTTCTGTAGCAGTGTTTATTTTTACAGGATGGGGTTGCTAGCCTCATGCTCAACCTTTCCTCTTTACCAGCATTATTTCTGGTTTAGCGAGGTAAAGGAGTGCGTTGGCCGGTGACCGAACCCCGGACCATGTGCACCATCGGCAAGAGTCCTAACCGCAATGCCACCGACGCTTTTATAACGTATGCAAGAATATAAAATGCAACCGGTAGAAGACACTGAATGTAGGTTTTCTACACACAGACACTCTTCAATAGTGTCCATCTGCAAGCTCAAGTTAGCTGATACTCTGGTAATAAACCCGCATTCGTACTTCCCACTGTTACAGTTGATAACACTGGTCGCTAACATTCTGTTAGATACACTGATTGATCACCACAGTGAAACCAATGTCCTATTAAATCAACCTTAGTGCTACGCATTAATTTTACAATATTTTTACCAAATCAAGCGACTTTTAACTTGATGGATTTTGAATTAGGATTTTGAATTGATTTATTCGTAAAGACTTGGCGAAATGACACTGAATACTTCTTCAGGGTATAGATTTACGCTCAAAACAAGGTTTAAGGTAATCCATTATTGCCATCCCTGTATCTGTCAAAGTTTGAATTTCATTTATTACCTCGTATTAGGTATGCAAAGTGAGACAAAAATGTTTCTAGTTGACAGTGTGAAAAACATTTTATTTTTACATCAAACTTAAGCTTTTAGGCAGCGAATGTGATATATGTGATTATAATAATGAAAATAGACTCAATATTTATCAGTGTAGAAACTTTGGTTGTTATCTAAAAACTGGATAAACTTAATCATTTTTTCTATGAAACTAACTGAGGTAGTCTTGGACTGACAGGTCGTCATTCATGTAATGACTTAAATAAGCGTCAAATTTTCTACAGAATTCAAACCAGTATCCCTCAGATTACTGGTTCAGTGCTCAATTAGCTGGTTTATGAGAATCAGCTGTTATCTAAGTCATCATAACACTACAATATGATTGATTTTTGTGTAGGTGTTATATGAATGAGTCAGTCACACTGACACAGGCAAATGAGCACCGTTTAATACCCTAATCAGGCTAGTAACTTCTCATCCTGTCAGTTCAAATCGTAATGCATTAGAGGCGGAAGAGCAGGCTATTAGTTGATAATGGTTCACGAACTACTATTAATAGGAATGGTGATAAATGATAGTTAAATAATTTTTTTTATTAAAGTGTAGTGTATTTTATTTCCACTTCAGCTTTGTCTACTGGTAATATTTACGAAAATTTACACTGATAATGCTTTTCTTTAACGTACTGCATCTATTCATCTACCTGATTTTGAAGTATGAATCATAAAATTCAGTATGAATATATAAATGCAATGAATGAATTCACCAGAATACTCTGAGGAGACAAACAGTCGAATGATATCATTTGCCAGGCCCTCGACTAGAACTCGAATGGAAAGTAACAACTGGGGCGTTTCAGAGTAAGATGGTGAAGATCATGTAAAGAGGTAAACACATCTTGTCAGCAGTCGTGGCGGAAGTTGAAAGTAATCGCAGAGGACCTAGTACAGCGCAGCTATGCTCCACTCATAATGAAAAAAATTACAGTAATAATTCGCTACTGACATCATTAGCATAACATTCAAGATATTTTCGATTCCTTCTTAGAAGAAAGTATAAAATGATACAGTTTTGAATATATATATATATATATCACTAGGATGTAACCAGTGTCGTCTGTAGAGTTCTTAGGACTGCTGACTGAATGCAATGTAACCACAAAAACTAGATAGTTCGCTATTACGGTGCACTTTTGATTGTTGCCAAGCGATTGGAGGCAGTCAACATTCACTGACAAGTGTATCCGCTCACCTAAAGGAACTGATGCCCTTTCGAAGATTCTAACTTGTGACATACAGTTTTGCAGTCACCGACATTACGAGGGAAATATCTGTCGGTTTCTGGGTTACTAAAATAATTCTTCTTATCATTATTATGTTTCAAACAGTACAATAATTTTGCTCATAACTTCAGGTCACATGTTTGCATTCCTTCTCATCTTCAAAATACAACAAAATATAAGTGCACCACAATATATAACATTACATTCATCATCAGGTAAATCAATATCTCAATATTGCAGAGTTATTGATGTCAATCAAAAAAATAATGGATGAGGTAGAGGACATTTAAAATTTATGTTAAGTACCCGTTCTAAAGGCGTATAGAAGAAGTGAATGTATGCTTTTCTACGTTGTTTCTAAAATGTCCTCCTGGTAATCAAATGCACTATTTTGTGAAAAGAAACCCACTATTTCACATTTCCAAGGGATAGTTTCAGGGGAAGAACAACTATTCAAACCTAATTTGTCTTCATTTCATGACTGAAGCAAGGAATAAGGTATGGTTTAGAATTAGAAATAAGGAAGGTAAAATGAAATAACCCAGATCAGGATCCATAACACTGAGGTATGATAGGAAAATGAGTATCATTAGCTAGATTCGAAAAAATTAATCTACTTAAGTCTCCAATCCTTTTTCCTCAACCGTAAACAGAACCTCCTTGATTGTTAATTATCAAATTAATACAATCAGTGCAAATATAAGGGTTATATATATATCTGGAAAGAGAGAGATTGTAACGAAATGAGATAAGCATATATGATGCGTATATGAACAAGAAATAATTCTTAACAGTGAGATGATTAAAATCGTAACAAAATTGCTAAAAGATGTAGAGATTAAACTAAGGCCCAGGAAAGAAAAAGAATCTGAAGGGCGTTAATCGATAAGCATTTATTTATATATAACGTTCTAATTGACAAAATTCCCTTCTCACATTAATCAGAGTTGTTTGCTAGGCAAATGAAGCAGTTTTCTACTACTTATGCCAATCACCAGTGTACACGACGTTTATAATTCTACTTCTACTTCTTTTGCTAATTAGCACTTACAGTACTATCTGAGTCACTTTATGTGTTTACGAAAGAAATCGTAATGAACTTTGAACTTCAGATATATGCAATTTGCATTTTGACGAGTTATATTCTATGTTATCTAACTGTTAAAATTAGTGTTGTGAAATGAAATGATGAAGAAATATATATAGTATGATAGATATAGACGGTTAAACTGAGTAGATTTGATAGTTCATTATAATGAAGGTTTTTTTGTATTTCCCGATGAATGAAAAACTCACTAACTTTTCGCTATTTAATGCTAATAGCTTTATCAAAGTTAAGATATGTAGATGATACTTTTGTAGTTCTAAAACGAGATCCACGCAATCCATTCTTGGAGAAAATAAACTGTGTATCTTTCAGAATCCAGTTCACTTCGGAAGCAGAATCAGACATCGGTGAACTACCATTTCTAAACTGTCTAGTTAAGAGGAAGGAAAACGGACATTTTAGTATATCCGTATTCAGGAAGAAGACTCACTCCAATAAATATTTAGACTTCAGATCATCACACCCCATCAGCGCAAAGATTTCAGTTGTTTCAAGTCTTCTTAGACGAGCACACTCTCTGATTGATAACGGGTGAGAAAGAAAAAAAAATATCAAACAATACTGAGACTCTCAAGCAAAACAACTACTCAAATAACTTCATCAATAAATTCAACACTGACATTAAGTACGGTCGAAAACGTATTCCGGAAACATGGGCCTCAGCACTTGTCGTTCCATATAGATCACGGAAGTCAGACGATATCAGAAGGGTGCTCAATGAGCTCAGCATCAGAGTTTTGTTCAAAACAACAGACACACTATGAAACAACCTTGTCCATATAAAAGACCAAATACCTAAAGATTCACTATCCGATAGTGTATATAAAATAAGATGCCTGGAATGTGATGCGATATACTTCGGGCAAACATCTCGAGATATCAAAATCATAAGAAATGAACACCATAGAGGATTTGTTGGACCACAAGAACTCCAGTTGAACTAGAAAAGCTTGAAAAATCAGTTATAGAATCAATAATGAAATAACCCAGGAAGGTTTCAGAAATCACAAACAACGTCTAATATCAGAAGCACTTCATATCAAGTGGAATCCAAATGGTTTGAATAGGAAGATGGACTGAAACAGAGTTCGACCTGATTAATACCCCTTCTCCTTCATGAAACGACAGAATCAACACTAATGCGATAAGCAATTTCCTTATGTAAACACACGCTGCTTTTATAATTTTAAACACTTATCAAATCCAACAATCCACACCTGTTTTTTGTTATCTTTATCCATTGGCAAATTTGACAACGCAAAAATGCCCCCATGCTAAGGAACGATGATTAAGTTGCTATATATGTGCTGAGATTTCGTAAATTCTGGTTTAATACTACTTTGATGGAGAGAGCTATTCTCACTAAATAGTGAAGCGTCAGAGAAAACAATATCGTTTTGTTTTTCATTCATTGGGAAATACAAAAAACCTTTATTATAGTGAATATCATATACCCAATGCCCAAAGTTTTTCAAACTGTTGAAAGTGAACCTGGTTTGGACGTATATAGCTTTGATAGTTATCCGTAGAGACAGTTAGTTATGTCATTCATGGGACAAAGAAAAAACTAACTTCACATTAGAGGAAGCGTTCATGACGTTGGTAAGGAAGACAATGATAGCTTCGGAAATAAATCATCTAACTAGGTGAACATAAGAACACTAAAATCAACCATTCGAGCCATAAACTCTTCTCCATTTATTTCAAAGTTATCATCAGTTATATATCAAGTGAAATCTCTCAGCGCCTATGAACTTAAAAACCGTGATCATTTTCAGTTGTTAACTACCACAAATGTGTGATAAAGTCACTATTGTAAAACGTTTTGCACTGATGAATGAATGAAAAACAAATGAGTATTGTTTATTTTACTGATATTTTGATATTAAACAGTCTATTACTTTGATGAAGTCGTTAGAAGCACTAAATAGCGAAACGTCAGTAAAAGGCATATTCTCCTAATTATTCATTCCCTGGGAGCATCATAAATCCAATGCCCAATTTATCTAAACCATTAAATCTGAACTTGGTTTTGACAAGTAACTTTTACTTTGATTCTTTTACTTTCCCAGTGGAACGTAGGGCTTCAAGCTAAAGCTTTGAAGTTTGAATAGCACCGGGGTTGCTAGCCTCACTCCCAACCTTCCCTCTTTATCGGCCTTACTACTGGATAGACGAGGTAGAGGGTTGTGTCGGTCAGGGATCGAACCCCGGATCACTTGCGCAGTTAGCTAGTGTTCAACTAGCTAACCACTAAAGCTTTGACAAGTAACTAAGTTAGTAATTATCAATTCATGCATGTTAGACAACATATATAATTGAAATACTTCAGCACACAGAGTTACACTATTCAGGTACTCAACAGAATTACACATTTACATAAGTAGAGAACCATTCAGCTCTTTTTCCCTTCCTTGTATTTCAGCTAGAACAAAAAGCTTCAAGTCATGAAGTTTCAGTACAGGAGGCGTTGTTTTCTTTAATGAGGTGAGTTGGGGTTGTCAACCCAGCGCGCAACCTTCCCCCTTTTCCAGTCTAACTACCATTTAGTAAACCTGGAGAGATTTATCAGTGGACCAACAGAGAATCAACACCTGACCACCTCTGTGGTAGGTGAGCAGCCTACCATTGAACCACCAACACGTTTTCCTCTTATAATCTGTGTTACCTGACGATAACTGGAATTGTCTGAAAGCAATCCAGCTATAAGCTGTATATATTTTCTGCATTATTGCTTTGTTCACCTTCTAAAAACTTTGTGGGAAAAAATTACTGAATTCTCATGTCATTTAAACATCTGAGTAATTTTGTTAATCAATATTATGTAATTAATCACTTGTGACAATTTTATGAATCGATAATAAAAGACAGCTGTTTCACCTACTTATGCAGCATTGTGTGCAATCACTTATGTGCACTGGAATCAGCATTCCGATAAACCCTAATTACTGTTTAATCATCTTGTGTAATAGACAAATAAATCAGCACTTTTGATGATGACAACATTAGTTGATTTATTTAGTAAATACATTTAGTAAGCATTTATTTCACCAAGATTTTTGACTGATTTTTATCACCACTTACTGATGAATGATAATGTGACTGTTTCAAAGTAGACTGAGTCACGAAACGACGTCAGTTAGAAAATCATTGAAAACCATGGTGTACTGGACAGCTGTTTCTTTCTAACTTTGCATTCTGCGGCAGTGCATATGCATGACAGTATTAGTAAGAACTGAGTACAGAGAAACCATAAAGCAAATCAATCGTTAAAGGACAGTTAACCAATGTTTTATTGAAGAGAAAAGATCTTAGGAAAAGATTTATACAGTACTGTTAGTAGTGAACAGTAGTAATGAAGTCGAAAAAAAATCAGCTAACTAAAATCGTTTGATTGTAACACTGAATTTTTAGTAACTAAATATTTCGCGATAAGAAGCATCAAAGAAAACGTCAAATAGGTGTAGAAGAGGTTGACAGAAGTACCGACAAAGAGACACATTTTCCTCTGTACTGCATAACTACAGCTGAATAAAAAATACAGGTAACACTATAATTTCACTAAAAATAAAGCAAAAAATAATTCAAATAAAACGAGTTAGGTAAAACAAAATTTATTTTCAATGAAAAAGTCTATATTTAAAAAAAAAAAACGAACACTCATTGATCGAGAATAAGTTGAAAATTGTCGGTAAGGTTAAACCAGACAGTTATCTCAAGTATTGGATTGAACATTTGACCTCCATACTACTAACTACAACAAACGATACAGTTGTTTCAAATGAATCCACAAATTGTACGTGAATTTGCATCATAGATTGGCAGTGGGATTGAAATAAATCTAAATAACATAGATTTCGAATTCCTCATATGTTGATTCGAATTAACAGTGGAAATGATGAGAAGAATAATCGTTTTAATGTTAACATTAGCCACAATGGAAGAGTATATTCTAAAAAATATCTTCGAGTGATGGCTTTGTAGGAATCTGATTGGCTACAGGATTGATCATGAAGTGACGTCAGTTAGAGAATCATTGGAAAACCATACAATGATGGACACGAGTTGGTTAGATTTCCATACTTGAATTTACTAAAATACCATTTCAGTTAGCTCTAATCAGTACAACCTAAAGTTTTGCCCTATACATCTTGAATCATCCGACAATATGGAACTGGATACTTTACAGAGTATGTCAGTAATTCATACTTATAGGATTATATAAATATAATTATTGATTCTGTGGTTTATTGCATTTTTAATAAAAAATGAAGATTAACATCTTGTGGACTAAATTATTTCCCTAATCTAAGATTCTAAGTTCATTCATATAAGGCTTTTTGATCTACAGTTCAAAATAGCACACTATTTACAATTTTTGGGTAGTGATCACTCAACTTTTGAAACCCACAATCTTCCACTCCCATTTATGAAGAAGAGAAACAGCTTCGGTTCTCCCGTACATTTCTACTTAGATAATCAGTTGAATATTTTAATCATGTTACAAAGTGTCTGATTTGAAAAAAGACGCCTATGTCTTATACATGCGTCAAAATCTCATCAACCATCAGTGAGGCAGAGTTGATTCACTTACTCGGATGAAAAAAAACTTTCCATTTTATCCAACCATTTTAACTGTCATCTTGAAACGATGAAAGTAAGAATTCATGCACCATATGATTCTATCCCAGTGACACAATGATGAACACTGTCTCCATGTGACTTGAAGTTCGTGTGTTACATTCACTATCGAGCATAGAGTCCCAAACTGGGATCAAGCAGCTTTGCAATCCTCCTTGGTTCTCACAAGTTCAGCGACTGATATCACGAAGTGATCAAATATAATTTGAAAAATCACTGCATTTTTTAAATTGAAATCGAATCAAATATTGTCTCCGGAAGATTCCTTTCACCCGGAACATAGTCGAAAATTATACACCTGATTTATGAGATCAGAATAATTTCAGTTGGTCCTACAACATATGCACATCAATACAGATTGCAGTAACAGACAGCTTTCAGATGATTCTTTTCTTATCTTGAGCTTTAGGGTTAAAAAGCAATACACAAAGAAACATAGTGGTGAGTATTCAATGATATATACTAATTCAACGTTAAAAATCACGAATTCCTTAATTTAACCACTTTATTCAACAGAATGCTGAATGCTTTTGCCCTGAATTATTATAGTGGATTCTATACACTTCCCTTTGTTGCATCGATTTATAAGTTTAGATATTGAAGAAGAAAAAGAAATAGTAGCTAGTGAAATAAATTCCCCCCTCTGTAATTATTTTATTTTGGCGAGCTCATTAGTCAAGCTCGTAGAACACTGAGCCACTGGGACCCGATCCAATGGTACTTGAATTCTAACTTCTGACAGTTCACAGGGAACAAAACTTAAACTTTTAACATTAATGTCAAACCAGTGTTTCTGAACCACTCAAAGACTTGTCACAAGTGTCACTAAAAGCACTTACAACGAGCAACTTCCTTTTCTGAATCAGTTCTCAAGCTTAGATAGTCAACTAAGGAACTGTTGCAGCTGTTGAACTAGCCAACAGTCTACTACCAAAAAAAAATATGCAGAAAGAATTGAAAGTGGATTGAATATATCTTGTGAAAACATTCAAGTGGCACCATGCGCCAGGCAGATCGTCGAGTGAAACCCGAACAAGAAGCGATGACTTGGACGTTCCAAGGAGGTCACATGACAAGGAAACAAAAGTTGGTTGGAGTTGTGCATCCGATTGAAAATGACGACAGGGGACAGAATGCAATGGAGAGATGTGTTGAAGCCTTCTTCCAGTCGGGAGTGAAAGAACAAGAAATAAATAAACACTTATTTTAGAGAACCGTTTGGAACTAAAGAGTATTGGATAGCTGTTTCGTCCTAGTTTGGGACTCTTCGTCAGTACTCACTCGCCCAACAAGGCGAAACAGCTGCCCAGTACTTCCTCCTGGTTTTTCAATGATTCTCAAGCAGATTTCAGCTCGTGGTCAAACTTTTAAGCAGTCAAATCCCTGAAAACGAAAACTTGGGAATATTTATGTTTCTTTATTTCGCAAAATAAAAATAAAGGTTGATAAATTCTGAAGGTATATGAAGAACAAGAATGGATAGTACTGACAATGATGTATTACAAATTATACCAAAAGAATTAGTTTTTATTTTAAATGATGTCAACAAGCAGTTTGTGTAATGAAGTTGATAAAACAGTAAGATATTAAATAACATCTCTTCACTGGAAATCGATTGCAACTGCAAGGAGATAACGAGCTACAAAGACAAAAGGGTCGTTACGCAATACAATCTGGTAGATATCCATCGGGGAACTTTCTTCTTATCACTAAACTGTGGATACACTGACACACATCATAACTAAAATACTAATTCACACTAGAATGTTCCTGTAATCACCATAACTATTCTAACAGCATGCGGGTTAATTCTTTCGCTAACAAATATGACTATTTCGTCTAAATATTGTAACTTAATCGATTTAGTTCTTAGTCTGTGATCTCAACCTGTACATATGATGCATGACCTAACTGAACCAAAATGGATGGCAATCAACTAGCTTCCCGTCTTAGTTCAGTGAAGTCAAATAATACGGTGAATCGATATTTGCTAAATAAAGTTCGCGCTTCATTTGAAATGTTATTATTATTATATCCTTTATTTCCTAGAAGAACATACGGCTTCAGCCAAGCGTCTCCATTGTCATCTGTTTTCTACCAAATTTTTAACCCCGCTCCAAGTCTGCTCACATGATTTCATCTCCTCTTCACATGACCTCCTCCAAGTCACCCTTCCACTGACGACCAACTCGCCGCCTCCCTTTCGGGTTCCACTGGAGCAATGGCCTGGCGTGTGATGTCACTTAATGGATTCCTCAGAGTATGGCCAATCCATCTCCATTTCTTCCTTAATATTTGTTTCACAATTGGTTCCTGGTTGGTTCGCTCCTAAAGGTCCTCCCTGTAGCTGACTTTTCTGACTGGCCATCTGATTTTGAGTATTGAGCGAAGACAGCTGTTGATGAAGGTCTGTGGTTTGTTTGAGGCGCTCTTTATGACTCACTGGCCAAATCTCTGATCCGTATAGTGAGTAGCACTGACTTCACACTGGAATTGAAAATCCGGACCTTATTTTTGATGATGAGTGCCGTTGACCTTCATACAGACTTGAGAGTAATGAAAGCTTGTCTAGCTTTCCGATTCTGGCTTTGATATCCTCGTCAGTTTCGGCCGCCTGTAGTTGAAACAGCGATGTTTCCCAGGTAGGTGGGTGTGTAAAGGAGATTGTTTCTTTCAGTTTCCTCCCATTTATGCTGGCTGGCTGTCGTCTGTTGTTGTTGGTGGTGGTGCTGGTGTTGGTGTTGGCCAGGAATCTTCACCATCTACGTCTGTTTTCTCTCTGTTCACCTGAAGTCCTATCTTCTCTGGATGCTTCTTCTGCCAGCTTGTTGCTTTTCACTTGCATATCTTCCAGTTTGTGGGAAAGCAGACATATATCGTCGGCGAAGTCCAGATCCTCCAAGTTTTTTGTGTGGATCCATTTTATGCCTGCTTCCTCATAGCCGGTTTTCTATCACATTATCCAATCTACTGCAATCAGGAAAGTCGTTGGCGATAGTAGGCAGCCAGCCAGCTAGTCTTACTCCCGTCCTCACTTCGAAGGCTCCCATAAGTCTCCCGTTGTGGATTACTTGGCATGCAACATTGTCGTACAACTGTTGGATGAGATGTATCATTGTCGATGGACCCCATAGTAGAGAAGTAGTTGCCAAATCACCTCTCGATCGACGCTGTCGAAGGCTTTTTCAAAGTCGAAGAAAATTACAGTAAATGAAGAATTTAACATACTTGATTGCTTAGGGCATTTTTTCACTTATATTACATTAGCTTTTGTTAACTCAATTCTAATATTAGTGGGAACTAATATCGTTTCCACACAACAAATAGTGCATTATTTCTAGGTGGTCAGACGTA
The DNA here is from genome assembly GCA_944472135.2 of Trichobilharzia regenti. Classification (NCBI taxonomy): domain Eukaryota; kingdom Metazoa; phylum Platyhelminthes; class Trematoda; order Strigeidida; family Schistosomatidae; genus Trichobilharzia; species Trichobilharzia regenti. Next base: position 129,347,704 of record OX235270.1, read on the forward strand.
ATCTAGATGTCCTGAATCTCAGTTTCGTGAACATTGGCATTTGTCGGTAGGTTGTTCTTACAACCTGGAAAGAACCAATGTCCTCATGGCCTCAGTCAATCGAATCTCAGAGGAGAAATCAATTCCTCAAGGAGTGGTAACAAGCATCAAGCCCAGGTAGAAGGCTTCTTGTCGACTGCCCTTCCTAACAATAATTCAAGATGGGAACTGTGGTGTTGAGTCTCCTAGATTAGTGATCACACTGCTGATATTATTCAGTCGGCACTGATAACCGGTAGACAGATGATATTCTGGTGACTAATCAGTGCCTACGTTCCATGCGTTCAGTGTCAATATGTATCTAGGGCAGTTTACTTCATACAGTCATTTAAACATGTGACTACGAGATGTTTTCGGAAGTCTATCAAAAAAATAAAGTCACTGGGATTTAAGCTTACTCAGTTTACGACTCCCAGATAGAATTATAAATAATAAATATACTGCAAAAGAAGAGTAAATTGCTTAGCAACATGATAAATACAACTGGCGGTAATTCTAGATGTTATTTGAAATCACTTAAGTGAATCCGATTTGGATGATTAAATCTGTTGCCTTGATAGTAGTCGCATGGGATTATGTCAGAATGCATAATTATAAAATGAGGGGATGGCAACTGGCTTTCATTCTGAGCTAATTATAAACTCAGTCATGCATATTAGTAAAATATTAAGGATATACGATTTAGGAAATTAAGTTTTTCACTGGTCGGTGCACAAATCCTTCACACTGGTATATTTTTTCCCTGTAAAATGAAGCAAATTTAAAAGATTTCTATATATCAGAGTAAGTGAAAAACTACATGGAGAGAAATTTTTTTCCTTGGCGCGAAGTCAGATAAGATTATTATTTAAACTAAGGCAAATGTTCAGGAGAATTTATTCACTCTTGATTCCTTCCTGCTGACGTGATTGGAATAGCGACGAAATACTAGTCTGGTAGTACTGTAAGAAATAAGACTAACTTTATCTCGAAAAGAATAACTATTCAAGTTAAAAATCGGCTAGAAGAAATGATCTTATAGGAGACTATTATCAACATTCTTTTGCTTCTATGGCATTTTCATTTATTCATATAGGTACATATTTCATAAGAGTAAATAATTAGCTTAACAATAATGTATAAACATTTATTTAGGTGAAACAGTTTACCAATGAAACATATCACTGAACAGATCTCAATCAATTTCTCGTTATAGATTGTCTTTAGCACTCTTACTTGAATGACCTTAAATTAGAAGAATCGAAAATCCCATTGTACTTATAATTCGAAGTGGCTCTTTTATAGTACTTAATTAATATATAGCATACATAAATGCTAGCCTTATCTATCTAAGAATGCTTAAGAGGAAAGTGAGGACAGAATGTGTCTTAGAATATTGCATGTAACAATATCAGTTAGAAAATTGGTATAAACTACGAAACACACAGAAAGTGTTTTGTCCTAGTTCGGGACTCCACAGTAAAATTAATTCAAATACCTATATAACCGACAATCTACAGCTCATTAGGAGCCACAAGATGGATGTCGTGAAGCTATTATGTCTAAGTGAAGTAGGCAGTGGTGTACAACATCACTATATCGCGAAGTGAAAGAGTTAAAATTCACGGACTACTGAATTCTTGCCCAAGTGATCAGTATGTTGGTAGCGTTACCTGCAGGTCTTGATGGTGTCATGTGGGGGGGGGGCACTGTCAAAGAACTCCAAGCCTAGGACGTAACAACTGACCACTGTCTTCAATAATTCTCTATCTGCCGTCGTCTTATGAAGAGCTGTACACTGATGATAGCTTTATCCTAGAAGTGTACTGGTCTAAGAACTAATAAGTAGAAAAAGTTGTTGGCTGATTTGTATGTGATCTTTTATACACATACCCTATGTACGTATATAGCCATTAGTGAATTCATCTGAGGCAGACTGTAATGGGATAATAATAGAATCTCAACAAGAAAATGTACTTCACAGTATGGTTCAAACCAACTGAAATTCATTTCTGAACCAAGAACTAGATCACTTTTGCTACGTTACTTGGTTGTTGATTATCTCTTAGTTTCACTTCATCATTTCATTCAAAAATCATGCCAAATTATCGCATACATGCAGAACAAATAACGGTTTGTTCAGTACTCAGAAAAACCGCCTCCTTACTATGATTTAATTTGTTTTGCAGGAGATAGAAAAGCCTGGTTATCGAAACTGCCAGGATAAAACAAAGTGAGCCTTAGTCGACAGACAAGATTTACAGCTCAGTTAGTACAGTGATAATTTAATAATTCAGACGTCGTTAGCACATAGTGATGCAGTATTATTTAACCGCTGATGACAATTAAAGAACATTTTCATTGCTTATAATCATATCAAGGTAATTCTAAAAGTTTTATGCTATATTTCTTTACATATGTAGTATTAAGGTTAACCGACTGACATCAATGAACTGTGATATTAAAACAAATATGCTTGATAAAACAGTAGGCACGTTCGACTAGCTATTAAAGTCTTTCTACTCGAATTGTAATTCATTGAATTATTTTTGTTAACAAAGCAGTCGATGAAAAGAAGAAAGTGGTGTGAATTATCGCTATTGGTAAATCTTCTTAGGCATTCTCAGAGTTTTATCACTTACTGAATTTTGTAATTTCCTTGGTAGACTTTGAATAGGTATCTTATCTTCAGTGCCGATATATATATAAGAAAAGCAAAATTTCTAGGTATCTAAATGGTCCACATGACTTTTAAGTGAGCTTCGTCAAATTTGTATTGTTCCACTACTGCTGACAGACTCATCAGTGTTGGCAGTCTAAGTAAGCTACCAGTCTTTTCTTTTCAAGGTGAATGTACTTTTAGTTTTGCTGTATTCTGTGAAATGAACCACTTGATTGTACAGCTTTCATAGTCTTTCTAGATAAAATCTTCAATGATATAAGAATACAACTTGTGCACTGTGGTATAGTGTAATTCCATTATGGGTAAATTTTGTTTTGATAAAGTCTCACAGTGTTATACAGTAATATTTACTGATGACATTTCGAGTACAACTTCTTGCTCATAATCATATCAAGGTGAGATGTTCTTCAGGACTCGCTGGCCAAGTCTCTGATCCGTATAGTGAGTAGCACTGAATTCACACTGGAATTGAAAATCTGGACCTTGTTTTTGATGATGAGGGCTGTTGACCTTCATACAGACTTGAGAGTAATGAAAGCTTGTCTAGCTTTTCCGATTCTGGCTTTGATATCCTCGTCAGTTTCGTCCGCCTGTAGTTGAAACAGCGATGTTTCCCAGGTAGGTGGGTGTGTAAAGGAGATTGTTTCTTTCAGTTTCCTCCCATTTATGCTGGCTGACTGTCGTCTGTTGTTGTTGTTGTTGCTGCTGGTGTTGGTGTTGGCCAGGAATCTTCACCATCTACGTCTGTTTTCTCTGTGTTCACCTGAAGTCCTATCTTCTCTGGATGCTTCTTCTGCCAGCTTGTTGCTTTTCACTTGCATATCTTCCAGTTTGTGGGAAATCAGACATATATCGTCGGCGAAGTCCAGATCCTCCAAGTTTTTTGTGTGGATCCATTTAATGCCTGCTTCCTCATAGCCGGTTGTCTATCACATTATCTAATCTACTGCGATCAGGAAAGACGTTGGCGATAGTAGGCAGCCAGCTAGTCTTACTCCCGTTTTCACTTCGAAGGATCCCATAAGTCTCCCGTTGTGGATTACTTGGCAGGCAGCATTGTCATACAACGACTGGAAGCCATTCATTAACATTCTAGAAAAAAAAGAAAGATGGAGTAACATATAAGTATGAAACTTGGGCACTGATAACAGTCAATATTACTGTACAACACTGTGTGATTTATCAAAATAAAATTTTATCCATAATGGAGTTATGGATAAAGATAAATAATTAGGATATCGTCTGAATCAAATCAAAGTCTCCTGAGTATTGCATTTTCATATTTGTCATCAAGGTAAAGCGTGGATTAGTGATGAATAATCCAATAATTCAAACAATAATAACAAAGACAGAATAAGAAGAAAATAGTAGCACAATTTTAAAACAATTCATTTTTAGTAAGTTGAAAAGGTATACTAAATTTAGTAGTATAATGATAATGGTGCTTCCGTAATGATTACTATTCCCAAAAACGCGAAAAAATCAATCATATTTGACTAGTTGATATAGTTCAGTGTAGCACGCGATGCTGTGAAATATCAATGTCAATGATGACCTGTATTTGTCATTTGACTGTAGAAGAAGATAGTTTATATATATATTACAGAAAAAATCCCTCAAAATATGGTGATCAAATTGAAGTCTTAAGTTATCAAATAAGTAAGAAAACAGAAGAGCGCTAAAAATACTTCTTTTTTCATACCTAAGAATAATAATATAGTCATACTCACTCGATTATATGACATACTCTTTTTTTTAAAGTGGCGCCACCCTTACTGTGTAGGTATAAGGGCGTTTTAATAAATAGGTCAAAATATACCAGTATAATTTAATGAAAATTCAACAATATACGCTTCATTTTTGAAATTATTGTCTCCTTTATCCAATAATTATATCAATAACAAAGAGGTTTTTTTGACAAAAGTGCAGGAAATGTAGCGCAGTTCAAGAATGTGACGCCACTAAAAATATGTAGGTTAGAAACAATTTTTCAATGTGAAATTTCATTTAAAAAACAAACGAAAAAAGCCTAATTTTTCATTAAACAACAATGGCAAGGGAGTAAGACGCCATAATTAGCGCGGAAATCCAATAAAGCCACTCGTCCTACTTGATTTGTACAGATATTTTTGGAAAATGACATGGTTCAAAACATTTTTGTACAAACGAATTTTAAAAGTATGTCGACATGATAGGTTGCTTAACTGCAGAACATATCTTCTTCAGAATGCAGAAATAGCAGTAATGTCAATGATGTTTAGATGGAACAAGTTTGTTGTGCAAGTTTAATCATCAAGATTGTGCGAGTAGATTCATTACTGTCTCTTTCTATGTACACAGATCAGTCAAACGTAGCAAGCACTGTTCCTTGTAATTTATATTTTTTGTATTGATCAGGCTGTAGCCAGTTAAGAAGGATCCTGAAAATAACAAGAAATGAGACCACACTATCTTCATGCATTTATCGTCCCCGCTTTGTTCAAGTTTACTGAGAGAAGGACAGAGTGAATGCATAATTTAATTAAATATTCATAAACAGACACTGTTAGATAAATAAAACAAAAATTATGCGTTCAGAAAGAGACAATTGTTAGCCTCCATTTTTCAGGATCTAGTTCATTTTTTCTGTTGATAAAACCATTGCTACCTTATTTCCTATTTCTTCTTCTCATACTTAGAATATTGCATAATGGAATGTTATTCCATTATCAACATAATACATTCTTACCTTAAATACTCCATCTTTATTAAAAATTCGAGTTCAGAATATCGATCTTTCACGTGAATACACACTTACACACAAGCACTGAAGGTATTCTTTACATTCTATTTATTTACTACTCAAATGCACCACTGTAATAACCATATGAAAAAGAAGTGAATACTAGTTTAGTTGACAGTTATTTTTATCAAGAATTTTAGTCTGTGCACACATTCACCTACATGTTTATTCGGTGTTACTGGATTGAATTTCGTCAGCCCAGTAAACTGTTTGGTTTATAGTTCTCTGTGTATCACCTGGGTCTCTTGCTGCACTTAACGCATTTGACAGGGATACAATGAAATCAAGTAATTTTATCATCTACTTCAAACTGTATGCTGTTCATTGTTTTACTGAAATCTTTCTTATAGAACCAACTGCATGGAATCATTTGAATTAATTGACAAAGTTTCTAAACCAGACGAATCAATACTAGTGAGCTTATTATTGGATATTTGAAAGCTTTAGGTTATTGAATAAAAGTACAAACTTTGTACTAGGGATATGATCAGAGTTTGCTAGTGAACAGAGTAGAAGACAAAATTAAACTTTTCTTATGAACATTCCATACTCATGCGATGCATGCACTAACAAGCGTCGTATAGAGGAACAAATATATCAACGGTGATGATGGCTATATTTTGAAAAATCTATTTTCATATAGTATAGAATTATAACCTTGATCTAGTTCTAATTACATACTCTTTGTACAGAATATTTAAGAAAAACAGTCAATAATAATATATATTTTGAAGAGACATTGTTCCACATGAGGCACAATCTGACACAGGTCAATAATTTTTCTCCATTTTCTTCGGAAAATTTATAGTAGTAGTTGGTAGCCCATCTTGTGCGTCGGTGGCACAGTGGTTAGAACTCTCGCCGACCATGCACATGGTCCGGGGTTCGAGCCCACGCCGGCGCACACCTGATATCTATGGTCGGCCTGCAAAAATTTGGGCTACCGATATCCATGCTGAAAATTCCATACTTGTACCAAAAATACAGTGTGGAATCAAGCTGTAAATCAAAAATAAAAATAAAAAAATAAAAATAAATCTTAAATTGAGACTTAAGGATATGTCTGATAATAAAAAATATGGTGTAGTAAACCTGTGCCTCAAAATCTACAAAGATGAACATACCATAAGAATATGCAACTACTCCTGAAAGGCCGATAATACAGTAACTATCGTATAACGTAGTAATCTGGCGACTGCGTTAACCCTATGAGGTGCAGTATCACAGGCGATTATAAACTTTATTCAGCAGCTATAAGATCTGATCCTGTACCACGTAGTTCACAACAGAAAATTCACTGAAAAATTTGGAGTGGAAATAGGAGGAAGGCTAGGCCGCCTAGTGTTATCCATGTTATTCATGGTTGTGGTGAACCGGATCATGCTGCAGATTCAGGGGAGAGAGAAGATAGGCATAGGTTAGACTGACAGAAATATCCTAGCAGATTTGTACTTCGCCGATGATTTATGTCGCATGTCTTACAAAGTCGGAGATTAACGAATAAAAACCAACAAGTTGGCAGAAGAGGTAGCTAATTTGATTACAGCTTGATTCCACACTGTATTTTTGGTACAAGTATGATACCAGACTAACAATAACAAACACCAACTACCATTAACGAAGACACCTATAAAATGTCTTCTCTTTCACTCAGCTACAAACAGCACCACTAATGAGGATCTCAGAGGCAGTTTAGAGCCATCCAAACAGAAGATCTGCCAAATTTAGGACAAGATCCGAACTTCCAACACCAATGTTAAATACTTTCATATAGTTCAGAGACTCGATAAAAACGTCACCAAAACTATTTCCAACATGATGTTCCAGAATTCCACCAAAAACTGCTATTGACTGCTTGATTCTAAAGATCACATAACTGGCCATCTAGAAAGGATAACCCTCAAGGAAATTTGGGAGGTGGTGAACCAGTCACCAATAAATATGACGAAGGAATAGGGAATAAATTGTATATATCATGTGACATCACACACCAGACAGGTTGCAAAGTGAAACCAGTATGAGAATCGACGAGTTGGGTGTTGGAGGATAACGTTGAAAATGTCATAATATGAGGAAATTAAAGCTTGCACTGAGTTGTATATGCTGTTAGTGAGCAGTGTACAATGAAGAAATTTGCAGAAGGTCTGTAATCCAGCCAAATGCAATCAGCGAATAGCATAATAGTAATATCCCAAAAGATTCCAAAGGCTCTTTCAATTCCAAATCGTAGTCAGCCGTACTGTTATTATCTCCTGCAGACAGCCTCAACACTCATGATCACATGTTCACATCCAGTCTACTGAGTCAGCAGACAGGAATCATTACCTAGTTTTGGTCTCTGCTTAATAAAAATGGACAAATATCGCTGTCATCAATCCACCAAACACAAGTTGGATCTTGAAATTCCTAGTGAGTAATTATATGCTGCCCTTACCTATCTGAAACCATCTTCTTTGACAGTGCTCATCAATTCATGTCTGTACAGAGTACATATTATCCTCAAGCGAACATCCACAATTCAATTATCAAATAGAAATATCAAGATAGAGGACTAAGTAGAAAGCACATAGGAAAGAACATTCCTTAATACTGGACAACATCAAAATAAAAATTTCATATTGTCCAAACCCTAGGAAGTGCTGGTGATGACGCACCTGAGAACCATACACAGCGCTTTAATAGATAGATAAGCTACACGCAGCTAAGTTATTAATTCCTTAAACTTATGACATCTGTATTGGTAGACACTCTAGAACAGAACACACCAAATGGTTACAAGGACTGATTATTAGCAGACTTGTAACGTTGATGTTGCAGTTGAAAAATAGACATAAATACAACACAAGGACCAACCACAATGGCGTGTGTCTCAGGACGAATAGCGGACATTCAGTGACTTTCCAATGGATACAATACTAGATACCTTAGGAATCAATGTCGAAAGAGATCCAAAAGCTGCCGATATCTCATTCAAGAGAGAATCTTTCCCTCGAAGTCAGTTAGGTGGGCACAGGAAATAGACGGTGTGCTTCCATGTTAACCGAAGGTAGTATTTCGTTCAATATGAGGAGATGGCATGAGGATTTAGATCCAATTTATCGACTGATTCTATCGTTTTAAAGTAAAGTTTACTATTTTTGGCTATTATTGTAATGCACTAATATATATATATATATGTATATATATATATATATATATATATAATTTTTTTATTACAGCTTGATTCCACACTGTATTTTTGGTACAAGTATGGAATTTTCGGCATGGATATCAGTAGCCCAAATTTTGCAGGCCAACCAAAGATATCAGGTGTGAGTCGGCAGGGGATCGAACCTCGGACCATGTGCATGGTCGCCGAGAGTCCTAACCACTGTGCCACCGACGCACAGATCAGGCTGTAAGACTTTTTATCAAGTAATGGGGAAATTTAAAAACAATCACTCTTCTTTTCATGCAAAGATTTGAAAAAATCTATTTTGCTAATCTCATCTGATTGTTCACGTTTGTTACTGATCTTTTTTCTTCCTGTCATTACAGTTAGACGTGCACGTGACTGCATTTTTGAATCGGTGATGCAAAACTCAGTTTTGATTTGCACGAGAAATTCACCAGTTTCAGGATAATTTTCGTGATATATCGATATTTATGGTCACATGAAGAATCTAGGTGAAACTGAAACTCATCGCATCGTAGTTTCAGACTCTTCACCCGTTTATACCCAGTATCGCATAAGGTTCCAGGCCTAAAAAGTCAACCTTCCTAACTTGAACGCTACAGAAAAACGATAGTTCAGAATTTGAATCTCTTTCCACTTTACCATGAAGCTACGTCGTCATCTAGTATGATAAGAGGGCAAATATAATTCTACAAACGAATAAATTTTAAAAAGGCTGTGTAGTCATCCCCGTCTTCACTTTAGCAAAATGAGAATGGTTTCAGGATTTCATCATGAACTGACATTAGTTAGAGAACCATTGGAAAACCTGGGAGGTTCTCTAACTAATGTCAGCTCATGATGAAATCCTGTAACCAATCAAATGCCTACAAACCAACACCTGGATAAATGAGAATGCTTTTCTGTGAATTAAATATTGACATGTCTACAACACATCAACAAAAAGAAGCAGGAGAATATATGTGAATTTATTCCAGTCCATTGCTCCAGTGATAACGTATCTACTCTATGACTCCAGCGCCCTGGATTTAAAATCTTTTCGTGAGCTTTTGACGGCATACCACTGAGTTTGTATAGAGTTATAATTTAGCATTTATCACTCTTCTGTGGATTTAAACTCAATGTAGGGTTGTAACGAAATTTACTTCAAAATCACTTCAGAAATCACTGTTAGTTCTTCAAAGTAGTCTGTAACATCAAATGAGATGTTCATGTAATCACTTTTATTCATGTGAAACGGATGAGAAAATTTGAGAATAACAACTGATATCTGTTGATGTTATATATCAACGTGGACATCAAACTGAAAGACTTGGAAATAAGGGGTGTATTACTAAAGATAGGTTAGTATTCAAACTCCTATCATAATGTTGAGTACTATTAGTCTTCTCAAGTCTAATGTGACATAAAAGTGAATAACAAGACCATTGGTGAAACTAAAGTATTTCTTCATGTGAATCTGTGCGTTTGTGTATAAGAAATAAATGAAGAACAGATTTTTAAATTTATTTATCTTTTTAAATCATTTTTTCAGACTAAATGACCTCAGTTCTGTTATTATTTAAAAATATAGACGAGTTATCTTGCAAATAAACAATCGGTCTAATAATTGTACAAAATATTCTTTTTTATAATTCCATTATTACTATGCAAATTGTTTTATTTTCTTTCCAAACGTCGACTTAAAACAACCCGTTCTGTCTGTTTTACTTCCTGACACACAGCCATCCAGACAATGATGTATTTGACAATCGCCAGCAGTTATGAAACCAGTGTCAGTCGGAAAGTAATAGGTTATTTTAGGTATTCTTTGTCAGTGTTCGCCACACAAAAGTCATTCAGTGACAGCTGAGACATGGTATGAGCACACTAACTTTCTCCTTAGCCTCGAAGCAAAAAATAAGAACCATTAAAAACTAGGGAGTGTTGTTTTGCCTACTATGGGGTCGTTTTCACAGTGAGAATACATGACCGTAGCACAAATAGCGCTACCTCACGAAATCACACATGTTATAATTCATGAATCACTGGATTTCAGCCCAACTAACGGCTAACAGGCTTGCCTAGTAATCCTATGGTCTTGGTCTTGATCTTCGTTGTGTTTGTGGTTGAACATTCCGAGGGAGTCCCAAGCCAGGACTGGACAGCCGTGCCTGACTGCCAGTTGCACTCTAAATGATTCCAATTTGTAACGCAATGCAACTTGAAAAAATCCAATGATTCTACTTCCATGCCATACAAGTTATTTGACTTAATTTGTTCACAATAACTCACTGTTAGTCAGGTCTTTGAAATAGCTCGCATAAAAGTGAACTCTGTTGGAGGTTTAAAAAACTCTTATTTCAATACACTCATTCTATGCTTCTATTTAGTTATTTTTAAAATCTAAGAGTTTTTGTTAATTGATTCTTATAATTTAAAAGCTTTTGTGAAAGTGATTGTGGAATTCTGGCGTTTATGTCTTCAAAATTAATACGATCTTGTGATACATTATTGTCAGACTATTACATACTGTTAAAGTTATCTCTTTTTTACAGTGATTGGCTTTGGATTAAGCAAAATGAGGGTTCAGTGATAGGACACTGACTAACCAAACAAAGGGTCTGGGTTCCAACCCCCGTTTGACGCACTCCCAAATCTCGCTTAGCCTGTGGTAAGCCTGCTAAAGATGGAAGGCTGGGCGTGAGGTAACCTTATCTTGTGAAGAATCACCACAGCCACTGAAACTTCAAAGCTCTAGCTTGAAGTCCATGTTCACCTGGGAACGCAAATGTATAAAATTATGATAATTAGACATTACAGTACTTCCGTGACCTCCAGTAAGATAAACACCAGTGATTAAAAAGTAAGTTGTGTCGCTCCACATAAAACCTACAAAAGGGTTGATTGTTCTATGCTTGATACGATTTCTTAAGGCAGTATAATTATAAGGCTATGAAATAGCTTAAATTAAGGCAACTGTGACTTCACACTGATACTTTTTAATGCATGCATGGTAAGTGTATAGACAGTGAATTTTATTTCTGAGCAGAGAAAGAACAAACATTGGTGCAGAATAATATGGATCTATTTTATCTAGTTGGTTCTCATCAGCTGCATACAACCTATGATCTTCAATAAATAGAAGTCAGTGGAAAATGTTAACATAACTTTGTCATCAACACGCATATGAAAAGATGAATGATGGATGACGAGGATGAGGAAAACCTTATCCATTATGCAAGTTAAAAAGTAAAAAGAGGCGAGAAGGCGTTGAAAAGATAAGTTACTGAAGTTAGAAGACCAGTAGTTATTAAGGGATTAGTCACCAGGGTAATTAGAGTGCAACGACAGATTCCTTTCGGACACATAGATGAGGTTTCGGCCGTTTTACTGCGATAGCCTCAGCAAACCGAAGAAAACTTGAGTTATTTTGTCTGTTAATTATTTTGAATGATGCCAGTGAGTCTACTCGGTGTCCAGTGTCGATCGGGTGTTTGGTAATTGAAGAGCTTAAACCACTTGACCCCTTTAACCGAAAGCTCCTAGGTATACGTTCTAAGGATCTGACTTAGGCCCTTCTTTTGTTCTTACGATGTAACTGCCCCCCCCAGATACATGTGAATTGTTATACACAGTCGGAAGTAACATATAAGGGGTACCTGTCCAACTCTGACTGCACCAACTAGGAAGGTGTTCACAGCAGAGAGACTAGTTTTGATGTAAGATGTGCTCTGGAAATGGTTGCGCTTAATCTTTTATTTATGATTCTCATAGCACCGTCGCCTTTGAAGTTGAGTTCGATGAAAAGTGGCTGCCTGATGATCGTAGGTCCATAAGGTTTCTTACATTCATTCTTACCATATTTTTAAATGAAACTTTGTGTATCACTACTTTTTAAGACGATTCCCAAGTAGTACTAGTTCACTGTCTAATTCTGCACCACTGTTTGTTTTCTCTGCTCAAATTTAAAGAAGGAAATTCTTGTATGAGATTTTATTCCAGTGAACTCACACTGCCTGAATTACAGGCATCACTTTTTCTTGTCACTAAGTGATAAGTAATAGAAAGTATATATATGCATATATATATATATATATATATATATATATATATATAAGCAAAACCGACTGCAGTTATGGAACCATTGAAAAATATGGAACGCTGATTGATTGTTTCTTTCAGTTTTGGAACTATCAGTTTGTGTACACTCAAAACCATGCTAAGGATTCAGTTCAGATGCCCTAGGTTGTGGAGCAGCCTTCGGAATTCAATAGACTATCAGCTCTAACTTTTGTCAATCTCCTGTAAAGCTCCACCTCCTCTCAACATTATAAGCAGAAATCTGTCTTGACATCGGATTTGATGGATCCAGCTATCACAAACTCTTTTTAGAACTACGGATAGGCTACTGAGTCAGTAATGACCAGTAAACAGCGAATTCTCGCAAAATCAAAATGTTAACATAAGCATATCTTGAGAAATACAATTAACACTATAAAAATCAATCAGTTGTGGATTAAAATATTTTAATCCCTTGCTTTCTCAATGGAACCTAGAGCTTCAGGCTTCGAAGTTACAGTAACGGTGGTGTTTCTTCCACGGGGTGAGGTTACTAGCTTCAAACCCAACTATTCCGCTTTTCGAGCTTACTATCGGACAAGCGAGATTTTAAAATGCGTCCACCGGGACTCTTAACAGAATATCACATGTGCCTGGTAAGCGTACCACCATTGGTCTTGAAAGAACAAATCAGATGTTTATTGAATTATTTGGAATTTCTACAACATTTACCTCCTTGATATTGTAGAAAGTTAACATGAATACGGTTTTATTTTATTTTATATTTACTTGGCTTTCATAATGATTTCTATTAATCACAACCCTGAATATCTGAGACAGGAATTCGCTGATATACCTCAAAAACATTTCACTAACCACAATACTACCCCAAACTAGTGGCTATCTAATCTTAGAGTATTTGGTATTATTTTGAATGTTAAAGAATATAAAATTATTGTTGTAAACTTTGATATAAGAATGAGAAGTACTACTGATTTTGAAGTTTTAGTAGCAGTGTTCAGCGCACATCAGTTGAAATTAAATAAAAGGCAACACACCCATTTCATCCTTACTGCTAGTCAAAAACCAAACAAAAAGTCTATAATGTGCCCTACGAAACAGAATTCTATCGACCATGTTGTATGTAGTTTCTGCTGCCTGTGAATAAATATAAGTAGTATGTCGTGTTGTGTCTTCAGAAAAGTTACATAAGAGGAAACTTGCGAATAAGCGGGGAACACTGGGAAGAGTTTAATAAGCAACAGACAGTGACAACTGAAAGATGTCTAATATAGAGCAGATGATAGATATTATTTCCAGACTGTGAAACCAGTATAAGGTTTTCGATTTTCGCAATACCCATCGTTCTCTAGACCAAAAATTAGCAGTAATGAATCTGGTTTATCATTTCCAACCCCTATAAATTCATGATATTGCATGAGAAAGTGTCCTTATAAGTGGTTTGCTTAACTATCCATCATACGTTCGTATTAAAATTTGGAAAATTGGCCATAAAGGTTAATTATCGCTCGTTAAGTTTTTCAGGTTTGTGGATTACTGACTGATTTCGAGATTGGTTACATTACTTAGAACCATGAAAACCAGAAAGTACTAGACATCTGTTTCGTTCTAGTTTGTGACTCATCATCAGCACACACCCACGACCCCACCAGAGAGTGAACCCAGGACTATCATGTTACAAGGCTAGCTGTCAATCATTCAGCCACTGAGACGGAAAGAAGTCTGAATTACGCCATTTCGCTGCGTTAGCCCGACCGCGAAACAATGCCATCAGTGAGTACTTGTCCTCATACCTGACTTATGTGGTGCCTACTGCTGAACATTTCCAGACTATGACAAATTAGCTGTCCAGTACACCATAGTTTTCAGCTTTTATTCTAAGTGGCATCAATTTGCGATCAAAATTGAAATCAATCAGATTCCTGCAAATCAGCCCTATAATTTTAAGACATTGTTTGAACTCAGCCTTTGGAACAAGTCTTTCGTGTTCCAAGAAAGCCACACTTATTATATAATAGTTGATAACATACTTCGCTGTTGACAAAACTGAGGTAGGTGGAGCAGGACTCGAACTAGAGGCTAACTGGCTGAAAACCAACTACTTAAACCAGTGGTGCAGACTTCAAGGTAATTCCATTGTGAAATACGTCTACTTAAATAACTCATTAGTGCAAACAGTTGAAATTCCATAAGCATCAGTGCCATTTAGAATGTAGCTTATAAAGTTCATAGTGATGTGATGTAATATATAGGTCAGTTTTAAATAGTTGTTTATGTTCTGCATGCTATTCTCTTGAACAATGCAGTGTATACTACTACACACAGACACTGAGACAATAGATGAAAACATATACATAGTAGGCTTCAAGTATATTTATGATGGTGAAAATTATGTAAGATTTCACTTTTTCCTTATGTATACTGTATACTTCTGTATGATATCAGCAATCACCTCTGTGTACATTACTTCATCATAAAACAAATATAACTTGTAGTTGTTATATGACCTCGTTTTTTTTCTAAATATTGCCATTGAAAGTCAAGGAATTTTATTGAAGCCAGCATATTTATTATTATTTATGGTTAACTCTTTGTGTATTCCTGCGTTATAATGTGTCATTCTTTGCTGAAATCACGATCATTTTATAATAGATATTATACAGCTATACTGTGCTACACGCGCACACCTTAATACTATAAGGTAAAAACACATGAGTGCTGTATATTGAGCACAGTACACATCACACACACATATATACATACATATATATATATATGCGTGTATATGCACACGAAGAACACGCCACGTCTGAATAGGTTATTGAGAAAAGAAAAGAAAGGTATTTAACCAATCACTGAATTATAAATCATGCTTACTTATAATTTAAATATATACATATGAGATAATAAGTCTTTATTATTCAAAGATAAATCAGACTCAATTAAAAAAATATTAAATTAATCATAATCATAATATCTATCAGTAATACTACTTCGTTGGATTAATATTTAATCAATTCAATCTATCCACCTGGGAATAATCTACTTCTCACCATAACACCATATCAGTATAAGACGAGTTAATATTAACAAAAATGACTGGAAGACTGTTTAATCCACAGCATTTACACTTTCCATTATTAGCCTTATCGATTGGTTTATTAGGCTATGCACTAGCTACTGCTGATTGGCCATGTGGAAATTTATTCACTCAATGTTTTAAAACACTGCCTATATTAATTGTGATTATATTATTAGCTGCAGGTGTCGGTGGATTGGGATTAATATTTTTAATTGATTTATTTGGTGCTTGTAGTAGTAAATGGATACCGGGACCAGTGTGTACAACTATTAAATTATTAATATTATTTGTTTCAGCAAGTGCAGTGCTTACAGGTAATTTATTGTATACTTATTGGAAATTACCCTATTGGTCGTATACATTTTCATTGATTGGCAGTGTAACAGCTTCACAGGTTGTTATCCTAGCTGTAATCAACTGTAGGTGTTTAGGTTCAAAACTTTAGAAGTATTTTTTTTTCTATTGTGTAAATGTATGAATGAGTGTGTATTTATTTTACTTATTTTATTTTGCTATTAACCTCAATGATTCAATGACGTATTTTGATTGTAATCAACAAGGGAAATATGGCTAAGTCTTTCATTATTTACATATATATATACATCTATTCTTCTCCTTTAATAACCTTTTACAGACAGTCTGTTTATTTGTAATGCAAACACAAACCTTATTACCTCTTTGTGCATAACAGTATTCAAGTGACTCATTTGTCTTCTACAGACTGTTTTTTTTCTCTGGATTTTCAGCCTTGCTTTTCTTTTTTTTCTCAATCTTATCGTTGGTATGTCGTGTTCCAATCGATTTCGCTTATCCCTCCAACTGTCACTTCGTCTTGGTTGTATTAACTCACTTTTTTTTGAAAAAAAAGAACAACTTTCAACATAGATAGACTGAAAGAGAACAAGCAAAGTAGAATTCTGTGTATAATAATCGCATGTATACTTCATAAATTCATAACTTACACTATTGTCCAAATCACCCCAATTGAATTCATCATCTTGACTGGTGAAGAATAAGAAGAATAAGAAGCGAAGGCTTTGTATACACTTATCTCAGTATTATCATTAATTTTCACTATCTTATTTATGTTTTGTTACTGATAAGTGAAATTTGTTTGAATTACAATTAATATTTTCCTTCTTTTTTTGAAGACACAATTGTTGCTTTATAAATCAGCTGAATGGATAAAACTGTGTTGTCGGAATCAATAGGAATGGCGTCTATCACACTTAATGTTACGTTGCCTTATTTGTCCGACAGATATTTAGGAATCTTAGTTTCCTCATCAGTCACTTCTAACGAAGAACATCCTAGATTGAAGCTGTCTCATTGTATTGATTTTTGTTTGTATATTCGGAAATATGAATATATGAACAGAAGCATTCACTCTCCGTATCTCAGACACTATTTTTCACTTTAATACTCAATCTATTGAGCCAAAGACATAGTACACGTTATTATAAAAGTCACGTGACGTCAAGTTCATCATCATTAAGAAGTAAGGCGGATTTTTGACTGTACTGCTAATCAATAGCATATAGTCTTAGCTATTCCTGAGATATCTACAAGGTACTGATGCACAAAGGTGAGATAATCAGTTGAGTAATAAATACTGACAGTGGAATTTAAAATTGTGTTGCGATTGTTTCAAAGCCAGCTATTCTCACTTCCATATCACGATATATTATATATATATATATATATATATATATATATATATTATACAATAAAACACTATTATTGATTTAGTCACGTTTTCAACACAGTCTGGTATCTACACAATTACTGTAATTATACAGTTTTGCAACTCAGTTCTCTAGTCCTCGTTCTACTTGGCAATTTTTCCTAAGGGTAATAAACTTTTCCAGATGTCCGGGATAGATGTTGCATCACACCTACTGCACCATTCTCCGTTGGTTTGATAAATGAAGCTGTACATGTCAGTCTCTCCGTCTACTCTGTTACATTCGACTTAGGACTTTCACTTTGTCCCGTCCTATTTTATGGTTATGTGCAACTGTATGTGGGTAAACATTCTAGTCTAGATTTCTCTAACATCCTATGGAACAGTAGAATGAGACATTATGATAGTTCTGAAATGTAATATAACACAACACAGTCGAGGGCAACATTAAAAACTGAAGCTTTATATGTAGAACCAACTGAAAATACTTGTAGTTTGAATTTTAAATAATTTTGGATTTAATAATGATTTGCTTTATTCCAAAACAGTAAGTATGATACAGTGTAGAATTTTCAGCATTTCGTACAATCTTGAATCTAATTTATGGAGAAGAACAACAAGAACAGAATGAAATAAATCACAGGGTACACTTAACCAAAATTGTTAACAGTATCTTATAAGTTCGAAATGTACAACTGTAAAATGGTAAAAATATTAATACTAGTAACACAACATTATAAGATAATTGGGACAGTGTCACCATAAAATTACAAACATGGGAGAATAACTGAGTCATTTTTTATGCTTATTATTATCTAGTAAATCATAAGTTTTGCACTTAACACTATATTTATCACATAGAATGATCCAACGCCTGTCCCGGTCATCTGGAATATGCTATTAAACTTACGACGTATGGACATTTAGAACAAGAATCATAAAAACGAGTTTTGCAGTTGTAGAGTTACAGCTGAATTGAATATAAGCACTTAAATTGTGCTCGAAACGTCATACAGTAAACAAAACTATTTCAGCAAGTTGCTAAAAAATAACAATGATCTGAGCTTAAAGTTGCTATTCAGAAGTTTCATGGGCTGTAAGCGATTTTAAGTAAGGATGCTATGTGAGTTTATAGTATTCTGCTGTCTTAATTTTCCTTTTAAAATTCATAAAACACTAACAACATAAAAACTTTTCACCTAAAAATCTTTTTCATTTTGTAACTGAAGTTTGCCCAGATGATCAACAAATCGCTAAGTCTTAAGGGTAAGAATAATCCTTAATCACTTTTTATGACGTATTCAGACTGCCAGGACATAAAAGACTGTCCACCAGGATCCAGTTGAACTGGGCCTTCTGTCCTGTACTTTCACGGGAACTAAGCAAACAAACTTCTGATACGAGTAAGTTGAACTTCACATACTTCCCATGATTTTTAGATGAGGTTAAGTGAATAATCTTAACCCGATCGATACCCGCTACCTTTTAACGTTTAACATTTTACGTAAGGACGTTAAGACAGTCTAGTATCACTCAATCTCCACTTTTTAAGTTTGTTAACTGTTGTATTCTGCCTATCCTTCTCTATTGCTCCACCTTAATCTTTACTAGGCTACCTAGGAAAGACTTTGTTACACTGCAAAGGGTACTAAAAGCTATCAGTAGGGCTGGTAGGGTGTCAATAAAGCAACATGTCAGTACCGTCGTAGACAGATACGCGGACTCATACAAGGAATTAGCTAATATTGTCTTGCCAGACCCTGAGCATACTGTCCATACACAATTCTTTCCTTACATTCAGCAGGTAGAACTGGAAGCAACTATAGAAGACTTTACGCTAAGACATCTAAGTATAAAAGCTCTACTGTACATTATTTCGCACACATTTTGAGGAAACTGTAGAGCTAAGACACTGTCAGCTTACAGCGAAACACTAAGCCAAACGATCCTCTTTTTATCTTATTCGTGTTAGTATTTTCACTTAGTTCACTTTTATCTTCATATTCATAATGAGTAATATCATCAATGTAAATACCCTTTTTAAATTATTTCCCCGTAAATGAGAATATTAAATGCAACAGTGTACTACATGCTGAAAATTTCATATTTGTACCAAAATACTGTTGGGAATAAAGCTGTTATTATCACCCTAACTTATCACAGTGATACGAGCTGCAATTGCTGAAAAGAATGTTCATGCATGTAAGATTTTCTAGTTCCATAATCAATAATTACCAGCTGTAATCGGTAGTTATGACTTTGATCTTCGGAAGATTAATTTCATTAGAATGTTTTTCGTACTCTGTAATTCGAAACTTCCGATTCTTATAATTAGATGTGAAATAATGACTTCACTACTCACTATACAAAATTAATTTAAATAAAACATAGCATATCCCGTTAACTGGTCTTCAGTACGTACAACAACTCATAGTCGTGCACCCCAGCATACTGATGCGATTACTATGTAAAAAAAGACCTTTACAAATAAATTTATCACTGATAAAGACTTCAATCTAGTGCTTCTAGTTTATCATCCTTTAACACTTTAATTCAGTTTAAACTTACTTTTTGCTGCATTCATTCATCCATTCATCCAATCATAGTAACTGTTGAAATAGATGGTAACATAACCCTAACATTCTCGTGGAGCGTTACATTGCTCACCTTACCTTGGCCTTATTTGTCTCACTTTCGTGTTTGTGTTTAACCGTACAAGTCATTTGAATATTAAATGTATTTACTGCTGTGAGTTCATACCTCACCTATGCAGAATATACTTACCTGATAACCTCTGTTAATATATATTTAAGAACTTGTTTTCTTTATCTCTAATCGTCATCTTTCATGCTTAAATTTCATAATCTTTTTTTCTGCAATAGAAGTTTCATCAACATGTATTTCACTCCAGAATGAAAAATAAAGTGAGGTTGTTCTAACAGAACACACAAAGTAATATTGGTTTTGGTAAGTGAACTTAATGAGAAAAATATACTTTATATTAGTATTTTAAATCATTTACTTACGTTGAATGGACTGTTATGAACACATAAATTGTAAAAATTCTACGCTTTGTTTTCTATTATCATTATTATTTTTACTATTATCATTATTATTATTACACTAATTTAACGATAAAAACTGTATATACGAGATAAAAGAGCACGATGTAGGTGACCGCGGAAATATTCATCTTTTCTAAGGCATTTGAATTCATTTCTGGGAAGTGAAGCTTAATCGATAATCTGAAAACAAAAGTATATCCGTTTCAACCAAATTAAATAAATGTAATATAAGATTACGAGAGAGAGAGCTGAACACAAAACTAGTAGTATAGAATATTTTTGGAAAATAAATGAATACATTCAGACCCACACACAATACCCATAGCAAATCAATGATCTAAGTCATCAACTAGTTCACTAACCTTTTTGTTTCTTAATATCTTAGATTATTATACTTTGGTGGACTTTGAATATGAATATATTGTCTTTTTTTTCTGCTATTATCATTGTTTTATTGATAGTCGTTAAATACAAAGTGCTTTATTCTTGGTGGATTTGAATTTAGAACCAGTTTTGAAAATATTTTTTAGTAAAGCTTTAAGATCATGCTGTTTTTAGACAAATTTTCACATGACCTTCAACCATATACAGGGATTTTTAATAAATTAAAGTTTTGAATACACAGCATGGGAATAATCAGCACTTAACCCAAAATAAGTTGGACTGTGTTGTGTTATTTGAAACAAACTAAAAGATTAGTGATAATAACAAACTGATATGATGCAATTTACTACTGACTAATGTGAGTAGTAGTAATCTCTACTGAAATTAAGCAGTAGTGAATTCTCACCTCGCACTGTGTAATTTGTAAATGATGTTATGTGTTAGCAGTTCTCTCAGTTAGCTAGCCAGAGTTTAACTGGTTTAAATTGATTCGACTGTCTGAACTGAGCCATTGCGGCAAAAACACACTGATGAACTTGACCTCAAACGACTGGAACAACCGTCCAATGTTTAAATCACTTCTACTAGGTTAACAAGTACTAGTGATTAACATGCCTGGATTCTAACTAGTCATACTAATCAGTAATCTATACACATATATAGATAGATAGCTAGCATAGTTATGTTTTGCTTGCTTTACTGATTGCCCTTCATGTTATCAAACGTTTCACATCTATAAAGAATCTTAGTGACATTTTTTCATCATGCTGTGCCTTACTTATATCACTGTGTCTTCAACAATCATTGATAGGCGTGAATATACAAGCAGCATATTTTATAAATTCAACAAATAGATGGTGCCTGTAAACTAGCGTACCTAATGTACAAACAGTTGAAAACAAATTATTATTATTATTGTTATATTGTCACCTAAATATTTCAGGTTACCAGTGGAAACTTTAATGAATTTTCACATTAGACTGTATAATCAGCAGATTACTGATACTAGCTCATACACACTAAATAAACAATCAAATTTTTATTGTGCTATAACAAAATAATCCTTGCTTAAACTCACCACCATTTTACTTTTATTCAAACGTATAACACCGATTTCACATACTTCAAAGTATAGTATAGTATTACTACTTGTGAATGTTAATGTGCATGAAAGGATTTGGGATTCCAGAGTACTTACAGGTGACTTCAGAGCTAAAGATATTAAATATTACTAATTCAACCCACATGAAGTTAGTAACAGACTAGATTTATATATCTGTACATGAGCCACAAGGTAGATATGACTGTGCTTGGCATCTCTGAGTTACCTTCTGTAAAGCTTTTTCATGTAATTTTTGGAAAACGATGCATCCTTTTTTTCAAAAGAGTTAATTTATAAGCTCCAATTTCTTCATTAAAATGTTTTAATGATCATTTTTCTTATTCTCAACAGTTAGTTTGTAAGGATTTAATTCATCCAAGTCGTAGGTTTCATATTTGGTGGAATCATGGGTACGTACTGCTAAAGAACCCCAAGCCAGGATGAAACAGCTGTCTAGCACTCTTAGCTATTTTTGTCTCCAAGAGATTTTCATGATGTTGTACTGCAGAAATGAAAGCAGGTGGTGTAGAGAAGATTTATATCTAAGTTAAACTGGAAAATTGCTTAACTGTATGTATATATCTGCAAAATTCCAACTCGTTCCCATGATTATGCACACACACACACACACCCTTAACAGCCAAGTAGATTGACTTTTTCTGTAAGATATCTTCCATCAATTATCCTATACAGAATGTGTTAAAAATCTATTCCCAGGGTGCTCTAAAAATTGTTTTCTACTAATAAACATCTCTGGGTTTATTATTTTTTATTTCTGGTCAATAAAAATCACTGAATACATAAGAGTATCTCACTGTGTTAGTGAGCAGGACGGATGTTCAACCCATAGAACAGTTTGGATTTCTACAAAGCTCTACATGCCTCAAACCAGCCACTGTTAACAATAGTGAAACCTTGTTGGTATGATGAACATTTAAGGGAATTCTAGTAATTTAGTGGTTTTACTTTCAACAGTAATTTAGATGTTATATTTAGTCTTACTTAACTGGACTGCTTCAAAGCAAAGGGAATATGAAATCTACTGCAGCTAGACACAGTTACATTCTAACACAATACATCATTTGTCACCGAATAGCTAAGATTCATTTACTTAGATACATGCATTGCTTTGAACCAGTAAAATTGATCAGCATCATCGATGGATATAGACAACATCTAAACATCAAGTAGAGTGAGTAGTCCAAAACAGCAGTGAAGGTTGGCCTTGCCAGGTTCACTGACTTATAGCAAGCCTGGTAAAGAAGGAAGGTTGGATATAAGTTGGCAAGTTCATCGTTATGGTAACTTCAAAAATCTTGCCAATTATTTTATTTATTTTTATGTTCAACTTCATCTGCTTTCATTGCATAAATACAGACCGAAAGATTTTAACAACTGCTCACTGCATGCTGACTAAATTTCATACACCTATCATGAATACTTGGAGCGTAAGTAATTTGTTTTACACGTAATCTGGCCACTGATTATAAGTTTTATTAATAACATAACTGTCATTGAAACATTGAACGTACTGTCCCATTTAAACACTAGTTTTGATTTCCATTTAATTATTACCATCAATAGCAATAACATGTCTTCTCCTCAGTGGTTATTCATTACTCTACTTTAATAGTAATTTTCAAGTATTGGTTTTTGTAGGGATTTTGTTTGGTTGGTTAGAGAATTTCATCATGAGCTGACATTAGTTAGAGAACCATTGGAAAACCTGGAAATAGTGGAAAGCTCTTTCGTCCTAGTTTGGAACTCTTCACAGTACGCTCCCACCGCCAGGGTTCGAACCCAGGACCTTCTGGTTACAAGGCGAGCTCACAGACCATTAAGCCACTGGGACCCGATCCAATGGCCACCTCATGAATTCCAAATTCAACCAGTTCATCACATAGCGCGACTATTTTGCGATGTCTTCTTCGATGAATTAATGCTTCACCTTCAACCTGCTGCATCCTATGGGTCACGGCTTCCGGCTAGAACCCAAGGTCTCTACCTGAATAGGGCCAATCGCTAGTATGCATAATAATAAAACCCTCTTATAATGTAACAATGAAATCAATACTCTTTATGGTTCACAAATAACTTAAATTCCACAACTAAATTGTTATTTCGTTCTCATGAACTGTTCTAGTTTTCATTGAAATGTTAAATACATTTTAGTGTTAATTTAAACTTTACTTATTGAAGACAAACAAAATATTCAACATGTTTACATGTTAATAGACGCATACAAGTGAGCATATACGCACACATACACATACGCACAAATAGGTACATTATTATTAATGTTAAACAGTTAAAAATTTATATTATAAGTACTGTGATCGTTAATTCATCTTTTCTTTTTTACAAAGTTACAGTACTTAAGATTATGAGCTGTATAAAGTGGGTAAATACTGACTACGAATACATTTTAACTAGTTTTAAAGGAATAACTAATACACACATTCATATCACTATCATAATCACGTGTGACTAGTATGTGTGTGTGTGTATGAATGTGTATTAATAGCCAACACTATTTAAGCAGAACACAAAGATCTCAGATCAGAGTTAAAATCTCTAAGCTTCATTGAAGGCTAAATCAATAATCTTCTAATAAAATTCTTCTCGTTCTCTTGGTTTTTTCTTTGCTTCGATTTTTTTAATGTTTTGTGTGTATGTGTATGTCAGATATCTTCTTATCCGATGTTTCTCACTTAAACTGAAATAATATCATTGGTGGTATGTCTGACCTTTACTAATTACCTCCAGGTTAAAGTGAAACGATGCTAGTCAAGTGTGGTGAATTTTTATTATATTTGACAATGAGGTTTCTGGAGTTCTATTTGTAAGATAATTTTTGGATTTTGACGTGTACACCTTGTTTCTTCCCCTAAAGCTAAATCAACGTTGGTACTGATCACCGTGATAGAAAGTTGACCGATATTCGTTCAATTAAAAATAGCCATAGAGTCTGGGGGAACTGAAAATTCAAGTTTAATTGGCAAGATGTATCTATGATTTACTAGAAGATAGCAGATGCTATCTTGATAACGAAGAAGCTAAGTGAAGAAGTGGGCGGAGATTTTGATATGTTGATTGTCAGTAGCTTTTTGAACTTTAATTTACTTCTGCCTGAAAGCACACATATTTAAGATCAATTTTAGAAAATTGTTACAACTGGATTTGTCATATAGGTCGTTGTGTATATGAGTTGGATAAGCTTTACGATTCAAAGCAGTCAACAAATCAACACGCATACGAAAAGAATCATCTGCCTTGCGTACAATAACCACCAAAACCTGTAGTACAGAGTTTTCCAATGGCTCGATGATACGCATTATCCGAAATCTACTAAGATCATTATCAAACAGATTGACTAAAGCATATAATTGATTGTTTCGAATGAAACCCTGGCTTAATAGCCTTCGTTGGATATAAAGAATGTGAATGAAACCCTAGCAATTAAATTTGTTTTGGGAAACAAAGGCATTGTGATGAGAGCTGGCTGCTAGCCAAATTGGTAGACAGTAAATTTACGTCAATGTTTACGTCCTCAATATCGGTCGTGAGGAAATATGAACAAAGACTGATTCAACGACCAACAACAGCACACTTTGCGTAGGCGGATACAGTTAACATATAAATGATCTGATATTCAAGAAACAGTCACAAAGAGATGCAAGGTTAACTTTCAGTGAGAAACAACCAATCAGAAGACTGTGTTTGTTTGCTTGAATAAACTATAATAATGTACACGAAAATATATAAATACATGTTGATTTCCTTAATAAAGGATCTGTTACCTGGCCCTTGTCTTCTGTTGTTACAGCATGTTTAATGGTGCAAGTGTGTCAATAAATATTGAGAATAACTTTTAATTTCGTAAAGATGCTGTGATTTCTATCAAACAGTCTTTGTGTAAAACAAACCGTGTTTACTATTCAGGAAAAGATATTTCCTGATTGATGTGACTAATGTAGATAGAAGGTTGCCCTGTACTGTTGACGATTCGAACGTCTCTAACTCGCGTTATAATACATCTGTACGATGCTTCAAGTCGTCAGTTGGCATGTGTAACTGACAAAATATAAATCGCAATTGTTTATGATTTTGATATTCTTTATTTTGTTTACTTTCGCTACATTTTTAGTTTTGACCTATTTTGCATTACTATTCTAATCATCAATACTAAATGCTTTCAAATCGGTTTTTTCCTCCATGAATTTATAGTATTTTATCAGTTAATGTTATTCTGTACACATAATTCATCTGGATCATATACATATTCAGTTGCGTCTAACAGTAACATTCAATCTACTCACCATTCTCATTGAAATTAGTTGTCTGGTTAAATCTTTATTGTAGTGAGTACCGTTAACTGTGAGACTCGAGAGAATCATGTGTTGTTTCAAACACAAATACTTTATCAAGTAGACTGGGGAGTTACAGTAGTAATCATGCAGTTTAGTAAAAATATTCATTCATTCTATAAAACACAAAATAATTGAGCAAAGAATATTCTTTTCGATAAATTCCTCTTCCGGCTATACAATTATATATATATATGTTTATAAACACAAAATATTCAAGATTAGTATAAATTAAGCTTGTTAATGTGGATCCCCACAGCCTCAGCAATATTTAGTAGTCGAAATCTTAAGGTAAAACTGAGATTCGTAGGTATGCGGTAAATGACCCTGAAAGCATGCTTAACGTCAATCTTGTGTTCTGTCTCCACAAGATGCGACAGAATAGCGCTACGAATGGATTTTGTTCGACCTTTGCTTAACCGCGCAGGGTGATGTTCGGAAATTCGACGAGAAACACGCCTAATTGTGCGGCCTATGTAACTGGCACATTCCACAGGAGCAGTTAAATTAGTAGACACACATCCATCATCATCATCCAGTTGTTCAGAATACTTTTCCTATTTGAAACTACGGATTTGTTCAATTAGATTATTGAAACACTTAGTACAAGAACCTCATTACTACTTACAGTAATAATAATAATGATACTAGATTTGTTGATGTAATAAAGTTCTGTAAAATGCGATAATCATTTTGCATCTGTTCCTGTAATTAGCTAGTCGTAGTTGTAATTTTTCTTTTACATTTTTTTTTGAAATTATATGCATTTAAGTTGATGAGTCTAGTTAGATATTTGCAAAAAGCATAGCTTTCAAATAGCTTATCCCATTCAATCTATTATTACCGGAATTCAAGTGGTTTTTATGGCGAGGTGAGTCGTTCTAGGCAAACAGATGAAGAGCACGGCCTGAAAAGAGCAAAATGGTTGTCCGGTGTTTGGGCTATTTCAGTCTGAATGGATGGCACCAGTGGTTGATATAAGTGGTCTCTAACTACTCACATGGATGAGTAATATAAATATTAAGTCAATTAAGTCTATAGGAACATAGAATATATATATATATATATATATATATATATATATAACCATATCCCAATGCATAATCTGTAAGAAAATTTAATGCACATTTTCTTGGGTGATTAGTTTTGACGTTTTGCCAGGTGATAATAAAGTTTAGGGTTACGTTATTTGAGACTAGCCTTTGAAGTCATTACAATGAGTTGCAATGTGATGAGGCAAATTAACTCTCATTATATGATATTTAATTCAACGATTTTAATTTACTCATTATTATTATTGCTAAAAGCTGGAAAAGCAGCAGGACCATATGGAATCCCAGCAGAAGCATTGAAAATGGACCCAGAGACAACATCAGACTTGATGACGCCTTCGCTGGAAAAGGTGTGGAAAGAGGGCACAGTGCCCGAGGATTGGAATAAAGGATACTTATTCAAACTACCACGTCAATGCAAAACTGGCGCGGAATTATGCTCCTGTTCATCCCAAGCAAAATACTAAGCCGAATCATCCTGGATAGAATCAAACAAGCCAACCTGGATGAAAAACTTCGACCGAAAAAAGCTGGATTCAGGAGAAAAAAGTCATCTATCAATCAATCGCCACACTATGGATCATCATTGAACAAAGTTTGTAATGGCAGTCAGTCACCTCTCTATCTCACTATCTCTATCTCTACCTCATCGACTTTGAAAAGGCTTTCGACAGCGTCGATCGAGAGGTGATTTGGAAACTACTTCTCTACTACGGGGTGCCATCGACAATTATACATCTCATCCAACAGTTATACGACAATGCTGCATGCCAAGTAATCCACAACGGGAAACTTATGGGAGCCTTCGAAGTGAGGACGGGAGTAAGACATGCCTGCCTACTGTCGCCAATGACCTTCCTGATTGCAGTAGATTGGATAATGCGACAGACAACGAAAAAGGAAATGAGGAAACAGGCATTAAATGGACCCAAACAAAAGACTTGGAGGACCTGGACTTCGCCGACGATATATGTCTGCTTTCCCACAAACTGGAAGATATGCAAGTGAAAAGCAACAAGTTGGCAGAAGAAGCATCGAAGATAGGACTTCAGGTGAACAGAGAGAAAACAGAGATGATGAAGATTCCTGGCCAACACCAACAGCAACAACAACAACAGACGACAGTCAGCCAGCATAAATGGGAGGAAACTGAAAGAAACAATCTCCTTTACCTACCTGGGAAACATCGTTTCAACTACAGGCGGAACTGACGAGGATATCAAAGCCAGAATCGGAAAAGCGAGACAAGCTTTCATTACTCTCAAGTCTGTATGAAGGTCAACAGCACTCATCATCAAAAATAAGATCCGGATTTTCAATTCCAGTGTGAATTCAGTGCTACTATACGGATCAGAGACTTGGCGCGTCATAAAGAGCATGTCAGAAAAACTTCAGACCTTCATTAACAGTTGTCTTCGCTCAATACTCAAGACCAGATAAAAAGCCAGAAAAGATCAGCAAGAGGGATCTCTGCCAATGAGCGAACCAACCAGGAACCGATTGTGCAACAAATAGGAAGGAAGAAATTGAGATGGATTGGCCATACGCTGAGGAAACCATCAAGTGATATCACTAGACAAGCCATTGCTCGAGTGGAACCCGAGAGGGAAGCGGCGAGTTGGTCGTCAGTGTGAGGGTGATTTGGAGGAGGTCATGTGAGGAAGAGATGAAAGCATGTGGGCAGACTTGGAGCGGAGTGAAAAAGTTGGCAGAAAACAGAAGGCAATGGAGACGCGCAGCTGTAGCCCTATGTTCTTCTAGGAATTAAGGGATATAACAATAATTATTATTTATCAACTCCAGTTGTGTGTCACTCTGAACCTTATTCGTATTGAGAACATTTTCTACAAAGTCACTAGGCATTTAAAAGTAGTAACCAAAAGGAAAAGCACTCATTCGTCATTTAGTGGAATTGTATCAGGCTTTAATGTTGAATAACTCATTTCAAACTAATGGAAGTTCCGCACAATGGATCACTGATGCCTAAAGCCTAACATAATGGGAAATGTTTTTTCGAGTGGTATTCAAGGTAAACTATGACTGATATAAGAAAGTTCTTCATTTACTGGATTCTATAATCTCCAGTAATTTATTTTACTATAGACATGGTCTGCAAGAACGGATGAGTGTGATTTCAGATGTTCTGATTAATACTATGTTTCATCCTGTCTGGGCTCATTAGGTGTATATGTGTAAGATGAATCATGATCCTCCCAGTGAAACTCTTGGTATATTAGGCTTTTCAGCCACAGTAACCCAGTGGACAATGCTTAGGTGTTTGAAAGGGAGAGTCCTAGATTCAAGTTTCATTAGGCGTACTATTACTCGTTGAGATGAAAATGCATTCAACTGGCGATCCCAAATGAGACGAAATACACACTGCGGACTCTACTACTTTTTAATAAACATCAGATAATATTTCAAAAATGGTCTTTAGTTTTGGTGATACTATAGGGATATTAGTTCACGATGAAATCCTGAAAAGAACTGAATCCCTGCAAACCAACTCTTGAATATCAATCTAATGCTTACCGGTGACTAGCCCTATTCAGATAGGTAGTTACCTGGGTTCTAGTGGTAGTGGGAAGTCGTGACCAGTGGGGTGCAGCAGGTCGAGTGTGAGGACAAATACTTGCCAATGATGACATTAGCTAGTGGTCGCACCTTACCGTCAATTGGAAGAATGTGGAATTCATGGGTTGGTCTTAGGATCGGATCCGAGTGCATAATAGTCTGTGAGTTCCTCGCCTTTTAACCAGAAGGCCCTGGGTTCGAATCTAAGTTGGTGCGCGCCGCTGAGAAATCCCAAACTTGGAAGAAACAGCGGTCCAGTACTTCCAGGTTTTCCAATGGTCCTCTAACCAGTATTAATTCGTGATGAAATCCTGAAATAGGGAAATTGACCCAGTTTCCGACTATATTCAGTTTCGAAAAACAACAGGAGGTATAATAATAATGATGAGGTTAAACAATTCTTGATAATAATGATAATAAAATTCAAACAACTTAAGGATGATACAGTCACTCAACTAAAAGTCGCCTTTCGAAGAATTGAAGTAAGAAAAAGGCTTGTCAAAAGGCGGCCTGCTTAAATCTTACGCTACCAAAATTTCCATCCTATATATTGCATCTATTTCCTCGGATTTATTTTGTTTTAATTATTCAATTATGTATCCAAGTCGCATTACTTACTCTCGCGATCATTTTAAATGTTTTCGACCTGTTGATTTACGAGTGTATAATAATCTTAAGAAAAAGCATCATGGTGGGTTGCAGAGATCATTAAAGTGTACTCCAATGCATCAGATGACTGTTCCTGTGATTATGAGCACAAATTGCAGGTCATTATCGAACAAGATTAACTACTTGCATTCTCTATTATACTCAAATGTATATTGTAATACCTGTGTAATTACTCTTCAAGCAACTTGGCTCCATGATTCATATGACGATAATTTAGTCTCCTTAACTGGTTTTACAATCTGCAGACAAGACCGATGCAGCTCAAAGAAGAAGATAGGTGGTGGTGCCCAGCTAGCATTTTTTTCGGGCGCATTGCAGACATTCTGGGGCAAACACTTCGGGTAGATCTACTTACGTGGGACAGTGTCCCGAAGTTTGCCCCAAGAAGTCTGCAATTTGCCCTAAGTCTGCCCAAAAGTCTGCAATGCGCCCGAAAAAAATGCTAGCTGGTGTGTTGCCACTTTTATAAACTCTCAGTGGTCTACTGCCAACAACGTCTGCTTCACATTCTCAAATGACAATATTGATTGTATAACTGTAAAATGTCGACCTAAACAGACAAGGCTGTCTACTATCACCAATGATCTTCCTGATTGCAATTGATTGGATAATGCGACAGACAACGGCAACCAACGAGGGAACAGGCATAAAATGGACTCACACACAGACAGACTTGGAGGATCTGGATTTCGCCGATGATATATGTCTGATTTCCCATAAACTGGAAGATATGCAAGTGAAAAGTAACAAGTTGGCAGAAGAAGCATCAAAGATAGGACTTCACGTGAACATAGATAAAACAGAGATAATGAAGATTCCTAGCCAACATCAACAACACCAACAGACCACAATAAGCATAAATGGGAAGAACCTGAAAGAAACAACCTCCTTCACCTACCTGGGAAGCATCGTCTCAACTACAGGCGGAACTGACGAGGACATCAAAGCCAGAATCGGAAAAGTAAGACAAGCTTTCATTACTCTCAAATCTGTGTGGAGGTCAACAGCAATCAGCATCAAAAATAAGATCCGGATTTTCAACTCCAATGTGAAGTCAGTGCTACTATACGGATCAGAGACTTGGCGAGTCATAAAGAGCATCTCAAACAAACTACAAACCTTCATTAACAACTGTCTCCGCTCAATACTCAAGATCAGATGGCCAGAAAAGATCAGCAACAGGGATCTCTGGGAGCGAACCAGTCAGGAACCGATTGTGAAACAAATAGGCAGAAAGAAATGGAGATGGATTGGCCATACGCTGAGGAAACCATCAAGTGACATCACTAGACAAGCCCTCGAGTGGAACCCGAAAGGGAGGCGGCGAGTTGGTCGTCCAAGGGTGATTTGGAGGAGGTCATGCGAGGAGGAGATGAAAGCATGTGGACAGACCTGGAGCAGGGTGAAAAGGTTGTCAGAAAACCGAAGTCAATGGAGGTGCGCAGCTGAAGCCCTATGTTCCTCTAGGAACTAAAGGATACAATAATAATAATAATAAACACTTACCTAAGTATAGCTTCATTTTTGTCACAAATATCTATATCACACCTTGTTGCAGTCCCTCAGAACTATCTATCTTCGCTGATGAATTCACTGTTTTCGCTGCTGTTTCGTTTGGTAACTCCTTATCTATAGTGACTGGCGACTTCAACTCCTGTGACTGCAGTTTTATTACATTGCTGGGCCATGAAAATGTTGTTAATTTCCCAACTCGACAAAATACTTCACTTGATTTAGTATTTATAAATGATTCTGGAATATACGAAGCTCGTAAAAGAGCCCCGATCTTCAATTCTGATCATTGTATTGTACGAGTCTTACCCAAAATTTACGGAAAGTTACACAGTAAAGCCTTCTCAAACTTGTCTAAGAAAGTTGTTCACAGATGCTACTCAAATGAGAACGTATATCATCTTAGAAACATGCTTGGTGACACAAGATGGGATCTGTTTAATGATGATTCGCTTGATGACAATATCTCTAATATTACATCCTATCTGAAATTCCGTTTTGAAATCTGCTGTCCAAAAGAAACACTATTCGTCAATTTTGACTGTTTCTCCTCGCCCCAACTTAAAAAGCTTCGTAGAGAGAAGGAAAAACTGTATAAGATGAAAGATAAAAGTGGTGTAAAAAGAACTAACTTCTTAATTAAGTCTGAAATGTAGAGGTTGAATGTAATATATGACCAGAAATTCATATCCTGCAAAAATCCTTCTAATATGTGGAAACTATTTAAGGAAATCACTGGTGGTAAGCAGATAAACAATATTCCCTATTCTTTTGATGTGTGTACTCTTAAGAAATCTTTTATTTACTCTCCCTCAAATGCCATGCTTCCCAGCATCACTTGTGTTAACAATAGCCCCTTTCCAGGTTTTAACACAAATGATGTTCAAAAGTGCCTCAAGTCTCTAAACCCTTCCCAGAGCTTAGGTACCGATTATGTACCTAGTATTATGTTTAAAAAATGTTCTGATATTCTGTGTCACCCTCTCACTGATCTATTTAACAAATCTTTTTCCGATAATATTGTGCCTGCCGTTTGGAAGGACATTAAAGTTGTACCCATACCTACTGGAGCATGTGTCAAATTTAGACCCATTGCTATTACCTCTCCTTTTTTGAAAACTATGGAGAAATTACTTTTGCTTAGTCTTTTACCTTCGCTTAAATCCTTTAATGACCCTAAACAATTTGCCTATAAGCACAGTAGAAGCACTTTAGATGCAGCTGCCGTCTTATATCATAACATTGCTTTCAGTCTAGACAAGGGGGCTAAATTTGTTCGTTGCGCCTTCCTAGACTATACATCTGCTTTTGACTCGGTCCCTAGGGACATCTTATTAAATAAACTTGCTGCTAGTCTAACAGAATGTTGGGCTGTTAACTGGTTACATTCCTATTTCTCAGAAAGAAAGCAGTACACCGTATATAAATGGAAGCCCTCCACTTCATTGCCTACTGAAGCTGGTGTCCCTCAAGGCGCTGTCCTTTCTCCTTTTCTTTTTTCTTTCTTCTTGCATGACTTGCCTCACTCTGATGAAATAAACTTTGTGAAGTATGCTGATGATTTAACGGTTTCAATGGCTGTTAACTCCCAGCTAGATTGTACTAAAATAAATAGCTTTCTATCGGAAGTCAGCAAATGGTCTGAGTCTAACGGTCTTAAACTGAATCCTTCTAAGTGTCAAACTGTTGATTTCAGCTTAAGATGTAAATGACAGTTAAAAGAAGTCATTGATTCCCATGACAGTTGTAAGATTGACGACAATGATATAGGAATCAAATCAGAAATTAAGTATCTTGAACTTATTCTCTCTTCCGATCTCTCCTGGTCTTCCCATATCTTAGCAATCTCCAGTAAAATATTCCGCCTGACATTTTACATGAAGAAGTTAAGACACTCGGGTATAACTCAACCCCTCATCTTACAGTTTGTCAACCCTTGCATCCTACCTATTCTTCTTTATTGTTCACCCTTATTCTTTCCTGGTTTGCTTAAAAATGACTATGTCACAATTCGTAGAATGCTGAAGACTGTCAGTAGGGTGAGTGGTGTCCCAGTGGACCACATAGTTAACGTCTTTGTCGATAGGCTCTTGACTTCGTGCAATAAATTTGCTAAAGGGATTTTGTATGACTTGGAGCATCCACTTCACGCTCAGCTTTCACCTTGCATCTCCTCAGGTAGAACAAGGAGTAACTTTAGAAAACTGTATGCTCGCACGTCTAAGTATAAGAATTCTATGATACCATACTTGGCACGTATTTTATGTGATGAAAATAGTGTCAGGCAAGAATTAACTAACCTTTTTTCATCTAGTAAATAAACAATTTCCTCCATTCAATCCTTATATACCTTCAAGTTTTACTTTTGTTATTTCTATTATATTTATGGTCCTGTTACTTCTCTGTTTTTTTAATCCCAGAATTGCAAACACCAACTTATCTCCATGACGGCAGTAATCTTTGTTTTTCCCCTCACCATATTATGTAAAAAGAACATTATATTCAATATTTTTAAACATGTTAGGATTTCTATACCACATCGCCAATACTATGTGACACAAGCCAAGATAATTTTCACTTGTATTATTATTATTACCTTAGCTGTTATCATTATTATTATTTCCATTGCTGCATTTTTCTGACATTACCTCTATTGTAAATGTGGAAAATTTTCTGTGTGATTAATTTTATTTATAATTTGAGGAAATTAGATGCAATATTGTGATTAATGCTGAAAATTTCATTTTGTATCACAAGTACTGTTTTTGGAATAAAGTAAATCATTATTATTATTATTAGCTATTGCACACACGAATGAGCTGAGGTGAATGAGAGAAACAAAGCGAAGAGCAGATCAACCGCGAAACAAATATCGATGAAAGAGAAATGTACATATACAGCATTCGAATCTGTCACGAAAGTAATTTGAACAAACAATGAAACTCCCGAAAAAAAGGTTTAGAGTAAGTCTGTCTTTGCTTTTGTTGCCCTGAGATTTCATCTAAATCTTCCTGTTGTATCCAGAAAGCCACGACCAAAAGCGTCATGTACAAAACGGACCATAATGGCAATAATGTTTCACTTTGGTCGTCAAAACTTGTTGGGTACTTTACTAAAATTTCAGAGGTATTAATTTAGACACATTTTTGGATCGAGTTACACAAACTTGTTAGTGTAAGTGATCGGTCTGAAACTCTTATAGGTCAAGTAAGTCCGAAAATTCACAGATCAGCTTAATTCCTTTAATATGGCAATGAGTTTTCTAAGACTAGTATGTTCTTCCTTGTTGCTGAACCTCCCCAGCCATCTGATCTCGAATGTCAAGTGGGGTTTTCTTGATAAAAGTGTGCAGCAAGCTCCTGAAAATGGCTTTGGTTGAGCACCTACCAAGCCTCTGAACCACGCAGAAGCAGTGACTTATTATAAGAGTTGAAAATTCGAATCCTGTCTCTTATTGTAAAAGCAGTAGTTTGGTACATTGACTTCAAAGCAATGTCTCCCTTGCATTTCCTATCTTATCTTTGACTTTCGTAGGATTATCAGCCGCAAACTTCGAGAATATATTTTGTGTTCCTATGTCTAATTTCACTTCCCTCTTTTGATCATGACAGGTCATCATCACCTTTAGCTTCTCTGTGTTCACTTGAAATTCCTTCTTGAGTTAGTGTACTTCTTACTATCCGTGAACGTCAATACCATCAGCCTCTACACTGGTGAGCCCTACAGCGAACTTCATCTTTGATAAACACGCAGTTAAATCCAGTGAGTTCGTTCCATTTTGTATTTGTTCTTGTACTAAATTATATATATTTCGCCATTAGTGCACATACGCCCAATGTCATACGTATTCAATCAACTAGCAAAACTAGTCGCCTCGTGCCATTTTTGCTAGATAATATGGAATCATTGTTTTAGATATCCGATTCAGATTTCAGTGAACAAGGGTTAACTGACCAACGTTCACAGTTCCTCGCAGTTTTCCATGCTATGCTGCCGGAATTAACCTAATGCACAACCCTGCATATATCAAGTCCGGAGGTAAGTAACTCGTATGAGTTGCTTAAAGCAGCCCTCCTAATGAGAAACAACCTCACGGATCGACAGCGTCTTGAGGAACTACTGCACAACGTAGAGTTAGGTGATCAGTCGGCTATTAGCAAGCTAACGAGAATGCGGAAAGTTATAGGCTAACAGCGGTTCTATGAGGAACTCTTCAGACAGCTGTTCTTATGCAAACTACTACAGTCGATAGAGGCTGTGCTGGTGACACATCAAGGCGTTATTATAGACGACTTAGCTGTTTCTGTCGATAACATGCTAGAAACATTAGAATGGACAGTCACGGCAATATGCTCAGTCGCCGGACAGACCACGAGTAGGGACACTGCAGTGGCAGAGTTATGCAAATCCGTCCACAAGCTACTTAGGTTAAATATACCCTGTAATTCCTCCCGTGGAGAGAGCAGGCTGCTAGCCAATTGGTAGACATTAATCTACGCCAATGTCTAGGTCACTAATATGGGCCGTGAGAAAATATGAGCAAGGCTGATTCAACAACCAATCACAGCAAACTTAACGTGGGCAAATATGATTCGCAGATAGATGGCTCCACTTTTCGATGGTTGCCCGAAACAACCAATCAGAGGCCTGCGTTTGTCTGCTTAACTTCTGAGAAAAAATCAGTCAGAAGACTGCGTTTGTCTACTTAAATAAGCTATAATAATGTATGTGAAATATGTATAAATACGTGTTGATTTCCGTAATAAAACGATCTGTTGCCGGGCCTTGTCTTCTGTTGTTACACAACCATCGTTGTCTGAACTCCATTGGACGGCTAATCCCACGTGGTTTATCTAAATCCAGGCTGCATCCCTAAAAAACCCTGACTGGTGTTGGTATCACAACACCTCTGACCATGGAACGAAATGCTGCCGAAAACCCTGTAATTTTGACAGTCTCATAGACTGTGGGAACTATCTCACTGGCACGCGTTAGCCGTGACCATCACCGGTGGCACTAGTCCCCTACTTCACACTTGCGATATAATTAGCCAGGCCCGATTCCTAGTCGACACAGGCGGCGAAGTCAGTGTCCTCCCTGCTACAGCAGCAGATCGACAGAAGAACCTACCTTCAACTTACAGACTGTGAACGGTAGACCTTTCGTAGGAAATACGTCAATCTGAACGTAAGTTGACGCAAACCTATTCAGTGAATTTTTTCTCGCTGACGTCAAAATGGTCATTATTGGCACAGACTTACTTAATTATCATGATTTACTCGTAGACGTCCACCGAAAATAACTGATTGACGGTACCACTAGGCTGTCTATTAAAGGTATCACCTACGTAGGCTATAGCTTGTTGAGAAGAAGACGACATTTGATCCAGCTTACCAGCCGATTGTTGATAAGTACCCGGAACTTAAATGCCGACCTACAGTGCATAACCAGCGATGTTATGCATCACATCACAACATCTGGACAACCTGCGACATCCAAGGCACAATGACTTGCTCCTGACAAACTACGACTTACCAAAAATGAGTTCGACCATATACTCACCCTAGGCATCATTCAGCCGTCGAATAGCCCATGAGCATCACCACTGCATATGGTACCAAAATAAAATAGCGACTATTGGTGACTGTAGCGATTGACAATTTCTATCTCTGTATTGTTTAAATACTTACTCTGCTTGTTAATATATTTCTTATACGAATTGAATAATAATTCCGCCAAATACAAATTCCTGAATTCATCCCTCTCTGTGTTTTGTTTGAATTCTTGTAATTCGGTCATTGCGAAATACTAATACTACTATTACAAATAATTACAACAGTGACCCACTAGTGATTGCCGAGGAGTGAACGCCTAAACAATCCCTGATTGTTATCCACCGTCTAACATACACGAAGTGACAGCAACATTATCTGGCGCAACTATATTTTCTAAAATCAACTTGGTTAAAGTGTATAACCAAATCCCAATGGCAACAGAAGATATTCCGAAAACGGCTATCGTTACGCCTTTCGGGCTTTTTGAATTTCTACGTATCCCATTCGGTCTCCGGAGTGCATCACAAAGATTCTAACGTTTCACTGACGGAGTGTTTTGCAGTCTCGAATTTGTATACGCATACTTAGACGACTGCCTGATTTCCAATCCAGAAAAGGAAACTCACCTTAGACACTTGAACTTGACACTCGAAAGGTTACACCAACATAGTGTAACCATCAATGTTCAAAAATGTCAGATAAGCGTCGACTCACTCGACTTTCTTGGCCACTTCATTGACTGCAAGAGCATTCGCCCACTGGCTAGTAAAGTTGAGGCGATAATGAGCTTTCCTGAGCCACAAACTGTGAAAGTCTTCTCATTTTACCGGCTTGGTAAGTTATTACCGACGCTTTATTCCAAACTATGGCCCTCTGATTCAGCCACTAACAGACCTTCTTCGAGAGAATAACTTGATGCGTCCGCTCAAAATGCTTTCGCTCATGTTAAAAGACTGTTGCGCATGCCACCTTTGTAATGTATTAGGATCCAGTGGCACCGTTAAGTATCTCAGCTGATGCATCAGACACTGCGAACGGCGCTGTTGTGCAACTGGTCAACAGAGAGTGGCAACCACTCGCCTTGTTCTCCAGGTGCCTTCAATCAGCAGAAACGGAGTACAGAACATTCGGTAGAGAACTTCTGGCTATGTACTGCGCTATACGTCATTTTCGACATTCAGTGGAGGGTCGTGAATTTTTAATTTTCACTGACCACAAACCTCTCACATACTCTCTGAACTCAACTTCAGATAAGTATTCACCTAGAGAATCACGACAACTAGACTACGTCTCGCAGTTTGCATTGGATATTCGCCATATTTGGCGGTACGTTCGAAATTGGTGACATTTTTGCACGTGTTTGCTCTGAAATTTATTTACTGCTTATTGTCATATAATTCTTGAAATTATGGTCCAAATCTCTAAAAAACGTGTTCGTAGAAACACAATTGTTTTAGATAGTGGCTTAAATTCGGTTATAACTGCATTACCGCCTGGTAATACAGTATCAACTACTAGCTCTCAAAATGGTTTGAGTGCAGATCTCACTCCTGTGATACAGGTGAAAGATGTTCTGTTAGAGAACTCTGAGTTCTGTAAACTAAACCTCCTTTTGAAAGATATGCAGAGGCAAGTAAGTGAAATTCAGAAAAAATTAGATCAGTTTGATAGTATGTCACTGCCAATCTCAAATACCACGGAGAGCCGTTCTGATATTGGCCAGGTTAAGTGTTTACTGGATGTAACTCAAAATAAGCTTTTGAATTTAGACCCAATAGCCTGTCTTTTAGAAAGGCATCCTAAAATATCTCCAGACAACCTAAATAAAGCTGAAAATCTGATTGACTGCTTGGCTACGGAGGTGATGAAGCGTATAACCTCTTCTCACCAAGCTATAGTTTACAACGTCCCAGATTCTCTGCCCCTGAAAACTGTAAGACACAAAATCCTGATTTGTTGCGGCATGGCTAGTGTTCCATGTGAATGCAAACGACTTCGTAAAAAGTCTAACCAGGCTAATTGCCCAATCATTTTTAAATTCAGTAATTCCCTTGATGCTAGTAAGTTTACTAAATGTCAGGATCACTTAAGACTGAATAGCAGTTATAAGTCTATAACCGTAGCTCAGGATAAAACACCGTGTCAGCGCAGAATAATGCGTAGTAATAACCTGGTCACCTCCTCTAGCTTTGATTTACCAAATAAGGATCGTGCACAGCAACAGACACCTAGTGCTGAAACTAGCATTCAGCAAACTACACAACAACCACACCTGCCAATGGAACTAGGAACTGATTTAGATACCAGTACCCCTGTAAATAAAGCCTCATCGAAAGATGTTAAAATGACTAGAACTTCTGCAAGTTGTTCTAAGAAATTTCCCCCCAAACGTAGTAACCTCACCACGATGAACAAATTTCGCAGGGTTGAGACTAATGATGGGGAAGAATACTTTGTATTCAATAAGCCTGCTGAGAGTAAGAATGCCAACAAACCATCACTTGTTACGAAAAACTCCTCTCGAAACATAAGTATATCTGGAGGTGTTCCGCATGCTCCACCTTATAGAAAGTCAGGCTCCAAGACTCCTAAAGTCTTGCAGCCAAAGCACCTTCCTTCACAATTCCCTTTAAGTTATAAAAACAACCCGAAGGTGTATACCGGTATGACGAATAGCAGTTGGATGGGTAGACCTTTGATGCTATGCCTTTTAACCGTCAACCTAGGCCCAACCTGTACTACCCTTATATCCAGGAACACATGGTAAATTTTCCAGGTGTCCCGAATCACTGGTACGACCCATGGCACCTAGGACCACCTCATTGCACACCAACCCGATGTGCAGACACCCAGTCCGACCTCCTTTTCATTCATAAATTCTTGCGGTGCTGACGCACAAATAGATTTAGGTTATGGTGACATTTTAAGCCAGTTTGTAGTATCCCGTGACTTATTCACGATATTGCTAATTAATGCACGTTCCTTAATCAATAAGATATCTGAACTAAGGACATTATTATTAGTCGCCAAGCCTACTGTAGCTCTGATTACTGAGTCATGGTGCTCATCCTCTGTACTTGATGTGCATATAGGTATCGATGATTACACTGTACACCGTGCAAACAGAGATTGCAAGCGTGGTGGAGGATGTCTCATATATATACATAGCTCATTTGTAGTCAGTAAGGTGGAAGATGAAACAATGAATAATGTACCTGACTCACTCTGGGTTGTCTTACATGGAGATAAGTACAAACTTCTCATAGGCTGTGTTTATCGAGCACCAAGCTCAACAAAAGAAACTGATGCGTTATTAGCTAAATCGTTTGCACACGCATCCTCGTTTAGTGCTAATTACAAAATAATTGCAGGGGACTTCAATCTTCCAGAAGTCAATTGGCTAACTAGTTCCGGCCCCCAACGCTTCGACGAATTACTTGCCACTATAGACTGTTATGGATGGCAACAACACGTCCAGACACCTACTCGTGGTGACAACATGTTGGACCTTGTTTTTTGTCATGACACAATCCCAGTATCCACGTATGTTGGTAATCGATTTTCCAGTAGTGACCATAGAATGGTACTCTGCTCTCTGCCTTTCTCACCACTAAATACAGGAAACAAACAAGACTCAGGAAGCACAATATGTCGTAGTTACAAATATACAGACTGGGGATTAGTCCAAGAACTTATTCGACTCTGTCAATGGGATGACTATTTTACCACTGACTCCCTGGAGGCCTTAGTAACCCTGTTTTACAGGAATGTTACCCTTTGTCTAGATACAGTTGCTCCAAAGAAAATAGTGAAATTAAGTAGACACCGAACTGAATATATTCCAAGGGCACACCGTAATAAGTTAAGGAAGCTGAAGAAACAGTACTATTCCACTAAGGACATATCACTATTGCTCTCAATCCACGAGTCTCTTGAATCTCTCAAGCGCCTACGCTCTCAAAAGGACCTCGACGAAGAGTTAACGGCACTTGAAAGTACCTCCAAAGTTTATAACTTAACGGCACTTCTTAAAAAACGAATGCAGTCGGCGAGGGAAATCCCATACTTACTTCACGACAAAGTAATCTACAATGAACCTGCCACTATCTGTGAACTCTTCAGTGATTGGTTTGCAAACTTTAGTTTAGAAACACATATGCCTGGTGAAACCGCTCCCCTTACTATCTCTTCCCTTGAAAGCATTGTGTTCACTAATCAGTTAATAGTACAAGCAATTAAAAGCCTTAAACCTTCCACTAGTACGGGACCGGATGGCCTCGCTTCGATAATTTTCAAAAACAGTGGGTGTGATATACCCTGTTACTTCTTAAATTCTTCTCAATATCTATGGACACTGG
The DNA here is from genome assembly GCA_944472135.2 of Trichobilharzia regenti. Classification (NCBI taxonomy): domain Eukaryota; kingdom Metazoa; phylum Platyhelminthes; class Trematoda; order Strigeidida; family Schistosomatidae; genus Trichobilharzia; species Trichobilharzia regenti. The sequence continues at coordinate 129,389,828 of OX235270.1, forward strand.
CACTTACCCTAGTGAGTGGAAAACTAGCTTCATAATTCCACATTACAAATCTGGTGATAGGGCAAACGTCCGCAATTACAGACCCATAAATATAACCCCAGTTATCTCACGAATCATGGAGAAAGTTGTAAAAGATCAATTGTCAGACTACCTAATTAGGGAAGATCTTGTTACAAGGTCTCAACACGGATTTCTCAAAAATAGATCCTGCGTTACTTGCCACTTCGACTTTTTCAACTGCATCACTAGTAGTCGCGAAGCACGTAAGCTAGTCGTTGTTCTCTACTTCGATATATCTAGGGCATTTGACATGGTATCTCACAGTATTCTCTTTGAGAAGCTGTACTCTTGTGGAATTCGCAACCCATTACTGAACTGGTTAAAATCATTTCTAAGCAACAGGGTACAAATAACCAAAGTTGGATCTGTATTGTCTCATCCTAGGCAGATCTCAAGTGGGGTCGTGCAAGGTAGTGTCCTAGGTCCACTTTTATTCACAGTCTACATTAACAGCATTTGCAAGTGCTTCACCTTAGGCAAACCATTCCTATATGCTGACGACCTCAAAGTCGTCTACTCCTGCTACACTCATGAATTAAGCGATATGGTTACTAAAATACATCTTGAACTAAGTAGCCTTGCAACGTGGTGTGCTGAATCCTGTCTAAATTTTAACATTGACAAATGCGGCTGGATTTGTATCGGCAACAGTAACCTTGATCTAACTCTTGAAATAAATGGGCGAAAACTAGCTAAGCTCAACTCAGTCGTAGATCTCGGTATTAGATACTCTAGTAACCTAACGTTCGCTGAACAGACTGATTATGCCAGACGTAAAACGCGAAGGCTGATAGGATGCATAACACGCAATTTCTTTTGTTGTGAAACTAGGGTTTTATTATACAAAGTATGTGTCCGACCTATCTTAGAATACTGCCCGTTTATTCTTAGCGGACTCAGACAAAATGACAAGCTTAAATTAGAGGGAGTGCAACGGCAGTTTACCTCAAGAACTCTTGGTTTAGAAAGTGGTCTGGAATACCATGAGCGATGCGAAAGACTAAGATTAGAACCCCTCTGGAAAAGACGCCTTAAGCTAAACCTTATCTTTTACTATAAGCTAACTAATCTTCTCTTGCATTCCTCCGAGCCAATAACTAAACCTACCGCTGTCATCAGTTACAATCTTAGAAATCATCACAACCTAGCTGCTATGGAGCACTGTCAGACTTACGTGCGGTACAACTTCTTCTTAAATAAGTTTTCAGTCATTTGGAATAGACTACCAGCTAATGTGCGCGATGCAAACACACTTCCAGTGTTCATCTCCTCAGTCACCAGACTGCTCAAAGATGACAATGCACTTTTACGTCTGACTCTTACACCTTCTTTTTCACCCTACATAGATATTTTAAGTTCTTTAAACGTGTAGTTACAACAAACTACAATTATAAATTTTAATATTATTGGAACTAGATGATAAACATTTCTACACAGGACAGTAATATTAGTTCACACATAATATAAAAGTTAGCATAACGGGACTAGTTAGTTTGTGTACAAAAATAACCACAGTTACTAAACAGAATATATATGTATATATTTATTAATCACTCCTTAAGGACTCCCGTTGCTTTCTTTTGCGTTGCTGTTGTTTGTCTTCTTTTTTCTCTCACCATTTCAGCTTCCATTTGACTTTTTGAATGAGAATGAATAATGTGGATATTTGACCATTTACAATGACAAATGATCTGCAAACATTATTGGTCCCGTATCTTTCAGTTGCCTGGTTAATAACGAATTAACTTTCTCCACGACGCAACCTGGATTACATTTGTGGAATATACTCTTATACCAATGGAAAAGTATCTATTTGTAATACAACGTCACGATTGTAGCTTATAACATAACTGATCGTATCTGTAAAATAGCTTCCTTATTACCCAATTTGGATATAAATCAAATCAAAAATAAGATTCGGATTTGTACACACCCAAGTTATATTGAGGAATTACTTCAAGCTTTATTTTTTCCCAAGTATTTTTAATCCATCCAAAACTTACTTGGGTTTTTTTGTTAATGCGAAGTTAATATTCCTATATTTCATGACGTGCTCCATTGAATGACTGGTTATCATATTGTTCCCACAGACCTAAGACAAAAACGCCAGCAACCATGTAACTTAACCATAAACCGAATTTATGAAATTTAAATAATGCTTACCCATGCCTGTATATTTGGTGTGTCCTACACAAGTAGGAAAAAATGTGTATTTTATTAAAACATTATTATTAATTATGATTGCTAATCGTATATGTAATTTATCATATTGATGATGCCTGTAAACTGGCGTCTCTCATGTACAAAATGAGAATATACTATTATTATTATTATGTATCCAGAGTGAACAACATTGTGGTGGATGCCTTGTCGCGCGTTTGTTCTCTCACACAAATCGATGGCACAGACCTTGTGAAACTGATTCGTCTTCAAACAGAAGATACCCAGCTTCAATATGAGTTGTCGAAAACAATTCTCTAATCCCCATTGTAGCATTAAGAACACAATTTTCAGCGAAGAGACTCTTTTCAACGAATTTATTATCAAGCTGTACAATCGTATATATATGGTTTTATAAAGAAATTATATCCGGTGAGGGAATTAGGTCAAAGGTGTAAATACATGAAATAATAATAGTATGAAGTAAATTTAAAATATTTGTGATTAGGTTCATAGTTTAAGTCAAGTGGAACAATAATTAATGTCATATATAAGATAATACATCAGGTGTATAGATTTTGGGGAGAGGCATATAATTGTAAGATTAATAGACGAATGTAAAATGTTACGTAACATGGTGTGAAATCTGATAACATAGAATTTAATATTGTAAAAATAAAGACAAAAAGTATACACATGAATAATTTTTGGTTTAAAATGTCAAGTAGATCAAGTGGAAAAGATTCAGAATGAGAGTCGTAATAATAATAATAATAATGATAATAATAATAATAATCGAAGTAATAAGGGAAAAGTACATAGAATAATAAAATAAATAAATGTCTATCCCTCTACGGCCAAGGCAGCAGTAGGGATTGACTGATATGCTCAAAAATCGTCTTTCTAAATCAGTTAGTAAAACGTTCCCTGCAGCTAGATTACATATGACGTTCACGAGCCGCAAACTGTTCTCTACCTCTGTAAAAGATAAGCTCCCCCGTCTGACCGCCTCCATGTGCATCTACCAGTTCACCTGCTCTTGTGGAGCAAGGTACATTGGCCGTAGTCAGAGAATGCTCTCCACACGGATACGAGAACATATTCCAGCTTGGTTTTACAAGGGAGAAAGGAAATGTGTGCGAAGCTCTATCTTAGAACACCTCATCGACTCCTGACACGCGGTCAACCCTGACCATGATTTCAAGGTCTTATATAGAATTCATGCCAACTTCCCGCGTTTTCTTCGTTACAGACTTCTAAAGACAGCTGAGGCCTTGGCAATTCATGACTTTAAGCCAGACCTTTGTGTACAAAAGAAGTATGTACAATCCCTACTGCTGCCTTGGCCGTAGAGGGATAGACATTTATTTATTTTATTATTCTATGTACTTTTCCCTTATTACTTCGATTATTATTATTATTATCATTATCATTATTATTACGACTCTCATTCTGAATCTTTTCCACTTGATCTACTTGACATTTTAAACCAAAAATTATTCATGTGTATACTTTTTGTCTTTATTTTTACAATATTAAATTCTATGTTATCAGATTTCACACCATGTTACGTAACATTTTACATTCGTCTATTAATCTTACAATTATATGCCTCTCCCCAAAATCTATACACCTGATGTATTATCTTATATATGACATTAATTATTGTTCCACTTGACTTAAACTATGAACCTAATCACAAATATTTTAAATTTACTTCATACTATTATTATTTCATGTATTTACACCTTTGACCTAATTCCCTCACCGGATATAATTTCTTTATAAAACCATATATATACGATTGTACAGCTTGATAATAAATTCGTTGAAAAGAGTCTCTTCGCTGAAAATTGTGTTCTTAATTCTCTAATCGGCAGAGAAACCCTACGTATAGGAAGAAACACTATCTTATGTGACATTTTTACGAGTACTCCTTCCCCCATTGTGCCTGAAAGTTACGCCGCAACATCTTCAATATGTTGCATGGCTTAACCCATCCAGGTATTCGAACTACCGTCGAGCTCGTAACATGTCGGTTTTGTTGTTCTGGTACTAATAAAGAAGTAAGGGGATGGGCACACATTTGCTTAGCTTGCCAGAAGTGCAAGATAGTGGGACACACCAAAAGCCCTCTTGGCACATTTCTTATCCCTGATGCTCGTTTCGAATACGTTCACATGGATCTGGTTGGACCCCTTCCAGAATCTCATGGATATACCTATATCTTAACCTGCATCGACTGTTTTACACGATGGCCTGAAGCAGTACTCCTCAAGGATGTATCTGCTAAAACAGTCTCACGCGTCTTTGTCAAAAAAGGGATCGCAAACTTTGAATGCCCACCCTCCATAACAACTGATCGCGGGTCCTACTGTTTATTCTTCGGCTTGACTGAAATCACAGGTTGTATTCCCTGCCGAACAACAGCCTACCATCCTCAAGCTGATGGTATGGTGGATCGTCTACACAGGCAGGTGAACGCTGGGTTATCAGCTGCAAACAATACCCATTGGACTGAACCACTACTGTTAGTCCTCCAAGGGATACGAAACGCCTTGCAAACTGATGCTGGTTGTATTACCATCGAGCGAGTATGTGGAACAACACTGCAACTACCAGGTGAGTTTTTTTCTCCCTCTAGCCTCCCGCCTGCAGTAGATCACGCCTAATACGTCAGCAGGCTTAGAAACGAAACGCGTTCAGTTAAACCTGCTCCCCTTCGACCACAGTCCATAGACGTCTTTGTTTACCCACGTTTGAAAACTTCTTCGCATGTATTTGTCCGTTGTGACCCTGTGCGTCACCATCTAGAACCCCCACATGATGTAACCTTGAGTGTTTTTTGTTTTCTGTCACTCTATTCGAGTGCACATGTAATTAATTAACTGTTCAGTTTGTCCGTTCCCTCAATACTGTTCGGTACGTTTTTGTCTTTTCTTGAGTGACAATGGGTTTTATACTTTTCTTGGTGTAACTGTATGATTTATTTTATGTTTTAGAAACAGAAAAAGTTTAAGTCAAGTCACTCTGTTTTTAATTATAGTTCAACCAAGACTGTGTTGTCAGTATTGAATAAGGACCAAATCTGTAGGCAAAATTAATCCTACATTGTGCTCTCCTATTTGGTAACCTAAGATCTGCAGACAAAAAGGTTCGAAACTGTCCAGGAATTCCTCAGGAAACGCATGATAGGGTTTGACCAAAAAGTGGAATATGTCGACACGTGTATATATCTGAAATTAGAACCTCTGTGGTTAGGGAGACTGAAGTGCAACTTATTTCAGAGTCATTAGGAAAAACTAATATTGTAACTCATCCATAATGTGGGCAAATATCAAATCATATTAGCTGCGAAATCACGACTACCTTTTCAAGGTGGCTACCCACAGAAAATCCATTAGGGCAAACGTTTTCACCACTGAAAATTGCACTCCCTGGAAACAACTACCATCTGAAATTAGACGTAGCGAAAACACCAATGGGTTCAAACGGGGCCTAGAAAGACACATTAACATGTCCACAGTGGCTCGTCTGAAAGACCATAACTGTAGGTAGAACGGAAATTGAAAGCCAGTGCAGTCTCCAGTATAGTCACATACGTATAACTCGACTCTACTACCTACGCAGCGAGCGTTTGACCAATTTGCTGATCTATATGCTCCATAATCTTCACTAAAATGTTTTGGTATAAGTAACTCTGGAAATAAATATATTATCAAACACACTTTTTAATATTTTACGTATATATGCTGTCAATGTCCAGGTCTAATTACACTGGACTTCCGACTGTCCTTGGAATGCTTTCAGGAACTATGCGCAATAATAATAATTTATGTTTTCATATAAACATAAATGCACATGAATTGCGGAAAATCAGAACACGGATTGGTGACTCGAAAATCCTTTATTCATTCGCCAACATATAACCAACAATAATGCTATTACACAAAGGTATAGGAACAAATTTTATAGCAATAAATCACGGTAATACTTCCGATAGTTTTTATTCTTCCTCTGAACAGCGAGCAATGAGACGATGACTGCCGGATTGATGACCCGCGAAAAATATGGGGAAGTTGGGTTAGAGCAAACAACCATGGATTGATCGTTTAATCTTCAACTACACTGTCAGATGCCATAACGGAAAACTCCCAAGCTGTTTAAGAAACAGGCCGATTTGTGCCTAGCAGAGCGCGCAAAAACAGTCTGGGGCTCTAAAATTAGGCGAATGGCTTATAAGCTCACCGATTTTGAGGTCTGGTGGCCTGGAAAACTCTGTAAGTGGAGACGGGAAGCACGAAATTGAGTTAATACTTTGCTACAAAAATGCCCACAGCCTGTTGAACAAATGAACTTAGGTGGGTGTAAAGGAACTTATCCCTAAGTTCCTAATGTTACGAAGACGCTCCACACCGATAAATACTATGTACTTTCTTCGACTTTAACTCCAAAACACCAGTATTGTAAGAAGGAAGTTATATTGTTGGCAGTTAAAGTAGTGAACTCGTGTTTTTATTCGTTTTGATCGTCTTCGTTGAACTTGTACACGATGGAACCATTGGTGCCTTCAAGTTCCCCTCCAATGGTTACCAGTTCCAAAAACTAACGTTCAATGTTCACGTCCATTGACAGTGGGTGATATGTAAGACCATAATAACTCGGATTTAATTATCTTCACGGAGACATGGCCCAGGTTTGACGTCACTGATAGCAAAGTTAATCCGCCAAACTTCGAAGCTCGTAGGGCGAACTGAGCCTAAAAGGAGGTGGCGTAGTCACCTGCCTGAAGAAATGCCTAACCGTATGGACCACCTGAGCTCTCAAAACTCAGGGTGGGAAGTGCGGATGTCTGTGATGCAGGCTTAAATGCATAGGCCATGATAATGACCTCACTGCTGTACACCACAGCCCTGACTGCAACTCAGGCGACTTCCTAATAGAGAGGATAGGCTTCTGGACTTCAAAATATCAAAGTCTTGTAGTCGGCAACTTCAACGCCCCAGCAGTTACTGGACAAGCCTTGCAGCATCATTTTCAGACAATTCTTTCGACTATGAACTCCTGGAATCTAACAATTCACCAGCCCTAGTCCGTCATGTCGTGGAGCACACACAGTAGGATTCACAGCACTCCGCTTCAACCCTGGACTGCGTGCTCTCCTAAGGTGAGGATGTGGACCTCATGTATCTTCTTCTCTTATTAATAATAATGTATATTTTAATATAAACATATAAATTTACATGAAAGGAGTGATCACTTTCAAGTTCACAGCAGTAATATTACGGGTAGAAGCTCCAGCTTGACCAAACTTTTGGAAAGCCGATATAAATGCTAACGTCTCAGCGGCCATCTCACTGAACTGGTACATAAACTCATAATCCCAAGTAGAAGCCGCATACAGCTGGTATAAGCGAATTTCATTCAGTTAACTAAACCTTTCATCTTTGATCTGTCTCAGTGTCTGAAACATTGTCCCTCCTTGGATGAGCCGAGAGATTCGTTAACATAAGTGCCGGAACCTATTTATCACAAGTGAGACTCCTAAGACCACGAAGCTGTACCTGTTTACCAATCGTATGTGTAATTTATCATAGTGATTATGTCTGTAAACTGGCGTCCCTCACGTATAAAACTGAGAATATATTATTATTATACAACGTCGCTAGGAACAACGCTGTTGCTGAACTCCCCCAATCAAAAATGAAGTTCAGGATGAATCTGGCTCACAATTCAACAGCACAACTTAAGAAAATTTCGTTATGCATGAACTTCAGCACCAAGACACCCGCCATGGTTCAAGACCTGACTATTGACAAGGACACAATTTTCGAGGATCAAGAAAAGGCGGAATTAATCGCGGACTACATTCTGAAGTCTTCACTCGGGAGCTGTCACGCCCCATAGCTCTGACTGTATCAAAAGGAACACAGCATAGATTCAGTTGATGTCGGCCAAGAAATCGCATTCAACTGCCTAAAGAAACTGTATGTAGAGAAATCAATGAACCCTGATGATATTCATCCAAGGATTCTCAAGCTCACATAGTCAGTCACTGACTGAGATCTTTAAGCTATCTCTCCTAAATGGAATGTTATCGCGCGACTGGAAAGACGTCATAAAAATGGCCACCTACAAGGAAGGAATCAGACAATTTTCCCCAAACTAAAGATGTATAAGTCTCACCAGTCGCCAAGATACTGGAATGAATCATCAGGTTAAGCACAGAAATTTACTAGAAAACGACCAAGGGTTTCACTGGACTAGAGGAGACCAAGATAATATTATTACCAGTTCAGGCACTGGTCATTGACAGGAGTTCTAGCATAAGGGTGAGACATGATAGACCATGAGCTGACAGAAAAATGGCGAGAGTCACTGATGCATTCTAGCTCTATGGTCGTACACCGTGTTCCGGAGCTGGAAACTGTCACTGCCTGTGAAAAACGCATACAGGAGATGGTTGGCACCTCAGATGGCTCTTGGTGCTTCTGGAGCAGTCTCCATTTTCCGATTACCTCGCCCAACTCATCTCACACAGATTAGTTCTCCAAGGCCGATAAGTGTCACATTCAACTCCCAGGAGCAGTTGGCCATAGTAGTTCAAAGGTGGTATCAGACCGAGGGGAAAATTGGAGGACAACTCCGATGCTGCGAAAGCAGACCACGAAACATAAGGAGGCAGCAAACTTAGGCGTCAATACGTCCCCAAGCCTTGTGGTGAGAGCAGGCAACTAGCCAAATGGTAGACATTGATCTACGTCAAGGTCTAGTTCACTAATATTGGCCGTGAGAAAATATGAACAAGGCTGATTCAACAACCAGTCGCAGCAGACTTAACGTGGGCAGATAAGATTCTCAAATATATGGCTTAACTTTCCGAGAAACCAGAAACAACCAATCTGAAGACTGTATTTGTCTGCTTGAATAAGCTATAATAATGTGCATGAAATATATATAAATACGTGTTGATTTCCGTAATAAAACGATCTGTTGCCGGGCCTTGTCTTCTGTTGTTACAGCCTCAATGATACTTGAGCGATGCGCTACTGTGAATAAAAGTCACCCCATTTTCCTACCTAAATCTATGGAAAAAACTACAACAGGCCGATTTCATCGGAATCGGCCAACTAGTTCCAACATTAGGTCACCTACCAGCAGACAGCCTCACGTCAACTAGTCCATGACACATGGATGTCGTAAGACTCACTGGCAGCTGCCTATACAGCAATGTGAGAGGACTAAGAGGAAAAGTAGGCCAAGTCAGAAATCTCCAGTCCCACCTGCACCTTAAAATCATTCTCTCTGAAACCTGGCTGACCTCCACTATTGCCGACAACGAAATCGGTATAGGTGATATGGTTCTGGTCAGGAATGATGGGGATTGTGAGGAAGGAGGGAGTTGCTATATACGCGCAACGGACCCACCACTTATTGAATTCCCAGAATCCATATGGTGTCATTTCACCGTAGGCCACACCAAGCATTTACTGGGTGGCATCTACCAATCGCCCACCTGTGGGGCAGAGCACAACCAACCATCACAGGGATACGGGACTTAGGCTGTGACCCAATCACCATAGCCGGCGATTTCAATGCCCATCACTTAACTTTATCCTTGGGTATGCTAAAGGAAAATGCGATCGAAATCTACTGCAAACCATTCGAAATACAGGACTGGCTGAGAATGTTGGAGACGATACTGGGTGGGGCCCTAGTGGATTACATTCTAATTAGTGATCAACTACTCGTCGGAAAGATCCAGATCATGACTCCTCTAGGAAATAGTGACTATGCAGTCATAGGTTTCGATCTCGTTCTCCATGAGCACTTGCAGTGGGACGCTGAGCGACCATGTCTGTGCTACAGCAAGGCGGACTATGTTGAAAGTGGAGGCATGGGATGGGTTATCTGTGGATGAACACTGAGAAGTGGTAAAAGAGATTATCCACACAGAAATCTCGGATACCGTCCCTTTAGTCACAATACAACCCAAAAGGAAGTCATCATGGCTGAAGAGGGGTTCGCAACGTGTTCTGCAAGCAAAGCAGAAGGCATGGTTTATATGGTGAGTATTCAACAGTTAGACCGACCGCGACGCGTACCTGGAACTCAGGAACCGGTGTAACGTGAGAGTCAGGAGTGACGGGAGGTCATATCAGGCTAACCTTGCCAAAAAACTAGCAAACTTCAAAAACTTGTATCGGTTCATGTCGGAAAGAAAACCAACCAACCGGGGAGCATGGGCCTTAGTAGGCTCAAACGGCCAATATCTCGCTAGTCTATGAATGTGGGGAACATTCAGTTTAGCCTTCCCCAAACATTTGAACAGCAATGTGGGCATTACCGGTACGGACCGAAATGGAGGCACTACTATTTCACAGGAGGAAGACCTGGTGGCTACTCCCCAAATAATCCGGGGAGAAGTACTGTCAATGTAGTTGAAGATTGAACGATAAATTTATGGTTGTTTGCTCAAAACCAACTTCCCCAATTTTCGCGGAGGCATCAATACACCAGTCATCGTCTCATCGGTCGCTGTTCAGAAAGAAGTCAGGAGACAACTGTCAGAAGTAATATTGTGATTCATTTTTGTAATATTTGTTCACAGACCTTAGTTGTAACATTGTTTATATAAAGAATCCTCGAGTCGCCAATTGGTGTTTTGGTTTTGCGTCCGTTATTACTAAGCGTTTCTGAGAAACTTCAAGGAACAACGTGAGTCCGAGCGTAGCAAGAGCTGCGCATTAACGGTTTACGAGACGTGGCTGACAAGTACTAAGGGAGCTACAAATACTCACACCTGGGAAGTCCCCAGGTTGTGACAACATCGGGCCATCTCTTCTGAAAGAATGAGCCGAAGCTTTCTGTAGACCCTTATGCGACTCGGTCCAGCAATCGATGGATTCGGGGAAACTGGAAAACAGCCAACCTTTCCCTAATCTTCAATGGTGGGGGTAGATAAAATGCCACTTGTTAAGGGCCAGTAGCTCACTCCCACTGGTATCAAAAGTACTGGAATGTATTATTGACGTTCACATCAGACATTACCTCTATAGGTCTAATATACTCCATGAAATCCTACACGGTTTCAGCAAAGGCAGATCCTGAGTAACAGACCTACTATCAACTTGGGACGACTGGACATCATGCTGGCACATGAATGTTCCAGTCCATGTGGTATTCCTAAACTTTGAAAAGGCATTGGACACAGTTCACCATGACCTTTCCCTGCACAAAATAAGCCAGGCAGGTATAGTTAAGCCACTTGTGTCATGGTTAAAGGACTACCTAGCTGAAAGGCAATTTCGAACTAAGATCAATCGAGTCCGATCATCTTGGCACAGCTCGTCATCAGGAATATCGCAGGGTTCTATCCTAGGACCGCCGATGTTTTCAGTTTTTCTCAGTGATCTGACATGCCGTCTAAGCTGCCTGAATCTTCTATACGCTGATGACGTAAAGATATGGAGGGCGATAAAGTGCCGAAGGACTCAGATAGGCTGCGGGCAAATCTGATGCTACTGGAAGGCCGGGCGGCGGCCAGCATAACTTTGCCGAATCTGTCACGCGCTAAATCCATGTTTTAATGGACATCAGTGTTCCTTTCAATAAACGGTTGCACAGCTGTCATTTCCTCTGATGATAGCCGACTTCTAATAGATAGGGAGAAATGAAACTTGGTGTGCATAGATGGTCGATTCTGATTGGCTGTCGGCTAGTTAGCCTCCTACTGGTCTAAAGTATGTGTCAAAGCAGCAAATTTTTTGGTCCCACACGGATAGTTACAGATAGTCTAAATGAAGAGTTACCTTACCATAATATTATGATGGCGTGTTAGTTTTTTTGGTGTGAGTGTAGTGTAGATGAGTCACATGCTACTTGGATGCATTAGTGGTGTTTAATGTACAGTAAAATGTATGAGAATTTCTAGTAAGTGAACATTAATTAACAATAGTTTCGATACATTTATATTGAGTCCCGGATAGGCCATATGCATTTTTGCTTACTAGGAGAATATAATTCTACTACAACTTCTAAACATTTAATGTCTTTAATTAGGATATATATAAGTATTAACCGATCCTCTTTTTTAAGATTTCAGTTCAGTGACATGTGTGATTTGTGCCTACTAGGTCAGTATAAATCAAATACAATATGCTGGGTCACAACAGTCTTACATAAGCACTGAAATATATACCACAGTTCATTCATTTGAAATCATTGTGTTGTGTTCGTTAGGAATTGTTAAAACCATTAAATGATGTTACGAAATACTCCTACTGCCTCTACCTCACGAAGTGTGTCAGCTGTGTTGTCTGATGTAACGGCTATATTCGGAAGAACAATTCTTTACTATTTATTTTACACGTGGGTACAATTTAAGCAGGCTTTTGATATATTTATGAATGTACTAACTAAATTGTTCACTATTTCTTTGAAAGGAATCCAACACATTCTGTGGCGTTGCTGCAGGTAAAGTGCCCCATCCGGCCCTGTGAAATACGATGTTACAGGACTGGACTACATCGACGCCTAGTTTAAAAATAGGAAGTGAAGTGGTAGAGCACGTTGACCGCTTCACTTATTTGGGAAGTACCATCAGCCAGTGCCAACGGGTTAATCTCTGACGAAATCTCAGCACGAATACAAGGGGCTCGTTTCGCATTTGTTAGTTTACGCCGACTCTGGCGTAGACGAGATGTTCGACTATCGACCAAAGGGCGGGTGTACTGCTCATCAGTCCGCTCCGTCCTCCTTTATGGCTGCTAGTGAGACCTGGTCACTGAGAGTGGAAGACATGAAAAGACTAGCTGTCTTTGATCATAGGTGCCTGCGTTCTATTTCCCGTGTAAAGTGGCATAATAAGGTGACCAACATGGAGGTTAGGCGTAGAGTTCTAGGTAAACAGGGGAAATCAATCGACGAAGTCGTGAAGCTACAAAGACTGAGATGGTAAGAACATGTGTTACGTATGCCAAGCCATCGCCTCCCTCGACGAGCAATGTTAGCGGATATAGGGTCAGGCAGGAAAAAAGCTAGCGGAGGTCAAACAAAAACTTGGCACCAGTCAATGAAATCCACAACAGTTGGTCTAAGCCACGTAGAAAGGTGTAGACTTCCAGGTTGGGGTCCTCGGGACTGTAAAAATCTATGGCTGGAAACAATTGGTGACATGGCTCAAAATCGTTCTCAGTGGCGCAGATGCATCCACTCCTTGTGACTTATGATCTCCAATGAAACTGTTTTGTTCTTCGTTATTACTCCTCCTTTGTCTCACACCTCTGCTCACTGTTTCTATTATGCTTTTCTTGTACTTTCTTCTCTTGCTTCGCGTGCTACACGGAATGTGGCGACTTGAACTTCCGCACATTTGTGCAAAGTTCTATGTCGAAAACAGACAGACAGACGGTGAAATACGAGTATGTTGGGTATGAACGCACTTCTGAAGGTAAATGTGCTCCCCGAGGTGCTGCCTTGAGGAACGAAAAATTAGTTAGCCGTGCATGTAGATTTTAAAGTTTTAAGGTCCAAAAATGTTCCATGTCAGTCCACATTTACAGTACGGCGTAAACCTGAAGAATACACGATGGCCACCTACCAAACTGTGCATAACCATCCATGCACACCAAGTTTCATCTCTCCAGATCTAGATATCGGCTATTATCAGCGGAAATGACAACATTGAGACCCAGCGATGTGGCGGAATGATTGAGAGAATATGTAATGGAAATAATTGGATCCATTTTGTTTTTATGGGAGTTCAGGCATCCCACTAACATGGGCAAGCAGCCTAATAAATAAATTCTTAGTGTCCTAGAATCATAAGGTGTCTAAATCTGTTCATCGAAGACTCCCTTACTGTAGTAGGTAAAAGAGGTTAATACCCGTGAAACACATTCAACATAGTATTCTGTCTTCTAATTCCCAACTGTTCGATGGCTGCCCCATGGTAATTTTGATACGAAGATAGTTTAATAAAGGCGTACTGAGAACTCTTCCCCTGGACAATGGTACGAAGAAATGTGCAGGTTTCTCTCATAATAGGTACGTTGCTAAGCGTAAGATTTGAAGAAGGCAGGGACAATGATAGGTAAATACTGAAAACACAAAAAGACCCCAGCAATCTTCCGAACCCGTTGTAAGAATGGATGCCTGGTTTTTGAAGCGGCGAAGTGAGCACTTTTGTAAGCGGATCACTTAGGTGTCAATAGATACAACACAGAGGAATCACTTCTCACTTCAATTCAGACTCCATTAACTTAGTTGTCATTACTGGATCATCCCTGAAAAGCTAGGGGTGATTGTCGTCCATATGCAGTTTGTTGCTTCAGAATTTCTCGGAAAGCGTTCGTCTGCAAGTAGGTGTTTGCTAGACGTTCAGGCCTTGCCTGGCAGCACCCCTCATACATAAATGAGTTACCTTAAATAATGGTCACAACTAAGAATACAGAAAGAATAGATTTCTCAAATAATGAATGACTTAACAGACTAAATCCTTCATTCTTATGACGGCACATGCACGGAACAAGTCATAACATTGAAAATTCAAGAAATTATTTTGGTCGCAGTCCATATTCATCCTTCTTTCCTGATGTGGGCGGAACATCCCAAAAAATTTAACGGCATAGCTTTAAAAAGGCGAATTCGAACCAAGTCGCTGTAGCTTATTAGGTGTATTACTGACTGACTTATTCTTGTAACAGAATCTCAGTGGGAGTGATATCTGCTCTCTCATTTGCGTTCGGTGAGAAAAGAAAAGACAAAAAGGTTACTTTAGGGAGAAGGCCAAAAGCGTTTGATCCTTGGTCGTAAATTGGATTCGGAATCCAGTATTTTTCTGACAAAAGACCTACAAGCACAACTCTACCAAAATGTTGTAGGCTTGTAAGAGTTTCATAGATTTAATAACAAATTTCGCGAGGTGTTTAGTGTCTACATATTTTTGTATTTGTTTTAGTGATTGACTCGGCTCTAAAAAAGTACTTCAAGGTAAGTCAGCCGTTTAAAAGTCAAGCGTGGCCTTGAGCGTAGGTAAGATTGGTTCAATTAGGCTTCGGAGCGTTGTTGTTCCAGGTCTTGAGTATAGAAATCCGTATTTACTCTGTCGAATATTTAACATATTTTCAATTTAACATTTCGCCTAATCTTCTTTGATTAGACATCGACACTAAGTAGAATTTAGTTTTGCATCTTGAGAATTCACTTAAGTGATTACTGAGATGTTGATAGTTCCGCATCCCCATTTATGTACTGAAGCAATTCTCGCATACATTAACTCAGTAATAATGCTTTAAAATTATTTAAATCGTTACTCATAGTTTTAATCAAGATTTGATATCTTTTGATCGTTGTAGAGGTTTCTATCCAATCAATCATTTCGTGCTAGCGATGGATGCTTTCCTTAAAGCATTTAAACAAAAACCCCAGGAAAGTAAACGACGTGTAAAAAGTCGAAAAAACATTCCATGGGTTGAAAAATAGTTAGTTTCCTTGTGATATTATTATTGTTTTCAGCCGACCAAAAACAATAAATGAAGTTGCGTACCAAACAGAAGTTGTTAGTGTGCTGCAAAAATGTGTTGAGGGATCTGATGTAAGTTTTGTCAATTAAATTTCATCCTTCCTAGTTGCCAAATCTGCTATTTTATGGGCCTCCAGGAACAGGAAAAACATCTCTCATATTGGCTTTGGCTCGCCAGCTATTCGGGTAAGAATGTTTTGAACCGAAATTCCAAAACAATTCAGTGTAGAACTCTGAATATTATCATTTGGTTGCAATTTTCTTACTCATTGTTTATGGAGTCTTGTGTAATCAGAGGATAGTGTCGATACCAAAATTGTTATTGCGACTGCTACAAAATAGGCTTTGGATACACACAAATGTTTGTCTACAACCTTGTTTTATTTTGGATTGAACATGGAGATCTGAAAATATGTGATTAGTGTTCGTTTACTTTTGTTCTTTAATCTGCGTTTTCTGAATCAATCGCCTGATTCAGTTTACGTGTAGTTATAAATTGTTATCCACTATCCACAGATATAGCAGGATACAGGATATTCACCTAACAAACAATATTCTCTACACTAGGCTTTTCTAATAGATAAAGTAATTTAGCAACATGCAGCTCATTTCAACACTAGGTTAACGGAAATTTTGAATGAAAATGCATTGAGTAATGTTGCTTATGGAATTGAAACAATAAATATATGGGGATCAGACACCGGAGAATCGAGGTTAAAATTACTGAGAATCTGAATAAGATGAAAAACGAATGTAGCTGTATCATTGTGAAATCACTAGGAATACATAACAGGAAATAAGTGCAGTGAAGGTGTCATTATAAGTATTCTCCACGACCTCCATTTATGTCGTATAGTGTAACCCAGAGCTGCTAGGTTTTGTGCTACTGTAGAAATAGCCCACGTGCGCTTGTCACTTGACTTTAATCGAATTCACCGTACTTGGCAATACATATTCTAGCCTCAAATCTCTTATTTAAACCGAAATCCATAGACTTTTAATGGCAAAACCAATAACGCTATAGAGGTAAAACTGAGTGTAGGAAATAATCCTACAGCGGCTCTTCTTGTAACTCCTCTTGGTGAGCCAAACATTTTGCTCACTTCACTAATAGCGATGTCAGTGTCTAGTTTGGCTGATGTTGGTTTTGTGTTAAGTTCTAAACCCAGTAACTGACAGCCTATGTCTTCAAATCATCGCTACCTATACAGCGATGAATATCAGCTTAAATACAATTACGAATGAGTCCTACTGTCATTTGGGCTTATAGGGTCATCTTAAGATACTTGGTTTGGTAGTGTAGGTATGTGTGACGAATTAGATCTCACCAGCCTACTTATATTTTATTGTTCTTTACCCGTGCTACTTGTTGAAAGATGAAATGAAAGATCCATATCGTAGCACCATGATGTGAAAGATGTTTGTATAGGACATCTGGATTCAACATAGAACTTGGCACCGATGTGCAGCAGTTCGAGTTGGGACATCAAGAATTTCTAAGTGGAATTTTAGAAATGAGCAGCTTGCGGCCTCATTAGATATGCTTTTGATTCGAAGTATATGGCCACCTTGCTACGGTTTTCTCTCTTTACTATCAGAAGTCACGCAAAGCATCGGATCTTGCTTTATTTGTACTGAATGAAAGTGCATATCTAATCAATCTGTTCATCCCTTTTCATTATCGTCATATTGTTTGACTGCTTCCTTCGCTTTGAAATTAGTGTATTAATAATCCCTTCATTTGAATGATTGTCTTCTTCTAAATACCATCCAGATTATTATAGTTAAATTAACAGCTTTTGTCACATAATGGAGATAAGCGAAAACTGATTTTATTGGGTTTTATATTGAAGATGATGGATGATTCAACTTATCCGTTGACGTCTTATTTTTGAAAAGCTACTGTATTTATTGTATGCATTATCACTGTGTATACATGAATGTGTGCTTGTAAGATGAACTAACGTTCGTTTGTATTTTTCGCTCATAATATCCATTTTAGCTCGCTTTACTCAGATCGTGTTTTAGAACTGAATGCTAGTGATGAACGAGGCATCAGTGTTATTCGAGAGAAGGTGAAAGCGTTTGCTCACATTGCTGTCAGTGGCTCTGGTTCAGGTCGACATAATGTTCCACCATACAAATTAATTATTTTGGATGAAGCTGATTCTATGACAGCACCTGCTCAGGTACAGTTTTTGTGCTACTGTTCAATGAATATATACCTTTTTAAATTTATTTCGAGTTATTCGTTTACTTATAGTATTAACAACCCAACGGAACTATAGTTCACCAATAAGATAGTCAACTTTGGAATTCATTTATATCTCATCTTATGCTGAGTGTTTATTTATCTTCTTTTTTGTTTACTTTATCGCGTTAATTTTTAGTTCATTTAGCGAAATCAGTTTTTGGTAACTTAAAATTTCCATTTAGGAAAAAAGCAAAAAATTCATGAAAGGAAAATATATTTCTTCAATAACAGCTCTAGACTAATATATATCCTTTTTAAATTATTACGCCAGTAAGAACCGTCAGTCTTGAAGTACCCCCGACGGGTGCAATAAAACTCCCAAATCCACATGGGAAAGTTAAAAATTAGGCAATTTAGTTTTACTTTACGAACTGAAAACTATTTGGATTCAGAGTAAACAGTACGACCTGGCTACGTTGGAAATCCTTCTGGGGGCTCTTCTCAAATACTGTGGCACAGTTTTACCATTTAACACCTCCCATAAATTGCAGTCTTTGGATTACTGACTTTCTTCGGAATTGTAAGCAACCTGGATTTGATGCTTGTTATTAACTTAACCTCTCTTTCCAAGAACCTCATTATTTATATATTTATGTTTTTATACTTTTGATTACAGCTTGGTTCCACACCGTGTTTTTGGTACAATTATGGAATTTTCAGCAGGTGAAATTGGTAGCCCAAATTTTGCAGGCCGACCATAGATATCAGGTGTGCGTCGGCAGGGGATCGAACCTCGGTCCATGTGCATGGTCGGCGAGAGTCCTAACCACTGTGCCACCGACGCACAGCGAATTCAATTGACATCTTTCTATCTCGGTTTTTTACGTAATTATCAACAAATTATTATCATCGTCATCACAAATTATTGATTGTGTAATAAACTCTGGTTAACTTTTACAAATTAAATGATCTTGATTTCCGTAATTATTTTCTCCCTTTATGTACCTCAAAATTGACGGTTCTTATTGGCTCACACACCAACATATGATTTCCACAATTTCAGTGTATTAATTTTAAAAGGATATATATTGACTGACTAGTATCAACATAGAAATTTGGACACAAGTAGAGCAGTTGGAGTTTCCACACTCCATGTAGCACACAAAGCAACAGAAGACAGTAAAGATGCATAAACAGAAAAAGAATAGTAATATAGAAGAACAACAGAGTTTTATTAGATATTATAAATCACAAAGAGTGAATGCATCCTCAATGAGAACGATTTTGAGCCATTTCACCAATCGCCTGGAGCCTTCATTGGTTCTTATCATCTCGAGGACCCCAACCCGCCAACCAGGGAGCCTATACCTCGCTGCGTAGCTGGTTGGCTGGTTCAAACTAACTGTTGTGGACTTTATTGACTGATGAAGCCATGTTTTGGTTTGACCACCATTAGCTCTTTTCAAACCTGATCCATCCTTTTTCAGCCAACATTGCCCATCAGTAGAAGGAGGTGATGGATGGCTAGGCATGCGTAGCACATGTCTCAACCATCTCAATCGACGTAGCTTCACAACCTTGTCGATTGACTTTCCTTCCCTCCTTATCTGACACTCGACGGCGCCTAACCTCAATATTACTCAGTATATTATACCACCTAACGCGGGAGATAGAACGCAGACACCTGTGGTCAAAGACAGCTGGCCGGCCTTCTCATGTCCCCTGCTTTCAATGGCAATGTCTCATAACCATAAAGTTGGACGGAGCGAACTGCTGAACAGTTCGCACGTCGTTTGATTGATAGCCAGGCGAATATCACGTGTACGCCAGAGGCAACGCAGGTTGATAAATGCCACACGAGCTTTCTGTATCCACAGTGAGATTTCGTTAGCGACCAACCCACTGACGTTGGCTGATGCAGCCCCCAAATAAGTGGAGTGGTCAATATGCTCAGCCAACATTTTGATTCTGCTTATTTTTAACTCAGGAGTGGGTCGATGTAGTCCAGTCCATCACCATCATCTTACATTTGACAGGAGTGAATCGCATGCCAAACATTCGGAGATTTCTGTTCAAGGTGTTCAGAGGACTGTGCATTTTATTAACGTATTTATCACCTAGGAGGAGAATATCATCATCATCATATATATATATTCCTTTGATGAGCTTATTGTTTGTTTTTCTAAATGTATAAATCTGTTTTATGGTTTAGTAGAAGTGCAATAAGTTTATCGGGGAAAAATAAGTTAGTTTTCAAGTACTTCCTCACATCTGAATCATTTTTATCATTATGTGGCAACTTGGACTGTTGTGCTTCTGTGCAGGGTACACTGCGCAACAGTTTACTCTACCCATCTTTGTGGTTGAGATATGATTGGTGAAACTGAAGGGTATGGAAAGGCTAACTCCATTGACCCTGGGTGTCTTGATCAGTTTTATAGTAGTCATTTTAAGGTAATGTTCTTAGAAAGTATCTTACCGAATAAAGGTGGTACTAAGATTTAAGCGTCTAGTCATATTGTTAGTTGGATCTCACTCCTATATGCGTGAGTGAGGATAATCGACTTGCAGTCTCTTGGAATTCTCGTTATAAGAAAAAGGCACAAACAGCGAAGAAAATTTTCTTTTCGACGATTCATTTTCATGGGCTGTACAATCGTAATTATAATTAACACGGAAATTTTTGACCAATCAGATACTGGTAAACTTTGTCCTTGAAAATTCTAATATTTAAAAAGAGGAGCAAAATTATAGTAAGAAATTTACTCTGGCCAT
This sequence comes from Trichobilharzia regenti, assembly GCA_944472135.2. Taxonomy (NCBI): domain Eukaryota; kingdom Metazoa; phylum Platyhelminthes; class Trematoda; order Strigeidida; family Schistosomatidae; genus Trichobilharzia; species Trichobilharzia regenti. The sequence continues at coordinate 129,410,542 of OX235270.1, forward strand.
GGTAGGGCCAGAGAATGTATGTATCGTTTTTGTATGCACAGGTCCGGTTTTAGGTCTCGAATAGCTAATGCCTCAGCTATGTACAGATGTCGTATCCGGAGTCCTTTTGTACGATATTGAGGGACTCTGTGTACCACTTGAAGCATTCATGTAGGGGTGCTCGATGTCCGGAGATGAAAATGTGTTCGAGGAGTGAGCTGTTGCTATTATTCTTTTCTCCTCTGGCTAACCAAACTGGGCAGTGTTCCGGGATACGTTTGTGGACTTGACGTTGCATACGGCCGATATACTTTGCTCCACACGAGCAAGTAAATTGATAAATACAAATATGGGAATATTTCGTTCATTGAAGAAATTCTCGTTACACAAAGGGACTCATACAAACCGCTTGGACTTGAGAATATTGTTCAGGACTTTTCATTTTGTGTAGTATTCACCTGTCCATCGTTATTTGTGTTATAACTGACACTGAACTGAATGATAACCGTAGTCATTTTGTTCTGTCTGCGTCTGCCTTATATGCCTATCTGCCTGTGGTACCTTCCGATTCATCAAACCAGGCAAATATCAAAAGACAAAGCCTGGTCTGTGACTGTATATTGTAATCACAACAACAACAACCATTAGAAAGACAGCACATGGAATATATACACTTTCTTTACAACAACAAAGTCGGCCTCACAGCCGTGAGAGATGATTGATCGCACAATTAATCACAGCATGCGTGAGAGATGATGATATACTATCAATTTGTTCATGGATTTCATCATGTCGAAGTAATATTCTTGCCTTTCTTTCTTTCTTTTGTTCCGTGTTCCTGTCAATATTTAGGCTGCTTTACGGCGTACAATGGAGACTGAAATGCGAACAACACGTTTCTGCCTAACGTGTAATTATGTTACGCGTATTATCGAACCAATTACAAGTCGTTGTGCAAAATTTAGATTTCGTCCATTGGATAATGAAATTGCACGGGATCGCCTACGGCATATTTCAGATGCAGAGGGTTTATCAATTAATGATGAAGTAAGGTTTATTTTTTATTTTCTAAGATTAGTGAAGAATTTGTTTCGATGTCGATATGCTACTTTCATTGTAAAAAGTAGTGTCATGTGATCGTAGAAAAAATCTCTAACGAATTTATTTCAAGTGACTAATTTTCTAGTGACCGGGTCAGAATATCATCACCACCATGCCGAAATGGTCAATGGTTTTCCAAGGTTGTGGTTTAAATTTAAACTGTTGAATGACCAAGTAAAGCAGATCAGAACTTGGCAATAAATCTTACTATCACGTTTTAAAACAAATAGTCAAAGGTTTAAAAATTACGGCCTTGCGATTCTAGTGTTTCCTTACTTAAGGGTTGTGTTTTACTCTTCGGATGTAGAAGTCATCCGGTAATATCTTCCATTGACAGGCGTGTTTGTTTAGGATATTCAATTGCCTCCTTTTTGTTAAGCAGTATTGTAACTGCAGAAGACAAGAGACTTGGTAATGGAATGTTTGCTTGGAATTTGATACCTCCTCTACATAGGGAAATAATGTATATTATATATTGAAGTCGTCATTTGCGCAGATCTGCTATGTTGTACCACCTCAGCTCTTCGTATTGTGCTAGCTTGTCTTCCTTTTCATGTCTCCTTTGATTTGCTGTCACACTGGTTCATCATTTTTTCTCTCTTTAGGCATAAAACTCTCATCTGTCTGCCCTCATTTCTAGGCGCAAACAAGATATCTGACTGCATATTTACTGGGCCGGTAATACTTCTGTGACTAGAAAAGAGTTAATAATAGCGATAGATGATTTGCTTTAGAATTACTGCATGAAAAAAGTTTTAGTTTACGCATACAGTCTTCGGTAATTAAGATTGTAAGATTCATTGGTATGACGTGATGGCAACTGAATGAGGAATCGTCTAAAATAGAAATTAAAAGACAATAGAAAGTTTGAGCAAAGAATATTCTTTTCGGTAAACTCCTCTTCTGCTCTACAATTATATATGTGTATAAAATTTTCTAGAATAACCGTCATTCACAGTATTGATGTGTTTTTTTTAAAATAATACCGATTTCTTAAGATTTCTTCCTCCATCTCAACTTTGACTGCGTCGATCGAGAGGTGATTTGGCAACTACTTCGCTACCACTGGGTGCTGCCAACAATTATACACCTCATCCAACAGTTGTGTGGTAGTTCGTTGGTCGTCAGTGAGAGGGTGACACGGAGGAGATCATGTGAAGAGGAGATGAAAGCATGTGGGCAGACATGGAGCTAGGTGAAAACGTTGGCAGAGAACCGAACGCAATGGAGACGTGGGGCTGAAGCCATATGTACCTCTAGGAACTAAAGGCGATAATAATAATATCAGGGGAATCCACATTGATAACCTTAACTTATGTCTCCAAAAGAAGTTGGTTCAAACGCTTTCCGTACCTAGGCCATCAAGACTTTAACTATCCTTATTACATTATTGTAAAAAAGCATTAATATTTTTAATGATGATTATTCCAGAAAATTATATATATATATATATATGTAGTTGTGAAGTTGGAAGACGAATTTGTCGCAAAGAATATTTTTTGCTCGAACTTTCTTTTTTCTCCGGAATGTCTGAATGGGAATTTTCACTGATGCTCGCTAGTGACTTGCTACAGGATGGAGTTTCCTGGAGTTCTAGTGAGAAGTCGTGACCAGTGAGGTCCATCCAGATTTCACGTGTGAGGATGGATGTCCTAACGACGACAATGGTTGGGGTCGCGCTAAATCACGAATCGGTAGATGTTAGAATTCCTGGGTTGGCCATTGAATCGGGTCCCAGTGGCTGAATGGTATACGAGCTAGCTTGCCTTGTAACCAGAAGGTGCTGGGTTCGAATCCCGGTGGGTGCGTACTTCCGATGATTCCGAAACTAGGATCAAACAGCTGTCCAGTACTCTCTGGTTTTCAATGCTTCTCTAACTGATATCAATCCGTGATCAATTCGGAAAAACATAACTAAACCTTACAAACCAAACTATAGAAAAAAAAAATATATATATATAATGTTGCGAGGGAACAGTCTTTTAGACTAAGAATATGAGAATGATATTTTTATTTATTATTTATTTTTATTTTATTTATTTTTGATTGTATCTTGATCCCACACTGCATTTTCGGTACAAGTATGGAATTTTCAGCATGGATATCGGTAGCCCAAATTTTGCAGGCCGACCATTGATATCGGGTGTGCGTCGGCAGGGGATCGAACCTCTTCTAAGCCTTGTAAAACAACTTAAACTATTAAACCAGTCGTTATATATGATCAACTTTTTCCTTTCTTATGGCGTAACTATTTAGACATTGGATCACTTACTGTCACTTTGTCATGGTGATCTACGTCAAGGTATTACAATGCTACAATCAGTTCACCAGTTAATAATGTCATCAAAGGGTTCCGGCGACGATACTTCGTCTTCTTCGCATTTATCAATTACATCAAAAGAGTTAGATGAAGCTGCAGCTGTGGTGCCTAGTGAACTGATTAAACAATTAATGAAAACATCAGAAAATGGTAATTTCGATGAATTACAAATAATCATAAAAGTGAGTTTGACTTTATTAACTTGACTTAGTTGATTTTCATTGTTGACACCTTTTTTGCAGTCAACCATGTATAGGGTCTGTGAATTATGATGAACAGATTACCAGCTTAAATTCAACTTCATCAGTCACAGATTACACAGTTTCGAGGTGAGAAATCACTACAATCCCATCTGGCGTAGACGTGATATTTGGCTGTCTACCAAAGGGCGTGTGTACTGATCAGCATCCTCTCCGTCCTTCTTTATGGCTGTGAGACCTGGCCATTGAGAGTAGGAGACATCAAGAAGCTGGCTAGCTATCTTTGACCATAGGTGCCTGCGTTCTATCTCCCGTATGATATATGGTATAGTAGCGTAAGCAATACTGAGGTTAGGCGTCGACTGCAAGGTAAAGAGTGAAAATCAATAGACGATGCCGTGAGGTTACATCGACTGAAATGGTTAGCACATGCGTTACGCATGCACTCCTAGCCATCCATCGGCTTCCTCGAGGGCAATGTTTATTTTTTTATTTTATTTTTGATTTACAGCTTGATTCCACACCGTATTTTTGGTACAAGTATGGAATTTTCAGCATGGATATCGGTAGCCCAAATTTGCAGGCCGACCATAGATATCAGGTGTGCGCCGGCGTGGGCTCGAGCCCCGGACCATATGCATGGTCGGCGAGAGTCCTAACCACTGTGCCACCGACGATGTTAGCTGACATCGGATGGATCGGGTTGGAAAAGAGCTAGTGGTGGTCAAACCAAAACATGACAACATTTACTTTAAGCCACCCACGCAGGAAGGTGTAGACTTTCCGGTTGGGGGGTCCTCGGGACGGTAAAAACCAATGGTTGAAAACGATCGGTGCTATGGCTCGAAATCGTTCTCAAGGCATAACGCAGATGCATCCACTCCATGTGACTTATAACTTGCAATGAAACAATACTATTCTTCGTTATTACTATTCCTTTTCTCTCACATCCCTGGCTACTGTCTCTATTATGCATTTGTTCTACGTTCTTCTTTTGCTTTCTGTGCTACATGGAGTGTGGCGACTCGAACTGTCGCACATCAGTGCAAAGTTCTATGCTGAAACCAGTCGGTCAGGTCTGCTTGATACTATAACTGAAAACCAACAAAACAATCGAAATAGCATCGTGGTGTAGACTAGTAGTCGATTGGTTTGCGCACTTGTAGTTAGAGTATTTTGAACTGATTCCGCTTTCTGAGATGAGTCTAACCGTACACACTGTTGATGGGATTGGCCTAAACGAGCTACACGTCGACCTAACTAGCAAGCACTACTATCTAATATTATCATATCAGTCAATTGCATATATCACCACGCTAGACTATCAGCTTGAATGCAATCAACCTACTGAAGTTCAGGAAGGTAGAAGGACCAGATGAAATTCCTTCATAAGCACTGAAAACACATCCAGAAATATCAGCTGATATGCCCACGCGACTACTGCAAACAATATAGAAGGAAGAAAGATAAGGTACCTACTCACTGGAAGAACGACTACCTTGTCAAACTACCAAAGAAGAAGGACGACTTAGGTCTCTCCAAGAACTGACGCGGAATCGTCATCCTGTTCACGAATAGCAAAATATTAATTTGTGTCATCCTGGGAAAACAAACACATACTCTGGATACAGAACTCCGTCCACAGAACAAACTGGATTCACGTAAGGCAAATCACGTCCGTATCAAACAGCAACTCTACAAGTCATCACCAAACAGAGCATAGAGTTACAGTCAAGTCTTTAACTCAACTTCACTGACTTTGAATGAGACTTCGACAGCGTTTACTGTGAAGTAATCTGGAAACTACCTCAATACTGCTAAGTTATTATTATTATTGTTCCCTTGGGTTCCTAGTGGAACATAGGGCTTCAACTGCACGTCTCCACTTGCCTCTATCTTCTGCTGTACTTGTCACATGCATCCATGTTAGTCCGTACTGTTTCAACTACTCTTCACACAATCTCCTCCATGTCACCCTTGCACTGACGTTCCACTCGCCACTTGCCCTTCGGGTTCCACTCGAGGGCCTGACGCGCGATGTCACCAACCGGCCTCCTCAATGAGTGTCCAATCCATCTCCACTTTCTCCTGCATATTTGTTGGGCGATTGGTTCTTGTTTTGTTTGTTCCCATAGTTTCTGTTTTTGGTGTTTCTTTCCGGCCCGGCCATCTGATCTTGAGTATAGAGTGAAGACATTTGTTGATAAAGGTCTGCAACAGGCTGCTGGATGTTTCTGCTGTTGTTGTTGTTGGCTGGTTATTTTCATAACCTGCCTCTTGTTCACCTATGTTCACCTGGAGTGTTGTCTTCACTGTCTGCTTCTTCAACCAGTTTGTCGGTTTTCTCTTGTAAGTCTTCGATTTTGTGTTACATCAAACATAAATCATCCACGCGGGAAATCCAGGCCTTCAAGGTTCTTCACGTTGGTCCAGGATATTCCTGTCTTGTCGCTTCCCACTGTCTGATGCATAATCCAGTCAGATCACAACTAGGAATATCATCGTCGGTGATAATAAGCACCCTTGCCCGACTCCTGTGTTTACTTGAAACGCCCCGCTGAGTTTTCCTTTGTGGATCACTTGACATGTCCCGTTGTCGTACAGCTGTTGAATAAGGTTGATGAATATTTGGGGTACGCCGTAGTACTCGAATCGCAATTAAATTGTCAAGTTTAATTCTCTCACGTTTTAACATTTTCACATCTGAATTTCGCGTTGACTTTATTACACCGAAATGCGCGGTCTCTGTTTACATATTGTCTTGGGATAGGAACGCTTCGATAATGCTCTAGCATTAATGGTGACCAGTAGTAGATTCTAGGACTCGCGTTCCCTTCCTATTTGCGACATGCCAGCTGCATGGACTTGTATTTTCAATGAGTGATGGTGTCCTCATTGAGGCTGGAACCCAGACAGTAGGAAATTTGTGTCGTGTATTCTATTGCTAGCCACCACCAACCAAATGACGTCCCTTTGTAATTTTTCTACACCTTCGCTATTATATATATATATATGCATTTTATAATTTGCAGCGTTTTGATTTACTTAATGGTTATGCCAGCACAAACGGATTCATAGTCCTGTCATTGAATTGTCTCTTTCGAAACTCTGTTCCTAAAATAAGTTTCCATGTAACATTTTTTTCACATATTTATTTTCAGAATCTATTACTGGAAGGTTATTCAGCTCATCAAACTATTTATCAGTTACACGATTATATAATCAATTTAGAAGAACTATCCTGCAATCAGAAAGCATCCATTCTGGAATCTTTGGCTGTAAGTTGTTAATATTATAAAAGCATGTAGTGGTTTTGTAGTTAAATTCTAGCAATTAAAGTGGCTAGATTGCATGTTGTACGTTTCTGTCACTATTTACCTCACAGTATGCTGTCAGCAGTAATAAGAAATACGAGGTTGGACTGGAAAAGTAAGCAACGTCAGATAAGATGTGACACAAGTCCATAAACTAGTTTGTTGTTGGTTTGAAATCTTTAGTGAATTATTATCATTATATTATTATTTCCTTTAGTTCCCAGAGGAACATATGGCTTCAGCCCCACGTCTCCATTGCGTTCGGTTCTCTGCCAACGTTTTCACCTAGCTCCATGTCTGCCCACATGCTTTCATCTCCTCTTCACATGATCTCCTCCGTGTCACCCTCTCACTGACGACCAACGGACTTACCGCTTCCTATTCGGGTTCCACTCGAGCGATAGTCTGTTGTGTGGTATCACTTGATGGTTTCCTCAGAATATGTCCAATCCATCTCTATTTCTTCCTGCATATTTGTTGGCCGGTCATCTGATCTTGAGTAGTATTGAGTGAAGACAGCTGTTGATGAAGGTGTGCAGTTTGTTCGAAGTGCCCTTCGTGACACGGCGCAAAGTCTCTGATCCTTATTTTGAGTAGCACTGACTTCACATTGGAGTTTAAAATCCGGATCTTATTTTTCATGCTGAGTGCTGTTAACCTCTGTCTTTTTATGTGCTGTTGCTAATTGGACTGATGCACTTTTGTTGAGTTCTAACGTTGGTAATTTAGTTCAGGTAGATACTAGACAAATAACTCATTGGAGTGTCTTTGACTGTATCGTCTGATGTGGGAGGCATCCAACCATTGATCTTTAGTGTCACAGAGATCCAAGGTGACCCGCACGTTAGATCGCTCAGATCAAGTTCTAACCTAATCCAACCTGAGTTAACACTGTATATTGAGGAAGTATGTGGTTTTGCGCATGCCCTACCCACTTCATTCGGTGGAGTCGTATTGCTTAATCGATCGACCCTCTTTCACAGAGTAGCGTAATGTCATTACATACCAAAAATCGTTGTGTCCAGGCCAATGAATTGAGTGAAGGCATAACTTCTTATCAAAAACTCCTAATTTCATTATACCTACTCTCGTTGGCCATTTCTAATAAGCGTAAAACAGGATAGCATCACTTGGCGAGTAGGACGCATTTTGCTTAATGAGCAACTGGATATCATACTTATTTAAATGATGATGCAAGTCAGAAAAAAGTGAACCAGCCTTCTGTGTTCGTACTGAGGTGTCTTCTGTCCATTTGGGTTGGTGTGACCTCCCAAATAAATGAAATGGTCTACACACTTAAACATTTCGCTTCCTATCCTTAAACTAGGAGCTGATACCGATCACTCCTAAACTTGTCAAGTGAAAGGCATATGAAAAACATTCCCAAATATTGCCTCACTATGTTTAATAAGACCGCATTTTGCTACCACCACGTAAAATAAGTACATTTCACATAACTAGTCCTTTTGCCGTGAAGTCGAAATTAAACAGAACCACACCCGTCAATGACTTTATGATAAACTCAAACATAAGTACAGTGACATTAGATATCCTGTTTTGTTATCACTTTAGATGGAACAAGTTTTCATCAGGTTGTATACAACTGTGTGCATGAATTCCAGGAAAGCGCCTTCACTAGCTTATTTTGGGTATTCATTTTCCGGTGAAATATTGCCACAAAACTTATTAATTAGCGGAGTTGTATGCTACTTTCAGACTAATAAGTATGACAAGTGTTGCTCGTTGATAAGTCTATCTGTGCTCCAGAACTTGTTAACGATTGATGAACACTGTAACTAGAACAAACACCTGTCTTGTCTTCACCAGTTTGCTTTTCCTCTTACTGTGAAACTCATAAGACTTAGAGACCCATTACGAAACAACAGTCTCGAATTAGAATATGCATTTGATATAGTCCTTATAGGTGAATACTCAGATAAAATACGGGACCGACAGACTGATTAAGTTTCAGCATCGGAACTTTGCACAGAAGTGTAGCAGTTCAAGCTGCCACACTCCATGTAGTTCAAAAGAACTATAATGAGCATTAATGCACATGAAAAAGAATAACAACTTGGAGAAACATGCGATTACATTGGATACAGGAGACCACAAAGAGTGAATGCATCTCCTCACCGCCATTGAGAACGATTTTAAGTCATATCACCAATAGTATCCTGCAATTAGTCCTTAGCATCCTGATGTCTCCAATCAGGTAGGTAGTCTACACTTGTCTACGTGGCTGGTTCAAACCAGCAGTCAAAGACTTCATGGATTCATACTGCAGTGTTTTGATTTGATCACATCAACTCCTTTTCAACCGTCCTAAAACACTTCTGTAGTGATACCATCGTTTCTTACTGTTTTGTTCTGCCTCTGTTTAGATTACAAACACAGACAGATTACAAACACTGTGCAACCTCAGTTGCAGTTTGAGGACAGATATCTAATATTCATTCAGTAGTTGGACTTTCCTCCAGCGTTACAGTCATCTCTCTCCTGAAAGATAGTTAAAGTACTGTCCTTTCGGAAACTGTTTACCCTACCCTCGGTTTTTCACAACTCGATTACTTATTGAGTGTAAATAGTTGTCCCATATTGCCCATCTTCGATAACGCCTTCGCCATCTCTTTTGTTTTGTCGTTTATTACTACTCACGGTTTTTTCAAAAACTTTTAGTCAGATCGGATTTGGGCAGCTTTTGCTCTCCATCATATTCTGTGCCCTCCAGAAATCAGTCTTGTGGCGTCTATCAGTTCGGAGGAAGCAAGTGAAATCTACTAGGGGGGAAGGGGCTTTAGTAACCTCAACTTCCGTTACCACTGCTTCTACACTAGCCTGCATATTATACCAGACTCATACAGGACGGCTATTACTGTCAATACTAGATACACCTTCAGGGGACTTTGTGCTCTCATCAAGTCAGGAATACGTTTGCTTGAAATGGGGATTGATTCCTGTCAAGTGTGTAAGATAATGCCGAAGTGGACTAGTCTGCACCGACAGGGTAATCACTTCTCTTATTTGTGAAGTTGAGTTAACCCTAGCAGGCTGACGTGTAATGACACCGTACTTTGTTTCATTGTTTTTAATAGGAAAAATTGACTTGGAATTATTATTATCATTGTATCACTGTTAATTCCTTTCACTCACATAATTTATCTGTATTGAACATTGTGTTTAGCTCGCTGATTCTCGATTAATTGATGGTGCTGATGAATATCTACAATTGTTGGCCGTTGGAGGTAATCTACTGAAAACAATTCAGACAGTCTAACACATAGATTATGTATGCATTATTCCCAATATTAATATTATTACTATTAAGATTAAAATTAATGTTAATAAATGTTTTATATCTAATCTGGAACTTGTCTTTGCTTATTTTTTGTTATCAGTATGTGTAAATGATGTTATGAATTAGGGTACAGTGATGTTCCACACTTCTCCGTTAAGTGATATAATGTTCAGTGCAGATTGATAGTCAGTTTACTTAGATGTCGGTTGTCATCGAAATCTTTCTGAACACTGTAGCCATTACAATGCACTGGCGTCGGTGGCACAGCGGTTAGGATGCTCGCCAACCATGCACATGGTCTGGGGTTCGATCCCCAGCTGGCGCACTCCTTTACCTTGCTAAGCCAGAAGTAATGCTGGTAAAGAGAAAAGGTTGGGCATGAGGCTAGCAACCCCATCCTGTAAAATAAACACTGCTACAGAAACTTCAAGCCACTAGCTTGAAGCCCTATATTCCACTGGGAACGTGAAGGAAAGAAGGATGTTCACAGGGATGTGTTAACCATTCTGGAAAACGTATTTGGGTGCTAATCAAACCTAGATGTGTGACAAGTTTATTTTGCAAATTGGTGCTGATTGCAAACATCCTCCCATACAGGTTGATGTAGGCAAATTGATCACGCATGCTACTACAACCAAATATCCAACTGGATAGGATTTCAGTAGGGCTACTGACCCCTATGGAAAGAATGCACGAATACCGGATGCCTTTACAAGACATAATAAATACCGGGATGTAGAGCTACCTGGGGCAAGACATTTCGTTAATGCTTAAAACAACTTTTTTACACTCATTGATTTATTCAGGTGAAAAATGGGCATAGAGGATTGTATAAGTCTCAGGTTTAAGATTAAAATGCACTTGCATATCGACTGGTTGTCAAAAAGAGCAGTAACATATGCAAACAGCTGAAAGCTGTTCTCAAAGGCCGTCGGTATGACAAATAATGTCTGGCAGTTTCCATTGTTGTCAGTGATACTCTACTCTTGTCAGAGGGTTGACCAGGTTGTGTTTATAAGCTCAAGGCAATGATAATCTCCCATTAAATAGCTATGAAATTATCACCATCTGTCGTTAAAATGAGTTCTCATCCCATATAGGATTAATCTCTGCATTAAAAACTTTGTAAGATTTATGTGAAATTGATCCCCCAGAAGCAATGTATTATACTTTTATTCCCTTGCATTCGAAGTGGAACATAAGGCTTCAACAGCACGCACATATACACTTTGTTCTGTTTTCTGTGTCCCTCTTTTAACTGGTTACACGATTTCCCATAGTCTCTCGTCTCTTCCTCGCACGATCTCCTGCATCTCACACTCGAACACAGGCCCAAATCGTCGTCTTCAATTCAACTTCCATTCGAAAAATACGTGGCTTGGCGGGTGATGCAATTTGGCGGTCTCTTCAATGTATGCCCAGTCCATCTCCATTTTCATCGGTATATTTACTAGGCGGTACTTTCTTGATTAATTCAGTCTGAGTTTCTTGTTCATAACTCTTTCTTGATGGCCTACCATCCCATCTTCAGTATCGAGCCACCGAAGGTAGTTGTTGATATAAAAATGTCTACCGTAGCCTGTTGAAAATGCTTTTCGTGACGCACCCGCCAAGTTGCTGACCCATCATATGAAGAAGAACTGACTGACTTAACATTCGTGTTGAAAGAGCGAATTTCTTTCCTTGTGTTGTGGTGCAGTGCAGAAGATTTCCACACTGATCTCAGAGTGTTGAAGTCCTGCCTTGCCTCTCCGATTCTGGTTTTGTCATTGATCCGTTGGAGGTGGTCGTGGTTGAAGCAATGATCCTAGATAAGTGAAGCAATCGACCTACTTCATATTGCCCCGTTGATTCATAGTGGCCTGTACTTGCTGTAGTTGTGGTTGGCTGGTTGTCTTCATCACCTCCGTCTTCTCTGTGTTCGCTTTCAGTCCTGTCTTCGCTATCTGCTTATTCTGTCAGTTTGTTGGTTTGGACACGTACGTCTTTTGGTTTGTGTGACATTAAACATAAAGAATCCATTTGCGAAATCCAGATCTACTAGAATCTTCCTACTGATCTCACGTATTCCTGTCTTCTCACTCCATACCTGCGGTGTTCCGCACAATCCAGTCCACTACAGTTAGGAATATCATCAGTGACAGAAGGTAGTCTTGTCTTACTCCTGTGTACACTTCACAGGCTCGGCTGAGTTTTCCGTTGTAGACCACTTAACTTGTGGCGTCTTCTCACATAGCTGAAGTCGAATGAGTTTTGTGATGATTTGAGGCACTGCACTTTGCAGTATTGAGGTAGTTTCCAGATTACTTCACAGTAAACGCTGTCGAAGTCTCATTCAAAGTCAGTGAAGTTGAGGTAAAGACTTGACTGTAACTCTATGCTCTGTTTGGTGATGACTTGTAGAGTTGCTGTTTGATACGGACGTGATTTGCCTTACGTGAATCCAGTTTGTTCTGTGGGACGGAGTTCTGTATCCAGAGTATGTGTTTGTTTTCCTAGGATGACACAAATTAATATTTTGCTATTCGTGAACAGGATGATGATTCCGCGCCAGTTCTTGGAGAGACCTAAGTCGTCCTTCTTCTTTGGTAGTTTGACAAGGTAGTCATTCTTCCAGTGAGTAGGTACCTTATCTTTCTTCCTTCCATATTGTTTGCAGTAGTCGCGTGGGCATATCAGCTGATATTTCTGGATGTGTTTTCAGTGCTTGTGAAGGAATTTCATCTGGTCCTTCTACCTTCCTGAACTTCAGTAGGTTGATTGCATTCAAGCTGATAGTCTAGCGTGGTGGTATATGCAATTGACTGATATGATAATATCAGATAGTAGTGCTTTCTAGTTAGGTCGACGTGTAGCTCGTTTAGGCCAATCCCATCAACAGTGTGTACGGTTAGACTCATCTCAGAAAGCGGAATCAGTTCAAAATACTCTAACTACAAGTGCGCAAACCAATCGACTACTAGTCTACACCACGATGCTATTTCGATTGTTTTGTTGGTTTTCAGTTATAGTATCAAGCAGACCTGACCGACTGGTTTCAGCATAGAACTTTGCACTGATGTGCGACAGTTCGAGTCGCCACACTCCATGTAGCACAGAAAGTAAAGGAAGAACGTAGAACAAATGCATAATAGAGACAGTAAACAGAGACTTTACTTTGGAAATAGGCGTCGTAGCCACCTGAATCTATCCAGCTACACAACCTCATCGACTGAGTTCTCCTCGTGCTCCTCCTAACCTAATACTCTACGTCTATCCTCAATAGTACTCACCATGTTGAACCACATAACACAGGAGATGGAACGTAAACATCTGTGGTCGAAGACAGCTGGCCTTTTCATATCTTCCACTCTCAATGGGCACATCTCTCTGCCATAATTAGGGATGGAGTGATGACGTGTTAGCCAAGCTGATGACCCTGTGATTATCACAGGATGGTCTGTCTTCATTTTTTAAAACCGCGACCAGTCCAACGGGGCTCTCTCACATTCCCACACACTACCTTGTATATTATTTGGCTGAGTCAGTAGTTCATCAGCACCAAGCATCTTGAAACACCTCTGGAGTTATGCCATAATTCCGAGTATTTTGGTCTGACTGCTATAGCCCATAGCTGTGTGATACATTTTTTAGTGTTGGAATCGATTTTAAAACAAGTGATGATCTGAGAAAATGATCAGCTGAATAGGATTTCAAGGGATGATCAACTTGGGACTTTCTAGTTCCAGTTTTCTGACTGATACACTTCTAGTTTAACATTCAAATTATGTTTAAATGGCTAATTTGATTATTTTTTATATTTTTACATGACACTAGAAGTGGTGTAATATACTATTCGATACGTCGTCAGTACTTTGATTGTTTAGGACCTAGGCGGAAGCTATGGAAAGTCGTCGAATTCTATCGTAATATCTCCTTCTTCTAGCAGAGTGGTTCAACCAGACAGCACACATTCCACTATTCACTGGAAGAGAGTCAAGGGAATTTCAGTCCCAGCACTCAATACTATTGCTGCACCAGCAAGTTCCACATTAATTGACCGAGGAATCTCTTGACATTTATAAGGTGACTTTTGCAGATTCGCGCTGTTGCCCAGGTGAAGCTAAGCAAAATAAGCATTCTTGCGTCTTGTACGCTGGTCTCCGAAACACACCATACATTTAGTGTTCGAGATACCACAATTCTGGCTAGTGAGGCCTTAGTTTCTAGCGCCGGATGCTGCAATATGAAGTGGCAGGTTTGTTTCACAGAGACTACTAGATGTTTTCCCAGCTCTGGTCGCTATTAATAGTCTCAGAGTTAAGCGAAGGTGTAGGACCTACCTGTGGAATAGGATATAAATGTCAGGAAAGCAAGAATTTGAAGGTTGATGATGATTAGGAAAGCTATGAGTGTTCATGGAAGTACGCGCGTGGTTAATAATTCTCAGCTGCCTTCATGTTAGAGTTTATTTTCTTACTGAAATACCGGATACTGAGAGAGCGTATTAGTGTTGTTTGATCGCAGAGTCTTGAAGACAACTGCTTGAGGCTGGTGGCACATGGTCCGCATTTAGTACCAATCACCTCAAGGTGAGACGGGATGTATACTTCTCTTTGTTAACCTTTTCTAGACTCACCCTACCTGCAGTAAAGGGGCAGCATAGCTGGTCATCTAAGGGAAACACCTAACTTATGTTATCCATATTCTGCAGTAGTGCGACTTCGTCCAACACTGCTTTCAGTCTAACCGTTATCTAAAAGACCTCTCTGGCGTTGTAGGGTTCGAAGAACCATTCTTTCCCGCCAGTGTAGCTGGCTGGGGCATTAAGATATGCAAGCTTGAACACCACATCAAAGTAATACCTATCAGTTAAGGACCAGTCATCCAACCTTTGTCAGTTATTGGAATACCATAACATCTTTCACAGGCCCACAAAACTTGTGATTCTGTAGATTGGGACTGTCGTTGACTAGTTGAATAGGACTATGTGCTACAGGTGTCCGGAAAAAGCTTATCAGCGAGCCCCATACAAAAACATTTTAGAGAGAGAGGGAGTGCATACAATCATCTATCACCACTGTAATCAACCAGTACTGAGATTGCATAGGATTGTCCCATTTCTCCTTCACTTTAGTATCAATGGCATTCTAAGTTATGTACGGTGTTGTGCAGACCTGCTACCTAGAAAGAGGTCATTAGAACATGACGATACGTGACTACTTGGAGCGCCATTATATCTTCTATTGTTAAAATATATCTAACTGACCAATATTTGTGATAAAATTAGAAAATACTGTTACTACCATTAATACTTTTTTATCTCAGTTTATGCACCGATGGACTGCAACCCAGATACAATTCAGGATAAGTTTTAATTTTGGCTGATGAGCTTCTGAATTGGCCGCATCAGAGCGTTATCGTAATGCTTGTTAGGGATTTGAGTGCACAGGACGTCTAGGCTCAGAGAAGAGTCGGCTAATCGGACAGTGTAGTTTGCATGCTGGCAGGTCGGATAGTGACCACCATCTACGGTTCTGTGCATATCACAACCTACTTCTGGCCAGCACTTACCTCCGGCACCACCATCGCCGTAGAGCTACGTGGTGACCCTCCGGACTCAGACTAATCACACTGCTATCAGTTTCCGATGGTTGGTAAATATCAACCCATCAAACTTATCGAAGACACGAAAGGAACTACAAGTGCTGAACTGCCTAAGGGAACGTTAGGGTATGCTGATGATATTTTCCATCTACGTGAAGGAACTGATAAAATGCAGTAAAATATAAGATGATCCTACAAGAATAAACTGCACTGACACCTAAGTTAAGGAAGTGGGTGGGCGTGCTGGCCACTTCACTCAGCACAGATACATATGGCACATGTGCAATTCGTCATATTAAATCATCTCTAAAGTATTTGTGATATCCCATTCTTGATCAAAGGACGTGTGTACTGCTAAGTGATTCTCTCTGTCCTCCTTTATGGCTATGTGAGGTGGCCATTGAAAGTGGGAGACATGAAAAGGCGGGCTGGCTGCCTTTGATCACAGGTTTCTACGTTCTATCTCCCGTGTTAGGTGGCATAATGGTGTGGGTAATATTTAGGTTAGGTGTCGAGTATTAGGTAAGGAGGGAGGGAAAGTTAGTCGATGATATTGTAAGCCTGGAACGATTGGAATGATAAGGACACATGTTCTGATGTCAAGCTTTCGCGCTGCGCAATTTTAGAAACATGGAATTAGGCTGGAAAAGAATCAGGGGTGATCAAACCAAAACCTGTCTATGAAGTTTTCGAAACTTGCAATTAGCCACGTAGAGAAGTATAAACTGTCTACATCGGGTTATCAGAATTCTAAGAACCAGAGCCTGGAGACCATGGGTGATATGACTTAATACCATTTTCAGTGACGTAGATGCATTAACTCTTTGTGGTCTCCCATATCCGCCAAACCGCAGTGTTTTTCCATGTTACTATTCATTCTCCTTCACGTTCCTGCTTATTATAGTTCCTTGAATCTTTTATTTTATATCTTTTATCCACCTATTTGTGCAACATAGAGTAAGGCAACTTGAAGTGCTGCACTTCTGTGTTGAAACTGCTTTAGGCACTTAAACCCAGCCCTTTTTAAAGATAGTGGCGACGTTCTCGTGATGTAACTGTCTGTCTCTGTCTGTTTTCGACATAGAACTTTACACAAATGTGCGGCAGTTCAAGTTGCCACACTCCCTCTTTGAAGCATACAAAACAAGAGAAGAAAGTACAAGAAAAGCATAATAGAGACAGTAGACAGAGGTGTGAGACAAATGAAGAGTAATAACAAAGAACAAAACAGTCTCATTGGAAATCATAAGTCACAAGGAGTGGATGCATCTGCACCAGCCATTAAGAACAATTTTGAGCCATATCACCAATTCTTTCCAACCATTGATTTTTACCGTCCCGAGGACCCCAACCAGTCAGGAAGTCTACACCTTCCTACGTGGATCAGACTAACTGTTGTAGATTTCATTGACTGGTGCCAAGTTTTTGTTTGACCGCCGCTAGCTTTTTTCCAGCCTGACCCTATATCCGCTAACATTGCTCGTCGAGGGAGGCGATGACTTGGCATACGTAACACATGTCCTAACCATCTCAGTCTTTGTAACTTCACGACTTCGTCGATTGATTTCCCCTGTTTACCTAGAACTCGACGCCTAACCTCAATATTGCTCACCTTATTATGCCACTTCACACGGGAAATAGAGCGCAGGCACCTATGATCAAAGACAGCTAATCTTTTCATGTCCTCCACTCTCAGTGGCCAGGTCTCACAACCATAAAGGAAGACGGAGTGGAGTGATGAGCAGTACACCCGCCCTTTGGTCGATAGTCGAACATCTCGTCCACGCCAGAGTCGGCGTAAACTGGCAAATGCGAAACGAGCCCCCTGTATTCGTGCTGAGATTTCGTCAGAGATCAGCCCGTTGGGGCTGATGGTACTTCCCAAATAAGTGAAGCGGTCAACGTGCTCTACCACTTCACTTCCAATTTTTAAACTAGGCGTCGATGTAGTCCAGTCCTGTAACATCATCTTGCATTTGGCGGGAGCGAATCGCATGCCAAACATTCGTAGATTGCAGCTCAAGGTGTTTAGAAGACTCTGCATTTCGTCAGCGTCTTCGCCTAGAAGGACTATATCGTCCGCATATTCCAAGTCAACGAGATTATTCCCTGGTAGCAAGTCAATCCCTGAATCGCTGAAGTCATTTAGGGTTAAGTCCATTAACACATCTATGATGAAATTGAATAGAAATGGGAATAATGGGCATCCTTGACGGACACCACTGGTCGTCATCAGTTCAGATGACAGCTCGCCGTAAGCCCTCACCTGGCTGTATGAGTACGAGTAGAGTGCCTTAATCAGTGCAATATATTTTCTTGGAATTCCCTTTACAGTCAAGCATCTCCAGAGAACTTCTCGATCGACAGAGTCGAATGCTGCCTTTAGGTCAAGAAATATAATGACTGTTGGACGCCGGTAGGAATCCCTATGTTCTAGAATCTGTCGGAGGGTGAAGATATGATCAATACACCCTCTTCCTGGTCTAAAGCCTGCCTGGCTCTCTCGTGTTTGTGCCTCCCGAGCACCACTCAGTCTACGCATGATTATTGAGCCTAAGACTTTAGATACCACATTAGTCAAGCTAATCCCTCTGTGATTATCACAGGAAGACTTGTCTCCCTTCTTGTATATGGGGATAATCAGTGACTTACACCAACCCGATGGGACTTCTTCTGATTCCCAGACGCTGCCTAGTACCTCAGTTAATGCAGACAGTAAACTGTCTCCACCGTACTTAAATACCTCTGGAGTCATTCCATCAGGTCCCGCTGCTTTGCCTAGTTTCAGATTGGTGACAGCTTTAGTAACCTCAGTTAGGGACGGAGGACCTGTGTCTATATCCCATTCAGGGAGGTGTTGGATGCTCGGAAGGTTGAGCGTGGCTGTGGGCCAATTAAACTGCTCCTCATAATGCTCTTTCCAGGGATCCAGTCGTCTACCCTGGCAGCTAATTATGGTGCCAAAGCGCTCCCGCGCCGGGAGTCGAACCCGGGCCGCCTGGGTGAGAGCTAGGAATCCTAACCGCTAGACCACGCGGGACCGTGATGTAACTGACAGGAATTTTTAGGAAAGTATGGGAAGGCGAGCATGTTCCATCAGTAGTTTACTAGCTGGTCTCAAGGGTAAAGGGAGAGGGTAGGGCGTACGGCTAGCAACTCTACCCCACAACGCACAATAAAAATATTAAAAAATGAAGAAAAATATAAAAGGACAAAGTCATTCTTCGCTGGAAACGGAAAGGCCAAATGACACAGAGGGCTGGTGAAAGCCTTGGAGAAGCCAGTTAGTTAGCTGATGTGTCTCATTTCAACGAAAGAGAAAATAAGCTTGAGGACATAAAATGTTCGAACTATTTAGAAGTCGGGAAGGCTGCTCAGGTTGCCAAAGAAATGAGAAGATAAGGCAGAGAAGTACTAGAAATCTGTGGGAGCAGATGGAATGGATGTGGACTGTCAAAATTACTAACAGGGAGTCAGTCATCTACTTCGGTCACCCAAACGACAACCATGAGCACACACTATCATGATGTCCCCAGTGGGAACCACAGGACAATGACAGCAAGATTCAACTCAACAAGGGGGTATTGATTTCAGCTTACGGACACACCAAAAACCAGATGGACATCATATCAATGTTGCTCAAGGAAGTGGAGACGCAGCATGTTGGACACAAAATCGAGTAGAGGAGGAAATGTGGGCTCAGACCATCATCTAGTTCAAGGGGCCTTCAGGGTCAAGGTGAAAGTCCTAAAAGCAACAGGAGACAGACCACAACTCAAGTTCGGCACTCAGAATATGAAGGACAAAACTACAAATAACACCATCACCACAGCCATCAGAGCAAAGTTGGAGACATAACATAGCATCATCGAAGAATCCTGAGTGGAAGAACATTGGAATTCTCTGGAAGTGATGTTTAAGGAAATATGGACAGTCATTTAAGGAAGAAAGAATAAGCATGACAAGGAATGACTCTAAAATGACACCTGGAAGCCAACGGCAGAGAGGAG
This sequence comes from Trichobilharzia regenti, assembly GCA_944472135.2. Lineage (NCBI taxonomy): Eukaryota > Metazoa > Platyhelminthes > Trematoda > Strigeidida > Schistosomatidae > Trichobilharzia > Trichobilharzia regenti. The sequence continues at coordinate 129,430,350 of OX235270.1, forward strand.
GATGGTGAAAGAGAAGATAACTTAATGCACAGATGGACAACAAAAGGCGAAGCCAAGTTCAATGTACACTGCACTGAATGAAGAAGTGAAGAGGAGTGCTGGAAAAGACAATTTCACAACACACTAGCTAGCAACTGGAACAGAACAGGCAGGCCGCAGATAACCAGGTTAATATACGGGAAGAGATGAATGCAGGATTTTCAAGGGAACCTAATTACCAAAGAGGAGAAACAAATAAAACAATGGGCTGATCACTTCAACGGATTCTTGAATCGACAATCGCCTGCAAAAGGTTTGGAAGGAAGAAAAGGTGCCTGTCGATTGGAAGAAAGACTACCTTGATAAGCTACCAAAGAAGAGTTAATTACGCCTTATTCTGAAAGAACTGGAGTGGAATCATGTTCCTATCCACGCCGAGTAAAACACTAAGTCGTATCATCCTCTGAACGCAGAACAAGCTGAATTCAACTCGCAACTCTACATATCATCAAACAAAGCATGGAATGGCAGTCAAGCATATATCGCAATTTCATCGACTTTGGAAGGCCTTCGACAGCGTGGACTGCGAAGTAATTTGGAAACTACTTTAACGCTATAGCGTGCCACAAGTCTTTATCAACCCCATTCAACCACAGCTATATGACAGTGCCACGTGTCAGGTGATCCACAATGGAGGACTCAGCGAGGCGTTTGAAGTACATACAGGAATAAGACAAGACTACCTAATGCCACCGGTGATATTCCTAACTGTGCGTTGGGAGTGAGAACACAGGAATGCGTTGGATAGATAAGAGAACTCTAGAAGACCTGGACTTCGCAGATGATAGACGTCTCGGAGACTTATAGACGAAAACCAACAAACTAGCTGAAGAATCAGGCAGTCACGACGGGACTGCAGGTGAACATGAAGACGGAGGTGATGCAGATAACCAACCGACAGGGACAATAACCAGCACCAGTCACCAACAACGGGAGAGATTTAACAGAGGTTACCTCCTTCACTTATCTTGGAAGCACGGTTTCAACCACAGGCAGAACGGATGATGACGTCGAAACCAGCCAGAATTGGAAAGGAAAGATACACTCTCATCAACCTCAAACCAGTTTGGGAATCTTCTTTTTTCGGCAGCACAAGGAATAAGATTCGGATTTTCAACGCAAATGTGAAGTCAGTCAGTTTTTCTATATGGGTCAGAAACTTGACCATCAATATAATGAGTTAATATACGCCTGTCATCTAAACCAATTAATACAGGTGGAGGTGGAAATTGGAAAGGTGTTGTTGACTTTAATTTAGGACATGAAGCACTACTACTAACAGTCGAAGTAGTAGTAGTAGTAGTATTAGTCGTTGATGGTGTTGTTGTTGTTATCGCTGTATTGGTGGTCATAGTAGTAATAATAGCTATTGTTAACGATACTGCTTTTGTCGCGGTTGTTGCATCTTTTAAATCTACCAAGTCAAGAAAAAAATGTTCTCAATCTCCAATAATTTATTAATACATTTTCATTAAAAAAAACAGAACAAATTTCGATAAGGTAAATAACTCAATGCGTCAATAACAACAATGAATTAGTAACAATAATAATAAACAGTAATGATGTTAATATGAATATTTGTACGTCATAGCAGTAGTAGTAAGTTAAACAAGAAATCAACCAGACTGAAAATGATATTCAGCATACAAAGAGTTTAGCAGAGGTGATATTTATGAGTATTCCTCTCCATTCATACTACTGACTAAAAATGTTGTCGTCTTGAAAGTTACTACTATTAACTATCACTACTGCTACTATCACTAGTGCTACTATTATTATTATGCTGTTGTTACTGTAAATGATGTAATCATGTGTAAACACAGACACACCAACACACACACACACAGAAATACACAGAACACCAACCATAAAAGTAACCATATTTCTTATTTATTTACAACATTCTGATAACTGATTGATTGTTGGCTTGTTTGAAATGGATTAAATGCTCAGTATTTTGAGATCTCATGCATAAAAACGTAACGCATAAATTAAACATGGAGAAATAAAAGATTGCATATGAAATTAATCATGGTAATAATAATAATAATAATTATAAAAGCAATAATAATAACAGTAATAATAAAAGTGATAAAAGTAATATAATAAAACAATAGTCGTCACAGTAATATCAATGAACACAAAGTAATCGGTATCACCGGAAAACAAGATAAACGAAAAAGTTGAGATCTTTATGATTACAAGTAAACATTCTCTGACGAGTAAAAACAATAAACAATATGCATTTGATAAGTTAATCTGTATTTGTATATATATACTACTGATAATGTAATAAGTAATGACTGCCATTGTCATCAGAAACATCATTATTATATATCAACAACAATGTCTTAATGATTCTAGTCTTGCAACCAGCTTCAATGCTGGTCCAATTTTCATACCGATTGGTGGTTGAATAAACTGATCCTCGGCTAGTAATAATAATGCTTCACCGTCAATTTCATTGTTTAAAAATGCTGATGCATATGCACTGCATCCGGGAGTACCACGGACAAAGGCAACAACATCATCTGGTGTCCATTTATATACTGGACCTTTAGGCGGTGGAGTAGGCGTCAACAGACTAGATGTTGGTTGTTGTGAGATATTGAACATTGTTGTTGTCTGAGAGCGTTGTTGTTGCTGTTGTGATGGTGATACGGACTGATTGAACACATTGCCTGTTGAGCCCGCTGTAGTCTGATATATGAAATTTATATTTAGAAAAAAAGATTAGCATTACAAAGTGTCTAACTAGCACTCAATATGATCTTGTGTTAATACACTATTAAGGTATAATTAATTTCTAGCTGAGTAATGGATGAGCGGTAGTAGTTAAGCCAACTTTGCCTTTTGCATTCTTAACAAGCTTAGTCACTTGAAAATTCCCACTTACATATTTAGAAAAACGACAAATTGAGAGGAGAACTATATTCCTTTTCAATTAGGTCCTCATCATCGAGCTTTACACCAACATAGAATTTTTTACATAGAAATTTTACCAAATCATGTGGTTATTTTAATTTATAGGAATTGCCAGTTTTCGGGGAGATGGGAGTTCGACACTAACTCATCTCGTCGATACTCGGCATCAAGTTGACTCTTTCACATTTCACCCAGCCACTCGCAAGCTCTACGAGTATGACTTTTACGAACAGAGAGGAAGCAGTCGAAATTCACCTGAACAAACCGAAACTTTGTGTTCAAAAGAAATTTGTGCAGTCCCTTATTTCGCCTTAACCAACTACATAATATGTAGCCAGTTTTACATACGATTTCCCCCCCCCTCCCCCCCTTCGGAACAGTTTTGGAATTTATTATTTTATGATGACTCCAATTCTAGTTAATTCAATTAACTCATCTATACCTAAAGTAATTCTGGTTACTCATCGCATTCTCCTTTTTACAAATTCCTTGATTACATTAAAACTTGTAGGCTAACGGATGAGAGACTTGGCGCTTCATAAAGAGCACCTCAAACAAACTACAGACCTTCATCAACAGCTGTCTTCGCTCAGTACTCAAGATCAGATGGCCAGCCAGAAAAGATTAGCATTAGTGAGAGACCTCTGGGAGCGAACCAACCAGGAACCGATTGTGAAACAAATAGGCAGGGAAAAATGTGAAGATAGATTGGCTATACTCTGAGGAAATCATCAAATGAGTGACATCACTAGACAAGCCCTCGAGTGTAACGCGGAAGGGAAGCGGCGAGTTGGTCGTTAGTCCAAGGGCGACTTGGAGGAGGTCATGTGAAGAGATGAAAGCGTGTGGGCAGACATGCAGCCAGGTGAAAACGTTTGCAGAGAACCGAAGCCAATGGAGACGCGCGGCTGAAGCCCTATGTTCCTCTACGAATCAAAGGAATTAATAATAATAACCCCCACAAATTAATTGATGTTGAATTCTGTGAATGTTTTCACTCCTCCCTCCTTCAAAACTACGATATCTTGCTGCTAACATTTACTAGTTAGTTATTTTGATGACTTTTAATCTCTCATTTTCAACCCCACCCCACACCCCACTATACCTAAAACTGATAATTCTTTTAAATTACAATAACCGAATGATGGAATAATTTCGACTTCAAAAACAATATATCAGTGTAGAACCGATGATAAGGAACTAGTTGGAAAGGAATATATTTCTTCGCTTAATTTGTGGTTTTCCTAGATAATAAGTAATCAATGTAGATTTCTTTACACAGAAATGGATTGAATATACGCTGAGGAGATATTCACGTGAGATAATCACACACACACACACCAGGTCATCCAATGGGGAAGCGATGAGTTGGGCGCCCCAAGCTCATACATGGAGAGGATCGTGTGAAGAGAAAATGGAGAGTAGTACAAGTATTCATGTAACCAGTTGACAGTGGTTGTCAATCTGTAGTGTCTACTATAACGTTACCTAGGCATTCAAGGTTTGAATTGTTTGCGCACATGTCTACAAGTACTACAGGTTGAAGAAAACTGAATAAAATATACCTCCGAGACATCATTTGTATGTTCTTCGACCAATGAGTTAGTCACTCCGGGGTTTTAAACATAAATCTATACAAGGTTGTGGGACAGTAACGATAGACCCAGTTAGGGCACATACATTTTATATATCTAGTGACCTAAGTAACTCATCAGATATAAGACAGAAAGGAAAAGCAAATTTCATTGTTTCGTCAAGTCAATGATTTTTCCACGAAGGTGTCTTTGTGACAAACGTACACTTCTTCGCCGACAATCTGGGGATATTAGAAGAACACTGAAAAACTTGTATAACAGGGTGCATAAGTAAGTATATATTACGTGTGGTTGATATTTTGAGGGAACCGGCACAAGCATGTGTGTGAGTGAACCAGGTTATTGATTTGACCGTCAACAATGAAATTACAGAACTCCAGGGTGTGCGGTAATGTCTCCTAATGAACTTGCTCACTACTGTCTCCTTAATATTGTTTGCATGTGATGTTAAAACCAAGTTAGCAATTCTAGAATTTGTCGGATGGGTTCAAAAATGCTGGTAGTTGTCTTTTGAATGTCTCCTAATCTACCTCCAGTTCGTTAGTCTTACAGTCGGTTAGATGGAAGATTCATGAAATGGGTCAGTTATATAGGAAAGAAAGTCCTTTGATGGACTTTTATTTATTAGTGTACCACAAAGCTTTAGGATGGAGTCCGAAGCCACAATCAACCAAATAGTCCAAAATGTCATCCTATATGATTCAAAGTAGGAAAAGGATATGGGGAACACGCTGAAATTCGCTAGTCGAGGGTGATACAATATGACGAATATTCTCTAAGATATAATTAGTAATAATGGTAAACCAGCCACTTTTAGTTGTTTATCTTTTTTCCTCTCTATTTCATTTATGGTGATTTTCTAGGAAGTCATGACTTACATTCGTGCGAGCGTGCGGATGTGTGTGTGTGTGCAGTAAATAGTGAGAAAGGATCAAATTTTTTAAAATAGAAAACAAAATCGTCAAATGCGAATAGATTAATTCATAATTTCAACCTACCCCAGTACTACTGGATTGGATTTCATTCAATGGTTTACTCAACGGTTGCATTAAAGTTTCATGACATTGGTGCTGTTGACCAATAACTGAAGAGTGATCTGAAGGATTTCCTGTCAAATGATTTGTTTTACAGTCAACACTTTGATCATTTCCTCGTAGATTTGAAGATTGACGATCAGGAATTGAAACAACAGGTAGCTGGGAGTAGACAACACTAGCTGAATGTCGACTAGCTAAGGACAGTATTGTTGAATGAGGACAAGATGCTAAAATTCCTTTTGATGACCGATAAATATTAGCGGATGCTGACAACAGATATATATATAGAATAACAATATAACGGTTAAATAGTATGAGCATATCTACAAAACAAAATAATCTAGCATTATATTGTTGCAGTATTTATTATTTCTAAAATATCAAGATGAAATTAATGAAAAGGTGAATAATTTCAGGCACAATATATTTGGAACCAAAATGAAATTCGTTAAATGTATTGCCTGATCTTATTGCAAGAGAGATACACATATTACAGGTTAAAGTGCTTTGCAGTAGTAAGTCCACATATCCACATACTGACTGTACACTGTTATTGTTCCCTTGGGTTACGAGGGGAACATACGGCTTCAATAGCACATCTCCATTTTGTCATGTTCTCTCCAGTTGCATTGAGATGGCTTCACGATTGCTCATAGTCTCCCTTATCTCTTGCTCACACGAACTTCTTTATGTCTCCCCCTTCGACACACGCCCAACTCGTTTCGTAGTCGGGTTCCAGTTGAGCTATGGTTTCTCACGTGATGTTACACGAGTCTCCTCAGTATGTGTCCAATCCATCTCCATTTTCTGCGACACATCTTCTGAGTTTCTTGTTGACAATTCTTTTTGGTCGGCCAGCCATCTCATCTTCAGTATCGAGCCACCGAAGGAAGTTGTTGATAGAATTCTGAATCCGATTATTGGAAATGCTTTTCGTGACCTGCTGCTGGTCAAGTTTCTGACTCACATTGAAGAAGTGACTGACTGAACATGAGTGTTGAAAATCCAAGTTTTATCATTTATGCAGTATATTTCTAAACTGAATTCACAGTGATGAAAGTCTGTCTTGCCTTTTCAATTCTTCCTTTAACGTCGTCATCCGCGTACCGACTGCCTGCAGTTGAGAGGATACTATTCAGATAAGTAAAGGAAGTGTGACCACCTTCAAATTCTTTCCATCGATAGTGATTGGTGCCTAGCTGGTTGTCTTCATAACCCATGCCTTCTCAATATTCACTTGAATTCTTGTCTTTGCCGCCTGCCTCTTCTGCCAACTTGTTGATTTTCGCTTGTAGCTCTACGAGTTTGTGTGAATGTTTTGAAGTGTAACAGAATCAACCAATATATTCTTTTGAAGACTTTCACGTCAGCCTTTCTATGTAGTTTCTACAGCTCATTTCATAACACTGGCAAAGGTTGACGACGACATATGACACTTAACACCCAATTACAATTCCATATAGCTGACAATGAGCTACACCCATCATGTGAGAAGCTACTGATACTACCTGGCTGTCCAAATCTCAATATGTGAAGAGTACTTAGAACCCGTGACCCACTGGAGGAAGTTGTGTGCCTAGAGATCAGTGACCAACAGCTTTACAACTGTATATAGATCCAGAGTAAACAACCAAGTACCTAAATGCTGGTTGAGTGTTGGGCAAAGAGGGAAAATCAATCGACGAGGCTATAAAGTTACATAGATTGAGATGGCTAAGTCACATGCTCCGCATCCCTAACCATCACCTCCCCCGACAGGCATTACTAGCTGATATAGGTGGTGCAGGTTGGAAAAGGGTAAGTGGTGGCCAAACAAAAACATGGCATCAATCCATGAAATCCTTGAAAGTTAAACTGAGTCAGGTAGGGAGATGCAGACTCCCGGGTTGGGGCCCTCGGGACTCTAGGAATCAATGGCTGGAGACAATAGGTGACATGGCTCAAAATCGTTGTCAATGGTGCAGATGTATTCAGTCTCTGTAATCTTTCATATTCTTTCTACCACTACCCATTCTGTTTCACTCTTATACTTGTCAGACTGTATTGATTCTCTTCACTCATCTTCTTGTCTACCTCTGTATGCTATTTGGAACGTGGCAACTCGAACTGCTGCACTTTGGTGCCAAGCTCTATGTTGAATGCAGATAGACGGAAATGTTGGCTGATAACAATGTAGTGTTGTGTAATATTACAAGACTGTTTGAGATAACAGGACACGACTGGAAGACTTCAACTAAAAGCTATTTCAGCAGAAATAAGTATTGAAATTGAAGATATGCCTTATTAATGTTCAGTCACTTATTGAGAGTTTGAATCTCAGTGAACACTCTTCAACGAGTAGTGACTGTGCATGGTATCATCAGTCCTTAATATAATAAATATGAATCTTGTCACTGTGTACAAAGGACTCGCGAAAGAGGTGAGCTGGAAAAGTAAACGAAAATCATGTCCAAAGTCTCCTTTAAGTAATTGAAAGGGAGAAAGGATTACTTTTGTGCAATAACATATAGGCCTGTGAGTGAAGGATAGCTTATTAACTAGTTTTAGATATTATAGAATCATACTTCCAAGTAAGAAAGTGCCAGCAACACCAGACGATAAGACAGTTTGTAAGTGTGAAGTCCTTAGAACTACTCTTTTGTTTTGTTTTAACTTCTTTTAAGTAAAATCAGGAAGACAGAATTGCTACTGCCATCACACACACACACCATATTACCAAAAGCTTCAATCTTGAAAACCCATATCTCTTGGTGTAGTGTGCCGAAAACTGTTCCTACCTTTCCTATGTGATACCCTTCTCATATATAAAGATATGTGCTAATGAACTTAACCCTAACTGACTTCAGCCATTCAGCGATTTACTTGTTACCATTAGGGAATAATCTCGTTGACTTAGAATCGGGAGATCATATAGTCGTCGTAGGTGAAGACTCTGACAAAAAGCAGTCTTCTGAAAAAAACTGAGCAGCAAATCCTCGAATGTTTGGCAAGTGACCCGCTCCTGTCAAATGTGCGATGATGAGGCTACAGGACTGGACTGCATTGACTTCTAGCTCAAAGATAGGGGGATGAAGTGGTAGAGCGTGCTGACTACTTCACTTATTTGGGGAGTTGCATCAACCTCAATGGTTTGATCACTGACGAAATCTCAACACGGATACAGAAGGCTCGCTTGCCATCTGGCAACCTGCATTATCTCTGGCGTTGACGTGACATCCAAATGTCGACCAAAGGGCATGTGTACTGCCCAGCAGTTCGCTCTGTCATCCTTTATGGTTGGAGGTGAGACATTGAAGACATGAAAATGCCGACTAGCTGTCTTTGATCATAGGTGTCTACGTTCTATATCCCGTGTGAAGTGGTATAATAGAGTGAGTAATATTGAGGTTAGGAGTCGTTGAGTATTAGGTAAGGAGGGAGGGGAGATCAATCGACGAGTTTGTGGAGTTAGATCGATTAAGAAGGTTAGGTCATGTTTTACGTATGCCTAGCCATCCATCTCCTTCCTCGACGGCGGTTAATGTTAACTAACAAAAGATGGATCAGGTTGAAAAAGAGATAATGGTGGTCAAACCAAAAAATGGCTTCATCAGTCAATGAAATCAACAACAGTTGGTTTGAGCCAGCCAGTCGGCTACGTAGGGAGGTGTAGACTTCTTGGTGGGCGGGTTAGAGTCCTCAAGATGGTAAGAACCAATGACTGTTGCAGACAATTGGTGATATAACTCAAAATCGTTCTCATTGATGGCGCAGATGCATTCACTCTTTAGGATTTATAATATCCAATAAAATTATATTGTTCTTCCATGTCACTACTCCTTTTGACTTATATTTCTCTTTATTATCTATCTCTCTTTACCACCTTCTGTTGCTTTGTGTGCTACATGGAGTGTGGCAACTCGAACTGCTGCACATCTGTGCAAAGTTTTACGTTGAAACCGGTCAGTTAGTCAATATAGAAACATACCGCTTATGTTAGCTAGCTGGTTGATTGCAATATGCAGAGTTGATTATCACAACAAAGAAGAAAACTACCAGTTGCAAATGAATTATAGATAACCTGTATGTGAAGGTTTGCTGGATATCTGATTTCTTGATTGAGGTTTTTTTTTCAACTAACCATCCAATAACCATTCGTTTACGAGTAAAAGTGTACACTTCCTCTAACATGAATAAAAAGTGTATAGTAACGGCCTGTTATCTGCCTAATGCAAAAAGTACTTCAACAAAATTTTTAGAAAAATTATTTGATGAAACTATTATTATGCTTATTATTAAAACATGAATCAGTAAAGAGATCTCTTCTCGTAACTTCACTTTAAAGGTGTACAGGTGATAACCATACTGATAAGTGTTCATGGACACACCTAGATAATGTCCCACTGGCACTGCCTATGTACTCAGCTCCACATTAGCAAGTGAATTGTTAAATGCACATTAGAGTTGCCAACAGTGGGAACTTGTCTATGACTTTTCGGTGAAAAAAGCGCTTGTACAGAAGGTGAGGCGTAAAGACGCAGTAAAGAGTGTTCTTCGAACTGCTCTCGACAGACGACTTCAGAAAACCTCAGATTTACAATTAGTTTTGACGAGTTATTTTTTCGGCATACACAGGTTTCGAGGAGAGTTGGTCTTTACCTTTAGAAGTTTGTCGATGAAGGATGTTGGGTATTCATTTTTGATTAGAGTTTTTCTAAAGGATTCCAGTTCCTTATTCAAATGTATTTCCAGTGCATACGCGGTAGACTCTCGTCTCAAGAAAAGACGTGTGATTACCTTTTTCTGCTTATTGGGACAAAAATGTGATCGTTTGTCAGGTGTCCATTCCATTTCAGCTTGTGGTAGATATTGACCATTGTAGGCTTTCATCCGATCGTCTTGTAAGTTGGACATCCAAGAGGATAATTTACCTTCTTGTTCCACTTCAATTTTGAATTCCACTATTTGATGAATGTTGTTGAAGATTTCCAGGATTTCGTTAAGGTTTGTATTCCCATCAGTGATGATAAAGATATCAATCAAAATACAACGTGTAAACTCCAAGGTGTTTGATTGTTGGTAGAAGGATGTTTGATTCTAGCTACGCTATGTATGAAGGAGTCAGCGAACAATGGACCAAGTGGAAAACCTATTGCTACTCCATTTTCTGTCGATATATTTGACCATTGAATTGAAATTCAACACTGAGTGTGAATCACAGGATTAGTTATATGATATACTTTAACGGGTATACACCAACACTCAGATCATTTGAATCCATAAACTCATATACATAAATGGGTCCGCATTATTCGTCGGGGATGCAGGTGAATCCAACGCAAATAAGCTGAAGCGTACATCCTCGATCCTACTGCTAACTACCACCATCACATTTAACTTATACTAGTACAACTGATTGGTGTATATTTATGCAAAAACATGACAAAAACTTACAATCATTTTCATCATGAACATCACTTGATAACTCAGATGACAGTTGACGTTGCGTTTCATAATTTGACAGTATCGTGGAGTTATTACTTTGTCCTTCTAAATTCACAATTTTATTGCCAACAGTGGATGCACCTGATACTTTTAGTGAGTTTATCCAGTCACCAATAGTTTTAGAAGTAGGAGACGTGATCAATGTGTCAGATTTAAATGCATCTTTTGCTTTAACTAGATTATTATTATTATTGTTTGATAACACAGGAGAACACTGTGAAATGGATTTGATACTTGTCATATTCTCGTCATTTTCATCACCATAGCCGTTTACCATGATGGTTTTAGGCGGTGTTGTTGTGTCACCTGAATACCGTTTCAAAAGAGCTTCTTCAACTACTGCCATACCATTTTTTACCTAATAAAGCGAACAAAAAAAGAGATTCAAAACAACAAAAAAAACGACATAACTAAAGTTACATATGCTTAAAACACTGAAATATTCAGTTCAGAATTAAAAATGGAAAATAAACGCACGGTGATTGTTGAAGGGCAATTAATGGAGATTTCAGAAACGTTATCAAAAGTCTCCCTTTTTTCATTGATTCTTAGTGTCATGAATATTATAGCCAGGGAGTCATGTAGCCGTTTTTACAATTGGCAAGTAACTTCCCTTCCTTTACACCTTTTACAACAGTAGTAGGGTAAGCATATCGGTTGACGTCTCAGAGCTCCCGAGTGAAATCCTATTCGATCCTAATGCTCTCCCTGCTTTTACTAGCCATATGACCAATACGTTTGCTCAAGTCGGGAGTTTTGCGTTAAGTGGTAGCTCAATGTCTGTAAGAGATGCTTCTGGACGAGTTGCACGTGATGGTCCTTTCCTTCACTGTTTTTCATCACTGGCTCTATATGTACTGATCTCTTCATGGGCAGTCGTTTGGTTATTTAATAATGTTGTAAGGTCTTTCTTATCTGTAACCCAACCTAATTCGGTTGCCGTTGTATCCTAAAAGCATCTTTTGTCTTTCCTAGCACGTATCTTTACTTCTTTGTTAACTGCTCCATGGGTTATACTCAACCTCTCTTTTTCATTTCTACTTCAGTTTCCCTATATCTTCCAACGGCTCCCTGACGTCAGTAAACAGCTATCCCTTGTTTTATTTCTTCTTCTTGTCAAACATGTCTATACAAACTTTTGTCCACGTGCCTTTCACGGAGTCCTAATGTTTCCTTCAATAGTGTCGATTGACACCACCTTTTCTTTCTATTGGCGTTCTACCGACCTATACGTAGAAATGATTTTAAAAAATCGTGGCAACAAATGTAGCCATCGTTCGCACAAATCCAACCGATAATAAGATAAATAAATCCGTCGTTTTACTTGTAAAACTGGTGCGAATTTCTTCAAGTGAATAATCAGAAGTTCAGACCAATTTGCTGAACGAAACGTTTAAGATACTTATTTTAAAATCGATCAGATTTATAAAACATATATATATATACGCACTTTACCTTGAGTTCAATGTTTGCGGAATCGATTAGGTCATACACAACGTGACAACACATTTTTTTCAAAGAAATCTAATGAGCATAATGTCCTTCTAGGCTAATAATGCAGTTTTTGGTTTAATTAATTCATCCACAAGCATAATGCACACGCATATATATATATATATATATATATATATATATATATATAACAAGGAGAGAGTATATTCTACTCAAAACTCAATTAATCCAATAAATAGCAAATATCAGAATTTCATATTTTATAACAAGCAACAACTATGAAAAAACGTAGTATTGAATGACTTCGTAAATTTCGGTGGAGGGAACCGTCAACTGAATACTCCTCTACAAACATTGTTATCTTCTATACAATTTTTGAAGGTTTCAACAAATATATGATCTATGGGTGGTGAGTGCTAGGTAATCTGTTAACAACCATTATTAAGTGAGCAATATTCATCAATCAAAGTATATACTAAAGAATAAAATGGGGTTCTTGTGATACAAAATTAATACAATTACAAACACCTAGATATGATTATAATAATATTGAAATACAAGGAACCTTCATGTCTTCTACACGACGATGGTGATTCCTCGATTGAAAGATGAAGCACTTAGACCAGCTACTTCTAACTGTATCTACCACTTCATATGCGCTCGTGGAGCGAGTTATATTGGCCGTTTGACTTTTCGTGCTCGGAAACAACTACTAGTGTGGCTAAGGAAAGGTGTAGTAAAAACCATCAATAGTTCGATATTAGACCATCTATTCCGAACCGGCCACAAAGCCAGCTAGCACTGACGAGTCCTTCTCTATCACATACCGGGCACCAAATAAATTTCCAAAAACATCCAGGTACCGTATACTACAAACAATAGAGGCTATCGCGATTTGCGTGAAACAGCCAGTGCATTGTGTGCAAAAGAAGCAAATCCAGCTAGCCACTACTACTGATCTGGTCTTCCTTCAGTGGAGACTCTAAGTTCATGAATTTGAGTTACTATCTTCCCCAATTTTTCTGATATTCAGTGTGTATTGCTATGTTGATGCTATCGAACTGTAGTCCATTAACAGTATCATTGATTCGATGTCATATAAGCAACATTAATGTTGTAAATAACACCAATTCATTCACTATTATGTATATATAACTGTAGAACCTGATGAAGAGCAGGTTATCGAAAAAGGACATTCTTTGTTCAGTAACCGTTCTTAAAGAAAAACAAAAATATATTTAACATATGTAAAAGATATAAAGGAAAATCAATTTCAAAGACAATTTTCAAAAATATAGTTTATATAAAGTTACCTTTCAGGGGAGACAATGTTACTCAGTGGGTGAAATGTCGTTGAGAGAGGGCAATTAAATCAACCTATTATGCAACTGATATGTTGTTCATAAGCACAACAAGGAGGATAGTGCAAACAACAGGCAGCCATAAGACATGGAACCTCCTCGAATCAAAATGTATATGTCAATTTACATGTGTGCGAAAAGATGTCTTTCGGCTCCCGTTGCCAAACACTATCCAAATGGCATTCTAGTACTTGTGACAGAACGACTACACGACATTTAATGGACTAAGATGATACGGTGATGTTGAGTAAGAGCTTTATAGTTATCAATAAGCAACGTAATAAGCTTGCAGAATCAGATTAAGGAAGTCAGATCTTTGTACACAAAAAGAGACAGTAGTCAGCTTCAATCCACATTGGTAGCATACTTTTATTCTAGACTTACAATCCTCCTTACTCTTTCTATTTACAACATCCTCTCCATTCTTCTTCTTATTATTATTATTAATTTATCTGACATACTGTTAGTCGTCTTACGATTTGTGTGCAAATCGAAAACTCATACGTAAATAGTAAGTAATCTTCGTGAAGAGTGCGCAAATAATCTAGTGAGTTAAGCTCAGATATATTAATTCCGATATGCTCTACACATATTTAATTTATTTGTGTTTTTAACAAACTCCCTAGTATTTCAATATTATTATTATTATTATCATCATCATCATCACATCTAGGTGTTCATAATTCTATTAATTTCGTATCACAATAACTCCAGTTTATTCATTAGTATATGCCTTGATTGATGAATATTGCTCACTTAATAATGATCGTGTTAACAGATTATCTAGCACTCACCATGCATAGATCATATACTTGTTGAAATTGATGCTTATTTTTCTTTATCACAATGTTCATCTGTTTGCATGGATGTATGTTAACCTTAAAATTATTGTATAAAAAATAACAATGTCTGTAGACGAATATTATTTAGCTGACGAGTCCCTCCACCGAATAGTACTCAGTTATGAAATACTGCTTTTCTTTTACCACAGCTGTTGATTGTTTTAAATTTACAACAGGAAAAAGAAATGTTTTCATCAATTTCATAGATGGCGACACACTTACAGGGAATGGTTTATCACTTTCATAGATAACATGACCATCAATATAATGAGTTAATATACGCCTGTCATCTAAACCAATTAATACAGGTGGAGGTGGAAATTGGAAAGGTGTTGTTGACTTTAATTTAGGACATGAAGTACTACTACTAACAGTCGAAGTAGTAGTAGTAGTAGTAGTATTAGTCGTTGATGGTGTTGTTGTTGTTATCGCTGTATTGGTAGTAATAGTTGTACTTGACAATTGAACTGATGTTTGGTGTACATTGAAAAATGATTCATCAGATTTTGAATCTACTACTGCTTTCTGATAATCATGTTGACCAGGAATAATTGTTTGACATTTTTCGCTTTTTTCATCGTCATCCCCATCATCAACATTATCATACTGTTTTTCTGCTGCTAACAATTTCGTATTTTCATTGAGTATAAAATCATCGTTTTTACATGATAATTTATTGTCAGAGGAATAAGGTAGTGAAGTTGAACATGGTAAACTGCTATCGTTATTACCTTGATAGTTAGCAGCATTTAAAGAACTCTGGGAATCTGGGATTTGAGGTGATGTTAACTTCGGCAGCACGCAAGTATTTCCACTGTTACTGTTAGCTTTTGATACACAGTTATCTGTTGCCGTTATTATTTGTGTTGTTCTGCAAGTGTTTACAAAAGATGCACATGATGAGGATGACGACAGGGTTGATGATGGGGAGGATGCATAAGAAGTTTTCATCGTGATATCCAACTCCATTGAATCATTTTCTTGCCTGAATGAAAAACAAACAAAAACAACAACGGATAAGGAGAAAAACGATGCCCTCGCAACTCTATCTTAGGACATCTGATAGATTCTGTGGACACCAAGCTACACCCTAAACACACTTCAAAGTCGTCTACAGAATACGAAGTAGTCTTCCTGAAAGTGTACGATTCAAACTTCTTCAAACTGCAGAAGCAATGGGAATTCACTTGCTAAGTTTTGAACTCTGCATACAGAAGAAGTTTGTTTAATCACTACACTTACAATGAACGTAATCTATCTTAATGTCCAACAGGTAAATTCTATTTCTTTCTGTCTCTTCATTAATATCATTTTGTCTTCTCAACTGTAATATTTTACATTGTCAACTTCCCTGTTCCCTACCCCACCCGATTTAATTTCTACACCTCATTATCACTGTAAGTGACTTGACCAACGCTCAATTTCCAGTCATTTATGTTACATCATCCCATTTATTCGCTCAGTATATCGTATATGTACTAATGATATATGTATGTGACATTGAATGCTAAGATGATACGGTTGATAAATTCACACACAGAATCCACTTTTAGTGATTACTCCATCACCAGCTTACATACTAATTGAAGCCCAAAACAGATTTTCCATTTCGCAGACTGCACGTTACAATTATTGAATGATGGCTGATGATACTACTTAGTTGTAGGTGGAACGGAATTCAAACACAGCACACACACACACACTAACTGTATGCTGAATGCTTGGACTCCAATAAGCAACACATATACGCCAGAGTGTATCTAGTATTATGCACAATGCATAACTATTCGTCATAACTCTACACAAATAAAAGTTATAATCTCTTAAATCTAGGACTAATATCATCGGGTATTCTTTGCCAAACCCCCTCTTAAAAAAGTGGAATTATCGACAGCACGCTTAACTACTTCTCAAACCAATGCAGACCAACCTACAGGGGATCATTTCACATATGACAGAATTGAATTGCATGCCAAATATATTAAGATTTCGGTTCATAGAAAGACAATATCGTATATACATAATTGGTTAATACGTACTTATTAGGTTGAACAAAGTCTACCCAGTGATCAAGTTTTCTATTGTGGTCATACTAAATTCACGCTACATATACTGCATTACAAGAGATGAGAGATTATGGGTAATCGTGGACCCAGTTGAAGAGGATGGCAGAAAATAGAACACAGTGGAGATGTGTTGCTAAAGCCCTATGTTCCACTTGGAACCCATGGGAATAAGAATAATAAATACTGCATTACAGTTCAGTGATCGTAGTTACTCAGTATTAGAATTGTATTAATATTGATAGTGTGACTATTGCTATTTTGATAATGTCACCTTTGCACAATTGAAAGCAAAGCCTATGATAAATTCAGTGGAAAAAAAAGTTATTAATATAATTAATATCAAAAAATACATACATTTCAGTAAATGAATCCCCCAACAACTTGTGATCATGTCCTCTTGTTTCAGTAGGCAAACTTTTGAATAGTCGTGTATCTTCAACAAATTGTTTTAAAGGTTTATTGTTAAAAGTAACATCAGAACTGCTAACAGTAGATAACTGTGGATAAGCACACTGTGTACATGAAAAAATGAAGAGAAATGAAAATAAAAATAAACACTGCTATTCAACCTGTCATAGTGAACGTTTGGTAAATCATGTCTTCAACCAGAACAGAATTTTGTCTGGTTCTCTTACCTGTTCATTTCTTCAGGAGACCCATTTGTTTTACTTATGCTTATGGAATCTAGCATGTTAGGCAACCTGATCTCCTCTAGTAAATATTACAGGAAGAATATTCCCCTTTTTAAGTACTGGAATAATGGAGGATCTAAACCAATCCCGCTGAAAATATCTTGGATTTTTATGCACTGACTAGTGTCATAATTATTCTACTCAATAATATACCAACAGCATCCTCTGAAGTCTGTGCATAAGGTTCTTCTGCTCTGTAGCGTTATGGAACCTGGGGGATCGCTGCTTCAGGCCGGTTAAGTAAGGCTTACTAGAAGATTGAAAAATTCTCGAAGTTTCGTCAATAGAGAAAACCTTACCATTGCAGGATAAGTCAAGATCTACTTGCGGTATACCTAGCTTGAGAGTCTGCCGAAGGACACTCTTGGCAGCTGCTACATTATATCCGCTGGCAGTAAGACCGCAAAAATAAGGAAATATATGCAACTAACACTATGACAGAGACTGTTGGTAACTAGGCGGATATCCATACGACCTATGCAGCATGACACGTCCTTGAGGAGCATTCACAACAGTTAGTAAAAATTGGCGGTTCATCGCAACATACAAGTCTAAGTGCGGAATCTATGGAGCACTTATCGAAACTTGTAGTATTTTACTTGGATCTCTGATGACCACTGGGATGTATTATTATTATTCACGCTGATAATGCCTTCGCACTGAAAAATTAATGATATAACGGGAAATGATGATCTACAGCGATATATCAATTTTGACCACTGGAGTGCCAACCAGATAGAAGTGGAAAGATGACGAGGAAAGAATAGGAAACAAATTTACCAACCACTGTACTGTACAGTGAATCCAATTTAATGACAATAATCTGCTTTATTCTAATCAAAACACTATTTATGATACAGCATGGAATTTTTAGCATTTGTTAGCAGATGTGAGAAATGGTTCACTCCAGGACAGATTTCTCACGTACCAGACTAAAGCACACTGATTGTATGGAGACTGATAATAACTACCTAGTTACCCAGGCCGAGGCGTACGGAATGGGACTCGCAACTGGAACCTCACTGACTGAAAGCACAGTAGTTTTGACAATTAATTATATTTTTAAAAATTGAAAAGAGTGGTACGATTCAAATCAATTAGTTTTGGTTTCACAGACCTATGACTCTATGCACTTCAACTGGATTGTGAAAGTGAGACATTTAACGCCATACTTTTCATGCTGCAACTAACAATCAACTCCATGGACTAGGAACAAGTTTCAGTCTGTCAACCACAGATTCCAACTACCTATGTATACTGTACACTTCACAATGGTATAACATCACTTACTAGACAATGTTTTGAATTCAGCTATTATGAAATGGCATTAATTATGAAGTTGTGCCTAAGGTAATCTTTACTGAACAATTTTATGTCACTATGATCTACAATATACCACACATCGAAGCGTTTAATTTTCTATCTTTCTCCTAACAAGAATATCCTGTCACTAAATAGTATCCTAATTTATCTTCTCTCATCCAACACTGGACATTGACTGCTCTTAAATTTATCTGAGAGGGATGCAAATGAATTTGTACAAACACTATATGAAAGTTGGTCAGACATGTTTCATATTAGAAAAACATTAACAGCAGAGTAAAAAAAGCGACAAAAGACCAATAGATTATAAGCTAAAGGATAGGTTAACACTAGAAAACAAATATTTATTTAGCAGAATTAACAACCAATAAAATCGTAGAAATAAATTAAATTGTAAGAAAGAATGTAGGCGTGGACTTTGAAACGGTTGAATTTCATTGGTGGATGAGTCCATTGCTGAAATAGGTGGACAGTAATGTTAAAGAGAAATAGGATAGAAAATTGGAAAATAATCACAAATACAAATCTAAAACAATCGAAAGAAATCCAATTTAAACCCTATGCTCACGCATAATCTAAGGATACCAGGTGAGGTTGGAGGATTTCATCATGAGCTGACATCAGTTAGAGAACCATTGGTAAACAACGAGGGAGTACTGGACAGCTGGTTCGTCCTAGTTTGGGACTCTTCAGCAGTACACACTCACCGGGGTTCGAACGCAGGACCTTCTGGTTATAAGGCGAGCTCAAAGGCAATAAAGCCACTGGGAACCGATCCAATGGCCCATGGATTCCAACTTATGCCAATTCACGACATAGCGCGACCATTAACCAATGTCTTCGGCGAGCATTCCCAAAGATGTATCATTAGGATTGTAAATTTTAGATAACAGTTATGTAACACGGGAAGCGTTAATCAGGTAGAAACTAAAATAAAATTAAATAAGCAAACTGTGCTGCGCAATGTAATTGACAAGACTGAGCAGAATTCAACTGAAATTGAAAGAGTCAAGTTAAGAGCAATGACATAAGGAGTAGAAATGTAACAATGCGGGTGCGCAGTGGAGAGAAATAATGCGATAGAAAAAAAATAACTGGATTAGTAAAAATTACGTATCTAGTGTTAAGACAAAGTTAGGTCCACTGTAGGTTCAATGACTGAACAAACTACTTCTGAATGCAGAATTCATGATTTAACACGTGGATTGACATCGTTTCTGCAGTTTGAAGAAGTTTGATTAATACTCTTTTAGAGATATTACCGCATGCTCTGTAGATGACTCAGAAGTCAGTTTACGGATTCGCATGACGTCCAGAGTCGACCAGGTGTTTTCAGAGTAGAGTAGAGTGAAGATCCTCCTACTTCCATAGGGTTAACTATTACAGGATACGTCTGGATAGCAAACGGTAAGTACGGCCGACATATCTAACTCCACACGAGCAGGTGAATTCATAGATGCACATTGATTAGGCCAGAAGTGGTTGTACTTATGCTTGACGGTCATACTAATCACTGATTTTGTTGAGAAAGTTAGTCACAGTTCGGCTGCGGAGGGTTTTTTTAGTGACCACGACAGGTTGTGGAAGTTCGTGAGTTATCCGCTCTATGTTGTCCTTCTGTAGATAGGTTTTTCCAGTGTTCCATCTTGCTCACATCTTCTGAGCTGGGCATCCAGGAAAGTTATTTTTGAGTCGGACTACCTCTCTAATGGAAACCTTTTGTTGCTAAGAAAATTATATATATATATATATATATATATATATATATATATATAGTCTTCTAAAAGACAGTTTATACGAATAACTGTCTGTCTGGTTTAAACATAGAACTTTGCACCGGTGTGCAGCAGTTCGAGTCGCCACAGTTCACCTAGTACACAAAGCAAGAGAAGAAGGTAAAAAGAAATGCAAAATAGAGACAGTAAACAAAGATATGAAGCAAAAACAGTATTAATATCGAAGAGCCATATAGTTTTATTGGGCAAAATAAGTCACAAGAAGTGGATGCATCTGTGCCACTGAGAACGATTTTGAGCCATATCACCAATCGTCTCCAGCCATTGGTTTTTGCCGTCCCAAGGACCCCAACCAGACACACAGTCTACATTTTTCTTATGTGGCTTAAACTAACCGTTGACTGATGAAGCTATGTTTCCGTTCGACCACCACTGGCTCTTTTTCAACCCGATCCATCCTTTGTCAGCTAACATTGACCGCCGTCGAGGAAGGCGATGGATGGCTAGGAATGCATGCGTAAGACATGTCCTAACTATCTTAATTGATGTAACTTCACAGCCTCGTCTATTAATTTCCCCTCTTTACCTAGCACTCGACGCCTAACCTCAATATTGCTCACCCTATTGCTCAACACTTAAATCGGATAGAAAAATCAGCCATAATAAATCATTTTCTTTACCATACACATTAATTTATCTATGGTTTCATGATACTATTGAGAATAACATTACTATTGCCAGTAATAATAATAATAATAACAATAATGGTACTGCACACTTCATAATAAGTACAATTAACTTACTTGCAGTGTATTAGGCTGTTTCAATTCTTCTCTGCCACCTACCTGATTTTCTTGCCCTATTTGTGTATTATTGTTCATATTTTCAGTATTCATAGTGTCATTAACACTTCTGTTACTATTATCACTATGAGTGAATGTATTATGTATAATGTTTGATTCTGTAGTTACAACATTGCACATATTGTTAACATTTGTATTATTCATGAGAACAGAATTATCCTCATTCATCATTAGATTGGCATGATTTAGCATAGGAGTTTGAATAACATTTGTAATTGGTTTTATACCACTCTGAGCAAATAAACGACGTCGACGACGAATAGCTGGTAAAACAATTGCTGTTGAATTCGATGGCATTAAAGAAGAACCATTAATACCAATATTACTAGTGTTAATATTTCCACTGTCATTCTTTATACTATTATCATTACTATTATTATTGTTGTTATTATTATTAACGTAAGCAAAAGAATTCGTTGTAGCACCATCACTTTTTAAACGAAGATTATTTGATGCCTGAGGTTGACAAGAAAAGACAACACACTTAATCATCACAATTTTGAGTAAACAAAGAAATAATAAAATGGAAATAAATTATAATATTGCGTCTACCATTCACCTCCCACATGGTCTGGAGTTCTACTGTTGACTGGCGAATTTCTAAATCTCGATAAGCCGATAGTAGGGTGAGGCATGAGGCTAGCAACCCCACCTCGTAAGAAGCAACTCCACGTCTCAGTGAAACTTCAAATCTCCTGCTTAAAGTAGTGTGTTCTAGTCGGAATGTAAGGGAATAGAATAAATAAATATCAAGTAGAGTGGGAGTATACAACTGCTTATGATCAATATTTACAACTAACATTGACATTACTTACACATGATCACCTAATTTTCACATTTAAATTTAATTCCACCAATGATAAAATTTTGAGGATATTTATGGGAGATATGTCTGGTAATTGAAGGAAGAGTGTTTAACCTTCAGTATGCAGAGAATATTGCCTCGCAGGTGAATCATTGGGAGAAATGGAAATTTTTTATAACTATGAGTAATAGTGTTGTGATGGATGAAATTTCCAACTACATGGTGGTAAAAGTCAGAGTGGGACACTTCAGATTTGTAAGTCAGGATGCGCGTACTAAGCATTTTCATGTTCTTTTGTCATTGATATTCGTCTATGGACCTTATACTATTCATTTTAGCAACTTTGCTAGAACACATTCATACATGATTAATGCTTTATACAAGGCATACTATGACTTGGGCAAATGTATTGTGGGGGGAGCAGTTCAAACTTGTGACCTACTTATTTGAAGTCATGTTAGCTACAACGTTTCAGCAGAAAGCAGTTATTCAAATAAACTAAACAATTTAAGAGTCTGAAGGCGCAGTGAAAGTGGGTCATAGTAGAATTCCAGCAAGGGGCCTCCAAATTTCACTAGTTCGATAATCTACCAGCGAAGCTACAAGACGAACTGTTAACGAGGTCATACTTCCATTGGAATAACCAGCTATCATAAGAACAAATGATATCTTGCTGTTTGTTTATCATGATACATACATGATCCGGCTCGAGCCGGACTAGTAATTCGGAAGCTGCTTATTTTGGATACTGCTGAGATCCAAATCTCACTTGCACCGAAAAAAACTCTACATGAACTTGGATTTCAAGGGAGATTTAACAAGCGATATTCTCAAGAGAAGGATCGCATCATCTCTGTGAAAAACATTCTTTGCACCAACGCTAAGAATAGTGTTCTGCAGTCGCCCACTGATCTGCAGAAGCCTCAAGGACAAGATCCCGCATCTGACCACTTCTATGTGCATATATCAGTTCACCTGCTGCTGTGGAGCCAGCTGTATCGGTCGCTCGACACGCAACCTGTCCAAGAGGATTCAAGAACACTATCCAGCGTGGTTGCGAAAAGGCAATAGTGGTGTTACAAGGAGTGCGATAATTGAACACCTGGTTAACACTGATCATTCTGTCTCAACAAACGGCTCCTTCAAAGTAATCTACAGAGTCAAGAATAACCTACCAAAGCCAATACGGTTTCGTCTTCTTTGTATAGGTGAAGCTCTGGTCATTCACATAGAAAAACCGGAGCTGTGCATAAAACCCTAATTCCATTAAGACCTAATTTTCTTGACTTGTATTACCAATCTTCACCTGTTTAGTTAAAATAACCGTAATCAAATGTAATTTTGTTTGACAAACTTAATGTACACATACATACAAAATAACATATATTTGCGATTATATAGCTAGGAAAATTAATTCGCTAAAAAGAGACTTTTCGCTGACCTATGTGTTTTGTTTTCATGAAATCTCTATTTTGTCCTTCGATCAGCACTCAGTATATCAATAACAGCCTATCAACCTGAGGTCATAACATCATACATCGCTTAAAGTGTATAGTGCACAGGCCTTCAGAATAACTAAATTCACCATCATTGAAATATCGTAAAGAATTATTGTTATGAGTCACTAGTGTATATATAACTGAATGAGTAGTAATCGGAACTATGTTAGTATTGCTTTCCAACTTTATGATATTTAGATTACTTTAAGATCTAGTTAGAGACATTCACAGAACACAATATAACACAAAAGTCAATTGAATAATAACAACACACGATAAAATAATGCGTCATATAGGTGGTGCAGTGGTAGAATGCTCGCCAACCACGCATGTGGTTAGGGGTTCGATCACCCCCCCCCCCGGTCGACAACACACACACCTACACCTATTAACGAGAAGTAAACCCAGTAAAAAGGGAAGAAGTTGGGTGTGAGACTAGCAACCCCAACCCATAAAATTGGCACTATATGCTTATAGAAGCTTCAAAGCTATAGCTTGAAGCCCCATGTTCCATTGGAAATGCGAATGAAATAAAATAGAAAAATACGACAAGATAGAAGACACATTACCATAACATTTGACACTGAAATTCCATTAAATGATGAACACAATAGGTTTGTATTGACTGTACTGGACGTTGTGATATTTTCAAGATTATTTAATCCATTATTATTATGATTATTATTACTCTTATTATCAGCATTTGTATCTTGTGCTCGACTTTTCATTCCAAAATCATTCATTGATGATATAAAGTTTGTTGGATTATCTGAGTGTGAAACCTGAACATTTGCTGACGGCGTTGCTGTTGTTGTTGTTGCTGTCGTCGTCGTTGTCGTCGTCATATCACCGCCAGTACCAGAGGTATTGACCAGCGGCCAATAAGTTGGCATGCATGTTCCACTTAAAGATGATTTACTATCACAGGTTGAAGTTAAATCAGTTGGTAAGGCGGATGAGACAAAATTATTAATTGAACAATTATCATTAGCTTGAAATGGATTATGAAATGTAGGAAACTGAAAGGGAAAGACAAAAGCGGGAGAGATGAAAAAATATTACTGGTGAAAAAGAATGCAGGAAGAGAATTACATTGTCAAGATGTGGCTGATTGACACAGGTGCTCAAATTCTAGGTAATGTGTCCACGGTTCAAATCCCGTTTGATTGGTTGGAGGATTTCATCATGAAGCTGTGACCAGTAGGGAACAGCAGGTTGAAGGTGAGACAGTAACTCATCGAAGAAGACATTGAGAGGTGGTCGCCTATGACATGGATTGGCAGAAGTTAGAATTCATGGGTTGGCCATCAGATAGGGTCCCAGTGGCTTAATGGTCTACTAGCCCGTTTTGTAAATAGAGGGTCCTGGGATGGAACTCCTATGGTGGGTGCGTACCGATGAAGAGTCCCAAACTAGGACGAACCAGCTGTCCAGTACTCCCAGGCTTTCCAAGCAATTAAAGTTCGTTTGAGAAAATCAGACATTTCTAAAAACATATAACATACAGATGGATGGATGCATTATGATTTCAGAGGTTCTTTCATAGGCGACTGGGACAAATTTTCTATGATATTAATCCAAACTTCCAACTACAGATGTCAGCTGGCTTACGAACTTTATCTTTCTATATCGATAGTAGAACAGAAGATAAATTTGTTTTATGGTGCAACCTGTCTGTCTGTCTGTCTGGATTCAACATAGAACTTGGCACCGAAGTGCAGCAGTTCGAGTTGCCACCTTCCAAATAGCACACAGAGGTAGACAAGAAGATGAGTGAAGAGAATTTATAGAGTTTGACAGATATAAGAGTGAAACAGAATGGGTAATGGTAGAAAGGAATATGAAAGATTACAGAGATTGAATACATCTGCGCCATTGACAACGATTTTGAGCCATGTCACCTATTGTCTCCAGCCATTGATTCCTAGAGTCCCGAGGGCCCCAACCCGGGAGTCTGCATCTCCCTACCTGACTCAGTTTAACTGTCAAGGATTTCATGGATTGATGCCATGTTTTTGTTTGGCCACCACTGGCTCTTTTCCAACCTGAACCTATATCAGCTAACAATGCCCGTCGGGGGAGGCGGTGGTTAGGCATGCGCACCACGTGACCTAGCCATCTTAGTCTATGTAACTTTATAACCTCGTCGATTGATTTTCCCTCTTTGCCCAACACTCTACGCCTAACGTCAACATTACTTATCTTGTGAAACCACCTAACGTGAGACAGAGATCGCAGACATCTATGATCGAAAGCAGTCAACCTTTTCATGTCTTCAACGCGTATTGGCCATGTTTCAGAGCCATAGAGAAGGACGGAGCGAACTGATGAGCAGTACACACGTCCCTTGGTTGATAACCGGATGTCACGCCTACGCCAGAGATGGTGTAAGTCAGCGAAAGCAGCTCGAGCTTTTCGGATCCGTGCTGAGATTTCATCGCCAATCAGTCCGTTGGTGCTAATACAACTTCCCAAGTAGGTGAAGTGGTCAACATGTTCTATCACTTCACTCCCTATCACTAAGTTAGGGTTGACGTGTCCAGTCCTGTAGCAGCATCTTACATTTTGCAGGGGCGAATCGCATGCCAAACATACGAAGATTGCTGCTCAAGGTGTTCAGAAGACTCTGCATTTTGTCAGCATCCTCCCCTAACAGGACTATGTCATCTGCATATTCTAAGTCCATAAGATTATTCCCTGGTAACAAGTCGATTCCTAAGTCACTACGTTCAGTTAAGGATACTTCCATTAGCATATCTATGATGAAGTTAAACAGAAATGGGGAAAGTGGACATCCCTGTCGGACACCACTGGTTGTTACCAATTCAGATGACAATTCCCCATAAGCCCTTACACGACTACGTGAGTTTGAATAGAGTGCCTTGATTAGTGCAATGTACTTTCTTGGCACTCCCTTCACAGTCAGACATTGCCATAGTACCTTTCGGTCCACGGAGTCGAAGGCCGCCTTCAAGTCAAGAAATATGACAATTGTTGGACGCCGAAAAGTGTGTCTATGTTCTAGAATCTGTCGAAGAGTGAAGATATGATCTATGCACCCTCTACCTGGTCTAAAGCCTGCTTGATTTTCCCTTGTCTGTTCCTCCCGAGTTCTGCTTAGTCTATGCATGATTACTGAGCCTAGGATTTTAGAGACTATGTTCGTTAGGCTGATCCCCCTATGATTATCACACGAGGACTTGTTTCCCTTCTTGAATATCGGTATAATGAGTGACTTACCCCAGTCTGATGGTACTGTCTCTGATTCCCAGACTTTGCCTAGTACCTCAGTTAATCTACAAACTAGTATGTCACCCCCATATTTAAACACCTCCGGAATAATTCCGTCGGGTCCTGCCGCTTTGCCTCGTTTCAAATTACTGATAGCTTTTGTAACCTCACCTACAGACGGCGGACCAGTGTCTATATCCCATTCGGGTACGTGGTGGATGGCGGGGAGGTTCAGTGTGGCTGTAGGCAAGTTAAATTGTTCCTCAAAGTGTTCTTTCCAGCGTTCAAGGCGTCTATCCTGAGAGCTAATTAAGGAGCCATTTTTCTCAGAAATAGTCTCACTTATGAATTGCCTTCTCCCGCCCGATTCTGTGATGAGTCTAAAGAGTTGCCTAGTGTTGCCTATCGCCAATGCTTTTTCCATCTCTTTCGCCTTTGTCACCCACCACTGTTCACGGTCCTTGCGGAGACTTTTAGTAAGTTTCCTTTTGTGCAGCTTTCGCTCCTCATTGAATTCGGAGCTCGCCGGAATAAGTCTTCTAGCATCTATCAGTTCGGATGAGGCAGTCGAAATCCAGTGGTTTTTACTCACCTTTGGATTTGTCTTATTCACAGCTTTTACAGCTGTATCTATAGCTGACTGAATATTCTTCCAGGCTTCTCCAGGGTGAGCACAGCTGTCGATTCAGATATGCGTTTAGCTAGTTCTTCCTCAAATAGGGATTTAGTTTCCTGATCGAGCTGGGGGCGTGATGGTTTTACCGCCAGCTGTTTCCTACGTCCGTTCAGTCGTAAGCACACACGAGCCCGGACCAGTGCGTGATCGGTATCTACACACGTGTTCCAGAAGGAGCGACAATCTCCTACCGACCCACGCCAACGATAGCTTATTGCTATGTGGTCTATTTGTGTCCAGCGTTGGTTTGATGATGGGGGTCGCCAGGTTAAACAGTGTCTCTCCTTGTGTTTAAAGTTAGTGCTTACAAGAAACAAATGATTATCTGAACAGAACTGTAGGAGACGGTCACCGTTGTCGGTTCGCTGGCACGGAACTCCATAGGTGCCACCGACATCCTTCTCAGATTGACACAATTTCCCTACTTGAGCGTTGAAGTCACCAGCTAGAACGACTATATCTGAGCGTTTAGCCTTTCTCACCAAACTAGACAGCTTTTGGTAGAACTCATCCTTCGTTTCATCCGAACTGCAGTCAGTGGGGGCGTAGGCGGAGATTACGAAAAGGCATCGGCGAGTAGTGCAGTCCTTTCTCCTTCTTACTGATCCGTTCAGACGGACAGCACACATTCGGCTATCTACCGGGATCCAGTCAAGCAATGTCTTTTCTGCCCTAGTACTCAGAGCTATCCCTACGCCAGCTAATCCCCGTGAACTAGCTGTGGCATCTCCTGACACCCTCAAGGTGAATTTTGAAGATTCATCCTGTTGGCCAGGTGGGGTTAGGTGAATAACCACACTTGGGTCTTGTATGCGTGTTTCTGAAACACAACATACATCAATGGCTCGAGATGCCAGGGTCTTAGCTAGTGATGCTTGTTGTCCTATTTGGCAAAGTGTTCTTACATTAAATGCTCCTATATGAAATTGGTGGCGTGGCTTTAGGAGACTATCCGTGGTGGTTTTTTGGCTTTCGTCGTTTTTAGTGGACACAGAGTGAAGAGGGAGTGAGGAGCCATCAAGTAGAGGAGTTGCATCACTGGGGGAAGGTAAGGTAATAGAGATGAAGATGAAGACAAAGATAAGTGAGGATTAGAGAGGTTTTGTGTGCGTTTTGGATTGTGAGGGCGATTGTTACTTCCCGGCTGCCCACACCGTGGAAGTTGGTTGCGTGACCGCAGAGCCCAGGGGACAACTGCTTGAGGCCGGTCACACGCGGCCTGTTTTTGTTCGTTCTTTGTTGTTTTGTGTGCCTCAGTAGCATACTTATCACTCCCGCCCTGTGACACGGCAGCAGGAAGCGCGGTCGTTGTTAATCCGGGCCACGGCCGATCCGGCATGAAATTTTGTGAATTTGTTTGGATCATGGTATTGGATGAGGTAGCTGCTTTTTGTTTAACCGCTATCCAAACAACCTGCCTGGCATGGTAGAACCTCAAGAGACATAAGTCTCAGCCAGTATAGCTTGATTAGGTCATTGCGGTGTTCAAGCCCGACCACCACGTCAAGGTAGCAGCTTTCGGTCGGGTGCAACCTTGCCAATATAAACTCATTAGCTTAGGGTTACTCTAAAGTATTTCAGTAAGCACCAGTTCGATAGGGATAAAACTGCTTCAGCACTATGGAGTGAAACTCCATTCAACCACAGTTATATCACAATACCACGTATCAGGTGATCCAAAACAGAAAGCTCAGAGGAGCTTCGAAAGTGGGGACATGAGTAAGACAAGGCTGACTACTATCACCGATGATATTCCTAAATGTGGTGGACAGGACTATACAGCAGACTGTGGACAGGAATACGCTGGGCAGACATAAAGACTCTACAAGACTTAGCCTTCGCGGATGATTTATGTCTAATATCACACAAACTCGAAGACTTACAGGCGAAAACCAACAGGCAGTGAAGACAACAATCGGTACAAGAATCATGAAGAGCATTTCGAAAAGACTTCAGACTTTTATCAACAGTTGCTTTCGCTGGCTCCATACTGAGGTCAAATGGCCGACCAGAAAGAGTTAGAAACAAGAAACTCTGATAACTAACCGACGAAGAGCCTATTGTTAAACAGATATATCGAAGAAAATGGAGATTGATAGGACATACGCTCTGGAGACCGTCGCGTGACACTGTATGTCAGGCCATAGCTCGAGGGGAACAGGAGTGGGAGACAACGATTTGGGCCTGTGTCCAGCGTGACACGGAGGAGACATTAAGACTTAGGGACAAACGTGTGGCTACCTAAAGAAGACTGAAGAGGAGAGAGTGAAGTGGAGGTGTGTTGTGGAAGTCCTGTGTTCCAAGCGGAACCCAAGAGGACAATAATAAATAATAAAAAATAGTTAGTAGGTACTCATGACTGCATCCACTATCTTATATTATTTTTTATAAGTAATCTGGGCATGATCTTTGCAATACTACCCACATAACAGTTGATACATCAGATAGATAACCCGGAGGTCACTGATTTGAACCCTATTTCAATGATTACCCCTGTTGTGAACTTTTCTTATAATACTTATCTAATCATATTCATATCTCTACCGCTATTAACCCTCTTTTTCCCCTTTGTACGTTTAAGCCATTCCGGCTTCATTGTAAAATGAATAAAGCCTAAATTCTTGGTTCATTCGTCTTTTCAAGATTCAAGCATCACTCATCGTTCTAAGACTCAATCACCTTCGTAACAATTTATTCATTTTACAATATTCATGGAACGATTTTTCCGACCTGATCGGTTCGACGTAGAACCTAACGCAGTTGGAGCTGCCAAGAAGTGGGATCACTGGTTTGCGACTTTTTCCTACTTCATTGAATCAATGGGATCCGAAAATCCTTCGAAACTACATATTCTCTTCAATCATATTTCTACTTCTGTATACGAATGCATTTCTGAATGCAAAACATACGAAGAAGCTATCGACACTCTCAAGAGTCTCTACATGCAGCCTTGCAACGAAGTGTTTGCTCGACACTTGTTAGCAACGTGTAAACAAGAATCTGGCGAAAATCTGGATCAGTTTGTTCGTCGACTCAAGTCGCTGACTACAGATTGTTCATTCAGGGCAGTTACAGCCGAAGAACATCGTAACGAATCTCTACGTGATTCATTCATCTCAGGTATACAGTCTTCGATGATACGCCAGAGGCTATTAGAACAGCGTACTTTAACTTTTCAAGCGGCATACGATCAAGCACGAGCTCTAGAGATGGCACATCAACAATCGCAGTCATACAACAATCCTGTTACACCTTGCGCGTCCATTTCTTTACATGATGTACCTCATTCATCAGATTCCACACCCTCCGTCAATGAAACAACCATTGCTGCCGTTGAATCCAAATGCTTTTTCTGTGGTAATCGTAGACATCCTCGTTCCAAATGCCCCGCCCGTGATGCAGTTTGCAAAGCTTGTGGCAAGCAAGGACATTTTCAGAAGGTTTGCAGGTCTGCGCCATCTACGAAAAAAGGTCCATCTTCAGTTAACTCTATAATTTCATCTCTCGTTGTGGCTTCAGCACCTCAAAGTCTCACTGATGCTGTTACGCAGCTTACTGTCAATGGGAAATCAATGCAAGCTCTAGTGGATACCGGAAGCAGTGAGAGCTACATCTCTTCCTCAGTTGTTCGTAAGTATAACTGGAAAGTCCATAAGTCTCGAAACAGAATCACAATGGCGAGTACGAATCTTACTAGTCATACTGAAGGACATTGTTTTCTATCCATCTGCTATAAAAACCACACTTATGATCTATTCAAATTTTCCATTCTTCATAATTTATGTGCAGACGTCCTTCTTGGACATGATTTTTTAAAACTTCACAAACACATTGAGATTCCTTTTGGGGGATCAAAGCCGCCTTTTTCTCTCTGTGGTCTACCTTGTGTTCGCGTCGACCTGCCTACTCTGTTTGAAAATCTTTCAAAAGACTGTAAACCGATCGCGATAAAATCCCGGCGTTATTCTCGTGAAGATGAAAGTTTTATTTCCACCGAAGTCAACCGGTTACTGCAAGAAGGTGTTATTGAACCTTCTAATTCTCCTTGGCGAGCTCAAGTTCTTGTTACGTCAAACGAACGCCATAAAAAGAGGATGGTAGTTGATTATAGTCAGACAATCAATCGATTCACTTTTCTGGATGCTTACCCATTACCTAGGATTGACGAAATGATAGAAAAAATCGCACAATATGACATATTCAGCACTCTTGATCTGAAGAATGCTTATCATCAAATTGCCCTAAGGAACGAAGATAAACCATATACTGCTTTCGAGGCTTGTGGGAAACTTTACCAATTTTGCCGAATTCCTTTTGGTGTTACCAATGGCGTAGCTTGTTTTCAACGCATTATCGATGAATTGATCAGTAAAGAACAACTCACAAGCACGTTTGCCTACATTGACAATGTCACTATCTGCGGCAAAACTCAGGAGGAACACGACAAAAATCTAAACAAGTTTATGGTAGCAGCACGCAATTATGGAATAACCCTTAATGATTCCAAAAGTGTGATCTCAAGCAGAAGCATACAATTACTCGGTTATGAAGTTTCAAAGGGGTTATTAAACCAGATCCCGATCGGCTAAAACCTCTTCGTGATCTAGAACCACCCACAGATATCAAATCTCAACAACGGGCCGTTGGATTATTTGCTTATTATTCACAGTGGATCCCTCGCTTCTCAGATAAAATCCACCCATTGGTAAATAATCGGATTTTCCCTCTTGATATCGAAACTCGAAATGCTTTTGACAAACTGAAAGACGACTTAGAACGTGCAGTCGTTGTGGTAGTTGATCCGAAAGCACCCCTTGTTGTTGAAACAGATGCTTCAGATGTCTCAATTGCAGCTACATTAAACCAGAATGGTAAACCTGTCGCCTTCTTTTCTCGAAGTGAGAAACATCATTCATCGGTTGAGAAAGAAGCCTATGCCGTGGTTGAAGCAATTCGTAAGTGGAAGCATTACCTTCTCGGAAATCACTTCAAACTTGTCACTGATCAACGTTCAGTAGCATTCATGTTTGACAAGATTCATAAAGGCAAAATCAAGAACGATAAAATAATGCGTTGGAGAATTGAGCTATCCCCTTATCAATATGACATCATTTATCGTCCTGGAAGGGATAATCAAGCTGCTGATACATTTTCCCGTAGTTTCTGCGGTTCCTTGCAGTCAGTGTGCGACTTGAAATTTCTCCATGACTCTATGTGCCATCCTGGAGTTGTCCGAATGATGCATTTTGTACGCTCGAGAAACCTTCCATTCTCCCTTGACGAGGTGCGCAATGTAACCAGTAAATGCGTGACATGCTGTGAGTTAAAGCCTCAATTTTACAATCCCTCTAATTTCAAACTCATAAAAGCAACCCAACCTTTTGAAAGGTTAAGCATCGACTTTAAAGGACCTCTACCGTCAGCTAGCCGCAATCACTATCTGCTCACGCTGATCGATGAATATTCTCGATTCCCCTTTGCATTCGCCTGCCCCGACATGTCGTCTCAAACGGTAATGAATTGCCTTTGCCAACTGTTTTCGATTTTCGGTATGCCTTCTTACATACATACCGACAGAGGCGCTGCTTTCATGTCTACCGAATTACGGGCATTTCTTCTGGAGAAAGGCGTAGCAACCAGTCGTACTACCTCATACAATCCTCAAGCCAATGGGCAGGTCGAGCGCCTCAATGGAACACTTTGGCGTGCCATCACTCTAGCATTAAGATCACGGGGCCTACCAACGGCACAATGGGAGTCTGTTCTACTCGACGCCTTGCATTCCATCAGATCTTTGCTCTGTACTGCAACGAACGCCACGCCACACGAACGACTGTTTACCTATAACCGAAGATCGACATCTGGGACAACTCTTCCTACTTGGCTCACTGTACCAGGACCAGTACTTCTCCGGCGGAGTGTTCGTCAGTCCAAATTCGATCCCCTGGTTGAAGAGGTGGAGCTATTGAATTGTAACCCGCAATTCGCTCACGTTCGCTTCGGTAATGGACGTGAAGATACAGTTGCTCTTCATCATCTGGCACCCAAAGGCGAAGATATAGATCAAGTTGAAAATTCAATACCGGAGGGCGACGCAATTCCTGAGCAACAAGTAAATGGGGATGCGACCACTGATCCTAATATTCTTCGTGAAGAAAATACAACTGAAACGAACAACGGGCGTATTCTTTTGGAAAAACAACAACGTGTACGGCCTTACAATTTGCGTACCAGAGAAGCGTGACATAATGGCTCATTCCTTTTCAAGCCGCAGTGAATGTTGTGAACTTTTCTTATAATACGTATCTAGTCATATTCATATCTCTACCGCTATTAACACTCTTTTTTTCCTTTATATGTTTAAGCCATTCCGGCTTCATTGTAAAATGAATAAAGCCTAAATTCTTGGTTCATTCGTCTTTTCAAGATTCAAGCATCACTCATCGTTCTAAGATTCAGTCACCTTCGTAACAACCCCTATCTAACACATTTAACTTACCTGACAAGACTGATACAACTGTCCTGTGTTTGGATTGAAATTATTTGAGACAAACGGATTACCAGATGACAGATCAGACTGAAACATGAAATGTGTTGTCTCATTTGATAAATTACTGACTCCACCAGATACTAAAGAAGTAGTCATCTGTGGTGTAGTTGCATTGACTAAATTTGTAGTATTGGCTAGTGCAGTTGAATATGGATAAGACACCGGACCAGAATGTGCACATGATGTTGAGAAAAAATTCTGATTTTGTGGATGAAAAACATTTGGATAAAGAGATGTGAGTGACGATGAATTAGCACTGTTTATAGCACCAATAACAGCAATCGATGCAGGCGGTGCTAGAATAGAATGTCCTAGAGCCATTGAATTCTGTGAATCAATAAGTAAATCAGAAATATTTGGATTTTGTGGGAAAATTGCTGGAGCATAATTTTGTGGTGGTTGAAGAAAGTTATATGTTGTACCACCATTACCGCCAACTCCAGTACCTCCAGATAATCCAGGAGGTAACAGATGTGTGGGACCTGGAGGAAATTGAAAATTGTTTGGGCCAGGAAGTGGGCCGGTTGGATGCAATACGAAGCTAGGTGCACCTAATCACAGAGAAGAAAAAAGATACAATGACTAAATTGTGCAGTTTACAACAATAGTTTAGCAATCAAGTACATTTTTATATATCAGACGACAAACTATACTTGTATTTATGCTAACCAACAATACTTTCGCAGATTTGAAGCAAAAGAAGCATGGCACATAACAGTGGTGCATTAGTTGAAAGTCAGTTGTTTAGATAAGCAAGCCCAAATTGCAGGTTAATCCACCATGTTTCTTTTTAAAAAAATAAACAGGTTGAGAAATAGTTAATCCTTTACTTGGCCAGTTTTCACACATAAATCAATAAGAGTTTATTATTTTTTTACAAAGCAGTAAGGTGCATACTTATGATTAGCGTAATCAGTATATGAGTACTTGCCATGGATATTAAAGACAGGAAGTTGGGTAAAAACCTTCCAGTTAGACTAAATTTGACATGCTCTGGTTCATAGTATTTGTAGTCAGTTCTAACGATTTAATACGGGAGAAAATAAATGGCCTACGCAGATAACAGAACATTCAGATTTCGCCTAACACAAAGGACTTGTACGCCACGCTGAAAACTGAAAGTTTATCATAAAAGTTGAGATGTGGCTACACTCAAAACAATGTGATCAATAAACTAAGCTCAGTGTACACCTTAATCTAGTCAACAGTTAAGCTTCTCATTGGCTTATACTGTATCTTGTTCTCTCTAGTTTTACTCACACAGATCAGTGTGTGCATATTTTATAGCCTGATAAAGTGAATATCTAGGTTATCTTATCTTGTCACGCATAATTTTGTTACTAATTTCTTTAAGCTAAACAACAAAAATAGCAAAACTATAATTCTACTTATGTGGTTGAGCGTATTATCCTTAATTAGTAACACTTTGAATGATGAACAGAACAATACTTCAGAAAGGTAAGAGACTGTGAGGTTTCTGACTTCAAAAACAGTAAATAATCAAATCAATTTCACATTATAGGACGGCTTATAATGGTATCCGATTTTCCAGTCTGAGTTAAGTGGGGCTGAAATTTAAACCTGAAAAGCATTGAATAGGTAGTGAATGCCTAAGTCTAAGGAGCATATGTTGTTTTACTCGCTTAAACGCGTGACTTTCAATTATTGAATTACAGACTCACGCCCCAAACCATATGATAAAAATTGAGCAATCAGATTAGATAATTAGCATTACTTCAACATGATTTCTAAATATTCATAGTATTATATACATATATATATTTCAGAAAATTTGGGCATTGGGGCATATCATACTCATTATTACGTAGTGGAAATTTAAGCTACAGGAGAATTAGAACTAGAGGCTACTGAATTAACAAGTAACCTAATAGTAGGATTCCACTGAATAAACTACAAGGCGCAACCGCTTAAAAGGTCATTTCTCCATTATAACCTGATATGTACCTATATATATATATATATATATATATATATATATATATATATATATATATATATATATGGTGGTCTCTCTTTCTATTGCTCGCTTAGTCTGTGACTATTTCACTTTGATGAACCTGTCTCCTTTAACAATGTATATCCCCCTTATATTATATATAATATGAGTGTTTGTTGACAGTCCATTGCTTGGTGACATATATCCATATTATATGTGTGGTTGTTGACATGTCTGCTATATTTTGCTATGTATATATGGATCGATACTCCATTATAATTGGCCATTCATGTTAAGACTGTCTATTGATTGTTCACACACTTGTCTGGACATTTATATATATTTCGCTCACACAATCTTGTGTGTCCACTTACTTTTGGTGTGATACCACTTTTGCATTCTCCTTGTGTTTGGAAAATAGAAGTATCATCGCAAACCTAGTGGTCTTCTGATTTCCGCCTTCTTGCGTCAGGACTATTAAATTCTCGACCAGTACATAACAATAATTTGGCGACGAGTACATAACATAACCATTAAGGATTTTTTCCCGCAGTCATATGAATGAATGAAAAACAATTGAACAGCACTGCACTACTTCTTTAGCCGGTTTTAATAACTCAACTGAATTAAAAATGGGGAGCAGGCTGTCGCCTGTTGGGGTGACTAATTCAGTTGATCTTGGATGGGCAGGCTGGTAGTCGTAAAGTAGGTCTCGTAGCTAATTCAACAGAATAGAGGACTAATGAATCGAAATCCTGTCATCACGCAGTATTTTTTAATTCACTATCAATCACTACATACTACATCAATATCAGTGAATTCAAGCTATGTCAGATAGTCTCACTAACAGTAAAATAATCATTATTATTATAATAAGAACAAGAGCAAATTATTTTGAAAAAAATTCACTACTTACCTACAAACTGTGGCATAGGTGTCATGTTGAAAATTTGAAGTGGAGGACATGGTGCAGACGGTGGACCAGCCATCGGTATTGCAGGACTAGGATTTACAATATTTCTTAAGCCAGTATTGTTTGCTGAAACTGGTATTGTTCCAGACATATTTCCGATGAAAGGCATAAAATGTACAGCAGGTTGAGATGGTAAAGATGGAAGTGAAGTTTGTGGTGTGAGTGCTGGATTTGGTTGAGGACCAACAGATATTAGTGGTAGGACAGATTGAGCAACTGCTGGTCGAGTTCTCACGCTGAATATGCTTGACATATGAAGTGTATTCGCCGGCAATGAAACATTAACAGGAACAACAGAAATCGGTATAGAAGTTGAACAAACAGAGACAGATTTTGTAATACTAGCTGGTTCGTTTGTATTAATATGACTAGAAGAAGGTTTCGAATTGTACGATACCGATGATGGAGCAGTAACTTCATGTTTGGTAACAACAGAAGACGAAAATGCTGGTGCAAGAGTTTGAGGAGTTGGACGTATAGATATGACTGCGCTTGTCATCACGTCTTGTAGGGCAGGTTTAATTGGTCTCAATGACTCATATCTTTGAGATAATCAAAAAGTTATAAAAAGGATAAGTTAAAACACTTAGAGTCCGAAAATGAAGTCAAAACATACCTTAAGCAGATTGTTTAGTATATACAAAAATAAGGGATAAAATATTTAAGCCTGTTGTACCTATTCAATATCAACACAAATAACTGATATATCCTGACCAATATCTAAAACTAAGCAGCCACGTTAATTTATGCCAGGTGATCGAGTGACGTAAATCAGTCACTCACGCGAGAACCAGTTGTGATTTGAATGAGTACGTGGCAGGGTATACGACTTCAATACCCAGTGATGGAGACTGAAATCTCACATAGGTTTCCGTAGGGTTGCGGATATACGCTGTATATACTAGCAAGGACGGAAATCTACGTAAGATAGGAGTCTCCTCCCAGCTAGTTGCTAAATCCAAATATCAGACAGAAGTTATTTTAATAGACTGGTAAGAATGACTTTTTCATAGTCACCCAGTAGGGTGTACAGAACTGTAAGACAAGACTTCCAAGGAAGAAATGCGTAAACAGATTTATCAACTAGTGGGATTAACATAAAATTACTGTCTGACAAGCTGGAAGTTTACACAGAAGTGTACCAGTTCCAGTTGTCACAATTCGAAAAAGTGCCTAAAAATAGAGGAGGAATATTTCAGGAAAATACTATGGGGGAATATGTATAGGAGAATAATTATATCGAGATTATTGATTTTAAAGATTTGAGAGACAAATATGAACGAATACATTAGCGATATTATGGACGATTCTGAACATATCATAGGGGTTCAGATATATTATATTAACATATTGAGAATGACAGCTAAGCAGTACATACACAGATAAATAACTCAGACCGATGATCAGTGACTTTATGGATTAGTGCTCTAGAATACATTGCATTTTATAAAACATTATGAAGACAAGGCACCAAACCCCAAAATGACTAATTATGGCATGAACTTCATGAAAAGTGTGAGTTCTCCGAGTGGCGTATAAGCGATGCTTGATTCTAAAAGATATCGCCTATATGAAATATTGCCTTTGTATTAGTATCAGTGCTAAACAGCTACACACCCAAAAACCAATCTAAATTGAGCTGGTTCAGATATACTGGCGCATCAGCGCAAAAGCAACACGAATCACCGACTAACTGTATGATCACAAATAATACTAATAATAATATTAATCCATTGATATTAGATTTAGCAAAGAATAGTTGAAGTGATTTGCTTTATGTTAATCTAGTGCTCACGTCAATACAAGACATAACGATTACCTGTCATTTAGTTTCAGACACCTTTGTTTCTTAAAATTATGTAATAAAATAGTGGTTAAAATATGATTAGCAAGAAAAACTCATGCTCTTTCTCACATGTAAAATATCCACTTCCAAATAACAGACTTACGAGACGCTATATTCAGGTCCTACAGATGACATTCTTATAGGAGCTACAGTCGCTAAGGCAACTGGGGCACATGTGTTATGTCCATCTGAAGAGTAATTCTTGCTAGAAGTAATTACCAAGTGAACGTTTGGGGGTGGATTTGTAGACAGACACGACGTTGAAGGGGAAGAGGTGGAGGGAGGTGTTATGTTAGGTAATGATGTGGTACTGGTTATAGTAACTGATGCTTGATTTTCTGTTGTACCGGTAATTGAAGTCTGTGTATTTTCGGTCACGTTGTCTGAAAATTACAAAAAATAAACATACTTGGGATTTAGTTTGAATAAAATAGATTCATTTTAAGAGAAACTTTGTACTTATCACTATTATTATATCACTGTCCCCTTGGTTTCCGAGTAGAACACAGGGCTTCAACAAAACATTTACACTTTGTTCTATTTTCTGTTCTCCTCTTCAGCTGGGCCCACTATTACCCATAATCTCTCATCTTCTCTCCACACGATCTCCTCCACGTCATCCTCGGACGACGCACTCAATGTTTCCCATTTTGATTCCACTAAAGGGTAATAAAAAATTCATCTCTGTATTGTTAACTATAAACAGGATTTCGGTAGATAAAGTCAAGAAGCTAACTGATTCTCGATTGGGACCATCCAAATTATTGCAACTTTTGGAAGACAGCAAATAAAAAACAAACAGGATAAAACGTTTACCAAATGATATATAAGATTGTGTAAGTTTCATTATAACTTTTCTTGTGCCGTATAGCAGACTATCTTTAGTACACGGTCACATTAGAGCACACTTCCAATGGTGTATATATCTAAGATGTGATAAGGTTGATCGGTTTCTTTGGATGTTTAGTAAAGTTAGTAAACATCAATGTTTCACTCACTACCAGATTGTTTAAAATGCACAGTAGGCGTAAGCAAGAAGTCATAACATCCTACAAGCCTGACTCTTTCAGAGCTTCCTAATACTGATTGACTGAGATAACTAGTTGTACACCAGTCATATGAGCCAGTAGTATTTGTACTAACGAGATACAGAGCTGATAAGCTCGGCGTCAGACAAGCGAAACGGCCATCCCACGGTGCTTAGATCACTTCAATCTGGCTAGCAAGTACTACTGACTAATATGAATGGTACATAAATGCTCATCTCAATCAACCAGTAGTATAATAATTTTAGGTGTTTATGCTTGACTTCTTGATTAGTATTTATGGTATCAAGCAAATCACAGGATACTGCGGTGTAGCCTCACCTCGAACTGTGTAAATTGCAAATTAATTTGTAAACTGAGAAGTCGACTCTTCTAATAAAAAGCAATCAGTCTCAGTGAACAGAATGAGTTTACTAACATTGGGTTTCATATTACGAAAACAATATAAACAGTTTTTGAATAGTTTGACAGAAGAGAAGAAAGCAGAAGAAACGGGTAAAGAAGTGTGACAACACAGATACAACGAAGACAATATCTGAATGCATTCACATTACCACGATGAATGTGAAAACCGCAACCTACAAATCACATATAATAGCCTAAAACACAGAAAAGTGTGACCATGCAACACGTACAGACAGATAAATATGTAGACTAGTTATGCATAAGTTTCATATTTCTGTTGACACTATTTAAAGTTATGACCACTTTTTTGGGTTGAGCAGATGACTAGCGTGCCGAGATAAATGACTTCACTCGAAAAATAAAGTAGAAGAAAACCCATAATGAAAATTCTGTAGCAAGGAAGTAGATTTGAGCACCTAAATTATCCGCAGAATGCCTGATGATCAATTCTCTTCTTCATTTGCCCTTAAAAATCACTTTGTTTAAAGAGTGATTACTCTGCTTGTCCCATAATTTTACCCAACTTCATGTTTCTACCTGTATGTTTAGTCTGCAAACAAGAATAACAATTAGGATACTACAACCTTACGTAATCTGCTAAATTGCATTAGTTCTTGAATGTTTATAAGAAAGGAAATCTCAGTAACAAGTTGAGGAATGATTGAAATTCACACAAGCGCATGAGCCTCCATAAAACATACCATATGCTGCTTCAGTACTGTTTGCCACGTAGTTCCATCTAACATGAGTAGCAGAATGAAGACCCTTACAATCAAAGTTCAGCGGCAATAGCGGCTACATCTCAAAGCCATTGAAAGTAGGACGAGGTATTGATTGATTGTCGGATATTTCACCGGAAAAAAGTGATGTAAGATGGAAAAAAGTGAAGTGACGCTTTTTATCTGTGCCGATACCTGAATGTCAAATACTACTGAAGAGAACTGCAAGATATATATATATATATATATATATATATATATATAGGCTGTGGTATATTGAAAAAGCTTGTTTCTATCTATCCTGTGAAAAATCCTTAGCACTACTCAGGGTATGTTACAATTCCAGCCAGATCGTTTACTTTTTGTCTCAACTTGGTTAGCCTCTTAGTTATGCAAGTAAAAATTTACACACATGTGAAACTACTGACAAATACTACTTACTCGGGATAATCCGCGCGACATTATTTGTGCTGAGAGTCACACTATTTACAGATTCAGCAGGTAACACATCATCAGCTTCTTGTGTGACTACGGTTAACGGTCGATCTTCAAAATCTAGGTCGTCATCATCCTCCACCTTCTGATAAAACGGAGACTTTTTCGTGTTGGAATGTAAATATTTCTCACTCACTGGAAATCCACCGCCACACTGAACAGTATTCTCACAAGAAAGAGTCGCGTTTGGTTCTTTTACTTCTGATGAATGAGTATCAGGATGAATCG
The DNA here is from genome assembly GCA_944472135.2 of Trichobilharzia regenti. NCBI lineage: Eukaryota > Metazoa > Platyhelminthes > Trematoda > Strigeidida > Schistosomatidae > Trichobilharzia > Trichobilharzia regenti. The sequence goes on from OX235270.1 coordinate 129,472,195, forward strand.
ATTCTGCTGGATTATTTTCAACTGAAGTGGAGTCTGGCAAACCATTATTTTTGTTTTCTTCAGTATTCACAATCTAAAAGTGCAAACGTCGACGGACCTTTTAAAACCACCCAGACGAAGAGAACTTCAAATTTCACTCAATGAAACAAATAAACGTTCTAGGCACGCTCTTGAGCAATGAGCCTATACAAACTCAGTATTGTGTTTAATTTGCAACGAAAATACATAATTGTAGCTTTTGATCAACTGTCATACTAGCCAAACTGCACACAATTATTCTGGCTAAAACAATCCCTATTTATGTGGCATTGGCTGACAACAATTCTCTAAAATAGCATTACGGAAGGATATAATAATTTAGTAGTTCTACCTGACCAGCAGTAAGACACTCAGAAAAATTTTCAAATAATGAGACTATATATAGGTCGAAATTACAACAAAGAGCTATATTTTTACCGTCGTTCTTAAGAAACAGTACATTTTAATTTACTAGTGACTGACAGCTAGTCGGTATTTAAGTATGTAAGCATGTAAACGATGTATGGCTTAGTATATGATGACAAAGACTAATATATTATCTTGCATTCAGTGCCTTTCGTTATTTAGTGAAATAGTGATTCTCCACAAAGACTATAAATTAGTAGACAACATGGAACTGTGTAACAGTCGTGTTTGGGAGTATACTAGGATGTAAGTTGCCTTGTTATAGCCCACATTTTTGCAGTGGATTTAGCACTGAAACAGATGTTGTTGGGTTAATTGGGACGTCTGTTTTTGTTACAGCTGCACATGTGAATACTACCAATGACACTTCCTAACCTGCCCTTTTTGCGCGTGTTCTAAATACTTAGTTATTCTGCTGGTATGACCACAGTCTTCATACAGCAAACGGATAGATGTCTGAAATTACGAATAACCAAACGAGAATATGTTGCAGTACCATAAAAGCGGATATGTGTGGTTCAATGCCATCTGTTCAGAAAACCGAAAATTGAATTTGAATACAAAACTATGAATTACATTTATTTTGTTTGTGATGAGATGGGAAACCTATGGTTTTCTGAAGATTTGATAAGTCAGTTTCTACTCTTGGACTACAAACTGAAAAACTACAACAGTCAAAATATATGCACTGTTTAAGTACAGAGGGGTATGTAAGCACTGCGTAGTACTAATCTCCATAGTAAACAGGACATTCATCGCTTGTCTGGGTTCTAAAGCACCGTGAAAATATACATTCAGAGGCATTTTGGGTACTTAAACATAACATAACAAGATATGGTACAAAAAAAGCTTACCGATACTGGTGCTTCAGACTTTAGAATAGGAACTCCAGATAACAAAGAAACAGTTTCATCCTGGCAGACTTTTTTAGGTGTACCAGAGTCATTCAGAACCTCATGAGGGCTTTTTATAGACTGATCATCATGCGGTTCCATAAGAGCATGAGTATCAGAAGTCTTAATAAATGTATATATTTATAAAGGTAATTACTTTTGTTTTAGAATTAACGAGTTCAACAAGGCACACAGGAGGTGAGTCATCGTCACTGCGATCAACTGGACTTGCGAACATGCACCTGTTCATCTCATCCTGCATCTGATAAATTAGCCAAGGAAAGACAAAAATTACCATAAGATATCTGAAAGACAGAATAGCATTGAAGTGATGCAGGTCGCAATCTTGGACTGAAGGTCAATATGGGTAATTAACATAGCAAAACAAATCAGACTGAAATTAGAAAAATGACTCTCATGCCTTTATACTATTAAGATATGTTTTTATTGACCTGAAGGCACATAATAGGTGAAGCTTTTCAGGACACATTTCGATCAGGGTTGATATTAGCAAGGTTTTCGATGATCATATTAAACCTTGAGAATTTAGAACCTGGGTTGAAGTTGAAAAAGCTTTGAAGCTTTTCGAGAAAGTGAATATACGATCATTGTATCTGTTATCAGTTAAAAAGTCAGATATATATTGTGATAGAATCTAAATCAAACAAGTTTGAGCCACCTGAGAAGTGTGAATCTGTTGTGCTTATGTGTATCTGTAGGAACAAAAAGAAACTGGAACTTTTAAAGGGTGTGTTATGTATGCTTATTAATGCCCGATGTGCTAGATCCAAATAGATGAACTAGGACTACCTGTAGCAGAGCTAGTGTTAACAGCCATTCGATATGTTGCCAAATGACTTGAAAAACGGATAACATATGATCTGGTGAGTGCATGAACTATCCCAGTTAAAGGTAAGACTTTAATTAGCAAGAATAACGTTTCGGGTTCACGATTGGTGATTTCCTCGAAGTTGTGATTTCTCCGTGACCACAAACACGGATTTCCGTGATTTTTAAGAAAAATAAACTTTCTTTGAACCAGGGGTCTTCTTTTTCTTGGCAAAATACCTCTTGATACAATTACACGATTAGATAGTAAAGTAGAATGTTCTGTGGCCGAGAATCATAGTCGTGTTTCGGATTAACTTCGCGCATCGGACTGTTATAACCCTATGGATATAGGTTTTTCCTCATGGTGCACTATGACACCAGGAAATCACAAGCAAACTGTTTTTTTAAGTGATTGCAAATAGTGAGTTATTTGAGGTGGTAGGATGAATACCTCTAAACGCTTTTGTGGTGACTAGGGTATATTTACTTTTTTCCAGAAGAAGATGATCTTTTTACCAAGAGAGTTCTCAGAATTTCCACTTCTACCTTTTTATTCAAAGATTACATTAAGTTGCTCAGCAGAAACCATTTTATGGTAGCTACGTAGCCTTAGGTAATGCGTCATAGAAGTAAGCAGCGTAGGTTAATTGTGACTAAATATATTGAACGTTGTATGACTAGTCAAATCGTAGTTCTTACATACTAGTTAGTCTTATGGATAATGAATGTACGGTGCAAGCGTTTACTTTCATTTGCGTGCCTAGCTCCTAAGCGTTATGCCTGCATGCACCTAGGGCTGATACGCTGTGTGATGGGTTCTATCAAACACGCTACTATCATGATTGATGCAACAAGAACAGATGAAGCAGGATAAAGTGGCGACATTATAGTCTAATAGTAATTATAATCCACTTAAATTCCGAAACCAGGATTTATGATACAGAATGGAATTCTGAGCATTGGTCACTAGAAAATAGGTTGCATTGATATCCTGAGACGTGAAGTCTTCATTGAATGATACTATGCCGAATGGTGCAGCTTCTAGATGCAGTAAACGAATTGTGGGAATGACATTACTGTCCAACTATCCCATCTTCCTCATTATACCGATATTTTGACAGTGGGCTTGAAACACTAATCATTGCAACTAATATGCTAAGATCACATGACGCGGACACCAACATAACTAGCCAGGTATTTGGAATTCCCATCAATCCAGATAACTTATGACACAACTTTATTAAAACTTATTGAAAAAAATTTCCAAGCGAAATTTCAACCAAACGTGACAAGTCCAGCCTTAAAGCAGTGCAACGACAATCGGGTTTACCACTGTCCCCAATGAAATCCCAAAACTCAGATGATGGAATACGAACAAATTCTAAAAAAACACACAGTAGCCCCCAGAAGAGCTGAAAATAAATTATTTTCAGGATTTGAAGTGTTTTAAATGCAATTATTTTGAAGTACTCATGCTTCAAAGAAATAACTTACCAGCCATTTCCCCGAGTTCAAACAGTATGTTGTTACTCTGAAACTACTGAACAAATGAGTCGCTATGATGAGTAAATTTACGCAGTGTTGCGTATTACACAATAGTATGATTAGTATGACATGAGAGAAATATGCAATATCATCTATATTGAGTTACATTGCACGACAGCAGTTTCCTGATTTGTATGGAAGCGTCACTACAGAGCGGGACAGCTACTTGCACAGTCAGATATAAGATTTTAATTGAGGGTTTTCTTGAGAATATTACATAGAGTCTGAAGATTATCCGGAACTGAATGGTGTTGCAGCAAACAGGCATGATGAGGTTAAGGCTAGCAACGCTGCAGAGAACATGACTTTTGTACAGTAAGTTGGGTTGTAGTAACCCGTGATTAGATGATGCCTCAACAGATTCATACACATATTTCCGGCCTTGAGCACCTAAAGAGATGAAAAGTGAAGTCTGGAGTTAGGAGTAATGAAGTTTACACATTAAGGCATGATGACACTGGAAGCATGCATTTGTAGAAGTGCTGGGTGCAGACTCTGTTCCCATGTACTTGCCGTAACCCCGACATTAGTAACCGTCACATGATGGCTTCAATCTTTCTTATTTCTTTGAAGTCAAAAGTAAAGTGTGGGTTATTCTTCTTGGTGTAGTTGCTGTTACGTTTCGGATACTAACACCAACCGATTTGCGATTGTCATCATTGAGTAGTTGAATTTGAGGGCCATCCGAATGTGCTCTGCAACAGCTTATGGAAAAGAACATGTGATTCGATTATCCTTAAAACGCAGCATATTTGTTCGTGTGCTATGGTTAAGAAAACTGCGGGATGGCCCAATGAGGGTGTTCACATATACTTGTCTGCTTTCCTCCCCCCACCCAACAAGTTCCTGATGGATGCAACTTGCTCTTATGCTACTTGAAAATGTCAAGTGCGCTATCATATGCTCTACCTAGTTCTGATAGGATGCAATTCTAGTGGGGATTGGTGAAGAGATCTATAAAGTTAGGTTTGAGAGCAGATGCCCACTGATGAAACCGGCCAGTGGTCGCGTTATATATCCCAAATTGGCAGAAGCCAGAATTTATAGGCATTGGTTTTCGTCCCAGTGGCTCGCTGGTATATAGTCTAGACCTATGGTCTGGGGGCAGTAGGTCTGAAAGGCCCAAAGCAGGGTTAAACAGCTGTGCAGCACTCCCTGACTTAGATCAACCAAACCGCTGCAAACAAATACTTTAAATAACGGTGGTTTTAGGAGCGAGTTATTAATCCGTAAATGAAAAACCAGCATTCACGATCGTTCTGATGGAAATTTCAGAAAAACCTATGCACTATGATGGCTAATAGGTATTTAAAATTAATACAGAGTACTTCAGGACTGCCGAAAGTATTTTTTGACATTTCTCTAAGCCTTTTTAAAGTTTCTTCATATATTTAATCCAATGGACTCCGAAAAAGTAGGTTTCTGATAGGATAAGTTTTAGGTTCAGCTAACTTAGTATCAATGTTAAATTAATGGGAACATCAAAACAAGATTTTGAGCGAACAATTGTTTTCGATAACTTCTTCTTCAGGCTCTACAGTTATAAATCCATGAATAATAGAGTACATATAGCCAGTAAAGGCAAATGAAAATAATATCAGAAACTGTATTGGGGTGCATGTGTAAGTTGAGGTGATAGTCCATTAGTTAGCATAGTCAATTAAATGTGTATAGGGTGTTTAGTCAGAAAAATGTGATGAAGTGTGAATGAACAATTAGGTGATATAGTGTAGTGTGTAATGTGTAATGTGTGTGTAATGTGTAGTGTAGTGTGTAATGGGAACATGCTTAACAAGGCTAATTGACGTTGGCGCGTTACGTACGCTGAAAAAGGCAATCCTCTGAATTTCTCACTGTGCAAGCCCTTATGGGCAGGTATTCAAAATAGAAGGCGCTGAAACATCATTAGGCGACCCAAGAAGTGATCGGTGTAACAAAACTAAGGAGCATGTTTGGTTTATTTCTACAACTATTCTGACTTCATATACATATTACTAAAGAATGACTGAAGTGCCCGTCAATGCAGTTGAAGATTGGACGATCAGTTCATGGTTGTTTGCTCAAAACCAACTTCCCCAATTTTCGCGGAGGCATCAATCAGCCAGTCATCGTCTCATCGGTCCCTATTCAGAAAGAAGTCAGGAGACAACCGTCAGAAGTAATATTGTGATTAATTATTGTAATATTTGTTCATAGGCCTTAGTTGTACATTGGCTATATGTTGGTGTTAGAATAAATAATTCTCGAGTCGCCGAACTGGGTTCTGGTATTTTGCGTCCGTTCGTGCTAAGCGTTTCTGAGAAGCTTCGAGGAACAGCGTGAGTCTCAGCGTAGCAAGAGGTGGGCATTAAACAACTTGGCGGTACGTTCGAAATTGGTGACATTTTTGCACGTGTTTGCTCTGAAATTTATTTACTGCTTATTGTCATATAATTCTTGAAATTATGGTCCAAATCTCTAAAAAACGTGTTCGTAGAAACACAATTGTTTTAGATAGTGGCTTAAATTCGGTTATAACTGCATTACCGTCGTGTAATACAGTATCAACTACTAGCTCTCAAAATGGTTTGAGTGCAGATCTCACTCCTGTGATACAGGTGAAAGATGTTCTGTTAGAGAACTCTGAGTTCTGTAAACTAAACCTCCTTTTGAAAGATATGCAGAGGCAAGTAAGTGAAATTCAGAAAAAATTAGATCAGTTTGATAGTATGTCACTGCCAATCTCAAATACCACGGAGAGCCGTTCTGATATTGGCCAGGTTAAGTGTTTACTGGATGTAACTCAAAATAAGCTTTTGAATTTAGACCCAATAGCCTGTCTTTTAGAAAGGCATCCTAAAATATCTCCAGACAACCTAAATAAAGCTGAAAATCTGATTGACTGCTTGGCTACGGAGGTGATGAAGCGTATAACCTCTTCTCACCAAGCTATAGTTTACAACGTCCCAGATTCTCTGCCCCTGAAAACTGTAAGACACAAAATCCTGATTTGTTGCGGCATGGCTAGTGTTCCATGTGAATGCAAACGACTTCGTAAAAAGTCTAACCAGGCTAATTGCCCAATCATTTTTAAATTCAGTAATTCCCTTGATGCTAGTAAGTTTACTAAATGTCAGGATCACTTAAGACTGAATAGCAGTTATAAGTCTATAACCGTAGCTCAGGATAAAACACCGTGTCAGCGCAGAATAATGCGTAGTAATAACCTGGTCACCTCCTCTAGCTTTGATTTACCAAATAAGGATCGTGCACAGCAACAGACACCTAGTGCTGAAACTAGCATTCAGCAAACTACACAACAACCACACCTGCCAATGGAACTAGGAACTGATTTAGATACCAGTACCCCTGTAAATAAAGCCTCATCGAAAGATGTTAAAATGACTAGAACTTCTGCAAGTTGTTCTAAGAAATTTCCCCCCAAACGTAGTAACCTCACCACGATGAACAAATTTCGCAGGGTTGAGACTAATGATGGGGAAGAATACTTTGTATTCAATAAGCCTGCTGAGAGTAAGAATGCCAACAAACCATCACTTGTTACGAAAAACTCCTCTCGAAACATAAGTATATCTGGAGGTGTTCCGCATGCTCCACCTTATAGAAAGTCAGGCTCCAAGACTCCTAAAGTCTTGCAGCCAAAGCACCTTCCTTCACAATTCCCTTTAAGTTATAAAAACAACCCGAAGGTGTATACCGGTATGACGAATAGCAGTTGGATGGGTAGACCTTCTGATGCTATGCCTTTTAACCGTCAACCTAGGCCCAACCTGTACTACCCTTATATCCAGGAACACATGGTAAATTTTCCAGGTGTCCCGAATCACTGGTACGACCCATGGCACCTAGGACCACCTCATTGCACACCAACCCGATGTACAGACACCCAGTCCGACCTCCTTTTCATTCATAAATTCTTGCGGTGCTGACGCACAAATAGATTTAGGTTATGGTGACATTTTAAGCCAGTTTGTAGTATCCCGTGACTTATTCACGATATTGCTAATTAATGCACGTTCCTTAATCAATAAGATATCTGAACTAAGGACATTATTATTAGTCGCCAAGCCTACTGTAGCTCTGATTACTGAGTCATGGTGCTCATCCTCTGTACTTGATGTGCATATAGGTATCGATGATTACACTGTACACCGTGCAAACAGAGATTGCAAGCGTGGTGGAGGATGTCTCATATATATACATAGCTCATTTGTAGTCAGTAAGGTGGAAGATGAAACAATGAATAATGTACCTGACTCACTCTGGGTTGTCTTACATGGAGATAAGTACAAACTTCTCATAGGCTGTGTTTATCGAGCACCAAGCTCAACAAAAGAAACTGATGCGTTATTAGCTAAATCGTTTGCACACGCATCCTCGTTTAGTGCTAATTACAAAATAATTGCAGGGGACTTCAATCTTCCAGAAGTCAATTGGCTAACTAGTTCCGGCCCCCAACGCTTCGACGAATTACTTGCCACTATAGACTGTTATGGATGGCAACAACACGTCCAGACACCTACTCGTGGTGACAACATGTTGGACCTTGTTTTTTGTCATGACACAATCCCAGTATCCACGTATGTTGGTAATCGATTTTCCAGTAGTGACCATAGAATGGTACTCTGCTCTCTGCCTTTCTCACCACTAAATACAGGAAACAAACAAGACTCAGGAAGCACAATATGTCGTAGTTACAAATATACAGACTGGGGATTAGTCCAAGAACTTATTCGACTCTGTCAATGGGATGACTATTTTACCACTGACTCCCTGGAGGCCTTAGTAACCCTGTTTTACAGGAATGTTACCCTTTGTCTAGATACAGTTGCTCCAAAGAAAATAGTGAAATTAAGTAGACACCGAACTGAATATATTCCAAGGGCACACCGTAATAAGTTAAGGAAGCTGAAGAAACAGTACTATTCCACTAAGGACATATCACTATTGCTCTCAATCCACGAGTCTCTTGAATCTCTCAAGCGCCTACGCTCTCAAAAGGACCTCGACGAAGAGTTAACGGCACTTGAAAGTACCTCCAAAGTTTATAACTTAACGGCACTTCTTAAAAAACGAATGCAGTCGGCGAGGGAAATCCCATACTTACTTCACGACAAAGTAATCTACAATGAACCTGCCACTATCTGTGAACTCTTCAGTGATTGGTTTGCAAACTTTAGTTTAGAAACACATATGCCTGGTGAAACCGCTCCCCTTACTATCTCTTCCCTTGAAAGCATTGTGTTCACTAATCAGTTAATAGTACAAGCAATTAAAAGCCTTAAACCTTCCACTAGTACGGGACCGGATGGCCTCGCTTCGATAATTTTCAAAAACAGTGGGTGTGATATACCCTTGTTACTTCTTAAATTCTTCTCAATATCTATGGACACTGGCACTTACCCTAGTGAGTGGAAAACTAGCTTCATAATTCCACATTACAAATCTGGTGATAGGGCAAACGTCCGCAATTACAGACCCATAAATATAACCCCAGTTATCTCACGAATCATGGAGAAAGTTGTAAAAGATCAATTGTCAGACTACCTAATTAGGGAAGATCTTGTTACAAGGTCTCAACACGGATTTCTCAAAAATAGATCCTGCGTTACTTGCCACTTCGACCTTTTCAACTGCATCTGTCAATCACGTCTCATAAACCGTTAATGCCCAGCTCTCGCTACGCTCGGGCCCACGCTGTTCCTTGAAGATTTCAGAAACGCTTAGTCATAACGGATGAAAAAACCAAAACACCAATCTGCCGCTTGATATTTCTTTATTGTTGCACCAACATATAAAAAGAATAAGTGAACTAAGGTCTGAAAACAAATATTACAATAATAACTCATTGTATTACTTCTGACGATGTTTCACTCTTCTTTCTGAACAGCGACCGATGAGACGATGACTGTCGTATTGATGCCTCCGCGAAAATTGGGGAAGTTGATTTTAAGCAAACAACCAAGAATTGATCGTTCAATCTTCAACTCCATTGACACTCCCCGGCAAAATACGGATCCAACCCTTTTCTCCTTCACGACCAATGCACGTTGACTTGGATGCCATTGCGAGAACCTGGGTCACGCGGACAGAGCTGAAATGGAAAACAAACAGAAAAGCCAACACACCACAAGCATACCCACAGCACAATCTCACACATCGCTGACGACCTGCGCCTCCAGGCAGAGACCTCCTCTTGACATCTTGCAACACAATCTCCACTTGATAGAATGACTCTTGCAGAATGCAACGTGACCATAGCACCACCTCATGATACTCTACGCACATCCTATTATCTACTCACTACCAATTACCACTGCAATCGATTGTCACTCATAACGCCTCAGTTCTAGTAACGGTGACGTATGAAAGCCTCAGTCGTTTACACTCTCTCTCCCCGGCGTGTCGGACCGCAGATAACAATTATCTCCGTGTGCATATCATTCTCAGCAATAGCCTAGCCTCCCCGGCGTATACGACCCATCTGCTGTCCTTAACATCAATCAATTCATTCATGGATGTAGAAGACTAGAAACAACTTCAGAAGTAATCACGACGAAAATTTTAACAAAATTACGCAATAACAACAAGGTACGAAAACAACAAGTAAACACGATGAATCCAAAATACACCAATTGCTATGACACACCACACGTATATACAAATAGTACAAACAACCTCGCCGATGATGTCTTGGTGGAATTCATTTGAAGAATCGCAAGACTTACACCAGTACGCCTACAACCCTTCTCAGGTTGACGATTGTAAGTTGTGGAATGTCCGGACACACACAAGATTAACCAACAATTGCGATAATTGGAACTCACACAATTATTTAACACAAACATATGTACGATCAACACATCAAATGTTGTGGATTCCGGCATGACAAACTACCCTTGAAGAACTGTAGGACTTACAGCAGTACGCCTACAACCCTTCTCAGGTTGACGCCCTAGGTTGGGAAATCGTCGAAGAGTTCATTTGCTGACTTCCCTCTATCAGCTATATCCTCAAATCTGAACGGCAACACGCCCATGTCATTGTATCGTAGAATATAGATGACGAACAAACACACGACATATCCCATCAACCAAGTGTAAAAACAGAGTAATTTACACCAAATATAATAACATTCAAATAGTAACTTGAAACTAGAAATGCCTTTATTCATTCAAGTCAATTTAACAATTACTCTCTCGTTTAAACTTGGCTTATCCTCACTAAACTGACCATTGATATTCGCCCTTTCAAACGAACTGATACTACCATAGTCATTGCACAAGATACTTGAGTTGATGGGCGTCTTTTCCATTGTGGATGACAGCACCAACGATGACTGAGTGACACAAGGTGATGAACTTAGCGGTGGATCAGAAGCTGTTCTTTTTCGGCTTTCAGATAGTTGTCCAACTGCAAGATTACCACCACTGCTGTCTTTTACTATCAGCTCAGGGTTAGCACTATCATCTGATGATAGGTGGGCTACACGCTGATCAATTACACTGACGGTTTGACAAGTATGCATGCCTTCTGCGACTGCATCTGCATTCAATTCTACTTCGCGTTGTAGTTGTACAGAACCTTTATTCAACTTAGCAGTAGTAGGCATTCCCCTCATTTCATCATGATCAACCAAGGACAAATGAGCACTATCATGATCATTATCACAAATATTCAATTTACCATCATCTATCTGGTCGATTTCATCATTTTCAAACTCTTTAATAACAGAAGTAGACAATTTTGGTTCCTCCTCACAAATCATTGAAGGTTTTATATCTTCACTCTGACTAGTAATACCTTGTAAATTTGTGGGGTCAGAACTGGACTCTGAAACTGTAACTCTATTCTGTGACACTCTATTCAACAATGGATTACCAGTTGCGATTACAGACTTCTTGACCACACCGTTATCGTCACACAATTCGGAGTCACACCTTGATTTCACATTTAGCTTATCACTGAACTTCCTCACTGATTCACAGTTCACCTTTGTATGCACCTCTTGCAAACGTGTAAAACACAACCGTGTTTGTCTTGCATCTTGTAACTTATCTGTTGAGGATGTACTACGAAACATGTTACACTCACTAGGTCTATATGCATTACTAGACATCATGGAGCCTTCTCGATATCCACCTCTCTGAGGCCTACTCGTCATCAATGATTGCATTTTGCTCTCAGACTGCTCTAACCTAGGGGCGAGATGCAATATACTGGCAAACTTGCTCATAGATTGATTGACACTATCTTTTTCTAGTTTCAGGATATCATCAAATTTTGGCTCGATACCCTCATCCTCCATACGGGAGCTTATCTTCACCCACTTCCTTTGCAGTCGAGTAGGTAGACGTCTTGCTATTGCTTCCAGTATAAAACTCGAGTTGAGGTCACTCATGCGATTCATCGAAATCATTCCATTCTTATAAATTAGCAAATTATCTAAAAAGTCAGTGAGTGCCTGGGAGTCATCCTGTAATTGACCACCATTACCCTTAACAGCCTCGAATAATTTCCCTACAATCATTGAAGGTCTTCCAAACCTTTGACGTAATATGCTCATAGCCTCGTAGTAGCCCTCTTTTGGCTTCATAAACTTACAGCACTGTATAGCTCTTGCAGCATCTCCAGTGCAATATCTCATCACATACATTAACTTCAATTCATCATTTAATAAAAAACCACTCAACATGATCTCAAACTCCTTTACAAATTGTAAATAATCAGCCGGTTTTCCATCAAAACACCGTGGTTCAAATCTGGGGAGTTTGATGTTCCTATTATCCCTGAACGGCGAAACAGTAACATCAACCATTTCATGCTTAACATCAGACACATCGTTACAATTAACAGACAAGTCACCATGACTTACTTTCCTGTTTGCATCCAAGACACTCTGTCCCTTCTTTGACCCAGGCATTGTTGAACTTGACCCAATTCCAAAAACGTTCCAGATATTGCTTGTTCAAAGAAGACTTGACCGGCACCAGGAAAAATGAACGGCGACTATCCAAACTTTCACCAACTGTTTGAATCCGCCAGATCTGTTTCCATCGTCAGAAACTGTCAATCACGTCTTCATAAACCGTTAATGCCCAGCTCTCGCTACGCTCGGGCCCACGCTGTTCCTTGAAGATTTCAGAAACGCTTAGTTATAACGGATGAAAAAACCAAAACACCAATCTGCCGCTTGATATTTCTTTATTGTTACACCAACATATAAAAAGAATAAGTGAACTAAGGTCTGAAAACAAATATTACAATAATAACTCATTGTATTACTTCTGACGATGTTTCACTCTTCTTTCTGAACAGCGACCGATGAGACGATGACTGTCGTATTGATGCCTCCGCGAAAATTGGGGAAGTTGATTTTAAGCAAACAACCAAGAATTGATCGTTCAATCTTCAACTCCATTGACAGCATCACTAGTAGTCGCGAAGCACGTAAGCTAGTCGTTGTTCTCTATTTCGATATATCTAGGGCATTTGACATGGTATCTCACAGTATTCTCTTTGAGAAGCTGTACTCTTGTGGAATTCGCAACCCATTACTGAACTGGTTAAAATCATTTCTTAGCAACAGGGTACAAATAACCAAAGTTGGATCTGTATTGTCTCATCCTAGGCAGATCTCAAGTGGGGTTGTGCAAGGTAGTGTCCTATGGCCACTTTTATTCACAGTCTACATTAACAGCATTCGCAAGTGCTTCACCTTAGGCAAACCATTCCTATATGCTGACGACCTCAAACTCGTCTGCTCCTGCTACACTCATGAATTAAGCAATATGGTTACTAAAATGCATCTTGAACTAAGTAGCCTTGCATCATAATGTGCCGATTCCTGTCTAAATTTTAACATTGACAAATGCGGCTGGATTCGTATCGGCAACAGTAACCTTGATCTAACTCTTGAAATAAGTGGGCGAAAACTAGCTAAGATCAACTCAGTCGTAGATCTCGGTATTAGATACTCTAGTAACTTAACGTTCGCTGAACAGACTGATTATGCCCGACGTAAACCAGGAAGGCTGATAGGATGCATAACACGCAATTTCTTTCGTTGTGAAACTAGGGTTTTATTATACAAAGTATGTGTCCGACCTATCTTAGAATACTGCCCGTTTATTCTTAGCGGACTCAGACAAAATGACAAGCTTAAATTAGAAGGACTGCAACGGCTGCTTACCTCAAGAACTCTTGGTTTAGAGGGTGGTCTGGAATACCATGAGCGATGCGACAGACTAAGTTTAGAACCACTCTGGAAAAGACGCCTTAAGCTAAAACTTATCTTTTACTATAAGCTAACTAATCTTCTCTTGCATTCCTCCGAGCCAATAACTAAACCTACCGCTGTCATCAGTTACAATCTTAGAAATCATCACAACCTAGCTGCTATAGAGCACTGTCAGACTTACGTGCGGTACAACTTCTTCTTAAATAAGTTTTCAGTCATTTGGAATAGACTACCAGCTAATGTGCGCGATGCAAACACACTTCCAGTGTTCATCTCCTCAGTCACCAGACTGCTCAAAGATGACAATGCACTTTTGCATCTGACTCTTACACCTTCTTTTTCACCCTATATAGATATTTTAAGTTTATTAAACGTGTAGTTACAACAAACTAGAGTTACAAATTTTAATATTATTGGAACTAGATGATAAACACTTCTACACAGGACAGTAATATTAGTTCACACATAATTTAAAAGTTAGCATAACGGGACTAGTTAGTTAATGAACAAAAAATAAGCATAGTTACTAGACAGAATATATATGTATATATTTATTAATCACTCCTTAAGGACTCCCGTTGCTTTCTTTTGCGTTGCTGTTGTTTGTCTTCTTTTTTCTCTCACCATTTTAGCTTCCATTGGACTTTTCGAACGAGAATGAATAATATGGATGTTTGACCATTTACAATGACAAATGATCTGCAAACATTATTGGTCCCGTATCTTTCAGTTGCCTGGTTAATAACGAATTAACTTTCTCCACGATGCAACCTGGATTACATTTGTGGAATATACTCTTATACTAATGGAAAAGTATCAATTTGTAACACAACGTCACGATTGTAGCTTATAACATAACTGATCGTATCTGTAAAAATAGCTTTCTTATTACCCAATTTGGATATAAATCAAAAATAAGATTCGGATTTGTACACACCCAAGTTATATTGTGGAATAACTTCAAGCTTTATTTTTTCCCAAGTATTTTTAATCCATCCAAAACTTACTTGGGTTTTTTTGTTAATGCGAAGACAATATTCCTATATTTCATGACGTGCTCCATTGAATGACTGGTTATCATATTGTTCCCACAGACCTAAGACAAAAACGCCAGCAACCATGTAACTTAACCATGAACCAAATTTATGAAATTTATATAATGCTTATCCATGCCTGTATATTTGGTGTGTCCTACACAAGTAGGAAAAAATGTGTATTTTATTAAAACATTATTATTAATTATGATTGCTAATCGTATATGTAATTTATCATATTGATGATGCCTGTAAACTGGCGTCTCTCATGTACAAAATGAGAATATACTATTATTATTATTAAGGCTATTTGACATTGGCGCGTTACGTACGCTGAAAAAGGCAATCCTCTGAATTTCTCACTGTGCAAGCCCTTATGGGCAGGTATTCAAAATAGAAGGCGCTGAAACATCATTAGGCGACCCAAGAAGTGATCGGTGTAACAAAACTAAGGAGCATGTTTGGTTTATTTCTACAACTATTCTGACTTCATATACATATTACTAAAGAATGACTGAAGTGCCCGTCAATGCAGTTGAAGATTGGACGATCAGTTCATGGTTGTTTGCTCAAAACCAACTTCCCCAATTTTCGCGGAGGCATCAATCAGCCAGTCATCGTCTCATCGGTCCCTATTCAGAAAGAAGTCAGGAGACAACCGTCAGAAGTAATATTGTGATTAATTATTGTAATATTTGTTCATAGGCCTTAGTTGTACATTGGCTATATGTTGGTGTTAGAATAAATAATTCTCGAGTCGCCGAACTGGGTTCTGGTATTTTGCGTCCGTTCGTGCTAAGCGTTTCTGAGAAGCTTCGAGGAACAGCGTGAGTCTCAGCGCAGCAAGAGCTGGGCATTAACGGTTTATGAAGACGTGATTGACAGTTTCTGACGATGGAAACAGATCTGGCGGATTCAAACAGTTGGTGAAAGTTTGGATAGTCGCCGTTCATTTCTCCTGGTGCCGGTCAAGTCTTCTTTGAACAAGCAATATCTGGAACGTTTTTGGAATTGGGTCAAGTTCAACAATGCCTGGGTCAAAGAAGGGACAGAGTGTCTTGGATGCAAACAGGAAAGTAAGTCATGGTGACTTGTCTGTTAATTGTAACGATGTGTCTGATGTTAAGCATGAAATGGTTGATGTTACTGTTTCGCCGTTCAGGGATAATAGGAACATCAAACTCCCCAGATTTGAACCACGGTGTTTTGATGGAAAACCGGCTGATTATTTACAATTTGTAAAGGAGTTTGAGATCATGTTGAGTGGTTTTTTATTAAATGATGAATTGAAGTTAATGTATGTGATGAGATATTGCACTGGAGATGCTGCAAGAGCTATACAGTGCTGTAAGTTTATGAAGCCAAAAGAGGGCTACTACGAGGCTATGAGCATATTACGTCAAAGGTTTGGAAGACCTTCAATGATTGTAGGGAAATTATTCGAGGCTGTTAAGGGTAATGGTGGTCAATTACAGGATGACTCCCAGGCACTCACTGACTTTTTAGATAATTTGCTAATTTATAAGAATGGAATGATTTCGATGAATCGCATGAGTGACCTCAACTCGAGTTTTATACTGGAAGCAATAGCAAGACGTCTACCTACTCGACTGCAAAGGAAGTGGGTGAGATAAGCTCCCGTATGGAGGATGAGGGTATCGAGCCAAAATTTGATGATATCCTGAAACTAGAAAAAGATAGTGTCAATCAATCTATGAGCAAGTTTGCCAGTATATTGCATCTCGCCCCTAGGTTAGAGCAGTCTGAGAGCAAAATGCAATCATTGATGACGAGTAGGCCTCAGAGAGGTGGATATCGAGAAGGCTCCATGATGTCTAGTAATGCATATAGACCTAGTGAGTGTAACATGTTTCGTAGTACATCCTCAACAGATAAGTTACAAGATGCAAGACAAACACGGTTGTGTTTTACACGTTTGCAAGAGGTGCATACAAAGGTGAACTGTGAATCAGTGAGGAAGTTCAGTGATAAGCTAAATGTGAAATCAAGGTGTGACTCCGAATTGTGTGACGATAACAATGTGGTCAAGAAGTCTGTAATCGCAACTGGTAATCCATTGTTGAATAGAGTGTCACAGAATAGAGTTACAGTTTCAGAGTCCAGTTCTGACCCCACAAATTTACAAGGTATTACTAGTCAGAGTGAAGATATAAAACCTTCAATGATTTGTGAGGAGGAACCAAAATTGTCTACTTCTGTTATTAAAGAGTTTGAAAATGATGAAATCGACCAGATAGATGATGGTAAATTGAATATTTGTGATAATGATCATGATAGTGCTCATTTGTCCTTGGTTGATCATGATGAAATGAGGGGAATGCCTACTACTGCTAAGTTGAATAAAGGTTCTGTACAACTACAACGCGAAGTAGAATTGAATGCAGATGCAGTCGCAGAAGGCATGCATACTTGTCAAACCGTCAGTGTAATTGATCAGCGTGTAGCCCACCTATCATCAGATGATAGTGCTAACCCTGACCTGATAGTAAAAGACAGCAGTGGTGGTAATCTTGCAGTTGGACAACTATCTGAAAGCCGAAAAAGAACAGCTTCTGATCCACCGCTAAGTTCATCACCTTGTGTCACTCAGTCATCGTTGGTGCTGTCATCCACAATGGAAAAGACGCCCATCAACTCAAGTATCTTGTGCAATGACTATGGTAGTATCAGTTCGTTTGAAAGGGCGAATATCAATGGTCAGTTTAGTGAGGATAAGCCAAGTTTAAACGAGAGAGTAATTGTTAAATTGACTTGAATGAATAAAGGCATTTCTAGTTTCAAGTTACTATTTGAATGTTATTATATTTGGTGTAAATTACTCTGTTTTTACATTTGGTTGATGGGATATGTCGTGTGTTTGTTCGTCATCTATATTCTACGATACAATGACATGGGCGTGTTGCCGTTCAGATTTGAGGATATAGCTGATAGAGGGAAGTCAGCAAATGAACTCTTCGACGATTTCCCAACCTAGGGCGTCAACCTGAGAAGGGTTGTAGGCGTACTGCTGTAAGTCCTACAATTCTTCAAAGGTTAGCGCATCAATGAGCAGTCCAATGTGCTTGGTGTGTGATTTTGTGCATATGTTCATATTGTATATACTGAATTGATATCATCTATCATCTAGCTGTTGGTAATTCTGTTTGTGTCCGGACGACTTTTACTTGTATCATCGACCTGAGGAGGGTTGCAGGCGTACTGGTGTAAGTCCTGCGATTCTTGAAAGGAATTCCATCAAGACATGATATGCGAGGTTATGTGCACTGTTTGCATATACATGTGGTGTGTCATATCAGTTGTTGATTTCGGGTTCACTTTGTTTACTTGCTGTTTTCGCACTTTGTTGCTATTGCATAATTTTGCTAAAATTTTCGTCGGGCTTACTTCTGAAGCTGTTTTTAGTCTTCTACATTCGTGAATGAATTGATTGATGTTAAGGACAGCAGATGGGTAGTATACGCCGGGAAGGCTATTGCTGAGAATGATATGCATACGGAAATAATTTTTAGCTGTGGTCCCACACGCCGGGGAGCGAGAGTGTAAACGACTGAGGCTTTCATACGTCACCGTTACTAGAACTGAGGCGGAATGAGTGACAAGCGATCGTAGTGGTAATTGGTAGTGAGTAGATAAGAGGATGTGCATAGAGTATCATGAGGTGCTGCTATGGTCACCGACCGAAAGCTGCTACCTTGACGTGGTGGTCCGGCTTGAACACCTGTCAATGTAGTTGAAGATTGAACGATCAATTCATGGTTGTTTGCTCAAAATCAACTTCCCCAATTTTCGCGGAGGCATCAATACGACAGTCATCGTCTCATCGGTCGCTCTTCAGAAAGAAGACTAAAAAACCGTCAGAAACCTTAGTTGTATCAGTGTTCATATGTTAGTGTTACAATAAAGAATCCTCGAGTCGCCAATTGGTGTTTTCGTTTTTGCGTCCGTTATTACTAAGCGTTTCTGAGAAGCTTCAAGGAAGATCGTGAGTCCGAGTGCAGCAAAAGCTGGCCAATAACGGTTTATGAGACGTAGCTGACAACACCGCAATAACTTAATCAAGCTATACTGGCTAAGAATTGTATCTTGAGGTTCTACCATGCCAGGCAGATTGTTTGAATAGCGGTTTAACAAAAAGCAGCCACCCCATCCAATACCATGATTCAAACAAATTCACAAAATATCATGCCGGATCGGCCGTGGCCCGGATTAACAACGACCGCGCTTCCTGCTGCCGTGTCACAGGGCAGGAGTGATAAGTATGCTACTGAGGCACACCAAACAAGAACGAACAAAAACAGGCCGCGTGTGACCGGCCTCAAGCAGTTGTCCCCTGGGCTCTGCGGTTACGCAACCAACTTCCACGGTGTGGGCAGCTGGGAAGTAACAAACGCCCTCACAATCCGAAATGCAAACAAAACCTCTCTAATCCTCACTATTCTTTGTCTTCATCTTCATCTCTATTACCTTGCCTTCCTTCCACTGATGCAACTCCTCTACTTGATGGCTCCTCACTCCCTCTTCACTCTGTGTCCACTAAAAACGACGGAAGCCAAAAAACCACCACCGATAGTCTCCTAAAGCCGCGCCACCAACTTCATATAGGATCATTTTATGTTAGGACACTTTGCCAAATAGGACAACAAGCATCACTAGCTAAGAACCTGGCATCCCGAGCCATCGATGTATATTGTGTTTCAGAAACACGCATACAAGACCCAAGTGTGGTTATTCGCCTAACCCCACCTGGCCAGCAAGATGAATCTTCAAAATTCACCTTGAGGGTGTCAGGAGATGCCACAGCTAGTTCACGAGGATTAGCTGGTGTAGGCATAGCTTTGAGTACTAGGGCAGAAAAGACATTGCTTGACTGGATCCCGGTAGATAGCCGAATGTGTGCTGTCCGTCTGAACGGGTCAGTAAAAAGGAGAAAGGACTGCACTACTCGCCGATACCTTTTCGTAATCTCCGCCTACGCTCCAACTGACTGCAGTTAGGATGAAACGAAGGATGAGTTCTATCAAAAGCTGTCTGGTTTGCTGCGAAAGGCCGGACGCTCAGATATAGTCGTTCTAGCTGGTGACTTTAATGCTCAAGTAGGAATATTGTGTCAATCTGAAAAGGATGTCGGTGGCACCTATGGAGTTCCGTGCCAGCGAACCGACAACGGTGACCGTCTCCTACAGTTCTGTTCTGATAATAATTTGTTTCTTGTAAGCACTAACTTCAAACACAAGGAGAGACACTGTTTGACTTGGAGACCCCCATCATCAAACCAACGCTGGACACAAATAGACCACACAGCAATAAGCTATCGTTGGCGTGGGTCAGTAGGAGATTGTCACTCCTTCTGGAACACGTGTATAGATACCGATCACGTACTGGTCCGGGCTCGTGTGTGCTTACGACTGAACGGACGTAGGAAACAGCTGGGGGTAAAACCATCACGTCCCCAGCTCGATCAGGAAACTAAATCCCTATTTGAGGAAGAACTAGCTAAACGCATATCTGTATTCGACAGCTGTGCTCACTCTGGAGAAGCCTGGAAGAATATTCAGTCAGCCATAGATACAGCTGTAAAAGCTGTGAATAAGGTAAATTCGAAGGTGAGTAAAAACCACTGGATCTCCACCGCCTCATCCGAACTGATAGATGCTAGAAGACTTATTCCGGCGAGCTCCGAATTCAATGAGGAGCGGAGGCTGCACAAAAGGAAACTTACGAAAAGTCACCGCAAAGACCATGAACAGTGGTGAGTGACAAAGGCAAAAGAGATGGAAAAAGCATCGGCGATAGGCAACACTAGGCAACTCTTTAGACTCATCAGGGAAACGGGTGGGAGAAGGCAAATCATAAGTGAGACTATTTCTGAGAAAAATGGCTCCTTAATTAGGTCTCAGGATAGACTCCTTGAACGCTGGAAAGAACACTTTGAGGGACAATTTAACTTGCCTACAGCCACACTGAACCTCCCCGCCATCCACCACACACCCGAATGGGATATAGACACTGGTCCGCCGTCTGTAAGTGAGGTCACAAAAGCTATCAGTAATTTGAAACGAGGCAAAGCGGCAGGACCCGATGGAATTATTCCGGAGGTGTTTAAATATGAGGGTGACATACTAGTATGTAGATTAACTAAGGTACTAGGCAACGTCAGGGAATCAGAGACGGTCCCATTAGACTGGGGTAAGTCACTTGTCCTTGATCGTGCCTGTAAAAATGGCATGCATCTTCATGTAAATTTATGTTTATATGAAAATAAATTATTATTATTATTATTATTATTATACCGATATTCAAGAAAGGGAACAAGTCCTCATGTGATAATCATAAGGGGATCAGTCTAACGAACATAGTTTCTAAAATCCTAGGCTCAGTAATCATGCACAGACTAGGCAGAACTCGGGAGGAACAGACGAGGGAAAATCAAGCAGGCTTTAGACCAGGTAGAGGGTGCATAGACCATATCTTCATTCTTCGACAGATTCTAGAACACAGACACACTTTTCGGTGTCCAACAATTGCCATATTTCTTGACTTGAAGGCGGCCTTTGACTCAGTGGATCGAAAGGTACTAATGCAATGTCTGACTGTGAAGGGAGTGCCAAGAAAGTACATTGCACTAATCAAGGCACTCTATTCAAACTCATGTAGCCGTGTAAGGGCTTATGGGGAATTGTCATCTGAATTGATAACAACCAGTGGTGTCCGGCAGGGATGTCCACTTTCCCCATTTCTGTTTAACTTCATCATAGATATGCTAATGGAAGTATCCTTAACTGAAAGTAACGACTTAGGAATCGACTTGTTACCAGGGAATAGTCTTATGGACTTAGAATATGCAGACGACATAGTCCTGTTAGGGGAAGATGCTGACAAAATGCAGAGTCTTCTGAACACCTTGAGCAGCAATCTTCGTATGTTTGGCATGCGATTCGCCCCTGCAAAATGTAAGATGCTGCTACAGGACTGGACCACGTCAACCCCTAACTTAGTGATAGGGAGGGAAGTGATAGAACACGTTGACCACTTCACCTATTTGGGAAGTTGTATTAGCACCAACGGACTGATTGGCGATGAAATCTCAGCACGGATCCGAAAAGCTCGAGCTGCTTTCGCTGACTTACACCATCTCTGGCGTAGGCGTGACATCCGGTTATCAACCAAGGGACGTGTGTACTGCTCATCAGTTCGCTCCGTCCTTCTCTATGGCTCTGAAACATGGCCAATACGCGTTGAAGACATGAAAAGGTTGACTGCTTTCGATCATAGATGTCTGCGATCCCTGTCTCACGTTAGGTGGTTTAACAAGGTAAGTAATGTTGATGTTAGGCGTAGAGTGTTGGGCAAACAGGGAAAATCAATCGACGAGGCTATAAAGTTACACAGATTGAGATGACTAGGTCACGTGCTGCGCATGCCTAACCATCGCCTCCCCCGACGGACATTACTAGCTGATATAGGTTCAGGTTGGAAAAGGGTAAGTGGTGGACAAACAAAAACATGGCCTCATCAATCCATGAAATCCTTGACAGTTGAACTGAGTCGGTCAGGTAGGGAGATGCAGACGACCGGGTTGGGGCCCTCGGGACTCTAGGAATCAATGGCTGGAGACAATAGGTGACATGGTTCAAAATCGTTGCCAATGGCGCAGATGTATTCAGTCTCTGTAATCTTTCATATTCCTTTCTACCACTACCCATTCTGTTTCCCTCTTATACTTGTCAGACTGTATTGATTCTCTTCACTCATCTTCTTGTCCACTTCCCTGTGCTATTTGGAACGTGGCAACTCAAACTGCTGCCCTCGGTGCCAAGTTTTATGTTGAATCCAGACAGAGAGACAGCTGTGGTCCCACACGCCGGGGAGCGAGGGTGTAAACGACTGAGGCTCGCATACGTCACCGTTACTAGAACTGAGGCGTTATGAGTGACAATCGATTGCAGTGGTAATTGGTAGTGAGTAGATAAGAGGATGTGCGTAGAGTATCATGAGGTGGTGCTATGGTCACGTTGCATTCTGCAAGAGTCATTCTATCAAGTGGCGATTGTGTTGCAATAGGATGTCTTTAACTGGAAGGCGCAGGTCGTCATGGATGTGTGAGATTGTGCTGTGAGTATGCTTGTGGTATGTTGGCTTTGCAGTTTGTTTTCCATTTCAGCTCTGTCCGTGTGACCCAGGTTCTCGCAATGGCATCCAAGTCAACGTGTGTTGGTCGTGATGGAAAAAAGGGATGGATCCGTATTTTGCCGGGTAGTGTCAGTGTAGTTGAAGATTGAACGATCAGTTCATGGTTGTTTGCTCAAAACCAACTTCCCCAATTTTCGCGGAGGCATCAATCAGCCAGTCATCGTCTCATCGGTCCCTATTCAGAAAGAAGTCAGGAGACAACCGTCAGAAGTAATATTGTGATTTATTATTGTAATATTTGTTCATAGGCCTTAGTTGTACATTGGCTATATGTTGGTGTAAGAATAAATAATTCTCGAGTCGCCGAACTGGGTTCTGGTATTTTGCGTCCGTTCGTGCTAAGCGTTTCTGAGAAGCTTCGAGGAACAGCGTGAGTCTCAGCGCAGCAAGAGCTGGGCATTGACGATTTACGGAACAAGGCTGACAGTGGCGTTGTGGAGCCCCTAGCAGATGTGAATAATTACGGTTCAGTTACGTAGGTCTACCTCACATTGTTGCTACGAAGGTGTCATTCTGAAGACACATTGGGAATAAACCGGGCTTCCAAAAATATCCATTTAAAGGCAAAATAGAGACTAGTCGCTACAATGTATATTCTCCTCTCCTCCATTTTTCCGTTGATTGCACTCAAAGGAAGTTAGATGGCTGTGTAACATTGATCTAATTATCTGATGAAAGTACACTCAGGGGTTCACAGCAACGAGTAGTGCACAGGCTATTGATTATTCAAAGCAGAAATGCATCACTGTACATACGGGCGCCATGTTCAAGTGAAACAAATTGCACGCGATTATCAATTGAGGTTATGCAGCTGCCGAACCAGCTTTCGCCAGACAGTGTGGCACTAAAAGTTAGAAAAGAACGCCTTGCGTCGGTTCAAGAATTAGACCAGCACTAGTGAGAGTAATAATCGAATTATTAAATAAATTATCCTTAATTCTGTTATCCAGCTAACCATGAATTATGAAAAATGATGTTCACAACAGCCAAACTGAAAGTAAGACCAAATGAAAATTATTCTGTTCAGTATTAGGATCTATGCATTATAATATCACTCATTCCTTGTGTCCCATGAAAATTATAAGAATTAATGTCAGTAAAATGTTTGAGCATTGTGGCTTAGATCAAATAAACTGCTGAAATATAAGTATACTTTATTCAAATTGTAAGACCTTAGCATCATACTTTCACTGAGCTCAGCTTTTCACTATTGCTTTCAGCTGATCTCATGACTGCCCTCAAACTGTGATTTTCTCACCACACCATGTTCTGCATGTTGCAGTGGAACGCCTGATTCGTTGATTCGAATTCGGGATCTACCCCAGGAACTGACTTGTATTGTCACTCGAATGTCCACGGCGTATTTCTAATCCGTATTCATTTCCTTCGCCATATTCGTTTGGTGGTAGGTAGTCGACTGGTGCACAGTACTGCAAGGTTTCTTGATGATTTCCCGGCTATGTGACCTCGAATATCGAATCAGTGAAGGAGGCTGTTGGTGAAATTCAGAATCAATAGCTTGTTCAAGATACTTTTAATGACACCTCTGGGCTAAACAGAACCACCAGCTTGACATTTGTGCAAAAAATCAGAATATTTCTCTGTAATTAGTTATTCGGGTTTCTACAGCAGCTTTAAAGTGACAGAGGTCTGTCTGGATTGTTTGATATTGGCTTCGACATCCTCACTCGTGTAGCCTGTGGTTGAAACGATGCTTCCGAATTAACCAAGCAGAAAAGACAACTTCCTTCGAATTTCTGCCACTGGCAGTGATTGATGCCTTTTACTGTTCGTTGGGGATCCTCATCGGCCCAGTACCCTCTCTCTTGGCTCGTCTGCATCAAACTTTTCGCCGGCTTGTTGGTTTCGGCTTGTTAATACCACGGTTTATGCCATACAAGACATGAATCACCCGTGAGACCAAGATATTGCTGGTCCAACGTGTATGACCCAAGACATTTGTTTTATCAGAGGTTCGGGGTTCGGTTTCTGCTGATATTATCTCCGGAAGAGTCACAGGTAGTCGTAGATTAAGCAGTTCCTACGCTCGCTTCCTTCCGTTATTGACTTTTTTACTATTTTTCGCCGTATCCATCTGTCTTCATCCTATATTGACCTAGTTATTTGGTCCAACCCAGTGAGGTTACTCTTACCCACAGCCTGCCTCAACGCAGTCTTCGCTGCATGAAGAGGCGTCTCTTATAATTCCCAACACCCAGTTTGCCCCCTTTTTTCATCGTGTTGTAGATGATACTCATCCTCCCCTTCTTTTTCTCATCTCTGCATTGTTTAACCCTCTTCAGAGCCGTTCTCATGCCTTTCAGTCTGTAGGCGTTCGTAGCTGGTCATGCATCGTCCCTCCTCTTGCATGGGTGTCCACACTGGTTTCTTTCCACACCACTTTCAGAGATTCAGCCCTCTTCAACTTGAGTTTCCCCAGTGATATTGAATGTCACGTCAGTGACTTTTTTCCGTTGACTGATAAGCTGTTTGAACACTTAGATTTTCGAAACAACTACTTTACCATATCTGAGTGTTTCTAGTATGTCGGATGCCATCTTCTCAGTTAGAACAGGGAAAGCATGGGTGTATACGCTATACACGCATGAAGTATTTGTGCTTTCAGTTTCCCCCCAGTGATGCTTGTATTCCACGGATGTCCGAGTGAGTGTTATCCGTTGATTTTGAATAAATTCTTTTAGGTGATCAGAGTAGATCACTAAATCCTCAGTTGTTAACTTATTGGCGTATTCTAACACTTCTATACCATATTCCCTTTTTTGTGGTATGAGCAGGTAGGCAGCCCCACACATGGCGTAGATATTCCATGTCCCAAAGTCTACGTTTGTCTTCACTGAAAGAAATGTCAGGCTGACGGTCTCCCCAAGGCTTTAACCAGCTGGTGTTAACCATCCTTCAGTTGCGGAACCTCTTGGTTTCAGTGGGAATATGATTGTTTTTTAATCTGCATTGAGACTTCTCTTAAGCAGCTATTTGACTTATGTGTTGCCAGGTGAGGTTGTTGACTGCATGCTTAGCCTTCTCCTTTTCCATATGGCTTACGAATACCAGATAAATCGGGTGACGCTGTCTGTTTAAACTGTTTCACTGTGGGATACATTTAATAATCAAACTAATATGGAACTGTTTAAACTTCCCTTAAAGCTTATATTTGGCTGGAATAATGGTCGCTGGATACCTGTGCGTGCCAGTTGGAGACATTCTTGCATCATCTCTTCGCTCAGGCATTCAGGTATTACTGCTAAGCACCTCCTATCATCCTCCTGTCACGTCAACATTCCGCAGGCATTCAAGCATGGCCGGTCTTTCTGTTTGAGTAGGAGATTTAGCTCACGGGTCGCTCTGGGCCGATTCACCATTTTTTCGTTGGCTATCGCTTGTAAGACAGTATCCAAGATGTCGTCTGCTCTTTGAAACTGGACAAGTCTTGCTGCGTCTCACTCCAAGGCAATTACACTGTCAGTCACGTCGCGTAAACCGTCAATGCCCAGCTCTTGCTACGCTCGGGCTCACGCTGTCCTTTGAATTTTCTCAGAAACGCTTAGTAATAACGGACAAAAAACCAAAACACCGATTGACCACTTGAGAATTCTTTATTGTAACACCAACATATAAAAAATGTTCCACTAAGGTCTGTGAACAAATATTACAATAATAAATCACAATATTACTTCTGACGGTTTTGGCTTGACTTCTTTCTGAACAGCGACCGATGAGACGATGACTGGTGTATGATGCCTCCGCGAAAATTGGAGAAGTTGGTTTTGAGCAAACAACCATGAACTGATCGTTCAATCTTCAACTGCATTGACATACATCATATCCTATTCCAGGTAACTCTGACTCTTCGGATTTAGATGGAATATCCAGTAGTATATCCTCTTCTTCTGGAACCTGAGAGATCGTGAAATCATACTCTTGCAGGTGCAGCATCCACCATGACAACTACCCGCGTGGGTCTCTGATTGTTCTCAGCCACTTAAGCGGCTTATGATCAGTCTCTATGTGGAAGCGTTGACCAAGTAAATGGGGTCTTTATTTTTCTAGCGCCCACGCAATAGGCAAACGCTCCTTCTCAATTACTGAATACTTCAATTCCTTGTGCGTTAAGACGCGGATGGCGACTCCGTCACCCTGTGTAAGTACTGCAGCTATTCCGTAATCGCCAGCATCGGCAGACACTCTGAACAGCCCTCTCGGCACCGCTAGTCGCAGCATCATTCCATGGTGATCCATCAGCTTTTTGATTCGGTCAAATACCCTGTGCGAGTCTTCCGACCAGACAAACTTTGACTCGCTTAATAGCCGGTAAAGCGGAGCCGCTAATTTGTTGAAGCTTTTCGCGATTCGACTATAGAACGCTGCTCTCCCAAAAACAGTCTTAATTTCTTTTCCGAATTCAGGGGTTCAATAAACTTGATTGTTAGGACTTTTCCGGCAGCGGTGTTATCTCACCATTTCCTACATTACGACCCTAAAGCGTAAGGTCCTTCTTGGCAATCTGAGATTTCGCCTTGATGATGCGTAGACTGAATTCTTCGATGTGTCCTAGAACTGCCTCCAAATAATCTACATGGTCAAACTTGTTGGTACTGTAAATCACTAGATCATCTCCATGAACTTCGACGTTCCTCTAGTCCTTAAGGAGCAGTGTCACTATACTTCTTAATGTAGACGGGACACACTAAAATTCACAAGACATGGGTTTAAAAGGATATTGTTTCTAAACCACAAAGCACATCCTCTTATCTCTATCTCCTTGTTTTGTTGGCGGTTGCCAGTAACTTGATTGTAGGTATAAGGCCGTGAAAATCGTCGCACGTTGTAACCGATCTAAAGTTTAAGCTACTGTCAATGTAGTTGAAGATTGAACGATCAGTTCATGGTTGTTTGCTCAAAACCAACTTCCCCAATTTTCGCGGAGGCATCATCAGCCAGTCATCGTCTCATCGGTCCCTATTCAGAAAGAAGTCAGGAGACAACCGTCAGAAGTAATATTGTGATTAATTATTGTAATATTTGTTCATAGGCCTTAGTTGTACATTGGCTATATGTTGGTGTTAGAATAAATAATTCTCGAGTCGCCGAACTGGGTTCTGGTATTTTGCGTCCGTTCGTGCTAAGCGTTTCTGAGAAGCTTCGAGGAACAGCGTGAGTCCCAGCGTAGCAAGAGCTGGGCATTAACGATTTACGAGACGCGATCGACAGCTACTTTTAGCACTGCACACGGTCTCAGCTCTGTTATGCTGTTAGTTTTTCGGAAATGAACACAAAATCCGGATTTTTCGTTGCTTTTCTTCACTCATGGCACTGGAGAACTATTTGGGCTCTCGGTTTCTTCAATAATGTCATCCTTCAACGCTTTTATCACTTGTCTTGCAACTTTGCTTTCTAAATGACATGGAACTCTTCGAGAGATGAGTGGTTTTACTTTCTTCTTGTCACTAGAATTTTGTGCCTTGCTTTATCACATTAACCGTGTGGATCTTCCACTCCAGTGAATAGAAGGTCGTACTTGTTTAAGTAACTTTGCTTTACTTCGGACTTCCAACGCCACAATCCCTGCTACCTAACTGTTCTCGTGTACGCTGAAACCCCCACACTTCGTAACCACGACTCTTTCTTCACGCCAATCACTGCATCTTTTTCTCGCAAAATGTCCGCCCAAAGATTGTTGGGTGCAACTCAGGTTCAACCGGAGATGGAAGCGCCACGTTATCCTCTCTAATACTAACCCTGCAATCTGACACTCCTGCAATTCTTAACACGTGGCCCCCACTGTCTGCACTACCAACGAATGCGGCCTTAAACTCTCATGTGATCTCTTGTCTACGAGTGAGACTGCAGCCCTGTGTCAATTAAAGACACAAACTTGTTGTCATCTACGGGCAACATCGAATACATTGTCCGTTCTTAATCGCCCTTATTACCTCGTCTTGGAAAACGGAAAGAATACACAGTATACCTTTTAAAACTTTTCTCTTTCGCCTCTCTGGCAACGATTTTTCTGGCGTCCCAGTTTGCCGCATGCAAAACGACGGTCTCTCCTCACGTTTATTCTCAGCGCGGCCATTTTACGCTTCAACTCTTCAATATTTTACTCATGCTGCTTGGCTTCTGGCAGCTCTATTGCGGCGGCTATCTTGTTTGATAGTTGCCTGGCCACCTTCGCAAGCTCCCCAATATCCAATGGCTATGCGGCGTGAATCAGATGTTGCTGCAGAGATATGTGTTCTGGAACACTCTTCGTAAACTGAGATGCCAATATTTGTGCCTCAGAATCTTCGTCCAGCGTTGGCAGCGCGTGATGCAGTAGGTTCGCCACGGTCAGCACTAATACTAGATGATTATGGCCAACCCCAGCCTCCAGCTGGGAAGCTGCTGCGTCACCCGCTCTTTGTCCATAGGGCTGTCAAACTCCTCCTTCAAGGTTTCACCTACTGACTTCCAAATTGTTTGCCCTTCTGTTGGCCTCACACTATCATATTCTGCCTCCTTCCGAGCTTTCAGCAGCGTTCCAAGTAAAAGCGTCCTCGCTGATGGTTCCTAAACGCCTTTTGACTCCGTTATAGCTCCCAAGTCCCTCAAGAAGATCCATATGTCTCTTCCTTCAAAAGCCGCAGGCAATGGGACTTTCCTTTCTCTACAGGCAGCGACACCAAATGTAACGACAGAAGACGGGCCGGAAAACATCCTTTATTGGGAAAATCAAGAGATATTTACAGATTTTTGTGTACATTATTGTTAACGGAAAAGCAACGTGTTCTGATTGTCTGTTTTTTGCAGGAGATTATTCTGTGCTGCTTGTGACCGTTTCTTCGGAAGTTAAGCTATACATTTGCGAATCGTATTTGCACAAGTTAAGTATGTTGTGACTGGTTGTTGAGTTCCTCAAGGTTAAGCTATGTTATTGCTTTTTCACATGATCCAGATTCGGGACGTAACGCTGACGCAAATTGCTGCCTACAAATTTTTGTTTGCATGTGGCTCTCAACACAATAGTCTTCCGAGTTCTGGAGAATAGTCTTCCGGATACAGTAAATTTTCCTGAAACCCTCATCGACCCATACTTTTGGCCATGGCGGCGATTCGAAGCCTGAGTACCTATTAGAATGTGGCACTTTTCCGCCGATGATGGTACGTAATCCACCACCCTATTTTTCATTTGTATGTAGCTTGGCTTATCTAACTCATCCTATCATACACAAACATATCTCTGAAATAATAGCTAGAATATTAAGGCCATTTGAAATTGATATGCAACATGAGCCAAGTATCATAATCACTTGAGTTGACATTGTGCAAACCAGAAGAACCGACAGAAGAAGACAAAATTGATGTTATTTACAAAATAAGCTGTAAGAACTGCAACGAACAATACATCAGCCAAAGTGGGTGCCCTCCAGAATCAGAATCCAGGTACAAAAATCGGCTGTGAAAAGGCGCAATATACATTTTTTCGTGTCAATGCGTGTGAATAATTATGGACATCAATTCTGTTGGGATAATGATATGTATCCATATATATATATATGTATGGTGATCTCTCTTTATGTTGCTCTCCTAGTCTGTGGCCATTTCCTTTAATGAACCTGTCTCCTTTAACAATGTATATTCCCCTTATATTATATGTAATATGTGTGTTTGTTTGACATGTCTGCTATATTTTGCTATGTATATATGGATCGATATTCCATTACAATTAGCCAATCATGTTAAGACTGTCTATTGATTTGTTCATTTTGAATATTCGCTCACACACTTGTGTTCACACACTTGTTCGGACATTCATATTTTGCTCTCACACCCTTGTGTGACATTTTGATTCTCCTTGTGTTTTGGAAAATAGAAGTATCATCGCAAACCTAGTGGTCTTCTGATTTCCGCCTTCTTGCGTCAGGACTATTAAATTCTCGACCAGTACATAACAATAATATATATATTCCCCTTATATATAATATAAGGGGAATATACATTGTTAAAGTAGACAGGTTCATCAAAGTGAAATGGTCACAGACTAAGAGAGCAACAGAAAGAGAGACCACCATACACACATATATATGTATATATATGGATGCATATCAGATAATATCGAAATTTTAAATAGAGGAAACATCGAAAGGGCCAGAGAATTCTTCGAAGCCTGGTACTTATCAGATGAATCAGCGATTAGCAAACACACTATTACAGATCAAATTTATCAGATAAAAGTAAATCACATGACAAGAAAATTCTAATTCTTGGGCGACAGAGTGATTGGTAGAGGTGTAAATTAACATCCATTCACGACAGTGGTCCCCAGGAGATACATGTGCATCAGTAATGGAGAATTTAAATTGATTCATTTTATACTAAAACTTGCGCTGAAGATGTTGCCTGGAAGGACAACGAAAGCTTCGCAATTCAATCACCCAGCTCAGAGAATACAATTAATCCAGTGACAATACTATTTATGATCATCCTATACACACAATCTTAAAATGATTCGTAAAAGTTTCTTCCATTGTATAATTGGTCGGGTGGTTTGCACTGTCTAACACATACCATGTAAAAAGAGGTCATGAAAATTCCAGCAAAATGACTCTTTTCCCAACATCACTCTACCTACCTTTATCACTAATTGTCCCACTATTTATTCAACTCCGCTCAATTGATAAAATATTATTATTAGATTATGATTCAATTTTTTCTAGTGCTAAACACGTTTTTCACCTTCTGCACCTATACTTTTAATTGCCTAGTCTTTGCAGTAAACCATACATATATGTATAAACACTAAGACAATATCGATAGAAAGTCCTCATGTATCCGTGGCTGTTGACCTGATGGGAAGCACCTCCGCTAACTGCAGAATCGTAGTTCGTTGCTACAGAGATTTAAGTTAAATTTTCGCGTGCTCTCCCAGTAAAAGTTGACATCAAATTTTTTTCTGGCTCACATATTATCAGTGGCACTGTGTTCTAGAACTGCTTTATATTTCCTGCACATTCGTCAGAAAATGTTGCTTATTTATCTTTTTCGATTACAGCTTAATGCCACACCGTATTTTTGGCACAAGTACGGAATTGTTTCAGCGTGTGATATTGATAGCCCGAATTTTGCAGGCCGACCATAGATATCGGGTGTGCGTCGGCAGGAGGTCGAACCCCGGACCATGTGCGTGGTCGGGAGAGTCCTAACCACTGTGTCACTGACGCACTGATATATGCGAGTTGTAAGGGATTAAAGGGGGCACTAAGTTAAAAGGTATATCACTGAATTTTCGTGAAACAATGCCGGCATATTTTGGTCTATTTTTTGAAAAGTCCTAATACCCGCCAGGTAAAGCGCATGGGGCCACTTCATGGATGGAATATGCCGTATTATCCAGGAAACACTTGTCAGGAAAGTAATCAATGTACAATACGCCGTGCGATCACTAAAGCAATGCAACACTACAACCACAGCTACTGGAGTAAAAATCTCACACCTTAACACCATAAAGGGATGGGCAAGGGAGCATGCTGACCAGCAGATAGAGTGGTGGCCGTAAAGATGGGTCGCTTTAATCTGCAGGCCTGCAATATGCATTTTGACAGATCAAGATTAAGTCATGAGCTTAGATCCTAGTCTTAAAAACACCGTGATGACTGCTTAGACTTAAACAGCCAAACAGTGCTTCCGCTTCTAACACCGGCGAATCCGCTCATTTTTTTATGAAGATGCGATCTCCTGGGCCCTACATATTATGAGTCAACGTATACTCTTTCCTTAGTTCTTTAAGCCACTTCTGAACAAAATACCACTGGCGTACTTTACAATAAATCCCACCTGTTCACCACTATATTCCGATATTTCTCAACTGCCCAAGCTTTTTATGAGGCTAACACTTACCCTACTCATTCATATGCCTTGATCCCTTAAAGTCTGGCTGTGCTGAGAGGAAAAATAACTTGTTTCAGATTGCAATATTTTCATCAGAAATATCATAGTTTCCACGGTAAGACCAATACGGTTAGCATCATACACTAAAAATGCACGTTATTGTTATAAAGACGGCATAGCTCCTTATGCATCTTCTGTAAATGAATTTTTACTTATAAATTACCCTTATTTGTGTTTAATCCTAGTCCACAGTTTCTCAGAACTTACTTTTCCTCCTGAGATATCTTTCAGTAACGCATAAATATAGCACCTCCCTGCATAATGGTTATTCATTAGTTGAATACAACCACCCACAGGAAAGAAAACGAAGTATGGTTTGCGGTCCAGACTTAATGACAACATTGGAGGCAGCTTTGCAATTTAACATTTATATAAACCTGTTCTGATGGCTTACATTACAATTCAACTGCGTAAACTATCGAAACAGTACCAATTTATGAACACTTTAGGGTTGTATTTTGTAGGACGCTTGGTGACACTGGTAAAAATGGCGCGCATCTCACATAAACTTACCTGTTTATAAAAGTATAAATGATAATTGTAACGAGCAGATTCAAACAATGAAGGTGTCAGCCACGTCTCGTAAATCGTTAATGCCCAGCTCTTGCTACGCTGAGACTCACGCTGTTCCTCGAAGCTTCTCAGAAACGCTTAGCACGAACGGACGCAAAATACCAGAACCCAGTTCGGCGACTCGAGAATTATTTATTCTTACACCAACATATAGCCAATGTACAACTAAGGCCTATGAACAAATATTACAATAATAAATCACAATATTACTTCTGACGGTTTTCTCCCGGCAAAATACGGATCCATCCCTTTTTTCCATCACGACCAACACACGTTGACTTGGATGCCATTGCGAGAACCTGGGTCACATGGACAAAGCTGAAACGGAAAACAAACTGCAAAGCCAACATACCACAAGCATACCCACAGCACAATCTCACACATCCATGACGACCTGCGCCTTCCAGTTAAAGGCATCCTCTTGACATCTTGCATTACAATCTCCACTTGCTAGAATGACTCTTGCAGAATGCAATGTGACCATAGCATCACCTCACGATACTCTATTCACATCCTCGTATATACTCACTGCCAATTACCACTGCGATCGCTTGTCACTCATTCTGCTTCAGTTCTAGTAACGGTGACGTATGCAAGCGTGAGTCGTTCACACTCTCGCTCCCCGGCGTGTGGGACCACATCTAATAATTATTTCCGTATGCATATCATTCTCAGCAATAGCCTTCCCGACTTATGCAACCCATCTGCTGTCTTTAACATCAATCAATTCATTCACGAATGTAGAAGACTAGATCATAGGTAGCTGCACTCTATTTCCCGTGTAAAGTGGCATAATAAGGTGAGCAATATTGAGGTTAGGCGTCGAGTTCTAGGTAAACAGGGGAAATGAATCGACGAAGTCGTGAATTTACAAAGACTGAAATGGTTAGGACATTAGTTACGTATGCCAAGCCATCGCCTTCCTCGACGAGCGATGTTAGCGGATATAGGGTGACGCTGGAAAGAAGCTACCGGCGATCAAAAAACTTGGCGCCAAAAAATGAAATCCACAACAGTTGGTCTAAGCCATGTAGAAGGTGTAGACTTCCAGGCAGGGGTCCTCGGGACGGTAAAAATCTATGGTTGGAAACAATTGGTGACATGGCTCTCAATCGTTCTCAATGGCTGGGCGCAGATGCACCCACTCCTTGTGACTTGTGATCTCCAATAACACTGTTTTGTTTTTCTTTATTACTCCATTGTCTTACACATCTGCTCACTGTTTCCATTATGCTTTACTGTACTTCTTCTCTTGCTTCGCGAGCTACACGGAGTGTGGCGACTTGAACTTCCGCACATTTGTGCAAAGTTCTATGACGAAAACAGAAGGACAGAAGTAAAGAAACAACTTCAGAAGTAATCACGACGAAAATTTTAACCCAATTATGTAATAACAACAAGGTACGAAAACAACAAGTAAACACAATGAATCCGAAAACACCAATTGATATGACACACCACACGTATATACAAACAGTACACACAAACTCGCGGATCATGTCTTGATGGAATTCCTTTCAAGAATCGCAAGACTTACACCAGTACACCTACAACCCTTCTCAGGTTGACGATTGTAAGTTGTGGAATGTCCGGACACACACAAGTTTAACCAACAATTGCGATAATTGGAACTCACACAATTATTTAACACAAACATATGTACGATCAACACATCAAATGTGGTGGATTCTGCCTTGACGAACTACCCTTGAAGAACTGTAGGACTTACAGCAGTACGCCTACAACCCTTCTCAGGCTGACGCCCTAGGTTGGGAAATCGTCGAAGAGTTCATTTGCTGACTTCCCTCTATCAGCTATATCCTCAAATCTGAACGGCAACACGCCCATGTCATTGTATCGTAGAATATAGATGACGAACAAACACACGACATATCCCATCAACCAAATGTAAAAACAGAGTAATTTACACCAAATATAATAACATTCAAATAGTAACTTGAAACTAGAAATGCCTTTATTCATTCGAGTCAATTTAACAATTACTCTCTCGTTTAAACTTGGCTTATCCTCACTAAACTGACCATTGATATTCGCCCTTTCAAACGAACTGATACTACCATAGTCATTGCACATGATGCTTGAGTTGATGGGCGTCCTTCTCATTGTGGACGACAACAACGGCGACTGATTGATACCAGTTGATGAAGTTAGCGGTGGATCAGAAGCTGTTGTTGTTCGACTTTCAGAAATTTGTCTACCTGCAAGACCACCACCACTGCTGTCTTTTACTATCAGCTCAGGTTTAGCACTATCATCTGATGATAGGTGGACTACACGCCGATCGTTTACACTGACGGTTTGACAAGTATGCATGCCTTCTGAAACTGCATCTGCCTTTAATTCTACTTCACGTTCAAGTTGTACAGAACCTTTGTTCAACTCAGTAGAAGTAGGCATTCCTCTCATCTCATCATGATCAACCAAGGACAAATGAGCACTATCATGATCATTATCACGAATATTCACTTTACCGTCAATTTCATCATTTTCAAACTCTTTAATAACAGAAGTAGACAATTTTGGTTCCTCCTCACAAATCATTGAAGGTTTTATATCTTCACTCTGACTAGTTATACTTTGTAAACTTGTGGAGTCAGAACTGCACTCTGAAGCAGAAAATCTATTCTGCGACACTCTATTCAACAATGGATTACCAGTCGCAACTACAGACTTCTTGACCACATTGTTATCGTCACACAATTCGGAGTCACACCTTGATTTCACATTTAGCTTATCACTGAACTTCCTCACTGATTCACAGTTCACCTTTGTATGCACCTCTTGCAAACGTGTAAAACACAACCGTGTTTGTCTTGCATCTTGTAACTTATCTGTTGAGGATGTACTACGAAACATGTTACACTCACTAGGTCTATATGCATTACTAGACATCATGGAGCCTTCTCGATATCCACCTCTCTGAGGCCTACTCGTCATCAATGATTGCATTTTGCTCTCAGACTGCTCTAACCTAGGGGCGAGATGCAATATACTGGCAAACTTGCTCATAGATTGATTGACACTATCTTTTTCTAGTTTCAGGATATCATCAAATTTTGGCTCGATACCCTCATCCTCCATACGGGAGCTTATCTTCACCCACTTCCTTTGCAGTCGAGTAGGTAGGCGTCTTGCTATTACTTCCAGTATAAAACTCGAGTTGAGGTCACTCATGCAATTCATCGAAATCAAGGTATTCTTATAAGTCATAAGATTATCTAAAAACTCAGTAAGTGCCTTGGAGTCATCTTGAAGCTGACTGCCGTTACCTTTGACAGCTTCGTATACGTTCCTTACAATCATCGAAAGTCTTCCAAACCTTTGACGTAGTATGCTCATAGCCTCAGCGTATCCCTCATTAGAGGGCATGAGCTTACAGCACTGTATAGCTCTTGCAGCATCTCCAGTGCAATACCTCATCAAATACATCAATTTCAATTCATCACTCAATAGAAAACTACTCAACATGATCTCAAACTCCTTTACAAATTGTAAACAATCAGCCGGGTTTCCGTCGAAACACCGTGGTTCTAATTTAGGGAGTTTGATGTTCCTATTATCCCTGAACGTCGAAACAGTGACATCAACCATTTCATGCTTAACATCAGACACATCGTTACAAGTAACAGACAAGTCACCATGACTTACTTTCCTGCTTGCATCCAAGACGCTCTGTCCCTTCTTTGACCCAGGCATTGTTGAACTTGACCCAATTCCAGAAAAGTTCCAGATATTGCTTGTTCAAAGAAGACTTGGCTGTCACCGGGAAAGATGAACGGTGACTATCCAAACTGTCACCAACTATCCGAATCCGTCAGCAACTGATTCCACTCCGTCATAAACTGTCAGCCACGTCTCGTAAATCGTTAATGCCCAGCTCTTGCTACGCTGAGACTCACGCTGTTCCTCGAAGCTTCTCAGAAACGCTTAGTAATAACGGACGCAAAAACCAAAACACCGATTGGCCGCTTGAGAATTCTTTATTGTAACACCAACATATAAAAAATATTTCTACTAAGGTCTGTGAACAAATATTACAATAATAAATCACAATATTACTTCTGACGGTTTATTGCTGACTTCTTTCTGAACAGCGACCGATGAGACGATGACTGGCTGATCGATGCCTCCGCGAAAATTGGGGGAGTTGGTTTTGAGCAAACAGCCTTGAATTGATCGTTCAATCTTCAACTGCAGTGAATGATGGTCAGTACCCTGTGTTGGGTGATGAATGCTGTAGGCCTTTAATTTTGGGGAATTATACCCTGCAAATCTTACCCACCTCTACTGTCGTTGTGAGAACTCAAATTTGCTACAGATTGGAAGTAAAGACATTATGCTTTAGATGTTCATTCACTTGACCTAATCCTTCATTTGCTCCCTATACAGTGATTTTCGTACCTAGGGTGCAAAACAAGATTGCGAAGAACCTTGCCAAAAAGTATGTCACTAAAAGGTTGTTTCGTGACGTATATTCCACAGGATGACATGAGAAACATGGAGGAGAGAATTTTCTATTGGTTGATGTTGCAAGTGCAGTGACAAAGTGCATTTAACTTATGATGTGGGATGCATAAAATCGCATGCCATAAATAGAGTAGATTACTTTTTACAAATGGGTCACGTTCGCCTTACTCCGAAAGGTACGTATGAAGATTCTCATTTGATCTCACGGTTAGTCCATAACGTGTTTACCTTTGACTCTCACTACAGCATTCTATTGCTCTCGCAGTGCTGGTTGTTTCTTAGAGGACTAGTGTATATTCAGTCAGCTGCGTGTTATCCGGAACGACTAGTTCAAGGCTCTTGGAAATGCCTCTCAGGTGAGCCATTTTCAGACGGTTGGTACTAGTGGAGTCTTCTACGGCTCTTCTGTATAGAATGAAGAATTTACTCATAAGTTTAATGACTTTATATGGTTCATCCTATGGTGATTCCAGCGGGCAGCGAGCAGAGTCAGGAAGAAAAAGTACATAGTAGGAAGCTTTGAGATATAGGTGAACGAAAACGTCGATGAACTGTGGTTAGATGAGAACAGGCTCAACTGAACGCATTGCATTTCTGAGCTTGATGACGAATGAGGTATGGTCTACATCTCGTAGAAAGCTGAATAGCAGTAGCACAGCCGGCATTAGCTTACAGAGCATCTGATATGGCGGGGAGGGAGACGGATAGTGATTCATTTCAATAAGCATTGTTCATGGCTGATAATCCAGCGTTCAGCTGTCCATATAAGCGTTCTATCGTACCAATTTCTTAAGGATCGTATGCAGTTGTTAGGAGATGAATACTGACTAATTTTAGTCAGAGCTAAGAACAGGTGGCTTTTGAATTGTCACCAGCGATCGACTGTTATGCAGGGTGGGCATCGGAAACTCCTGATCCTTCACACGCGTTTGACTCTCCCTGAAGATCCGAGCTTGATGAGTATTGATTCAGGTTATCGTGTAAAACGGCCAATGCAGGTAAAGTTATAATAATAATATATTCTCATTTTGTACATGAGGGACGCCAGTTTACAGGCATCATCAATATGATAAATTACATATACGATTAGCAATCATAATTAATAATAATGTTTTAATAAAATACACATTTTTTCCTACTTGTGTAGGACACACCAAATATACAGGCATGGATAAGCATTATATAAATTTCATAAATTTGGTTCATGGTTAAGTTACATGGTTGCTGGCGTTTTTGTCTTAGGTCTGTGGGAACAATATGATAACCAGTCATTCAATGGAGCACGTCATGAAATATAGGAATATTGTCTTCGCATTAACAAAAAAACCCAAGTAAGTTTTGGATGGATTAAAAATACTTGGGAAAAAATAAAGCTTGAAGTTATTCCACAATATAACTTGGGTGTGTACAAATCCGAATCTTATTTTTGATTTATATCCAAATTGGGTAATAAGAAAGCTATTTTTACAGATACGATCAGTTATGTTATAAGCTACAATCGTGACGTTGTGTTACAAATTGATACTTTTCCATTGGTATAAGAGTATATTCCACAAATGTAATCCAGGTTGCATCGTGGAGAAAGTTAATTCGTTATTAACTAGGCAACTGAAAGATACGGGACCAATAATGTTTGCAGATCATTTGTCATTGTAAATGGTCAAACATCCATATTATTCATTCTCGTTCGAAAAGTCCAATGGAAGCTAAAATGGTGAGAGAAAAAAGAAGACAAACAACAGCAACGCAAAAGAAAGCAACGGGAGTCCTTAAGGAGTGATTAATAAATATATACATATATATTCTGTCTAGTAACTATGCTTATTTTTTGTTCATTAACTAACTAGTCCCGTTATGCTAACTTTTAAATTATGTGTGAACTAATATTACTGTCCTGTGTAGAAGTGTTTATCATCTAGTTCCAATAATATTAAAATTTGTAACTCTAGTTTGTTGTAACTACACGTTTAATAAACTTAAAATATCTATATAGGGTGAAAAAGAAGGTGTAAGAGTCAGATGCAAAAGTGCATTGTCATCTTTGAGCAGTCTGGTGACTGAGGAGATGAACACTGGAAGTGTGTTTGCATCGCGCACATTAGCTGGTAGTCTATTCCAAATGACTGAAAACTTATTTAAGAAGAAGTTGTACCGCACGTAAGTCTGACAGTGCTCTATAGCAGCTAGGTTGTGATGATTTCTAAGATTGTAACTGATGACAGCGGTAGGTTTAGTTATTGGCTCGGAGGAATGCAAGAGAAGATTAGTTAGCTTATAGTAAAAGATAAGTTTTAGCTTAAGGCGTCTTTTCCAGAGTGGTTCTAAACTTAGTCTGTCGCATCGCTCATGGTATTCCAGACCACCCTCTAAACCAAGAGTTCTTGAGGTAAGCAGCCGTTGCAGTCCCTCTAATTTAAGCTTGTCATTTTGTCTGAGTCCGCTAAGAATAAACGGGCAGTATTCTAAGATAGGTCGGACACATACTTTGTATAATAAAACCCTAGTTTCACAACGAAAGAAATTGCGTGTTATGCATCCTATCAGCCTTCCTGGTTTACGTCGGGCATAATCAGTCTGTTCAGCGAACGTTAAGTTACTAGAGTATCTAATACCGAGATCTACGACTGAGTTGATCTTAGCTAGTTTTCGCCCACTTATTTCAAGAGTTAGATCAAGGTTACTGTTGCCGATACGAATCCAGCCGCATTTGTCAATGTTAAAATTTAGACAGGAATCGGCACATTATGATGCAAGGCTACTTAGTTCAAGATGTATTTTAGTAACCATATTGCTTAATTCATGAGTGTAGCAGGAGCAGACGAGTTTGAGGTCGTCAGCATATAGGAATGGTTTGCCTAAGGTGAAGCACTTGCGAATGCTGTTAATGTAGACTGTGAATAAAAGTGGCCATAGGACACTACCTTGCACAACCCCACTTGAGATCTGCCTAGGATGAGACAATACAGATCCAACTTTGGTTATTTGTACCCTGTTGCTAAGAAATGATTTTAACCAGTTCAGTAATGGGTTGCGAATTCCACAAGAGTACAGCTTCTCAAAGAGAATACTGTGAGATACCATGTCAAATGCCCTAGATATATCGAAATAGAGAACAACGACTAGCTTACGTGCTTCGCGACTACTAGTGATGCTGTCAATGGAGTTGAAGATTGAACGATCAATTCTTGGTTGTTTGCTTAAAATCAACTTCCCCAATTTTCGCGGAGGCATCAATACGACAGTCATCGTCTCATCGGTCGCTGTTCAGAAAGAAGAGTGAAACATCGTCAGAAGTAATACAATGAGTTATTATTGTAATATTTGTTTTCAGACCTTAGTTCACTTATTCTTTTTATATGTTGGTGTAACAATAAAGAAATATCAAGCGGCAGATTGGTGTTTTGGTTTTTTCATCCGTTATGACTAAGCGTTTCTGAAAACTTCAAGGAACAGCGTGGGCCCGAGCGTAGCGAGAGCTGGGCATTAACGGTTTATGAAGACGTGATTGACAGTTTCTGACGATGGAAACAGATCTGGCGGATTCAAACAGTTGGTGAAAGTTTGGATAGTCGCCGTTCATTTCTCCTGGTGCCGGTCAAGTCCCCTTTGAACAAGCAATATCTGGAACGTTTTTGGAATTGGGTCAAGTTCAACAATGCCTGGGTCAAAGAAGGGACAGAGTGTCTTGGATGCAAACAGGAAAGTAAGTCATGGTGACTTGTCTGTTAATTGTAACGATGTGTCTGATGTTAAGCATGAAATGGTTGATGTTACTGTTTCGACGTTCAGGGATAATAGGAACATCAAACTCCCCAGATTTGAACCACGGTGTTTTGATGGAAAACCGGCTGATTATTTACAATTTGTAAAGGAGTTTGAGATCATGTTGAGTGGTGTTTTATTAAATGATGAATTGAAGTTAATGTATGTGATGAGATATTGCACTGGAGATGCTGCAAGAGCTATACAGTGCTGTAAGTTTATGAGGCCAAAAGAGGGCTACTACGAGGCTAATTATGAAGCTAGTTTTCCACTCACTAGGGTAAGTGCCAGTGTCCATAGATATTGAGAAGAATTTAAGAAGTAACAAGGGTATATCACACTGTGGTGATTGACAATTTCTATCTCTGTATTGTTTAAATACTTACGGTTGACTGTTGATATGTTTCATATATGAATTGCATTCGAATTCCGCTAAATACAAATTCCTGATTGCTGCCCTCTCTGGGTTTTCTTTAGATTCCTATAATTCCGTCATCTCAAAATACTAATATTTCAAGTACAATAAATTACTACACACACCCACTGTTTTTGAAAATTATTGAAGCAAGGCCATCTGGTCCCGTACTAGTGGAAGGTTTAAGGCTTTTATTTGCTTGTACTATTAACTGATTAGTGAACACAATGCTTTCAAGGGAAGAGATAGTAAGGGGAGCGGTTTCACCAGGCATATGTGTTTCTAAACTAAAGTTTGCAAACCAATCACTGAAAAGTTCACAGATAGTGGCAGGTTCATTGTAGATTGCTTTGTCGTGAAGTAAGTATGGGATTTCCCTCGCCAACTGCATTCGTTTTTTAAGAAGTGCCGTTAACTCTTCGTCGAGGTCCTTTTGAGAGCGTAGGCGCTTGAGAGATTCAAGAGACTCGTGGATTGAGAGCAGTAGTGATATATCCTTAGTGGAATAGTACTGTTTCTTCAGCTTCCTTAACTTATTACGGTGTGCCCTTGGAATATATTCAGTTCGGTGTCTACTTAATTTCACTATTTTCTTTGGAGCAACTGTATCTAGACAAAGGGTAACATTCCTGTAAAACAGGGTTACTAAGGCCTCCAGGGAGTCAGTGGTAAAATAGTCATCCCATTGACAGAGTCGAATAAGTTCTTGGACTAATCCCCAGTCTGTATATTTGTAACTACGACATATTGTGCTTCCTGAGTCTTGTTTGTTTCCTGTATTTAGTGGTGAGAAAGGCAGAGAGCAGAGTACCATTCTATGGTCACTACTGGAAAATCGATTACCAACATACGTGGATACTGGGATTGTGTCATGACAAAAAACAAGGTCCAACATGTTGTCACCACGAGTAGGTGTCTGGACGTGTTGTTGCCATCCATAACAGTCTATAGTGGCAAGTAATTCGTCGAAGCGTTGGGGGCCGGAACTAGTTAGCCAATTGACTTCTGGAAGATTGAAGTCCCCTGCAATTATTTTGTAATTAGCACTAAACGAGGAGGCGTGTGCAAACGATTTAGCTAATAACGCATCAGTTTCTTTTGTTGCGCTTGGTGCTCGATAAACACAGCCTATGAGAAGTTTGTACTTATCTCCATGTAAGACAACCCAGAGTGAGTCAGGTACATTATTCATTGTTTCATCTTCCACCTTACTGACTACAAATGAGCTATGTATATATATGAGACATCCTCCACCACGCTTGCAATCTCTGTTTGCACGGTGTACAGTGTAATCATCGATACCTATATGCACATCAAGTACAGAGGATGAGCACCATGATTCAGTAATCAGAGCTACAGTAGGCTTGGCGACTAATAATAATGTCCTTAGTTCAGATATCTTATTGATTAAGGAACGTGCATTAATTAGCAATATCGTGAATAAGTCACGGGATACTACAAACTGGCTTAAAATGTCACCATAACCTAAATCTATTTGTGCGTCAGCACCGCAAGAATTTATGAATGAAAAGGAGGTCGGACTGGGTGTCTGTACATCGGAGTTTGTGTGCAATGAGGTGGTCCTAGGTGCCATGGGTCGTACCAGTGATTTGGGACACCTGGAAAATTTACCATGTGTTCCTGGATATAAGGGTAGTACAGGTTGGGCCTAGGTTGACGGTTAAAAGGCATAGCATCAA
This sequence comes from Trichobilharzia regenti, assembly GCA_944472135.2. NCBI lineage: Eukaryota > Metazoa > Platyhelminthes > Trematoda > Strigeidida > Schistosomatidae > Trichobilharzia > Trichobilharzia regenti. Next base: position 129,516,276 of record OX235270.1, read on the forward strand.
AAGGTCTACCCATCCAACTGCTATTCGTCATACCGGTACACACCTTCGTGTTGTTTTTATAACTTAAAGGGAATTGTGAAGGAAGGTGCTTTGGCTGCAAGACTTTAGGAGTCTTGGAGCCTGACTTTCTATAAGGTGGAGCATGCGGAACACCTCCAGATATACTTATGTTTCGAGAGGAGTTTTTCGTAACAAGTGATGGTTTGTTGACATTCTTACTCTCAGCAGGCTTATTGAATACAAAGTATTCTTCCCCATCATTAGTCTCAACCCTGCGAAATTTGTTCATCGTGGTGAGGTTACTACGTTTGGGGGGAAATTTCTTAGAACAACTTGCAGAAGTTCTAGTCATTTTAACATCTTTCGATGAGGCTTTATTTACAGGGGTACTGGTATCTAAATCAGTTCCTAGTTCCATTGGCAAGCGCGGTTGTTGTGTAGTTTGCTGAATGCTAGTTTCAGCACTAGGTGTCTGTTGCTGTGCACGATCCTTTTTGGTAAATCCAAGCTAGAGGAGGTGACCAGGTTATTACTACGCATTATTCTGCGCTGACACGGTGTTTTATCCTGAGCTACGGTTATAGACTTATAACTGCTATTCAGTCTTAAGTGATCCTGACATTTAGTAAACTTACTAGCATCAAGGGAATTACTGAATTTAAAAATGATTGGGCAATTAGCCTGGTTAGACTTTTTACGAAGTCGTTTGCATTCACATGGAACACTAGCCATGTCGCAACAAATCAGGATTTTGTGTCTTACAGTTTTCAGCGGCAGAGAATCTGGGACGTTGTAAACTATAGCCTGGTGAGAAGAGGTTATAAGATTCATCACCTCCGCAGCCAAGCAGTCAATCAGATATCCACCTTTATTTCGTATTTCTGCAGACACCTTAGGATGCTTTATTAACAGACAGCCTAATGGGTCCAAATCCCTAAGACTGTTTTGAGATAAACACAGTTAAGACTTAACCTGGCGAACATAAGAACGGCTTTCCGTGATATATGAGATTGGCAGTGACATGCTATCAAACTGACCAAAATTTCCTGGAGTACACTTACTTGACTCTGGATATCTTTCATAAGGAGTTTTAATTTACAGAACTCAGAGTTCTCTAACAGAACATCTGTCAATGTAGTTGAAGATTGAACGATCAATTCATGGTTGTTTGCTCAAAACCAACTTCCCCAATTTTCGCGGAGGCATCAATACGACAGTCATCGTCTCATCGGTCGCTGTTCAGAAAGAAGTCAGCAATAAACCGTCAGAAGTAATATTGTGATTTATTATTGTAATATTTGTTCACAGACCTTAGAGAAATATTTTTTATATGTTGGTGTTACAATAAAGAATTCTCAAGCGGCCAATCGGTGTTTTGGTTTTTGCGTCCGTTATTACTAAGCGTTTCTGAGAAGCTTCGAGGAACAGCGTGAGTCTCAGCGTAGCAAGAGCTGGGCATTAACGATTTACGAGACGTGGCTGACAGTTTATGACGGTGGAATCAGTTGCTGACGGATTCGGATAGTTGGTGACAGTTTGGATAGTCACCGTTCATCTCTCCTGGTGCCGGTCAAGTCCCCTTTGAACAAGCAATATCTGGAACGTTTTTGGAATTGGGTCAAGTTCAACAATGCCTGGGTCAAAGAAGGGACAGAGCGTCTTGGATGCAAGCAGGAAAGTAAGTCATGGTGACTTGTCTGTTACTTGTAACGATGTGTCTGATGTTAAGCATGAAATGGTTGATGTCACTGTTTCGACGTTCAGGGATAATAGGAACATCAAACTCCCTAAATTAGAACCACGGTGTTTCGACGGAAACCCGGCTGATTGTTTACAATTTGTAAAGGAGTTTGAGATCATGTTGAGTAGTTTTCTATTGAGTGATGAATTGAAATTGATGTATTTGATGAGGTATTGCACTGGAGATGCTGCAAGAGCTATACAGTGCTGTAAGCTCATGCCCTCTAATGAGGGATACGCTGAGGCTATGAGCATACTACGTCAAAGGTTTGGAAGACTTTCGATGATTGTAAGGAACGTATACGAAGCTGTCAAAGGTAACGGCAGTCAGCTTCAAGATGACTCCAAGGCACTTACTGAGTTTTTAGATAATCTTATGACTTATAAGAATACCTTGATTTCGATGAATTGCATGAGTGACCTCAACTCGAGTTTTATACTGGAAGTAATAGCAAGACGCCTACCTACTCGACTGCAAAGGAAGTGGGTGAAGATAAGCTCCCGTATGGAGGATGAGGGTATCGAGCCAAAATTTGATGATATCCTGAAACTAGAAAAAGATAGTGTCAATCAATCTATGAGCAAGTTTGCCAGTATATTGCATCTCGCCCCTAGGTTAGAGCAGTCTGAGAGCAAAATGCAATCATTGATGACGAGTAGGCCTCAGAGAGGTGGATATCGAGAAGGCTCCATGATGTCTAGTAATGCATATAGACCTAGTGAGTGTAACATGTTTCGTAGTACATCCTCAACAGATAAGTTACAAGATGCAAGACAAACACGGTTGTGTTTTACACGTTTGCAAGAGGTGCATACAAAGGTGAACTGTGAATCAGTGAGGAAGTTCAGTGATAAGCTAAATGTGAAATCAAGGTGTGACTCCGAATTGTGTGACGATAACAATGTGGTCAAGAAGTCTGTAGTTGCGACTGGTAATCCATTGTTGAATAGAGTGTCGCAGAATAGATTTTCTGCTTCAGAGTGCAGTTCTGACTCCACAAGTTTACAAAGTATAACTAGTCAGAGTGAAGATATAAAACCTTCAATGATTTGTGAGGAGGAACCAAAATTGTCTACTTCTGTTATTAAAGAGTTTGAAAATGATGAAATTGACGGTAAAGTGAATATTCGTGATAATGATCATGATAGTGCTCATTTGTCCTTGGTTGATCATGATGAGATGAGAGGAATGCCTACTTCTACTGAGTTGAACAAAGGTTCTGTACAACTACAACGCGAAGTAGAATTGAATGCAGATGCAGTCGCAGAAGGCATGCATACTTGTCAAACCGTCAGTGTAATTGATCAGCGTGTAGCCCACCTATCATCAGATGATAGTGCTAACCCTGAGCTGATAGTAAAAGACAGCAGTGGTGGTAATCTTGCAGTTGGACAACTATCTGAAAGCCGAAAAAGAACAGCTTCTGATCCACCGCTAAGTTCATCACCTTGTGTCACTCAGTCATCGTTGGTGCTGTCATCCACAATGGAAAAGACGCCCATCAACTCAAGTATCTTGTGCAATGACTATGGTAGTATCAGTTCGTTTGAAAGGGCGAATATCAATGGTCAGTTTAGTGAGGATAAGCCAAGTTTAAACGAGAGAGTAATTGTTAAATTGACTTGAATGAATAAAGGCATTTCTAGTTTCAAGTTACTATTTGAATGTTATTATATTTGGTGTAAATTACTCTGTTTTTACATTTGGTTGATGGGATATGTCGTGTGTTTGTTCGTCATCTATATTCTACGATACAATGACATGGGCGTGTTGCCGTTCAGATTTGAGGATATAGCTGATAGAGGGAAGTCAGCAAATGAACTCTTCGACGATTTCCCAACCTAGGGCGTCAACCTGAGAAGGGTTGTAGGCGTACTGCTGTAAGTCCTACAGTTCTTCAAGGGTAGTTTGTCATGCCGGAATCCACAACATTTGATGTGTTGATCGTACATATGTTTGTGTTAAATAATTGTGTGAGTTCCAATTATCGCAATTGTTGGTTAATCTTGTGTGTGTCCGGACATTCCACAACTTACAATCGTCAACCTGAGAAGGGTTGTAGGCGTACTGGTGTAAGTCTTGCGATTCTTCAAATGAATTCCACCAAGACATCATCGGCGAGGTTGTTTGTACTATTTGTATATACGTGTGGTGTGTCATAGCAATTGGTGTATTTTGGATTCATCGTGTTTACTTGTTGTTTTCGTACCTTGTTGTTATTGCGTAATTTTGTTAAAATTTTCGTCGTGATTACTTCTGAAGTTGTTTCTAGTCTTCTACATCCATGAATGAATTGATTGATGTTAAGGACAGCAGATGGGTCGTATACGCCGGGGAGGCTAGGCTATTGCTGAGAATGATATGCACACGGAGATAATTGTTATCTGCGGTCCGACACGCCGGGGAGCGAGGGTGTAAACGACTGAGGCTTTCATACGTCACCGTTACTAGAACTGAGGCGTTATGAGTGACAATCGATTGCAGTGGTAATTGGTAGTGAGTAGATAATAGGATGTGCGTAGAGTATCATGAGGTGGTGCTATGGTCACGTTGCATTCTGCAAGAGTCATTCTAGCAAGTGGAGATTGTGTTGCAAGATGTCAAGAGGAGGTCTCTGCCTGGAGGCGCAGGTCGTCAGCGATGTGTGAGATTGTGCTGTGGGTATGCTTGTGGTGTGTTGGCTTTTCTGTTTGTTTTCCATTTCAGCTCTGTCCGCGTGACCCAGGTTCTCGCAATGGCATCCAAGTCAACGTGCATTGGTCGTGAAGGAGAAAAGGGTTGGATCCGTATTTTGCCGGGGAGTGTCAATGGAGTTGAAGATTGAACGATCAATTCTTGGTTGTTTGCTTAAAATCAACTTCCCCAATTTTCGCGGAGGCATCAATACGACAGTCATCGTCTCATCGGTCGCTGTTCAGAAAGAAGAGTGAAACATCGTCAGAAGTAATACAATGATTTATTATTGTAATATTTGTTTTCAGACCTTAGTTCACTTATTCTTTTTATATGTTGGTGCAACAATAAAGAAATATCAAGCGGCAGATTGGTGTTTTGGTTTTTTCATCCGTTATGACTAAGCGTTTCTGAAATCTTCAAGGAACAGCGTGGGCCCGAGCGTAGCGAGAGCTGGGCATTAACGGTTTATGAGACGTGATTGACAGATGCAGTTGAAAAGGTCGAAGTGGCAAGTAGCGCAGGATCTATTTTTGAGAAATCCGTGTTGCGACCTTGTAACAAGATCTTCCCTAATTAGGTAGTCTGACAATTGATTTTTTACAACTTTCTCCATGATTCGTGAGATAACTGGGGTTATATTTATGGGTCTGTAATTGCGGACGTTTGCCCTATCACCAGATTTGTAATGTGGAATTATGAAGCTAGTTTTCCACTCACTAGGGTAAGTGCCAGTGTCCATAGATATTGAGAAGAATTTAAGAAGTAACAAGGGTATATCACACCCACTGTTTTTGAAAATTATCGAAGCGAGGCCATCCGGTCCCGTACTAGTGGAAGGTTTAAGGCTTTTAATTGCTTGTACTATTAACTGATTAGTGAACACAATGCTTTCAAGGGAAGAGATAGTAAGGGGAGCGGTTTCACCAGGCATATGTGTTTCTAAACTAAAGTTTGCAAACCAATCACTGAAGAGTTCACAGATAGTGGCAGGTTCATTGTAGATTACTTTGTCGTGAAGTAAGTATGGGATTTCCCTCGCCGACTGCATTCGTTTTTTAAGAAGTGCCGTTAAGTTATAAACTTTGGAGGTACTTTCAAGTGCCGTTAACTCTTCGTCGAGGTCCTTTTGAGAGCGTAGGCGCTTGAGAGATTCAAGAGACTCGTGGATTGAGAGCAGTAGTGATATATCCTTAGTGGAATAGTACTGTTTCTTCAGCTTCCTTAACTTATTACGGTGTGCCCTTGGAATATATTCAGTTCGGTGTCTACTTAATTTCACTATTTTCTTTGGAGCAACTGTATCTAGACAAAGGGTAACATTCCTGTAAAACAGGGTTACTAAGGCCTCCAGGGAGTCAGTGGTAAAATAGTCATCCCATTGACAGAGTCGAATAAGTTCTTGGACTAATCCCCAGTCTGTATATTTGTAACTACGACATATTGTGCTTCCTGAGTCTTGTTTGTTTCCTGTATTTAGTGGTGAGAAAGGCAGAGAGCAGAGTACCATTCTATGGTCACTACTGGAAAATCGATTACCAACATACGTGGATACTGGGATTGTGTCATGACAAAAAACAAGGTCCAACATGTTGTCACCACGAGTAGGTGTCTGGACGTGTTGTTGCCATCCATAACAGTCTATAGTGGCAAGTAATTCGTCGAAGCGTTGGGGGCCGGAACTAGTTAGCCAATTGACTTCTGGAAGATTGAAGTCCCCTGCAATTATTTTGTAATTAGCACTAAACGAGGAGGCGTGTGCAAACGATTTAGCTAATAACGCATCAGTTTCTTTTGTTGCGCTTGGTGCTCGATAAACACAGCCTATGAGAAGTTTGTACTTATCTCCATGTAAGACAACCCAGAGTGAGTCAGGTACATTATTCATTGTTTCATCTTCCACCTTACTGACTACAAATGAGCTATGTATATATATGAGACATCCTCCACCACGCTTGCAATCTCTGTTTGCACGGTGTACAGTGTAATCATCGATACCTATATGCACATCAAGTACAGAGGATGAGCACCATGACTCAGTAATCAGAGCTACAGTAGGCTTGGCGACTAATAATAATGTCCTTAGTTCAGATATCTTATTGATTAAGGAACGTGCATTAATTAGCAATATCGTGAATAAGTCACGGGATACTACAAACTGGCTTAAAATGTCACCATAACCTAAATCTATTTGTGCGTCAGCACCGCAAGAATTTATGAATGAAAAGGAGGTCGGACTGGGTGTCTGTACATCGGAGTTGGTGTGCAATGAGGTGGTCCTAGGTGCCATGGGTCGTACCAGTGATTTGGGACACCTGGAAAATTTACCATGTGTTCCTGGATATAAGGGTAGTACAGGTTGGGCCTAGGTTGACGGTTAAAAGGCATAGCATCAAAGGTCTACCCATCCAACTGCTATTCGTCATACCGGTATACACCTTCGGGTTGTTTTTATAACTTAAAGGGAATTGTGAAGGAAGGTGCTTTGGCTGCAAGACTTTAGGAGTCTTGGAGCCTGACTTTCTATAAGGTGGAGCATGCGGAACACCTCCAGATATACTTATGTTTCGAGAGGAGTTTTTCGTAACAAGTGATGGTTTGTTGGCATTCTTACTCTCAGCAGGCTTATTGAATACAAAGTATTCTTCCCCATCATTAGTCTCAACCCTGCGAAATTTGTTCATCGTGGTGAGGTTACTACGTTTGGGGGGAAATTTCTTAGAACAACTTGCAGAAGTTCTAGTCATTTTAACATCTTTCGATGAGGCTTTATTTACAGGGGTACTGGTATCTAAATCAGTTCCTAGTTCCATTGGCAAGCGTGGTTGTTGTGTAGTTTGCTGAATGCTAGTTTCAGCACTAGGTGTCTGTTGCTGTGCACGATCCTTTTTGGTAAATCAAGCTAGAGGAGGTGACCAGCTTATTACTACGCATTATTCTGCGCTGACACGGTGTTTTATCCTGAGCTACGGTTATAGACTTATAACTGCTATTCAGTCTTAAGTGATCCTGACATTTAGTAAACTTACTAGCACCAAGGGAATAACTGAATTTAAAAATGATTGGGCAATTAGCCTGGTTAGACTTTTTACGAAGTCGTTTGCATTCACATGGAACACTAGCCATGTCGCAACAAATCAGGATTTTGTGTCTTACAGTTTTCAGCGGCAGAGAATCTGGGACGTTGTAAACTATAGCCTGGTGAGAAGAGGTTATAAGATTCATCACCTCCGCAGCCAAGCAGTCAATCAGATATCCACCTTTATTTCGTATTTCTGCAGACACCTTAGGATGCTTTATTAACAGACAGCCTAATGGGTCCAAATCCCTAAGACTGTTTTGAGATAAACACAGTTAAGACTTAACCTGGCGAACATAAGAACGGCTTTCCGTGATATATGAGATTGGCAGTGACATGCTATCAAACTGACCAAAATTTCCTGGAGTACACTTACTTGACTCTGGATATCTTTCATAAGGAGTTTTAATTTACAGAACTCAGAGTTCTCTAACAGAACATCTGTCAATGTAGTTGAAGATTGAACGATCAATTCATGGTTGTTTGCTCAAAACCAACTTCCCCAATTTTCGCGGAGGCATCAATACGACAGTCATCGTCTCATCGGTCGCTGTTCAGAAAGAAGTCAGCAATAAACCGTCAGAAGTAATATTGTGATTTATTATTGTAATATTTGTTCACAGACCTTAGAGAAATATTTTTTATATGTTGGTGTTACAATAAAGAATTCTCAAGCGGCCAATCGGTGTTTTGGTTTTTGCGTCCGTTATTACTAAGCGTTTCTGAGAAGCTTCGAGGAACAGCGTGAGTCTCAGCGTAGCAAGAGCTGGGCATTAACGGTTTACGAGACGTGGCTGACAGTTTATGACGGTGGAATCAGTTGCTGACGGATTCGGATAGTTGGTGACAGTTTGGATAGTCACCGTTCATCTCTCCTGGTGCCGGTCAAGTCCCCTTTGAACAAGCAATATCTGGAACGTTTTTGGAATTGGGTCAAGTTCAACAATGCCTGGGTCAAAGAAGGGACAGAGCGTCTTGGATGCAAGCAGGAAAGTAAGTCATGGTGACTTGTCTGTTACTTGTAACGATGTGTCTGATGTTAAGCATGAAATGGTTGATGTCACTGTTTCGACGTTCAGGGATAATAGGAACATCAAACTCCCTAAATTAGAACCACGGTGTTTCGACGGAAACCCGGCTGATTGTTTACAATTTGTAAAGGAGTTTGAGATCATGTTGAGTAGTTTTCTATTGAGTGATGAATTGAAATTGATGTATTTGATGAGGTATTGCACTGGAGATGCTGCAAGAGCTATACAGTGCTGTAAGCTCATGCCCTCTAATGAGGGATACGCTGAGGCTATGAGCATACTACGTCAAAGGTTTGGAAGACTTTCGATGATTGTAAGGAACGTATACGAAGCTGTCAAAGGTAACGGCAGTCAGCTTCAAGATGACTCCAAGGCACTTACTGAGTTTTTAGATAATCTTATGACTTATAAGAATACCTTGATTTCGATGAATTGCATGAGTGACCTCAACTCGAGTTTTATACTGGAAGTAATAGCAAGACGCCTACCTACTCGACTGCAAAGGAAGTGGGTGAAGATAAGCTCCCGTATGGAGGATGAGGGTATCGAGCCAAAATTTGATGATATCCTGAAACTAGAAAAAGATAGTGTCAATCAATCTATGAGCAAGTTTGCCAGTATATTGCATCTCGCCCCTAGGTTAGAGCAGTCTGAGAGCAAAATGCAATCATTGATGACGAGTAGGCCTCAGAGAGGTGGATATCGAGAAGGCTCCATGATGTCTAGTAATGCATATAGACCTAGTGAGTGTAACATGTTTCGTAGTACATCCTCAACAGATAAGTTACAAGATGCAAGACAAACACGGTTGTGTTTTACACGTTTGCAAGAGGTGCATACAAAGGTGAACTGTGAATCAGTGAGGAAGTTCAGTGATAAGCTAAATGTGAAATCAAGGTGTGACTCCGAATTGTGTGACGATAACAATGTGGTCAAGAAGTCTGTAGTTGCGACTGGTAATCCATTGTTGAATAGAGTGTCGCAGAATAGATTTTCTGCTTCAGAGTGCAGTTCTGACTCCACAAGTTTACAAAGTATAACTAGTCAGAGTGAAGATATAAAACCTTCAATGATTTGTGAGGAGGAACCAAAATTGTCTACTTCTGTTATTAAAGAGTTTGAAAATGATGAAATTGACGGTAAAGTGAATATTCGTGATAATGATCATGATAGTGCTCATTTGTCCTTGGTTGATCATGATGAGATGAGAGGAATGCCTACTTCTACTGAGTTGAACAAAGGTTCTGTACAACTTGAACGTGAAGTAGAATTAAAGGCAGATGCAGTTTCAGAAGGCATGCATACTTGTCAATCCGTCAGTGTAAACGATCGGCGTGTAGTCCACCTATCATCAGATGCGAGTGCTAAACCTGAGCTGATAGTAAAAGACAGCAGTGGTGGTGGTCTTGCAGGTAGACAAATTTCTGAAAGTCGAACAACAACAGCTTCTGATCCACCGCTAACTTCATCAACTGGTATCAATCAGTCGCCGTTGTTGTCGTCCACAATGAGAAGGACGCCCATCAACTCAAGCATCATGTGCAATGACTATGGTAGTATCAGTTCGTTTGAAAGGGCGAATATCAATGGTCAGTTTAGTGAGGATAAGCCAAGTTTAAACGAGAGAGTAATTGTTAAATTGACTCGAATGAATAAAGGCATTTCTAGTTTCAAGTTACTATTTGAATGTTATTATATTTGGTGTAAATTACTCTGTTTTTACATTTGGATGATGGGATATGTCATGTGTTTGTTCGTCATCTATATTCTACGATACAATGACATGGGCGTGTTGCCGTTCAGATTTGAGGATATAGCTGATAGAGGGAAGTCAGCAAATGAACTCTTCGACGATTTCCCAACCTAGGGCGTCAACCTGAGAAGGGTTGTAGGCGTACTGCTGTAAGTCCTACAGTTCTTCAAGGGTAGTTCGTCAAGGCAGAATCCACCACATTTGATGTGTTGATTGTACATATGTTTGTGTAAAATAATTGTGTGAGTTCCAATTATCGCAATTGTTGGTTAATCTTGTGTGTGTCCGGACATTCCACAACTTACAATCGTCAACCTGAGAAGGGTTGTAGGTGTACTGGTGTAAGTCTTGCGATTCTTGAAAGGAATTCCATCAAGACATGATCCGCGAGTTTGTGTGTACTGTTTGTATATACGTGTGGTGTGTCATATCAATTGGTGTTTTCGGATTCATTGTGTTTACTTGTTGTTTTCGTACCTTGTTGTTATTACATAATTGGGTTAAAATTTTCGTCGTGATTACTTCTGAAGTTTTTTCGAGTCTTCTACATCCATGAATGAATTGATTGGTGTTAGAGACAGCAGATGGGTCGTATACGCCGGGGAGGCTAGGCTATTGCTGAGAGTGAAATGCACACGGAGATAATTGTTATCTGTGGTCCCACACGCCGGGGAGAAAGAGTGTAAACGACTGAGGCTCGCATTCGTCATCGCTACTAGAATTGCGGCAGAATGAGTGACAAGCGATCGCAGTGGTAATTAGTAGTGAGTAGATAATAGGATGTGCGTAGAGTATCATGAGGTGGTGCTATGGTCACGTTGCATTCTGCAAGAGTCATTCTAGCAAGTGGAGATTGTGTTGCAAGATGTCAAGAGGAGGTCTCTGCCTGGAGGCGCAGGTCGTCAGCGATGTGTGAGATTGTGCTGTGGGTATGCTTGTGGTGTGTTGGCTTTTCTGTTTGTTTTCCATTTCAGCTCTGTCCGCGTGACCCAGGTTCTCGCAATGGCATCCAAGTCAACGTGCATTGGTCGTGAAGGAGAAAAGGGTTGGATCCGTATTTTGCCGGGGAGTGTCAATGGAGTTGAAGATTGAACGATCAATTCTTGGTTGTTTGCTTAAAATCAACTTCCCCAATTTTCGCGGAGGCATCAATACGACAGTCATCGTCTCATCGGTCGCTGTTCAGAAAGAAGTCAGCAATAAACCGTCAGAAGTAATATTGTGATTTATTATTGTAGTATTTGTTCACAGACCTTAGTAGAAATATTTTTTATATGTTGGTGTTACAATAAAGAATTCTCAAGCGGCCAATCGGTGTTTTGGTTTTTGCGTCCGTTATTACTAAGCGTTTCTGAGAAGCTTCGAGGAACAGCGTGAGTCTCAGCGTAGCAAGAGCTGGGCATTAACGGTTTACGAGACGTGGCTGACAACATCTTTCACCTTTATCACAGGAGTGAGATCTGCACTCAAACCATTTTCAGAGCTAGTAGTTGATACTCTATTTCACGGCGGTCGTGCAGTTATAACTGAGTTTGAGCCACTATCTAAAACAATTCTGTTTCTATGAACACGTTTTAAGGAATTTGGACCATAATTTTAAGAATTATATGACAATAAGCAGTAAATAAAATTCAGAGCAAACACGTGCAAAATGTCACCAATTTCGAACGTACCGCGTATATCCTTGAGATTTTGGAAGGAGCCAACCAGATATACATGGGCTTATTCGAGGTGAGCATCTGAGAGAAAAACGTGGCAAGGGGGCTTTTGGTGTGTATTACTACCTCGCACTTTTGTCAAGCTTGGCACTTAGGACCCTATTCCTTTACTTCCTTATTAATACAAGGCCAACAAAACCGACTAACAGTTAGCTTGTCGGTAGTTCGAATATCTGGGTGACATTGGCCATGTGATGTATTGAAGACACTACTACTTCAGCTTCTGGGAATGCTAGGACGAAGAGTATTAGTGCAAGTATCACAAAAAAGTTTCGTCACATGGGACTAACTGTTTCTTGACTAATTGCCAAGTTGATGTCGGCAACTAATGCCGAAGCTCGGTATCTGCTTTTTGAAGACGAGCCAGTGTCACAAGATCTATAAGATCTATTTGAACTAGGGAGCAGGTACTTGATAAGGTATCCACCAGTGTTGTTGATGTCGGACAACTGGTGAGTATCCGAAGTAAATTGTAAAACGTAATCTGGTTTCCGTGGTTCCTCTGGTGAATACTCAGCTATATTGGAGTTCTGAGAGTACGTAGGGGGTTTTGATTTGTGAAAATTCGCGACGCTTCACCTAATATCGGACGTGGCGCATGGCACAGTACGTAACCAGGAGTTCTCTGCCAAATATGCTGTTAATTATAGGCGCCTCCAGAAAGAGGAGACTGAATGCCACTGTACCCTGACCAGTTTTTTCAGAATTGCGCAGATTTCAGGGTCATATGCATCAACCGAAATACTCGGTGGTGCATCTAGAACCTGATATATAGGTAGGGTGACGACTTTTATGGCTTTCTTTTACCTGAACGAAAGAATTCTTACCGGATGTGTCAAGGTCGATACAGTTGTTAATACTTCTAAGCAGATATTCCAGCAGCTGAATTAAGCAGACACAGTCAGGAGAAGCCTGTCGGTAGGGTCTTACCAAGCCAGTGAAGGCGCAAAGGTCTTTCACTGTCTTTAGCTCCGGAAAGCCTAAAACTGCCTCAGCCTTACTGACCAGTGGGTGGATGCTCTTGCACTCAGTAGCGTGGCCTAGAACGTCTGATGATCCCACCATTATTCAAGATGTTTGAATATTAGTTGCAGCATTATGTCGGCGTTACCTACTGAATGCCAAGTGTTGTAGTTAAGTTTTCTTATTTGTACTCGCGACGAAGCAGCCGCCTAAATACATGTGCACAAGGTCGAAAATGAGGAATGCTTCGTCTTGGAATGTTTGTGCAACATTCTGGAGATCGAAAAGCCTGCGTAGGAGCTCGGACAGTCCTAAAGGAGTAATGACAGCCATTTTTAGTGTCTTCTGGTACTGTCGAAATTCTGTTGCATTCTCCAACCAAGTCTGTTTTTGTAAGAATAATCGTACCAAATAATGTTGTCGTCAGGTGGTGTATTTGTAGCAATACATAACAGTCTTAGCGTTCATTTGGCAGTAATCATTTATGGATCACCGATTGTTTCTATTTCCCCAGTGTTATATCAAATAAAGATGCCTATAGGCTATTTAACAACCGAACAATACCAAGAGTGAGCATATGGTTAGATTCTTTTTTTCACTAGTCATGGTTTGTTAGAGAAAGGTAGTACTGTTTTGAAGGCTGTCCTGTGCTTGTGATGTGATGCATAATGTTGCAAGTTATTCACGGCAAATCGGTGGTAGGGCAACTGAGTTCTGGTTACATGTCAACAATCGGCTGAAAAGCTGGATCAGCCATCGTCTTCTTAACCAGTTACTAACTTTGATCTTTATATGTGATACCTCTATTAAATAGTCTGGTGGCGCCGTTTATTAGTCATTGTCAGCGGACTTCTACGAATAGTTCATGATGATTAATAGGTCCATGTCTGTGATAGGCATAGTAACGTCAGCAACGGGGAAAATCCACTGAATAGGTCTGCATAAACCCCAGCTAAGATAGACGTATCTCGCTGCGAGGGTTACAGTGCGTTTTCCATTTGCAGTCTGTATATTGAACGCAGGTCCCTTCTGACGACCTACCTTTGCGGCAGGATGATGACTTCGACATTTGCACTAACTAAGCATCGGGTTGCACCAACTAAACTTCGAATGTACAGTAGACGGCGATTACCGACGACGACTGTTTCCGCTAACGCAGACCAGAGGAGTAGTTTCCAATAGTCCTGCAATTCATCCCAAAGCTGAAGGGTTTACGCCAACTCTTGGCTTCTTGGCCGTAGCTATTGTGATACTAACACCATTGCGGACTACTAGGTAGGCGCCGTTTGGATTACACACGACCACGTGAGTCACTACGTTGGGATGATTTTCGTTGTCGGTATGGGTAAATTCGGGGCTGCTTGACCTGATAAGTCGTTTAACAGAGTTAAATCACTACTCGAAGATTGTTTATCGATCCAGAATACTTTATGACTGGTCGCAGCGATATATCTATGACCCTGTCAGCCGAAACAGCTAAACTGTCTATGAATACACCCTGAAGTATCACCAATATAGTCTGTACTGGCTGTTGCAACTTAGATAGGCACAACTCTCTGACGAACTCGTTAGATTTACTCTGACCGATGACTTTGTGCGTTTGTGCGAGCATATGTACCGCCGAATGGTCACCTAATCCTATATTGCTGAAGAGTTCATCAATATGCTGCTTATTTGGAAGACCGTTTTTCATGATGATGGCTGCTTTAAGCGTCTTGAAAGGGTTAGTTACCTCCAGGGTGAACATTTGTGCGGTAACGCACTTGCTCACTTCTCGTGACAGAGCCCGAATAACCGCAAAGAACTTAGAACAGGAGTCAGTTACTCCATTTACTTGTAAGCCGACCAGGGCATCCAGAAGCCACGTTTCTACATTGTCTGACCAGTATTTGTTCTACGTAGACCAAAGGCGAATGAAAACACCAAACTGACCATCCAAAATATTTTGAGGTCGAAATCGCAGTGCGAGGATGGTTGTCTAATTGTTAAGGGATCGTGCACGAACGAACGTAACATGATGGTTTACGAAAATGGCGTAGGGGATTGAGTGCTAGCCTGTGGGATAACGAGCTCACATATACAATGAAGGTCGGCATACAGTGTTGAGTGATGAATGCTGTAGGCAAATAGTTTTTGGGGAGTTATATATTTCTACGAATCCCACTTCTACATGTGGATGTGACGTCGAAAGTTTTTGCTAGCTTAGTAAAACTGAATACCTGAAGTAATTTTATCAGTCAAAATCATGGTTCATTACGACCAACCTCCAGAATTTCATTATTCTGCATATTAGTGTACAAACTTATCACGTAAAAACCAATCATCTTTTCATCTTCTGTTTTGATTCCCTCTACTATTTGTTTCATTATAAACGAATTAGTTATTTTGGAATCTCGTCGATCTCAAATGTGACATAACACTGATGATAAATATTTAAATAATTCATGTGTCAGGATGCTCTAAAAGTCAACTTTTTACAAAATAGTTATTCCGTCTAATGCATTTTAATAGTACCACAAATTCTATTATGATTAATAATTATAGGCGCTAAATTACACCGCTCTGACCAAAGCAGACATGGCAGCCTGAAGACGGCCGTAGGTCATTTGATCAGCTGATGGATATTGGCGTTATTTTTGGAAAATACGTCAAGTTTATGTCATAAAATAGGGAAATACTATGCGCATATAATTTCTAAGTATTTCTGCAGATTTTTCCTCAAAGAAATACATGTGGAAGAGCCTTGTCAGCATTAGGAAAAGTACACAACAAAGTAAATGAAATAATTTCCAAAACGAGCTATCCCACCTCATCAAGTCCATGTGTAATTCATTAAAATGCAAAAAAGAGTTCACGAAGTGGTCGTTATAACATGTGTCTTCAAGTAATCCGACATATTCTGAACGGAAAAGTACGTTTTTTCAACAAACTGCAAACTGCCTGTAAGCTGCGGCCGGATAAGGACACCATCATTGCCTATTTCTGCTAAGTACGCCGTATTTCATCAACTTTTAGCTGTAATATATATAAAAAAGTGTGTATAACAACGAAAAATGACCTAACCTTGACTTATAACTGCTATTCAGTCTTAAGTGATCCTGACATTTAGTAAACTTACTAGCACCAAGGGAATAACTGAATTTAAAAATGATTGGGCAATTAGCCTGGTTAGACTTTTTACGAAGTCGTTTGCATTCACATGGAACACTAGCCATGTCGCAACAAATCAGGATTTTGTGTCTTACAGTTTTCAGCGGCAGAGAATCTGGGACGTTGTAAACTATAGCCTGGTGAGAAGAGGTTATAAGATTCATCACCTCCGCAGCCAAGCAGTCAATCAGATATCCACCTTTATTTCGTATTTCTGCAGACACCTTAGGATGCTTTATTAACAGACAGCCTAATGGGTCCAAATCCCTAAGACTGTTTTGAGATAAACACAGTTAAGACTTAACCTGGCGAACATAAGAACGGCTTTCCGTGATATATGAGATTGGCAGTGACATGCTATCAAACTGACCAAAATTTCCTGGAGTACACTTACTTGACTCTGGATATCTTTCATAAGGAGTTTTAATTTACAGAACTCAGAGTTCTCTAACAGAACATCTGTCAATGTAGTTGAAGATTGAACGATCAATTCATGGTTGTTTGCTCAAAACCAACTCCCCCAATTTTCGCGGAGGCATCAATACGACAGTCATCGTCTCATCGGTCGCTGTTCAGAAAGAAGTCAGCAATAAACCGTCAGAAGTAATATTGTGATTTATTATTGTAATATTTGTTCACAGACCTTAGAGAAATATTTTTTATATGTTGGTGTTACAATAAAGAATTCTCAAGCGGCCAATCGGTGTTTTGGTTTTTGCGTCCGTTATTACTAAGCGTTTCTGAGAAGCTTCGAGGAACAGCGTGAGTCTCAGCGTAGCAAGAGCTGGGCATTAACGATTTACGAGACGTGGCTGACAGTTTATGACGGTGGAATCAGTTGCTGACGGATTCGGATAGTTGGTGACAGTTTGGATAGTCACCGTTCATCTCTCCTGGTGCCGGTCAAGTCCCCTTTGAACAAGCAATATCTGGAACGTTTTTGGAATTGGGTCAAGTTCAACAATGCCTGGGTCAAAGAAGGGACAGAGCGTCTTGGATGCAAGCAGGAAAGTAAGTCATGGTGACTTGTCTGTTACTTGTAACGATGTGTCTGATGTTAAGCATGAAATGGTTGATGTCACTGTTTCGACGTTCAGGGATAATAGGAACATCAAACTCCCTAAATTAGAACCACGGTGTTTCGACGGAAACCCGGCTGATTGTTTACAATTTGTAAAGGAGTTTGAGATCATGTTGAGTAGTTTTCTATTGAGTGATGAATTGAAATTGATGTATTTGATGAGGTATTGCACTGGAGATGCTGCAAGAGCTATACAGTGCTGTAAGCTCATGCCCTCTAATGAGGGATACGCTGAGGCTATGAGCATACTACGTCAAAGGTTTGGAAGACTTTCGATGATTGTAAGGAACGTATACGAAGCTGTCAAAGGTAACGGCAGTCAGCTTCAAGATGACTCCAAGGCACTTACTGAGTTTTTAGATAATCTTATGACTTATAAGAATACCTTGATTTCGATGAATTGCATGAGTGACCTCAACTCGAGTTTTATACTGGAAGTAATAGCAAGACGCCTACCTACTCGACTGCAAAGGAAGTGGGTGAAGATAAGCTCCCGTATGGAGGATGAGGGTATCGAGCCAAAATTTGATGATATCCTGAAACTAGAAAAAGATAGTGTCAATCAATCTATGAGCAAGTTTGCCAGTATATTGCATCTCGCCCCTAGGTTAGAGCAGTCTGAGAGCAAAATGCAATCATTGATGACGAGTAGGCCTCAGAGAGGTGGATATCGAGAAGGCTCCATGATGTCTAGTAATGCATATAGACCTAGTGAGTGTAACATGTTTCGTAGTACATCCTCAACAGATAAGTTACAAGATGCAAGACAAACACGGTTGTGTTTTACACGTTTGCAAGAGGTGCATACAAAGGTGAACTGTGAATCAGTGAGGAAGTTCAGTGATAAGCTAAATGTGAAATCAAGGTGTGACTCCGAATTGTGTGACGATAACAATGTGGTCAAGAAGTCTGTAGTTGCGACTGGTAATCCATTGTTGAATAGAGTGTCGCAGAATAGATTTTCTGCTTCAGAGTGCAGTTCTGACTCCACAAGTTTACAAAGTATAACTAGTCAGAGTGAAGATATAAAACCTTCAATGATTTGTGAGGAGGAACCAAAATTGTCTACTTCTGTTATTAAAGAGTTTGAAAATGATGAAATTGACGGTAAAGTGAATATTCGTGATAATGATCATGATAGTGCTCATTTGTCCTTGGTTGATCATGATGAGATGAGAGGAATGCCTACTTCTACTGAGTTGAACAAAGGTTCTGTACAACTACAACGCGAAGTAGAATTGAATGCAGATGCAGTCGCAGAAGGCATGCATACTTGTCAAACCGTCAGTGTAATTGATCAGCGTGTAGCCCACCTATCATCAGATGATAGTGCTAACCCTGAGCTGATAGTAAAAGACAGCAGTGGTGGTAATCTTGCAGTTGGACAACTATCTGAAAGCCGAAAAAGAACAGCTTCTGATCCACCGCTAAGTTCATCACCTTGTGTCACTCAGTCATCGTTGGTGCTGTCATCCACAATGGAAAAGACGCCCATCAACTCAAGTATCTTGTGCAATGACTATGGTAGTATCAGTTCGTTTGAAAGGGCGAATATCAATGGTCAGTTTAGTGAGGATAAGCCAAGTTTAAACGAGAGAGTAATTGTTAAATTGACTTGAATGAATAAAGGCATTTCTAGTTTCAAGTTACTATTTGAATGTTATTATATTTGGTGTAAATTACTCTGTTTTTACATTTGGTTGATGGGATATGTCGTGTGTTTGTTCGTCATCTATATTCTACGATACAATGACATGGGCGTGTTGCCGTTCAGATTTGAGGATATAGCTGATAGAGGGAAGTCAGCAAATGAACTCTTCGACGATTTCCCAACCTAGGGCGTCAACCTGAGAAGGGTTGTAGGCGTACTGCTGTAAGTCCTACAGTTCTTCAAGGGTAGTTTGTCATGCCGGAATCCACAACATTTGATGTGTTGATTGTACATATGTTTGTGTTAAATAATTGTGTGAGTTCCAATTATCGCAATTGTTGGTTAATCTTGTGTGTGTCCGGACATTCCACAACTTACAATCGTCAACCTGAGAAGGGTTGTAGGCGTACTGGTGTAAGTCTTGCGATTCTTCAAATGAATTCCACCAAGACATCATCGGCGAGGTTGTTTGTACTATTTGTATATACGTGTGGTGTGTCATAGCAATTGGTGTATTTTGGATTCATCGTGTTTACTTGTTGTTTTCGTACCTTGTTGTTATTGCGTAATTTTGTTAAAATTTTCGTCGTGATTACTTCTGAAGTTGTTTCTAGTCTTCTACATCCATGAATGAATTGATTGATGTTAAGGACAGCAGATGGGTCGTATACGCCGGGGAGGCTAGGCTATTGCTGAGAATGATATGCACACGGAGATAATTGTTATCTGCGGTCCGACACGCCGGGGAGCGAGGGTGTAAACGACTGAGGCTTTCATACGTCACCGTTACTAGAACTGAGGCGTTATGAGTGACAATCGATTGCAGTGGTAATTGGTAGTGAGTAGATAATAGGATGTGCGTAGAGTATCATGAGGTGGTGCTATGGTCACGTTGCATTCTGCAAGAGTCATTCTATCAAGTGGAGATTGTGTTGCAAGATGTCAAGAGGAGGTCTCCGCCTGGAGGCGCAGGTCGTCAGCGATGTGTGAGATTGTGCTGTGGGTATGCTTGTGGTGTGTTGGCTTTTCTGTTTGTTTTCCATTTCAGCTCTGTCCGCGTGACCCAGGTTCTCGCAATGGCATCCAAGTCAACGTGCATTGGTCGTGAAGGAGAAAAGGGTTGGATCCGTATTTTGCCGGGGAGTGTCAATGGAGTTGAAGATTGAACGATCAATTCTTGGTTGTTTGCTTAAAATCAACTTCCCCAATTTTCGCGGAGGCATCAATACGACAGTCATCGTCTCATCGGTCGCTGTTCAGAAAGAAGAGTGAAACATCGTCAGAAGTAATACAATGATTTATTATTGTAATATTTGTTTTCAGACCTTAGTTCACTTATTCTTTTTATATGTTGGTGCAACAATAAAGAAATATCAAGCGGCAGATTGGTGTTTTGGTTTTTTCATCCGTTATGACTAAGCGTTTCTGAAATCTTCAAGGAACAGCGTGGGCCCGAGCGTAGCGAGAGCTGGGCATTAACGGTTTATGAGACGTGATTGACAGATGCAGTTGAAAAGGTCGAAGTGGCAAGTAGCGCAGGATCTATTTTTGAGAAATCCGTGTTGCGACCTTGTAACAAGATCTTCCCTAATTAGGTAGTCTGACAATTGATCTTTTACAACTTTCTCCATGATTCGTGAGATAACTGGGGTTATATTTATGGGTCTGTAATTGCGGACGTTTGCCCTATCACCAGATTTGTAATGTGGAATTATGAAGCTAGTTTTCCACTCACTAGGGTAAGTGCCAGTGTCCATAGATATTGAGAAGAATTTAAGAAGTAACAAGGGTATATCACACCCACTGTTTTTGAAAATTATCGAAGCGAGGCCATCCGGTCCCGTACTAGTGGAAGGTTTAAGGCTTTTAATTGCTTGTACTATTAACTGATTAGTGAACACAATGCTTTCAAGGGAAGAGATAGTAAGGGGAGCGGTTTCACCAGGCATATGTGTTTCTAAACTAAAGTTTGCAAACCAATCACTGAAGAGTTCACAGATAGTGGCAGGTTCATTGTAGATTACTTTGTCGTGAAGTAAGTATGGGATTTCCCTCGCCGACTGCATTCGTTTTTTAAGAAGTGCCGTTAAGTTATAAACTTTGGAGGTACTTTCAAGTGCCGTTAACTCTTCGTCGAGGTCCTTTTGAGAGCGTAGGCGCTTGAGAGATTCAAGAGACTCGTGGATTGAGAGCAATAGTGATATGTCCTTAGTGGAATAGTACTGTTTCTTCAGCTTCCTTAACTTATTACGGTGTGCCCTTGGAATATATTCAGTTCGGTGTCTACTTAATTTCACTATTTTCTTTGGAGCAACTGTATCTAGACAAAGGGTAACATTCCTGTAAAACAGGGTTACTAAGGCCTCCAGGGAGTCAGTGGTAAAATAGTCATCCCATTGACAGAGTCGAATAAGTTCTTGGACTAATCCCCAGTCTGTATATTTGTAACTACGACATATTGTGCTTCCTGAGTCTTGTTTGTTTCCTGTATTTAGTGGTGAGAAAGGCAGAGAGCAGAGTACCATTCTATGGTCACTACTGGAAAATCGATTACCAACATACGTGGATACTGGGATTGTGTCATGACAAAAAACAAGGTCCAACATGTTGTCACCACGAGTAGGTGTCTGGACGTGTTGTTGCCATCCATAACAGTCTATAGTGGCAAGTAATTCGTCGAAGCGTTGGGGGCCGGAACTAGTTAGCCAATTGACTTCTGGAAGATTGAAGTCCCCTGCAATTATTTTGTAATTAGCACTAAACGAGGATGCGTGTGCAAACGATTTAGCTAATAACGCATCAGTTTCTTTTGTTGCGCTTGGTGCTCGATAAACACAGCCTATGAGAAGTTTGTACTTATCTCCATGTAAGACAACCCAGAGTGAGTCAGGTACATTATTCATTGTTTCATCTTCCACCTTACTGACTACAAATGAGCTATGTATATATATGAGACATCCTCCACCACGCTTGCAATCTCTGTTTGCACGGTGTACAGTGTAATCATCGATACCTATATGCACATCAAGTACAGAGGATGAGCACCATGACTCAGTAATCAGAGCTACAGTAGGCTTGGCGACTAATAATAATGTCCTTAGTTCAGATATCTTATTGATTAAGGAACGTGCATTAATTAGCAATATCGTGAATAAGTCACGGGATACTACAAACTGGCTTAAAATGTCACCATAACCTAAATCTATTTGTGCGTCAGCACCGCAAGAATTTATGAATGAAAAGGAGGTCGGACTGGGTGTCTGTACATCGGAGTTTGTGTGCAATGAGGTGGTCCTAGGTGCCATGGGTCGTACCAGTGATTCGGGACACCTGGAAAATTTACCATGTGTTCCTGGATATAAGGGTAGTACAGGTTGGGCCTAGGTTGACGGTTAAAAGGCATAGCATCAAAGGTCTACCCATCCAACTGCTATTCGTCATACCGGTACACACCTTCGGGTTGTTTTTATAACTTAAAGGGAATTGTGAAGGAAGGTGCTTTGGCTGCAAGACTTTAGGAGTCTTGGAGCCTGACTTTCTATAAGGTGGAGCATGCGGAACACCTCCAGATATACTTATGTTTCGAGAGGAGTTTTTCGTAACAAGTGATGGTTTGTTGGCATTCTTACTCTCAGCAGGCTTATTGAATACAAAGTATTCTTCCCCATCATTAGTCTCAACCCTGCGAAATTTGTTCATCGTGGTGAGGTTACTACGTTTGGGGGGAAATTTCTTAGAACAACTTGCAGAAGTTCTAGTCATTTTAACATCTTTCGATGAGGCTTTATTTACAGGGGTACTGGTATCTAAATCAGTTCCTAGTTCCATTGGCAAGCGTGGTTGTTGTGTAGTTTGCTGAATGCTAGTTTCAGCACTAGGTGTCTGTTGCTGTGCACGATCCTTTTTGGTAAATCAAGCTAGAGGAGGTGACCAGGTTATTACTACGCATTATTCTGCGCTGACACGGTGTTTTATCCTGAGCTACGGTTATAGACTTATAACTGCTATTCAGTCTTAAGTGATCCTGACATTTAGTAAACTTACTAGCATCAAGGGAATTACTGAATTTAAAAATGATTGGGCAATTAGCCTGGTTAGACTTTTTACGAAGTCGTTTGCATTCACATGGAACACTAGCCATGCCGCAACAAATCAGGATTTTGTGTCTTACAGTTTTCAGCGGCAGAGAATCTGGGACGTTGTAAACTATAGCCTGGTGAGAAGAGGTTATAAGATTCATCACCTCCGCAGCCAAGCAGTCAATCAGATATCCACCTTTATTTCGTATTTCTGCAGACACCTTAGGATGCTTTATTAACAGACAGCCTAATGGGTCCAAATCCCTAAGACTGTTTTGAGATAAACACAGTTAAGACTTAACCTGGCGAACATAAGAACGGCTTTCCGTGATATATGAGATTGGCAGTGACATGCTATCAAACTGACCAAAATTTCCTGGAGTACACTTACTTGACTCTGGATATCTTTCATAAGGAGTTTTAATTTACAGAACTCAGAGTTCTCTAACAGAACATCTGTCAATGTAGTTGAAGATTGAACGATCAATTCATGGTTGTTTGCTCAAAACCAACTCCCCCAATTTTCGCGGAGGCATCAATACGACAGTCATCGTCTCATCGGTCGCTGTTCAGAAAGAAGTCAGCAATAAACCGTCAGAAGTAATATTGTGATTTATTATTGTAATATTTGTTCACAGACCTTAGAGAAATATTTTTTATATGTTGGTGTTACAATAAAGAATTCTCAAGCGGCCAATCGGTGTTTTGGTTTTTGCGTCCGTTATTACTAAGCGTTTCTGAGAAGCTTCGAGGAACAGCGTGAGTCTCAGCGTAGCAAGAGCTGGGCATTAACGATTTACGAGACGTGGCTGACAGTTTATGACGGTGGAATCAGTTGCTGACGGATTCGGATAGTTGGTGACAGTTTGGATAGTCACCGTTCATCTCTCCTGGTGCCGGTCAAGTCCCCTTTGAACAAGCAATATCTGGAACGTTTTTGGAATTGGGTCAAGTTCAACAATGCCTGGGTCAAAGAAGGGACAGAGCGTCTTGGATGCAAGCAGGAAAGTAAGTCATGGTGACTTGTCTGTTACTTGTAACGATGTGTCTGATGTTAAGCATGAAATGGTTGATGTCACTGTTTCGACGTTCAGGGATAATAGGAACATCAAACTCCCTAAATTAGAACCACGGTGTTTCGACGGAAACCCGGCTGATTGTTTACAATTTGTAAAGGAGTTTGAGATCATGTTGAGTAGTTTTCTATTGAGTGATGAATTGAAATTGATGTATTTGATGAGGTATTGCACTGGAGATGCTGCAAGAGCTATACAGTGCTGTAAGCTCATGCCCTCTAATGAGGGATACGCTGAGGCTATGAGCATACTACGTCAAAGGTTTGGAAGACTTTCGATGATTGTAAGGAACGTATACGAAGCTGTCAAAGGTAACGGCAGTCAGCTTCAAGATGACTCCAAGGCACTTACTGAGTTTTTAGATAATCTTATGACTTATAAGAATACCTTGATTTCGATGAATTGCATGAGTGACCTCAACTCGAGTTTTATACTGGAAGTAATAGCAAGACGCCTACCTACTCGACTGCAAAGGAAGTGGGTGAAGATAAGCTCCCGTATGGAGGATGAGGGTATCGAGCCAAAATTTGATGATATCCTGAAACTAGAAAAAGATAGTGTCAATCAATCTATGAGCAAGTTTGCCAGTATATTGCATCTCGCCCCTAGGTTAGAGCAGTCTGAGAGCAAAATGCAATCATTGATGACGAGTAGGCCTCAGAGAGGTGGATATCGAGAAGGCTCCATGATGTCTAGTAATGCATATAGACCTAGTGAGTGTAACATGTTTCGTAGTACATCCTCAACAGATAAGTTACAAGATGCAAGACAAACACGGTTGTGTTTTACACGTTTGCAAGAGGTGCATACAAAGGTGAACTGTGAATCAGTGAGGAAGTTCAGTGATAAGCTAAATGTGAAATCAAGGTGTGACTCCGAATTGTGTGACGATAACAATGTGGTCAAGAAGTCTGTAGTTGCGACTGGTAATCCATTGTTGAATAGAGTGTCGCAGAATAGATTTTCTGCTTCAGAGTGCAGTTCTGACTCCACAAGTTTACAAAGTATAACTAGTCAGAGTGAAGATATAAAACCTTCAATGATTTGTGAGGAGGAACCAAAATTGTCTACTTCTGTTATTAAAGAGTTTGAAAATGATGAAATTGACGGTAAAGTGAATATTCGTGATAATGATCATGATAGTGCTCATTTGTCCTTGGTTGATCATGATGAGATGAGAGGAATGCCTACTTCTACTGAGTTGAACAAAGGTTCTGTACAACTTGAACGTGAAGTAGAATTAAAGGCAGATGCAGTTTCAGAAGGCATGCATACTTGTCAATCCGTCAGTGTAAACGATCGGCGTGTAGTCCACCTATCATCAGATGCGAGTGCTAAACCTGAGCTGATAGTAAAAGACAGCAGTGGTGGTGGTCTTGCAGGTAGACAAATTTCTGAAAGTCGAACAACAACAGCTTCTGATCCACCGCTAACTTCATCAACTGGTATCAATCAGTCGCCGTTGTTGTCGTCCACAATGAGAAGGACGCCCATCAACTCAAGCATCATGTGCAATGACTATGGTAGTATCAGTTCGTTTGAAAGGGCGAATATCAATGGTCAGTTTAGTGAGGATAAGCCAAGTTTAAACGAGAGAGTAATTGTTAAATTGACTCGAATGAATAAAGGCATTTCTAGTTTCAAGTTACTATTTGAATGTTATTATATTTGGTGTAAATTACTCTGTTTTTACATTTGGATGATGGGATATGTCATGTGTTTGTTCGTCATCTATATTCTACGATACAATGACATGGGCGTGTTGCCGTTCAGATTTGAGGATATAGCTGATAGAGGGAAGTCAGCAAATGAACTCTTCGACGATTTCCCAACCTAGGGCGTCAACCTGAGAAGGGTTGTAGGCGTACTGCTGTAAGTCCTACAGTTCTTCAAGGGTAGTTCGTCAAGGCAGAATCCACCACATTTGATGTGTTGATTGTACATATGTTTGTGTAAAATAATTGTGTGAGTTCCAATTATCGCAATTGTTGGTTAATCTTGTGTGTGTCCGGACATTCCACAACTTACAATCGTCAACCTGAGAAGGGTTGTAGGTGTACTGGTGTAAGTCTTGCGATTCTTGAAAGGAATTCCATCAAGACATGATCCGCGAGTTTGTGTGTACTGTTTGTATATACGTGTGGTGTGTCATATCAATTGGTGTTTTCGGATTCATTGTGTTTACTTGTTGTTTTCGTACCTTGTTGTTATTACATAATTGGGTTAAAATTTTCGTCGTGATTACTTCTGAAGTTTTTTCGAGTCTTCTACATCCATGAATGAATTGATTGGTGTTAGAGACAGCAGATGGGTCGTATACGCCGGGGAGGCTAGGCTATTGCTGAGAGTGAAATGCACACGGAGATAATTGTTATCTGTGGTCCCACACGCCGGGGAGAAAGAGTGTAAACGACTGAGGCTCGCATTCGTCATCGCTACTAGAATTGCGGCAGAATGAGTGACAAGCGATCGCAGTGGTAATTAGTAGTGAGTAGATAATAGGATGTGCGTAGAGTATCATGAGGTGGTGCTATGGTCACGTTGCATTCTGCAAGAGTCATTCTAGCAAGTGGAGATTGTGTTGCAAGATGTCAAGAGGAGGTCTCTGCCTGGAGGCGCAGGTCGTCAGCGATGTGTGAGATTGTGCTGTGGGTATGCTTGTGGTGTGTTGGCTTTTCTGTTTGTTTTCCATTTCAGCTCTGTCCGTGTGACCCAGGTTCTCGCAATGGCATCCAAGTCAACGTGCATTGGTCGTGAAGGAGAAAAGGGTTGGATCCGTATTTTGCCGGGGAGTGTCAATGGAGTTGAAGATTGAACGATCAATTCTTGGTTGTTTGCTTAAAATCAACTTCCCCAATTTTCGCGGAGGCATCAATACGACAGTCATCGTCTCATCGGTCGCTGTTCAGAAAGAAGTCAGCAATAAACCGTCAGAAGTAATATTGTGATTTATTATTGTAGTATTTGTTCACAGACCTTAGTAGAAATATTTTTTATATGTTGGTGTTACAATAAAGAATTCTCAAGCGGCCAATCGGTGTTTTGGTTTTTGCGTCCGTTATTACTAAGCGTTTCTGAGAAGCTTCGAGAACAGCGTGAGTCTCAGCGTAGCAAGAGCTGGGCATTAACGGTTTACGAGACGTGGCTGACAACATCTTTCACCTTTATCACAGGAGTGAGATCTGCACTCAAACCATTTTCAGAGCTAGTAGTTGATACTCTATTTCACGGCGGTCGTGCAGTTATAACTGAGTTTGAGCCACTATCTAAAACAATTCTGTTTCTATGAACACGTTTTAAGGAATTTGGACCATAATTTTAAGAATTATATGACAATAAGCAGTAAATAAAATTCAGAGCAAACACGTGCAAAATGTCACCAATTTCGAACGTACCGCGTATATCCTTGAGATTTTGGAAGGAGCCAACAGATATACATGGGCTTATTCGAGGTGAGCATCTGAGAGAAAAACGTGGCAAGGGGGCTTTTGGTGTGTATTACTACCTCGCACTTTTGTCAAGCTTGGCACTTAGGACCCTATTCCTTTACTTCCTTATTAATACAAGGCCAACAAAACCGACTAACAGTTAGCTTGTCGGTAGTTCGAATATCTGGGTGACATTGGCCATGTGATGTATTGAAGACACTACTACTTCAGCTTCTGGGAATGCTAGGACGAAGAGTATTAGTGCAAGTATCACAAAAAAGTTTCGTCACATGGGACTAACTGTTTCTTGACTAATTGCCAAGTTGATGTCGGCAACTAATGCCGAAGCTCGGTATCTGCTTTTTGAAGACGAGCCAGTGTCACAAGATCTATAAGATCTATTTGAACTAGGGAGCAGGTACTTGATAAGGTATCCACCAGTGTTGTTGATGTCGGACAACTGGTGAGTATCCGAAGTAAATTGTAAAACGTAATCTGGTTTCCGTGGTTCCCTGGTGAATACTCAGCTATATTGGAGTTCTGAGAGTACGTAGGGGGTTTTGATTTGTGAAAATTCGCGACGCTTCACCTAATATCGGACGTGGCGCATGGCACAGTACGTAACCAGGAGTTCTCTGCCAAATATGCTGTTAATTATAGGCGCCTCCAGAAAGAGGAGACTGAATGCCACTGTACCCTGACCAGTTTTTTCAGAATTGCGCAGATTTCAGGGTCATATGCATCAACCGAAATACTCGGTGGTGCATCTAGAACCTGATATATAGGTAGGGTGACGACTTTTATGGCTTTCTTTTACCTGAACGAAAGAATTCTTACCGGATGTGTCAAGGTCGATACAGTTGTTAATACTTCTAAGCAGATATTCCAGCAGCTGAATTAAGCAGACACAGTCAGGAGAAGCCTGTCGGTAGGGTCTTACCAAGCCAGTGAAGGCGCAAAGGTCTTTCACTGTCTTTAGCTCCGGAAAGCCTAAAACTGCCTCAGCCTTACTGACCAGTGGGTGGATGCTCTTGCACTCAGTAGCGTGGCCTAGAACGTCTGATGATCCCACCATTATTCAAGATGTTTGAATATTAGTTGCAGCATTATGTCGGCGTTACCTACTGAATGCCAAGTGTTGTAGTTAAGTTTTCTTATTTGTACTCGCGACGAAGCAGCCGCCTAAATACATGTGCACAAGGTCGAAAATGAGGAATGCTTCGTCTTGGAATGTTTGTGCAACATTCTGGAGATCGAAAAGCCTGCGTAGGAGCTCGGACAGTCCTAAAGGAGTAATGACAGCCATTTTTAGTGTCTTCTGGTACTGTCGAAATTCTGTTGCATTCTCCAACCAAGTCTGTTTTTGTAAGAATAATCGTACCAAATAATGTTGTCGTCAGGTGGTGTATTTGTAGCAATACATAACAGTCTTAGCGTTCATTTGGCAGTAATCATTTATGGATCACCGATTGTTTCTATTTCCCCAGTGTTATATCAAATAAAGATGCCTATAGGCTATTTAACAACCGAACAATACCAAGAGTGAGCATATGGTTAGATTCTTTTTTTCACTAGTCATGGTTTGTTAGAGAAAGGTAGTACTGTTTTGAAGGCTGTCCTGTGCTTGTGATGTGATGCATAATGTTGCAAGTTATTCACGGCAAATCGGTGGTAGGGCAACTGAGTTCTGGTTACATGTCAACAATCGGCTGAAAAGCTGGATCAGCCATCGTCTTCTTAACCAGTTACTAACTTTGATCTTTATATGTGATACCTCTATTAAATAGTCTGGTGGCGCCGTTTATTAGTCATTGTCAGCGGACTTCTACGAATAGTTCATGATGATTAATAGGTCCATGTCTGTGATAGGCATAGTAACGTCAGCAACGGGGAAAATCCACTGAATAGGTCTGCATAAACCCCAGCTAAGATAGACGTATCTCGCTGCGAGGGTTACAGTGCGTTTTCCATTTGCAGTCTGTATATTGAACGCAGGTCCCTTCTGACGACCTACCTTTGCGGCAGGATGATGACTTCGACATTTGCACTAACTAAGCATCGGGTTGCACCAACTAAACTTCGAATGTACAGTAGACGGCGATTACCGACGACGACTGTTTCCGCTAACGCAGACCAGAGGAGTAGTTTCCAATAGTCCTGCAATTCATCCCAAAGCTGAAGGGTTTACGCCAACTCTTGGCTTCTTGGCCGTAGCTATTGTGATACTAACACCATTGCGGACTACTAGGTAGGCGCCGTTTGGATTACACACGACCACGTGAGTCACTACGTTGGGATGATTTTCGTTGTCGGTATGGGTAAATTCGGGGCTGCTTGACCTGATAAGTCGTTTAACAGAGTTAAATCACTACTCGAAGATTGTTTATCGATCCAGAATACTTTATGACTGGTCGCAGCGATATATCTATGACCCTGTCAGCCGAAACAGCTAAACTGTCTATGAATACACCCTGAAGTATCACCAATATAGTCTGTACTGGCTGTTGCAACTTAGATAGGCACAACTCTCTGACGAACTCGTTAGATTTACTCTGACCGATGACTTTGTGCGTTTGTGCGAGCATATGTACCGCCGAATGGTCACCTAATCCTATATTGCTGAAGAGTTCATCAATATGCTGCTTATTTGGAAGACCGTTTTTCATGATGATGGCTGCTTTAAGCGTCTTGAAAGGGTTAGTTACCTCCAGGGTGAACATTTGTGCGGTAACGCACTTGCTCACTTCTCGTGACAGAGCCCGAATAACCGCAAAGAACTTAGAACAGGAGTCAGTTACTCCATTTACTTGTAAGCCGACCAGGGCATCCAGAAGCCACGTTTCTACATTGTCTGACCAGTATTTGTTCTACGTAGACCAAAGGCGAATGAAAACACCAAACTGACCATCCAAAATATTTTGAGGTCGAAATCGCAGTGCGAGGATGGTTGTCTAATTGTTAAGGGATCGTGCACGAACGAACGTAACATGATGGTTTACGAAAATGGCGTAGGGGATTGAGTGCTAGCCTGTGGGATAACGAGCTCACATATACAATGAAGGTCGGCATACAGTGTTGAGTGATGAATGCTGTAGGCAAATAGTTTTTGGGGAGTTATATATTTCTACGAATCCCACTTCTACATGTGGATGTGACGTCGAAAGTTTTTGCTAGCTTAGTAAAACTGAATACCTGAAGTAATTTTATCAGTCAAAATCATGGTTCATTACGACCAACCTCCAGAATTTCATTATTCTGCATATTAGTGTACAAACTTATCACGTAAAAACCAATCATCTTTTCATCTTCTGTTTTGATTCCCTCTACTATTTGTTTCATTATAAACGAATTAGTTATTTTGGAATCTCGTCGATCTCAAATGTGACATAACACTGATGATAAATATTTAAATAATTCATGTGTCAGGATGCTCTAAAAGTCAACTTTTTACAAAATAGTTATTCCGTCTAATGCATTTTAATAGTACCACAAATTCTATTATGATTAATAATTATAGGCGCTAAATTACACCGCTCTGACCAAAGCAGACATGGCAGCCTGAAGACGGCCGTAGGTCATTTGATCAGCTGATGGATATTGGCGTTATTTTTGGAAAATACGTCAAGTTTATGTCATAAAATAGGGAAATACTATGCGCATATAATTTCTAAGTATTTCTGCAGATTTTTCCTCAAAGAAATACATGTGGAAGAGCCTTGTCAGCATTAGGAAAAGTACACAACAAAGTAAATGAAATAATTTCCAAAACGAGCTATCCCACCTCATCATGTCCATGTGTAATTCATTAAAATGCAAAAAAGAGTTCACGAAGTGGTCGTTATAACATGTGTCTTCAAGTAATCGACATATTCTGAACGGAAAAGTACGTTTTTTCAACAAACTGCAAACTGCCTGTAAGCTGCGGCCGGATAAGGACACCATCATTGCCTATTTCTGCTAAGTACGCCGTATTTCATCAACTTTTAGCTGTAATATATATAAAAAAGTGTGTATAACAACGAAAAATGACCTAACCTTGACGTCTTTTCCAATCAGCTGATCAAATGACCTACGGCCGTCTACAAGCTGCCCTACAGAATTATTGATATGATTCTAATGAAGCGCCATGAACCACTGGTAGAACTGTGTGTTCAAGACCTGTAACGAAATAAAAATGCTCGATCAGTTATTCACTTTGGTTGAATGATTGTAGAATCGTTTATTTGTTGGCTTCAACTAGAAACGATATCACTAATGTTCATGAATCATAGTGAACGAAAAATAATAATCATTGTGAAACGACAATGACGCCAGCTTCAGCATTAATATAAATAATAACAGTGTGTATGTAAAAATTTTATTGCTATTATTTTGTGTATTAGTCGAAGAAATGTACGTAATAGTTAGGTTTACCAATCTGCCCGCTAATAAATGTCTGGTAAGAGGGGTGTATAGGTGTTGGCGTCGTAGGGGTTGCATCAACCTTTTGATTGTCTGTCTGTACAGATGTCAGTGTGGTTTCGAATTCGCTGTCAGTGCAGGCTGGTTTAATTCGATCAGTGGAAATAGTCGCCAGTTTTCCACTTTTGTTCATCGTAAAGTATTTGTCTGCACATCTGAGGACTTGAAAAAGACCTTCATGCAGAGGTTGCAATCCTTTTCAGACGGCACCGACTTGAACATAGATAAATTTGCATGTTTCCAGATGTATGTTGACCTGATCTTGTTAGGAAGATTGTCAAGGTGCTGTTGACTAAAGTTGTAGCATCCATTTAGTTAGTCAGAACTATTCACATCCATCAAATCACATGACAGGACTAACTGTCCTGACGAAGTCAGTGTCATGCCGTAAAGGAGCCGGGCCAGAGTATATCCTGAGTCTTCTTTGATAATTAATAAAATGCTGTGTAGAATCAGTGGTAAATGTTCTTTTTCCCTTTGATCTGTCAGTTTGAGCCATAAGAGAGCTTTTTATTGGTCTGTTGAATCGTTTCACAGCACCATTCGTTGCCGGATAGATATGATTCACTCCAAGGAGCCTCGTTAATTCACTAAACAGAGATGATTGGAAATAAGCTCCAAAGTTGAGCGTAAGCGTTGTTGTTGCTCCATAATTCGAAACCAAGCAGTCAAGGGAAACTGTAGTAATTTATTGTAATCGTAGTATTAGTATTTCGAGATGACCGAATTACAAGAATCCAAACAAAACACAGAGAGGGCGGAATTCAGGAATTTGTATTTAGCGGAATTATATTTCAATTCATATATGAAATATTAACAATCAACAGCAAGTATTTAAACAATACAGAGATAGAAATAGTCAATCACCACAGAAACCAAGGCGATATTCCCCGCAGATATGTTGTTAAAAGGAAGGAAGAAGCCCATCGAGTAAATCCATCGATGGCTGTGAGGATATGCGCATGCCCTTTTGATGCTGGCAACGGTCCCACAATGTCAGTATGTGAATGCTGAACGTGTTTACCAGGTAAATCAAATTTCTTTGGAGTTTTAAAGGCATGGCGATGCAGGTTGGAGTACTGGCATTTTGGGCAACTTTATCTTGGATTATATGTGAACATAAAGTATAGAATTCTCCGTGTATTCAAACTGTAAAATATTTGTAGAGGTAATTCAAGATAAGTATTATCTAAGAGTATATCGCATAACTCTGTTTTTCCATCTGAAATAATATCCAGTGGTTTTGACACTCTTCTTTCATTTTCTTCGAGGACTGCAAGTTGAAAGCTAATTAAAAACTTGTGCTATTTCATGTAACGATCGAAAAATACAATGACATCATTAAAACAAAACGACATTGGGGAGGGGGTAGCTTATGTCTTAAGCTGAACGTATATTTAGGTAGCCAAGTGATTTAAGCAAGAAGACTCACGCCTTTTTCTCCTAAGTGGATAACTTTCTCCCCCAGTCCAACTTAAATCCACAGCCAGACTAATCCTAACATCAGCCAATTAGTAAAGGGGAAATATAAAACTTACCACAGTTCAAGAAAGTGTTTAGGTGAATAGCATAAGTAGAACGTACGCGGGCTTGTAAATATATCATAGTGCAGCCTCCCCTCTTTATTTTCTTCAGATACTAATTGTGTGTGATGCTTATCTTTGAACTAAAGCAATACGGATAGATAACTTGGTTGATGAAGACGAATCTTCCGAAGATTCACTGGATGGTTTGGGCAGAATAATATGGCACCATCATTTATTTCGTTGGCTTTTCATCAGCTGCTTACGGCCTAAATAAATTATGAGGTTGAAGTACAGAAACGTTTTAACATACTTGCAAATTTTACATGTTGTCAGTTGACAGAAAGTTTCACAATTAGTAAACAGTGCTCGAAAAATTGCGCTTAATAAGTTTTTACACAGGCAGTTCAAGTTAAAATAAAATAAATGTATGCATATAATGGTAAGGGAGTTACATAGTAAAGATGAAATGTGCGCAAGATGCATAGTGACTAATAAGTTAGTTAACAATGTACTGAGTCGAACTCAAATCATATAAACAAGAGACAAGGAAATTACAGATTATAAAAGGGAGGGTGAGGTTAAAGACAAAGATTACGTAATCAGATGAGAGAATAAAGACATCCAGTTACCAAGGCAAGGAAAGACTAATAACTGTTTCTTTATGAACACATAAATCTAGCTTCAAGCGTTTGATAGAAATTGCTCTGGCAAACTTAAGGAGAATAGAGCTCCTTTGTCTATTGATAATTTTGAAGTATTTCTCGATTTCCACCTTATGACCCATGTCGAGGAGATGTCTGTAAATAGCGCTAATTTAAGAGTTTGTTGCCTTGATACGTAGGCTATTTGGCACATGTTAGGAAAATCGGAGGTGTGCCCTTCTTTCTGTTCTCTCAATGTATCTGCTCCCGCAGATACACATAAATTTGTATACAGAGGTGGAGTTAACATGAGAAGGGTTACTATCGGCTTTTGAATGCACCAAAGAGCATGTTGTTCGATGAACGCGAACCAACTTAGCTGTAGGATAGGCTCTGGCTAGTGACTTTCTCAGTCTTCTGTTGACCATTTCTGAAATTTCTTCATCTTTAAAATCTAGTTGAATGAAGACAGGCTTTTTTTCAACTGTGATTTGTTTGGTATTTGAGCCTTCACATCTTCCATATTTGTTAATGAATCTTTGAGGATAGCACCTTTTCGACAAACGTAAATTCTTCCTCGCTCTATGGTACAGAGTCTTGACTAGTGCTCTTTTATAGCTATTTGGACAAAAACTATTAAAATGTAAGTATTGTCCATTCCGTGTGGGCTATCGGTAGATTGACCTCTGGAGACTACCATCTTCTAGGCGTTGCATGGCGACGTCAAGGAAATGGAACTTTCCATCATTTTCATGTTCCATAGTAAATAAAATATTTGTGTGTGCGTTGTTGAATAGTCTGAGTAGGTAGACGGTATGACTTTCGTTGTTGCATACTACAAATGTGTCATCGACATATCGACAATGGGGAGTTGTTTGTTCAATTGAGCGCTTCAACTTTGTTTTCTCAAGGTTTGACATAAAGATATCTGCTATAACAGGGCTAAGTGGACTGCCCATAGATACACCATCTATTTGTCGGTAAAGAGTTTTGTCAAACTGGAATTGTACACCCATGGTACACATTAGCAGTAGGCATTTGAATTCCGGTTCTGGTAGTGGAAGAAGATCAGAGTGTTGACAAATGATCTCAATGGTTTCATTGATTGGGATCATTGTCAACAGGGAGGTTGCATCAAATGAAGTCATGAACTTATTTGAAACGTTCATATGATTCACGCTTTCGGCAAAATGAGTCTTTTATGGTATGCGCGGCTAGCCTTTGGCGAATGGGTTCCAACTTCTCCGCAAGCCAACGGGCAACCCTATGTTGGGGAGAGTTGATCATCAGAAGTATAGGTTTCAGAGGGACTTCTTTCTTGTGTATCTTTAGAAGGCCATACATATATAGCAAGCGGGACCCTCGGGGTTTCAATTCATTGTACGTGTTGTTGTCAGTCAATTTCTTCTTTAGGAGATCTTTCAAGGCGTTTGTGATACTCTTTTCGACAGCGTCTGTCTTATCTTTCTAGCGGCTGTCGACTTTGAACCTCAACGGATCATTCAGCACAGTTTTCATCCTTGCGATGTAGTCATCTTTATCCATCAGTGCCACTCCTGAGCCTTTGTCAGGTCGTAGTATGACAATATTGTCATTATTTCTGAGAGCTTTCAATGTTTTTTGATGCTCTTCAGAGAGGACTTTGGAATATGACGTTGGTGAAATGAGGTATTGATTTGCAACGTCAACCACCTTAGATTTGAACCAGCTCTTCTTGTCCTCATCAACTGGAGCAAGGTCATTCAGCTGATAGAATAGGTTTTTGAAATGAGCTGCGACATCGGTTCTATTGACAAAGTTATTCGGGATATGGAAGTTAAACCCGAGGGAAAGCACTTCCATTTCAATGCGGCTTAAATTCAGACTCGACAGATTATACACAAACTCCTCAGGATTTTCTGGGAAGACTTCACATATATTTTCCACAATTGTGGAACTTTCTGTCAACTGACAACATGTAAAATTTGCAAGCTGTAAGCAGATGACGAGAAGCCAACGAAATAAATGATGGTACCATATTATTCTGCACAAACCACTGTTGTTCTTGCTTTATTCAAATTCATCAAGGGGAATTAATGCATGAAATTCACTGGATTTTCTCAGAATTCAGTAACTTGACTGATATGATTAAGTTGATCAAACTTCTAAATACCTAACTCCAAGTTGCCGGCCTATTACCTATAAGGACAGATAAAAGTGTAGTAGAGATACAAATCCATTTCAATTGAATACAGTTTTCAAGTTAATTCGAAAGATTACGATTTTCCAAATTAGCAGTTGCTCATCCATGTGTTGTAAACCGTTTACTCTTAATTTGAGACTTTTCAGCAGTACGCACGTATGAAGGCATCGGGAATCGAACTTAGGACCCTTAGATTACGAGGTGACCATTCACTATCTCTTTACTTCAGCAACACAATCAAATGTTTTTACTGAAAAACATAAAACATTTAAAATAGTAATATTTTTGTAGAAAACAGTCCCTTCAGCTGCTTAGAATGAATTATTTCAATTACTTACGAAATCCAAAATGGAAAAAGGTGGTGCTAAGTGAGAGATATGTATTTCAGACAGAAAGAGAATAGATGGAGGAAAGTGTGACCAGACTGTCAGCTAAAACAAGCAGAAAGATATTGCATAGTTGTGGTGATTGACAATTTCTATCTCTGTATTGTTTAAATACTTACTGTTGACTGTTGATATGTTTCTTATATGAATTGCATTCTAATTCCGCTAAATACAAATTCCTGATTGCTGCCCTCTCTGGGTTTTGTTTGGATTCCTATAATTCCGTCAGATCGAAATACTAATACTTCAAGTACAATAAATTACTACAAATTGGCGTCGCGATGGAGCTAAGTAACCTGGGAAAATTTCCTATAAATGGTTCTCCGCGGGAGATTGCTGATTATTTGGAATGCTTTGATGCGTGGTGCATTTCCAAGAATGTTCGGGATGATAAAATACCTGCTCATTTCATCACCGCTATTGGGCTTGATGCATATAGCCTGGTGAAGAATCTGGCGTTTCCAGATAAACCTATTTCTCTGCCATATGCTAAGCTCCGTGAAATTCTTATAGATCATTTCCATGTAACTACTTTTGAGACCAGAGAGAGGGCTCACTTCAACAAACTGGTACGTTCTCCCAACCAGAAGATTAGAGACTTCATTCTTCAACTTCAAATTCAAGCCTCAAAGTGTAACTTTGGAGATCAGCTACATACTCAACTACGTGATCGTCTAATTGCTGGAATCAACATTCCTAAATTAGAGAAGGAGTTAATTCAGATTCCTTCTTGTACGTTTCAAACTGCTAAAGAGGTATGTATTACATATGAAGATGTCCATAATGAATACTCTGCTCCCACTACGTCAGTATCTGATGTCATGCTGTCCAAAGTCGAAAATACAAGTGGTCATGGAAAGCAATCCAAACTGCCGTCCACAGGTAATAGAATGCAGCGAGAGATCAAAAACATTAAACCGTGTTTATCCTGTGGGAAGTTACATCTACGAAGCACTTGCCGTTTTCGGGGTGCTAAGTGTTATAAATGTGGTAAAGTTGGACAAATCAAGACGGTTTGCAGAAGTTCGAATACTTATGTTGCTCAACATTCTTATAATTCTCCCAAGCTGTCTAGCAAAATGGAGTCGATGTATCTTTCAACTTTTCCCAATACTCAAGCTAATCCAATGAAAACCTCCACTACAAGTTCAGCAACTCAAGTGTCAACTGTTTTCAAAAATGAGGTAGCTAAGTTGCAATGTGAACTGTCGAAAGCACGAAAAGACCTGAATGAGATGAGAGAGCAACTGAATAAAATTGGGGAATTACTGCATATGCATAGACTACGTCTGGTGAATCCAGAGCATACAAGTTCTTGTGAAAGTCCTGCAAAACTTTTCAAATCTCGAATTCTCAAAAAGCATCTGATGTCCACTACTTCTAATGTACATTATTACAAAGATAATAACTACAGACCTTCTGTTGGAATTATACTACAAAAAATGGGAAATCGAGTGGTGAAGATATTAGACATCAAAGATCACTCAGTTCATAACGGACACCTGGACAAAGTGACAATAAATGAAGTAGATAATTCAGAAATAAGTCCAGATAGTACTGATGAAAATAATATCACAGAATCAGTTAGCTCGAAGCTACTTGCAAGCAAACCGAGACATCGTTATAAATACGCGAGGAGATATTCGAGGTGTGGCGGATGTGGTGATTGACAATTTCTATCTCTGTATTGTTTAAATACTTACTGTTGACTGTTGATATGTTTCTTATATGAATTGCATTCTAATTCCGCTAAATACAAATTCCTGATTGCTGCCCTCTCTGGGTTTTGTTTAGATTCTTATAATTCCGTCAGATCAAAATACTAATACTTCAAGTACAATAAATTACTACAATAGTTTTCTTCACACACTGATCTTCACATACAGAAGCTGTATTAGTTATCGTACTGGTAAATTTATGAAAGATATTCCGAAAAATTGAGAGTTACTTTCATTATAAATGTTCTGTTCGTCCCTAAATCTGCTTAAGTTTTGCCTGACATAAGTTGATAACCTTAAAACATTGGTATTTTGTTGTTTTAGGGCGTCAGTGATGTTTTTTCCATTATTCACTCTTTTCGAGGGCTCCACTGTCATTAGTTACCAATTCGCTAATGCTTGTCAGTAAATTTAATATTTGTAAGTATTACCTATTTAAGATCTCTGTCAACTGTTTTGACTGTTATTTGAGTCACTAATAACCATCTTGTCAACTACCTCTCTTCTGTGCTTGATTTCATATGCCAGTAGTATTTCTGCTGTTATGAGTGACATCATGATTAG
This sequence comes from Trichobilharzia regenti, assembly GCA_944472135.2. NCBI lineage: Eukaryota > Metazoa > Platyhelminthes > Trematoda > Strigeidida > Schistosomatidae > Trichobilharzia > Trichobilharzia regenti. The sequence continues at coordinate 129,555,177 of OX235270.1, forward strand.
CAGTTAAAATAGTTGTTGTTAATACACTAGGTTCATAGACTGGCACAATGCTAGGCCGTATTTTTGTTCGTTTGAATAGGATGGTAATATCTTCAGAGCCAGTAACTATTTCCACACCACAGTCACAGATGAGGATCTAATTTAAGATTAAATATTTCTTCGCTTTCCACGTGTAACAGAACAGCACAGACAATAATATATCAAGTACACTGGGGTAAAACGTGGAAAGCAGATCATAGACTCGGGTCGAAGCACTTTATAATCACCAACCGTCTCAGTAGACGATGTGCAACAAAAGATGTAGGCTATAACTGTTCAGCCACCACGGTGTTTTGAACTGACGCCTTCTTTCGAATTCAACCCACTACATCACGCGTAGATTAAACAGCGCGCAAATGACAATAAATAATATTCAACAGTAAAGGGTATATAAATAAAACATATGCAGAAGATAATGTTTAATTATTAGAAAATATAAAAAAGTGATTAATTAACAAAAAATATTCTTCTCGATAAATCCATCATCAGGTTCGACATTTTTATGACGGCAATAATTAAAGAAATATTGTTATTAACAATATTAATGCCGTTTTAAATTACAATGAATCAATAGTATCGATGGCTACACTTCAAAAGCATCAGCAAGAGAGAGACTAATATGCATTAATATAACACTAAACTGCTTCAATATCAGATAAATTAAGGGAATTAATACAGAATTTATGAATCTATAGATTCGACAGTAGTTTAGGCTAGCAATAATGACTGGACCTGTTTCTTTTGCACTAACAGCACTGACTGACTTAAAGGGAATTGCAATGGCACATCCTTCTTGAATTGTTTGATATCTGGAGGCCTTTAGTAATTTATCCAGTAGCTTACAGACGACAAAAAAGGAACTTTTTGGTTTAGTTGGATGAAATGATCCAATATTGAACTGTTAACTGTTTTAACAATACATTTATCTAACCACACTGCCAGGTATTCCCGAGCAAGAAAGGTTAGACAGAAGATCAGTAGTTCCGCGAACAGTCTCTTTTCGGCGAATTTATCTTCATAGTTGCACAATCGCAAATATATGTGGTTGTTTTGTATGTGTGTGTACATTAAATGTGTCAAACAAAAACACAGTTAGTTTTTTGGTGGAGTTACGCAATATAAAAGGCGTTCAAGTGAGTTGGATGTTGATGTAATAGGGTAGTAACAAAACTGATGAGGTGTCACAAACGATTGTTAAAGAAGAGTTACGTAATAACACGAATGGTTTGACGGAAGGGTTGAGCTCAGAGTTACATGGAAACAAAATAACATACGGAATTACGTAAGTTTTAGTAATTAGAAAAATATATTTATTCGTTGAAGTTTCTGTAGCGATCTGGTTGTTTTACGGGGGTGGAGTTGCTAGCACCACGACCCAACCCTCCCTCTTTACCCGGGCTTGGGACCGGCTAGAAAACTAGGAAGCTAGTAGCCTAGCAAGCTAGTAATCTGGCGAGGTTAAATAGACCCATTGTGGTCTTTTTTTACTTCACGTTCCCCAGTGGAACACAGGGCTTCAAGATAGTGGCTTGAAGTTTCTGTAGCAGTGTTTATTTTACAGGACGGGGTTGCAAGCCTCATGCCCAACCTTTCCTCTTACCAGTCTCACTGCTGGCTTAGCGAGGTGAATGAGTGTGTCGGCCGGGGTTCGAAACCCGGACCATGTGCATGGTTGGCGAGCGTCCTAACCTCTATGCCACCTACGTAGTTGATTTGTTCCACTAGGAACCCAAGGGAGCAATAATAATATATAATAACTAGAAAAATAAGCATACAAGCAAAAGTTAATTCCAATCAACAGAGTTGTTACCATGATAGTAGAAGTGGTTGAATAATTTTCTCTCGTATGCATAGTTCTGTTACTTCTAAGTGAATGGCTAGGGCTTCTCCAATGCAAAGAAGATGGAAACGTATTGTTTTTGACAGTTGTTCTTCACTTTGTAGGCTACTTTGAAGGAAATGGAATAACCAGTGATGACGAGATGTTCGATTATTGTACTTCTTATACGGCTACTACTTCCTTTCTGCAGCCAAGTTGGATGATGTTCTTTGACCCTTTTTGACAGGATGCGCGTCGAACGACTTATGTAGCTGGCTTTACAGCAACAGATGAACTGATATATACATATAGAAGCGGTCAGGTGCGAGAACTTGTCCTTTGATCTTCTGTAGACCAGCGGGCGACTGGAGAACACTACTCTCAATGTTGCGCAACGTTCTTCTTAAAGAAGTAGAAATTCTCCTCCTAAGGACATCACTGAGTAGGTCACGTTTAAAGTCGAGGTTTATATAAAGTATAATTTTGGCACGTATGGCATCTCTTGATTTTGGATTTCCTGTTTGGTGTTTTTGTCTATGAATCTTGGCCAATAACTGTTTTGTAGGAAGACTTCTTTCAGGAAGTGTAGTGCTTCTTCCGGGATATCAGAGCTGCAGATGCGTAGGACGCGAGTAGCAACCTTCTTATTGTTCCGTCAGCTTTCCGTGTAAATTCAGCATCAAGGAGAGGAATTTTAGGTCAGTTTTCGATTTCAAGAGTGAACTTTGTGGCTGAATGGCAGTTGTTGAATATTTGTAGTAATTGATTAAGATCGTGACTATCATCACAAATAATAAAGATTTCGTTAACATATCTAGAAGAACAAACAACATAACTAGCTCCACAAGAGCACCTGAAATGACAGTTGCAATTAAAGGTGGCAAGCCTAGGTACTCCACAAATAATTACTATACATTAACAGATTATGTGAATTAAACTTCAACAGCAAACAAAAGTCATAGTTATGAAGTGACATATACAACGCATGCTACTTACTAGTGATAAGTAGTATAAAGTTCAACACAAAAGAAAGGATAGCAAATGACATTGGAAAGGAGTCAACATTTAGTGTAATGGTTGATGACTAAAGGTTTAGTCAAAAAGATTCCAGGAAAGAGATTCCGAATTACTACTCTCGCACTCTACCAGGTGGGTTGCGCAACATAAACTTCAGAAAGACATGAAAGGTAAGATTTTCTCCTCATATAACCTGGAAATTACGTCTTCAAAATTCCACATATACTTTGACATGTTATTTTACTCACTTTAAGCAAATGAAAGCCAGAATTGTACTTTTAGAGACTTCGCATTCATATATTGGCATTTAACTCTAGTTCACTGCCTTGATTACATGACGAAAATTAGCACTAATAATACTAATAACAACAAAAAATTTGGTCATTCTAATGAACAAGTTTCATTTAAATAAAACATCCTTTCAATGGAAATTACAATTACTAATCTTTCTGAGTTCTATATAGAAGCCGTAATTCTCTTATGAAACACACTGACCATGAGCCTGACACATAAAGTATAATTTTCATTCAGTGTAGATTAAAAATCTCAATGAATTAATTCTAAGAAGAACGAAACTAAAAGTGAGTTCACGTTGCACTATCTTTCAGTTTTATTTATTCAACTCATTTTTCTTGTTGATGTTGTTGTTTTTGTTGTTTTAATGAACACATGATCACTAATTTAAAGGTGATTTGAATAAAGAAAATTTAAATAAATTCTAAATGGGGTGATTGTAAGTTTAGTCAAACAGAGAACAAAACACTGAATAATCTGAAACACTTATGATAAATTGAATTGGCGGTTAAAATTGTTTTTTTTTCATTTCTGAAGACAAATCTCATCGAAAAAAGTGACTATTAAATGAATGAAAATGTAGCTAACTGGAGAATCATACGTATCACATGTTCGAGGCATAAAATAAATTCTTAATAAATATATATATATATATCTTTGATGTATTTTTATCAGTCTGCCTCACATTATAATTAACATGCGTTTAATTTTCCCTTCTGAAACTTTTCTGTGTTCATTGGTGCTCATGTGTGTTTGTATGTGTGTATATGTGTGCCTAACAAGCCAGTTTATAACGTCTCTGATATTGGCACAGGGCAACACGCAAAGGTTTATGGCTATATCACATTAATGTTAACAACTGTTATTATAATAATAGCTTTATTCTGTGGTGTAGTTTGGAAACTACTTCATAAGTTATGGGGTGCAGCCTCCCAGATCTTTATTCAACTTATTCAACAGCTAGATGTCACAATGTCACTTGTCCGGTGATCCACAGTGGAAGACTCAGCAAAGTCTTTGAAGCAAGACAAGGCTGATTACTATCACCGATGATATTTCTGACTGTAGTGGACTGGATATTGCAGAAGACCACAGAAGGCGAGTAGACAGAAATACTTTGAACCACTAAGAAGACTCTAGAAGATCCTCGACTTCGCAGACGATTTATGCCAAATATCGCACGAGGTCGAAGAATTACAGACAAAATCCAATAAACTAGCAGAAGATGCAGGCGACAAAGACAGGACTTCAAGTGAACATAGAGGAGTGGGAGGTGATGAAGACAATCAACCAGTTGATCAACAACAACAAGCGCCAATCAGTATCAACGGAATAAATTTGAAAGAGCTCATTTCACTCACTTATCAAGGAGACATCGTTTTGACTACATGCAGTTGGTACGGATAACGATACCAAAACCAAAAGCGTAAAGACCGGACAGAGCTTTATTATGCTGAAATTAGCCTGGAAATCCGCCGCAACATAAACATCAAAATTAGAACCTCCAACACTACTGTTAAATCAGTTCTTCTCTGGGGGTCAGAAACTTTGCCAGTATGTCACAGAAAGCATTTCGAACAAGCTACTTCAGACTTTTATCAACAGCTGTCTTCAGCGCCTCCATACTGAAGATCAGATGGCTGTACGTCCAGCCTGAAGGCGTCAGCAACAACAGACTCTGAGAACGGATCAATCAAGAACCTACTGCTCAACAAATATCCTGAAGAAATTTAAGATGAATTGAACATACACTGGGGTGACTGTCGGGTGACACAGTACGGCAGGTTGTCGAGTAGAACCGGAGTGGGAAACGACGGGTTGAACGTCTGAGCTTGATATGCAGGAGATCGCATGAGGAGGAGATAACAGTCTATGGGCAATCGTGCGGCCAGCTAAAGAGGGTCACAGAGAACAGGACAAAGTGGAAATATGCTGTTGAAACCCTATATTCCACTCGTAACTCAAGGGAACAATAATAGTAAATAATATTCTGCACAAAATGATTGCACAATGTACAGAACTTTCAGCGTAGTTAATTGCACAATATTCTCTCTTCATCCATATCTGCAAGCAAATCAGCAATCTAAAATACACCATTTAACGCAGTGCTGTTCGATGTGAAGGATAAAATAGTCCCTTACAATATTTTTCTTTTATCGCCGAGAAAGTTTTATCCGTAGGTTAGAAGCTAGTGAAACATACATATGAGTACATTTGGTGACCCGCGGACATAACTGACTGGTTAAAGCAAAGAGGAATAGAGAAATACGTATGCGCTGTGTTGATTAGAAATTCAGGTAGATGAATGGTTCAAGCAAGCCACCATTTTAGGGATTCCGCTGATGAATTACAGCTTCTAGCCTAGATGTTAATATATAAAACAACGCAAGTCACTTTTTAAGTTTTGAAAAGCGAAGCAGAAAAATTGTGTTACAAATGTTTCAGAAGTAGACTTAACGTTGTCTTCTTATGGCAGTTTATATTCATTGTTTCATCAAACTAGATAATATAATATCTACAAGCGTTCTTAGATGAACTGTTGTTAAGAGATTTGTACCGCTATTTTAGAGAGAAGAAGTAAGAACGGACAAACAATATTAATAATAATAGCAGCTTTATTCCAAACAGTACTTTTGGTACAAATATGGAATTTTCAGCGGGTATACAATACTGAATCCAATTTTCCTATTACACAATACTGGAGTAACAATTAAGTAGGAGATACACGCTGATAACATTTTTCAATAAGAATATGATTACATAATTAAAATTCAAGTTGAAATATTATCACCGATATACCAATGAAAGAGAGAATAAAAAGTGATGTTTACCTAGTGTTTCGCAGGAAGTTATCAGTGTCATGCTTTACCTTTTTGCTGATCATACAAGTAAGGTATTGTAGAGTTTTTATACTTTGTTGTCCGAACATATAGTCTTCTAAAATTGTTTCTAGTTCTACCTGATAAAATGCAAGGAGAGAGTTGTGCATAGTGAGGATCCGACAAAATATTTGCTGATTCCCTGATGCAGGGACATCAGTTCATGTGTCTATCTACGACAGTAATAATAAGGTGGTTTAGAGGTACCCAATTCGCCCTACTGACAGCTATTAGTACCGTTCGCAGTGTAACAAAGTCTTCCTTAAGTAGTTCAGGAAAGATTAAGGTGTGGGGAGCAATATAGAAGGATAGGCAGAATACATGAATTAACGAATTGTAATAATAGAGACTGAATGATACCGGACTGTCATAACTCCCTTAATTAGGAGATTAGTGAAATATTTTTCAAGAAACCAACAAGATATGGGAAGATTGCGAAAGATCAGACGAAATACACAGTCTTAAATATTTAACAGTCAACTTATTTTCAACTTCAGTGTCATCTATGGTACTAAAATCATGGGATTGAACCAGTTGTTAAATGTTACTCTTGTGTCTGAAAGTGAAGTTAACAACCTGACATTTGGAGGAATTTAGGTTCAGGCCATTGGACAATGACCACTGACTAATTTCTGATAAAAAATTATTTATTCTGAAACAATTTGACTGAGAAGTTAGTAGCATCGAAACGATACCATTGTATGAGTTAACTCAGGAAGTGAAGTTGCATTTTACTTCATAAATATTCATTCTAATAGCAGACATATTGTACACCTTGTTCCCTTGATTAGTTTGAACAAAGCAGGAATGAATATATTTGCAAGACAAAAGGAGCTGATTTATTACTTCATCGCGTTTTTCACCTGCTAACAGCCTAAAAATGACACAAGTTATCATAACTGTAGATGTATAAAACAAGGTATGTAAAAGTACAACCATTATGTAAACAAGCAATTAAATAAATTAGAGGATTAAAAATAAGTTCAGGTGATTGATTCAGTGCTTCATTGGTGGAAGGCTCGTCATCCACGAATCTAGCCCAGTCGACCCACCCACTTACTTCCACTAACTGGTACTAAACTCAGTAAGGAGGGAAGGTTGGGCGTGAGATTAGCAGCCTAACTCCGTAAAAATAACACCAATGCTACTGAAACTAAATCTGAAGCTGCACTCGGTAAACAGAGGAATGAAATAATAAGTAATCAGCTCAGTGAGTGAAAATCGACAAATAATGATGCAACTAGGCTAGAGTATGATCAATCACACTGTCTTCCTAGATGTCTTCTCAGACGACCACACTCTTTGATAACGAATGAGAAAGAAAAAGAAGAAGAAATGTCAAACATTACTCAGACTCAAGCAAAACAACTAAACAAAGAACTTCATCAACAAAATCAACACTGACATTAAGTACGGTCAAAAAACGTGTTCCGAAAACATGGACCTCAACAGTTGTCATTCATATAGAGTGGATACGGTAGAGGATATCGGAAAAGTGCTCAATAAGCTCGACATTAGAGTTTTCTTCAAAACATCAGGCACACTTCAAGGCAACCTAGTCCATATAGAAGACCAAATCCCTAAAGATTCTCTATCTAATTGTGTGTATAAAATAAAATGCTTGGAATGTGATGCAATATACAGCGGACAGGCATCGCGACAAATCAAAATCAGAAGTGAACGCCGTAGAGCATATGTTTGATCACCAAGAAATCCCGTTGAACTAGAAAAGCTTGAAAAGTCTACACACCATAGAATTAGGCCACAAAATTGATTTGGATAATACTGAAATAATCCAGAAAAATTTCAGATATCACAAAGAAGCTTTAATATCAGAAGCAATTCATATCAAGTGGAATCCGAATTTTCTGAATAGGAATGATGGACTAAAAGAGAATTTGATCTGGTTACAACACCCCTCCTCCATGAAATGACAAAATCAACACAAATGTGATAGGTGAATTCATTATGTAAACACACTCTGCTTTTACAATTTTACACACTTATCAAATGCAACAATCTACACAGGGTTTCGCTATCTTCACCAACTGACGAAAATGACTCCATGCTGAGGAACTGTGATTAAGTTATAATATATAAGCTGAGGTTTTGTAAATTCTGGATTAATAATACTTTGATAAAGCTATTAGCTTTAAATAACGAAACGTCAGTAAAAACAGTATTCGTTTTGTTTTTTATTCATTGAGAAATACAAAAAACCTTTATTATAATGAATATCATATATATATATATATATATATATATATATATATTATAGACTGGGTAGCTGTCACATCTCCAGGATCCGCTGATAAGTTTGACAGCCGGTTACTCTTGACAACCATGGAAAATGCCCTGACACAACATGTCTTAGGTAGTACAAGATTCGGTTCTACCCAAGGATCTTCCTTGCTGGACTTAGTGCTTACTCATGACAACGACGACGTGGATGGTCTAGTTATTCATCCACCTCTAGCAAACAGTGATCATGGGGTGTTAGATTTTAACTTAAGGGCTGGCAATTTAGTCAGTTTTCAACCCAAATCCCGGCCTAGTGTTTGGCATGCTGACATAGTGGCTATAAAGGAGCGTGCTTCAACTGCCGACTGGTCAGTCAACATTGTCTCATCCATTGAAGATGAATGGGATAGATTTAAGAATACACTTGAGAGGGTTACCACTGATCTCATCCCCTGGAGGGTTCCTAAAAGGCCAACAAATCGGCCACCATGGATAAATAGACAAGCTATAACACTCCTGAGACGGAGAAAAAGGTTCTGGAATCTCTTTGTTTCTACTGGGCTACAGCAGTTCCGGCTGAAATACTGTGAAACCAGAAACCAGTGTAAAACTTTGATCCACCAGTCAAGGATAGCTTACGAAACCCAGTTAGTTAAAAGTTCACCAGGCTGCCCAAAAAGACTCTTCTCATATATCAAGAGAAGAACACGTAAGAGTGATGCTATCCCACCTCTTATGCTTGAAGATGACCAGACAAACATGGCTGAGGATAACTTGACTAAGGCTGAGGCTTTGTCCAAGCACTTTAGTCAAGTATTCTCTGATAATATTGATACCAGCTTTGTAAATTTTCCAAAGGTAACTTGAAAATGGCACCCTTATACATTGGAAAGGATACTGTCCTAAAGTGGCTTCTAAGGCTCAATCCTGGTAAGTCCAGTGGCCCTGATGAACTCCACCCACGTATATTAACAGCATTGGCTGAAAGCATAGCCGAGCCATTGTCGGTAATCTTCAATATGTCTCTGGACCAGTCTAAATGTCCAAGAGACTGGAAAGATGCCATCATTAGTCCGGTCTTCAAAACCGGATCTAGAAACTTAGTTCAGAACTATCGTCCTGTTAGTTTGACCAGTATTGTTGTTAAACTACTAGAAAGAATAATTCGTGATGCTATCATTCAGTTCATTGAAGGGAACAAACTTTTCGCTGTGGAACAGCACGGTTTTAGAGCAGGTCATTCTTGCTTGACCAACCTTCTTTTGGCCAGAGAAAGTTGGGCAAGCTCAGCTGATGCTAATATACCGGTGGATGCCATATTCATAGACCTTAGCAAGGCGTTTGACAGGGTTTCTCATTCAGGTCTTCTAGTAAAGTTAGGTAGTCTGGGAATCAATAAAGTGGTTACCGACTGGATTCAAGACTTTCTAAAGGACAGAAGACAAAGAGTACGAGTTAACGGGGTTTTATCAACATGGGAATCGGTTAAGAGTGGCGTTCCTCAGGGTACAATTCTAGGCCCACTTCTTTTCCTGATTTATGTTAATGAGATTCCATCGGTAGTTAAGTCATCCTGCTTACTGTTTGCTGATGACATCAAGATATGGAGGGCTTTGCACGATGACAGTGATCAACTTGCTTTGCAGGAAGATTTAAACTTGTTAAGTGATTGGTGTAAGCACTGGGCCTTGGAGATTAACTTAAGCAAGAGTGTAGTTATGCATGTATCCCATAGTCACGTGCACAATTACTCAATGAATGGCATTACTCTCCCAGTGGTCACTGAGTACAAGGACTTGGGAGTGGTTGTGCAGCATGACTTGAAAACAGCAACAAACTGTAGAACTGCAGCCACTAAGGGTTTTCGAATGTTATGGGCCATACGCAAGGCTTTTGCGAACTTTGACGCTGATATATTTCGTATATTATATCCGACTTATATCAGACCTCATTTGGAATATGGGATCCAGGCAGCGAGCCCGTGTTTCAAATACGAAATAGACTTATTAGAAAGGGTGCAAAGAGTAGGAACTAAGCTAATAAAGGGTTTCTCAACCCTGTCATATGAGGAGAGGTTAAGTCGACTGGGTTTATTTCCACTGTCATACAGACGACTTAGGGGTGACCTAATACTAGCATACCGTATCCTAAGAAATGATTTTGGAGCTAATTTATCTAAATTATTTCTTCCTTCTAGCACCAACCAATTGCGAGGACATCACCTCAAGGTTCAAAAACCACGGTCGAATCGTCTGCGTCTGGAAATCCGTTTTTCGCATCGAATTGTGAACCATTGGAACTCCCTACCGGAACACGTCGTATCAGCGCCATCCGTTGATTCATTCAAGGCGAGATTGGACCTCCTGTATGCAATAAATCGAAAGGATTAACACAGGCATATAGCCTACTATCCTAAATAAATTTTAAACTGTAAACTGTAAATATCCAATGCCTAAAATTTTTTCAAACCATTGAAAGTGAACTTGGTTTGGACATATATAACACTGTCTTCCCGTATATATAGTTTATGTTGTAATCTTATGACAGAAATGTTCTCTGAAAAAAGAGAACTAGTCAGAGTTTCCTCTGTATGTTGGTTACTTTAAAGGCTTGACCGATTTCCGTGTTAACGAGATGCTTAGCGATGGCACTTACTTACTTTTCACACGAAGATGGTTAAGAATACGCCCAGAAAGTATTGTGCACCCTACCCACTCAGTCCTTCCGATATACTTGCAACCGCAACTGCATATGAATCAGTAGGTACAGAAGGATACTTGACTACGTTAGACCGAATTAATCAGCATTTTGTGCAATAAGTTGGAATCATTCCGTGACATAATATTTCATTATCAGGTTACTTTTGATCCTTTTCCTATTAGTGTTGATGCTTCTTCCCATAAGGATGCCAAGAAACCAAAAACTCATTTTCTCAACGGTCACGGACTTCACTATGAAGCTTCCTCCTCTTCCAGATTTTATTATGAACTCCATAAAAATATCCTCTCTCCTCTAGATTTCTCCAGTAAACATGAACTTTATTCAGTACTCCTTTCCAACTGGAGAAAAACTGTGACAATTCAAGTATTCACCCACCCACATTTTTTTTCTATAAATAGTTTCCTTTCAGTTCCCCTATCATTTCTTCTTTTCGTGCTAAGATCCAAAAAGTTGAACTGATTGTCGCTTTTATAACACACTATAAACTTAATATGGGTATGCGCTGCCTTTACCACAAGAAATAAGGTCGGAATTATACACATTAATATCAAGTAAGTGGTTCTGTATGGTTCACAGTCTTGGTTCAACCTTCCCCGAAATAATTCCCAACAGGTATCTGAAGACTTTCATCACCAGCTAACTTAACAAAGAGTTGAGTGTCCGAGTGTTGCATGGTGGAGGTAATGCGAAAAGGAAATGAAAGTTTATGGGTAGTTGTAGAGCCAGTTAAATGTACAACTGAGGCCCCCTATATTCCACTTAGGAGACGTGAAACGGATAACAGTAAGTGATGAGTGTAGTTGAGTACGGAAAGACTACTCTTCATCTTCTTTCATCGTCAACTGCTTTATTTTGTTTGGAAAAGGGATTAGCGAGTTAAGCCATTGATAAAACTCACTATAATATGGTGTATGATTTTCCTATATAACTCTTTTTTTAACAGACCTATTGATGAAAAGATATTGGAAATACTGATAGTATCTAAATGTTTGCCTTACATAATTTCTATCGCCGGTGGAAATTTTTTGAGATTATTTTTATTTACTACACTGCTGTTCTGTTTTGGATGCATCGAAATTTTATTAAGTTATTTGTTTTCGTTTGGATTCAGTAATCAAATAGTTTAGTCACACTTTTATCTACTGATTTATGAGCATTTCTGTCATCAGTATATCTTATTTCATTTTAGGTATACTCCTTTTAGACAGTGAATTGCATCATGAACTGAATTCAGACTGATACTCGTTTGCGTTTTCGTCATTAGCATTCATTTTACAACTTGTTCCTTAATTAAAATAACTCAATACGAAGGGAACCAAGACTAACTGGTGGTTAGAACATGTAGCGATAAATGAGAGTAATGAACTGTTTATTCCTATAAGGTTTTATAAAATCAGTGGATATCTAAGGTGTTTAAAAAAACCGCTTCTGAAAATTTAATTTAGGTCTCTGCCCATGTATAACTAGAGCTTCAACTATGCATGGATAGAAACCTAAATTGTGTGTTCAACAACGTTTTGTTGAACCTCTTTCTTTATCTTGGTCACAGTAATGTTCTTTTTGCTTGTTTTTATTTCATGAACTGACATACGCTGGGTAGTAATGATCCCAGGATTCCAGGTTGTGAATATACACAAGTTGGTAATTATTAACTAATTAGGAAGAACCGGGATTATTTAGTGTTGTCCGATTTTCTATACCGAAGAAAAAGCGAATTTGCAACATAAAATGATATTAATTTATTTCACAGACTCTTCCTCATCAGCCATTACTATTTGAAATTAAAATGGCTGTAAAAGGATAACAGTAACAAATCTCATTGTTGAAAGAATAGCAGAGAAAATGTTAGAACTTCATAAAGTTTCTTCCCCCTGTTATAAATTAAGGAATGCAAAATATAAGCATTATGCTTTATAGCTCAAACGATCGTTAGTTTATGTGCTTTGCGAAGTAGAAGCACAGGGAGAGGTTAGGTGAATAGACGACAGAAAAACAGGAGAAAAGAGTTAGCTTTGCTAGCTTATAAGGTTAGATAGTAACCAAGTTGAAATTATAGTCACAGGGTTGATTAAACTCACTTATGTAGCTAATTATGCAAGTGAGGCAATTCAAATCAAGTGGGTGAGAGATTCATCACACTCTTTTTCTGTAGGCTTACGTCTGTCTGAAAAAGTTGGGTTGACTGCAATCGCTTCCACACTTCGTAATAGATTCTGCTTATTCTGCATACATAATGATTGGCAAGATTTAGAGATATGGATGAAATCCTCCTTATTCCCAAGACGTCTTGTAATTGGGACTTTTAAATATCTGCTTTCCAGTAGGTACACATTTCTGGGAATTTCCTGGCAGAAACCCCTCTTGTTACCACTAGGCACGTATCCATAATTTCGACTGGCTTACTGAGCTTGTGCCACAATACACGCACACAGATTAAGCTTCAGGGGAGCATGATTTTAGTGCTACTTTTATTATTTTTTGTCAATTATTTTGGATACCGATTCTCTATGGAACGGGAGACGAATAAGACCTTTTTTTTTCTCCTAAAAGTTGGATTTTTCGTTGTCTCGATTAACTGTCCATGATTTTATTCATTCCTCAAAGTAATGTTACATATTTTAACTTGTTTATCTTTTATTAAGATTTAATTTGCATATAATTTGCATAAAATATTCTACAGAATTTATATTAAAGCACATGGTAATTGAACTACTTTATTATTATATACATTTATATACTACTTATTTGAGTCATTCGACTTGCCAGTAGCTAGATTTATTAACCAATCAAAAATGAACTCAGGAGATAACCAATCAGAATTCAACCTTTACAAAATTATTATTTATAAGCATAAAATTTACTCATAATCATTCACTGATTAACATTAACTAAATCTGTTGAGTAAAGCATTTTCTAAAGCGTGAATAATGGCAACTGGACAAAAAAGTAATCTACTAGGACCTTCATTAGTACATAAAGGAGGTAGAGCGGTAAGTTATGAATGGATACAAGTGTAAATTATTGTACAGATATTTTAAAAATTTTTTATTCGTTGTTATGATTAGGTATGATTGCGTCAGAAAATAGTCTTAAGGTCTAGAGAATAGTTAGTGCATGAGGAGGAATCGGGTTTTTCACTCTTATTTTATAAAGCCAGGAGAAATGAATAGTCTTCCGGCCGTGCAATGAACTAATTACATAATCGATGGGAATCATTACACCTCATATATGCTGTGAACGTGATGTTCTAAGTATATGATAACTGAGGCAACACTGTTTATTCCCCTGAACTGGGCAGATTAATTTAAGGTGTTAGGAGGAGTTAACTACCAAGGAAAAATACGTGCCTTAACCAAGCATCCATCGGTTTGCTAAGTCACTAACCACTTGGTCATGTGACATAATTCGTTTGTGACTTTGATTGTTTGTTTAAATGAACTCAGTCAGTACTTTTTTGTTGAAGTGTGTCTCAGTAATCATGTAGACAAAATTTAGCGTTGGAAAATGATATGTGAATAGTATGAGTCTGAAGACAGAAAACATCCTGTGAAATGAACTTCAAGTAGAACGAAAAATGCATTCTGGATTCTACATCTAGACTCTGACTTATCTGAAATAAGTATCAGCTGATGTCTAAAGTAATCTGAAGATTATTTATTAATGCAAGATTTATTTATGCAGTTTGAATTTACATGCGACGACTGACAGTGATAGGTCGATTTCCTAATTATATTGATATCTAAATTAATAATAATAATAAAACCTACATTTTCAAGTCTTTTTAATTCAACTAATAATGATTGCTTAAAAATTACACATTTAAATAGACTGTTTTGTTGTAATAGCATTGGGGATTAGATATCTAGGCTCTGAAGGCTAATAATTTGGGAAGAGTTAGACAAAGGGGCTTGCAGATGATCGAAATGAAAAACTCTTATACTCGGTCATACCGTTCAAAGGTGATGTAGCTGCCAAATAAGCGGTAAAGAAACTCTGAGGAGAAAAAAACGATAGCTGAATGTGTGTCTGTAAAATTTACACTATTTGTTATATAATTCCAAAGCAGGTGAACGATAAGCTATCCAGTCTGGCCTTTTCAACATACATTCATATATTTAACTGCTCTTATGAAGACGGTTATACAAGTGGGACAGATCTCCAAGCCTACGTTTTGGCGTGTTTAGTGGATTCT
Organism: Trichobilharzia regenti; assembly: GCA_944472135.2. Classification (NCBI taxonomy): domain Eukaryota; kingdom Metazoa; phylum Platyhelminthes; class Trematoda; order Strigeidida; family Schistosomatidae; genus Trichobilharzia; species Trichobilharzia regenti. The sequence continues at coordinate 129,570,379 of OX235270.1, forward strand.
GAGAATCAGGTGGACAAAGATTTAGCTTGTAACATCTTTGTGATATGCCGCTTAGACACATTCCAATGTTAAGCATAGTTGAGACAGATGCCATCAAAAAGTTTCATCCTAATCTTTCTGCCCCACGGCCTTCACCTTCAACCTACATACAAATAAAATAATTTTCTTTCTTGGTGACACCGGATAATTGTAAGTGCTATATTTATTCCTACTAGGGGCTCTGTTATTTTTAATGTCAAAGTGTGTTGCAAATGCACATTTTAATTTTAATTTCACAATCTATTACAAAGCCAAATAATGTATTATCGGATTGCTGCTTTGAAACAATAGCTCAAACGTTTTACTGACATTAAAGCTGCTTACCTTTCTATTCCCACAAGTATACACATTCTAATTGGTCATCTACAACGAATGATTACCCGTATTATATAAACACTTGAGTAAACTTATTTCTGTTATTCTTACTAGGTTCCCGTTGACTATTATCTAGTAATTCATACAGATATTTCCTTAAACTGTGTTCCCCAGAAGTGAAAAGTGTTAGTCAAGTGTAAAATCACTCTTATTTAAGGAAACACCAGGAAATCAAGTTAAAAATAATAAGAAAATTAGGGATAGACGAAGAGAGATGTCACTGAACATGATGTTACCAAGTCCACAATCAAACACCATGGGTCGAATATCACCGGAGAATTTTCAACCTCATTCTGAACTACTAATTTTCTCTATGAACTACAACACAAACTGTACTCTCACGATGAATTTGTTCAACTGTGGTTAGTTGGCTTCGGAATCCAAATGAAACTTCAACGATCAGATAGTTTATTCAAAACTACCCAGTTTGAATCAAAACTTATTTACTTCTTTTTATGATGTGACATATTCTATGTTGTTAGAAACTGTTGAAAACTTTTTCAGAAATCATGAAAGTCAAAAATAATCCATTGAAACAGGGTTATTTAAATTCACTACAGTGCCAACACGTTCAAAATACCAATCCTAGTTCATACATAACTACTTGCATTCTTTTTAAACACTGATATCATGGGGATTGGTGAGCAATGAAGAATTTAAACACAAGTACTCCAGTGACCGTATCACAATGCTTTCGAATCACATAGAATATTATACATAAAAAATTGTTTATCAATCAAAAAAAATCACGAGTCAATTTTAAAAGTTTGTGTTAACTAGCCTTCTGGTTTGGATGAGTAAAAATGGATATTTAAAGGCGTCACACCAACAAAAAAATAATAAAACAGCAGAATGAGTGAAGTAGAAATGAATATATATGAAACATCCAGAAGGAGTTTGGGCTTAACTGTCAGTATCCTTCAAAGGATAGTTCATTACTTCACGCTTCTTTTAGAAAGGGAGGAAAGCAGGAAATTACAGCATGCTAGTTACTGATTATAGTTCTTGGCCATATATCATAACGTCTCGGGTTGCAGATATGACACACTAACGAATATCAACCTATACAAATATCCTTCATTCAACGGCGTCACGTCTTAGACTAACCGCCTCTACACTTTCTCCGCTGAGTCTCAAGACTAATGAACAGTGAACAGTATGAGCGCCTCTGGAATGATAATCGCTGCTCATTCCAAGCAAACGAATTCGGTCATCCAAAGTGACACCACTTGATAAGAGATGATCTCCGGCAATAATGAAAATAATACGCGTATTTCAGCCAAGAGTCTCTTTTCAGTGAATTCATCCACTTATTGTACAGTTGCAATTATATATACTTATTTTTGTACGTGTGTATGTTCGGTTTGTCCGATAAGAATAAAAATTAGTTAGGGTTACTGTTGTCAAGATATTCCAAAAATGTGATGAATGATCAACTTATAACTAGCGGGGTGAAATTGTTAAGAAGGCAGTGTCTGTTTTCCAAAATACAGAGTAATGTTGATCAACACATAAAAGAAGCTGAATAAGTATAATTGTTTTTCCTTCACGTTCCCCAGTGGAACATAGGGCATCAAGCTAGTAGCTTGAAGTTTCTGTAGCAGTGTTTATTTTACAGGATGGGGTTGCTAGCCTCATGTCCAACCTTTCCACTTTACTAGCACTATTTCTGGCTCAGCGAGGTAAAGGATTGCGTCCGCAGGGGATCGAACCTCAGACCACGTGCATGGTCGGCGAGCGTCCTAACCGCTATGCCACCGATGCACAAATAAGTATAATACATTCACGTAATAACATGAATTGTTGAATGAATGAATTGTAATTAGGATGCACATAGAAACAAAGCAAAATATGGAAGTATGTAGGAGTTCTAAAATTACAAATGTTATAAACAGTTAGGAAAAAACTAGCACACAAACATCAAGTCAGTAGAAGTCGACACGGCTGTTACCATGATAGTAGAAGTGGTTGGATGATTTTCTTTTGTATACATAGCTCTGGTTTTTCAAACTGAATGGCTAAGGCTTAAGTAATACAAAGGAGACAAAAGGGTATTACGTTTGGTAGATTATTCTTCACTTTTTTGATCCCTTGAAGGAGAAGCTAGTTGAGATAGAATGACTAATGTTTACGAGATGTTCGATTATTGCACTCCTCCTTTTGGACAGGAAACGAGTCGAACGACCAGTGTATCTGGCTCCACAGCAACAGGTGAACTGATGTACTCATGCCTGTCCAATCATTCGCTGCCAGACCTCAGAATTACTTACATGATGATAGAATTCTACGCAGGTAGTGGTAGTCGAATACGCAAAGTCTCTTCCAGGAGGCCGGGTTGCACAAATGTAGAGTAAAACTGTGTGCGCTGAAGCACTGTAAAGCCAACATTCGATAGCTAGGTAGCCATTGAGACGGAACTAGTGGTGGCCCAAGTTGGCATAAGTCGCCTTGGTTTTCACTGTACAGTTGAAGCCCTCGTCCGTCATACCTCCGCCAGCACTCACACAACTTAGATATGAAAACATGTTGACAATTTCAACTGGTTCCCCTACGAGGGTGAGTGCATGTACAAGCTACTAACAATCTTTCAACAATAATTTGCATTTAGACTGTGCAGATCTACTGACACAGTCATCAGATACTAAACCTAGGAGCTCCATATTACAAGATAAGCACATTGACCTTATTCCTCTGAGTTTGAATCCACTGATCGATGTACATAAGATCATAGCCATTCTTTGACACAGATGAATGCTTGCATTTATAGTCCCCGCTAGTTTCAACCTATTCAGTCTTTAGCAAATTTATCTCTCATGGATCGATACCAGTAGTGGAACCATGTTTAGGTGTCCAGTCGATAGACAGATTTCAAGAAAGACCTCACCACAAAGTGACATCACTTAGTGAGTTGATTAAAACTTATTAAGTATTCGAATGCAAACAAAATCAGTTTATTACCAGACCCACATTAATCTATCTTAATGTCAATTACTGACACACACTAAAAACAGCCTGAATTATTGTACTTTAAAAATTCGTCACTTACCATAGGTGACAAAAATAATATTAATCGACATTTTTGTCCTTATACAATGAAAAATAAATCTCTTAATTTAGCTTATATAATAAAAGGGTTATACTCAGTTATATATCAGTTCTACTAACCAAAGTGTTATGAAAGGGAGCAAATGACCAAAAATAGAGTGTTGTTTAGGTATTGATAGTGTTAAGAAGAAAAAGTCAAAATATTAATCAAAAATAAGAGTAGTTATATATATATATATGTACTTTAAAAAGATATTCTGTGAATGCCAAAAGTGAATGGTGTCGAATAGTTGTCACTCCACACAATATATTTAGTTATATAATGATCACATGATACTGATACATATATATATATATGCTCAGGATTCGTTAGCAAGAGACAGAAATAAGCAATAGAGTCTTCCTTGCAATGTCATCTGTATTGTCTAAACAAAGCCCCAAAGTAAGTCTACCTATTCGGCTGTATTGAACATTGAGTCTGTGGATGCAATCTTAGTTTTATTGTATTTCTGTGTGAATAAATTAAAGCAATAACCGAAGGAAAGGAACTCTGAGAGTGTATGAACATTTTTATCAGATGTAATTATATCCAATGGTTACGTCAGGGAAATGCAATTTTATTTCTGGTTGTTCTTCCACAAAGTTAGTTAGCTGTGATAATACCTTCCCTAACAACCCCTAGAGGTGTGCTTTGTTTTTTATACGATGAAAATGATACTCTTAAGACTATTGGACCAAAATTTTTACATAAATTGCAATCCTGAATGAGAAAGATTTATAAAATTATATTTGTAAAATCTGAAAAGTGGGCCACTTGGCTTCAAAATCCAAATGCTGTGCGACAGGAAATAATTTTGGAAATACCCATAAGGACATTAGAGAGAAAAGAACAAGAAGTTCAGTAAAGATACAGACGACGTAACTGTTTTCTAGTCCTGTGTAATTCTGTAATCTAAATTCACACCTTCGAACTCTTATATGAGTTTGAAGATTATTGTAACCTTTAACCTGCTTAATTATTATGTGGAATCGAAAATTAATTGTGTCTATCTAAATTTTTGTATATCATTGTCAGTGTATAGCTTTCCTTAAAGGAACCGCCGTAAAGACAGGAATTTGGTCGTGATCTGTCGAGATTAGTTTAAACTTCCTATTGATTGAATAAGAAAGCCTTGACAAATAGTGTATTCTTTTCGACAACACCTCCTCTTGAGACCCTGTAGTTATATATCCGTATTTTAGCTGAATAATAATTCAGGCTGTTTTTAGTGTGTGTCAGTAATTGACATTAAGATAGATTAATGTGGGTCTGGTAATAAACTGATTTTGTTTGCATTCGAATACTTAATAAGTTTTAATCAACTCACTAAGTGATGTCACTGTGTGGTGAGGTCTTTCTTGAAATCTGTCTATCGACTGGACACCTAAACATGGTTCCACTACTGGTATCGAGCCACGAGAGATAGATTTGCTAAAGACTGAATAGGTTGAAAGATTTGTTTATAATTACTGAATGCATTTTGAAGATTGTGCTGAATTACTTCAAGTATTTGCCATATTCAGAAGAAATGTTTTAATACTGAATGCTGTAAAAACAGTACGAAGAGGATGTTCACTGGTTGTCTTATGCAAGTTGACTTATCACATTCTGTAGAGAGAAGTTTAATTAGATTGACAGAATGCAGTTACGACTACGGGATAAAATTCTTATCAGTATTGATAGCCTATTCTGATTGGATACTGGTCAGTAAATACTTTCATTTATCTAGTTCCTTGTTTGAATGAGACTGGATTCTATCAGCCAACCTAACAGTGTGGCCACCATCATGGTGGACTCCAAACTGCTTTTACTAGATGGCTAGAGGCGATCGGCAGGAATTCCTGGACCTAGGTTTTGTACGGTCTTGAAGGAACTCATGTCTCTGCCTTTCTGCCTGGTGGGTGCCGAAAGGCACGTGACCTAGATCCATGACTTACTGCCGCTTACCTTTAAACATCTAATATACTTACAGCCTATCATAAATTTTTATTTACGAAACTATTTACAGCAATTATCATGAAAGCTTTCCTATTACATTCTAATACAAGTATTCATTGCATGTGAAACTGCATAAAATTCCAACATTCATTGTATTTCTAAATAAGTGAGATGATTTTAAGACAGAAAACTGGTGAGAAATAGAACTAACCGTATCAAGTTTCATAATAGAAACAGAAACACAAAGCGATATATTATTATTATTGATTAAATATTGGCATTTTGAGCACAATTTGTTGCTGATATGGACACCAAGATGAGCAGTAAATTTTTCTCGAAACATCACTAATAAATACGACACTGTATCACTGCTTGTATTAACAAGTAAAATTATTTTACCAAAATGCCGAAATTCTTTCCACATATGAGTCTCATCATCTTTGTTGTGCGTCCGTGGCACAGTGGTTAGGACTCTCGCCGACCATGCACATGGTCCGAGGTTCGAACCCCCGCCGACGCACACCTGATATCTATGGTCGGCCTGCAAAATTTGGCTACCGATATCCATGCTGAAAATTCCATACTTGTACCAAAAATACAGTGTGGAATCAAGCTGTAAATCAAAAAAAAATTCCCAGGTTTCGCATAACATTAAATCACTAAATCCCTAATACTCTGTATAGGATCGTTTATTGGAAGTTATAGCATTTCAATCCTGTAAAACTATCTATTTCACGCATATACAGATGAACGAAATGTCTTACAAAGTGTTGTAGGTATATCCAATAAAAGAGTATTCTTTTCATTACTTCGTTGGTGATGGTTGGCAATAAAATCGATGATGCGCATTTAGTACTATTTAAGATGGATGTGTGTATACTATCAGTGACAGATGTTGTCCTCTCTGAGACCAGTGAGGCCACTTGGCTTCAAAATCCAAATGCTGTGCGACAGGAAATAATTTTGGAAATACCCATAAGGACATTAGAGAGAAAAGAACAAGAAGTTCAGTAAAGATACAGACAACGTAACTGTTTTCTAGTCCTGTGTAATTCTGTAATCTAAATTCACACCTTCAAACTCTTATATGAGTTTGAAGATTATTGTAACCTTTAACCTGCTTAATTATTATGTGGAATCGAAAATTAATTGTGTCTATCTAAATTTTCGTATATCATTGTCAGTGTATAGCTTTCCTTAAAGGAACCGCCGTAAAGACAGGAATTTGGTTGTGATCTGTCGAGATTAGTTTAAACTTCCTATTGATTGAATAAGAAAGCCTTGACAAATAGTGTATTCTTTTCGACAACACCTCCTCTTGAGACCCTGTAGTTATATATCCGTATTTTAGCTGAATAATACCTTTTTAAATGTCAGTTACATAAAGATATCCTTTGGCAGTGAACTGTTTTATTACACCACAATTATCGAACAGTTTGTTGATTCAAATTGAAATTCTTTTGGAATTCAGCTCAAAATAACTGCTCATGTGAATGCATGTTTATACTGGAGAAAAGAAACATTTCAGCATCGTTTAAAATATACTCATATACTTTGAATAAAACCTCGAAAATAATGGGTATTTATTTTGAAACTGAATTTCAAGGGCCTGAAGAGGAAGTTGTCGAGAAGAACATTCTTTATTCAATAGTCCCTTTATCTTAATTCTTATGAGAGTCTTTAAACAAAATCTATAAACATAATAGGTGATGATTGAAGGTGAAAGGAAAATCTGAATAACGGCTGCATTCGAGCCAATAGTTTTGCAATTTTCACTGCAGCTATCGGCCAGGTGAACAATCCAGCTACTAACCAAGTCATTATTTCACTGCAGTCATTGTGCATAATGTACACCTGTCCTGTGGATGAGTCACACGTTATTGTCTGTTTATTACCACACTGGCTGCCAAGCTACAACCACTCCCGTTAGTCCTTGTTTATTATTATTCTGTCCCTTTGAGTTCCCAGTGGAACATAGGGCTTTAAGCTTTGGCTTTGAAGTCCCAGTAGCAGCCATACGTTTAACCATTCCTTTTCACCGGGTTTACCACTGGCTAAGGGAGGTTTAGGAGTGCATTGGCCGTAGGGTCGAACCCCGGACCACTTGTGTGGTTGCCTAGTATTCTACCACTGGACTAGTGACGCCAGAACCATTGGAGAGTCACGAAGTACTGAACAGCTGTTTCATCCAAATTTCGGACTCTTCATAAGTACTCACTCACTGGAATTCTAACCCAGAACCTTCAGGTTACAAGGCAAGCTCGTAGGTCATTCAGCCACTGGACATCTCATTAATGCTGATCATACTGAATTAGAAGGAGAGTCTAGCAGGTTCTTAGGTGATGATGAGACTTCTGGGATAGCCACTAGTTGATGTAATTGGTGTCTCAGTCTGAATTTTAAAAAAGCACCAGAGTTAAATACTGGAGATTGCCACTAGAAGCTCAACCTCAGCAAAGCTCTAAAAGCACGTCTACTTCTCTAAACTACCATATTACCACATTATTCAGGACAACAATAAAAGGTTGATTTCGATGATATTTAGGTATCTAAACTAATGAAATATGAGGCTAAGGTGAAACAAAAACTTTGATCAATAAATAATTGTCATTAGGTGTTAGTTTTCCGAGAATTTGATTGATGTAAAGTTACATTAGGTCCCTATAACCCAGACGATTTATAAATCATAAGCAGTTGAATTGCACAGTAAACTAACTTGCTGATATTTGTATACAATTGGTGGATGGTGGTTAGCAGTGGAATCCAGGATGCGCATTTCGTCCTATTTGGGACTCGTCAGCTGGATGTACCTGCATTACTCAGTGAGTGATGATGTTCCCACCGAGGCTCGACATGTCAATCTGAGACCGAGCACTTCGGTCCAATTGATCGACGGGAAAGTCAAAAAATTCAATTCAATAACTTGCTGATAAAATACACTAATTGGAACCTGACTTTCTGAAGATTGTCGTGTGACTTGTTCATCTAGATTCCATTGAACTTAACACATGTATTTTTAAATGTCAAAGCGTTATCCTTCAGACTACTCGGCCATCTGATCTGATTCTTATCCAACAAGTATGATTTAATGTTCACTCATGTTTTAATTTCTTTTCGAAGTGAGTCAATATTAGTTTCAGTTTTTATTTTGGCATTATTTGTCTGACAATATCTAGGCACCTTTTAAGGGATTAATATGTGTGATATGTTTATGAACAATAAATTGTGTTGGAAATATCATCCAATAAGGAATAGTACTTCACCATATGTGATATATCCAATAAACAGACTAATATGGAATTACCCTTCGAAAAATTCCATCTGTTTAACGGGGAAATTACAATATATACGTACTTTGATTCAACATTAGATAGTGATATTGTCCTTTGTTCAGTACAGACTGAATTCTATCAGTCAAGTTTGCAATGTGGCCATCACCAAGGTGCGCTCTGAACTGTTGTTTTAAGTTGGTGGGAGACAAGTGGCAGGAATCATTTGACCTACGTTTTGTACTTGGTGGTACTCATCAGTAAGGCACATCTGCATCCCCGAAAGAACTCAATAGCCCGTGAGACCAAATAACTCAGTAGTAACTTCTCTGACTGCAGCACTGGACTATACAGGTTCGGATTTCAGAGGGGATATGAGTCCCTTCAAGGTTACAGATACACTTTGTTGGCTGGTGAGTGTCAACAAACACGAAACCTACGTCCTGCCGATTGTCGCCAACTATCTAATAATGATAAATATGCTTACGCAAGTGAATGAAGGACAAAATGAAAACTTTTACTACAGTAGTATCCCAACTGGTAGTCATCATGATAAGTTAGATGGGAAGTGGTTTGATAATTGCCTGTCCAAGGTTATCTGAGACATTCTCACCAAATAATGACTTATTCGGCTAATAAAAATCATTATTTATGTGTTTTAAGGTCAAGCAGAGTAGTTTATTAGAGTAAATATTCGTATTATGACCTTATTTCTGCATAAAACATAACAAAAGTCGGTATTATATACCTAAAAGGCTGACTAATAGAATAAACAGCCCAAACTATTCAGTTATATGGCTCATCTGGGCGCTGATGATACGTTGTAATTCTCTAACTGGTATCAGTTCATGGTGAAACTTGAAATAGATCAAATTCCTACAAATAAACCCTTTAAAATTAGTCTGATGCTCACTACTGACTGGCTACAGGACGAAGGTGACTGGAGTTCTATTGAGAATTCGTGATCAGTTGTATCCACCCGGTCAGGTGTATGGAAAGATACTCGCCGATGGGATGGACTAGTGTCAACGTGCTAAAATCACGACTTTGGAGAAGTCCGAATTCCAGGACTGACCATTGATTCGGGTCCCAATCGCTGAATGGTCTGCGAGCTTTCCTTACAACTGAAAGGTGTGGGATTCTCACTCTGATGGATGCGTACTATCGATGAGTCTCAAACTAGGGCGAAACAGCTGTCCACTACTCTCTGGTGGTTTCTGCTTGCTCTCCAACTGATACCAGTTTGTGGTCAAACTTGAAATAAATCAAATCCCTACAAGCTTATTACAGTGCTAAACGTGATTAACCATATATCTCAGGCGCAATTTTTTTTAACTAAAACCCTGGGGAAATTCCATTCCCCCCATGAAGCAGTTTCAGATCATAAGGCCGACATAAAACTCTGTAGGTTGAAGTTACTCCTTACAGATTAATAGGAGAGGAAACAAGTCGAGGTCAGGGATATCCTTTCGATTGTTTCCAACAGTGATTTTTAATCTTGGTTAATAGCACACCCAACTACCCAGTTGTCTTTAACCATAGGTTTAGTGAACAGAAATCAGACCTATTCAACAGATTTCAATAAACACATTTAGGAGTACACAGGTGTGTTGCTGGGTACCTGATGTCCAGTTCGAATCAGTACATTTAACCGCCTATAAATCAGAGGATAATAAGATTTTGTATATTTGTGATCATAAGATATTGGATATCCGATACATAAAAATACTAAAAGAATGTTTGAGAAGCAAACATACTTCTTGATGACACCATATATGATCGATGGATGACAGACTACCTGCCACCTAATCACCTGTGTCCAGCTCTAACCAATAGGAACCTGCCAGACAAAAGGAATGTCGGCTAAAAACAGAAATAGACCTTTGATGTTTGTAGATGCATAAAATAGACTCATGGGAAGTTAATAATAAGCATTACATTAAAATGACAAGCCCTTAGGAGGTAAATCATAGATCCCAGAACAATAAACTTGATACGGTTTATTAAGAATGAAATAGGCAGACATAACTTGCATTCCACTTGTCTGAAATGATTTGGTTGCATGAATCGGTGTTATGTTGTTCCTATCTAGAGCCACTCACATATACCATCTTGTGAATAAAATGTAGACTACTTTTCACAAAAGTGTTGCATATGGTATACAGAAAAAACTCCAATGGAACTTTAAGGAAAGGAAATGTATGGCAGAAAGGGGGAGCATGGAGAATACTGAGAGCTTCTAGTTCTTTCCTCTCTTAATAATTTGATGTATCTATGAAATGACAAAGACTGAATGCATCTGTATCGATGAGAACGATTTCCGGCCGTATAAGCAACAGTCTCCAGTCTCCGATTGTTATCGTCTGATTCCTTTTTTGGTATAAGGTATGTTTACAGCGTTGCTTGGACACTGTTACCCTTTACTATCTGATATTATGGTTAAGCCAGAACTTAGTCTTTGTTTAAGCCTTTTATGTATATTAGAAGACTTAAGTTATCAGTGACTGATGTAAAACAAATCAGTGAGTTAAAACAAATTTACATGATGAAAGGTATTCAAGTGTTACTTTACAAGGATTTGTTTAATTTCAGATTATATCATGAACTGATATTGCCTAAACAACCATAAAAAATCAGGGAAACACTGGATAGCTGTTTCGTTTTGGAACATAACTCTCCAGCAGTAAACATCCTTAATTCCCTACACTAGAGATCAAACCTTGAACCTTTTAACTACGGATTTAAATATCATCACTCATAGTCTTTGAAGTACTAGACGTTAAAGCAACAGAGACAATTTTTATGCACTTTCTAAAGCTCTAGCAATGTACAAACCATACATATCTGTGACTATAAATTGTTAGATGGATTTTACAATTATCTAGGGGATATTACTTCATTCGATGTTATAGGTACGTTTCGCAATGAGATATAATGTTTCTGCACTGTTTAGGATTCCAGAAAAGTAGGATGAAGCTATTTTCATATGTCTTTTACCTTGCAGTGGTTCTCTTTCTAAATGATTTCAACTAGTGATGAAATTTACCTTGAAATTAACTGCTGGTCGCTATAAAAAGCTTCTTCTTATACCATCTATAACAGTCAATTATTTTTTTAGTTCACCGGACTGTTATAAAGTTATGTATTTATTACGCAATCTATGCACACTCACACCACTTAGTTTCTACTCACAGTGAAGAATGCTTTTGGTGATAGTGTGACAGTAGCTTTGGTAGTAGTAGAAGTGTAACAGGAGAAGATAAGAGACTTGATAACGGACATCTTTTATTCAGGACAAAAAACACATTATTTTTATTCATTATTAGCCACATCAAAGTTAAGCTAGTTCAGAGGTGAATAAATTGTCCTGATTGGTTGGCAATTGGCCCAAGCTTAAACAAGTTTTACTAATCAGGTTATTTCATGTCCACAACATAAAAAGTAAATAGAGATTTGAGGGATAGACACTTTCACCTTTTCAGCCACTGACTTAAGGTGTTGATTTCAACTTTTGCTGGCTTCTCATCAGTCTGCATCACGCCACAGTCGTCGTCGTCGTTGTAGTAGTAGTAGTAGTAATATTAGTAGTATGAGTAGCAGTCGCACTCTGCACACCTTCTAAAGTACACCATAATTAGTTAATAATCATGAAAACTCATTTACCTTAATTCTTCGTCGTCATATGAATAGCTCTCGTTGTAATTAAAATACAAAAGCCAGAAATATTTAAAAAAGAAGGGTAGTAATCTTTATCAATAAGTACTATTACATACTGAAGTTGGTGTTGCAAAAGTCATAAATGCAAAAATAGAGACCATTTGTTTATTTTGTATGTAACTGGACATTGAATTATTAATTATTATCAACGCCGATAAAAGAAATAGTGTTTTATTACTCTATTTAATTATTGATTATAGCAATAGAAATAATTATGACTAATTTGAATATCCTTCAGATGTACTGTCTGTGAACAAGTAGTATTTTTTTTTCAGTAATATTCACTTGTGTACATTATTAAAGAATTCCAATTCACTGGTGAAGTACTTCTCAGAGTAATTCACTATTCAGTTTTGACCACGGACTGATATCAGCTAGAGAGCCACAGAAAACCGCGAAGCATTAGTGGACAACTGTTTCATCCTATTTCGAGACTCATCAGCAGTATGCACCCACCACAGGGGTTGGAACCCAGGACCTTCAGGTTGCAGGTCATTTTGGTAACCGGAACCCAACTCACTGGCCAGTCTATGAATTCTGATATCTACCAATTCGTCACATTTCTCATCATTATTAACATGTCATCACTTAGTTTTTTAATATGGGACTGTTTGCTTTTAAGGCATTATTCCTCATTAATTTAATGTCTTTTTCTTGAAGTTGATTAGTTTAAACAAATGAAAATGGATTATCATTAGATTTTGGTTACCTCGAACAGATCTTTCAGGTAACGAGAAATGAGCTTCACATATTATTGTAAGGGTTGGTGGCACTTGCCCAATCAGAAATAAGTAGAGTGAAATATGGACGAATGACCAAGTGCTCAGGCCAATAATTCACTATTCAGCCAATTCACTTCTTATTTCATAACAACCTTTATCTTGTGAAATTCGAAACCTTTCTTTCATCCATCATATTGGGTACCAGATGTTTAGCATACACTTATAATGAGTAAATTACACTTCTGACGTTACTTTATTAGCAGTGTATACGTAAATTCTTTATAAAGACGTAAGATGAACATAATAATTATTTCAGAAACTTTCTATTCGTTGTTCTCAGTCGACTAAAACTGCATGAATATACTGTAGGCTACACTTTATGGCAACAAATATATTGTGAAGTGTTTTATAGTCGTGACCACTGAGGTGCAGCAGGTCAGATGTGAGGACAAATACTCCCCACGGATGACATTGGCTAGTACCAGTCGTGCCATATCGTGAGTTGGCAGAAGTTGAAATTCATGAGTTGGCCATTGGATCGGGTCGCAGTGGCATAGGGGTCTACGAGCTCGCTTTGTAATCGGACGTTCTGGGTCTAGAACTCTGTGGTGGGCGCGTGCAAGTGAAGAGTCCGAAACAGGTGTCCAGTATTCCCTGTTAGTCTTCCACTAATTCTATAACCGATATCAGCTACTGATGAAATCCTGTAACCAATTCTTATCATAAAGTTCGAGATTTCTCCTAACATGAAAAAATAGTCTACCGTCATACGTTGGTGACATCTGGTTTACTAGAAGAGCAGTAATGTTTGTTGTCTATCCAGTTAGTCATCTTCATAATAAAATTGTATCAAAGAGTATTTCCTAAAAACTTGTGTTACAGTCATGTTAGACTTCACAGCCACCATCTTTCCAAAGTGACTTTCTAGTGTGTTTATAAATACAGTACTGGGCATCAAGACTTGTTCTTGTTGTTTTTATGGTCATATTTCTTCTGTGACGACTTCAGCATGTCTTCAGAGGCATATTAATGAAGTTCGGTTCTCACTAAAGCTCACAGAATTCAAAAGACATTGAGAAATATTAAAATATTAATCAAACAAAGATTATTTATGACACTATCTAAGATATCCTGAAATTAACAGACTGACAGATAATGGTTGAACAGGAATAAGAAAACCTGTAGCGTAACGGGACTTAAACCAACTACCTACAAACTTAACCTACTCTGTAAATGACCCAGAAATCAGTGCATGAATCCATCTAGTAATCAAAACTGACAAACTACCTGCTTTAAAATCGAAATGTCAAGTGATCTTCTTCCTCATTCATGGAATAAAGGTATCGTGTAACTAAGGTAGCAGTTAGTAAACAAACGTAGAGTATTCTCATCGTACCTCGTTTCACAGCAGCAGATGAACTGAAAGACACGTTATCAACCACTGGTTTTCTGAAGAAAATAAAGCAGAGTTTACTTCTGGAATGAGTTTTTCTCAGTCGATGGGATAAGTGATTCTTGCACATATCCGTCAGAGGGTCTCCACTAAATTCTAGAACCAAGAGCACAATCTTATCAATAACTACGTGCCTTAATTTATTAATGTTATGCATCTCAGATCAAATAGATGTTTTAACGTGGTGTTTAATATCAAAATACATTAAACAAAAGTATGCTGACTCAATATTTTGTCAAAATCTGAAAATTAGAAGAAATGGTAGTAAAATAATTTGCATAAACTGCCTTCTTGTGTGCATACACATATATTTCATTCACTTCACATATAAACACTATTACCGAATGTTGCTAAGTGACCAGAACTAAACAACAGTGAGCTCGACATGAGATAATATCTAATTTCAAAATAAGGTGGCATGAATTACATCATATATATATATATATATGGTTTTCTGTGACAAAGTTTTCTATCAAAAATATCTTCACTGCGTCTTAAATATACCTACAGTATTTATCTTCTTATCTCACTATGTGTGCCTACCAGCCCGCCTGCCCGTCCGCCCACACACACACACATACATACATTCATACTAGCTACTATACAATTTACCATATCTAGAATAAATTACCATTGAAGTGAAAATTACTCTACAGTGGCGTAGTGATTTGTGTTTCGCTCTGTGGGTTCATTTATAGTTTGATAGATTAACTCACTTATTGATTTTTGTTTCAGTAATGACTTTAGATGATGAATATTATTGAATAAATGAAGAAAACGATGGCAAAAATTAAACAGATAATTTTTTCATTGACTATTTAAATTTTTTAATAAACATATGCTGTCCTTAATTTAAATTAGGTAGATTAATAAAATTAACAGAAAGCGAAGTAGCTTAAAACTGAAATGACTTACTTGGAAGAAAATCCTTCTGAGTGAACAATAGTTACTAACTACAACTATACTAGTTATTAACTAGTATAATGTGTCTAGTCCTTTTGTCTGGTACAGACTCAATTTTATCAGTCACGTTGGCAATGTGTCCATATTGCCACACTGTGAGCTCGAGTATCTCAATAGTAACGTCTCTGACTGCAGCAGTGAGTGGCGTGGGTTCGAATCTCAGAAGGGACATGAGCTTCTTCAAGGCTGCATATATGCCTTGCTGACGAGTGTCAACTAGCACGAAACCTAGATCCAAGGCTTCCTGCCGACTGCCTCCAACCATCTAAGATAAACCTCTTCTCTATGTGCTACCTATAAATAGATTTAAGTATTCTATTATTATTATTATTGTTCCCTTGGGTCCCGCGTAGAACATAAGGCTTCAGCAACACATCTCCACTTTCTTCTATTTTCTACCATCCTCTTCAGTGAAAGCTATGGTTGCCCAAAATCTCTTATCTCTTCTTCACAAGATCTCCTACATGTCACCCTCGCACTGACGACCCACTTATCACTTCCCATCTGGATTCCACTCAAGGGCCTGGCGCGCGATGTCATTCAGTGGCCTCCTCAAAGTGTGCCCGATCCATCTTCATTTTTCTCTTACAAATTTGTTGAGTAATCGGCTCCTGGTCAGTTTGTTCCCACAGTTTCTAGTTACTAATTCTTTCTGGTCGGCCATTTGACTCTCAGTATGGAGCTGGCGAAGGCAGCTATTGATGAAACTTATTTTCTTATCGGTGGTCCAGCGTATTCCTGACTTCTTGCCCTCAACGGTCTGACGCATAAACTAGTCCACCACAGTTAGAAATATATTTTCTGTGCGTTGAATGTTTTTTAGCGGTTTGATTGGTTTATATATATCAGTAGCTGCGTCTTCCTTATTTTATTTCGCTTCATTTCGCTTTCTTATTTTCTTGACATAGAAACATTTATAGTTCCACTAATGTCTCTGTAAATGTGCGGATTCTACATTTGTGAATCAACAGTTGCTTGCCTATGAAAATTAGCCTTTTTATGAATGATACACATCATTGCTCAACAACTGACTTTTCCCTGACATATCTGCAGTCATAGTTATAAGTTACATAGGTGATCACTGGAAATAGTTTATTTTATTGGTAACACAATTTTCGCTTCAATGCTTTGTTTTCTCCTCGTGCTGTTGTATTATCCCGAACTCAGACGAAATATCTGTCGAATACTCACTTAAATCTCACTGTTTCTCTCACTGACTTGCATCATGTTGTGAATGTTCTGATTACAGCTTTCTGTCAGTGCTGAAACTCGGTTGGATAACCTCTCAGCTTTGTATTATATGTCACGGCTTATATCACTTTACAGGATCTTCAGGGAACTTCCTTTTGAAGTTGAACTGATGATGACTTCCGATATGTCGTTCACAGCTTATCACTGGTAAAGAATCTCATCTGAATGGTGTTTTATACTTACCCAATAGGGAAAATAATTCAATACTAAAAAATAAACCATCACTGGAGAAATATTCATTAAGTTAAGAAATTTGGTCTTATGAAAGTGTTTTGACATCTGTGAGAAGATGGTAACAAATTTTAGTTCCAGCCAGTCACAACAACAGAACGAAATTCACTCTGTAGATCAAACCAATAGAAATCATTAGAAAAATTACATCATACTGAAAATCCACATTTAAGTAGTATGGCATAAATTTGACGAAAAGTTTCCAAATAATTTCGTCATTGATCTAAACATTTTGGAATACTGGATCCAATTATGATGTGTCATTATTATGCTCTGGAATTGTGGTGGGATTTGAATTTGTCAGTTGTCCATCTTTAGCACTACAAAACAGTACAAAATGATTTTTCGCCCACAACCTACTGCTCATTAATAAATCTAAGTAGACACTTATCGCGATAATTAACTATCATAGTTCATTAATTCTTAATTATTCTCGCTTGCTGATAATCGATCTTGTTATCCTTTTTATATTTTTATCCGGCGTACCAGGCGCTGATTTATTAAGTAGGGTGATAGCAGTCATTCAGTCTTTAAATAAAATGATATCGTTCATTTTTTGTAGCTCTGTCTCATTCTGTCGGGTAATTATATGTTTCCGCTTCGATAGAATAAGGCAATGCTACTTTCAAGTTACGTTTCTATCTAGCTAGCTTCAGAATATTTCATTACTCTGTTTCTCATAGTAGGGGATTTCTGGGTATCGGTAATTAAATGTCAACCAATATGGATAATGCGTCAGTCCAGTAGTATTCGTAATTCATCCACTAACGATGCTTAACACAACACTGTTTTGTGCAGTGTTGAAGGTTAGGGGTCTGTGAACAAGAGGCAAGTTTCTTGTTTGTTTGATTAAGCTCAACAGCACAATGTGGTAGGAAATTCAAGGATTTTTATTTCACAGTGAGAACTTTAAGTCATTTCTCTCAGTGTGTTTAATACAGATATAATACCATGAAGGAAAACTCTTCACGGACGTAATCATTTAGAGTTCACCCAGCATCGAAGGTTGAGGTTATGTAAATGACTCTGTTCCCAGTGGAACATAGAACTTAGACGGCACATCTCTGCTTTGCCCTATTTTCTCCTGTCCTCTTTAGCTGAACCCATGATTGCCCTCTATGTCACCTTCGGCCCCATGCCCCAGTCGTCGTTTCCCATTCGAGGTCAACTCGATAGATGCCCTGGCGTGCGATTTCGTCCATTGGTCTCCTCATAGTGTGCCCAATCGACCTCCATTTTCTTTCTACATATTTAATTACCAAACAATAATTACTAGTTTCTAATACAGTCTTATATGTTGCAGTGCTAACTGCTGTTTCATTCCTTTCTTTTATTAAAGATGGACTCCTTTTTGGATGCATTTTTTGCCTTGGATGTTGATAATCGGGAAGAAATATCTCTAAATGAATTAAGCGCATATAATAAGAAAAACAACCTGCAAGATAATTTCCCTGAAGTAAGTTGAAACAGACTTTTGTAATACAGTTGTTTTCCAAGGAAATGCTACTTATAATCATTCAATGTAATGGAATTTTTCCATGAATATAATTAGCAGTCGGTGGAATTACCTACATTTTTATTATTTTTGTGAAGAGTCTTCATTCTTGTAATTCTTAACTTCTTTTTAAACTGGATTTGATATTATTATTTTTCATACAGAATTCGAGACAATCTTTATGTTGCATTTAGTATTGGTCAGTTCAGTGTATTTGCATTTTAGTGAGTAATAATGTCTCCATCGGGGTTTGAACCCAAAATCATCGTGTCAAAGATAAGAAGTTGCACTCTATGAAGCAGGTAACACTTTTTTCCGTTGTCTGTCTTACTGGATTAACATGATCAGTTTCTGTTGGCACGGTTACATCAAAGATATCGTTCATCTTAATCAGGCTAGTATTAAAATCAGTAAGACTGCTCTGATGGTCCACTGGCAGAATACTCCCCAACTATGCATATGGTCTGAGTTCAGTCCCTGACTAACACATATCTAAATCTCGCTAAGCCGGTAGTAAGCCCGGTAAAGAGGGAAGGTTTGGTGTGAGGCTAGTAAACCCACCCCTTAAAAATAAAACTACTGCTATCGAAACCTCAAAGCTCAAACTTGAAACCTTATGTTTAACTGGGAACGTGAGGAAATAAAGGAATTCCTAGTACAGACTAAGCCACCGTAACATATAGTAAGAGAATGAAAATAGCTTGAAGTCAGTTGCACACAACCAGTCTTCTTGATTAGTCGGAACAAGGAAAGAACAAACATACTTGCAGTATAATAAGAACTCGTTTTTTTGGCGGTTTTTTTCAGTTGCGTACATCCTAAATAATATCGAGATACAAGTCACAAAAGATGCGAACATACTTTCTTTACAGTGATGTTGAGTTATGGATACAAAGTATAAGAAGCATAATTCCCGAAAAAATGCAAGTAGACAAATTATTCAGTGTTAACAGACTAAATATTTAGAGTATAATTAATTAGACTGGAGTTGGATAGAGTCCAGATTTGGCTTGCAAAACAACGACTGACTCTAAGATGAATACAAGATTGTACAATAGAGTAAATTTATACAAATTATAATGAAAAGTTCAAGAGGGTGGTAATGAATAGCAAAAGGACAGTCATGATATAGAAAAACAATTAAGGGAAATTGGAAACTCAAATATTGAGTTCAACTCAGTAAGTGAAAATCAAAATCAATTGGAAAAAACTAGACAAAAGCACACAACGATTACAGTTACCAAGGTAGTGAGAGACTTATCATACACCTTTCTGTACATAGAAGTTCTGTCGAAATGGCTGCTGCGAAACGAAGTAACCAGGGTTTTCTAATCTGCCTAGTCACATCATTTTTTTGCAGAATTATGTTGCTAAACTTTCTATACATAACTAGACGTCACTGTGAGAAAAGTATGCTCAGAAATTCTGTAACTATTCCTTCGATATTGCTTAAGATTTACGCAGTTGAGGAAATAAAATGATCTCTTATTATCCTGTTAATATTGTTACAGCAGAAGGCGTGACACGGAAGCCAAGGTATATTTTCAATTGATCAAACCGCGATTTTATATATATATATATATATATATATATATATATATAGTTTATATTCTTTAACCAGTCACTGAGCCTGTGATTTTGGCATACATTAAACAACATGAAATAGAATGCCGAAGCATATTTAGTAATCTGTTGCTAACTCAATAATGAACTGTGGGAATATGTGAGAACAATATTCCGTTGGAACCCATTGTTTGTATCACACCGCCACATTTTGAAATAAATTAGCTTCACTCGAGAGACCAATAGAAATTTCAGAACCATTAGTCTCTATGGTAATAATAATAATATCGCTTGAAATGATGTTGAATTCTTCGTCTTTAAACTATGAAATTCAGAGAATATTTGACGAGTAGAAACACCAAGTCAACTTAACTGTTAACTGAGTAAAAACATTCCAGCAGTCAATAGGAGAATCTGAATTTTTTCTTCTAATTTTTAGATGATAAGTTTTCAAAGGTTTCATTGTATAACAACTTTTTTCCTAAATCAAAAAGGAAAGATGTCTGACCTATAATCCCCTTACTTATCACTACTGAAGTTATTGCTTTCCTCATGATTACTTTAAATAATTTCAGAAATGCAGTTTACGGCTTTGTAATTTCAAAACCTTAGCTTCAATCTGATGATAAAATGTAAGGTAGTTATAAACGACTAAGAGATCAAAACTGACTGAGATCTGACTTCTCGCATTCAGAGATATTGATGTCCTGTCGGGAAAATGAAGGACTTATAAAGAGGTGACCTTTGCCAACCCACTCAATTTGATTAAGTTCGTAATAAGGGATTTAATAAGTGTCTGATACATACATGCACAGAGATTTGAAGAATTACTAATAGAACCTACACGTAAAGAAACCATGATCATTTAGAACAAAGAGATTTAGATGTCTCACTGTCATAAACCTCATACTAATCCGTTCATTCAGTTGAGTTGATGTCTAGAATATTCCCGTTTAAGTTTTGTTTTGTAATTAGGCTGATGATACCAACTAGCATTCACTTCAATAGAGCACAGGTTCAATCACTAGACCAATTCAGTCAGCAATTTTTAATTCACATCTGCGAACCGTACTAGCTAAGTATGTGTGATATGTACAGTTTGATATGAAATTTCGCTGTGATTTCCGTTGGGAACCAAAACTGCTCAGATCGCAGTATACGATGTGCTTGACACCAAAATGATGTCCAATTTTGAAGAATGAAAACCCCACGATATCTATTATTGATTCGCAAAGTAGTCGTAGACTTCTCACGCCTGTAACTGGTAATCTCTAGTTAGAACAAGATCATCTAAAGATCCTGCAATCACTTTACTAGTTTGGGATTGACATGATTCTATGATATGAGTCATTCTGGGTAAAATGAAACTGATATTAACTTTTGAAGAGTAGAACAATCTCAGGGAATTTTAAGCAACTAATGGCATCGTATCTTTTTACCTTTTACCAGACATTTCTTCGTCGTTTCGATGCTGAAAAAACTGGCGTTGTAACATTGGATCAATATTGTAAAGCACTAGGTCTTGTTCCTAAAGAAGCGTAAGTTCTCTTAAACACTAATGTATTTTACTTTGTTAAGTTTAATTGTGTATTTACTTCCCAAACTACACCATATTCCATGAATGTAAGTCATCTGGACTAGTGTTAAAATCACTACAAGAAAATATTAAGGCTAAGAGAATAGCAGACAGTTACTATCCTTAAATTCTGATCTGTTTGTTGTATCTTCGTTTTGTTGTTGTTCTGCGAAAACTGTAAGTATAAGTAAGTTCGCATGAATCAAACACATAATCTGGGTGACATTTTATATGGTTAATAAATTTTTTTTCTGTTATGGCCTCAACTAACAGCATTTTGAAAGAATACGTCTTCTAAATGCTTTTAAGATTTAAGTAGTATAGGGACCGAAAAGAAAAACTGACAGCTTACATATCCATCTTGTGAATAAGGGAATCATTGCGCGGATTAGTGGCCTGGTGTTAAGCAATGAAACTGTCAGGACTTACAGTTCAACTGAAGTTAATTAGTCACGTGTACTTTGTAAGTCTGATGACGTAAAACAATCGATTTGATATCTGTTTGATGTATAAATTATGGCGGAATCAACACTGAAATGTTTAACTGAAAACCTTGAGTGTATTTAATTCGACGTGTCAATGTTAAAAATAGATTTATACATGAACATGCCAAGAACTAGACAGAGGCTATAACCTTTCACTGAGCATATTAATGATCTATAAATAGGAGATATCGGTAATCAATGAAATACTCTAATGAGATTTATTTTTCTACACGACAATCAAACCGTAAACTTCTATCACCGAATTACATCTAAATGAATTTCAGAATACAGAAGGCCTCCAACCGACTCACTGACTTTTATACATTCCAAGTTGAAACACACTGTTGACGAAATATGAAAGTTGTCATTAGAATCACATAACCAAGGAGTCTTGTATTAAAGGATAGTTAAAAAGAAATTGAAGGAAAAATATCAACTGGATATTTTGAATAATAAACGTAAAATTGAAGCTATATCTAGTACAAGGGTGAAATCGAATGAATCCTTAAGACTGTACTTTATTTAAATTTGAAGGCATTTCACAGAGTTCACCAGCTTCGTTTTCCCCATTCTTGCAGTTTATCAAAACACTGTCGTTATATTCTGAGTATATTATTGTTAGCCTTAGATGTTTCCATCATATCTGCTCCAAAAGTGGAATGGATCTTACGGCAACACTATCCACTCAACAGCAAGAACTCCTTAGTGGTAAATGAATCTTTTTCGTAAACTCACCACTGTAAATCACATTCAGATGAGAAGGGATAAATGATAGTTAGCTCTTATTATTATTATTGTTTCCTTTAATTCCTAGAGGAACATGGGGTTTCAGCCGTACGTCTCCATTGCGTTCGGTTCTCTGCCATTTTCACCTAGCTCCACCTCTACCCACGTGCACTTGTAGCCTGTGTTAATCCTTGCTATATGCATCGCTGTAGAGGTCTAATCATTTCCCCTTTGAAAGCATTTGCTCCAGGTTGTGTCAATCCAATCGGTATTTTATAATGCACGTCACTAATCGTTATGAAGCTGTTTTATTCATGGTTGTGGCTTACAAATGACAAGGGTAGCTGACATCAGAATCAGAGTGGAACATTGCAATGAGTGGTGGTGCATCTATAGAGGATGCGACTCTCCCAATAAGTACACACAATAGGAGGACGGAATAATGCTAGGATAGAAGAGGATGAGTGAGACGGAGAGAATAATTCAATGAAAGCTTTCAGCGTGTGGAAGTTGTTTAGAAGTGGATGCATCTGTGACAGTGCTAATAACAACTTTTAATCATGTCATCGAATGTCTCCAACCTCTGATTCTTAGTGTGACGACGAACCAAGTCAAGCCAGGAAAGGCAATCTACATCTCCCTGAGTGGCTCTCACACCAACAGTCACTGCCTTCACCGTTGTCGGTTCGTCGATATGCGACTCGATAGATGCCAACAATAGACTGTACTTTTCTCAATGCCACAGCTTCCCTGCTTCAGCACTGAGACCGCTTGGCATGGCCCATCGGTTGAAAGCCAGTGCTTAGGCCAATTAAGCACACCTCCATTGTTCATTAGTAATTCATGCATTTCACAAACAATATGTTTTAATACTCTCTACTTTAATGATACTCCGATAATCTGTCAATGATGTCTCATTGAAAACCTTACATGACATGTATAAGTAATTTGAACAACACAATTAAGAAAAGACAAACTAATATCTACGAAAACTTCTATTATATCTCATTTAAATGAATGATGACTGCATGATCACTGACTGACGGAGATGAAGGTGGTTGATTTCCAGGAAATCTTTGTGTACTTCTGGAATTTCAAGGGTGGTTATTACTTCTCGGCTCCGCACACCGGGGAAGTTAAGTATTTTCTTAGCGTAACTGCGACAGAAAGGAAATCATTGTTTTGTGACTTCAGAGCCCAAGGGAAAACTGCTTCAAATCGGCCACATAATGTCTGTTTCCATCGGTTTTTATGGGTGTTTCCGTATCAGGACCTTATCGCTGGTTACGGACCCCCGTAGAGTACAATTATCAAAGTCGACCTTTCTTAACACCCTCACTCTTTATACTGGTGAGACAATGCAGCACAACTGGAATGCTGGTCATCTGAGGGAGACACCTTACTGCTATTTCATCTCTGTTCCCAAACAGTACAAATTTTCCCACAGACGCTAAAATGGTGTAAACAGCTTTCACTACGATGGTAACTCTTTTTAGTCTAACTGATATCCTAACAACCTTTCTGGCATGCTTGAACCTTCATGAAAATTAGTTCCAACCACTGTAGCCTGTTGGTTCATTGCAGTATGCAAGCCTGTCCACCAAGTCAAAGCAGCAGATATCGGCGGGGATTGTATGATCAACGAAAGGAAACTATCCAAATCAACTTGATGCATCTCATCAAGTTATTATGCTTCATTTATTTACGAGTCCTTTTAAACACCAATGGTTTCAAATATTCTAATTACTAGGTGCAGCGTACTCTGAAGTATAAGCTACAGGAAGAAGATACCCCTTTTTGTCATACTGACTGATGACGACAATTAATGCATATTTCATATTTTTATGCACACTTATGCATGTTATAGTAAGCATAATAAATAAATTTTGTTTACCAGTTTCGTGTTATTGGGGTTCATCATCTGGATGTACCTGATCCAACCAAAAATAACTCCACGTCACTCCCTAGACATCGCTGAAGCGTTCACACTAGCAGCCGACATGTGGACAGAGACCAAGCATTTTGGTCAACCAACTTTATCAATTATTGGAAAATGTAAAATTTAACTTTAAAAGAACCTAAAATAAATGTCTTGACGTATGACATTAGTTACCACCAAATGTCCAACCAAAGTATCCAATACTGTCCTACAGGAGGTCAATCGTGAACCCGAACAGCTCACTGGTAACATCTCTGACTGCAGTACTGTGTGACACAGGTTCAAATCTCAGAAGGGATATGATATGATTATGAGCAGTAGTTTGTGCTCGAAACGTCATCAGTTAATATTACTGTACAACACTGTGTGATTTATCGAAGTGAAATCTTATCCATAATGGAGTTATACTCTACCACACTGCCCAAGTTTCATCCTTATACCAAAGAAGGGATATGAGTTCCTTCAAAATTGCAGATATTCCTTATCGACTAGTTAGTGCCAACAAGCACGGAACCTAACCCCGTGGGTTCTTGCCGACTGCCTACAAATATCTAGTAGAGAATCGTAATACTGTTTGCATACATAAATGCCTTGTTTGAAATACCACTTTTTACAGAAGTCTATTCATTAGTGACTCAGTGTTTCAATATATTGTCTAATAATACTAACAAGCAATAACCTAGTATGAAGACCCATAGGAAAAATAAGACTAGTGATGGAAATAACAAAAATAATAACATAGAATTCAAAGCCTTTGAAGTATTGCAGTATAAAAAAGAACCATCAGAGGCACTACGTAGGATTTTCAATGAGCCTGGAGTTTAACTTTGTTGGCTTAAGGACCCAGTAGATCCAATTAAGGAAAACAATATAATTTATCAAATACCATGTAATGACTTTGAGGTCAATTACATAGGTTGAACTAGTAGATCGGGGTCAACTAGATTATTGAAACAAACATTTAGCTAAACCTAGAATAAATGGCACCGTTAAGTCTAATAACCTGGAAAAAAGATCAGTCATTGCATTGCATTTATCTCTGAGTAATCACTCAACAGGCTTGGACAAGATAAAAGTATTAAAAAGGTAATAAAGTTGGGTGGAGAGACAGGTTAATCACTGAAATTTTGTTTATGGACTAAACTCCGCACACTTGTAATCGAAATGATGCAATATTTGTACCGGAAATACGGAAAGTTGCAACGAACAGTATATGTATATATATAAGGCCAATTGTGAAGCCATGTGATTAAATCCATATGATCATGAGGAATTATGGAAAATACCCATTGAGTCATAAAGAAAATAAAAGACAGATTCAGCTAAGAAAATTTTCTTTATCCATGAAATCATCTTCAGAGGCTGTACAGTAGTATTTATACTTACCGAAAAATATATGGTGGTCTATTATTGAGTAATAGGGAGTGACATAATTTATATAATTACTCGGAAGTGGCTTTAGAAGTGAAAATTAAAAGTTGTAAATTACATGGTACTCAACGGAACAAAGATAGAAGTTTGATAAGGTTGATTACTATGTAATTTACAACTGTTAATTTTCACTTCTAAAGCCACTTCCGAGTAGTTATGTAAATTATGTCACCCCCTATTACTCAATTATAGACCACTATATATTTTTCGGTAAGTATAAATACTACTGTACAGCCTCTGAAGATGATTTCATGGATAAAGAAAATTTTCTTAGCTGAATCTGTCTTTTATTTTCTTTATGAGGAATTAGTTTGTGCACGGGAAATCATCCAGTTATTAATACTGCATCAGCATGTGGTGTTGCAAATTAATTTATCTAATATGGTATTACTTTCTACCGCAGCTCTCAAGTTTCACATTTACATTAGAGTATGTTCGACTCATCCTTCCATAATTTATCATTACTGCTATCATTATTCTTTATTTTAAATTTTATTTAAGGCGGGAACTACGAAGACGACGTACAACACAAATGTTTGAACATTTATTACCGCGTGATTTAGAATTTATTTATGATGATATGGATTTAGAAATGAAAGTTAAAATAATGGAATTATTTATTAATGATTTACGTGAATCTGGTCGTAAAACAAACGTAGACATGGAGTTATTAGACAAAGCAATGCAACGTTTAAAAGAATATTTTGATACACGTTATGGGAAATCATGGCATATTGTTGTGTCAATTAATCAGCATTTGGCAAGATTTAGTTATGAACCAGGCACATTATTGCATTTCTGCTTAGGACGTTTCGCTGTGTTAATATGGAAGACACCATGTTCAGCTTAATTAATTAACTAATCAATAATTAATCAAAAAAGATTATTATTATTATTAATACTACGCGAAATCATTTATTCTATAAATTAAATTTGTATGTGTAATTCTCCTTCCACCTTTCTTGTGGTATTCAATTTTCTTAAATTTGTATGAACCGCCTTCTCTACCTGTCTGTTTTGCTAATCTTTTCTTCTTTTTTGTTATTGTTGTAATAATAATTAAATGATTTCAATTGCTTATGTATTTCATTAGATTTCTGTGGTAATTGCTTGTGTTAAACCTTGAATATACGATGCATTGAAATAACCTCAAGCAGCTGAGGGTGCTCCTCTGTCTACAAGGAGACACGAACAGACAAACACATGAATAATACAATCTTATGCACATATTACTATGATAACAGTTATTGTGATGAATGAATGTCACTTGACACAAACATTATATGCCACGCATAATTTTCTTTACTGTTCTGTTTTTATCAATATCTATCTTGTTTAGCTTTGAATAAATTGATTAAGATGAAATCGTAACGATGAACTTCTTTACTTTTTTCTATCGTTATGGAATCCATAGCGAGGACTTGGTATTAGTACTGTATACCAGTGCGATTCATCATAGCTTATTTTGGTAACACAAAATATGCATATAACAACATGTGGTATGTTTGATATCATATCCAGTAATCGAAATAGTATATTGATGGAAACTATTTAACTGATATGCGCAGTTGGGAACTACTCATGTTAACTGGTGTGTGTGTGTGTGGCTTTTTTAGAGTTATACTTCTCATTTATTGAAAATGTTCGCTAAAAACGCAAAAGACTGATTAATGAACAGAAAGTGTTCTTTCCAATAAATTCGTCAACCGGTTTATGACATTTATTTGACAGTAGTAATCAAAGACATATTGTTATGAACAACATTAATGCTATTTTAATTTACATCCGACCAATAGTATCGATAGGTGATCACAGTTCAAAAGCATCAGTAAGAGAGAGAGAGAGATAATAAGCATGAATACAAAAACACTAAACTTATTGAACACCAAACAAATTAAGGGAAGTAAGAAAGAATTTATGAAATTATAGGCTCGATAGCAGACCAGGTTAGCTATAGTGGCTGGACCTACTTCTTTTGTACACACAGCTCCAGTCGATTTAAAGGCGAATTGCAATAGCCTCTGCTGTTTGGACTCTTCGACATCTAGACGCTTCTGGCAATTGATCTGATACCTGCTGGACGTTAGGGATAGACTGTCCAATGCTAGCTTTGTAGTAGGAGGTTGTTCAACACAGAAATCTTCGCTGTTTCAAAATTACCTCTATTTAGCCCTACTGTTAAGTGATACCGAACACGTAAAATTAGGTCTCTAGAGCAATGGGCAGTATAACTGGATCCACAGGGGCATCTGGATTGATAGATATAACTGACTGACTCACTGACTGGTTTCAGCATACAACTTTGCAAGGATGTGCAGCAGTTCGAGTTGCCGATCTCCCTCCATGTATCACACAAACCAAAAGAAGAGATTCAAAACAGAGATAGTATGCAGAAGTGTAAGGGGTAAACAATATCGATATGGAAGAACAATTAAGCTTTATTGGGTATTATAAATCATAAAGAATGAATCCATCTTCACCATCAATAAGAACGATTTTGAGCCATATTATCAATTGTCTCGAGCTTTCATTGGTTCTTACCATCCCGAGGACCTCAACCAGCCACACGGTCCACAACTCCCTACGTGGCTGGCTGGCTGGCTAGCTTTAACTAACTGTTGTAGATTTCATTAACTGATGAGGCTGTGTCTTGATTTGACCAGCACTAGCTCTTTTCCAACCTGATCAATCTTATTTCAGCTGACACTGACCGTTGGTCACTGAAGGCGATGGCTAGGGATCCATACGCAACACATGTCCTAACCATCTCCATTGGTGTAACTTCACAAAATCGTCGACTGATTTCCCCTCCCTCCTTACTTAGCACTCGACCGAAGGCTAACCTCAATATTACTCACTAACCACCTAATACTGGAGAAAGAACGCAGGAATGTATGATCGAAAACAACCAGCAAACCTTTTCATATCTTCCACTTCCAATGGTCACGTCTCACATCCATAAAGGAGGAAAGAGCGAACTGCTGAGTAGTAGACACACCCTTTGGTCGATACCAGATATCACGTTCCCGCCAGAGGCGGCGTAATCTGGCATATACTAAACGAGCCTTCTGTATCCGTGCCAAGATTTCGTCAGCGATCAACCCGCTGGGACTGATTCAAATTCCTAAATAAGTGAAGTGGTCGACACGCTCCACAAACCACTTCACTCCCTATATTTGACCTAGGAGTGAATGTAGTTCAGTCCTCTAGCACCATCTTACCTTTGCGAGAGCAAATTGCATGCCAAACATTCTTAGATTGCTCCTTAAGGTGTTCAGAAAACTCTGCATTTTATCAGCTCTGTGGGAACTACAAGCTGCAGCTTACTGGTAATAAACGTTATTTGGATCAATACCCTCAACTTGTTGGTTATTGTTTCACTGGATATATCACTTTTGAATTGTAGTCGTATACATAGAGGCTTCTTTTAAACAGATACAGAAGAATTTTCTTCTACTTTACCAGCCATATGTTTAGTGATGAATTTTCAGGGTAACTGTTTTCAATTAACGTGTCGTGTATAACTTTACGTTCGTCCCCAACAGCAACTTCTGCTGACGTGAGTTATAACTTATAATGAGACTGATTAAAAATGTAATCAGTAGTAGATCTCACTTGCATTGAACAGTGTCTTTATTGGTGCTTATTCATATGCATACCTTCAAGATAACCTGGAAAGCAGCATTCTGGCTTTCAAATAGGATAAAACTGTTTTTCATAATTTTAGAGATCGAAGTTTATTCACCTAAATGTTGATTAGATTACAGAGCTATGCATACAGAAACTTGTAAAACAGGAATATGGTGATTGGCCTATGATACAAAATGACTGCAAAGACTTGCAATCAATATTATGTCACAAGTCACTGACGATTTAACAATATAG
Source organism: Trichobilharzia regenti (assembly GCA_944472135.2). NCBI lineage: Eukaryota > Metazoa > Platyhelminthes > Trematoda > Strigeidida > Schistosomatidae > Trichobilharzia > Trichobilharzia regenti. The sequence goes on from OX235270.1 coordinate 129,600,522, forward strand.
CAATCATTTTCAAATAAGGTTAGATAAGAAGACTTGATCACAAAGATCAAAGGATAAAAGTACTTAAATACGTATTGCTCTAAATGTAAGATATTGTTATTAGCCTTTTCTTAGTTCAGACAATGACTTCACTGCCATGCTCTTACACTAGTCCTATTCATATTTAATTAGGTTAATTCGTTCAAATGTAATTTCGTGAACATCTGAATGAGTTAAGACAGTGATAGGCCACTCCTTAACCTATCTCGCCTATTACAATAAGGACATTGATTATGAGTGGATGGCAGCATGGAAACAGGGATACTTCATGTCCATTTTTATTGGAAGGTATTAAGTATGTAAGTACACATTAGTTATGATTTCATATTATTACTTATTTTCATTCCCTTTGGTTCCGAATAGAATGTAGGACTTCGACAGCACATCTCTATTTCACTCTCTTCTCTGCAGTCCCCTTCGGATGACTCAAAGGCTGTCCGTAAGCTCCCATCTCTTCCTTCTAACACAATCTCCTCAATGTCACTCTTACGTGTAGATCTGAGTCGTCATTTCCCGCTGATGTTCCACTCGAACTATTGTTGGGTGCAGAAGATTCCCAAACTGATTTCTGAATGATAAAGATCTGTCTTGTCTATCCGATTCTAGTCTAGACATTGTTATCCGTGCTTGTAACGATGCACCTACATAGGCGAAGGAAGTGACTCCTTTCAGATTTCCCGCGTTGATAGTGATTGGTGCTTCATTTTTTTTAGCTGTTGCTTGGTTACTTTCATTATATCCGTCTTCTCTTTGTTCATTTGAATTCATGTCTTCACTAAGTGCCTCTTCTGTCAACTTGTTAGTTCTCGCCTGTCTTTTAATTTACACGACATTTGAGATAGATTATCCGCAAAATTCAGATAGTCTAGAGTCTTCTTATTGGTCCAAAGTATCCCTGTCTTGCCTCTACTCATAGTATTCCACGCAATCCAGTTTACTAAAATTAGAAACATCAGTGATTTTAAGCAGCCTTGTCTTACTCCTGCATGCACTTCATAGGCTTCTCTGAGTTTTCCGCTGTCGATCTCCTGATACGTGACATCGTCGTATAGCCGTGGTTGAACGAGGTTGATAAAGATTTGGGGTGCGGTATTTCGCTAAAGTAGTTTCCAAGTTACTTCACGGTCAACTCAATCGAAGGCCTTTCCAAAGTCGATAAAGGCGAGGTATAGGTTTGACTGCCCTTCCATGTTTTGTCTGGTGATATGTCGAGTTAAAATTTGATCGTAAAATGATTTTCCTTTCCCGAATCCAGCTTGTTCTGTGGGGTGGGGTCCTGCATCCAGTGCATCTTATAGACTCTTCAGAATGACACGACTTAGTATTTTACTTGGCGTGAACTGGAGTCTTATTCAGCTTAAATTTTTGGCGGTGGCCTAAGTCCCCCTTCTTTGGTAGTTCGACAAGGTAGACTTTCTTCAGTTAGTTGGTACCTTTTCTTTCTTCCAAATTGTCTGCGATAGTGGTGTGAGGATATCCGTTGCGGCTTCTGGGTCCGTTTTCAGTGCCTCAGGTAGAATTCCGTCTGGTCCTGCAGCCTTTCCGGACATTAGTAGCTTTGTTGCACTGAAGACTTCTGCTTTTATCAGGGCACTGATGCCAACTAGCAGTTCTGTGGCTGTATTTTCGGACGATTTGCGGGTGATGGCCTATTTACGGGTCCTTTAAAGTGATCATCCCATTGTTTTATTTGTCTCTCCACCTTGGTAATTAGGTTTCCTTAGCAATCTCTCATAGGTTTCACCTGCATCGATCCTTTCCAGAAAGAGACTTGGTTATCTGATATAATTAGCCGAGGCCTCTTTTACCTGAAGCCTTTTTGTTCTCTTTCAGTTGAAAGCTAATGTGTCATACAATTGTCATTTGTCTTTCATGGCACTTTTCACTTATTTAATTAGTGTGACATACAATGAGCTCAGCTTCTCCTTCTGTTGTTAATCTTTGCATTAATTCATTTGTCCCACCATCATCCCTTCTGTTAGCTTCCAGGTGTCTGTTAAGAGCCATTTCCTATCCCAGCTCTTCTATCTTCATACAACGGTTGCACACGTTTCCACGAACATCACCTTCAGAGTGTTCCAATGTTCTTCCAATCAGGTTTCCTCAGTAATGTTATGTTATGTCTCCGAGTTTGCTCTGATGGCTGTGGTGAAGGTGTTATTTGTAGTTTTGTCTTTCATTTTCTGAGTGTCGAACTTGAATTGTGGTCTGTCTCCTGCTACTTTTAAGACTTTCATCTTAACTTTGAAGGTCTCTTAAATTAGATGATGTTCTAGGCACACATCTCGATTTCCTGCCTAGTGGGCTGCATCTCCAGTTTCTTGAATTTGAGAAGACGTCTATCTGATTTTTGGTGTGCCCACCAGGTGAAATTCATGTTGCTTTGTGTATATCCTTGTGCTTGTACACGCTATATCCAATCACCGAATCGCTGAATGCATAGAGGTCTGAGAAGAGTTGATAACGTGTAAGACACTGCTTGTGCTTTTTGCTAGCTACACTGTAGCAGCCTTGTTAGATATAATACTCCTGATTACTTAATCAGTCAGCACACTACGTGGTTAATAAGTGCTCATATTGGAAGAAAAATCAAAATTAATCAATCGTTAGAAATTTTTCGGCCAGCTTCGATGAGCTACGTATTTCTAAAATGTACATGTCACCAGATAAAAATGGCGCCGACTTGGCAGACGTGTACCTGTTAAAACAAAACTTTGAAAGTTCTGGACATCCGGAGGCTGTCTAGAAGTTTGTTTAGACAGTAATATGTTGATTGAATTTGACCTGTCTCTCTCAGTCCTATTTTTATTTTGCTGTCATAGGAGGTGAACTACAAATGTGTATTTATTACAGGGTGTAAATAAGCAAACACAGTTCATATTTCAGGCAATACTACTTTTCGCATAATTTATTTTCGTTGAATGAGGTTACAGGTATTTTCGCAATAAAATGTGTTGGAATAATAGGGATTTATTCATTTTCCTTAACAGAACTTTGCAGGCTATAAAAAGCAACGCAGCGACTTATTCTGGTCATGTTATCCTTAGTTCCTTTTGATCGTTTCCTGCATTTATACCGAAATCCTTGAGTTTCGGTCACATTCTCGCCTCTGAGGAGTTCGCCGCCTTAACACTTTGAAACTCGTACTGCCATCTGTTCATACTGCTTGTATGACACTTTGAATCTAGCCTACTCCTCATTTGACTCCAGGATGAAAAAATAAAACAGAATTTTTGTATAAGAAACGTTTCACACTTTACTTTTAGGAGCCAGAGACCTCGCTTTTTAAAATAGGGGATGAAGGGATATTGATGACTACGCGATATACGGTGTACACAAATGCAGTCTTCTGTACTCTGACTCCTAAAGTACTTGTGTAACGACAGAAGACAAAGACCAGGCAATAGATCGTTTATTGAGAAAATCAAGAGGTATTTATAGGTTTTTTTGTGCACCACTGTCGGTGGGGAAGCAATCTGTTCTGATTGATTGTTTTCTTGCTGACGGTTATTCTGTTATCTCTTTGTCGTCGTTTCTCAGAAAATCAAGCCATATATCTGCGAATCATATTTCCACACGTCAACACCTCTGTGACTGTCTGGTGATTTTCTCAAGGTTAGGCTTTGTTATTGTTTTTCTCATGACCCTGAATCTGGACTTAAAATTGACGTAAATTGCTGTCTACATTTTTCGGCTTGCAGAGAGTTCTCACCACACTTGTTCTGCATAGATCAAAGGCAAATTAGAGAAACAAATTAGTCATCGGAAATACGATATATCTTTCATGCATGAACGACCTAAGGTAACTCAACAGAGTGCCGAAAAAAGCGAGTGTTTGACTGTCTATCTTCAGCTTAACAAGTCAACTTAAACAGTGGAGATCATTACCCATTGTTAAAAGAAGAATGATGTAGACTAACTGTTTTACCCCTACATACGCACTTCTGGACGCTTAAGTCACCCTTTAGGTAGAAAGATTTTCCCTTTATTTAGTATCTGTTTTTCGAAAGTAAAATCATAACTCTAGCGCAGAAACATGCCACTCTACTACATAAATGTCTTTTGTAACTCCATTATGGATAAGATTTTATTTTGATAAGTCACACAGTGTTACACAGTAATATTAACTGATGAAGTTTCAAGCACAAATTAGTGCCACTCATAATCATATCAAGTGACTACTCACACAACTTTTTTCCTTCATCCATATACGTGTGTGGAACTGACTAGATATTTGATCAATATAGGATAGTGTACATTCAGATATAATAATATGAGTGTTATTGATTAATTATAATCAGATGGAAAATAAGACGGGTGTTTTTATAGTCAAAATAAGTAACTTGTTAGAATGTTATGATGTACGTGAATTGAAATAGAATTTTGAGATTATTTATTATCCTCCTCTGATTTGATTGACGTATTTTATATTGAATACGCCTTCAAAAATGCATTTAAAAGAGTGGATTAATTATGGATATTCACTTTTCTTCAAGGTAGAAGAGGATTTTGGCTTTTTTCCATGCCTATTACAATTACTGTACTTTTCAGAATCAAGGAAATTTTTTCTACTGGCTATTAACTCCTTTGGAAAACGTCGTCACCTGCCTTTTCGTGTGCTAGTGTCTTCGTTGGGTTTAATGCACTGTGATTAATAATTAACACACTTCACTCATCCACTCACTGTCAATATAAACGTTTTATCGCATTCTTTCTGTCGTAATTAATACATTCGATCATACTACATTTTGTAACTTGTTTCAGTTTTTACACATCAGAGAGCTTTGCTATTGATCGGCGAACATTTGGTTTCCTAAATTTTTGTACTTGAACATACATTAGGCACAAGACACTAACATTGTTTACTGTATATTCAGTGTTCTGAACCTAGATGACTGTAAAACGGAATGGTGAGAATGCATCTACCAGGCAAATCGGATCTTTGGATGGATAGATGGAAAGAACAGCCAAAGTCCTCCAACAACACGAAGAGAAAATTCTTCCCGATTACTTTATTCAGTGGGCCAGAAATTTAAGCATATTAACACAAAAAGTGGCGGAAATATGAAGATATGTGGCGGATGTGGAGATTGACAATTTCTATCTCTGTATTGTTTAAATACTTACTGTTGACTGTTGATATGTTTCTTATATGAATTGCATTAGAATTCCGCTAAATACAAATTCCTGAATTCCGCCCTCTCTGTGTTTTGTTTGGATTCTTGTAATTCGGTCATCTCGAAATACTGAAACTACGATTACAATAAATTACTACTGTGCTCTTCGGCTTTACTCCAGATTCATTCCCAACTTCACTCAAGAGTGATCTCCCCAGTTTCTGAGATTGTCTCCAGTAAACAGTTTAAGTGGGAACAACAACATGGGAATATCTTGCGAAAAACTTTGGAATTTCTTAATAAACAAGCTTTCTCAAGACCTTTTTCATCAAAAGATAAGTCTGTTCGCACTACAGATGCTTCTCCTATGGGTATAGCTGCAGTACTCGAGCAAAATGGAAAACCTGTTATTTGTATTTCAAGACGTCTATGTAAGAGTGAACAAGGGTACTCACAAACCCAGAAAGAAGCTCTAGCAGTTGTATGGGCAATAAGACGCTTGCACAAGTATCTCTTTGGTACTAAGTTTCACATAGCTACTGATCATCAAGCTTTGAAATTCATTTACAATCCAGAAAAATCTTTGAATAAATCATCTGCTGCTATGGTTCAAAGATGGAGTGTAGAACTAAGTGCATATGATTACACTATTGAACATAGATCGGCAAAGGATATGCCTCATGCAGACTTCTTATCTCGTTATTCATTATTTGAAAATGCTGCTAATGATACTGATTGCTTGTTAGTCCAGCCGTTACCGGTGGATCGAGTTCGACTTATAAATGATACTCGGAAATATTACGGATGCGTTATAAATGCAACAAAAAGAGGTTGGAATGTTCAGTGTAAGCGAAGATTTCCAGGCTTTTATAAGCAAAGAGATGAGATTTCAGTCCATCCTGAAGGATTTCTATGTCTGAATGACAGAATTATTATTCCTCCAACTTTAAGACCTGCGATTTCGGATGATCTACATTCTGCTCATCTAGGAGCTGATAAGATTAAATCATTAGCACGCCTAACATGCTGGTGGCCGGAAATTGATGCTGACATTAACAACAGATCAAAGAGCTGTTCTAGTTGTTTACATAAAATGTCCTATGGGAAGTCATCATGGATACCGTGGCCTGCATCTTGTGAGGTTTGGCAGCGTATTCATGCAGATTACTGTGGTCCATTCTTAAATTCATATTATGCTTTAGTTATTGTGGATTCTTATTCTAGATGGCCAGAAGTCATCATTACAGATAGTCCTAATACCAAATTCACTCACAGAGCGTTGAGAAAGACTTTTAGTCGAGAAGGAATTCCAGATGTCTTAGTTACTGACAATGGTACTCATTTTACGGAGAAGAACTTCAATGGTTGGCTCAAACATATAGGTTGTCGTCATTTGTACACAGCACCACGTCATCCTCAGTCAAACGGATTGGCAAAAACTTTTGTACGAACATTAAAGAGTGCTATAACATCAATGAGTCCTCAAAATTTTGATGAGCTAGAGAGATGTGTGGATAAGCTCTTACTTCAATATTGCAATGCGGAGCATACAAGTACTAATGAAAGTCCTGGAAAATTATTGAAATCTCGATTTCTCAGAAAGCATCTGATGTCTATGACTTCTGATGTACATTATTACAAAGGTAATGACTATAGACTTTCTATTGGTAATGTCAAAGGAGTTGAAGATTGAACGATCAATTCTTGGTTGTTTGCTCAAAATCAACTTCCCCAATTTTCGCGGAGGCATCAATACGACAGTCATCGTCTCATCGGTCGCTGTTCAGAAAGAAGAGTGAAACATCGTCAGAAGTAATACAATGATTTATTATTGTAATATTTGTTTTCAGACCTTAGTTCACTTATTCTTTTTATATGTTGGTGTAACAATAAAGAAATATCAAGCGGCAGATCGGTGTTTTGGTTTTTTCGTCCGTTATAACTAAGCGTTTCTGAAATCTTCAAGGAACAGCGTGGGCCCGAGCGTAGCGAGAGCTGGGCATTAACGGTTTATGAGACGTGATTGACAGTTTCTGACGATGGAAACAGATCTGGCGGATTCAAACAGTTGGTGAAAGTTTGGATAGTCGCCGTTCATTTTTCCTGGTGCCGGTCAAGTCCTCTTTGAACAAGCAATATCTGGAACGTTTTTGGAATTGGGTCAAGTTCAACAATGCCTGGGTCAAAGAAGGGACAGAGTGTCTTGGATGCAAACAGGAAAGTAAGTCATGGTGACTTGTCTGTTAATTGTAACGATGTGTCTGATGTTAAGCATGACATGGTTGATGTTACTGTTTCGCCGTTCAGGGATAATAGGAACATCAAACTCCCTAAATTTGAACCACGGTGTTTTGATGGAAACCCGGCTGATTATTTACAATTTGTAAAGGAGTTTGAGATCATGTTGAGTGGTTTTTTATTAAATGATGAATTGAAGTTAATGTATTTGATGAGATATTGCACTGGAGATGCTGCAAGAGCTATACAGTGCTGTAAGTTTATGAAGCCAAAAGAGGGCTACTACGAGGCTATGAGCATATTACGTCAAAGGTTTGGAAGACCTTCGATGATTGCAGGGAAATTATTCGAGGCTGTTAAGGGTAATGGTGGTCAATTACAGGATGACTCCCAGGCACTCACTGAGTTTTTAGATAATTTGCTAATTTACAAGAATGGAATGATTTCGATGAATCGCATGAGTGACCTCAACTCGAGTTTTATACTAGAAGTAATAGCAAGACGTCTACCTACTCGACTGCAAAGGAAGTGGGTGAAGATAAGCTCCCGTATGGAGGATGAGGGTATCGAGCCAAAGTTTGATGATATCCTGAAACTGGTAAAAGATAGCGTCAATCAATCTATGAGCAAGTTTTCCAGTCTATTAGATCTCACCCCTAGAATAGAGCAGTCTGAGGGTAAAACGCACTCATTGATGACGAATAAGCCTCAGAGAGGTGGATATCGAGAAGGCTCCATGATGTCTAGTAATGCATATAGACCTAGTGAGTGTAACAGGTTTCGTAGTACATCCTCAACAGATAAGTTGCAAGATGCAAGACAAACACGGTTGTGTTTCACACGTTTGCAAGAGGTGCATACAGAAGTGAACTGTGAACCAGTGAGCAAGTTCAGTGATAAGCTAAATGTAAACTCCAGGTCTGACTCCGAATTGTGTGACGATAACGGTGCGGTGAAGAAGTCTGTAGTTGCAACTGGTAAGCCATTGTTGAATAGAGTGTCACAGAATAGAGTTACTGCTTCAGAGTGCAGTTCTGACTCCAAAAGTTTACAAGGTATAACTAGTCAGAGTGAAGATATAAAACCTTTAATGATTTGTGAGGAGGAACCAAAATTGTCTACTTCTGTTATTAAAGAGTTTGAAAATGATGAAGTTGACGGTAAATTGAATATTTGTGGTAATGATCATGATAGTGCAGATTTGTCTTTGGTTGATCATGATGAAATGGGGGGAATGCCTACTACCGCTAAGTTAAATAAAGGTTCTGTACAACTTGAACGTGAAGTAGAATTAAATGCAGATGCAGTTGCAGAAGGCATGCATACTTGTGAGACCGTCAGTGTGATTGATCAGCATGTAGCCCACCTATCATCAGATGCTAGTGCTAAACCTGAGCTGATAGTAAAAGACAGCAGTGGTGGTGGTCTTGCAGGTAGACAAATTTCTGAAAGTCGAGCAACAACAGCTTTTGATCCACCGCTAACTTCATCAACTGATATCAATCAGTCGTCGTTGGTGCTGTCATCCACAATGAAAAAGACACCCATCAACTCAAGTATCTTGTGCAATGACTATGCTAGTATCAGTTCGTTTGAAAGGACGAATATCAATGGTCAGTTTAGTGAGGATAAGCCAAGTGTAAACGAGAGAGTAATTGTTAAATTGACTTGCACGAATAAAGGCATTTCTAGTTTCAAGTTACTATTTGAATGTTATTATCTTTGGTGTAAATTACTCTGTTTCTACACTTGGTTGATGAGATATGTCGTGTGTTTGTTGGTCATCTATATTCTACGATACAATGACATGGGCGTGTTGCCGTTCAGATTTGAGGATATAGCTCATAGAAGGAAGTTAGCAAATGAACTCTGCGACGATTTTCCAACCTAGGGCGTCAACCTGAGAAGGGTTGTAGGCGTACTGCTGTAAGTCCTACAATTCTTCAAAGGGTAGCGCATCAATGAGCAGTCCAATGTGCTTGGTGTGTGATTTTGTACATATGTTCATATTGTATATACTGAATTGATATCATCTGTCATCTAGCTGTTGGTAATTCTGTTTGTGTCCGGACGACTTCCACTTGGATCATCAACCTGAGAAGGAATGTAGGCGTACTGCTGTAAGTCCTACAGTTCTTCAAGGGTAGTTTGTCGTGCCAGAATCCACAACATTTGATGTGTTGATTGTACATATGTTTGTGTTAAATAATTGTGTGAGTTCCAATTGATGTAATTGTTGGTTAATCTTGTTTGTGTCCGTACATTCCACAAATTACAATCGTCAACCTGAGAAGGGTTGTAGGCGTACTGGTGTAAGTCCTGCAATTCTTCAAAGGAATTCCACCAAGACATGATCGGCGAGGTTGTTTGTACTATTTGTATATACGTGTGGTGTGTCATAGCAATTGGTGTATTTTGGATTCATTGTGTTTACTTGTTGTTTTCGTGTCTTGTTGTTATTGCGTAATTTTGTTAAAATTTTCGTCGTGATTACTTCTGAAGTTGTTTCGAGTCTTCTACATCCATGAATGAATTGATTGATGTTAAGGACAGCAGATGGGTCGTATACGCCGGGGAGGCTATTGCTGAGAATGAAATGCACACGGAGATAATTGTTAGCTGCGGTCCGACACGCCGGGGAGAAAGAGTGTAAACGACTGAGGCTCGCATGCGTCACCGCTACTAGAACTGAGGCAGAATGAGTGACAAGCGATTTCAGTGGTAATTGGTAATGAGTAGATAAGAGGATGTGCGTAGAGTATCGTGAGGTGCTGCCATGGTCACTTTGCATTCTGCAAGAGTCATTCTAGCAAGTGGCGATTGTGTTGCAAGATGTCAAGAGGAGGTCTCTGTCTGGAGGCGCAGGTCGTCATTGATGTGTGAGATTGTGCTGTGGGTATGCTTGTGGTGTGTTGGCTTTTCTGTTTGTTTTCCATTTCAGCTCTGTCCGTGTGACCCAGGTTCTCGCAATGGCATCCAAGTCAACGTGCATTGGTCGTGAAGGAAAAAAGGGTTGGATCCCTTTTTTGCCGGGGAGTGTCAATGGAGTTGAAGATTGAACGATCAATTCTTGGTTGTTTGCTCAAAATCAACTTCCCCAATTTTCGCGGAGGCATCAATACGACAGTCATCGTCTCATCGGTCGCTGTTCAGAAAGAAGAGTGAAACATCGTCAGAAGTAATACAATGATTTATTATTGTAATATTTGTTTTCAGACCTTAGTTCACTTATTCTTTTTATATGTTGGTGTAACAATAAAGAAATATCAAGCGGCAGATCGGTGTTTTGGTTTTTTCGTCCGTTATAACTAAGCGTTTCTGAAATCTTCAAGGAACAGCGTGGGCCCGAGCGTAGCGAGAGCTGGGCATTAACGGTTTATGAGACGTGATTGACAGTTTCTGACGATAGAAACAGATCTGGCGGATTCAAACAGTTGGTGAAAGTTTGGATAGTCGCCGTTCATTTTTCCTGGTGCCGGTCAAGTCCTCTTTGAACAAGCAATATCTGGAACGTTTTTGGAATTGGGTCAAGTTCAACAATGCCTGGGTCAAAGAAGGGACAGAGTGTCTTGGATGCAAACAGGAAAGTAAGTCATGGTGACTTGTCTGTTAATTGTAACGATGTGTCTGATGTTAAGCATGACATGGTTGATGTTACTGTTTCGCCGTTCAGGGATAATAGGAACATCAAACTCCCTAAATTTGAACCACGGTGTTTTGATGGAAACCCGGCTGATTATTTACAATTTGTAAAGGAGTTTGAGATCATGTTGAGTGGTTTTTTATTAAATGATGAATTGAAGTTAATGTATTTGATGAGATATTGCACTGGAGATGCTGCAAGAGCTATACAGTGCTGTAAGTTTATGAAGCCAAAAGAGGGCTACTACGAGGCTATGAGCATATTACGTCAAAGGTTTGGAAGACCTTCGATGATTGCAGGGAAATTATTCGAGGCTGTTAAGGGTAATGGTGGTCAATTACAGGATGACTCCCAGGCACTCACTGAGTTTTTAGATAATTTGCTAATTTACAAGAATGGAATGATTTCGATGAATCGCATGAGTGACCTCAACTCGAGTTTTATACTAGAAGTAATAGCAAGACGTCTACCTACTCGACTGCAAAGGAAGTGGGTGAAGATAAGCTCCCGTATGGAGGATGAGGGTATCGAGCCAAAGTTTGATGATATCCTGAAACTGGTAAAAGATAGTGTCAATCAATCTATGAGCAAGTTTTCCAGTCTATTAGATCTCACCCCTAGAATAGAGCAGTCTGAGGGTAAAACGCACTCATTGATGACGAATAGGCCTCAGAGAGGTGGATATCGAGAAGGCTCCATGATGTCTAGTAATGCATATAGACCTAGTGAGTGTAACAGGTTTCGTAGTACATCCTCAACAGATAAGTTGCAAGATGCAAGACAAACACGGTTGTGTTTTACACGTGTGCAAGAAGTGCATACAGAAGTGAACTGTGAACCAGTGAGCAAGTTCAGTGATAAGCTAAATGTAAACTCCAGGTCTGACTCCGAATTGTGTGACGATAACGGTGCGGTGAAGAAGTCTGTAGTTGCAACTGGTAAGCCATTGTTGAATAGAGTGTCACAGAATAGAGTTACTGCTTCAGAGTGCAGTTCTGACTCCAAAAGTTTACAAGGTATTACTAGTCAGAGTGAAGATATAAAACCTTTAATGATTTGTGAGGAGGAACCAAAATTGTCTACTTCTGTTATTAAAGAGTTTGAAAATGATGAAGTTGACGGTAAATTGAATATTTGTGGTAATGATCATGATAGTGCAGATTTGTCTTTGGTTGATCATGATGAAATGGGGGGAATGCCTACTACTGCTAAGTTAAATAAAGGTTCTGTACAACTTGAACGTGAAGTAGAATTAAATGCAGATGCAGTTGCAGAAGGCATGCATACTTGTGAGACCGTCAGTGTGATTGATCAGCATGTAGCCCACCTATCATCAGATGCTAGTGCTAAACCTGAGCTGATAGTAAAAGACAGCAGTGGTGGTGGTCTTGCAGGTAGACAAATTTCTGAAAGTCGAGCAACAACAGCTTTTGATCCACCGCTAACTTCATCAACTGATATCAATCAGTCGTCGTTGGTGCTGTCATCCACAATGAAAAAGACACCCATCAACTCAAGTATCTTGTGCAATGACTATGCTAGTATCAGTTCGTTTGAAAGGACGAATATCAATGGTCAGTTTAGTGAGGATAAGCCAAGTGTAAACGAGAGAGTAATTGTTAAATTGACTTGCACGAATAAAGGCATTTCTAGTTTCAAGTTACTATTTGAATGTTATTATCTTTGGTGTAAATTACTCTGTTTCTACACTTGGTTGATGAGATATGTCGTGTGTTTGTTGGTCATCTATATTCTACGATACAATGACATGGGCGTGTTGCCGTTCAGATTTGAGGATATAGCTCATAGAAGGAAGTTAGCAAATGAACTCTGCGACGATTTTCCAACCTAGGGCGTCAACCTGAGAAGGGTTGTAGGCGTACTGCTGTAAGTCCTACAATTCTTCAAAGGGTAGCGCATCAATGAGCAGTCCAATGTGCTTGGTGTGTGATTTTGTACATATGTTCATATTGTATATACTGAATTGATATCATCTGTCATCTAGCTGTTGGTAATTCTGTTTGTGTCCGGACGACTTCCACTTGGATCATCAACCTGAGAAGGAATGTAGGCGTACTGCTGTAAGTCCTACAGTTCTTCAAGGGTAGTTTGCCGTGCCAGAATCCACAACATTTGATGTGTTGATTGTACATATGTTTGTGTTAAATAATTGTGTGAGTTCCAATTGATGTAATTGTTGGTTAATCTTGTTTGTGTCCGTACATTCCACAAATTACAATCGTCAACCTGAGAAGGGTTGTAGGCGTACTGGTGTAAGTCCTGCAATTCTTCAAAGGAATTCCACCAAGACATGATCGGCGAGGTTGTTTGTACTATTTGTATATACGTGTGGTGTGTCATATCAATTGGTGTATTTTGGATTCATTGTGTTTACTTGTTGTTTTCGTGTCTTGTTGTTATTGCGTAATTTTGTTAAAATTTTCGTCGTGATTACTTCTGAAGTTGTTTCGAGTCTTCTACATCCATGAATGAATTGATTGATGTTAAGGACAGCAGATGGGTCGTATACGCCGGGGAGGCTATTGCTGAGAATGAAATGCACACGGAGATAATTGTTAGCTGCGGTCCGACACGCCGGGGAGAAAGAGTGTAAACGACTGAGGCTCGCATGCGTCACCGCTACTAGAACTGAGGCAGAATGAGTGACAAGCGATTTCAGTGGTAATTGGTAATGAGTAGATAAGAGGATGTGCGTAGAGTATCGTGAGGTGCTGCCATGGTCACTTTGCATTCTGCAAGAGTCATTCTAGCAAGTGGCGATTGTGTTGCAAGATGTCAAGAGGAGGTCTCTGTCTGGAGGCGCAGGTCGTCATTGATGTGTGAGATTGTGCTGTGGGTATGCTTGTGGTGTGTTGGCTTTTCTGTTTGTTTTCCATTTCAGCTCTGTCCGTGTGACCCAGGTTCTCGCAATGGCATCCAAGTCAACGTGCATTGGTCGTGAAGGAAAAAAGGGTTGGATCCCTTTTTTGCCGGGGAGTGTCAATGGAGTTGAAGATTGAACGATCAATTCTTGGTTGTTTGCTCAAAATCAACTTCCCCAATTTTCGCGGAGGCATCAATACGACAGTCATCGTCTCATCGGTCGCTGTTCAGAAAGAAGAGTGAAACATCGTCAGAAGTAATACAATGATTTATTATTGTAATATTTGTTTTCAGACCTTAGTTCACTTATTCTTTTTATATGTTGGTGTAACAATAAAGAAATATCAAGCGGCAGATCGGTGTTTTGGTTTTTTCGTCCGTTATAACTAAGCGTTTCTGAAATCTTCAAGGAACAGCGTGGGCCCGAGCGTAGCAAGAGCTGGGCATTAACGGTTTATGAGACGTGATTGACAGGTATCATACTACAAAGAATGGGAAATCGAGTGGTGAAGATATTATCCATCGAAGATAATTCAGTTCATACCCGACATTTGGATCATGTGAGAATAAATGAGGTTGGTTGTTCCGATTATGATTATAATGACTTCGCTACTAATCCTGACTTTGTGGATAATTCAGAAATAAGTCTAGATGATACTGATGGAAATAATATCACAGAATCTGTTAGAAGATCGCAGAGACTGGCAAGCATACCACGATATCAGTAAAAATAAGCAAGGGGACATTCGACGTGTGGCGGATGTGTTGATTGACAATTTCTATCTCTGTATTGTTTAAATACTTACTGTTGACTGTTGATATGTTTCTTATATGAATTGCATTAGAATTCCGCTAAATGCAAATTCCTGATTGCTGCCCTCTCTGAGTTTTGGTTGGATTCTTGTAATTCGGTCATCTCGAAATACTAATACTACGATTACATATAATTACAACAGTACCCCAAGGAAGCCTGTGGAAAGGTAGAAATGATCTCATATGGCATCCTTGTTTGATCGTTGGTAAAATCGCATAAGACTTAATTGTTGGTTGTGATCCAGTTAGTTGCAAGGCCTCTATCGATAGTGAATCTCAAACGATCACCATACTAGGTTCTTGATTTCTGCCGGGGTCAAATAGATATAGCAAATATCTGCATCTGAATGTTAATGCAGCTGACACGAATACGATAGAGAAGATACAAGCACAGGTGCCCGTGAAACACAAAGAGGCCAAACACAAGCTGACGTCACATTTTCGTAAGGTTATCTTGTGGTTAGCGGATGACCTAGGGAGGACAACACCCATAAAAAACTACAGTGACTCTGGCTTTCGCACGCCAAAAAGACAGCCACTTCTTAGTTCCGCCCGCAACTTGAAAATATGGTTGATGAGGTGTTGCATAAAAATATTATGGCACCATCAAATTCACAGTGAGCCTACAGTGCCAGTTAAAAAAAAGACAACTTCGTTTGTGTGTAGATTACAGGAGATTAAATGCAGTGACACATAGAGACAAATACTTACTGAAATGGATTGAAGAAACGTTCGAGGCGTTATGTAGAGTGATCTGGTATTTCACCATTTATTTAGCTCCGGCTTATTGACAGATTAAATTAAATTCGCGTAGTTGGCCTAAGACTGTATATACTATAACTACCGGATTATATGTATTCCAGATCATACCTCATGGCTCAAGCAATGAACCAGCAATATTTCATAGATCAGAACATACGGCTCTTAGGAGACTTATTCAAAATACTTATATGATATATTAAGACAACAATCTGGTTTTTGTTCCCTCTACTGAAGAATACATGGAAAGACTGCGGATGTTCTTGGGACATTTGAAGATGGTAGGACTCAAGATGCATGTCATCAGTGCAGAAGGAATACAAAGCGACCCAAAAGTAACAAGCTTTAGACATTGGACTATACCAAAGTCTGCAGCGGGCTACATAGGGTTCCGAAAGTCACCTCAGACTATTGTCGTTTTGTGAGAAACTATTCCGAAATTCCCAGTCTGTTGGCGAAGCTAATCTGGAGAAATATTCCTCTGATACGGACGTAGGATTGTGGCCGTGCTCTCTGTCTGTTGAAAGGTTTGATAATGATAATATATATCTCACATAAATTAAGCATTTACATGATTCACATACCATTTGTACAGGCATAATCATATTTGACAAGTGCAATTTGAAGTGGAACACTGTTTTATAACACTAGAAATTGGGAAATATCTCCAGAAACTTTACAAGAATAGATTACAAGATTTTGGTTTAAGTCTAAATTACAATCCTTAATATACTTATAGTGAGTCAGATTCATGCGGGAATTACGAAACGTTGCGTTGATGGAAGGCTGAGTGTAATGGAATAGAAACCACCATAATGCCACTAAATAAGTTTCTTTTTCTTCTTTTTCAGAAAGAAACGCTGACATGGCCTTACTGGAACAAGAAGAAGACCGTTTATCTAGACTCGTTATAAATGATGACAATTAGCCTGTACCCCGGTTAATTCAAGCCTGGCTTGGTTCGAATAAACGTCTCTTCGTCACCTTCTTTGTCTTCTTCCTTCGTCAGTTGTGGCTGTGGTCTCTGTGTTCTATACTGTTGTCGGAGGTGTTTTGTCTACACAAAGACATGGCAAATCAACCTGAAGATGTTCTTCCCAAGTTGTTTCCGGAGGAGAGTGCCCTCACATTGCCAAGTGTACCGCCACTTCCCTGCCCACTCATGCTGCAACTATCATCAGACTATCCACGTTGGAAGAAACGCATGCAGGCGTACCTCGACTTTGCTCGAATGAGCCACTACTTCATCCACGTCCTCAACAGCCTATCCGAGGACTCCTTCGCTCGCGCAGACGCCGCCGGGTTCAGGAAAACTAACGCTATGCGCACCAGTTGGGAGATCCTCGACCAATGCTTTGACCTGATGCAAAGCTGTCAACACACCATGCTCAAATTCTTCTCCAGTCGACAACTACCGGGAAAGAGTTTCCTGTATTATCTCCACGCCCTCCAGCTACTGGCGGCTGGCCTTGACTGTCACAAGGACCTCGCCAGCAAAGACCAGGCAGTGTGCACACGCTTTGTCGAGGGAATGATGCCCTGGGAACCAGCACAGCCGAGTTACAGCGAACTATCCTTCGTTTCATGGACACGGAGACTGACTACGCGCCTACACCAAGCAGCTCCGTATGCCCACTACCAACAACATCCACTGCAGCCGCCGTGACCGTTCAAGAAGCCCGAATGGGGACGCTACGCGTCGCTGTTACTACTGTCAGCGCTTCGGGAAGAAGGCCTGCAAGTGTGGGCACAACTACCAGCCGGACCGCAGTAATTCCCCTGCTTTTGATCTGTCCACATACTCTTTTACACAGCAACCTTTGATGTTATGGGGACTTATTAATGGCGTACCCTCTAAAATACTATTAGATACTGGTGCGTCGGTTTCTCTCGCAACGTCTGCCTTCCTTCGACGCTTGCCCCAGTACTCACCCCCCAGTAACCACTCATAATATCTTGACGGCTAACGGTGCTAAACTGGAAGCTCGATCTGCTACAGATCTACAGCTGCGCATTGGAGACCTAAATGCGCACCATCATTTTCTTATCTGTGCCCAGGTAACATGGGACCTCATCCTAGGAGTAGACTTCCTGACGTCCCACCAAACCCTTATAGATATTGCTAATTCTCGAGTCGCAATTGATTCTGTCCCTATATCCTTATATATCCCCCAGCAACTGAAATTTTCTGTGTCAAGGTTACCAGTGTCTAGCACATTAAATCAAATTTCGGTTGATCCATCCGTCCCTGCTCTCCTCCGAGGGCGAATGCTAGAATTAATTGATGAATACGCGGATGTGTTTGATGATGGAGGTAATCCGGGACGAACTGTTGTTGTTCAGCACCGTATAGATACAGGCAGCCATCCACCGGTGCACCAGCTACCCGGACTCACACCTGTGCATTATCAGCCCCAACTAGAACGTTTGTTACAGCACATGCTGGACAAGAAGATCATCGTACCTTCCTCGTCCCCATGGGCGTCACCTATTGCGTTAATTAAGAATAAAGATCGATCCCTCCGTATGTGTATCGACCGTCGCGGACTGAACGCCGTGACGAGGCGTTGCTCCTTCCCGATTCCTCGCATTGACTCTACTCTCGACGCACTGAGTGGCTCAAAATGGTTCTCCACGTTAGATTTAGCATCTGGCTACTGGCAAGTTCAGGTACACCCTGACGACTGCCCAAAGACTGCCTTCATACATCCGACTGGGTCGTACGAATTTCGCACCATGCCTTTTGGTTTGTGTAATGTCCCCGCCTCTTTTCAACGGCTGATGCAAGTTGTCCCAGATAGGTTAGTTCCACACCAATGTTTAATCTTCCTTGACGATATCGTTGTCCACGGAAAATCCCCGGAGGAGCACATAGATAATCTACGCACTATCTTTAAACGCTTACGAACTGCTGACTTGAAGTTGAAACCGTCTAAGTGTACCTTTCTTCAGCAAGAAGTTATTTTCTTGGGTCACCGTATTTCACCAGGTGGCATCCAGACAGATCCAGCGAAAATTCGCCTCATCCCTGACTGGGCCGTACCGCAGTGTAGTAAAGAAGTTCACAGCTTCCTGGGCTTAGCGTCGTACTATCGTCGTTTTGTCCCCGCGTTCGCCACCCTGGCATCATCCCTGTATCGCTTAACGGAACAGGGTCGAAATTTTTGGTGAATTGTGAGTGCCAAAATACCTTTAACGAGTTGAAGAAACGCCTCACGTAATCACCCGTCTTCGCATTTCCTGGCACGTCCGCATCTTCTGGCTCCTTCATTTAAGATACTGATGCAAGTGCTACTGCCATTGGTGCCGTTCTCTCCCAAGTGGCGCCCGATGGTCAAGAACGGGTTATTGCATATGCTAGCCGTAAGCTGGACAAACGTGAAACCCGGTTCTCCACGACACGCCGAGAGATGCCGGCCCTCGTCCATTTTCTCAAACATTTCCGTCATTATCTTCTCGAGCACCCATTTCGAGCACGCACTCACCATCGTGCCCTACAGTGGCTCCTTTCGCGAACCCGAAGGCCAGGTTGCTTGCTAGCAGGAACGGTTAAAGGAGTTTGATTTTACCTGTGAATACCGCCCTGGATCCCGGCACGCTGATGCCCTCTCCGGTCTGCCGTCTTATGTTTCGCCGGTAAATGCTATACTAAATACAGGCCTAGATGTTGATCGGACAGCACTGCAGGCGGCTGGCACCGATATCCAACTTGCCTACTCACGACAGCTTCACGGGAACGATAAACCGTCGAATAAAGAACTACAAAGTATGCTTGAGGCAACCAGATGCATCTGCGGTAAGTGGGGTATGCCACGCCTGATTGATAACGTCTTGCATATAGTCGAACCTCCATCGTCGCCTCGCCTTCTCGTTCTACGTTTGAAGGTCCCGGAGGTAATACATCTCGTACACCAGCAACTTGGTCACGCTGGCCAATGGAAAGCCGAACACGCCGTCCGTCAACGCTTTTGGTGGCCACTTCTTCATCACCACGTAACTGAAACCCGCCGCAACTGTGCTACATGTGCACAGATTAAACAGTCCAAACCACCTTCCCGAGCGCTGTTAGTACCTATGTTTACCGAAGCTCCTAATCACCGAGTTGGAGTTGATGTTATGGGGCCAATAACAACGTCGAGATGCAGAAATCGGTACATACTTGTCTTGGTCGATTACTTCACAAAGTGGTGCGAAGCCGTCCCCCTGCAACAACAAGATGCCTTGACGATTGGCCGCGCGTTCACAGACAATTGCGTGTCCAGCTTTGGTGCCCCTCTTTATCTGCACTCTGACCAGGGCGCTGCATTCGAGAGTCATCTTCTCGCTCACATCTGCAATACTTTTGGTATCCGGAAGACCCATACTACGCCATACCACCCACAGGGTAATGGACTAGTCGAGCGCACCAACAGAACTATAAAGAGTCTCATCCGTGCCTTCTTGTACAACGCACCAAAGAACACCTGGGACGGTGTCCTACCTCAGTGTTTACTAGCGTATCGCTCATCCGTGCATTCATCCACGGGCTTTTCCCCGGCTTTGCTGTTGTTCGGGCAAGAACACCAAACACCGCTGCTACCATATGAGAAAATCGACTGCATCCCTTATGTCCGACGTCTTTGCCACCACCTGGAGATAGCCTACAACCTGGAGCGTCGTCATCTGCAGTCTTCATCAGAACACGAGAAGGGTATTTATGACCGATTCGCCCGCGGCCCCACTTATTCGCCTGGTGACTATGTCTGGCTCCATCAACCATCCGTCCCTGCTGGTTTGTGTCCTAAATTCTACGCCCCGTGGCAAGGACCCTACGAGATCGTACAGCACTGACCCCCCCACAACGTATGTCCTGCGAAATCTGCGACGCCCTCAAGATAAGCTTATCTCAGCGCATTATAACCAGCTGAAACCACATCACCCAAAAGCCTTCAAGGAACCGTCGTCACCCTCACAACCGCCGCCCGCTACAAGCTACATCGGGGTACTAAATGATGGAGGCAGTGCATACCCCATACCGCCGTCAGGCACTGTGGACAGTGCCTCCAGAAGGGCAGAGGCGATGTAGTGGAACAGAAACCACCATAATGCCACTAAATAAGTTTCTTTTTCTTCTTTTTCAGAAAGAAACGCTGACATGGCCTTACTGGAACAAGAAGAAGACCGTTTATCTAGACTCGTTATAAATGATGACAATTAGCCTGTACCCCGGTTAATTCAAGCCTGGCTTGGTTCGAATAAACGTCTCTTCGTCACCTTCTTTGTCTTCTTCCTTCGTCAGTTGTGGCTGTGGTCTGCGTGTGTTACAGTAAGAATAGAAGTGATACACAGGTGCCAGAGTAAGACACACAGGATGCAAATTTTTGATTATCATTTTGAAAACAGAAAGATTGAGCGAAGAAATATTTACTTTTCGATTAGATCCTCATCTTTGGCTCTACTCTAATATATATAGCATTTTAATTACAATACAACAGTTTAATTATTGTTAACAAACTTATCGCCACTTGATTGGCAAACTGTTGTATTGTAATTAAAATGCCATATATATTAGAGTAGAGCCAAAGATGGGATCTAATCGAAAAGTAAATATTTCTTCGCTCAATCTTTCTGTTTTCTAAATGTCTAAATGGGGACTTTTTTCATTATCATTTTATCAATTAACAAGGGTTCGAAAATTGATAAAACTCTACAGTATATGGTAATCACAGCATTATTTTGGTATTAGCAGATACAAGAAACCAACTTTGTGATGATAAACAGAATTCAGAATGGAATTTGTTCCGTTGTTCATCGTAAGTACCAACAATATTCTAAATAACGCTCAAGTAACACAAACGTAAAAGCAGCATTACTGTTCATTTGCAGTGCTTCAATGCAATACCTTCGAGAAGAGAGGAAAGAAGAAAACAGAAAGGGAGGTGCAGATTCAGCCAGCAAATAATAATAATTTAAGCAAACAATATGCGATAACCACAGGGTTTATTCCCTTTTTTATTACTAAGAATTTATAGTCATTGAGTTTTGTAGTGTTACACACTGACGGTTAGTTCAAGCTTATGGTAGTAAACAACAACAAATATATAGGATAACAAACAAATGAAAAATTAGGACGAAACGGATAATGATTTTCACTCTTATATAGGGTAATGTTGGGAATAGAAACTGAAGAAGTTAAATCCAAACGCCAAAGTACATAAATATGTAGAATAAAAGAGGGAGTATAATAATACTTATTTATGCTGTTGTTCTGATTTTTGCAGTTAGATGTCCTTCCAAAGTACAGAAGTCGTACTATGAGCCAGTTTTCAAAGAGTTTATACACAAGCTGTGGCATACAGACAGCTTTCATTTTTGTTGCCTACCGTGCACATGGTCCGAGGTTCGATCCCCTGCCGACGCACACCTGATATCTATATTCGGCCTGCAAAATTTAGGCTACCGATATCCATGCTGAAAATTTCATATTTTTGCCAAACGTACGGTGTGGAATCAAGCTGTGATCAAAAACATTAAAAAAATAAAAATTCAACCTCAGTGCCCATTGTATACTACAGCCACTCCAAATACACCTTCAACTCTCCTTTATTATGTCTTGAACATTGTTACCAGTCAAACAGGTGTTGAAGGTTGAGAGAGTCGGCAAAGTATGTTACAGAATACAACAGTAGCACACTGAACCGAGCAGAAAAGAACTACTGCCCCACTGGGGAAAATATGTCAGCACATAAAACGTTCACTAGTATGTATAGACTCTGCCTACTGGGCAAATATTTTGTGCTTTCAACAGATAATAAAGCCCTTTTGAGGTACTAGTGACCCTGAAGGCCATACAACTGGGTGTCGGGAATATCTCGGTGAATATGACTCTGGATACGTGAATATCCGTGGTAAGTGGTATGCAAATGTTGGCGTACTCTTCAGACGGTCATTCAGACCACGTGAAGACTGTCCATCCTCCATGTAGATTAGTGCCTGGGGTATTCCATTGGCAGATATGAACAGAACACAGTAGGCACATATCCAAGCAAGAGACGGCAAGAACGGAGCTTCATATCAAGCTCCGTGTAATCATACCGAAATGCTAGTCGAAGCTGATTCAAAAAGGATTAGTTTGGTTATGAGGTGTTTGTGGGCCTTACTGGGCCATCAGGTGATTATGAACCGTGTTCTGTATGCTCAGTCAGGGCCTGATTGCTTGGGGAAGGTTCTGGTTCCTTATCTTTTCGTTAGGGCGATTTTAGAGGGCGCATTACGACTTCAAGCACCCTGGAATCAATAGAATCCTGCAAGTAACCAATCGACTTTATTGGTGGTCATTTACGCATCTCCTACAGTATCTGTTCTGCGTTGACTAAAGTCAAATCAAAGCGCCAAGTTCATGGTCTAAAATACAAAGTGTATATCCTAATCAAATCGTAGGGCGACGTTTACTGCTTGGCTAACTAGGGATAGTGCTCGAATGAATAAACATAACACGATGGCATACCAGAGTGAGTGAATGCTTCGGTGAGATTCTTCGGCTTAACGAACCAACTTGAACAGTGAGGGTTAGCATCCAATGCTGAGTGGTGAATGCTGCGGGCTGATAATTTTGTGAGATCGTTGCCCGCCACAGCCCAAACAATCGTGAGACTTTCGAGACTTTGCTCATGGGTGTAACACTTGGTAAGATTAAGAGCTCCAGGGAAAGCCCAAAACGCCACTTATCAATAAAAAGGCTTGATGCTTGGATGAGGTAATTGGTGTGAGCATTGAAAGAGAGGCCGACACTGGGGACAAATGCATCCTAGTGATGCCACACTATCCTACAAACTGATGTCAGGCTGGACTCTTCAATGAACTGATAGCCAAAGCTATGTTTGATTGTTGGATTGCTCACTAGGGTGTGCCAGAACAATTGCATCTTGAACAAGGAACAATTTGAAAGCTATTCCGTCAGAGGAATTTGCCACTTATTCGAAGTCCGAAATTCTAGAACTATAGCGTATCACCTCAAGGGCGACGTATTAGTAAGGCGTGCGAATCGAACCCCTACTTAGAAGCAGGGCCAGAACCAGATGGGGTACTTTATCGCCACGATGCCTACTAGTATACAGAAGACGTGTGTGTATTCCCATAAAAACCAGTAGTAATTATGAGGCGACAATCAATAAGCGGATATTACTCGTTCATTAGTGTGTAGGACACAAAATATTGTTATAGTACTGGTCAAACAATCGTCGTAGTTTACAGAATGTAGAGTTCTTCATGTTTGGGCTTTTCTTCACTTTTTTATCGTTTTGTGTGGCTGTACGTTGGATAACATTGGTGGGCAATAAAACCCTTAACGTAACAGTGAAAACCGGAAATTTTGAAGGTTCGCGTTTTCATCAGGTCATTTTGTCACCAGAAACTAGTGGCTGAAATTATCCAGCTCGCTCAAGGTCATTAACGGAGTGAGACGCTAAAAGGTCATTTTCGTCCATGTTAGTCGGCCATGTTGGATTACATTTCCGTAGCCGTTCGTTTACACATCGGTTTTCCCGTGTATCCTGCATTTATTGACAACCCATCTTGATGCGCACTGTTCGCAAATGCTGCTTTTCACCTCATTTTTGTTTTTGTTGCTCTTAAAATGACTAATTTCGTGTGTTTCGGAAGTTTTTACCACCAGGGCAGTGCATTCATTTCACTATAATTGTTTCACACGTTGTTTTCATGCCTGGTTTCAATGTTTTAGTCGTTTTTCAATTATTAATGAAGTAGTTCTGCGTAGAGGTTTTGGAAAATATGGACGTGAACGTGTTTAGCTGACAAAAGATGTTGGTCCTGTTCCATTTGCTGGTTGCCGTTATTGTTTCTCGTCCAATTGATTAAGTAGCATGTAGAAATCTGGAAAAAACAATATCTTTCATATGCATGTTTACAGCTTGCAGCAATCTACGAGTCAATCTGGTGAGGAGAATATGATCAGGTTTGATATTGGCAAGATTTACGTAGAGCATATTAAACCTGGAGATTTCAGAACGCGGTTTGAAGTTGAGCAAGCTTTGAAGCTTTTCTAGAAGCTGAGTATACCATCAGTGTATATTATCAGTTAAAGAATCAGATATATTGTCAAAGAATCTAAATCAAACACGGTTGAGTCATATGAGAAGTGTGAATCTGTTGTGCCTGTATGTAGTTTTGGAACTGAAAGAAACTTGAAAGCAATCAGAAACCCCTACATGATAATTGTTGTGTATGCTTATTAATGCCGAATGCACTAGAGCCAAATACATGAACTAAGAGCGCCTGTAGCAAAGCCAGTGTTAACAGCCATTCAGTGTGTTGCAAAACCACTTCAAAAGCGGATAACATGGTGGTTTGGTGAGTGTACGAACTATCCCAGTTAAAGGTAAGACTTTAATTAGCAAGAATAACGTTCCGGGTTGTGGTCTACAACAAGCTGAGGAGCTGATTATTATCCGGGGTGAAAATATTGGCTGAGTACAGATTGCTTGCTTCATTTCAAATAATGAAATTCCTATTTTATGGATGTTTGTGATTTCTCCGTGGCTTTAAATACAGGTGCCCATGATATGCGTAAGCTGTAGTCCAGTGTGATTTCAAAAAGTATGGGGAAATTTTGGTGGGCTATGTCTGACTCTCGAATGAGCAGTTCTTACCTTAAATGGTGATAATTATTTTGCTACCGAGCTATTTGGTATTTAACCGAATGATTGTTTGGAAACATGTGATATAAAGCCGTCAGCAGATTGTCTCTTGCTTGGTGGCGATCGGCTGCTTTTATGTCTGATTTTCCTTGGATGAAAAATTTAGTGCGCTGATTTCCCGACTTCCTTCTGTGGTGTGGTGAGAGCAGGCTGCTCTCCGATTGGTTGGCACTAATCTACGTTAATGTCTAGGTCACTAATATGGGCCGTGAGAAAATAGGAACAAGGCCGTTTCAACAACCAATCACAGCAAACTTAAATGTGGACAAATATGATTCGCAGATAGATGGCTCTACTTTCCGAGAGATATCGAAAACAACCAATCATAAGACTGTGTTTGTCTGCTTAACTTCCGAGAAACAACCAATGAGAAGACTGCCTTTTTTTTGCTTGCATAAGCCTTATTAATGCATACAAAATATATATAAATACGTGTTGATTTTTGTAATAAAACGATCTGTTGCCAAGCCCTTGTCTTCTGTTGTTACATTTGGTGTCGCTGCCTACCGACAAATGAAAAGCCTATACCCTGCAGTTTTTGATGGAGACATATGGATCTTCGGGCAGGACTTCAAGGCTTCTGCGCAGTTGAGTGGCGTTCAAGATCTGTCAGCGATGGAGCTGCTACTGGAGACGCTGCTGGGAGGTCGGGCGAAAGCAGCATATGAAGGTGTGGGCCGAAGTATGGACGAATGTTCGACAGGGTCAGGCAAACAGTTTCCAAAGTGGGAAGGACCATATATGGTCACTTCGAGATGGGGTTACGCAGACACAATCGCAATGGCGAACAATGAGAGGCGCGTGAACGTCAGCGAGCTCCAGAAATGGATACAGCGAGACAAGCCAACGATGACGCCTGCACCAAGTAGATCAAGCCGACTTCAGTCGCACGTATTTGACGGGGGGACGAGTGTGGTGAGAGCAGGCTGCTCTCCGATTGGTTGGCACTAATCTACGTTAATGTCTAGGTCACTAATATGGGCCGTGAGAAAATAGGAACAAGGCCGTTTCAACAACCAATCACAGCAAACTTAAATGTGGACAAATATGATTCGCAGATAGATGGCTCTACTTTCCGAGAGATATCGAAAACAACCAATCATAAGACTGTGTTTGTCTGCTTAACTTCCGAGAAACAACCAATGAGAAGACTGCCTTTTTTTTGCTTGCATAAGCCTTATTAATGCATACAAAATATATATAAATACGTGTTGATTTTTGTAATAAAACGATCTGTTGCCAAGCCCTTGTCTTCTGTTGTTACAGTGGTAGTACCGTCGGAAAAAGAGTCATCGTCACGTCCAATCTCCAACTAGCACAAAATGAGCAATGTTAGTTGTGTGACAACCAAATCATGATTTAACTGATTTTGGTCTTGAAATATTGGCCAAAATAGAGACGTCTGCAGTAAAATTTATTGAATTTGTCAGCGAGCCCGTTTGGTTGGAGACAGTGCACCATTTGAAAGTTCATGTATCATTTGATAAAGCATCCGGCTTGAAGTATTTTGGCATTGTCGAAGATCTTGGAAGAGAGTGCACAAGGACACGAACGAAAACTAATAACAGCCAGAGACTGCCCGTCTAAAGGTCTTATTATATAAAGGTATGCAGTGCGCCTTGGATGTTTCAACTTTTGTTTATTTCTTTTCACACTTTATTACTCTCTTCAGTCTTCCTTGTTTCTTGAGTGCTGTTGTACAAACTGCTATCTCTCAACCCATTATTTTCGTGTATCTAGGGTTGTCGGTATCCAACCAGCATTCTAAAGGGGGATAACCTGTAGTACCTAAACTTTCGTTTCAGCTCATTCATGTATTATGGCGCCGCGCCTTCGCTGTTCTTCTGGCATAACTGCTTGCACGTGCCTTACACCCCCGTTGTGCTATCATCAAACGTACTCTTGAGCTTGCTACCCTAGCCAATTAACAGATAAGTTGTACAATATTCATATCTGTTAAATTTGACATTTAATCTGTGGTAAAAAATGTAATCCTCATCTGAGTTCAGTACCTAGTCACAACCCTTTTTACTAGGAGTTCGTTTATCGGTACTTCCACGTTCGGCGGAGTTCGGATCATGGCTAACTGGGGAAAGCAAGTTTATTAGTTGCTGACGTAAAGGACTGTCTAGAAGTTGACATCGGCACTTACAAGTGATGAGTGCGTCGGCCGGGGATCAAACCTCAAACCACCTGAACAGTCTCGAACGTTCTACCACTATGCTACCAACGCAAACCTCAATTGTAAGTGCCGATGTCAACTTCTAGACAGTCCTTTACGTCAGCAACTAATAAACTTGCTTTCTCCAGGTAGCCATGATCCGAACTCCGCCGAACGTGGAAGTACCGATAAACGAACTCCTAGTAAAAAGGGTTGTGACTAGGTACTGAACTCAGATGAGGATTACATTTTTTACCACAGATTAAATGTCAAATTTAACAGATATGAATATTGTACAACTTATCTGTTAATTGGCTAGGGTAGCAAGCTCAAGAGTACGTTTGATGATAGCACAACGGGGGTGTAAGGCACGTGCAAGCAGTTATGCCAGAAGAACAGCGAAGGCGCGGCGCCATAATACATGAATGATCCGAAACGAAAGTTTAAACATTCAGGACACACTACAGGTACTAATAGCTTTGTGTTACACTATGGGATATTCACCAAATACTTTCCGATCTAGGTTATTTTTTATTAGGATATTTAGTGGGCCATCATGAAACATCATACCGTCTATGTGAGATTCTAAGGATTCTAAGAACCCCGTTCCCATTAATGTATCGGTTTGAAGTCTGTTGTAAACCATTATTACATTTGACAGTATCTGATATTTTGTCGTGGTCTATTTCAAATGTGGGCACTACGTGACACAAATCAGTAGACTTTGTTTAAAGGCTCTCAGAATGTCACTGTGTGATACATCTAATAAACAAACTGATATGGAATTACTTACTACCACAGTGCCCAAGTTTTACACATATATTATCAGCTAAGTAGCCTTGACTTCTTAGGTTCCAAGGTCGCCTTGTGCAGGTTATATCGGTGATACATTCGTCGAAACTTCATGGTAAAGGACGTAGAAGAATATTGCGAGGTTCGATTTTACTTTTTCTGTATATGTTGGTGCTGGTCTATTGCTGCAACAGCCTCCTTCGTATGGTACATTAGAGATTATAAGGCTAGAGAGATGCCGTTTTGTCTGTTAACTTGTCCACCCATCAGAATACCACAAGCCGCCATGTTTCACAAGACGGGATTCCAGCTGTAGTCGAACACACATTTTGCAAAAGACTGAGGCCAATAAATCTGATTAGGTGCCGTCTCTTGAACTATTGTGCCACTGTCCATTCTGAGAGCTGGAATGTATCTTACCCCTAGGTGGAAGATACTGTTTGGTTGCGGGAGTGATAGATCTCCAAGATCAAGCGTAGTTGGCCACAGATCTGGCCCAAAGGTCAAGTGTGCGTCGGTGGCACAGTGGTTAGGACTCTCGCCGACCATGCACATGGTCCGAGGTTCGATCCCCTGCCGACGCACACCTGATATCTATGGTCGGCCTGTAAAATTTGGGCTACCGATATCCATGCTGAAAGTTCTACACTTGTACCGAAAATGCAGTGTGGAATCAAGCTGTAAATCAAAAAAGGAAAAAAAGTATCCAAGATTTTGAACATTGGGTGTAAGTAGCCAGGTACCACAGTGTGTCTGCAGATTCTTCCAGGCCCTTTGAGCGTTAGAGGCAACAGTGTCGCAATCACTCAGCTGAAACCTGTACAATGCTTCCAGATCATCTGTGAATATGAATCGCTTGCGAAAAGCGAAGCAGGTACATATACTACCTATGCACAATAAAAGTAAGAATTGGTATGAGTGAGCCTTAGATTACTCCACTAGTAATATTTTATGGTGAGGAAAATGTGAGCCTATTTTAGCAACTTGAGTGCGACGTATCGAAAATAAGACTAACCAGTCATGTAATATGAATTTGGTAAGAAGAGGAAAGAGTGTTGATGAACCCTGTCGTCCCAGTAAGGTCAAAGGGAAGAACCACTTTTACTGTTGGCTTCGGACGGATGCAATAACTGACTATTTCTTTAGTGTCACCGTTCACATTATCGTTGTTATTTGATTTATTCATCAAGATATAACAGTGCAAATGATTTTACCAAATGAGAACTTTTGACGTCAGTTTTCTGTGTGCTATCGTTCAGTTTAGTGGTATTTTGCCACTGCGGATTGAAGTTATTAACAAGTGTTACAAAAAGCTTTAGTGTTCATCCGACAGCTGTCAATATAATTTTGTGTGCTATATAAGAAATTCATGAATACAACTGAGCCATAGACGTTTAATCTTGAGCAGTGCCTCTCCTTATGTATACTCCCGGAGTCAGAAATGTTAACCGGTACCTAGAGGAAAAGGCGTGTGGAAGTCCCACCGTGTAGTGACTGTGGGTTGCTCTCATCTCTGGTCCACCTAAATGTGTCCTCACTGGAACACTGTAAGGAGCCACCAGTTTTTGTGGCCAAAACCTATTTCTGTCAGAATAGATGGTCGCATGACCACCATGACGATTACTTCTGACGAATAAACATGCAGTACTACAACTAAGGCTGAAAATGACATATAAAACCCAGCCAAGTTAATATAAACTGGATAAATGTCTAGCCCGCAAGCGGATATAATAGTTACTTTAAGTTTTGTCTTCAATGGGTAAGGATCCGACCAGGATTGGATGCAGATCTGCTCTTCCGCCTTGTGCTGCTAACATAGATATTCTGAGTCCGTAGTCCAGTCACACTAGCTGGATAAGTACTAAAATTTCCTATTCAAATAACCCCAGCCTTCTATTCTGTCCAAACGTACCGTTAATCAATGCACATTACTGAATACCTAGGTCCTTTTGAATTGAGTCTTGTAATCATCAGATTCTGCGAAGTATTGCGTTTGGTGGAACTGTGACAGCCACAGGTAATTTCCTGAGAAATAATACTTGGTCCACTTATCTAGGTATCTAAGGAGGTAAACTTAGTAATGTAAGGAAAATGTGGTATAAGTAACTGAATTCTGTCGTGTACAGATGTAGCAATTGCGATCAGATCAGTAGAACTGCCAAAAAATCTATTAATTATGGTTGCCGCGATGTATCAAATCGATTACAGCGTTAAAATCAGGACTTGCTGTAATCGGATAGTTTGGTTCGCATTATAGGGAATTCTGGATAACGACTGCACTGACGTGATAGAAGTTGGCTCCGTACTCGATTTCAAGATTTAGACGATAGCTTCCATGATATAGTGTCCCAAATCGTGTAGCCGACCAGTGACCCATGACAGTTTTCATGCTCTTCCTTGACATGCAGCTAACGAGCTGTTTTCAGGCCACAGATTACAGATTGTTGTAATGGATAGGTATTGAATGGGCGGCATCTGTTATGTGATTTGAGATTTATATCCTCTTACATTATTATCAGAAGCCCGTTTTAAAACAAGCAAAATATGCCGGCCCCAAGCCTATCCTACGTAAAAATGTGTGCGTTTTCCAAATCTCTTAGATACGGAACTTTACTTACAGTTAATGACGTAAGTTTTCATTATTTTGTCAAACACCCTTTGAGGGATCACTTTTTCAGCTTCCTCCGTAGGTTGGTTACTTAACTCACCATATCGGAACAGTTATACCCCTTATCTGGGAGGTTTTTAGTTTAAGTGACAACAGTTCTCTTATTGTATTTTAGGTTATAACCATCTGTGAACCTAATTCCATAGCATGAACTGAAATTTAACTATTCCAGTAGCTTGTATGAGAGCACTAACTTCCCTCGCTTACTGTTTCTAACCTTCAATATAACATACGTAACGCAGCTAATTTTATCCGGCTTCGAGTGCCTTTATAGTGAGCCAATTTTCCACTGTCAGTTTTAGTTTTTTGACAAACCGAAGGCCATCAAGTATGAATGAGCATTGATCAAGAAATTGGGTTCTCAGACACCAAAATTCTGATTTAGCTTTGTCCTGCGGGGAAGCTTTCGTTGTTCAGTTACTTGGACCGCTCGAACAAATTTAAGCTCGCTTCCGATTGGCGTCGGCTGTAAGTAACGCCCATAAGTGCTGTACACTCTTCTAGACCTGAGCTTTGGCTACACCACGTGACTCTAGCCTCACCTACCTAACCTGGACTGCCTCTGACCATTCAACAACTCATATTTTGTAAGCCCTGTGTGAAATTGACATGCAGTATGTTTATTACGGTTTAAAAATTTTGATCTAACCGATATGACTTGTGATTTATTCTACCAAAAGCCTATTTTACTAATCATTTTAATGTGTTCGTCATTTAAACCAGTGTTTAGCTTAAACCTGCGTTAGGAGTATATAAAATGTTTCCCATCACTTGCATGCAATGAAAACATGCTCAGGCCAGTAAAAATGTTCCGTTTCCATCCAAGAAATAAAATTATCGCAGCACTGAATCTGTTTCAACCACCACTTTCACATCTAATTTCAGCAGGGTAAATCCCATCCTCCCAAGCTAGTGTCAGAGCTTTGTTAGCTGCCCTCATTGCGGCACTTTCCTCACTTGATCAGATAAACAAGACTTGCTGGTCTGCTGAGTGACTGCCGTGAAGCCAAATATCCTGGAAGTTCACGGGAAGGTTGGAAATTGTTTTCTGGTGCTGTACTGGTCTCTTCTTCCTTATCTGGGTAGACAAAAACTGTTATTGTTTCTTTATTGTTATTCAACCATACTTAAAAATGAATGGTTAAATGACAGTTGACTGTCTCTTCAAAATGTGAATCACTACACCATTCCTGTCACTTCTAGGGCTTGGGCTAGGTGGGTAACAACCCGAAGAAATTATGACGTCTGGCTTACAGGTCCTAAAGACCCGAGCGCATATTGCATGCGCTGTTAATGTGAATATGCCTGCACATTGCAGCAACGAGACTACAATGGTCAAACCAAGTGGAAACTCCAATGCACTTGCCTCGATAGGTTACTCTTAACAATGCTACAATGAGAAATTCAAGACAACATAAGACCTCAGAAGCGTTTTCTGAAAAGCAGACGACTAAAGGGTCTGCAGTTCCTTTGTTTCCAAAGGTAACCTGGCCTCCCTATGCAATTTTTGTATACTGTGGGTGCACTGTGAATGTGGAAGAAAGGTGCGGAAACCATATCGGCACTTCATCGGTAACCACAAACAGGAATTGACACCCGACTTGTAAAGCGTTGTGGACTTCACTGAGTTTCATGGACACTTTGGGTAGACCACCCACATAAGGAGCACCATTGATCTCTGCTGCTGATGCTCAGAATGCATCACCACTCCCCCAAGTCCTAGCCATGAGAAAATTCCCTTAATATACGAATAAGTCTCCAAAAGCCATGGGCAGTCAGACAAATGGTGAGGCAGTCACCTGGAAAGATGCCCCATTCTCCAAAACAATGAGGGGTGTTTTGCGACTGGCGGCTGGGCTACTTGTG
The DNA here is from genome assembly GCA_944472135.2 of Trichobilharzia regenti. Taxonomy (NCBI): domain Eukaryota; kingdom Metazoa; phylum Platyhelminthes; class Trematoda; order Strigeidida; family Schistosomatidae; genus Trichobilharzia; species Trichobilharzia regenti. The sequence goes on from OX235270.1 coordinate 129,633,196, forward strand.
GAGACCACGCTCACTACGAACAGAAATAGAAATGGCGGTCACTTCAAACAGCCCCTGGCCATCCGGCCAATTTCTGTTTGCAGTCTACCTTGTCCCAACCACTTTATACAGATCGGCTAACCATGGCTAAATTCAACTGCAAGGAGCAATTGAATACGATGCTCCAACAGTGGTACGAGACCAAGGACCAAGTTAGCGGACGAACCGACCTCGAGCCCTAAAGGAGCGAAGAACTGAGGTTTTAACGATAGAAGAGAAGGGCCAGGCAACAGATCTTCTATTGAGGAAAGCAAAAGATATATATTTTTATGTACATTATTCTTCGTTACCATTAGCAGAGCAACAGTGTTTTCTGCTCGGTTGTTTTCTCGCTATCATCTCTCTGTGGCCGTTTCTTTGAAAGTCAGAACATATATCTGAGAAACATATCCGCCCACTTAAATTCTGCTGTTTTGGTTGTTGATTTAGTCTTTGTTCTTGTTGCTTTCTCATGATCAATATTTGGAACGTGAACATTGACGTAAATTGCTGCCTACCAATTTGGCTAGCAGACAGTTCTCACCACAAGGTTGCAATGCGTCCCCATGCTTCATTTACGCTTGGGTGGGGTAACACCAAGGAAGACAGACGATGTCGTCCAAGTATCCTAAAGCAACCTGAGGGAAAAGTGAAAAAAGTGGCTTCATCAGAACAGGTCAACTGGTTCAAATATTAACTCCTTTGCCAGCGGCCTCCTCATTAACCACCCTACTACGAGGCGAAGTATTGCAACTCATTGTTAAACGTCCATCCAGTGGTGTATTATGCATACCAATATTTTATGCCATTTAGCAGCTACCAAGGACGTTCTTCACTTCCTGAAATAGCTTTTAACCACATGGCAGCATGGGACTCACCCAAATATACGCTATCCACTGACTGACCACAACCATCAGCAAAAAACAGAACGAAGGTGGGCCGGTACTCAACCTCGATGGTGAACGTGGTGAAAAGTTTACGATTTAACACTTTTACGAACTTGTTGTGGTTGCTTGTACGATAATCAAACAATTTAAACCTTTGAAAAAGTATTAAGTTTTGATACTTCACGATTGTAATTTGTAGCATAACTGATCGTTCCTGTAAAATTGGCATTCACTACTTGTAATTTTGACCCGTTTATGCGAAATATAAATTCTTATCAGTTGTCTATATTGCATTGTGAGTGGGATGAGAGGGAAATTTTTTGAGCTCAGGAACCTTGCTAATCCCAGCTATTAGTGATGAGAAAGTCCGTATAAGGTACATGATTCTGGTCAGACGAGACAGGGATCAAAGTGAAGTGAGAGAAGTTGACGCATACGCAGACGAGCAGCTTAAATGAGTGTGAGCGATGGACTCACTAATAACTGAACTCTCAAACTCGATACGGGACTGGGGAAGTTGCAGAAACTCACATCTAGAAAGACCGTGGGTTGTGATGACATTCGTCTTCTGTTCTGAAGCCCTCTGCAGTCTCTTGTATGACCTGTTCTAGCACACCTTTGCTTCAAAAAGTCTGCCAAAGGAGTGGAAGAAAGCCGTCCTTTCCCCCATCTTCAAGGCGAGGACTGGAAAAACAATTTTGGAGATGTTAGGAAGCCCGACTGATAATTACGTCGTGCAATACTTTGACAAGAACAACATGCTTTATGAAGCACAGCGTGTCTTCAATAAAGGTAGATTCTGTGCAGAGTCCATTATTGGTATGGAATGATCGAATATCATGCTGTGATATGAAGGCCCCAATTAATGTGGTCTTCCTCGATCTCGCAAAAAATTTGGCAGTGTTCAGCACAACGATATCCGACACTGCAGATAAAACCATTGTATAAACAGCTAAAATTTCTTAAACGTTTAGTGTAATACATAGAAAAGAAGATTCATTCTCGTTTTCCCATTAGAGGCAAATATTGAAAATTGTGACTACCTAAGGTGTTACTTTGCGCCAACATAAATGAATTTCATTTGGCACCTATTCTAAATCTGCGAGTACAAGGTCTTCTCAAGGTCTTCTCTGGTTATTCGTTCTTCTTGGATTACGGAAAATTTATTCAGAATTAAAACGCATTGTAAATGGCCTACACTGCAGTCGTTGTTGAAGTTTTATAATGACTTAGGTTTCTATACTTAATTACCACCTGAAAAATTATACATGCGCTTATTTGTAGTCATACAGTATAGCGGTTTTATGTCTCATTTCAAGTTACCTTTTAGTTTCGTTTTCACTGCTAAAAAGTTGGACGTTCTATTGCACATGTGTCGAATCATTTAAATCGTAAATGGAAAGCACTGTCAACGTACCTCCTGACTCAACTAACGATAAACTAGAAAATGTGACTCCCAAAACACCTGACAAAACATGTACTGATTTACATCATAATAATAACTCCCTTCCGACGTCATCTACTGTTTGCAAATCAAGTACGTACCATGGAGTTTATTTACCCGATGACGATGGATCCATCCTTACTCCGGAACATGCCTTTGTACAGTATCAAACCCGGTCCGAAGATCAAGCTTGCCAAATTTGTGGTCAACCAGCAGTTGGTTTCCATCATCGTGCTTACGTATGTGAAGCCTGCAAGGTAAGCATTTCGTATACTAACAAAATAATTCATAGTATCTATATTATTTACGACAACTGTCTTTAATACACTAAAATAGTTGTAAATGTAATATAATCCTGTGTTTTTAGATAAAGGCTGTCATGATGTTCTTTTTTACTATGTCTGGTATGTGTTTGGCTGTATTTAAATGTAATGTAATTCCAAAGGAATTATTCACTGGTAAAGTTTGCTAACTTTAGAACATCGTGTAGTCAGCTGTACTAACAGCACATACACCTTATCTGCTTTTTCACCACATGGTTCTGAATGACTGTCCACATAAACTAGTTCCCCGTACCGTTGAAAATGAATCTTCCCTACTACATTTACTGAGTCTATTAATTTCCTTACCATTTTAATTTAACGTAATCAGCTGGATTTCTAATGACACCCAAAAGTGTTAAATATTTGGGTTATTGTAACTTGGTTTTAATAAGTGTAACTTAACGTAAGCATCATCAAAATTTGTGCAGAATTGCATCAGTCCTATCTGTTGCAGGTTTCAATTCCACATCGTAAAGTGGAGAAGAATGCAGTGGGCGATCATATATTAAAAAGGAAAATAATAGTGAAAACAAGTAAACACTGCATCAGGGTTCTGGCAATGAGTCGAGACATATATCCTACTGTGAATGATTCAGACATGATGTAGACCATATACAGACAATGTACACCTCCCTTGTTGGATCGAAACTATAGTCAAATACTTTGTAAATTGGTTCACTTTTTGTCTGACCACCCCTTATCGCTATGCAACCTATTCTTAATATAGCCGACATTCCTTGTCATGGGGAGCGTACTCCGTGCTCAACACTACAGTTAACCTCAGTACTAATTTTATTTATCCTTCTTATATGAGCTATTGAACATGGTCATATTTTTCATTTGGTCCACCTGCAGCAGTCATAGCCATTAGCTGTTGCACTGAATTTGCTCGCTTTATTGGATAGTCAGATAGCATGCCTGTGGCAAAGGTGACGCTAATTAACGTGTCAAATTCTGTGTCAGTCAGTTGGCTTTCGGTAAAAACAAAAGCCCTAAAAAATTGTTCTCGAGTGCAATATTCTCGCACATGCCATTTTATATTCCATAAGTTTTTGTTAGTGCGTTCACACTTATATAAGTGTTTTTGGCGGTAACTATTGCCTAGTTTTTAAACCACCGCGCCAAATGACTTGTCTCTCTTCGCATTAAAACTAACCTCTAGTTTCAAAGGACATAAAACTGAACTCTAAACTTCCTGCTGCGTACACTTAAAGCATATTTTCTGAATCTTATTTTGTAAAGGGCCATTTATATAAATAGGGGAAATCTTGAGTATTGGTAACCAGACACTAGCTCTCTAGATTTAGCGAAAATCGCTATCCGCATGTGTCTGACTGTGCTAAACATCGGAAGATATTATCGTGTTCCATCATATTCACTTCACTTCTTCATTCCTTCAATCTAATGAGAAGTGTCATTCCTTGTTTCACTAACCACTAGCCGTTTGAACTTAGAAAAATATGCTGCAGACGATATGTACGCTTTCGTTTTCACTAGATGACACAACTAAGTTACAACATGAAACTCCTCCGATTTCGATATTTAGCCCAGTCGTTGGAACCTTAAGTGTCAATCTACCAGTGTTCATGTTTTAAAATTACTTAAAAAACAAAAACTTAACGAACATTCCTTGATGACTAATTGAGATTCCAGTGATATATATCTGTCCAATGATGTTCAATTTGCAAATGTCAACCTCTATCCTGCTATCTGTAGCTTACATATCCTACGTTACAAAAGTATTTGTTTACTTGTTTTGTAAGACATCTGATCAGCATCACCACACAACTGCTTTACAGCAGCAGCTGCATGTTGAGCGCTGTTGCTAGAACTCAGTTAGCCAGAGTATATTTCTCATATAACGAATTGCGAACCAATCCAACTGTCTAGACCGAAGTGGTCGGAGCGGTACCCAAGTCACGGACCCATTGACTAAAAGTCAAGTAATTACCCACAAAAGACTTAGTTTGTATTGGCCTGTGGTACAGTGACACTGACAAGGTTTATTGTCGACTGACTTTTAAATGATAAGTAAACGGAATAAGGGGTAAAAAGTGTGTCTGTCATCAACAAGTGAATTCGCAAAAATGCACTCTCTACACGACTTGGTTGCATACAGTAACTGACTGCATATTCTAGATAAAATAAAATATCTGCTTCGATCCGTTGAATAAAAACGGGCAAATCAGTCATTAAACTATTACGTGGAGGATCTCCTTTGTGGGAAAACATATTAATACGGTTGAGATATTTAGCAAATGATATTTTAAGTAGTCGAAAGAAGACATACAGACTGTCAATGGTGTTTTCAAATAAATTTTTCGTTTCTTAGCTGGATCTGGTGTAATAGAATTATTTTTCTCCATCCTTCCTGTCACTCGAGTCATTTCGTCAATGACTCAGATGCACTCACTCTCTCTGACCTGTATCCACTAGACTCTATTGTTTTTCCATGTTATTATCCTATCTTCCGTAAATATCTGTTTATTATCTATCCTTTGAATCTTTTTCTCCCCTTTCTGTTTGCTTATGTGTGGTGTATGAAGTGCGTCAACTCGAACTGCTGCACTTTTGTGCAAAGTTCTATGTTACAACCTATTAGTCAGTCAGGCAATCATATTAATTTGTTAATAAGGTAGCATTTCGCTTGTTTGGCGATCAGGTATGATTATTCTGTTATGATGGTTTATTTAATTAAATTTTCTAGCTGTCTAGATGCAAACGAACAGCTAAATTTCATGTGAACTTCCAATGATTAATCTCAACAAAAGGCTTCAATCTCGATTTAACCATTTATCAACTTTTATTCAAGCATATTAAAGCACATTTGCTTTTGTATATTTGCTTGTCCATTCTTTTTTGTCATTCCATAGTTTGTTTTATTGTGTAACGTCCATTTACCACCTTGCTTTTAATGTACGCTTTTATGTACATTTCTATAATTTAACTTTTTTTAACTTCTTTCCTGACGTTTGTTTGCGTCTTTTGTCTTCGTAATTGTTCGAAGAAGAAAGGTGATCAATAATGATACGTCCCTCAACTTTTTTTGAGGTGTTTTTGTTTTTAATTTAGGACTTAGTGTTTATTTGTATTCACCTTTAATCGTTGTGTATTAGTTAGGGATCGACTGATTGATTGATTGACTTTAAAGTAGATGTCCGCATTCATTGATATCACTTACAGAAAACGACTGAGATTTATGACATCCTAGTTGAGACTTCTCAGCACTCCTCACCCACAGCTCTTCAATTGGGATTAAACACAGAAATGTTTTTGGTCAGAGGAGAATACTTAGGTCATGTTTACGCTTTCATTATAAGTGGAAGGAATATGTCAAAATTTAATGGTCAGTTTCAAGTAATGAATTATATCATTATGATTATTTTTGTAATTACGCTTACGGCATTTATTCGATCACTGAGTCATTAGTAATTTCTCGCCTATGACTGACCTACTCTGAAACCTGAAACTTTATTTCTGACAAAAGTTACAGGTTTCAGTTCTGTTAAAACATTCCCGATTATGTTAGCGGTCAGTCACTATAGCAATAATCCGTCTACCTAACCCACATTAAGTTGATGAATGCAGGATATCTGGTAAGGAGAATAAATTGTTTTCTAAAGTTTTGTAGCCTCATCGACTGTGAAATGGTATTATGACATGCTAAATTACCATCTACTTCGGTAAATGTTATATCTTCATTGAAGTGGAATATGGTTAGAAGAAAGCTATAACCACCATATACTGTACGATCTTAGTAAATGGAACTCAACATATAGCTTAAATTGAGTCTAGATGAAGTTGATCAGTTTCGCACCGTTGCAGTCACCCCTTCTACTCATTTTAATTCTGATATTTTATACATCCTCATCCGTGTATCCTCCCATTTTTTGTTCGCCTTTTGAAAACTACTAATCCTGCTGTACAACACAGGCTTTAACCCTCTATCACCACTCATTCCTACATTACTACTATTTTCGTTCAGATTATCTGTCTATTTTTCTTTCCCTTGATATGTTTTATGAATATTTTGCTTTCTGTTCAACTATTTTTAGTATTCTGCCTTGATGACCTCTGCTTCAGCATGCGTATATGAAGTGTTCTAACTTCAGTCGATGCGCGTTGTGTTCTTCTTGTCAGTGATAAAAATGTCCAGAATTTTTTTTGGTGGGAGGTGGGGGTCCTTGGTTTTTTGCTTTGTAAAAGAACGATTTCATAATGCAGAGTGTTGGATTAATTACCTACCAACTGTATTCAACTTATAAGAATATTCTTGTCTTTTCTGATGTATGCTTTTTGATTTTATCAATAAAAGAGTAATTATCTACACTTAATCTCATTCCTTAAATTTTATCGAAGTTCATACCTTCAAAAAAAATGCAAAATTTAATGATTCCTTAGTTGTTGTTTGTTTTTCTTTAGACTGAAAATAATTTAATTACTTTCTTTTTATTCTGTGAACTAGGCGTTAAAAAGATTAGGATATGCATTACAACAGAAAGAAACTGATGCTCTGAGGTTGAAGTTTCGAACTGTATTCAGCATTTTAATAATGCATTGTGCTCATAGTATCAATCGAAGGTGAAATGATAGCAGAAGATACTGATTTTTAGATTGTATTGTTTTCGAAATAAGTGTAGGTAATGATTACTCTAGTGAAAAAAAACAACTTCTTGACAAAATCTGAATGTCAATTACCTGCTTATTAGTGCCCGTGAGATGCATGTCTTGATGAGAAGTCACGGTTAGTCATGTCAGATGCCATTATTTGGCAGTGGGGCTGCATTTTGATGTGCACGGGTCATATTGAATTCTGACCCAGTAGCTGACTGGTCAGTTGACTGGCTTCCTAACTAAGTGGTTCAGCGTTCAATCTCTAATAGAGTCATGCGTGTGTACTATTGAAGAGAGTGGCAAATGAGGACGGTAACTGTCAAATGCTCGTCAGTTTTCAGTGGTCCTATAATCGATGTCGGCTGATGACGAAATCTTCATTGAAATTCATCAAATTATATACATATCTGAGATTTCGTTACGTCTGAATAGATCACAGTTTCTATGCACCAAATGCTGTGTTACTGATGCATGATATGATATCCTATCGTTTTTTAATCTCACCTGATGTGAAGAAATGTGCCCAATGTCGGCCCCAGTGTGTTATGCTGGAACTTTCCTGGGGGAAAATTGGGCTTGTGACATCGAAACAGGTCATCAAACCATGATGAAGTCTCTAACTATTGATCGTCTAAGCCATGTAGGATAATGTAGACAACCTGAATGAAGCCCACCTGATGAGAGAGAACCGTTTACAATGATCCAAATGGGACATGCTTTAGCCATTCTACCTTTTATATGGCCTTATAGGTCTAAACACTCGACTTTCAACCAACAGGTCGTAAGTTTGAATCCCGCCCCGCTTATCTCAGCCTGGCTAGTTAGGTAGTGTCATCAGCCCTCAAACACACAAGTATATTATATGCAAAGTCTGGTTTGGTTGACACGGTTCTGAATTATGTGCTTCTTTGTCTGCCATCATTTTGGCGTGCGAATATGAGGTTTGAAAGCTTAAATAAGTATTACAATTCAAACGGTACTGGTTTCAGTTTCCTCCTAGTTCGGAACTCTTCAGTAGCTCGCACATCCACAACCTAACACAGGCGTAATCCAGGACCTTTAGATTATGAAGACAGTCCAACTACTAACTAGGTTGGAGTTCAATGACCTGTGAATTTCGAAATTTTTCAATTCATGATGTACTGCTACTGTTAATAGTTGCCACTGGTGAACATCCGCATATTACACCCGTGAATACTACTCGCTTTTCTTTTTGAAGCAGTTACCGGTCAATTATTATTAGTATTATTATGATTGTTGTTACTATTTTGGTCCTTTTTATCCCTATGACAATGTAAATCCTTGTAAGGAGCACCAATTAGGGGTAAAATATACAAACAATCAGAGACATCACATGACTGAGTTTACTTTAAAGTTACCTGTATGACTAGAGAAGGAAGCGCCTAGGCTACTCAATTAACTCCACTTGAGGTATACTGTGACAAAATATATATATATATATATATATAAACTCGAGTGTGATAATGATAAGTGTATTGGTTGATATAATTTTTAAAATCACTTTTTTAATCAAACTATTGAGTCCTCTTTCTCTTGTCGTCGTATTGTTTTGTTTAACCCGCTGTGCATGTGTGCACATGTGACGTAAGTAAGCAATAGATAGAGTGTTTACGTTGCATTATAAGACAGACATAACAAGCAAGCAGCACACTGTAATTCACATAAACCTTAAGTATTCAAAAATTGATATTTGATATTATTATTACTTTTTGTCAAAATAAAAAGATAACATTTATTTTGAAGGAATACAGTTTATACCCATACTATAAATTTCTTTTACAGTCTCAAATCCTTTTTTTTAAATATATAGAAATGTGTTAATTGTATGTGCAATGCATTGATGATCGACTACTACTACTCCAGTGTGTTTGTGCGTGTGTGTGTGTGTGTTTCTGTATATGCTCATCTCAACTTACAAACAAATATTAAAGTAAGGAATTTAACTTGAAATGAATACATGTTTATATAGGCTGGTATCATCTACGTCAGAATTGTTGATTCGTTTCGCGCTACACAATAGAGTACACAATACAATCGCTTATTATAGTACCACCAGTCGGTATACATAGTGTATATATATATATATATATATGCTCAGTAATCTAAGAGATAAACAATTCGATGAGATTCGATATTATTATTATTTTAATTCTTACAGTAAAGTTTTCTTGCTTTTCCTAGCTGCTTCCATTCAGTGAAACAAAAAAAGAATCATTCATTCCATCATATTAGTTAGTTTGACGGATAATTGACAACATTAAAACGATATTATGCAAAATTTAGTAATGTTTTGTTTTTCTCCTTTCATGAAAATAAACGAGAGTGTGTTTCTGATTTGAATTGTATACTGCTTAGGTATCACTACTACTGCTGCTACTAGTGATACAGTCAGTATATTGTAAGCGGTTATAGGCAGTACGAAGAAGTATACATATGATAGTTATTGTGTGTGTGTGTGTGTTAGTCGTTTATTGAATATATCACTCCATGAGATCGTTAACCGTCGATTTCAGCTATCCAGGGTGGTGTGTCTGTAAACCACCTGGCATGACTAAAAACCGTTCTCGAAGGTGCAATCGCATTCACTACTGCCTTTATGTTATCCCAGACCAATTTAATTCCTATTATTCTCCGTGTACTTATTCTCTCTCTCACACCCCTTTTTTGTGGTTCTCTGTGTTTCTCTTTACACTTTCATGCAGTGTAGTAATTTTGAACTTCTGTATTTGTGTTGTGTAATTGACTGTTTATTGAATAATATCTGTCACGCTCATTTTGACAACGGATGAGATGGGTGCGTCCGTGGCACAGTGGTTAGGACTCTCACCGACCATGCACATGGTCCGAGGTTCGATCCCCTGCCGACGCACACCTAATATCTATGGTTGGCCTGCAAAATTTGGGCTACCAATTTCACATGCTGAAAATTCCATACTTGTACCAAAAATACAGTGTGGGATCAAGCTGTGATCAAAAAATAAATAAAAATATTCTTATTATGTAAGAATTGAACAGTTTACTTGTGCGAGTTGTTGAGCTGCGATGTAACCTTGTAAACCACCTAATGAGTTCAAATCCTTTATCTATCTTCTGTAACCTCCATGACTAAATGAATAACATAAGCGCGCATTCATACATGAAATATCGTTTATAGTTTATGATTATTATTGTTCCCTTGGGTTCTGAGTGGAACATAACTCTTCAACAGTACCTCTCCACTTTGTCATATTCTCACATCCTACAATTGTCCATAGCCTTTCATCTCCTTGTCAAACTCTCTCCTGCATGTCACTCTCAGACCAATGTCAAACTCGTCGTTTCCCACTCAAGGGCCTCGTGTGCAATGTCACTTAACGGTTTTGTCAGCATGTGTCCAATCTATCTTCATCCTCTTCAGAATATTTTTGAGAGAAAGGTTCTTGATTGTTTTCTTGTTGTTAATTCTTTCTGACCATTCGATCATCAGTATGGAGGCAACGAAGGCGACTGTTGACAAGTATTTGCAACCTGTTGGAAATAATTTTCGTGGTGCTTACGCCGTGTTTCCGACGCATATAAAAGAAGTGACTTAACATTGTTGATAGTTTAGTATACAAAAGTACCGGTGTAGGTCAGTTAAATTGCACTTTACATTCATTCAAGTTTTGTTTAAGCCAAACGGAGTATTATAGGAATTCTGACTTAATTTCAGAGTGTAGTAAGTTGTTAGAATTCAGTGGTTTGCTCTAACTAGTTACCTTAGAGTAAGTGTACTATCATCTGTTTGTTTAGTGTTTTGTTTTGTGTTGACGCTAAATCTTGCTTTCTTTTCTTGCATTCTCAGTGATTGATTCATTACATTCCTGTTCATACCGAGAGTGGAATACTCGTATACAGTCGATGTAATTATATAGATTGGTTTTCTTCAGGTCTTGATTAGCTTTTACGCCGAAAACCCCTGTGAATGAATAAACGATATTAACATAGAGCTTGTCTTAACGCGAAAGGTCCTGGGTTCGAATCCCAGTGGGTATGTACTGCTAAAGAATCTCAAATTCGTACGAAACAACTGTCCAGTACTCCCTGGTTGTTTTCTGTGGTCCTCTAACCGTTATCAATACATGGTCAAACTTGAAACAAGTCAAATGCCTACAACCTAACTCTAGAAAAAAAATATATATATTAAGCAAGTGAATTTCCTTCCTATTTAAATATACCTAACTTTCCATTCTCTCCGTCAGTTAGTTTCCATTATTGTTTATCTTTTCTCGTTTCCTATTGGCTGATTTAAATTATACTGTTTAGACATTACATTCCCAAGGTCATTATAAATATAACATGCAATTCCTCTCTGTCTATACTTCGTCTATCTTAGATGGATTAACCAGTCTACTCTACTGTCATTTGAAGCATTAGCTAATATTGCAATTATCAATGTATATTCGTAACATTTATCAAATATGATAAAATCACTATATCTTTAATGTTTAAGAACATAGAAATGAAAAGACGACAAACATCGATTGCTTAAGTTGTAGATTTCCGTTTACTAATAAGATTTAAATGCATAGGACACATACACTAAGTCGTCATTCTTCCAAACTTACTTTGTTCATTTAAGTAACATTAACTTGGTTGGATAGACAAAGCTAAGGCTGCTAATTCTCATAGCCTTCAGGTACCGTTCACGATTTCATAAGGAAACACAGTTCATAATGTATGTATGAAACCTAAAACTGGGCACGATAATTTATTATTAGATGCATTATACGGTGAAGCAGTATTTTTTTACTAACTGGATGACGTCTCGAACACAAAACATTGTCCGTATTCATATGATACATAGTTCTGTTCTCAGTTCAGGTCCGCAAATAATATTTAAAGGTTGATCCTTTTGAACTTTAGATTTATTTTATTCAGGATCGATTACAGTAACTCGGATATATCAATCTCCATTTCACTGTGACTCATGTGTTTCAGGCACTCAACTTTCAACCAGTGACTACAGTGTTCGAATCTCTTCACCTGTTATTTCAGTGTGTGTACCGCTGTGTACCAACCACATTAAGTGATTCACAAATCTATTCCATGTAACTGGGATCAAACAACCAATTAATTTAAACACTAATCACTTATTCAGATTGTAATAACTTATTTCCCAAATAAATAAACTATGTAATATAAATTATTAGTTTCGGTGAATTTGACTCTGTCAAACATAAAACATAATGACTAGAGTTCTAAGATATATGTAATATTTTGCAAATCTTGTGAAGTGATCATATATATATAAAATATATATATATATATATATATATATATGCACAGGTCCTAATATACCATTGCTGTCTCGTCTACTCCCCAATATAGATAAATAATCGGTTAGGCGGGAGGGTGATACTACCTATCTACCTTAATTCTGTTCTCTTCTCGTATAAAAATATATACTGAACAAAGGAACTATACTTTTGATGCGATTTCAGTGTTCCTTTTTATCGGTATTGTAAGCTAAGCAACGCCAATTCTTGTACAACTAAGGCGTACAAGTACACATACACATAAGTAAATTGACATTTAATTTGGAAAATTATCTTTATTTTATTATTATTATTCTTTTTATTCCCTTTATATTCTCTAACGGACCTTTATTGTCCTTTCCATTAAAAGGGCTTCATTTAAACAATGATGTGTATTCCCTTGTAAACATATAATTCACTTAAATGCCTATCACATAACCCCATTATATATTATTAATTATTCTAAGAATCTATCTAAAACAACGATGAATGCATGGGATGGAATACAGTATATATATATATATATATATATATATATATATATATATATATATATATATATATATATATATATATATATATATATATACAGACACGCGAATACAAATTACCGCCGCCATACAACATGATAGTCTAAACAAAAATGTAGACAATGATAATTTCATTGTCTGTAAAATATATTTCATGTACATTTATTTATAATATACTACATATATTAATTATATCAGTAGGACATTAGAAACCGATTCAAATGATATCAGTATTTCTCCTCCTCGAATATTATCTGTATTCTGCAACCTTTGATTATTAATCAGTCAGTGTGATTTCTTCTAATCCCCTGTTTACTGTGATTGGAAAAGACGAAAAGAGAGAAGACTGATATGTATACCTGTGTGTGTGTGTGTGTGGAAAGCGATTATTCCTGTGTTTTTAAGTGAGATAGCAGGTATTTGCGGCTTAGACTTGTGAAGAGCATACTTAAATATGAACCTGATGCTCACTAGTGACCAGCCCTATTCAGGTAGGTGGGTACCTCGGTTTTAGTGAGAAGTTGCAACCACCACCAGGATGGGTTTGAGAATAAATATTCACCTCGGATGACCATTGGCTAGTGCCAGTCGCGTTATATTGTAAATTGGCAGAAGTTGGAATACATGAGCCACTGAATCGTATCCCAGTGGCTTCATGGTCCACGAGTTCGATTTGTAACGGGAAGGTCCTGGATTCGAACCTCTGTGGTGGGTGCATGCTGATGAAGAGTCCGAAAATAAGACGAAACAACTGCCCATTTCCCTCAGCATGTTTTCTAATGGCTCTTTAACCGATATCAGCTCATGACAAAGTCTTGTAACCAATCAAATCCCAGCAAACCAACACTTGAATACTTATACGTAGTAGGCATTTCATACTGAAGCAAGTGCTGAAGATGTCTAAAAGTGCAATTCAAACTTGATCATTAAATCTCCCTGCCTCGAACTGTAAATCATCTCCATCGTTTCGAAGTTCACTTTCCAACTGTTCTCCCCTGGTAATTTGGTTGTTGTTGTTTTTTTTTCTTGTAAGCTGATATACACCTATGATTGCTTGTTTGCTTGCTTCTTTGGGTTAACACTCTTGTTTGTGATGATAAATAATTCTCTGGTAGCAATCAATACAACTTATTGCTTACCGTATCATCTACTACTGTATACAAAAATATTTTTCATTGAAGGTAGGCTTTATATTGTTTATTATTATTATCTCGATGTATACAATGGGTGTGTCTAACGGTCGACTTTATAAAATTCGTAACTAAATTCTGTCATGGATCTCTGCAGTTACGTTTATACGTTTTATATTTATGTAGACCTACCTTCACGTTAGTTTAGTTGTGTGTTTTTTTGTTGTTGTTATGCTTCTCCTCCTTATGAGGAAAAAGTGAATTTTGCATCTTTTTTCGCCTCTTGAAAACCAACCTAGTCTTCCTGTCAATACTTTGATATCAGCTTAAATTATTAGTAATAGGGTCGTCCATGATCATATGTGTTTGCATTCTATCTCATTATATATATGGCAATATTTTCGGTAATATTATGTCTATGCGTAGAGTATCTGCTACGAAGGGAAAGCCAATCGGTGAGTTTGGGAAACTAGAATCGATTGAGATAGTTAGAACACGCGTGTTGCTCATGTCGAGTCATCTCGCTTCTCGACTGGCAATGTTAGACGATAAAGCATAAGACTGGCAAAGATTTAGAGGTACTCTAACTAAAAGCCATTGACTAAGTTGGCTAGAGTCATTGAGACTCCAAGAACACAAGTGTTTGCATTTGGAGACTGTTGGTAATATATGACGTGGATATGCATTCACTCTTTGTGATGTTCTGGATCCGTTAAATTCTCGTTGTTAATTGTATTTTTCAGAACAAAATTGTATTTTTATTTTCTATACTCTTCGCTTTATTAAAGTTTTTTGCATTTCTCCCTTATCTCTTCTCTTTTTTTTGTGGTAACTTAAGCTTCTGCATTTATGTACAGATTTCTGTTTTAAATGCATGATTGATGCATCCACAGGATGAAGGTAATGATATCAATTAATTATGTTGTGACGACTAACATTCATTCGACTGAATTCAACACAACTGAAAACAAGACTGAGTGTTGACTTGGTCTTATGACAATGTTTGAAGTTTGACCACGGATCGAAAACAACCAGGGAGCACTAGACAGTTATCTCTCCTTAGGTGTCACAGGGGGATGCTCTCGATCATAAGTAAACACAGATACCTACCGATGATATTGGCTGGTTTTCGTGGTAAACTCACTAATTGGTAGAAGTTATAATTCATGGGATAGCCATTGAGTAGTGGCTGAACGGTCTATGCGATTGATTTATAACTGAAAGGTTGTGCGTACGAACCTGTGTTGAGTGCGTACTACCAATGAATGTCAAACTAGGATCAACAGCTGACCAATTACTCCCTGTTGGTTTTCACTGGTTCTCTAAGTGATATCGATCCCTAGTCAAACTCTTGAAGTCGCTAAGCCAGAATAATTCCCGTCAACTTTCTAACTCCCAACTTGAAAGTATCCTTAACTGAACGTAACGACTTAGGAATCGACTTGTTACCAAGGAATAGTCTTATGGACTTAGAATATGCAGATGACATAGTCCTGTTAGGGGAAGATGCTGACAAAATGCAGAGTCTTCTGAACACCTTGAGCAGCAATCTTCGTATGTTTGGCATGCGATTCGCCCCTGCAAAATGTAAGATGCTGCTACAGGACTGGACTACGTCAACTCCTAGCTTAGTGATAGGGAGTGAAGTGATAGAACATGTTGACCACTTCACCTATTTGGGAAGTTGTATCAGCACCAACGGACTGATTGGCGACGAAATCTCGGCACGGATCCGAAAAGCTCGAGCTGCTTTCGCTGACTTACACCACCTCTGGCGTATGCGTGACATTCGGCTATCAACCAAGGGACGTGTGTACTGCTCAGCAGTTCGCTCCGTCCTTCTCTATGGCTCTGAAGCATGGCCAATACGCGTTAAAGACATGAAAAGGTTGACTGCTTTCAATCATAGATGTCTGCGATCCCTGTCTCACGTTAGGTGGTTTAACAAGGTAAGTAATGTTGACGTTAGGCGTAGAGTGTTGGGCAAAGAGGGAAAATCAATCGACGAGGTTATAAAGTTACACAGATTGAGATGGCTAGGTCACGTGCTCCGCATCCCTAACCATCGCCTACCCTGACGGGCATTACTAGCTGATGTAGGTGGTGCAGGTTGGAAAAGGATAAGTGGTGGCCAAACAAAAACATGGCCTCATCAATCCATGAAATTCTTGACAGTTAAGCTGAGTCAGGTGGGGAGATGCAGACTTCGGGGTTGGGGCCCTCGGGACTCTAGGAATCAATGGCCGGAGACAATAGGTGACATGGCTCAAAATCGTTGTCAATGGCGCAGATGTATTCAGCCTCTGTAATCTTTCATATTCCTTTCTACCATTACCCATTCTGTTTCCCTCTTATACTTGTCAGACTGTATTGGTTCTCTTCACTCATCTTCTTGTCTACTTCTGTGTGCTATTTGGAATGTGGCAACTCGAACTGCTGCACTTCGGTGCCAAGTTCTATGTTGAATCCAGACAGACATACAGAACTCCCAACTCAAGACCATCTTTTATGTAAAGTCTCAGTTTTTCTAATGTTTTAAAAATCAACATATCAATTTATTGTTAAAATATGTTTGTTTTTGTTTCTTCATTATTTTTTTATCTATAGAAATTTTTCATGCGGCATACAGCTGCGAGATTACGTAATTCTGAGATGGGATCAACAGTCACCGAGTCGATATGTCCAATGGGTGGAAGATGTCGAGTTGAAGGTCCTGGCCGTGGTAAATGCCCACATTGTCGATATCGAAAATGCTTAGACTTGGGAATGACCCTAACACGTAAGTTCTCGGTGAATGTTTTTTGTCATAATATTCCACTACTCTCTTTGTGCTTCTTAACTCAGCTATCTGTTCTTATTTATACAATGTGTGGATGAGTATGTTCTAATATTCACCTGTATGTTGTGAAATTGCCTATAGGGAGGTTTCAGTATTTTTGAAATATAGTTTATTAGATGAAGAATATTTCTTTTGATAACTTTATTTTCAGGTTCTATAATTAGTCAGCTAGTAAATTCAATGTTTTTTACTGGTAAATATTTCTCTACACAGTTTAAATAAAGACGTGATCATAGCTGAGGTCTTGAATAGGTCTAATCTGGAGATCAACAGGGACGACTTTTAGCTTGTGTGGGTTTGGTTGTGTTTTCTGAACTGAGTGGTTTAATCCGATATTTTTCATTATTCTTCTGGACGACATCTACACAGTGCTTAGTTCAGTAACAGAATTGCGATTCAATCACCTAACTCAGTTTGAATAACCACACCAAAAAACCAGGTCCAAATTGGTTATAAGACTAGTAGTAAATCACTCATGGAGCATAGTTTCTCTTGTTATTACCACACTTTTAGAAGGATTTGAACATTGACTCCTAGCTTAAAGATAGGCAGGAGTGAAGTGGTAGAGCGTGTTGACCGTTGCATCAGCCAACACCAGCGGGTTGGTCGCTGATGAAATATCAGTATGCATACAGAATGCTCGTTTGGCATATGCCAGTTTACGCCGTCTCTGGCGTAGACGTGTTATCTGGATATCGACCAAAGGGCGTGTGTACTGCTCAGCAGTTCATTCTGTCCTCCTTTATGGCTGGAGGTGAGACGTGACCATTGATAGTGAAAGAAAGGAAAAGGCTAGTTGTCTTTGATTATAGGTGCCTGCGTTCTATCTCCTGTGTTGAATGATATATCAAGGTGAGTAATATTAAGATTGGATGTCGTTGAGTGGTAGGTAAAGAGTTAGGGAAAATCATTCGGCGACATTGTGAAGTTACACCGATTGAGATGGTTAGGACATGTGTTACTCATGCGTGCCTAGCCATCGCCTTCCTTAACTGATGGGCAATGTTAGCTGACATAGGATGGGTCAGGTTGAAAAAGACCTAGTGGTGGTCAAACCGAAGCATGACCTCATCAGTCAGTGAAATGCACACAAGTTAGTTTAGGCCATCCATGTAGGGAGGTGTAGACTGTGTGGGGGCTGGTTAGGGTCCTCGGGATGATAAGAACCAATGACGGCTTGAGACAGTTGTTAGTATGGCTCAAAGTCGTTTTACTGATGGCGCAGATGCATTCGTTCTTTATGATTTAAAGTATCCAATAAAGTCCTATTCTTCTTCCATATTACTATTCTTTTTGCCTGTTATATCTGTTTATTATATCTCTTTTGAATTTCTCTTTAATCTCTTCGCTTGCTTTGTATGCTAAATGGAGGGAGAGTGGCGACTGGAACTTCTGCACATCTGTGCGAAGTTCCATGTTAGAACAAGTGAATCAATCATCTGAACTTCGAATTCAAACTAGAAACATAATAGTAATTTCGATCAAACTTCTTAGATTCTGTGTCCATTATTCTTTATTTTATTCTTTTGCGCTCCTAGTGGAATATATGACTTCAGGCTTGAGCTTCAAAGTTTCAGTAGCTGTGGCTTTTTTCTGGGGCTAGCCTCACACTTAGACTTCCGTCTTTACCGGTTTAGCGATATCAAAGAGTACATCGACCAGCAATCGAACCCCGGACAACCTGAGATGCGGTTGGTGAGTATTATACCACTGAACCACCGATGGATAAACAACGTCTGATTAGTTACCACTTTGGTTTGTCCTAGTAATTAATTTAACCGATTGTTCTGTTTGGTTGTCAACAAATTTTCAAGAGTCAGCTTGTAGGGATTTGATTTGTTTCAAGTCTGACCACAGATTGATATCGGTTAGAGAATCTTTGAAAACCACCGAGCAGTAACTGTTTCATCCTAGTTTGGCACTCATTGGCAGTACGCAGCCGTCACAGGGTTTCCAACTCACAACCTTCCCGTTATAAGCTGCTGGCTTGTAGACCATCTAACTACCAGTACCCGACTCGATGGCCAGTACATGAATTATAACTTCTCCCAATCGTGGTTGTAGCATGACTGGCACCAATCAATGTCACTGTACTACCGATGATGGGACTAAACTGTTCTGTCCACTACTCCTTAATGGTTTTACGTGGTTCTCTAAATACTATCAATCCGTGGTCAAGCTTTTCAACAGATTAGCTGATTTCTTTCATCATCAACTTGTTGTTCGTGTGTGTCTGTGTGTTTATGTGTTTATGTGTCTACACTGGTCAGTAAGTGAGTGGTCTTAGTCAACTTTTGAAATCTCGGCGGTATTTTTAGCTTAGTTGGTTGTGTTTTGGTGGGAGATTGCATTCTGTGTCTCATTCATTGTCTCCTTCTAGACCAACATTGAACAGCGCTGATTTAAGTTTGAAGCTGTTGACCAGAGAAGCAATAACAGTCTTGCGATTAAATCCTTCAGCTCAGGGAATACCACCACAACAACAACAAAAACAACACCAAAAGTAGTAAAACCTTTTTAGATCGAAGTGAATTTTCAATTTCGACTGAATGCTAGTTAGATGAATACTTCAACATAGAGTGTGCCACACCTCCTGTAAAGATGTTTAAATATACATGACATAACTGATATACGTCTGCACATACACACACAGACGCGTACATATCTCTCTTTCAGTATAATCGCATATTATCCAACTTAACATTTCAGATTAGATCATAAACATTTTACTCTTACATTCCACTTTTGTTTTAATACTGTTTGTATTCAACTCTCTTTTTTTTGGCAAAATTTTCGGTGGGTTTTGTTGTGTGGGTTTTTTTGTAGCTATAGTAAAAAATATCACTTTTTGATATTTCCAGCAGTAAACTCTTCATGTTCCTAGTTTTTTAAAAAAAAGAGTGTCTGATGCCTATTTATAGATGTATATATATACTGCTTTTACATCAATCAAATATTTCGCTGTTTTCCACATGCGAAACAAATGTCAATGCATATTATATATATATATATATATATATATATATATATATATATATATATATACGTGCTGCTACAGTGTTGTGTAAGCCTTGCGATTTCAACACATTCCATTAAGATTTTTTACTAGATTTATTATTATTTTCATGTTTTCGTGTTTTTTCGCCCGTTAATACCTTTAATGTAATCTAAATAGATTTTTCAAAAAAAAAGAATTCGGTAACTACTCAAAGAGTGTGTATGTAATCGGTGATGATGATGATGACAACGACGACGACCTCGACTACTCGTTTATCGATGGAAAATACACTCACATCACCGCTGAATTACAGCCCCAAGGCATGCTTGTGGTCTGGTTGCTATGCTAGTGTTTGAAGTCCATTAAATCGAGCACAACTTCCATCGAGGTTTTTCAGTTTACCAAAGAAAAAAAAAAGCTGAATATTTATTTAGTGATGTGTGTGTACTCTATTCGTTTGGAATGTTATCATCAGATTCATGTTCAACTTTAAATTCACCCTTGTGATCACGTGTCATGATGTGTTAACATGAATCAACATGATTTTCTTTCTTCCATTGTTTATCTCTCCCTGTTTCTGTGTTTGTGTGTGCGTGCACGCATCTTAATTTTGCTTACACTATAATTTACTATACTAGTGACATCAAAGCATTGGAGATTGAGGTGCTGGGAGCTAGATTCAAGTCTCAGTGGAAACACTACCACTCACAAAATCCTAAATGAAATAAAACTCGCCTCCAGGGTTTCACCACTAGCCACCACCGCCATCACCCACTAACTAGTATCATGTGGAAAGGTTTTTTTTTACTTGATGTGGTATGCGAGAAAATGGATATATACACAGAGAAAGAGAAGAAAAGGCAACTAGGATTACTATTTGGAGATCATTCATCCCAGAGAAAGAGGTAAACAGAAGCATATATATATATATATATATATATATATATATATGTATATACATTCGCACGGCATTGAAATCATCTAAGAAAATGTTGAGAATCACTGAAGTTGCGTAGAATAGTTTCATGGCTGTCTTTTAGAAAAAAAAATACATAATAAGCATTTTTGAGAAAGATAGAGAACAACAAACAATGAATTAAATGTGTTGCTTGGATGAGTTACTATAATCTCTGCTTAATTGTTTAATAATTCTTCAGTTACACAATGGCATGCTTAAGTTAGCAAGAAGTCACACTTCAATAAGGTTAGCATTGTTTAAAAGAACTTTTAAAAGACACTTCCTTCGACTTACTTCCTTTCTTCTACTCGCTTTTCACTCTATAAAATAATAATAATTATTATGCAGTGTAAAACCTCCTCCTTTAAAAGGAGTACTGTTAAATTTCTTCAAGTCATCAACTTTTGCTGTTTTTGAAAAATTTAGATACACATCCATTTACTTTCGTGAAAACACACGCACACAAAATATATATATATATATATATATATATATATATATATATATATATATATATATATATATAAACATACAACAAGGAGTTAATTGACAAATAGAACTTGACATAAATTTCCACTGTCACTTTTAGAATATGTGTATTAATGTGTGTTTGTGTTGTAAAGTTTTACTTAATTTATGTGAAATGATTAGAATACTTCTCCGACATTGTATGCAGATAAATATCCTCCTTCTCATTCTTTCCCACCTCTTTGTTTTTCTAATGCAGACATAAAAGTAAAACGACAAACTTACATATTTAACCGTACAGTTTTAGGCGGGAGTTTTCCTATTCGCCTTCATTTACCTCGTATTCTTAAAATATCCTTCAAAAATTTCGTTTAACACCAAGAGGTTCACCAGTGAATGCTTCATTTGAAGAGATTAAAATAATAAAATTGTTTTTAAAGTTGTTAACCGTTTAAATTATACATATATGTATATTACTCACTGTTTTCTATTTCTTCACATTCCGAGTAGCACACAAGGCTTCAAAACTCAATTTTGATGCAATGTTTTTATACTTACGAGGTTAGGTTTGCTAGTCTCATGCCTAATGTTCCCTCTTTACGCTAAGCGAGGTAAACGAGTGCGTCGGTCAGGGAACGGACCCTGGACCACTCGAGGCGTGGTCAGTGAGCATTCTGTCTCCGCGCCACTAAGGCATATATTACTCCCTAGCTGCCTTAAATTATTAAAAACTCAAATATTTGGGATTAGTAACTTCTCTGGTTTTAGAAAAGGTATGTGACTTGCACTATCAATAACCTAATATATATATATATATATATATATATATATATATATATATATATATATATATATATTCACTGCTATAAGTTAATCTGCTGCGGTTCAGCAAGAATAATAATTATTCCTCTCATATTTGTTTGTCGGTTGGATTTCCACCACTTCTTGTACAAACGTTTTTCTCCCGTGAGAATTGATCAGTGCATGTGCTAGATTTTGACAAGAAGCAATTAAACAAAGAAGACTAACAACCTTTAAATAAATGTTGCCTTCAGTATAAATCATTAAATGGTTTGTTTGTGCACTACTCATTCACTTGCGTGATCTTTTTAATATAAACCCGGTGACCCAAGGAAAAGATCGGGTGTAGTGCGTGACACTCCTTTATGTCACACTGGCTAAATATAGTGGATAGAGAAAAAAGAAGCTTGCATATATTTTATCATATTTCCATCGCGATTACAGAAGGAAACATGTGTTCACTCTTCTTACGCACGATAACAGAGCTCTTGTGATTTTCTCCCCCAAAGCACTGACATACTTTTTCTCTGTTGTTCATAACATTCTTCCTAAACAGTGTTAGACCTTCAACTCAGAATTTGGATTTTTGTAGGGATTTAGATAAACTCCAGTGTGTATTTTGTCATCAACCGGTATCAGTTACAAGCTCATAGTAGCATTAGACAACTGTTCCATCCTAGTCTTGGACTCTTCACAGCAGTGCTCATAAATAATCTCATGAAGGATCAAACCCAGCGTCGGTGGCACAGTGGTTAGGACTCCCGCTAACCATGCACATGGTCCGGGGTTCGAGCCCACGCCGACGCACACCTTGATATCTATGGTCGGCCTGCGAAATTTGGGCTACCGATATCCATGCTGAAAATTCCATACTTGTACCAAAAATACAGTGTGGAATCAAGCTGTAATAAAAAAAATAAAAAAAAGTCTTCAATTTTGAGGTCCAGTCCAATGAACGTAATGGCCATTAATTAGATTGGTTGGTACTCAATGACCTGTAAATTTTTAAATCTGTCAATTCACAATATGTCGCTACTGCCAAACACTGCTATCAGTGATGAGTATCTCCTTCATCCTGAAATAGTGGACCCCACTATCCACAGTTTGCAGTCAATACCTCCCACCCCTATTTGGTACTGTAAATAAATAATGTGTTTGTTGAATACATTCACTTTTCTCCCATTAAACTGTGAGTTGATCACCAATAGATTTCTTCTCTTAATTAGTCAGAACTAGATCAATCCGAACAAAATTTTAATGCAATAAACCATAAACTACATCTGTTATATAAAGACTGACAGTGCTATGTGGTAACTCAGGCTGTAAAATGTGTAGTTGTTGTTTGGAACTCTGTTATTTATATATTAAAGTTTGAACAATGAGCGTCATTGTTATTTATAAGGCTGATGTATAGATCTTAGTTATTAATTTGTGTGCATTATATACGCATTTTAACAAGTCAAAGAATTAGTTTAGTGTAAAATAAAAGGGAATCTGGACCTCTGTAGCTTATTTCTCTTCAGGCTCTTCATTTACAACCGTTGGGTTACAAGCCGGAACTGGGCTCCACCTACTGTGGTTTCGATAACCAAATATGCAGGATTAGTCCTCACACAATAAGGTGTTGCTCATTCCTAGCTACTTGGAAATACAAGTGGTTGTTGTGTAACTCTTTAAACCACTTTAAAATCGAAACTCACACTGACGTGAGTTTTAGAAGGATTTTTATATAAACTGCAAGTGACCAGTTGATTACTACTAATAAATCAATCTATACTACAAATTCAGTATGTACATATATTGATTTGATCACGAGTTTATATTAGAGAACCACTGTAAAAGCTGGGTGTACTGGACAGCTGTTTCGTCCTGGTCTGGGACTCTTCATCAGTACGCACCCATCACAGGAGTTTGAACTCTGGACCTTCTGGGTAAAAGGCAAGCTAGCTCGTAGACCATTAAGCCACTTGGTCCCGACCCAGTGGTTAACCCATGAATTCTAACTTCTGTCAATTCATGACGTAAAGCGACCACTTCGTGATATCTTCTTTGACGAGTTCCTGCGTCACCTTAAACCTGCTGTACCCTATTGGTCAGGCCTTCCCTCTAGAATCCCGGGTCACTGCCTGAATAGAGCCAGTCTACGAGCTCGCCTTGTAACCAGTTGGTCCTGGATTCAAACCCGGTGGGTGCATATTACTGCAGAGTCCCAAACTAGTTCGGTGAAATAGCTGTCCAGTACTGGCGGGATTTCCAATGGTTCTCTAACTGATGTCACCTCACGATGAAATCCTCCAGCCAATCAGAAAATTCTCCCAATTGATCTAAACTTTCTGACTTTATAATTGATACTGATGATGATCGGTGGTGACTGGTAAAACGACCAATGTCACACTACTGAGCGCTTAGTGATGACCTAATTGTATGCTACAATGTGATCATCGGACTGTGCGAATCTCTAAAGCTGTCACTCCACTTGAAATTGATGCTACATGGTTTGTGATTGGAGCGGGGGTGGCATTCACGAGAAATCTTGTATCCAAATTATAGTTTCTTGTTCGTCAACAAGGCGTATTCCCAACCTCCTGAATTATTCTTTCAGAAATCCACTGTTGCAGTTAGAAATGGTAGATTCAATGCTGTTTAGGCTGGTATCATTCGAAACTAATGGTGGCTACCTATAGAAGGATTGAAACGCGTATTCCTAGCGTGTAGATAAACTTCTACCCGATTTTTAACTAACGCTGTATATTGGCTTAATGATTTTTAGAAATTGTTTCACTCAGACTTCATTTAAGTAGGCTATTTCTATAATTTATATCTCACAAAAAAAAATTGGAAAAAGAGCAGGTGTGTTGCGTTGTTAAATTCTTATCCTCTTTTTTAATTTTCCACCTGCTTCTTGTCCTCTTTTGTTGCTTTCCTATATATAACAAAAATCAAAATAATCGTTTGTTTGAAGTCGGATGGTTGATGATGTCATCAAATACACATGCTTAGTTTCCTTTTTTGTTATGCTTAAGATCATGTTCTTTCTGCCAAGAATGTTTCTTTCCTATTTGTGAAGTGTTCTCTTCTAGGTTTCACTCACTCAAAACTTTCTATTATACAACTAACTGCCAATATATCTTTTCAATACGAAAATTTAATTTAAACATTTGACGTCATGCATAATAAATAAATAAAGGTACAATAGTTTGAAAATATTCACCAGAAAAATAATTCAACGATGTTTCTTGCTCGTTCAGTTTTACTGTAGTAGGCTGTAGTAGTTGAAATATAAATTATTGACTAGAAGAAAACACGTCAACAAGCAAATCATCCAAGGGTTGAAAAAAATTCTCAATTTTCTTCTCCAAAACACTCGATGACAACTGAGAATACAAAGTATGGCATGGTGGGTTACATCACTCAGCTGATCGAAGATTGGCTACAAAGTTAGTCAGTTGTGCATTCGATGCTGAACTTCTATCGAAGGCCGATTCGCATATAAGACAAAGGTGGAGGGGGGTTCAGCATAGAAACTTTCATGATATTTCATGGTAAATAACTAGTGCTGTCTTTAAATCAATTTGGACTTTCCAGTTGATTAATTGATTGGACCAAAATGCTTGGCCTCTGTTGACGTGTCGGTTCCTTGCGCGGATACAGTGACGATGTCTGAAGATTTAATGCGAAGTAAATTAGTGGATGGTGACTGGCATTGAAATCCAGCATATGCATTTCGTCCGATTTTGGGACTCGTCATCTGGACGCACCTGCATTCTCCCCACTGAGTGATAGTATCCTCCCATTGAAAACAAAAACCCCGGCATTTCTAGTCAGCTGAGAGACACCTTACTGCATGGCTTTAAGGAAAAGTTAAGGACTTCATGAATTAGTGCTATACTCTAGCGTGAGGGCTTTCGAAGGCGTTTTACATGTTTCCAGCTCTTCACACATTGTCTTTTATGCTTAGATATTCCAGATAGTTGTTTGCTAAGGTATTTGATGTGTGATGAGTGATGATTGATGGTTAATTGAAAATCTAGATCACAGTAGAATTTGGACCAGCAGTCAACGAATTGTAGCTTTTCTCTTTTAGTTTTATATATATCTTTTATTAATGTCCGGCTAGTGTATTTTCCGAAAATGAAACTATTTTGTGTGTTTGTGTTACCTTGACCAGTTTTTCCCGTAGATGAACTTCATTGTTCCTTTCCCCACCCCGTCCCATATTTTGTCTTTGGTATTTTTTTGTATTTTATTTGTTTGTTTCACCTTTAATACACTTATGCTTTATGCCATTAACACAATCTGAACACATACGATTTTACATGTAGACTATGCAAAGACATCGAATTCAACGGTACCTAACTTGACACATACTAACATAGACAGTGAGTATTTTTTTGGACGCGTAAGTGTAAGCTATGTGTCGGTGGCATAGCGGTTAGGACGCTCGCCGACCATGCACATGCTCCGCGGTTCGATCCCCAGCCGATGCACTCCTTCACCTCACTAATCCAGAAGTAAGGCTGGTGAACAGGGAAGGTTGGGCATGAGGCTAGCAGCCCCATCCTGTAAAAATTAAACACTGCTACAGAAACTGCAAGCTTCTAGCTTGAAGCCTTCTGTTCCACTGCGAACGTGAAGGGAAAAAAAATGCACCTTAGTGATCCTTTAATATTCGTGTTGTATTGCAAATGAAAACTGACAGTTCAGATGAATGGTAGACATCGTATGCAACTTGGCATAACATGCCTTAAGGCTGATTTTGTCACTCGACCAGCATTAGCCAGAAAATCAGTTAGTTTTGTGCCCTTCAGCAGTAGTAACAGGACTAAACACTCCATAGTACATGTGAGATCCAAGTTCTTTTATGTTGGTTACGTGATGAGCATTTTTCCATCCAACCTCTGTGTTGACTGAATTCTCATTTCTGTGGAAGAATCCGAAGCGCGCGGGATGAAATACTCGTTCAGTACTTTATACTTAGTGATTTCTTAGATCACAACGTTCTGTCTCCCTAAAAGCCACTATTACTCTTATTATTATTATTTTTAAATCTACCATAAAATTAAATGGAATTCCACAAAACTCAAATATACTAATATTATGCTGTTTTCCTGTCTGCTGACGCAATGTTTTCACAATGCACATTACACAATCCAATATTTTGAAATAATAGAGATTTGTAGCTCAGGTGGATGGTTTGCAATTAATAGTGTTATCTGAGCTGGTTGGTTTAGTTGCGGAGCTCTCATCGTCTTTATGGACGACATCTTCAGCGCAGTATTTAGGATAAAGTGAAATGATTTAAATTTCTTCATGAGTCTCCCGGTAACCATCTTTAGACATGTATTGACCGTTTTCTATTGATTGGGATTTTAAACTTTCTGATCACCTGATTTGCTTTTTATTAGTTGATATATTTCATCTATATTAACGTGTTTATTAATGGCATTTTCGTTTGAGTACCAGGCTTCTAGGAATTCCCTGGCACATTTGGTGTTTCCTCTGTTTAATTATGGTCCAATATTTTACAACTTTTATATCCGACAGAATTTGTTTTCATTACTACTGAAAACCACTGTTCACACTCCAGATATTAGTCGATATGCACCATTTTTTACAGTCCCACAGTTGGTTTATGCTGTAGGTTTGAATAGTTTAGTGGTGACATCTCTGACCGTGCAGCAATGAATGGCGAGTCTATCAGAAGACGCAGCATATTCTTCAAAGGGGATTTGGATCCACCTAGCTGACGAATGTCAGTACACACGAAACCTGGATCCAGGCCTTCAAATCTCCTAACACTCACTTAAATATCATCATACACACCTCGGAAACACTTTGAATCATCTATCGACCATTCCTCAAGGTCATTACTATTCAGTGTTGCAAGTTTAGGCACAGACTTAAAAGTTCTATGTGGACACGTCATTTTTAATAACCGCCTATTAATATTGTCGAAATGTTTTCTTTAACTTTTCAATTCACTATGTTAGTTGATTAAATTTTTCGATCATAGGAGATTAAGTGCTATGGCTGGTGTATGCGTATCATGTGAATTTAAAGACAAGACGCACGTGATTGTGATGACTACTCTATGCATAAATGTCACATGCTAACTAATAGTATGTTATAATGCAAACTTGTGTTTTTTAATCTTCCCAGGTAGCAAAAGGTGTACACACCTTTGTCTCACTGTGATGACTGTATGGTTAGGCTAGTCTGTTCATCACATGTATTAGAATTAACTTGTCCAAATAGTAGTCCAGTCATAATCCTTATTTCTTGTGAATGCATGAATGACTTCGAAACAGTAATGTGTCTTTACGTCGTCATCGCTTTGTCTTGATGATAGTTCACTATATTTATATCCTTTTGTTCATATGTAAGTTTTACAGAATGGTTGATCATTAGTTGTGTTTTTGTTTTATATTGCTTTGTGTATTTTTGAAACACTGGAGTGAAGGATGTTAGCTCACACCATTCCTTAGTGTTTCTGTCAGTAGAAGTTAGTTGACCGGGATACTTTTTGTTCTACTGGTGTGAATCCCCATTAGGGGAAAGGATTCGGCTGTGTAGGTGTGTTTTTTGTTTAACATGATATCATCAGGGAAATTTGTTCAAATCCTATTACTATTAGCATTAGTATTATTACGCTTATTGTTATCATTATTATCTTGAGAAGTTGACATCTATGCTGCTCTTGTAGGCGCTGTATCTACAATAATTTATTCAATTATACACACTTGTACTTTTCTGTTCCGATCGGTATACACGCATAACCAATAACATTTATCATGGCATATTTATGTGTTTATAGGTCGGCATATATATATATATATATATACTCTCCATAGCTGAGAGTTATTACATCGACCGAAGATTTATCACGCTCACATTAACACTAACAACAATAACAATCACATAATTATGATGATTGATATTAGTTTCGTGGGATTCTAACACACACATATATATAGCAAAACTTTCGGTCACAGTTGATCTTAGAAAATGGAAAATAATCGATAAGACACAATAACGATGACGAAAAACTAAGGAAAGAAAGAGAAAAGTATTCTTTGACAAGAGAAAAAAACTGTTCACTTGGTTTTTTGTTTTTCTATACATATATCATAGGGAACTAAAGTGTCCGGGATCTGATAGAGAGGGGATTCTTTTACCGAATGCGGTATGAACGGAAAACTATTTTTCTTTATTCCTTTGCATTCACAGCGGAACATAGGCCTTCAAACTTTGAAGTTTCAGCAGCATTGGTCTCACACCCCCTTAACCTGGTCTACTTCAGGTTTTTTTTACTTCCTTCACGTTCCCCAGTGGAACAGAAGGCTTCAAGCTAGAGGCTTGCAGTTTCTGTAGCAGTGTTTAGTTTTTACAGGATGGGGTTGCTAGCCTCATGCCCAACCTTTCCTGTTCACCAGCCTTACTTCTGGATTAGTGAGGTGAAGGGGTGCATCGGCTGGGGATCGAACCGCGGAGCATGTGCATGGTCGGCGAGCGTCCTAACCGCTATGTCACCGACGCACTCTACTTCAGGTTAAGCCAAGTAAAGTGTAAGAGTGTGTCGGCCGAGAATCGAACCCGGACCACCTGCTTTGTTTTTGCAAGCATTTACCCTGGATTGCGGACACACATACACACCGCTTATAAGTGTTGTATATTTCGTCCTTTGTGTACAAATGAGGTCAAATGATATTGGCGATGTTGTCGTCTTATCTGTTGAAAACTGAATGGACGTACAACCATCCACTCTGTTCTACTGTATAGCTGCGAAATACAGTGGCTGGAAGTAAAAAAACAGGTCACAGGATATTTTCCGCCTTTAGTTCAGTTAAACTGTCCACGTGTAGTGATAAAATCACAGAGTAGTTAGTGTTAGTATAAAAGGTAGATAAATCAGCGACCAGAACTATGGATACTTTATTTGTAGAGAGCAAAGTTCTAATGTTTATTGGAAAAAAGATTTCGGATAATGACAGAATGATAAAACCTATAGTGATTTTAGTATTTGTAAATAATACTATCCATTCTGTACATGTGTGTGTGTCTGTTAGGCGTGCACTGTTCGTTGTTATCATTTATTTCCTGAATTTTTACCCCGTCCCCAGCATTGTCTGTCGTTTTCTATCCGGGAGACGACCGAAAGCTGCTACCTTGACGTGGTGGTCGGGCTTGAACACCGCAATGACCTAATCAAGCTATACTGGCTGAGACTTATGTCTCTTGAGGTTCTACCATGCCAGGCAGGTTGTTTGGATAGCGGTTAAACAAAAAGCAGCTACCTCATCCAATACCATGATCCAAACAAATTCACAAAATTTCATGCCGGATCGGCCGTGGCCCGGATTAACAACGACCGCGCTTCCTGCTGCCGTGTCACAGGGCGGGAGTGATAAGTATGCTACTGAGGCACACAAAACAACAAAGAACGAACAAAAACAGGCCGCGTGTGACCGGCCACAAGCAGTTGTCCCCTGGGCTCTGCGGTCACGCAACCAACTTCCACGGTGTGGGCAGCCGGGAAGTAACAATCGCCCTCACAATCCGAAATGCACACAAAACCTCTCTAATCCTCACTTATCTTTGTCTTCATCTTCATCTCTATTACCTTGCCTTCCTTCCACTGATGCAACTCCTCTACTTGATGGCTCCTCACTCCCTCTTCACTCTGTGTCCACTAAAAACGACGAAAGCCAAAAAACCACCACCGATAGTCTCCTAAAGCCACGCCACCAATTTCATATAGGAGCATTTAATGTTAGGACACTTTGCCAAATAGGACAACAAGCATCACTAGCTAAGACCCTGGCATCTCGAGCCATTGATGTATGTTGTGTTTCAGAAACACGCATACAAGACCCAAGTGTGGTTATTCACCTAACCCCACCTGGCCAACAGGATGAATCTTCAAAATTCACCTTGAGGGTGTCAGGAGATGCCACAGCTAGTTCACGGGGATTAGCTGGCGTAGGGATAGCTCTGAGTACTAGGGCAGAAAAGACATTGCTTGACTGGATCCCAGTAGATAGCCGAATGTGTGCTGTCCGTCTGAACGGATCAGTAAGAAGGAGAAAGGACTGCACTACTCGCCGATGCCTTTTCGTAATCTCCGCCTACGCCCCCACTGACTGCAGTTCGGATGAAACGAAGGATGAGTTCTACCAAAAGCTGTCTAGTTTGGTGAGAAAGGCTAAACGCTCAGATATAGTCGTTCTAGCTGGTGACTTCAACGCTCAAGTAGGGAAATTGTGTCAATCTGAGAAGGATGTCGGTGGCACCTATGGAGTTCCGTGCCAGCGAACCGACAACGGTGACCGTCTCCTACAGTTCTGTTCAGATAATCATTTGTTTCTTGTAAGCACTAACTTTAAACACAAGGAGAGACACTGTTTAACCTGGCGACCCCCATCATCAAACCAACGCTGGACACAAATAGACCACATAGCAATAAGCTATCGTTGGCGTGGGTCGGTAGGAGATTGTCGCTCCTTCTGGAACACGTGTGTAGATACCGATCACGCACTGGTCCGGGCTCGTGTGTGCTTACGACTGAACGGACGTAGGAAACAGCTGGCGGTAAAACCATCACGTCCCCAGCTCGATCAGGAAACTAAATCCCTATTTGAGGAAGAACTAGCTAAACGCATATCTGAATTCGACAGCTGTGCTCACCCTGGAGAAGCCTGGAAGAATATTCAGTCAGCTATAGATACAGCTGTAAAAGCTGTGAATAAGACAAATCCAAAGGTGAGTAAAAACCACTGGATTTCGACTGCCTCATCCGAACTGATAGATGCTAGAAGACTTATTCCGGCGAGCTCCGAATTCAATGAGGAGCGAAAGCTGCACAAAAGGAAACTTACTAAAAGTCTCCGCAAGGACCGTGAACAGTGGTGGGTGACAAAGGCGAAAGAGATGGAAAAAGCATTGGCGATAGGCAACACTAGGCAACTCTTTAGACTCATCACAGAATCGGGCGGGAAAAGGCAATTCATAAGTGAGACTATTTCTGAGAAAAATGGCTCCTTAATTAGCTCTCAGGATAGACGCCTTGAACGCTGGAAAGAACACTTTGAGGAACAATTTAACTTGCCTACAGCCACACTGAACCTCCCCGCCATCCACACACACCCGAATGGGATATAGACACTGGTCCGCCGTCTGTAGGTGAGGTTACAAAAGCTATCAGTAATTTGAAACGAGGCAAAGCGGCAGGACCCGACGGAATTATTCCGGAGGTGTTTAAATATGGGGGTGACATACTAGTTTGTAGATTAACTGAGGTACTAGGCAAAGTCTGGGAATCAGAGACAGTACCATCAGACTGGGGTAAGTCACTCATTATACCGATATTCAAGAAGGGAAACAAGTCCTCGTGTGATAATCATAGGGGGATCAGCCTAACGAACATAGTCTCTAAAATCCTAGGCTCAGTAATCATGCATAGACTAAGCAGAACTCGGGAGGAACAGACAAGGGAAAATCAAGCAGGCTTTAGACCAGGTAGAGGGTGCATAGATCATATCTTCACTCTTCGACAGATTCTAGAACATAGACACACTTTTCGGCGTCCAACAATTGTCATATTTCTTGACTTGAAGGCGGCCTTCGACTCCGTGGATCGAAAGGTACTATGGCAATGTCTGACTGTGAAGGGAGTGCCAAGAAAGTACATTGCACTAATCAAGGCACTCTATTCAAACTCACGTAGTCGTGTAAGGGCTTATGGGGAATTGTCATCTGAATTAGTAACAACCAGTGGTGTCCGACAGGGATGTCCACTTTCCCCATTTCTGTTTAACTTCATCATAGATATGCTAATGGAAGTATCCTTAACTGAACGTAGTGACTTAGGAATCGACTTGTTACCAGGGAATAATCTTATGGACTTAGAATATGCAGATGACATAGTCCTGTTAGGGGAGGATGCTGACAAAATGCAGAGTCTTCTGAACACCTTGAGCAGCAATCTTCGTATGTTTGGCATGCGATTCGCCCCTGCAAAATGTAAGATGCTGCTACAGGACTGGACCACGTCAACCCCTAACTTAGTGATAGGGAGTGAAGTGATAGAACATGTTGACCACTTCACCTACTTGGGAAGTTGTATTAGCACCAACGGACTGATTGGCGATGAAATCTCAGCACGGATCCGAAAAGCTCGAGCTGCTTTCGCTGACTTACACCATCTCTGGCGTAGGCGTGACATCCGGTTATCAACCAAGGGACGTGTGTACTGCTCATCAGTTCGCTCCGTCCTTCTCTATGGCTCTGAAACATGGCCAATACGCGTTGAAGACATGAAAAGGTTGACTGCTTTCGATCATAGATGTCTGCGATCTCTGTCTCACGTTAGGTGGTTTCACAAGATAAGTAATGTTGACGTTAGGCGTAGAGTGTTGGGCAAAGAGGGAAAATCAATCGACGAGGTTATAAAGTTACATAGACTAAGATGGCTAGGTCACGTGGTGCGCATGCCTAACCACCGCCTCCCCCGACGGGCATTGTTAGCTGATATAGGTTCAGGTTGGAAAAGAGTAAGTGGTGGCCAAACAAAAACATGGCATCAATCCATGAAATCCTTGACAGTTAAACTGAGTCAGGTAGGGAGATGCAGACTCCCGGGTTGGGGCCCTCGGGACTCTAGGAATCAATGGCTGGAGACAATAGGTGACATGGCTCAAAATCGTTGTCAATGGCGCAGATGTATTCAGTCTCTGTAATCTTTCATATTCCTTTCTACCATTACCCATTCTGTTTCACTCTTATACTTGTCAAACTCTATTGATTCTCTTCACTCATCTTCTTGTCTACCTCTGTGTGCTATTTGGAACGTGGCAACTCGAACTGCTGCACTTCGGTGCCAAGTTCTATGTTGAATCCAGACAGACAGACGTGCTAATCACCATTGGTTCTCTTCAGATATTTCTCCAAATAATACTTAAATCTACTTATGAGTAGCGCACAAACACACACTATAGTATTACTGTGTATTTTTATCGGATAAACCATCTAACATTGCAGTTACATATCCTCGGTGTAACTGGGGTGTACATAAGTTTTGTGTACGAGTGTGTGTGGTCAAAAAACAATGCATGGCATGAAGTCTGAGTTGTTTAGGAGCAAACTTTCAAATTTCTCTGTAATCGAAGTGCCAAAGTATTTCTTTAAGAGTTTTACATCATCAGAATGCTTTTTTCAACTTTCTTTCTTTCCAATGACAAATGGTTGTATTACCTGTTAAAAAAATAAATGACAGATCAATAGCAAGTAAAAAAAAGCAAAAGATTGATTCAATTCTGTCCCTTTTTTCGTTATTACTATGCTCAATTTATTCGATCGGAAGTTATCGATTAGTCAATTCACACTTACCGTAAATGTGTGACACTTAATTATTTGTTATTCTTTATCAAATCAAATCAATTGTGCTCACCTGGTGATTGATTTTTATTTCATTCAATCAAGGTAATAGATAATATCTTGCTTGTCATGTGACTAATTTGAATAGTAGTCATATTTTTATAGTAATATTGTTAATTAATTAATTACAACTTTGAACTGACTGACGATATGTCATATATATATATATATATATATATATATATATATATATACAATCTTATTTGTATGCAATTATTTTTCACGAAAGTATACAGTCACAAAAGTGATCAGTTGTCACAGTCACAATATATTAATCATTACATAAGAGGAGTATTAGAGTTACTTTATAAGTGTAGAGCCTGAAAAAATTACTGAGTGGAAATAGTTGTTCTCTCAGAGAATTTTACTATTAGAATAACGTCATAAGATAAATAAAATTTCATCAGTAAGTTGTAATCAGCATGCAGATTGAAACGATGCAAAATGCGATTTTACGTAATAGCCCGAAACACGCAAGACGAAAGTCATAAAGAGTTAGAAAACAAACAAAATCAAGTTGGTAGAAAACAAAACTAATATATATACCTTCTTTGCTTACACGACCAGTGAGGAGTGAGTGGTAGTCAATGTGATTCCTTTTTATGTTTTGTTTTTTTCGTTGTTTTTTGGTCAATATGTACGTAAAGAAATTAGGATACAAGGGAAGAGGAAGGCGAAGCAAGGATTTAAATAAATAATCAATGCATTATTGATTATTTGTATTTGACTTATTTATTTGTTTATTTATTTATGTGTTTGTGTATCCAACCTTGTTTACTTGCCTATTTATCTATCCGAATTTAGTATATATATATATATATATATATATATATATATATATATATGCATACTTAGCTATCTATTCGCCTTCTTTCTCTATTCCTCCCTCCTACCTTCTTTTGTGTATGTCCACTATATCATCAGGTTACGAACTAGATCATGGACATTGGTTGTAGTAGTAGTAGTGTTCACATTGGTTATGTATATTACTAGTAACAGTGGGCTACTGATACGATTTTCCGGTAGTATATAAAGAGACGTTCATCGGCATATAAGTATCAAATAACAGAGAGATAAATTTGACGTCAGACAAAGTAAATGATTCAGCGTCGCGGAGGAACACAGGAGACGTGAAAGGAACACAAAGAAACACAATATAAAAGAAGGGCCGAAGTAGCACAACACAGTAGATCTGTGCAAATGATGCGTTGAAGATAAAGTGCACATAATTTCGGCACATATAGCGCCACCGAATTCCAAATAAACACTCCTTTACCAAGTCTCTTGTCTTTTATAGTTACAGCAGTAGTAATAGTAGTAGTAGAAGTACTTGTATTGATTGCTTTTCTCTTATGATCTTATTGATTTAAACCTTGCATTTTGACATTTTCGCCTTTTGGCTTAATGGCATTCATTCATGTGCCTATATATATATATATATATATCTGTGCTTGTTGGTTTGTTGGCCTGAGTTATTCATGTTTCTTTATTATTCCTTTGTATATGTACCTGTATGCGTGTATGTGTGTGTGTATGTCAGCTGTACACATGCATGCAAGTACATCTCATTAATTGATACTAAGTTATATTTTCACGTGTATTAATTATAGACTTGCAAATGCCAGTTCTTCTGAATCAGTTTCATTCACATGTTGGAGATTGTGTTATAGGTGTGGGGTGTGTCATGTCAAGCGCAGCTAAATATACCATGACCATAATAAGTGTGTATCATCGTCAGTATTACTGATACCGATCCTCCTTTTTCAGGTAGTATTTGTTTTCACTATCCATTTGCATGAGATCCAGGGTTCGATGTCCCCACCACCACCACGGCCGACACACTGCTAAATCTCACTTAGCCGGAAGTAAGCCCGTTAAAGCTTGGGAAGGAGAGCTTGGGCGTGAAACGACTGGCAGTGATACCAACCCTACTGAAACTTCTAAGCTCAAGCTTGCAGACCTATGTTCCGCTGTGAACCCAAAGAAGTAAAATAAAATTTTAAAAAATATAACATTCATCCATTATATCATCCATTATTATCCATTCATTAATATCTTTGAGGTGTCTCAACTTGTTGTTGTTGGTTGTTGTGTTTTTGTTACCTTAGAGGAACACTGTATCCGAATATTAGACTGTTGGTACGCATGCATTTTGTTTCAAATCTGTTATCCTCTGTTTATGTGCATGAGACACTTCATAAAGCTGTTGAATACATTTTCCGTCTCTGAAGCGATATGATAATGAGACTGATGTTATACTGCTGCTCAGTTGGTGCATTTTTTTTCCACCTCATTGAGTAAAATAAAAACAACTTGAATTAACACATTCGAGACGACATGGTAACTGACTGTTTGTCTATCTCTGTGTTATATTGATGTACGCTAAGACTGTCGATATTCCTAAGATTCATATTATTATTGTTACTGTTATTTCAATTTGTGGCGGAGTGAAAAGTCTATATTAGTTATACTAGATCGTGTATTATCAATCTCTGCATCACTGATTCTTTCTCTCTCTCTCTCGCCATGCTGTTAATCTACATTCATGATATTCCTTTTACTTTATGATTAATTAAAGCGATAACTTGAGTACGTGTATGTTTGTTTAAGAACCTGTTTGTTCAGGTATGTGTGTTTGTGCGACTGAACTATGAAATTCGACTTATGTATACATGTGTAGGTATATATATACATATATATAGTTTTTATCTAGTTAAAGTTGCCTAACTTTTAGTTTAAATACTTTTAATTACTACTTGAACATTGATCATTCAGAAAGGTACTATGATAGTATATTCAATACGTAAGAAGTAGATCAGTCAAGTTATTTTTTTTGTTTATTATACATTAAATTATCAGTATTATATGTGTATGTTATTTTACATGTTCTACAAAGTGTAAAGTAAGCAGATCTGAATGGTTGTCAGTCTATCCTATATATATATATATATATAAAGTTGGTTACGGTCTGAGTCTAAATTAGAGCTTACCTACAACTACTGGATATCGCATAGGCTGAAATATGTTAGGAGCCTATTCGAACTCGAAACTGATATAATATTTGTGTGGGTCAACTTGTGTGTCTATTGTAATGAACACTTATTGAACAACCTTCACTTTTGTATGTCAGTTGTTCCAGCAGTAATTTAACAATGACGAACAGTGCATATTTAGTTCACATTATGCAGTAAGTATAATTCGGTTACGAGTGTTCTCCTTAGGGTTGATGTGAGTTAACTCTGGACTTGTATCACAGGTTTCGTCATCACTTACTATTAAGTTCCTTTATAGAAGTGATAAGATTATTCGCCTCAGGTGGTGGATAAATAACCAATGGTGGCACAGATACATTCTGAAGTTCCAGTGCGTGGAGGGGGGAAGTGGTGATTATTGAATCAGTCGATTCTGACAACTAGCTGGAAATGCTAACTTGTTCATCTGACTGTCTCATTAACATATGGTTCACACAGTGTATGTATGTATGGAAAAACAGCTCTTCAGTGTCTTTTTCTCTTACAATGAAATTTTGATTGATTTCGATTCATAACAATACCTAGTGGTATTACTTTTTGTGTTCTGTTAATGGGTAAGTTTAAAAAAGATATCCTGAATGAATATCGAAACTCAAAGAACAATGAATAATTATCAAATGTATATTGAATTGATCACTTATCTTCTCTTATATTAAAGGATTATAGTCTTTCAGTTTTTTTTCCTTCACGTTCCCCAGTGGAACATAGGGCTCCAAGCTAGTGGCCTGAAGTTTCTGTTGCAGTGTTTATTTTACAGGATGGGGTTGCTAGCCTCATACCCAACCTTTCCTCTTTACCAGAATTGATTCTGGTAAAGGAGTGAGTCGGCCGGGGATCGAATCCCGGACCATGTGCATGGTCAGCGAGCGTCCTTACCGCTATGCCACCGATGCACTAGTCTTTCAATTAGCGTCATAAAACTGTTTAACTGTCTTTCATCATAGGTGTCTATGTTCTATCTCTTGTCTTAGGTGGTATAATAGGGTGAGTAATATTGAGGTTAGGCGTCGCGTGTTAGATGAGGAGGGGAAATCAGTCTATGTGGTTGAGATGTTACATAAACTGAGATAGTTAGGACATGTGTTGCTCCTGGATGCCTAGCCATTGCCTTCCCTGGTGGCGGTCAATATTAGCTGACATAGGATGGATCAGGTTGGAAAGAAGCTAGTGGTGCTCAAGCCAAAACATAGCATCATCAATCAGTCAAGTTCATAACAGTTAGTTTAAGCCATCACATAGGGAGGTTAGGGTCCTCGGATGGTAAGAACCAATGACGGCGGGAGAAAATTAGTGATATGGTTCAAAATCGTTCTCGTTGATAACATAGATACATTCACTCCACATGATTTATAATACCCAATTGTTCTTCCGTATTACTATTCTTTATCCCTCACACTTCTAGTTATTATCTCTCTTTTCTCTCTTCTCTTCCTTTGTGTGCTTTGTGGAGGGAAAGTGGCAACTTGAACTGCTGCACATTAATGCAAAGTTCTATATAGAAACCACTCAGTCAGTTCGACTTATGTTACATAATGTTATACAGTATAATGTAGCCTGAATTCACCTATTTACCACCCTGCGTTGGTGGTTCAGCTCTGTAACGTTCACCAACCACAAACGTGGTCTGGGGTTTAATCCCCGGCCGACGCACTCGTAAACCTCTCTAAGCCGGTAGAAAGATCTGTAAAGAGGCAAGGTTGGGCATGAAGCTAGCAACTTCACCCGTAGAAATAAAACCACCGCTACTGATCCTTCAAAACTCTATCTTGAAGTTAAGTGTTCCACTAGAAACGTAAAGGAATAAATTTTTTAATTTTCAACCTTATCTTTGATAGAATTCATTCAGTGCACCACTAAGAACTATATAGATGATACCATTTATTCCCAAGCGTATGAATCAATGTATCCATGATAGTCCGGTAGGATGTTAATCATGGGTAGTAGAAACAGTTCAGTGGAAACCTTTCTGACAGGTTGACGTGGGTTCGAAGCTAACATAGGGGACATCAGTTCCTTGTTGTGTGAAGAGTACCAAAAACGGGCATGAAACTTTTGTTCACGGTTTCCTGTCAAGTACACACCTACCTCCAAACATATCACATTAAACTTACTTATATTGTTCAGATATTTATTACACCATTACCATGGATAGGGAGGGCATAGTTGTTTTTTTCTAAACACCTAAGCTAATTTCATTTTACTTCACCTCTTTAAACTTTACTGTATTTATTATTATTATTACTAATTACAGAAAGAAGCTTATTTATCCTACAACAGTAAAAGGCATAAATCTTTTGAATAATGATCCGTGAAAGACTTTTCTACAAGACACTTATGAAATTCATTAGCAATACAAATGCATCATTCGCTAGGCGAATAATGTACTTTTGCCTATGGTTTTAAGGTCAACCATAGCCTCTTTTGCAATTCCGAAACATTACGGTAGTACACAGGGTTTTATTAGTGCTATTATTATTATTACAAATATTTTTAACCGCAATTCTACTCCATGTTTGTTACATGTATTTCTAATTTTGGTATTTTTGAAAATGTATTATTATAAACAGTCATGTTGTTTGCTGTTGGTTCACGTGCCTTGAAATTAGAGTATTTATCACTCTTTTTACCTTTTTTATTTAATAATATTACTCGGAGCTGCCGAAAGTTTAAAAAAAACTACTAATGAGTCGTTTTTTCCTCTTCTGATTTTGGTTGATTACTAATTATCCTGTTTCACTAATTAGTTGCAAAAGGCGTCGGGGGATCTGGGGTAGGATGATTGCCAACTAAGCATTTGGTGCGGATTTGACTTCCAGCCAACTCACTCCTAAACTTCACCCTAGGTGTTACTAGCCAATAGTAAGCTGGGAATACAGGGGATGTTGGGCGTGAGACTAGCAATCATCCCACCCCGTAAAAAACAACTCCCGAGCTACTGAAACTTGAAAGCTTGAAGCCCTATGTTCCACGTGCATAGCAAAGGAACCACAGGGATGCAATCAATTATAATTTCTCGAGTGTAAGTCCAATTAGAGATGTGGTCCATTGGTTTGGATCACTCGACTAATTGATTGGCTAATCGAGCCCAGGTTTGAATTTCCTTCCGCCTTCTTCAAACTGGGTATTGGGTAGTGTATCGTCACCTCTGGCGCTATAACCGTGGCTCATGGTCAAGTACATGCGAATTCTCATCCTGGTAACTGTGTAGTTAACAGCAATGCAAGTGCGTTACACTAAAACCAAGTTTCTTTTTCATAAAGGTAGAAATTCAATTATTTAATGATTTTTGTGATATTCACCACCTTGAAAAACAGTCTTCTTGCTGAAGTATGTAGCAGAGATGACTGCTTTAGTAGTGATTTTTTGTTTTACGCGAAACACACTCTGCCTCTCACTTTTATTTCGATGAAGTTATCTTTCAGATAAAAAACAATGTTAGATCTCTTGGTGTGAGCACGTTATCATTCGACGATGAAAGGTCCCAAATGGCCTATTTGACAACAAAAAAAGACAGTGTAATACATTACATTCCTAAACACATTGCAACTGAACAGTAGTCTGATATTTATTGATGCGTTCAATAATGCAGCAAGAAGGTCTGCTCCATGAAGTCAACAGTGTGGAATCAAGCTGTAATAAAAAAAAATCAAAGCGAATCGAGAGGAGGTAGATTCCGCTCTATTGATTGGATGTTAACGTTCTCTCTCCTTGATAATGAGTTAATTATGATCTGAACTAATTATTAGTTTTAATTTCAATAAGTTAGTTCTATTTTCGCGGCAACAGTTAGTATATTATTATTCCCTTGGGTTCGGAGTGGAACAGTGCTTCGACAACACATCTCTACTTTGTCCTATTCGGTGTTGTCCTCCGCAGCTGGGTCCACGATTGCCGATAATCTGTCATCTGCTTTTCGCACGATCTCCTGCTCGTCACCCTTGGCAACAGTTACCTTCATGTTATTGTTTTGCTAAGCATTAATATTCAGTATGTGTGCATAATTTTTATATGGTGCAATATTTATCTGTGTTGTTTCTTTTTTTTTGCGTCTCCTATCTAACCTTTCTACAGCTCCCGGTGGTGAAGCTGGCTGTGATATTTCCCAGATACCTTGTCGTGTTTGCAGTGGTCCATCTTCTGGCTTTCATTTTGGTGCATTAACTTGTGAAGGCTGTAAAGTGAGTGTGATGATAATTTTCATTACATAATAATAAGTTGGTGATCTGTTATGCATGTCATACTAACAAATGTTTCGGTTAAATGTTACGATAATTGAACTGAGAGTCTTTTGATTTCTTAAGTGAATCATCCCATAAGCAGTTGCTTAGTCAACAAGTGAAAATTGATCTATTCCTCATTAGCGACTGGCTACTGGGAGGAGTTTTGTGGCTGTCTAGTCGTGACCAGTGGGGTCCACGAAGTTGGGTTTGAGGACATATACGTTACGAATTGACAAAGACTGGAATTTATGGAACGTGCTATTCCTACACAACAGGTAAATGTTGGCATGATTGCCTCACAGCCTTTAAATCTGTCACGTAGGTAATTGCGGCGGGGGTTGAAGTGAGATTCATTCGTGCGCACTACTGAAGAGTCCTAAACTAGGACTACCTGGTTACCAACGGTTCCCCTTAGCTGATAACAGTTTATGATGAGTTGATTCGAAATTTTTTACAAGCAACACAAACATTATATTGAGAAATGACAATCAGAATTAGAAATAAGTTTAACCTTTCTTTTTAATATCAAACCTTCTAGTGCTCCTTTTTCATCAAATCGATGTATTGTTTTCAGTTCAGTGTCCTTTTTGTCTGTGCAATAGCGATAATGAACTTTTAATCTATCTCTATCTGTCTTGCACTTATTTTTTAAGGTCAGAGAAATATGACCTTTGTATTCGGTTGAATGACCTTTATGTGTATGGTTTCGTTGCATGTATATATATATATATATGTTGGGGTATGCATGTCTGTGTTTGTATGTGTGTGTGTGTTTATCCTTAATATGTGATAATAAATGTATCCTTTTATCTGGGTCAATAAAATAAACTCAGTATGGGTGACTAAACCCCCAATGTTCAAACAGACAAAGAAACTGATTGACTGATGTAAACATGACCTTGGCAATCCCTTTTTTGCCCTTTTTTCATTACTTACAAAACAGGAAATCGTTGGGGGAAACGAATAACCAAACCCTAGTTGTTTTCTTCCGTGTTTGGAATCATCTCATAGTGATGTTAACAGTGATAAAAACAGAAATTATGTAGCTCATTTATTCTATATATATTCCATCCTAGATGAAATTCACTACTCAGAGGTGTAGAGTATTTAGAAAAGCCACCACATTATCAGTCCCAACCGCCTGGGACGTCAACTCCTTATTCAGTATCTTTGTGTATTAGTTTCTTTTTTAACCTGAGTTTTGAAAGACAGTTAAAATAATAAATCACTGCTACTGAATGAATATTCCCGAAAACTATTCAAAAGTCAAAGATGATAAAGAGTGGATAGACTTGCATCATTTTAATTGATTAGAGGTCATATTACTAGGAATCTGTAGTCCTGTTTTCTTGCTTCTCTAGAAACGAATCCAGAGAATCCTGATGAGTCAAACTGTTTATCAAGAACTCATGGATTAATGGAATTAACCCCAACTGACTTCAGCGACTTAAGGATTGCACTTTTACCGGGAATAGTCTTGTTGATTTAGTATATACGGATGATACAGTCCACCCAGGCGATGACGCTGATCAAATGCAGACTTCTCTAAACACCTAAAGCAGCAGTCTTTGTACGTTTAACATGCGATTTCCTTCTGTCAAATGTAAGGTGATA
Organism: Trichobilharzia regenti; assembly: GCA_944472135.2. Classification (NCBI taxonomy): domain Eukaryota; kingdom Metazoa; phylum Platyhelminthes; class Trematoda; order Strigeidida; family Schistosomatidae; genus Trichobilharzia; species Trichobilharzia regenti. The sequence goes on from OX235270.1 coordinate 129,676,801, forward strand.
ATACACGACTGGATTACATCGACTATTAGCTTAAAAATAGGGAGAAAAGTGGTGGAGTGTGTCGACTTACCACTTCACTAATTTGGGAAGTTAAATCAGCCTCAGCTGGACTAATTGTTGACGAAATCTCAGCACAAATGCAAAAGGATCATGTGGCGTTCGCCAGTCTACTTCATCTCTGGCATAGACGTGATATCTGGCTGGCTATCGATCAAAGGAGATGTGTGGTCCTCATCAGTTCGCTCCGTCCTCCCTGATAGCTGTAAGACATGGATGGTCACTGAAGTTAAACATACTAAAAGGCTAACTGTTTTTGATCGTCGGTGTCTCTGTTCTATCTCTCATATTAGATGGTATAATAATGTGAGTAATTTTCAGGTTAGGTGAGGAGGACTAGGACCAATGGCTAGAGATAGTTGGTAATATGACTGAAAGTTGTTCTCAGTGGAGCAGATGATGAATTCACTCTTTTTGATCCGCTACTGGATATATATATGTGACGATTCTTTCTCCATCACTTTTCTGCCTAAAATCATACCTTCAAATCTCTTTTCTTTTGGTATGCTACATGGGGTGTAGCAACTAGAAGTGGTCCATTTCTGTGCAAAGTTCTATGTTGTTGCTTTCTACAGACTCAACGTCGATTCATCATTGAAATACATATATTTTTCCTCTGGTTTATACTATCGATTGTACTATTTAATGTTTATTGAAACTCTAGATTAGCCAAATAATAAAAAATAATAATAACAACATTTACAAATAGTGTAGCGAAGAATCTCAAATAAATTCAAATCGATACCTTGAAAATAATTTATAATAGTTATATGTTAATTTGGAAATAATGAAGAATACGATTTATAGCTCTAGAGTATGTCTCTGTTGTTGTTGTTGTCGTCGTCGTCGTTATCGTGCTCTCTTATCTGTCATTTCGAGGTTAACTAACCTCGAAGATGTTGTTTAGAAGAACAAAACGAAAGCTATGTAGTTAAACCAATCCAGCTGAGAGGGAGGAGGAGAACGCACCAGCAGTATATAAAAATCACTCTTCGTATATAGTGCTAATGTTATCAGATTGCGTTATTTGTCAGCACGAATAGGAAAAAGGCGAAAGACTTAAGAGTATATTATAATTAGACAGGCTGTTTATAATCTGACTATCATAACTCAGAGTGTTGTATCACACTACTCTTGACTTGGCAGCACTATATTAACCCCAGTGATAAATATTGATGGAGTAGAGTTTCTTGACATATTCACCAGCAGTTACAATACTCTTTTTTTTATCGGTAAATTGCATGACATAATATAATTGACGGGAGTGAGCAGAACTCAACTAACATTTTTATTGATAAGGAAATAGTCAAGGTCAGTATCACAAGGAGTAAAAATGTAGTAGTGACGGCGGGGGGTGGGGGTGGGGAGAATAAGAATTTACGTATCCAGTGTTAAGACGAATTAGGTTCGCTGTTAATCCTAATTTTGTTAGTTCTTTAATTATTTCTCTCCAACCCACCCCTTTCAATACTACATTTGTACTCCTTATGACATCGATCTTGACTCTGCTTCAAATTTTATCTGAGTTCTGCTCAATCTCGTCAGTTACATCAGGTCATGCTATTCACTTATTAAGTTTTATTTTTAGTTATTACCTGATTAACGCTTTCTGTGTCAAGCTTAAGAATAGTGACCACAGAGTACGAACGCACTGATGACCTTGGACGCATACAATTCGTTGGATTACAGAACCCGCCGTTATTACAGCACCAGTATAAACACGGTACACGAAGTGAGGTGGAGATTTCATCCTAATATAGTTTATTAAGTACTCTCTGGATAATGGGTTGATAACACGTTAGGGTTGTGATCAGTATTAGGGTTAGGGTGTTTTTTATTATTATCTGTATTATTCTTGTGGGTAAAATAGTAGAAGGACAGATGGAGCCGTTTTGATTCCTGTGGAAATTGAGAACTGATACCCTTCATTGTAATTGGATCTATTTTCAGTTATGTCAGGTTAAAATATCTTAAATGTGTTTCAATATAATTATGTCAGTTTTTCTCGCAAATAAACGGCTGCTCGATGTTGAATATAAAACAAGCAACAAAAGTTAATAAAGCAGGATTTCGGTAAAACTCGTCATCTGAATACTCTACATACGGGGATATATAGATATTATTGAAATTACATGAGAGATATAAGACTGATAAGCAAATAAACTACATTGAATTAATCATGCAGAAAGACAGCTGCGAATGTTCAAATAGATAAGCGAGAGGGAGTATGAGGGATTGAAATTAAAATAAAGTGCATTACGCTTCAATTACGTCACTTAGATAAGCACGGCAGGTTCTGTAATCCAACGAATGCCATGCGTTCAAGGTCACTTGTGCGTTCGCACTCCACGGTCACTATTCTTTATGTTTGCCGCTTTCTTTATTACGTAATTACAATTCCAATACTTTTTAATGTTTGGTATTTTGTGAAGTCACTACTGAAATCTGTTAAATTGTTTCTTTATGATATAATGCAGTAATCTGAAACATCTTTTTGTTTCATTCTAAACTCTTTGGATGGATAAGACTATTGTACAAATAGACAACAAAGGTTAATCATAATCTTCGTTGACAAGCTGGAAAATGGTCTCCCACTCACAACACATGTATGTCTTTGACCGATAGGTTATGTGGTGAAAATCAACTACAGAATGATTGGAAACCTAGAAGCATTTTATGTAAATGCTTCAGTGTAGTTACTGGCTGGGTTTTTAAGTCTATTTGGTGGAGCTTCCCAACAAGGTGTCTCAACGGCCTCTAGTTGGTGCGATATGACGACCCCACTTGTCATATTTATCTTCCTTTTGAAATATATATTGATTGGCTAAGTCAAAATGTTTTTAAGTAGTCCAATTCTATCAATAACTTTCCCACTTATTTTAAATTGTTCAACTAGTAACGTTACTTCAATGTAGACTTTTTCACGAACTGATATCAATTAAGGAATTATTTGGGGACTCGGGAATGCTGAAGAGGCTATTTCGACTTAGTCTGGAACATACCACTGACATAACCTGATGTACAACTGTACATTCACTCTATGAGGCGATCTCGCTAACTATTCAGTCACTAATGGGTTTAAATTCAATGACTCTTAAATTCTAGCCTACGTCGGATGGTGATATACAGCCCAATCTCCAGCCAATCCTATCGATGAAAATCTGCTTCACTCCTGAAACGATGGTGGACACCTGACTACGACTATCTCACTGAGAATTTCAAGACATCTACCTTGTTGCTACTGATTAGTTGGAAAAAGTACTCAGGTGACAAAAGATGAGACGGTAAGCATTGTTCATCGATGCAGAATAATGTGGAATATGAAAAAACTGTGAACAACAGTAAGCCTATAATAGGTTGGTACGATCATTTATTTCGTTGATTTCTCATCAGCTACGTACAGCTGAAAATACTTACAAGTGTTAAATGATGACAGTTAAAATGAGGCTCGAAACTTTGTAAAGAGTGCTCAGAAAATTACACTTTGTATCCAGAGTATTCAAGTTTATACAAAAATAAATGTTTGCTTACAATGACAAAGGGATTACGTAATAAAGACAAGGGGCCAGAAAGATGGGAAGTAACTAATAAATTGAATAACAATGTGCTGAGTTCGACTCAAATCACAGAAACAAGAGGTTAGCAAAGTAACGCTATATCAAAGGGGGAGAGGTCAATACCAAGGATTGCATAATCGAATAAAAAGAGACATCCGGCTGCCACGGCAAGGGAAATCTGATAACTGCTTTTTTCTGAACACACAAATCAGGTTTCAGGCGTTTGATAGAGATTGCTTCGCAAACTTGAGAGGATTGAACTATTTTGTCTATCGATAATTTTAAAGGATTACGGGTCCATCTCATGACCGTTCGGATGAGACGTCTGGCAATGTCACTATCGTAAGCATTTGTTTCCTTGACACATAAACTTTTTGCTACATTTTCAGAAAATCGAATGTGTGCCATTCTTTCTATTCTCCCTGTATAACTGCTGTCACGCATACATGTAAATTCGTAGAAACAGTTAGAGTTAACATGAGAAGTGTATCTGTTAACATCTGACTACACCAAAGAGCACGTTGTTCGATAAACAGGAACCAACTTAGCTGCAGGATAATTCCTAGCCACTGACGTATTTACTCGTCTATCGACTATTCCTCAAATTTTGTCTCCTTTAAAATCGAGATGAATGAAGACTGGCTTTTTCATTACTGTGTTTTGTTTGGCATTTGTGCTTTCACATCTTCCGTACTTGTTAATAAATTTCTGAGGTAGCCGTTGCTTTTCAGAACTTGGAATAAGGTGTGGAAAAAAATGAAAATCAAAGAAAACATTTGTTCATAATTTTATCGGTTTTCAAGGATAATTTCATTCAGTGTATCGATGATTTTGGTTTCGTCAGTGAATCCCAATCTGGAGACTATAAGACAACTTTCCAATGTGTGCTCTCTACTAAGGTTTTCAATGTTTCTCAAACTCTGATGTTAGCGCATAACAAATTCAAGGAAACCTCTACAAACTTGAGAATTCTAATTAATATTAAGTTTTTTTTATTAAATTGTCGAACATTTTACTTCGTTTTATTATTATTATTATTCGTATTACCTACTCTGTATTACTTGGTGGTGAACAAGGTTTTCTGTATCTTAAATTTCTTTTTGGGGGGGTGAGGTGGGAGGACGGGTGGTAAAAGTTTTGTCAATTCATTACACATGCATATCTTTCATAGTCTTAAAGCTAAAAAACAGCAACGACAACGGCAATAGTAATAAATAGTAATACCATATCTCCACTACTACGTACACATATATATGTATATGTGCTATGAATTATATAGCAATAATGTAACAATTTTACGACTAATATTTTGTTACAGATAATATAGGAAAACAACTCGAGTTTCACTACATTTTTTTGAAAAAAAAGGAATGAAACCAACTAAAACAGAAAACAACAGACGACGACATTGAAAAATCTATTTTTGTTACAAACATTCATGTAGTCTTCTCTTCTTTTTTTTGCAAAGAATTGATTTTTAAGTTGTTGAAGGTGTAACACAATACAATTGTTAAACTCTGTTCTCATTGGTATTATGACCCCCCCCCGCCTCTACGCCACCCTAAACCCATCTCGTCGTATTCTACTCTACTAGAATATGAACACCAAATATTCACGCTGTCTGAGTCTTGTCTTGTATCTATTTTCGTATTGGTAGACACTATTGGAAGAAGAAAAAAATGTGTACTCTTCATCAGGCTATACACCTCTGTGTTGTTTGTTTGTTCGCTTGTATGCATGTGCACCTGTGTGTGTGTGTGATGGAGAGAGACAGAGAGAGAGAGGGAAAAAAGTGAGTGGACTATAGAGTGAAGGGGAAACTGTACCATTTTTATGATGACTTTCCAATTTTTGGGGACGGTTCTTATCTACCTATTCATTGATTAGAGAAATGGGATGCTTCCAGCCAGCCAGGTTACAGTTGCTTTTTAAGTTGACCCATATTTTGAAATCTGTTTTGACAGGTTTTAAAAAAATGACGCCTCAAGTCGCATTTACAACTCAAGAGATGATTGCATTACTTCTTGTTATCGGGCTGATGGTGTCTAGTCGGAGGGGGGGGGTGGGTGGATACATGACAGATATTCCGCTGTCTTATAGATTTTTCAGCGGGAAATTCAAAATAATTTCTTTCGATGAATCCTAGTCCTTTGTCCTTTATTTGTTTATAAATAAAAAAAAGCCGTTTTTCTTATTATATTTTATTCCCTTTAATTTAGGGTTTTTTCCGACGAACTGTTCTATCCAATGTACGCTTAGAATGTCTAGGCAATAATGACTGTCCAATTACACCAGCTAATCGGAATATGTGTAAAAGTTGTCGATTTCAACGTTGTCTAGCTGTTGGCATGTCAAAAACTGGTTAGTTCATCTTTATTTATTTATTTGTTTATTTATTTATGTTTCTTTTGGTCTCCTCTTGTAATCCTGATGAAAATGTTTTTGATGAATATTTTATGCAGTCTCTGCTTTTCGATAATAACCTTTTAATAATGCAGGGATTACTACTTTAAGAGTTGTCATTGAATTTCGGGAGTATGTATTCAACTCATCCCGATTGATTTTTGATGGTATATATATATGTTCAGTCTTAAGAATAAACTTTTCATTCATTTGATGAATGAACCACACAAATAGATTGAAGGTTTTTTGATTGCATACAAGTTAGTAAAGTAGTATCATTTGTCTCGTCTTTTGTTTGGCTTAGACTGAATTCTGTCAGTCAAATTTGCAGTGTTTTGGCCATCATGCATGCTAGATGGCTTACCCTCATGATGCACTTAGAATTGTTGTTGTTGTTATTAGGTGGTTGGAAGCAGTCGGTAGGAATTCCATCATGACCTAGTTTTCGCGCTTATTGTCGCTCAATAGTCAGCAAGGCATATCTGCAGTCCTGAAGGAACTCGTTTCCCTTCTGAGATTCGAACCCGTGAAGTTTTACGTGTATGCATACCATCTATATTGCTGAAAACTGCTTAGTGCAAAACAACTGAGTCAAGTTTAGTTTTCGTGCTTATCCATGACAATTTCACACGTGATTTACTGTTTTGGAGTGGAGAACGATAAGTTTCCTTGGAACTTGGGGTTACAAGGCGAGCTCATAGACTATTAAGCCACTAAGGACAGAATCCGAAGGTCAGCCTATGAACTGTAACTTCTGCCAATTGACAATATGACGCGACTAGCACTAGCCAATGGTCATCTGTGGTGAGTATTTGTCCTCACACGCGTCCTGCTCTACCCCACAGCTGGTCATCAACTCTCACTAGAAACCAAACTATCTGCGTGAATAGGACTGGTTGCTAGTAATCGCCTTGTAACCGGAATGTCTGGATGAAATTTTTTATTTATGTCATTCAAATTCTTTTGAGTTCTTATCTTAATTGCTGTCGCTTCACAAAGACACAATAATGACCGAAAGTGTATGTTTCTTTCAGTTATTTCTGACACTTATGGCTGAGCTGGCGTGTTCAATTTACTCGCGTAGGTCGCACACGTTTGACCACCGTCGTTTTTATTGCATTACTCCATCCTCCAAACAGTATAGAATGAAGGATTTCATATTTCTTTCCATAAAACATTCAGGTGAAGTATTTTGTACTTTATCATCTTTTGTGCCGGAAGAGTAAGGGTTACGCCTATCTTTCCGTCTACTCCCATCTGTTATGTTAAAGAAGATGCAAGCAAGTCGAAATTCAATGAAATTTGGCAGTTTTGTTAATGATCTTGATTTTGTTTTCGTCATCATCTAAGGGTGATGTGCTGAGATGGAATGTGGCCACATGAATCACTAGTAAGTGGTGATGCTGGGTTCCTGTGTCGATAATTAAGCGCTACACTGAATAATACATGTGTGAATCTCTTAGGTATTAAAAAAAATTTTTTTTACTGTGATGTCATCTTGCAGATAAAATGTCCACAAGCATAGAGATTACGTAAGGGGGATTGGGTTGCGTAGGTGTTTGTGGCAAGTGAACCTTGAAAAGTCGAATACGAAACATTCAACTTTCTACTTGTTAACGTTTGTTAAAATCAGTGTTTGCATATACACACAGATATGATAGATATGTTACTGTTACAGCTACTACAGCTAGTAATGCTACTACGTCATAACTAAACAAGTTCTTCCTGTCTTTGAAAAGAAAATATGTTATCTTATTAGAACATCGTTTGTTTTGTTCTTTTTCGCTTCTACGTCATTATCGTATGCATATTATGCATATTGTCAAACAACTTTGTTAACTTACCAACAAGTTTATCTCACATAATACTATACTATATACTGACAATAATTAACAATTGAAAGTTTCCCCTTTTCCTCTTTCTCGCTCACTGTCTCCCTCTCTCTCTCACTCTATCTCTTTCTCACCCTCACTCTTTGTACAACAATTTCCATATCACTTTCTCCAATTCTATAGCATATATTTACTTACGCATGTGCATTGATAAAGAGAATTTATCCTAACGAATACATTACAGGAAGGATTTATATCTGAAAACGAAGAGAGAAGCCGTCTTCTCACATGGGATTCATGGTTTTTGGTCGTCGTCGTCGTTTTCTTTCTCTTCTCCTTTTTTCTTCTTTTCTCCTTGATTCTTAATACTTTGTGTTTGTGTGTTTTTATGTATTATTTTTTTCTCTAAATGTTATTATATTGGATAACATATATGTATATATGCATATGTATATCAGGTGAACAATCATTTTACTTTACCGCATTATTCCGCTTTGCACGTGGTTAGTTAGTGTTTGTACTCAGCTCTCTCTCTCTCTCTCACACACACACACAGACACACACGCACAGCACAACACAACACATGAGTTTGTTCACTGATAGAATAAAGAAGGTTTCATACCGTGATGTCTTGAAGTTCTTTCACCAACAGCCTGCAACCATTCATTGATCCAAGGTTGGCCACGGATTGATATATCAGACAGGGAAGCATTGAAAACCAACAGTGAGTACCAGACAGCTGTTTCCGTTGTGCTATTTTGGCTCTCGTCGAGAGTACACACCCACTACAGTAGTTCGAACCCAGGACCTTACAGTTACAAGGCAAGCTTGTTAACCATTCAGCCAATGGAACACGACTCAATGGCCATCCAATGAATTCTAACTTCGAATAATTCATGATTTCAGAGTGATTTGCACCAGGTAATATCATGGGTGACGAGTATTTGTCCTCACTCCCGACCGAATGGACCACACTGGTTACGATTTCTCACTAGAACTCCAGACAACTTCGTCCTATAGCCAGAGATTGGATTCGTTTTATTTTTGATCGCGCATTGATATAACCGATAGAGAACCATTGACCGCTGGCATCTTGAGGGAGGTAGTCGGGTGGCCTGCGTCTCCCTCCCCATATATTTCACTTGTACTAGCGATTTTAACGTTGTCTGTATTGTCTAGGTTACTTAACCAAAGCAACTACCAAAAAACACGAAACAGAGTCACTTATTGTGCTTTTTTTACATTCACTGCCATTTACGGAATCATTCCACGAGTCAAATGCATAATTTATATGATTATTAATATTATGCACTGAAGTGTTGTAAAGCATTTGTGAAGTGTTTGGTAGTTAAGTGTACTAAGAGAGAGAGAGTTTCATGTAATCTACTCATTTGCCCCATCTCCTTTTCGCTCCTTCCTTATAGTCTTCACAACACACCTTAAACTTTTGTTTTAATGAGAACTTAGTAGTTATTTTGAACGCTTAACAGCTTTAAATAATATTATATAACTGAGTTGTAAACGATCGTAGACAGTGTGTAATGTGAAAAATGTTTAACCTTTTTTTAACTGAACAATTCTTATTGAAAAGAGAAAATCTAATATAGATTAGTAAGCGTAGACAGAGTAGACTTTTCAAAAACTTTCTCCCTCTCTCTCTCTCTCGCTAGGTTGTACAGTTTTATATTCATATTATTCAGGTTAGAAATGAATTCTTGTTAACATTAGCAATTAGCGTTCTTTTTGGTGAGTGGGTAGGTAAGCAGTCAGAATTCTCATGCCTTGAAGTGATTTTCCTCTCTGAGCTGAGTAAGACTAACTGGTGCACCACCGATGACCTCGATCCTGAACGACGGAAACGGATTCTGGTGTTTAGAATCACTTTCATCTATCTACCGAGTACTACTCACAGCAACAAGTAGTATGTACCATGCTGCTATTTTACAACATTTAATCGTCATTATCAACTAACAAAAAACAGTTGTTATGATGAAGACCGACTTGTTGTAGTCTGAGTGCAAGTGACCGATCTCTGCATGCTACTGTATAGCTGACAAAATTTCCTTGAGACATTCGTAGTCATAAAGCGCCTTAAAGACAGTGAAAAGACGATTATTTGTTGCTGGAATCTGTGGTTCTATTCAACGATAATAGCGTCAAAAACTCATAATAACCTCAATAGTGCCGTTGGGCAGCTATACAGTTCAGTTAATTTTCTAAGTACAAAGCAAGTACTTAAAATCAGGTGAAATATTTTTAACATGGTGGGATCAAAAACTCTGACAACAAGAATCATACATCAACAATTCCCGCAGACAGTCCATGGACAGAATCACTCAAACAAAACAACACATTATCAACATGGTTACACACCCACAAAGAGAAGCAACAAAATTAGAGATTAAATAGGAACAAAGACATATAATGCTGATCGAGTCAGCATATAATATGCAAATGTCAAAATAATGATATGGGAGAATTACGGATAATAATTACAAAGTTAGTTGAAACATCCAAATAAGCCCAAATATTATGATTCGAACGTCTAGGAAGGATTTTTCAAGCAGTCTTCCCGTTACACCAGCCACTAAAATCCCTCCAAGACCTCCTTCAAGACACCTTTTAGTGCATTTTTTTCATGACTCTATCTCTTACTTCTGGGGTCGAAGACCCTAGATCTATATGTTGCCAACTGCATAAAGACGGCAACATCTTCATGCCTCCCTTTTACAACATCTTTCTTACGCACCATCACAGTTCTCACTTTTTTCATCCATATCCTTGTTAAACCTTTCAATTATTCCCGTTGGTTACGCACCTCGTGTTGTTACTTCGTTGGACATAAGCACTATATCTTCTTCCCTGAGGTTCCTATGTTTTGCAAACCACCTCTAGCGAAACTGTAAAAACGGGATGTTTTTCTTAACGCGTTTATACCAGGAGGTAGTAGCTAGGCAATTCACTTGTCGCCAACGTTCAGAATACCTACTGTCAATGTCTTTTGTCGTTAAACTATCATAATCTCTTAGCAACAGGAGGGTATTAGGCTTTACTTGTTATTCCTATTATGCATAATCCGCGTTGAATATGTGAGACGGTTCTATTCAAATAATAGTGAAGGAGATAAGACTGAAGTTTATGTCGTGTTTAATTTAACAAGGGATTGGATGAGGAAAGGTAATGTAATGTAATATGTGGAAATGTGACCGATTGTCTTGAGCACATATATTTCAAAAGTGATTCAGTAAATTTACGACTGTGTTTATCGCACACGAAGGTGTTTAAATTCCACGCTTATTATTGCCTAATGATTATGATTAATCTTAGTAAGAACAAACAGGTTTTTAATGAAAACAAAACACGTAGTTCAGCGAAGAGTCTCTTTTCGGCGAATTCATTTTCTTAACTGTACAATCGCAAATATATGTGCGTTATTTCGTATGCATGTATACGTTAAGTTTGTCAAACAAAATTACAATTGGTTATGATTATTTTAATTAAACAGGTGAAGATTGGTAATACAAGTCAAGAAAATTAGGTGTTAATGAAATTAGGGTAGTAACAAAGGTGATGAGTTGTCACAAAAAGTTGTTAAAATAAGTTATGTAATAATTTGAATAGTTTAATGAGTGAGATTTACTCACGATGCATATAGAAACAAAGTAGATAATACGAAATTACGCAATAGTTCTAAATGAATACAAGAGTTATAAACAATTAAAGAAACAGGCAAACAAACAAAAATGAGTCATCAAAATCAAAAAAGTTGTTACTATGACTATAGAAGTGGTTGGGTAATCTTCTTTTGTATGCAAAGCTCCGGTTTTTCTATGTGAATGGCCAGAGCTTCAGCGATACAAAGAAGAAGAAACCGTATCGCCTTTGATAGGTTATTCTTGACTCTGTAGATTACTTTGAAGGAGGCGCTTTTTGAAATGGAATGATTAGGTGTACAATTATCGCACTTCTTACAGCACCACTGCTGCCTTTTCGCAACCATACTGGATAGTGTTCTTGAATTCTCTTGGACTAGGTGCGCGTCGAACGACCGATGTACCTGGCTCCACAGCAGCAGGGTTTTCATCAAAAACCAGGAAAAGGTAGGGAATGAGTGCTTTCGGAAAGCAGTAACGCAATACCCTTCAAGTCATCCTCTTCTAAAAGAAGGAGCAGCATCACTGAATCTCTACTGGTTCAAAAACAATAGATCCATGGGAATCATGTCATATAGTTGTCCAGTAACTGAATCAGTTCAAGTGTTCTCAAGCCATTGCAAATTTTCAACTAAGAGCATATATATATATATATATATATATATATATATATATATATATATATATATATATATATGAAGGCATCTGTTGATAACTGAAGTTTTTAGATAAAGCAATAAGAAGACGTAATTTGTCTGAATTATGTAGTGTATTTGCGCAACACATTTCGAACAATCTTATCACACACGTCTGTTATACTGGCGATAACGGTGTGAACAGAAATACAGAATAAATTGCATAAAACTTTCAGTCTGCTGATGAGTACTTCTTGGACTTGAGATATCAGTGGATAATTATAGTTATTACATTGAAACGTGTATACTCCTCCTGTCTATCTTACATATATATATATATATATATATATATATATATATATATATTGCCTTTTCCACTTAATTTCTTCTCTCACTGATTTGTTTGTTCGGTAATATATTACTATTATCATTATGATTTTCGTTGTTTTGTTCAGATATAAAATACTTGTAAATTGTTTAATTTCTTTTCTAACCTTGACCGAGTTTACGTGTTTTAAAACTAGAATATGGAAACGCAATATGTGTTATGACTGTTTATTTAGGTTAATTTCACAAGCGCACAATTGCGTGCATTATGCACACACACAGACACACATACAAACACACATGTTTACACTTGGCACTCTCACATACTCAGCATACATTCTTTTTTTTTGTAAAACCCTCATTTGTTCTTAATAAAGGAATTGAATCGCATTCAATTGTGAATAGTTTATTATGAATTAGTCTTATTGTGTTGCTGCTCTGTAGTTTATAACTAAGTCAAATCAATAACGGTCGGGTTATCGGACAGTTCTAAGTTGTCTCTCTCTTGTTTGTTATTTTTATTACTATCATTACTGTTTTGTTGTTGTTGTTTTCTTGTCCTGATATTTGATCATTCTATTCGTATGTGTGTATGCCTGTATCTGTACGTATGTTTTTGTATATCAGTATGTGCGTGGGCGTGTTTGTATTTATTTATGTGTCCCAAGGTGCGTACACGTGTATAATACCTAGGCCTTTATTTTTGACCTCAATAAACGTACACCTATCTGTGCAATATGGAAATGCAAAAATGAATTTCAAATTTATTTTATTTTTACAAAACAATTAAAATAATTTAGAGACCAGAATTCATTAAATCTCTATGTATGCATTGTACATTCGAATTCAGGTGCAACTACTCTATCAGTCCCTGTACAGACTGTAAAAATTTATTATTGGGTATTATTGTCTACAAATCTTTTTCTCCGTAAAGTTTCAATTTTGCCTTCAATACTTGCTCTTCTCAAGGAATCTGCATAACTATGATTGTAAAATGATAATTGTTTCCCTTTGTGTGCATTATTTTTCAACAAACACCTATTCACCCAGCATAATTGTATCACAAAATAACACGTGCATACCTACTTAAATGCATCATCTTTCAATAAAGTTCAAATTTATTCTCCCACAAACAATATTTTGTTTGTCAATTATTATAATAATTTTTTCAACAGTAATTAAGTCACATTGATGATTAGTCACTAGGTTATGTAACTGTTGACATACGTGCTTCCAGTACTTCTTAGTGCTGATTGAATTCTGACACACAGATGTTCACTGTGTGATGAAGTATTCTGACTTCAGTGTTTTTGCTGAAGCGGTGGGTTCAAATCTCTGCGTTGGCATCAGTTCCTTGGAGGTTGAAGATATGTCCTGTGGATGAATACCAAAAACAAAACAAAAAACACGACGTCTAGTCTCTGGACCATTTCCAACCACCTTATAATAAATATAATGAAGCTACTTAAACGACAGTTCAACTCTGAGATAGTTTACTTTTCTTATACAAAATTAGTATACTAACTTGAAATCGTTATTTGATATACTGTGTCTTTGGTATTATTTAATCCTACAGTTATTGTTGAAAGTGATTGTAGCGTGTAAAATGATACGTTTTTAGAGTCATATTCTTCGAAGTTGTAGATGCATTTATGATGAATAACTTCAAAAGAATTGTGAAGATAAGGGACCATTGTACTCTGACAAATGAATGCTATGTGCGCCTTGTACTTAAGCCATGGGTTTGTGCTGCGTTGTCTGAGTATTCTCATATCAGAAAGGACACAAGGTCTAAGATTTAGATAAAATAAGGCTTTATTTGCCTTCACGTACTACGTTCAACATCAGACATGCTTGAACTCAACTCCCGGAACAAATCTTTCATGTTGCAGGCTGTGAGCCACGGTTATTCTGTGATACAACATCCAGTCACCCGGACTAAGGTGACTGTGATAGGTGAATATGAAGTGGGACTCACAGACTGGAAGCCAATCATCCATTTTGCCCACATCATACATAAAATCGCAAACATAATGTTCCCTTTCTGCTTTTAGGATTAATTCATTGATTGTATTCATTCGCTGGTCGTTGTTTTATTGTTTTGAAGCAAATATTTGTGACTTTAAGTCAAACACTGTCAGTCACGCAAGCCTAGATTTAATGCGATACTCAGTAGTATTAGTACTAGTAGTTCAATGCTACAGATTTGTTATTTGTTTCTTTTATAATATAGCCAATTTGTGCATACGTATTACCTTTGAATTCCATATCAGAGGATGTTAATCATAAACAGATAGTTTTCAGATGTGCAAAACTAAATTACTTGTTAGATTATGTCTTATTCTCTTTTGAGAGTAACCGAGGGTCGCCTTGAGTTAGCACACTATTATTTATGTCGTGATAAAGGTAATGATAGATGATGAAATGAGAAAGCTAGATGGGTGGTGGTAGCCTTTGAACTATACTAGTCCTACTATGTAACAGCTGAGCTTTAAAATCTAACTGTTAACAATATTTTCCTTATGGTGTGTATTGTTTAGCGAGATTTACATTTCTAGTCACTAGCTGATTGACGAAATAATACAGTATCTTGCTGAGAAGTGCATCACCTCACTATGCCATACTTCAGAAAAGACCACATAAAAGTAGAAGAAATAAATAAATGTAAGATGAAATTATAGAATTAAAAGGATCAGTGAATACTTTTCTGAATCTGGAAGATGTGAATACATCTGCGGTAAAGTTTCACGGGAATTTCGTTTGAAAACCGAAGTATTTAAGCGGCTGTATGTTATCCGATTAAATGATACTTATCATACACTATAGATTTATATGGTGAGTGACATGAAACCACCTATCCAGAATTTAAACGATTGATTTTAAGAATTTGACTATGTAGGCTGGATCACTTACGCTGTTTGGCACACTAGTGACCGAAAGCCAATATCCAGGGAATCATTGGATCAAGTGACATGGTCGCGCAAAATTCTCTAACTGATAGAAGTTAGAATTCGTGGGTGATTTAATCACGTCCCAGTTGCCGAGTGGTATGCGAGCTTGCCTTGTAACCGGAAGGTCCTGGCTTCGAAACCCAGTAGTTGCTTGCGTACTGTCCAGTACTCCCTGTTTTGTTTTTCAATGGTCCGTGGTCTAGCCTGAAACAAAGAGAATCCCTACAAACTAAGTCTTGAAGATATAATAATGCTTTTTGAGATCCAAACTATCCGATTAAGTATTTACTACCTGTCTAATGTGATAAATAACGTGAAAATTGCATTCGTACTGAGTCATATCATGCATAGTGCTAAATTGTTTGAGTAGCCGAAAGTCACCGAAGTCACTTTACACTATAAGAATCCCCGTGGATATATGCGAATGCATAGTTGGTAGGCTCCATAAAAAATAAGCGAAACGATATATGTCATGGATTGATGGTTGGTATACACACTCGGTGTGTGTATTTCGTCACCAGGTCTTCCTATTAGATTACATAGAAACCCAAGGTGGTAATAAAGTTGAATTTAACTAATCGTCAACTGTATTTGTTAAAATCAAAGCCTGAGAATACTCAGCAGTACGAACCCACTGAGATTTGAACCCAGGACTTTCCGGTCACAGGGTTAGCTCTCAGACAGACCACTTAGCCATTGGGATATGTTCCAACGGCCAACTCATGGATTCCAACTTCTGTCAATTCGAACCCCAGTGAGCGACACCGTTGAAGAGTCTCGAACGAGGACGAAGCATCTGCCCAGGTTTTCCGGTGGTTCCCTAACTAATGTCGTCTCGTGACCGAATCCCTGGAAACTAGCACTTCATAAAATCAATGTAGCCACATGTTCTGTTCGAAATCATTATGAGTAATAACCTTATAACAGATATTTTTAAAATTGTGTATTTCTCTAAAATAAACTCACTTTTGTATGTTTCTTTTGCTTAAATAATCACAGGTAGTCGTATTGGTCGACAGCCTAATGCAATTAAATATTATTGTGCGCGAGAGATTTCTCAATTGACTAATTCCAATGACTGTGAAGCGACAACAAATCCATCTTCAAGTTCAAATAGAATTGATACAACAACACGTCGTAATTCTATAAGTCATAGTAGTACTAGCAGTGGTAATACAACTCTGAGCAGTAACATCAGTAGCCTTAATAATAATAATAACAGTAATAATAATAATAATGTTACTAATAATACGAACAATCATGATCATAACAATAATAATAATAGTAATCACTGTAGTACCATTAGTGAACATGATTTATCGTCTATGAATGATGAACGGTGTAAATCAGGAATTAGTCAATCTCATTATCCAACTTCTAGTTGGCCATCAGCTAAACGTATAATCTCTAACTCTGATCGTAGCGGTAGTATTAGTTCAACAATGTCAGCCACAGGAACATCTATAGTCTCATCAAGTATGCCTAGGACAACAACAACCACAACTAGTATGAATCCATTCAGTGTACATGGTCATAATTATACTGAATCACATGGTGGGAGTAGTAGTACAACACTGAAGAATGGATCAATGCCGTGTTCATCACCATCATCATCTTCATCACCACAATCAGGATTAAAAAACCATATAAAGTTTAAAACAGAATCACGTACACAGTATCCTAATCCACAAGCACGTCTTCATCATCCACAACCGTCTCCTTCACAAAATAGTTGTTGTAGTAATAGTAATAGCAATAGCAGTATTAGCAGTAGTACTACTGCTAGTAATGGTGCTGTTCTCCTTCCTCCTCCTGGTTATTGTAATTCACTTCTGCCGACATCATCATCAGTTTATTCTACAACTTCTTCTGCTTCTTCTACTACTAACGGTGGTGCAGATTATCTTCTAAATGAATGTTCAAGAAATGTTAAACGACGTAAAACACTATCTTCTTCTATGGGATCAGAGATAAATGAAAGTAAAATTACCTCCTCAAAATTCACACCGGTTAATTCAACATACCTA
This sequence comes from Trichobilharzia regenti, assembly GCA_944472135.2. Lineage (NCBI taxonomy): Eukaryota > Metazoa > Platyhelminthes > Trematoda > Strigeidida > Schistosomatidae > Trichobilharzia > Trichobilharzia regenti. The sequence continues at coordinate 129,694,243 of OX235270.1, forward strand.
CATGATAATGAAGATTATGATGACGTTGATGATGATGAAGGGTGTAATACTATGGGTCCAAATGATGATACTGAACATCTTGATCATCGGTATCGTCAAAGACATCAACCGTCTACTCCTCACCTGTCTCATCCTCCTACTCCTGCCTCTGCTCCTTCTCATCATCAACATCATCATCAACAACACCGTCAACATACTGAAGTGATAAGTCCAAACGATGAACATCTGTATGGTGTTATCAATTCAACTGGGACTACTGGTTGTGGTGATACTATCAGTAGTAGCAGTAACACTAGTGATGTTGTTTGTGGTGGATATGATAAAATTAATGATGTAAAAATTAATATTAACAACAACAATAACATCTCTGTAGATAACTTTTCATTTATTGACCGATCAAGGCATTTATTAAACCAGATCAAATTGCCTAATGATAATAATCATAACAGTAATAATAGTAATACTTATAATAACAATACTGATCGTAGTGTCCTACAACACTTACAACTTAGAAGGTGAGTTTCTTTGTTATTGTTTCTGTTGCTGTTGTTGTTCATCTAATCATCAGTGTTTCCCCATTTTTATGACAATAAGTCAGTTTTATTTTCTAATTTTTTACTCGTAATATAATGTCAACGCTGGAGGTTGGTTTTTTTCATAATAAGATAACTTTTGTGGCTAGTCTAAGGAAACAGGCGAAAATTTGAGCCTAACATTTACTACATCAAGTGTAGTCGTATGTTATTACCATTATTATTCCTTTGGACATTGAGTGAAATACACATACGACTTCAATAGCACATATCTATTTCGTCCTGTTTTCTGCAGTCCTCTTCATCCGGCCCCACGATTGCTCATGAACTTTCATCTCCTCCACACACACACACACACTCGGACGACCCACTCATCGTTTCCTATTCGGTGGGTTTCACTCTAGCAATGGCCTGTCGCGAGATGCCACTCAACGGTTCCTTCCAGCGTGTTTCTGATCCAGTTGCACTTTCTCCACATTTATTGAACAATAGATTGTTGGTTGGTTCATTCCCAGAGTTTCTAGTTTCCAACTTTTTTTGACCGTCTATCTGATGTTCAGTAAGGAACCAACGAAGACAACTTTTGAGGAAAAGTCTGCGGTAGTCTGTGTGGCGTGCCTGTAGTTGAAACGATGCTTCCTAGATAAGCAAAGAAAGTGTAATAGTATTCTGTGAACAACATGTGTCTATCTGAATCAATAGACAATTCCTTTGAATAGATGTAGAGATGTTTTCATGATATATATATATATATATATATATATGCGTCTGTGGCACAGTGGTTAGGACTCTCGTCGGCCATACACATGGTCCGAGGTTCGATTCCCTTCGGACGCATACCTGATATCTATGGTCGGCCTGCAAAATTTGGGCTACCGATATCCATGCTGAAAATTCCATACTTGTACCAAAAATACAGTGTGGAATCAAGCTGTAAATCAAATATACATATGTTGATGATGATTACTAATTCGACAATATAATAATTGTTGTGTCTGAAAGTACTGGATTTTAGGATGTAGAACTGTAACGGACATTTATTAGTTGGTCACTTTTTATCATGAAATGGGTTAGAATCTTCGAAGGGACATCAGTTGCTTTGGGGTCGCAGATTTGTTTTGCTGACGAGTGCTGATAACCAGGAGACCTAGATCCCAGACTTGCTGACGGCTTCTTCCATCCACTTAAAATCATTTCAAAGTGAGTGATGAAAAGTTTATACAACAGTTGTACACGAATTGCCGCCCTAATGATTCATATATATATATATATATATATATATATATATATATATACTGAATATAAGCACCGAGAATGAACTGATTTTAAATGCTGCTGTATTACGTATTTCTCGCTTAATGACGGCATTAAATAAAATCACAAAGCCATAATGACCTATTAATTAAACTATGTGGTCGTAAGGGCGACGTCATTACAGATACTCAGTGTTCCAGCGAAATCATGCCATAATAGCTGATGTTACGATTACTTATTTTAGTTACAATGTATTGAATAATAAGTATACTATATTTGAAGAAAAAAGATATCTATTTTTGGTACTTGCTTGTCTCCTTCTTTGAATAAAAAGAAATTAGTTTTTAATAGTTGTCAATACAGAAGAAAGAAACTTGAAACCTAAAAATAATGGATTCATTCTGTTTTACACATAAGCCCTTTGTGTTATCTGTCTATTTGCTGGAAATGTGCGTGATATTAGAAATAAGGGAACTTGTTTTTATATGTTTGTATCATTCATCACTCTCATGTTCTTATTGGAAAATACGTACAAGGCTGTGAAAGCATATCTCTATTTCATCGTCCCGTACTCTGTCGTTACCCTAAGTTGGAGCTCCCTAAATGCCCACAATCTTTCTTTTCCTCCTCACATATGTTCTTCACTAAACCACCTCTCATAGACTCGTTCGCTACTTCAACAATTTATATATGTATTATTATTTTATTATTATTGACTCCTTCAGTTCCTAGAGGAACGTAGGGCTTTAGCTGCATGTCTCCATTGTGTTTGGTTCTCTGCCAACGTTTTCACTTGGCTCCACGTCTGACCACATGCTTCCATCTCTTCTTCTCATGACCTCCTCTATGTCACCCTTGGACGACCAATTCGCCGCTTCCCATTCGGGCTCCAATCAAGCTATGGTCTAACGTGTGATGTCACTTGATGATTTGTTTTCTCAGAGTATGGCCAATCCACCCCTATTTCTTCCTGTATGTTTGCTACACAGTTGCTTCCTACTGGGTTGGTTCGCTCATTGCCAGAGATCCCTGTTGCTGATCTTTTCTGGCCATCTGATCTTGAGCAAAGTATTGAGCGAGGACAGCTGTTGATGAAGGAGCGTAGTTTGTTCTAGTGTGCCCTTCGTGACGTGCCAAGTCGCTGATTCGTATAGTAGCACTGACTTCATATTGGAGTTGAAAATCCGGTTCTTACTTTTCATACTGAGTGCTGTTGGTCTCTATACAGACTTGAGAGTAACGAAAGCTTACCTTGCTTTTCCAATCCTCGCTTTGATATCCTCATTAGTTCCGTCCGCCTGTAATTGAAACTATGCTTCCCATGTCGGCAGGTAAAGGAGTTTGCTTTTTCAGATTTCTTTCATTTATGCTGATTGTTATCTGTTGTTGTTGTTGTTACTGTTGGCCAGGAATCTTCATCAACTCTGTTTTCTCTATGTTCACCTGAAGTCCCATTTTCTCTGAATGCTTCTGCCAACTTGTTGCTTTTCACTTGCATATATATATATACTTAAAATTATTTAGTTTAATTAGCTACACACGAAAATCCTCATAATTTGTTCAGGACAAGATTGATTACAGCGAATATTTGTTTTCAATAACTTTATGTATAATTTTTCTCACATTTTACTTATTTTCACACAATCCTTTTGTTTCCAGTTCATTTCTTTATTATGTGATAATCGTTCACTCAAAATAGTTTACACCAAATTATAGTTATTAGTCACTCCTTGAACTTACATTATTTTGTGTCTCACACCACTTGACTGACTACAACTCATCTATGCTTTGTTGATTATACCTGACAAACATGTCGTTGAGTTCCTGAATAATCTCCTTTCTATCTCATTATCTAAGTGACTGCTTATCTCTGCATTTAGAACGACAGTCAAGATTGACTTATTTGTTTTCACTTTGTACTTTACCATAATTCAGTTTTTCATTATGTATGTAGTTTTAGTTGATTAGAAAAAATGCCCATTATAAATTTCAAATGATGACTACTCAGTGAGTAATCAGATCTTTATTAGGTAATAGTTACAAAACCCTCTGTGTGTGTGAGAGAGAGAGAGAGAGTGGGATGGAATGGGATGGAGGGAGAGATAAAGATAATAGGCATAACTGCTACACTAAATTTGACATTAAGTTTCAAATGTAAGCCATCATGACTAATAACGCCTATGTATAAATGGATACTTATGAATAGTGTTCACGCTGAATTTTATTCAGACTGATTATAAACTCCTAAACAAGAGGGCAGGATAGACGGGATAAAGGTTGTGAGTGTATATATGTGTGTGTGTGTTAGTAAATCTAAGAAATAAAATGTTTTTCAAAAGTTAATTTGTAGCGATTTGATTAGTTTCAAGTTTAGCCGCGGCTCGATATCAGTTAAAGAACCATTTAAATCAACACAGAGTCATGGACAGTTGTTTCTTCCTAGTTTGACAATCGTTGGCAGTATACACCTTATGGCGTACTAACCTCTAGGATCTCTTGTTACAAGACCACTCAGCCACCAGGACCCGGACCCGACCTACTGACCAGCCCATGAATTCTAATTTCTACTGATTCGTGATTATATCACAACTTACATCAACCATTGTCATTGTACTGATGATAAGTCACAAACTGCCCAGTACTCCCTGGTAGATTTCAATAGTTTTCTAACCCGTTATCAATTCGTTGTCATGCTTGAAATTTAAGGTTTGTGCAAGTGCAGTAACAAATAAGAGATATAAGAAATTCATGCATTGCACTAAGGAAGGTAATACCGAAAATGTATGAAGTAGTACAGTATTTATGAATTTGTGAATTCCACAGTAAACCAGAGTAGTGTTATTATGTTGCTGCTACTTTTATATTTCTCAGTAACATTGAGGTTGAAATAGGATGCCGATGCTAGACACAGACGCGATGATCGCGCAATTTCACTAGGCTAACACCAACAACATTATACAACATCAGCTGTCTGTTCCTCAGCCGAATCTACTTAAGCGCGAGCACACAACGATGTGAGTCGCAAAGTTTATTTCAGTTTCAGTCACAATATCTGTCCAAAGTGAAACACTGATATATATATATATATATATATATATATATATATATATATATATATATATATATATATATATATGGCCACCGTCGGATCCATGAGAGAAGGTAACCATAAGAGGATAATCGATTGTTTATCTCTAGAGGTAGTGATATAATATACAAAGTTTCATCTGTTTTAAGCAAATCTCTATGGCTTCCGCTGTTTAGACTACTCGGTACCTAGCTAATTTAGGCGGTTTATTCGGTACACGATGTGCGTTGGTGGCATATCGGTTAGGACGCTCGCACACCATGCACATGGTTTTCAGCTTTTGCGTCATAGACTAGAAACAATATCGTTTTGTTTTTCATTCATTGGGAAATACAAAAACCTTTATTATAATAAAATCTCTCCACCTACTCTCTCCAGGTTAGTTGGTTACTACCCAATTTACTCAGCATTGGACTATGAGTCACACTACCTAGCTGCCCAGGTCGAGGTAGGTGTAGCCAGACTCGAACTTGAGGCCCATTGATTGGAAGATGAGTGCTAAAGCCATGGAGCAACATTTCCACCTAACAAGAGAGTATTAGATATTTGTTTCGTTCTAGTGTGGGACTGTTCAGAATTATCCACTCATGACCAGGCCAGTGATGGAACCTAGAACTTTCAAGATATAAGGTAAACTCGTTGACTATTCAGTCACGCGGTAACTAAGTTCAAACAAGCTTTATTTTAGATTTATATCCATTTCTACAACTGATTTGTTATTGTTTCCACAGTTAATTATAGGTAGCACCGTAGTAGTAATTATAATGATGATTATTACGTTTAATTTTGTCATGCCAAACAAAAATTACCTTACGAAAGACGTAATTTTGTATCACATGTACATACACGAATCATATTCTTGTAATATATTCAATAGAGAAAATATCACATTACACCTTAGGTATATATATACCACAAAATATTAAGCAGTAATCACATTTTTCGTCATGAATTATGTTCGCTTTCGCCAATATTACACTAAACATGTGATTAGACATTTTCTACAAGTTAATTAAAGGTATAAAAGTGAACAGGTTTTATGCTTACTTGTTCCTACATTCTTATTATTCATTAATTCTATAGTAATCAGAAAGCTCGAGTATTGTGTACAAGGACTGACTGAGTAGTGTTGAGAGCTGTTCATACCCCACTTGTTAGATGACTGACTGATTGATTTACTTTCTATATTATTATTTAATCATGGAGACATAAATTGAGCGTAGGAATATTCGCTTCTCACAGTTATATCCTCCTCATCAGTGTCTTTCCTCTGTTATAAATGCGCAATTTCCCCTATCTAGAAGTAGTAAGTTGATTAACAATAATTAGCCAGTGTTGTAAGATTAATATTATTAACCAAGAGTTTCGGAGGAGGGGTGGGTTGCAGGTGGATATCATTGGTAACATAACATGTCAGCTAAACCCCCCGAGTATAGAACCCGTTCGAGAGTGTTATGGAGGAGAAGATCGTGTAAACAGGAGATGGAAGCTTGTGGTTGGTTGGTGAACCAGCTGAGAATGATGTCAGAGAACCGCGTGCAGTTGAGATATGCCTCTGAGACTCCTTATGTCCCGGAAGGAAATATATATATATATAATATAATGTATATAATATTATGTAATCACACTAAAAGTGTTACATGTTATGTCAAACTGCAGCTGTTGCCTAGGTTCTACTTCAGAGGTGATTATTTCCTAGCTTAATGTTTTGTTTTCTCAATATTTAAAAATATATTTTTGGTATATTTTTGCACTTAAAACCCATGTAGTTTTTGATAACTGATTTGATCATTTCATGTTAACTTTTTTATTAAAGAAATAGTTTCAAGATGAAGGCAGTTAACACAGATCAATTTTTTTCTTCTTCTAAACAGCTGTTCATTGGTGGATAGATCATCTCCACTAGGTGGTGAAACATCCTCATTGAATAATCCGCATGCAGTTAGTACACATTTAAGTCAACCATATATAAGACCAACACAATTATGTTTATCAACTGCAAGACATTTACCTGAAGATGCTTCTTATTCATTACCCTATCTATCGTCTTCATCATCATCAATTACATCTTGTCCACATCCATCTGTGATCTCTGATTACTCTGACTTTAATCAGCAAACATCAACTGTTGATAGCAGTAACAGTAATAATAATAATAATAATAACATATCCGATCAAATATGGTTACCAAAACATCGTTATATTAAATCTAGTCGTAGTCTACCAAATGAGCATACAATTCAACCAATCCTATCTAATAATGGTAGTAACAGTAATAATTGTTTAGATATAAATCCATTGGCATTTCTTAATGGACGTAATAGTGATTCAACTGGATTATCGGAAAGTGAACCTACATCTACAACAACACCATGGTTTGCTGCTGCTGCAGCAGCAGTAGCTGTTGTCATGGCTGCATCTCAGTCACCGTCGACAAATCAAGCACTTGATCCCTATACAGTTTCGTGTAGTGTTAATGAACACTTTGCTTTGAATGATAATATTAATCTGAATCAAACAGATTTGCATAACTCTAGGCGTGTTCCATTGAATGTAACCAATTTTTCAAAGGTAATTGAATTCTTTTTACTTTGATTATCATTTTTTTTGGCTTTTTTTGTACTGAATTTCCGTGATTCTTAATCGGAAATCAGTCTCTGTTTACCTACATTATTAGAACATAAACGTCGTATTTTATGGGCACCAAGAAACTCGCCACATAATATGTCATAGTTTGCGTTGGGCCAGGGACACTACCCTGACGCTCATGTTTGGAATCAAGGTTTTCGAGATCCCCTAAATAGCAGACCAGCATGTCCACCAGTCCGGTTGTGTAAGAGAGAAACACACCACTCCATCTGGCAGAGGCTGTGAACGCATGGCTACGTGACATTACTGCACAAGGAAGTACTTCACAAGTCTGCCCACCCTCAGCAGTACCAAGTCGCCTATGTGGGCGTTTACACTCATGTATATATAGGCTATTTTTGCAGATGGCTTAATATTACTTCGAATTTAATTTTTGATGATGATATATTTTTCATTGCTATTTAGAACTGATCGTCTGGAAATGCTCGTATTCCTCTGCGTGCTTTCTTTTATGGAGATTTAAAATCAATAAGTGTAGTTTTTAGGCGACTTATAGTCATTCATTAAGCCGATCATGAAAATCACCTGTTGTAAAACAGAGGAAATGTGTGTTTTTCGGTTCTCTACTATGCATGTAGTGACATTGTCTAGTTCCTCTGATGTACTATACTATTTATTCTTTAGTGAGTGTTGTGCTGAATAATTATAGTTAAAAATAGATGACTTAATGCATAGTGTTTTTGTAGAGAATTTTTTCCCAACGAAATGTTACTCAATAACTTAATTAAATGAACCATTTGTTCAAGGTTTGAGTAAGCAAAAGACGTTATAGACTTATATAATATATACTACATAGCACACTAATTCTCAATAGCATTATTATTATTATAACCGTTGTTACGTTTATTCGTTCATGTCTTCTTTGAAATGGTTACAGGGACAAAGCTCAGTTTTCGAGTTTTCACTAGTCCTGAGTATTCTTCTCGTACCATTCGAATGCTCATCATCACATGTTCAACTTATTTCGGACATTTGTTATATCTGAAGAAGTTTATTCTATCTAACAATCATCAAATTGTCTCCAGAGTTGTAATTAATTCCGCTACGCGTACTTCCGCCTGACTGCCCGAGTCCTCACACGATAAGTGTTCCTCGTAACATGGATAACTGAGTTCTTATATAAAAATAATAAGTTTGTTGGTTCAGTTATCGTATTGACATTTGGTATTTTAAGCTGTTACGCGATAGTTTTGGGGACTTGTTTTAAAGAGTTTTAAAGAATCGCTTCACCCTACTTCCGTGTGAATAAGTAAACTGTATTGTTAATCTTTAGACAAAAGATATCATGGTATTTTGTTGATAATAGTTATCAGTGGAGTCGAGGGCGCAAGTTTCATACGCTTTGGAACTCGTTAGCTGGATATACTTTGGATTTTCGGTCAAGTAAAATGAACAGCAAAAAAGTTCAATAGTTTTGATTAAATAATAGGCATATAAGTCATGATGATCAGAATTTGAAATTAGCGCTCTGTTTTTAGATAGCTCAGTGCGTCAGTGGTTCAGAGAAGGCAGTTCAGTCGCCGACCGACGCACTCCTGATGCTTATGTAGTTGGTAGGTAAGGCTGGTAGAAGGGTAAGATTGGGCGTGAGAGGTTAGCAACCTCACCCACTGTGCTACTGAGTCTTCAAAGCTCTCGCTTGAACGCCTATGCTCCTCTCGGAACTTAAAAGAAAAACAAAACAACAAAATAAAATTTTGCATTAATTATCTTCTAACATTTTTGCAGTTGATGCTCTCGGGGGCTAACGACAAGAAGATTGAGGGTGTCGGCGGAAAGAAGTATGCGACAATGCTGCATGCCAAGTAATCCACAACGGGAAATTTACGGAAGCCTTCGAACTGAGGACGGGAATGAGGCAAGTCTGTCTACTATCGCCAATGAGTTTCCTGATTGCAGTAGATTGGATAATGCGACAGACAACGGGAACAGCAGTGAGCAAACACGCATAGAATGGACTCACACAAAAAACGAACTTGGAGGATCTGGACGTCGCCGGTGATATATGTCTGATTTCCCACAAACTGGAAGATATGCAAGTGAAAAGCAACAAGTTGGCACGAGAAGCATCAAAGATAGGACTTCAAGTGAACATAGAGAAAACAGACGTAGATGATGAAGATTCCTGGCCAATAGCAACAGCAACAGCAACAGCGACAACAACAGCGACAGCGACAACAACAGACAACAATCAGCCAGCATAAATAGGAGGAACCTGAAAGAAACAACCTCCTTTACCTACCGACACGGGAAGCATAGTTTCAACTAGGGGTGGGCGGAACTGACGAGGATATCAGAGAGATGATCGGAAAAGCAAGACAAGCCTTCATTACTCACGTCAAGTCTGTGTGGAGGTCAACATCACTCAGCATCAAAAATAAGATCTGGATTTTCAACTCGAATGTGAAGTCAGTCAGTGCTACTTGGCATACGGATCAGAGACTTGGCCAGCGCGTCATAAAGAGCATCTCAAACAAACTTCAGACCTTCATTAACAGTTGTCTTCGCTCAATACCACTCAAGATCAGATAGCCAGAGAGAAAAGATCAGCAACATGGTGGGATCTCTGGCAATGAGCGAACCATCCCAACAGGAACCGACTGTGAAACAAATAGGCAGGAAGAAATGGAGATGGATTGGCTGGCCATACTCTGAGGAAATAAACCATCAAGTGACATCACTAGACAAGCCATCGGTCGAGTGGAACCCGAAAGGGGAGCGGGTGGCGAGTTGGTCGTCAGTGTGAGGGTGGGGTGACTTGGAGGAGGTCATGTGAGCAGGAGATGAAAGCATGTGGGCTGACTTGAAGCGGAGTGAAAAAGTTGGCAGAAAATTGAAGGTAATGGAGACGTTTAGCTGAAGCCCTATGTTCCTCTAGGAATTAAAGGATAAAATAATAATAATAATTCATGACCTAGCGGTTGATGAATGAAGTGATTATGGCTTTTTGAATTGTCTCTTTCCCGTAGGCGTTCAGTAATTATACCTTATAGTATTTTCTTTGTTAAAAAACAAACAAACAAAGAGCATATGTATTGTAGTGTAATTAATTAGTCGTTTTGATATGTAGGTAGTAAGTTGTTTGTTTGATAGTTATCTTCTCATAGTTTTAAAAAAATCTAAAACACTTATTCGATATTTCAATTCTAACAAGTGTGTTCAACTAATAATTGTTCTCTCTGTGTTATGTGTTATTTATTTTACCTTGCACATATATTTAAAGCAGCGATTCAAAATGGGTCTACACGAAACGGCTGCTGCTGCTGCTGCTGTTGAACAAGGATCAAGATCATTCCTATCCAATGCTAATCTCAATCGACATGATATTACTGCTGGTAGTCATGTAGTTGGTGGTGGTGGTGGTGGTGGAAGTATGATGAAAGTTGGCGGGAAATGTGAAGCACCAGATCCACTGCGTTCTTTGCATTCAACACCATCCTCATTATCATCTGATGTTACGCATCCTTCGACAATGGCTGCTATGCAAGCTGCTGCTGTAGCGGCTGCAGCCGCTGCCACAGCTGCCGGCCTCGTCCTATCCAACAGTCGTGTTGTCCGAGGCTTATCCGAGGATGTCTATCCATCAAGTTGTTTAAATCGCGCCAGCATTGTAAATTCATTTCCTGAATTGCCTAGCAGTTGTAGTTATGCATCGAGCACGTCATCACCATCACCACCAATCATTGGGAATTTTGGCAGGATAATTGAAAATCTTGCAATTTATTCATCTTCTGATCGTCATTCAATGCCTAGCAGTAATTTAGATTATCCACCGGTATCGTCATCATCATCATCATCATCGTCATCGGGTGTTAACAATTATCCTATAAATAATTCAATCGGTAATACTGTTATTCAATCTGTTACACTCCCAGGGATACCTAGCAAAGAAGTTGGTGCACGTTTGAAGAATGGCACTAGACCGGTAGGTTGAATTTTCTACTTTGTGAAGTCAGTTTTTTTTCATCGTTGTTTTTGCCGTCGTCGTCGTTTGTGCGAGTCAACGCTCCTCAACTGATACATCCTTTACATCGCTTCGAAAATATAAGCAAACTGATGCAAATTTCCTCATTCATCCCAATAATGATTATTGGCTTAGGCTACAGAGTGTTTCCTGGATGTTCATAATTTTATTAATGTTAAAAAAAGCTGCCTTTTTAGTATTGCTGTTTTTTTTAACTGGATATTTCAACTATGAAGCTGTCATTGTTTGTACAAGCAATATCTTCAGTGTTATACTTCAACGTGAACACATCAGTATGAATTCTAGCCCTGAGGATATTATCTACGAGGACATTTGAAAGCTTCTCAATTGAAACTTCCAGCTCAGATAACACAGTATAATACCTGAAATGAACTAGATTTTCAAAATACGAATTTGCATAAAAGTACAGAAATTCAAGTTCCTACACCACACAAAAGTAGACCTGAGGGTGGAGGAAGAAAAAGTAATCCGCAGTAAACGGAAAAGTTGTGAATCGGTGGTTCAGCGGTAGAATGCTCACCAACCACGCCTTACATGGTCTGGGGTCCGAGCTCCGTCCGTCGCACTCCTAGCCGCCCCCTTTAGCCGGTTGTAAGCCCGACAAAGAGGGAAGGTTAGGTGTCAGACCAGCAACCCCACCTCGGAAGAATAGCTCCACGATTAGTGAAACTTCAGAGATTGAAGCCCCCCCTTTTGTTTCACTGGGAGTACAAAGGGATATAACAATAAATTTTTAAAAAAAACGGAAAATTACCGGTGAAAAACAGTGATCTAAGAGCTCATAAATAGCTATTGTGAATGGGAGCCATTTAAAGCTATCTTGTCACAAACAGTCTACTGTCGTCAATTTTTGGTGTCTTGACTACTCCAGCCAGAAAGTCTACATCCCTTCACATGGCTCAAACCAACAGTCAGACTTCATGGATTGGTATGACCACCCGTAAATGTTTTTCAAACTAATTATATATATATATATATATATATATATATACATATAAGAGCCGACATTGCTTGATGACGAAGCCGATGGCTTGGCACGTGTTACAACTATCCTAGCTCCACAACCCCATCAATTGACCAAATCTCTTTACCTAATACTCTACGCCTAACCTCAGTGTTACTCACCAATATTTAGGCGCTTACTCTGGAAGATACAATGCAGGCCCCTATGATAACAGACAGTTAGCTTTATATCTGTAACTTTCAACGTTTGTGTTTCATGACCTATCATTTCAAAAGATGACTGACTCTTTAACTCAGACGACTCAGAAACTTTTAAGTCATTAAGAAAAGTGAGTTTGTCATTATTTATTTTATACAACCGTGTGTTTCTCTGTCATTACAGTCATCATGTGACAGAGTGGGGAGGGAGTGCAAAAGAGAGAGAGAGGCCATTGTACCTTAAAAGAACGAAATAGCGTCATGTGCCAAATAACTCAATAAAATTTTAATTGTGATATAAAAGTGCAACTTTCAAATTTTTACGAATGAGGCAGGTGGACCTGTGATTTGTGTACTGATTTATTTATTTATTCCTAATCTGTATTTACACTTTTGTTATTGGTTATCATTACTACAGAATTCCATAACGGTACAACAGTTTGCTGAACGTATTCATACAGCTGCTAAGTATATGGTGTCTGAAAGGAAGGTGAGTAGTATTGACTTTTATTACATTTTATTTTTTTTTACTTATTATGATAAATGTGTTGTCTTTGTTGACTCAATATATCATGGTTTTCCACCAGAAATCTAAGATACTTGTCTAAAATAGATCGTCATCGTTGTACTGTCAGCTGTATTATAGCTGTGATTATTGCTTCTCTCAGCTCAGACTGGTTATTCGGAGGCCACCGGTTCGAATCCTGTCACAGTCCAGACTTGTATGTCATCACCCACTGACTACACATCAGTAATACAACAGTCTATCAATATCAGTCCAGGACTATCTCAGGATAATTTAATCATCGGTTGTTGCTCATAGTTGAAAAGTTAAATTCATTGAAATTTTAAGGTACTCAAGGTGAATGATAAATTTTCATTAAAAGAAGCTTGTTTGTGTTATTGTTAAGACATCTGCTTTCTTCTCTCTCTCTCTCATTCGATGTATATTTTGAGTATTGTCACATCCCCTGCTGAGCTGCATGGTTTGAATTGCCAAGCTACCATCCATCATTTTCCTATAGAATTTTGAAGTTGGCTCTGAAGAATCTCTATCATAAACGATAGTGAAGCATTATTGTCCAACTCTGCTCCCAGGCGTTATTAATACACCTACCAAGATATGTTAGTTTTAATCTAAGGTTCAAGAGTTCTTTTGCATCTAGTTGAGCTTGGCGTCGGTGGTTCAGTAGTGGAAAACCCGTCGACCACAAACGTGGTTCCGGAGATTGATCCCTGATTGACTCACTGCTAAGTTTTTATTAACCGATAGTAGGCCTGACATAGTGGAAATTTTGGTCAGCAGCTCCACCTTGCAGAAAAGTAAACATCACTCTTACTGAAAATTCAAATCTCCGACTAGAAACACAAAAGAACACAATAACAATTGGTTACAGGATTTCACCATGAGCTGACATCAGTTAGAGAACCATTGAAAAACCTGGGAGTACTGGACAGCTGTTTCGTCCTAGTTTGGGACTCTTCATCAGTAAGCACCCGCCAAGATTCGAACCCAGGACCTTCTGGTTACAAGACAAGCTCTTATACCATTAAGCCACTGGGATCCGATCCCGGTGGGTGCGTACTGATGAAGAATCCCAAACTAGGACTAAACAGCTCTCCAGTACTCCCAGGTTTTCCAATGCTTCTCTAACTAATGTCAGCTTATGATGAAATCCTGTAACCAATCAACCAAATTCCTACAAATCAATACTTGAAAATAACAGTTATTGAATTTGAGTCTTTTTTCTCCCTGATGAATACGGTTTGAAGAATGAATTGTTCGATAGGTATGAGGCTAGCAACCCCATCCTGTAAAAATAATAAACATTGCTACAGAAACTTCAAGCCACCAGCTTGAAGCCCTATGTTCCACTTGGAACGTGAAGGCAAAAAATTCCTTACCTCTATCTATTCATTTTGTTTCAATATCTGAAATCGCCCAGACATTTGGATCGATTAGTGCTGGGTTTTAGTCTTAATAGGAGCACAATCAATCACTCATTCAGCATATAGACATATCCAGTTGATGATGAGTCTTCTGCAGGACAGAGAGCGTACAGTCATGGATTTTACTATCTATATACACCACCAGCCGAAGAATAATTATCTATTACAAGGTAGACTTCTTCACCAACTAAAACCATTCAGAGCATTTTTGAAAACTATTGAATACACTGGACAACTATATCATCTTGGTTTGAGACTATCATGCAGTGAATACCTCCATGACCACCCCACCACGGTTCGAATCGAGTATCTCGAGGCTACGAGGTTAGCCACTGAGTATCACTATAGCGCGCGTTATGCTGAACCCTAACTGAGTGCCTGTGAATAATGACCAGCGAGCTGTCTTGTAACCTGAAGGGACTGGTGACGAGGTCATAGGTGTAAAAACTACTGAAGAGTACTGATCAGCTCTTTCACACTAATTTTGCTTCATAACAGAGCCTATATGGAAAATAATCGAAAACCCTACAAAACTGAAAACTAAATTGCCTTTTAGATTGACTACTGACTTTAAGGATTTTGATATATCTATACAGCATAATCTGTTCAATGAAGCCTAGTTTCTACTTTCAGATAACTCTGTCACTGGTATAATAGAGTTCTCCTAGATGAGTATTTGACTGTATGCATTTTGATTGCTTTTATTGTTAATACATTTAGAAAATAATCTGTAATAGAATTCGTTGAGTTACTTATTTCAAATCCTACCTATGTAGTGTGTTTGTTTTTTTCTTCTAATAATCAAATAACGCCCAATGATAATTTATATTCGTCTACACAGTTAGTTTTCGTTACAATACTGTTTATATGTCCGCGTGTGTTCATTGTGTGCTTTGTTTTATCGCTTTCTATCGCAGTTTTATATACAGTTATATATATATATATATATATATATATATATATATATATAATTGTTTCTCAGTATTTGTATCACGAATCAATATCACTTGTCTATGGTGTCAAATCAAACAAATTAGTAAAATAGCAGGTAACACATGAGCTATTTTGCATTCCTACTTGATGTTAACTGACAGTTTTCCAGGGTTATTCGTGGACTTGGTGTAGTAGTAGTAGTAGTAGTAAAGGGTTCCGAAGCAGAAGAAGAAGGATGATGATGCCACACCACCTGTGTCCAGTGTTAGCTGTCGACACAATCTATCTTCAAAAGCTAATCAGGTTTTCTGTTACTTTCAGGATTGCGCATTTTTATTTGTTTTCTCTCTCTCTCCTTCCTTCTTTTCTGAAGAATATACGAAATAACTTACCTCAACCGGTACGACCAATGCATATGTCTGATCGTGTTGAAGACATTTGGCATCAAATGATGAAGCATTTTGAAACACATTCACGTTTCATTGTACAGTTTGTTAAATACATTCCAGGTGGGTGTGTAGTGTATGGTCTAGTATTTCGGTATACTCTTTTGTATCTACCATGTCTCTTCTTATGTCCCCTCATAGCGTTTATCTGTTGGGTAATTTTGTGTTATCTTTTGTTTGTTTATATTCACTCCTACTCTTGTTTAACTTACCAAAAATTATTGAGCGGAAGATGAAATTTGCAGTATAAAATGATATCATTCTATTTCACAGGTTCTCATCAGCTGCAGACTACCTGAAATTACAATGGTTTTATAGATTATAATAATATACTTTAATGTTTGATGATGAACTTAAACTAAAAAATTGTAATGCTTTCATTTTGGATGCGTCAATTTTATAGTATCTCTTCTCTACCACCACTCAAACATTAAAGTATGTTACCATTGTAACCATTGTAATTTCAAGTAGTCTGCAGCTGATGAGAACCTGTGAAATAGAATGATATCATTTCCGACTGCAAATTTCGTCTTTCTTTCTTTATCGAAATTTATCAAGGGAATCAAATGTATGAACTATTGAGCGGTTATCACCATGCCAGCAGGTCAATTAAAAACAAATTTTCTGAATGGTCTTAGAGTGATTCTTATACGCACTACAATTTTGATCCACTGAATGCAATGTGTGTGTGTTTATCACGTTGTCGAATTACCTGGATGAGTGAGCGACTGCCTAAATTGCATAAACTATTATGTATATCGCTTAACAGCCCGCCAGCGTAATTTTGTATTATTCGGCTTTTAATGATCACTCTTGAAAAGGAACTAATGTTCCCTCTTAGTTTCGAGAATGCAGATACGCCTTACTGACTAGTGAGTGCCAACTAGTACGAAACATAGGTCCAAGGTTTCCTGCACATTGCCTTCAAATGCTTATACTAGAATTCGCAATTTGAAACTTAATGATAATAATGCCTTTATTTACACAGTTCTAGGTGTAGTTTAACTACAGTTTGATTTGGAAATTGAAATTATTTCGTTCACACTTAGGTGATATCTGTCTGACACCATGTGAAGTGTATCTAATCAAGAAAGCTTGGTTACATGAGTAGTTGGAAATTAGTCACATCAAGTACTAATTGTTTGCTAAGCAAATTGAAGTGATCTAAATATCGAACGTTCATTCCACTCGTTTAAGTTCATTGGCTGTGTGTGTGGACCCGGTGTAACTCAGTTCAAACAGCCCACTGATTTCAAACAACCATCTGAATTCTGGTTGATATGAACTATTCACAATAATCAGCAGTTAGTTTGTATATACAGGCATGAAGAAAATCATTGTGAAGTAGAATTTCTATTTTTAAGTGAAATTTTGATACTTACCAGAATTTGGTAAGGAAAAATTGAAAAGAAAAGAAAATAGGGAAACATTTTCGTATTTTCTCCTTTCCATGAAAAAAAAACTTACGCTTCTGCTTCTTTCTTTCACTCATCAGTAGTGAGTGATTGACAAATCGATTTACCGCACAGTGTAGCATTTTACACACAGCAGTGTATCACTTCATGTTAGTTAACTTTGACTGTTTTTCAAAAAATAGCAGTATAAGTTAGCATTGTTATATCAGTGATAGATCAGTTGCAATTATGAATGTGACACAGGTATTTATTTCCTCTGGCTTTACATTAATCCACGTATGAATGATGGTGAGAATTTGTAAGTCAGATTGAGGATTCTATAATGATGTTATGTACTGTGCGCTCTTTGTAGAGAATGTTTCGTCTACAAGGGATAATGATGAAAGCTTTGGAGTTAAACTATCCAATTCAGAGACAGAATTCAACAATACCAGATAAATTTTGATGAATGATATCTCTCACTAGACATGTGGTACAAGTCATAGCCCGGTATTGTTGAAATCAACTGGATTTCTAGCCAGAAGTCGTAACCAGTTGGGTCTAACAAGTCATGTAAGAGGTCAGTTACTACTCGCCTATGATACTGACTAGCAGTTGCGCCATATATGTATGGTGAATTGGCAGAAGTTGGAATTCATGGGCTGGTCACCGAGTCGAGTCTTAGTGGCTGAATGGTTCGCGAACTAGCTTTGTGACCGGGAGGTCCTGATTTCAAACCCTAGCAGTGAGTGCCTGCTGCTAAAGACACCAAATTAGGATTAAACAGCTGTCCAGTAATCCCTGTTTGTTTTTCAATGGTTCTCTAATTGATGTCAACTCCTGATCAGTCCTGTAACCAATCAAATCCCTGCAAACCAACACCCGATAAGAACGATAAGAGTGGTAATTAGTAGTGCTATCTGTGGTTAGCTTTTTTTGTCATTGTCTCTGATAAGTTGGTCAGTAAAACTCAAACAAGCGGTTACATAACGTCTAATGTTTTATTAAAAAGAAATAAGAGGAGTAACAGATAGTTAGAGATGAAGTTAAACAGAACAATAATAGTTTTGAATTGTTTTGAGGGAGGAGAGGGAAAAGTCATTTTCTTTTGCAATCCCTTCAGTGGTGTCCATGGTAAAGAAAGCAGTTGTATGAAGAAGTTTTAGAAGAAATTCGTTGAAGGAAGCATGTGGGTGTGGTCTCGCGTTCTCTGGGTTGGGTAATTCAACTGTCCTTCTAGACAATATCTTCAATGCAAGCTTCTCAGTTAAACCACTCCATTCAGCTGTGATACAACCTCACATAAAAATCATCCACCTGAGCTACACATGTTCTCCATTATTTAAAGGGAAGCATAGTGATTACTGTCAAAAACTAGCGCAAAAACTAGATCATGAACTTTCATTTGAATGAAGTTCATCATTTTGCGTACCACTTAGTTTTGCTACCACATTAATCGCTTGTTTGATAAATAGATCTTATCAAGTTGTTGATATGATTATGAGCAATAGTTTCTGCTCGAAATGTCTTCAGTTAATATAACTGTACAACACTGTGTGATTTATCAAAATGAAATCTTATCCATAATGGAGTTAGATTTCCATCAACACTATGAGGACTAGAAAGCTGCGACAAACACTTATATGGTTGGCACGGGATGTACCTGCATCCTCATTGATTCATTATATTCCCACCGGTACTCGAATCCCAGCACCCATCATTTCAAACATCGAACTGTTTTCCACTAGGTAAATTACAAGAGCAACCTTTTGGAGTTGTAATTTGTTGAAGTTATCGGTGGTAGGTTGGACTGTGCGTCATGGATTACAGTGATAGTCACCACCAACCAAGTCAGGCATCATCGAAGCATTTGTACTAGAGCAGCCTATATATGTCAACACAGTCTGCGTATTTTAACTCAAAGTGAAATTTGAATATAACTTCAACATACACCGTTATGCATACAGTAGTCGAGTCATTGTAACCTGAAAAGCCTAATACCAAACTCTGAATTTTTAGAACTGGGAGGTACGTATTTATAATTCCGAAGGATAATTAATGCCTTTTCTTTAGACGTTTCCTTTTTGAATGATAGCATTAAAAACACAAATCTCTGTGTGTCTGCGTGTGTGTGTGTGTGTGTGTGTGTGTGTAGAGCATAGATATGCACTGTTTTTTTGACTCCTCCCAAAATTCTATAGTTGAGTTGAAAAGTCCTCCTTCACAGGGTGATTTTATTTGATGAAAACAGACAGTGATATATACAGGCATTATTTACTGATATCAGCTAGTTATATCAGTAGATAATGCCGTATATCACGGTGTGTTTTTTTAGCCAATAAGATGGGAGCATAGACTCTACTCTACCACAGTGCCCAAATTCTATTCTTATAGTTTATTCATTCAATGATTTCTCTGAATTTAATTAATTATTATCTTCATCAGCATCATTATTATTATTATCATCATTACTATGGTAACGATGACATTAATAGCAATAATATTTTAAATATATATTTAGTATTTTTTTCAGATTATCATTATTATTATTGCGTGTATTAAGATCCGGTTTTCAGACTTTCTGATTTATTGGACGTGCTGAAAATTATTGTTTACTTGTTTTCTGTCATGTGTACGTACGTACGTACGTCTGTGCGTTCGTTTGTGTGTTTGTATGAATGTGGGTGTGTGCTTTTGCGCATTTCAAACTCTCTTTTTACTATTTTTAATTTATTAGGTTTTATTTTGTTGTAATTCATATAAGGTGTGACCTCGTGTGTATGTTGGAAGTTTTTCACTCATTCATTATGAGTAATACACCGAGAGGTGATACGATACTTTAAAAAAAGGTTTATACAACTTAATTATTCTTGCAACTTTTATTTTATTTCCGTGATATTTTTTGTTTATTTTAAATAAATAAATAAATAAACAAAAAATTGAGATGTTTCTGTTTACTAGGTGTTTGTGTGTCAAAGAATCTCTAATCAGAATTTCCCTATAGCGTCTATATATACACATACACATATGTGCAACTCATTTAACCGGAACAGATAATCCACCGGGCTAAACACTGTATTTATCGTATGCGGACTGATGATACCACCCAGCAGTGGTAGTAGTAGCCCATGTTGACGTAAGCGGAGCGCAGGACTTCAACTTGTGGTCCATTGGCTAAAAGTCGAGAGTTTAAAGCCGTCACCCAATTATATACACATGTGTGCAAGCGCCAACTCTTTTCCAAATGGATAGGCCAAATCAAAAACACTTGAATACTATGATCGGACACTAGTAACTAGTGTGACGTGTCTAGTCCTTTCTTTGCTGCAGACTGAATTCTACCAGTCAGGTTTGCAATGTGATCACCATTCTAGGTAGCTCTCCATCACGGTGTACATTGATTTGATGATATTAGACAATTGGAGGCAATCGGCTACAGGAAGCCTTGGACCTAGGTTTCGTGTAAGTTGGCAATCGTCAGCAATGCGTATCTGCAACGTTGAAGGAACTCATGTCCCTTCTGAGATTCGAACCCGCGACAGGCAGTGAGCGCTGCAGTCAGAGACGTTACCACTGACCTATTCGAACTCGCGATCGACCTCCTGTAGGACTGTGGTGGGTACTTTGATTGGACACTAGTAACTAGTGTGACGCGTCTAGTCTCTTCTTTGGTGCGTACTATATTATACATACATATAAGCATTACGAAAAACAGACAGCCTTTGCATTAATCAGTTTCAAACGATTCATTTGATTTATTAATTTTTTTCTCTTAATTTCATATTTGAAAGATCATTGGTTGAAAATATGAAAGGCATAAATGACCACATCTGTACATTTTTCTTAGTGATGCTTGAGAGTAATTTCTACTGTTTAGGAGTTGATTCTTCTACTTAAATCACCTGAAATCTAATTTTGATAGGAAATACTGATTCTTTGTTGAAATAGTTACTACTAATTAAATAAATTGTGTTACAAAACAATTAGTTATCTAACTTAATATAGACATTTTGAATCGATCTGTTTGTGTAGTAACTATAATGTAATGCAGAAAATGTGTAGGTCAGATGGATACTTTGCTCTCTGTGTGTGTGCGTGATTTATGTGTTCTTTGAGTTGGATGATGGCTTAATGCTTTTGAAAATGTTATCTGTCTATGCAGACTAACGAGAGCGTAGAAGTTAGACGAGTCAGCTCAGAGAATACAATCCACACCGCTAACTTTTAGCAAGTAATTATTCATACTTTTGTGTTGTCGTTTAGAATTAAAATATTATCAAGCAGATTTCATTACTGTTAACCCTACCTAGCTGTAAAGAAACCACGGAATGAAGTTATTTGTCTGTTGAATGCCTCATATAAATTATAAGGAATAGTTTTTGTCTCGTTTTGACGCGTCAGAAATTTAGGATAAAATCTGATTGACTGTGATAGTATAATATGCGTACGACAAGTTGTATAAAACCCGAGAACCAAATGTCAGACAAAGTATAGCTGCTGAAAGGAGAATACTTGAGAATATTATAGTTTCATGGCCACAGGTGTGTCTTCATTCACTCAGCAATGCAGTGTTGATATTGATTGCGGTCAGTCGGTGATCTTGATGGCCTTTATCCATTGAGAGAGAGTGGTGGTTGGAGAATGTGTCACATACGTCAAGTTACTCCTTTTCGACAGGTAGTGTTGTTTGAGTTGGGATTAGGGAAAAAATGGTTTTGCAAAGATGTTATTCTGACTAATTCATTCTCTACAGATGTACAATCAGGATCTTACATATATTTTCGCCCTTATTTTCTTTAATGGTTATTTTCAGTGTAATGAAGTAGGGTTGGACGGGTAAGCTGCTATTATGCTCAGACTAAAATGTAAAGCTGATGCTTGAAGAGTATGAACTTTGGGTTGAACCGTGTGTAGCTACCAAAGCTGACTCGTTGTGGACTAAACACAGAGAACCGATGCTTACGTCTTACTGTGTATAGCTGTCCGAAAGTTCTTTGAGACACACGTAGTCACAAAACTCTCCAAGGACAGCAAAAAGACGTTTCTTTGTGAACAGAATCTATGTGTGGTTCTATTCAAAAACTCAAAACCACATCAGCACTACTGTTAGGCAGGTGTAGAATCGAATCGAATATTTCCAACAAGGTGGGATCAGAAACTCTGTCAAACAAGAATCACACACCAACGCTCCCCACAGATAGTTCAAGGTCAGAACGACTCTGATTCACACAGCACATTGTTAATAGTATCACACAACCACATAGAGAAGCATTAAAATTAGAGATTATACAGTGACAAAGACAAATAATAAGAATCAAGTCCAATGATATGCAAATGTCGGAACAATGATATACAACAGTCTGGGAGAACAGCTAATAATTACGAAGTTATTTGTGATAAGTGCGTCCATGAGGGATTTTCCAAACAACTTTTCCATTACACCGTCTGGTGTATCACATGTTGCCTCCAGCTGTCGAAAATCAATATGCTGGGGACTTTTTGTGGTGCGATCTTCGGTCCTAAGCGCTACATTCGTTCACCTCTTGTCATCCTGGAATTTCTGGACATCTCCATTGACTTGTCTTCTAATTAATCCATCTCCTTGACATTTCCTTTTGTGACCTGTAGTTTTAGCCTATTTCTTCTGTCTTCTTTCTGTTACCTATTTCGATTTTTGTGACAATTCCAAAAATGGTAGCCCTCTGATGATCGAAGTTTTACTTTCATTTTTATTAGTCAGTCACAATAGTCAGCTTTTGTTTATGTAATCTAATTCACTAGATCAACAGTAAATGTCCGCATCATCGTGTTTTATTTCATTCTTACTGTTTGTTGAAAGGTTTTTTGCATCGCTTTTGCTCACTTTTACTTTTTAAAATGAGTGACAAAATGGATGACATTTCACAAGATTGTCATTGTTTCATAGCAGCCGTCAACGTTTAATGATGAACATGCACAATTGTGATAGTTTAGAAAGAGTGTATGTATTTCATTTTACGGTAAGTATAGTTGTTTTGCTTAATCGTTCTCATAAATGAATTGAGTTGAGTTGACTAGAAAAGGAAATCAATAGGACGATGATTAACTGACCAATCAAATACTTGAAATAACAAATTGAAAGAAATCAAGGTCAAATGGTATTTTTTTTAAAGTCATTCATCTACTACTTATGATTGCCACCAATTTATTACTTATATACTTACTTTGTAGGCAAGCAAACTTAGGAAGTTGGATTAATTTACTAGTGAAATTGTCAAGCCTCAGAAAAAAAAGTACAGATCTGTCTGTTTTATTCAAATCTAAGATAAAAAATAATTTATTTATTGAGGTCATTTGTGTTCATAAATGATTAATATATGGGACGTGTGAGAGAAATAAAGTGGACAGATTTGCACTTTTATTATGATAAATAGCGAATTCACATTTATTAACACAGTTCAGCTCATGGTGGCATTTGTCATGAACTAACGTCACCCAGTGGTATTAGATCATCACTCTTTAAGACTTTCTAGTAGTGTATGATTACGACCTTGTGAAAGACTGAGTTAAAGACTGTTAGCTCCACTAAGTCAGTCGAGGTGCAGCTGAGCTTCGCTTCAAAAGGTGTGTTGGACCAGTCGTTGATGATTGGAGAATGTATTCCGGCATACTGATCTACTGTCTGCTTCTAATGTTAATGTCTCTGCAAAAGGCTAAGGAGATAAGTGAATCCTTCTGTGAGTGATAGTATAGTCTGGCCAGCTAAACTGATACCGTATGTCGATATTATTGCTACAGTAGTTGATGCCGAAAATGAATAAACTAACTGATGCATAAAACTGACTGGAAATCTATCCAGTAATTAGATTACTAGATTACCTACTATATGCCTCTCATGCTTTGAGTGTCCTGCATGTTTCAATGGATATGAATTGCAAAGAAGTAGCGTAAGAAGTGTGGTCAGCAAACTCAAGTAATATGCCCAGATAAACTATGCCATGTATATCAAGATATACTGTTAAACAGTAGGCGAGAAATATAATTGAATCCAATCCATTCAAACATAAATGAATCTATGTTTGCCTCAGTATTTTCTAGGTCAGTCACTCAAACAATAATTAAAATAGTAAACGAAGTGAAAAATTTTCTTTTTTACACACCTAATTTAGTGTGTATAATCGCTGATTTGAGTTTTCCAGTCTTATGCGTACGTTTTTACACTTTCCACCTGGATGTAATTCATATTAAAAGCGTAATTCTACTAGATGTTAGAATTACTTACAAGTACAATTTATGAATCAAAACATTAAGTGAATTTTTCTCTGATAATTCGTGCGTCAGCGGTTCAGTGGTAGAGCACTCGCCAACCATCCAGGTTGTAGGGATTCGATCCTTGGTCGATGCACTCCTTGACTTCGCTAATCTGGTAGCAAGGCAGATAAACGGGGTAGGTTGGGCGTGAGGCTAGCAACTACACCCATTAAAAATTTAAAAAAACCCACTGCTACTGAAATTCCAAAGCTGAAGCTTGAGTCCTTATGTTCCACTCGGAACGTAAGAGATTAAAAATTTTTAGAAACTTCCTAATAATTCATTAAAAGTGATTTTCGAAGTAAAGTAAGGTGGTTCAAGTTCCGTGGTGGGTACCATAAGTCAGATAGAGGACGAAGCTGGCAGAGGTCAGAACTAAGGTTTATTTGGATGAAATACACAGTGGAGATGTGAAAAAATTATGCGCCTTGAATAAATATCACTATTTGCAAATAATGTCACCCATTCTCCCTTTGGTGTTATCTTTTGCTTACTGAATTCTCTTCACAGAGCTGTCCTGCAGTCCTTCTTCAGTAGCTTTTCCGTTGCTCTATACACTACTTATATCCGTTTATAAGTAGCTGAGACTAAACTTCCATTATATTTTCTTTTATCTACTCATACTTTTAATTTCTCGTTGATATTTCTACATTGAATGGATCAGTTTCATCTCAGTATATGTGCTCATTTTATGGGTACTAATGCATGTGATGAACACCAGTGGATAGAGTGCAATCAGCACCTCTCTAATGACCTTACATTGTATCCATGACAGCCTTAAATTACACCGATCATGAGTGCAAGCAGCTCAGTGTGGTGGCGTTTCTGACTGTGGAATCGTGAATGTCGAAGGAGTCATCAACTCTACTGAAGTTGCATACCATACACTATACTCATGAGAAGTGGCATTATGTATGAAATCTAGATTCAGTATATCCAGTGCGATTACCTTCTATCAGCTGACATGTACACAGTGCGTTCGTTATGTCTTAGTTGTTAAGATACTAGTTACTCGTGCCTTAAATTTTAATTTACTCTGTTCAAATATTATTATTATTTTTAATTCTCAATTTATGAGAATGGATATGAACCTCTTAGATATGTTTAAAGCAGAGCTAATTCAACATACTAGAATTTATTCCAAAGTTATTTAACTTTCTGTATATGGTTGTATCTATATATAGCTTGTCACAGTGTGTCTTCTCTTCTAGACATTTGGCTCCATAAGGCTTTTTTATTGTCGCAACATCAATCATGTGGAAATATTGTGGGTGTGTCTAGCTTTGGTCTAGTAATATAAAATGTGGATAGATTTAACATAGATTATTTGGGAGTTATTTAAAATAGTTGGATCATAATTGTCTGTCTCTGTAGAATTCAAACCAAGTGACATGACGCTATTTATCAGGTGATCGTCAATGCCCATCTGTTAATCATTTTGTGATTTTTTACCTAATTGACACAGCCATTTTCATTCGTTAGCGTGAATGTATTTGAATAAATAAAACGTGAGAGTGTCTCTTCGTCATCATCTCTCACCCTCCAGCCGTCTATTCTTATGTCAGTTAAAATCCATACTGAAATCATCATGTTGTGAAACGGTAGAAGACTAAAGACTTGGTAGTGGATTGTTTATTAGTTAATTGGTATCTCTATATAGCCGAATTATCTACGCCTAATCTTCAACACACCATTTGCACAGATCTTCTTCCTTCATATTATTGTTCTTTGTGTGTTCCTTTCACGTCTCCCATGTATCGTATGCCTTATCTAAAATCGATTGTATCTACCTACTATTTGCTATTTTCACGCCGTCTCATTATATACTACTGATAAATCTTATCAGTAGGACTCGCCAAAATATAAGGTGCATGATTAGTTACCGGTGAGACTTTGTGAAACAAGCTGAATCAAAACCCTTTACGATTGGATTTAAATTAAGATATAGTAAGCAGGTGTATCTCTTAGTTGAATCAATGGCACTGAATGGTGGAAGCACGTATGGCAGTGGTTCAAATCCCTGGTTTTCTTTAAATATATCATTTAAATCATCCCCCTAATTCACATGGTTCATGATATCTTGAAAAACAAGCTTCTAAAATGTAGATACACTTCATTCACTACAGGGTTTCAAAATATCTGTGATATTGAATTAAAGATAACCAGCTATAAATAGCATAGTGTGTAGCAGCTACTCTCTTACTCCTTCATGTTGATTGTATTATTATGTAATAATCTTTAAATTGAAATACTATTGTGGTAGCAACAAGGATGAACTTAATTTTCATCAATCAAAGAATTCGAGTACACTGAAAATCATAAATTCTATGGGGATTAAATATTTCAGAATAACTGATTTCATCATTTCGTTAATGCTCGCGTCCCTTTGGTGATGAATTGATATGCACGCACAGGCACACACACCGGGATGCACACATACATTTGCGAACACGGATACGAATTACTCGCATAGACAGTCTTCTGTTCATTTCTTTTTTTTTTTCAGTTTTCTTAGTATGACATTTAATGTGTTGTATAAGAAAGGGAGTAAAAGGCAGAGAAGCAGAGTGAAAATGTTAAAGTCAATAATTTCCTCGTATCGGTTTTCCGACTGCCTAGGTATTTAGTTAGTTAGTTGGTTAGCTAGCTAGCTAGCTAGTCACCTACTTGGATATTACAGACAGTAGTAATAGTAATGTCTAGTTTGAAATGTAAAGCAGGAAAGCCACACGCAATACACCATTATTAATTTTAAAATTTATGTGTGAACATTATTTTATCTGCTTTGTTTTCAAGAAAACCTACACGGGATTTTAAAAAAAAACTAACATAGCTACCATATCTTAATCATAGCTTTTTTTCAGTCTTATGTTCATAGAGTTTGCCGTGTTAAGTGTTATTACTGTGTTGAGTAGTATTGAAGTTATGCGTATAGGTGAAGTCGATTGATGGTTTTGTGAAGCTACATCGTTTGAGATGACTAGAACACATGTTAAGAATGCCAAGTTCATCGCCTTCTCCATCGAGTGATGTTAACTGACATCGGATTGAAAAGGAGGTGACGTGGTCAGAACAAAGCATGAAGTCTTTTACTGTCGGTTGGATTCATGTAGGAAGGTGTAGACTGCCTGTGTGGGATTCTCAGGACACTAAGAAGGAATAGTTAGAGAATATTAATAACATGGTATTCAGTTAATGTCTCTTCTGAAATTTAAACTTATTGTTTACAAAATTTCATCATGAGCTGACATTGGTCAGAGAATCATTGGAAAACCTGACAAGGAGTACTGGACAACTGTTTCGTCCCGGTTTTGGAATCTTCAGTGGCACGCATCCACCGGGGTTTGAACCCAGGACCTTCTGGCTACAAGGCAACCTCGTAGACCATTAAGCCACTGGAACCCGATCCAATGGCCAGCCCATGAATTCCAACTTCTGCCAATTCACGACATAGCGCGACCCCTAGCCAATGTCTTCGGCAAATATTTGTCCTCACACCCGACCTGATGCACCCTACTAGTCACGACTTCTCACTAGAACCCCAGGTAACTACCTACCTGAATAGTGCAAGTCGCTAGTGAGCACTCATCGGGGTTCGAGCTCATCTTCTAACCGGAAGGTCGTGAATTCGAACTCCTGTGGTAGGTGTGTTCTGGCAAAGTGTCCCAAACTACTAGGAATAAACGGCTGTCCCGTACTCCCTGTTGATTTTCCTATGGTTCTCTTACCGATGTCAACTCATTATGTAATCCTATAATCAATCAAATCCCTTCAAAGCAGCAGTTGAATGAGAAGTATTGTTGTTGATGTTCTATTTTACCCCCTTGTTTGTGTACTACCCATACAGTTTGAATAAAGTTGACCGTGCGATAATGAGTGGGGAAGTTAGTAATTACACAAATTCGCATTTAATTGTAGTCATTATTCGAAGTGAATCTGAGCAGTTATTCTTTGTGAAACAATGGCACAGGATTCACTGACAGCTTCTAAAGATACACAAAATAAAGAACTCTTATAGTTTTAGGTAATTATTATTTTCTGATCAAATTCTATTCTTCAAGAATATTTGGAACAATTAGATAGATTTACGCAATTTTCACTAATTACACATAAATATGTATGTATTTTTAGTATACATTCTCATGTGTTCGTCATACACGCGCACAGATGTCTTCATAATCAGCGACCTTCATCAAAAAATCTTTTTTTCTTCGGTCATTTACATGAACATTTGGTTGCTTATTTCATATTAAATGGCGTCTGTCTATGTGTATTCATGTGTGTATGCGTGTAAGTGCGTGAGTGTACAGCTAACAAATGACCTTCACAAAACAAGTCTGTCCTCTACACACTGCCCTTACAAATAAATTATTCTCCTTTTTTTTCTTCATTAAAAGTATTTACTGTGTCTGTGGTAGTAATATCCTAATAATAATGATAATAGTAATAATAATATTTTCATATATTAGACAGAGAATGTCAGTTTGGAATTTATCTAGGCTTTTTAAGCTATGATAATGGAAGATTCTGATCCATTGTCTGAGTGTCTTACTGACCTTACAACTTCTTTTCTAGGTCAATACTATTTTATAGATGCAAAGAAAATGGGCTAAGAATTATCCAATCAAAAATGATATTTATTTTAGTAGCTGCTTTAACAACAAATAACCGAGGTTTAGTAGTATTGTTTTTTTAATATTTTGTAACATATCTTAGTGTTGTTTTAACGCATGTACATCCAGCTGACGAGCCCCAAATGACTGCTTATTACTTTATCCCGATAGAATCAGTTACTGTTATTAATTTTTAGAAATTAGTAGTAGTGGGTTTAAGTCTAAACTAAGATTGGTGACAATTTGTTTCATTATATTTGTTTCTCAACGCCCCTCTTTTTAGCGCCTAAATCAAACAAAGTTGGTTGTTAGCGAAATTCTGCACTTTGCTCACATTC
Organism: Trichobilharzia regenti; assembly: GCA_944472135.2. Lineage (NCBI taxonomy): Eukaryota > Metazoa > Platyhelminthes > Trematoda > Strigeidida > Schistosomatidae > Trichobilharzia > Trichobilharzia regenti. The sequence continues at coordinate 129,723,877 of OX235270.1, forward strand.
TCGTGGATTGTAAATGGATATACAAGTACTTGACGGCCGCCCTAAAAAATAGCCTCCACGGAGTTGAAATGCACCAGTGACCTTGACTGCATGTCATTCTTTGGATTACTGAAACTACCGTTATAACAACACCAATATGAATGGTGTGCACGAATGTGAATGTGTACCCTTCAACCTGATCTCATTTTTAGGTACTATTTGGAACATGGGTTGACAGCAAACTTAAGGCTGGGATTAGCACTGGAGTTAGGTTTGTGTTCAGAATTAGGTTTAGAATGTTTTGTTATTATCTGTGTTTTTCTTGTAAACAAATATATGGCAGGAGGGCACTGATGTAACCGTTTTGATAGCTATGAAACTTGAAAACTGATATCCTTCATTGTAATTGGAAAGTATTTTTCAGTTACGTTAGAGCAAAATATCATCCTCAATGTGTTCTACTATTAATATGTTATTTTCTTCTCGTAAATAAACGTATAGAATACACGGTAGGCTCTGTAATCCAACGATTGGTATGTGTTCAAGGTCATTTCATTGGTGCGTTCGCACACTGTGTTCTCTATTGTTCATTTATGCCAACTTGACTTTTAATCAGTGGGTCAAGAGACTCGAATCCTACTTCACCCACTTTCTAACCTTGGCAACTGGGTGTTGGTGATGTCATCATCAGGCGTCATATGATTTGTCGGGCACATAACCTGTAATGTTCACTGTATAAAACTAACAATTAGAATGACTGGAATGTGCTACACACACACGCGCGTGTCTTTTCTTTCATAAACCCCATGTCCTTCAAATTATGATATAAATTAGCAGTACCCTGACTGACAATGTGCTCTGTCATCCTATTTTCATATTGATATTTTATCGAAATCAACTTGTCAGAATTAACTGTTTAATAAGTTAGTTTTTTAATATCAACATATTCGTACTCATCATTATTATTATATGGATTTTTCAACTATTTTTTTATGTGAATGCATACCACTGTTATTGTATACTCTGAGGTGGCAATGGAAAACTTGTTACAGCTGTGCAAATTTTTCTCTCCCGATTCAAGTGTTGGAAATTGCGTGTGTTTTGAGTTTTTCTTTTGCCTGTGTTCTCTTCTGTTCTGTGTGTTCTATCAAATTTCTGTCATCTGTCTAACATTTTTTGATAGATTACCTAGATTAGTTAATTAATTAATCGTGTTGTTATTGTATATTCTATGTGTGGTCGATTTTTGATTTTAGTAAGGATTCTCTAAGTCTATTGTCTATTATGCCTTAGTTAATTGTGAATAGTAGGTGGTAACTTAGATATTATGGAGTTAGCATTTATGATGCATGCATCATAAGTAGGCGGTGATTGGCTTTGGAAGTAAGTCATTGGTAAAAAATTATATAACCAGTGGACTTATCGAACAAATTTCACTTGATGAGTATGCAAGAATATCTACTGATTAACTCATTGAAGAATACTATTGCTTGGGATGGTTAATTTAGGTAGTTAACACGGTTATTTTCATTCTAAATTGATAAGATGAGAATAGTTTAATGAATAAATTAATATAGCGCATCGGTGGCACAGTGGTTAGGACTCTCGCCGACCCTGCACATGGTCCAGTGTTCAATCCCCTGCCGACACACACCTAATAGCAATGGTCGGCCTACGAAATTTGAGCTACTGATATCACATGCTAAAAATTCCATACTTGTACCAAAAATACAGTGTGGAATCAAGCTATAATAAAAAAATCGAAATTAAATATTATTAGTGATATGTTAGAACTCATTTCCTCGGGACAGATTTCTTATAAAATCAGGCTATGAGGGCGAATGATACTCTTCAGCCTAGTCGCCCCAGAATGAAGTATGTGTAGTGATGTTTAAAGGAGGAAACTTGGCTTAAAATTGATGAAGTAGATCTTTGAGAAGAAAACAAGCGCCTGGGTGGAAACATATACTTGCCTCTGTGGTTCGACAGTACAATGCTCGCCAGCCATGCCTCATGTGGTCAGGCATGAGGTTAGCAAAATCACGCCCGCAAAAATTAAACCACTGCTGCTGAAACTTCAAAACTCTAGCTTGAAACCCATATGGTTCCACTAGGAACGGAAAGGAAGAAGAAAAGTGACTTGAGACACATCCATCCAACTGAGGTGTTATCTGCAAGAGTAGATTAATTGTTCTAGTGTATCTAGCTATCTTTGATCATGAAAAGTGTATTAAATCAAATGCAAGTTTTATGAGCATTTCTGACATATGCCTTTTAGCTACATTTGGTAGAGAATTTTCCATTACTACAGACAAATACTTATGCAACAGTCGGTGATTCAAAGTGAAGTGAAACTACAACCTTAGTAGTGGGTTTTTTCTCACACTAACCTAACAAGATTTCATTACTTACCAAGCTTTAATTTTAAATTAAAATTCACAAAGATTTTCTCCAGATGTGTTGTCATGTCAATCACGATTGATATCCTGTTCACCCCTCTTGTCTTCTTTAATCTCTCATGATTATTTTCATCCAATATCTTGCTTTATTATCCCCTGATTTTTTTGTATAGGGTTTTGTTATTTAAAAATCAGTGATCAACGTCAACTTGTTCGCAGTGCTATGTATCCTATTATGCTGTTGGAACTTAGCCGAGATTATATGAATGAAGATGGTTCACGGTATAATTATTTTGATTTCACGTAAGTTTTGAATAAATTTATTGAATGTTACTAGCTTAAATGGATTTTTTTCTGTGGGGGGTGTTATTTCTTGTTCAAATTTAATCTTGGCTGCAACAGAACTAGAAATTTGTCGAAAACTATATACTACTGACTGATCGAGATGAGTAGTTGTATACTATTCACACCAAACAGTGGCACTTAGTAAACAGATCGCAGTGATCTAAACACGGGACAGCTGTTTCGCTTTTCCGGGGCCGCCGAGCTCATTTTGGTCCAGCTCGGAGAGTCGAATGAGTTCAGATCACCAGATTTCTGATTAGCCACTTAGGCGAACTGGTGATGGGGTAAATTATACTTGCGATTTGAAAATTAGTCCACAGTTTTGCGAATTAATTCGAAATTTACACAATTTGAGGTGAATATATATATATATATATATATATATATATATATAGCATTATATGATTATGCTTGGTGTCTTGATTACTATATATGATATCAAGCAGATCACATACTGTCATCTCAGTAATCTCCATTTTTCAAAATAATTTGCGAAATTGCGATATATAATTTGCAATTTTCAAATTTGATTTATGGAAATCTGTCTCTTTGACAAAAATGGTTTTAGGCCTGAAAACAAAAATTTCAAATTTTTAGTTCACAATTAAGGATGATAATTTCTTGTCGAGTTTTGTTATGCATTGAAATCATCAATTGAAAAAAGCACACACTTGAGGATAGGGATTACTGAGCAGCTGCTATTTTGTTGTGGCTTGAAAATTTTAATCAACCTGTACAACATCCTATCTGCAAAGGTTTGAGTACAAGACCACCTAGTCTTTGGGTTGGTTTCTAATTTCTTCTAACTGGTCACTTAGTACGATCTTATTATTATTATTCTCTTGGGTCCCGAGTGGAACATAGAGCTACACTTTCTCCTGTTCTCTGCGGTCCTCTTTAGCTGGCCTCACAATTACCCATAAGCTCTCATATCCCTACCAAACGATCTCTTTTACATCACCCTCGGACACACCCAATGAGTCATTTCAAATTCGAATTCCAGTAGGGCTATGGTTTGGCACGCGATGTCATTCAACGGTCTCTTCAATATGTGTCCATTCCATCTTCATTTTCTTCGGCATATTTGCTCATTCATAGGTTCTTCGTTGGTCGGTTGGTTGGTTCTTAGAGTTTCTTCCGCCAAATTCTTTCTGGTCAACCGACCATTCGATCACCAGTATGGAACTAGCAAAGACAGTTGCTGATAAAAGTCTGCACCAGATCGTTCAAAATGTTTCTCGTGACGCAGACGCCATGTTTCTGACCCATATAGATGAACTGACTGACTTAACATCGGTATTGAACAGAATCTGAATTTTGTTGTTTTATTTTGTGGTGATGTGCAGATTTCCAAACTGATTTCTGAGTGATGAATGTCAGTCTAACCTTTCCGATTCTGGCTGACTTTGACATTCTCATCCGTGAAGTATGCCTGTAGTTAAAACTATGCTTCCTAGATAAGCAAAGGAACGTCAGCTAGCATTAATTATTGTCGATAAATAACACCAGGACACTGACAAGATATATCATTAAATCGTCAAGAAGTTATCCCCAGGTCCGTCACTAACGCAAATCGAAGCTAAATTAAGTAAGTTAGCTGGTTTCAAGACCGTACATTTATCAGGGTATATTGGTGTTACTCGGTTCATGGTTCGGAATTCATGATGCTGATGTCACCTTATTCTGAACAGATCAGTTGAAAGTACTTGCGCACCACCACCACCACCACCACCCCTCTCCGCAGTGATTGATGGTGTTGTTTCCACTGAAACGTGAATCCAATACCCATCGTTTCAAACTCCGAGGCGTTAGTCACTAGGTTTCAATTTCAATAAAGAATGTAACCTCAGAAAGGGAATTATGCCTATGGTTTGTTCAACAAAAAAGAAGTTAAAAAGTAAATATGTATACATAAATTTCTTCTTATAAATCATTATCCTTTTTCTTCTTCTTCTATCTCTTTATAAGTCCTGAAGAACATGACATTATTCTTAGTCATTTTCCAACGTTTCATACGATCTCTGGTCATTTAATACGTTCAGGGGAATTTCTCAATAGAATACGTTTAGATAATATTGAATTAACTTTGGTATGTGCTCAGGAAGTATTTAAAAGTAAGTGATGTGTTGTTGTTGTTGCGGTATGGTGTTTTTCTCTTCTTCTTGATTTTCATTTATTTCCCTTATTTCGCTGCTCACAGTTTAGCAGCAATGCATGTCTAACAATTGACCAACACTTGTTTTAAATTGACTATCCTTCGCTTCTGCGGTCGCTCTTGTTGTTCGTTGTTGTTGTTGCTACTACTGCTACTACCACTATTGCTTTTCACCTTTTATGAATTCACTTAATACCGCGTAAGGAAATGTGTTGTATGCCCATGGGAAAAACATCACCTTTTTCTTTAACTTCGTTGGTGGGATAGCTCCTTTGTCTATCTTTTTTTGAATTTGTTTTAATTCCATTTCTCCATTTCTGATGATATGATATTTATTCATTTTCTTCTTTTTTTCACTTCTTCTTGCTTTTGTTATGTAGATATGAGAGGTAGTTCCTTCGCAAATGCGCATGTAGCACATGCTTGTCAGATTTGTAAGGTTTCAAACACTATATGGTGTAGTGGCTCACAAACCACGTCCCAACCAACGCACTCCTAAACCTCTCTAAACCTGTAGTAAGGCCGTAAAAGGAAAGGTTGGCTGTGAGGCTAGCAACCCCCACCCCCACCCTGTAAAAAATAAACATCACTGCTACTGAAACTTCAAAGCTCTAGTGTGTAACCCTGTGTTCCACTCGAAATGTAACGGAATAAGATTTAAGCGTAAAAACAAACATTGTTCAGTTCACTTTTTTGTAAACTGTCAAAAATTTCTCCATGTTATTTGAAGATTTGATACTCCAGCTAGTGTCTCAATGAAAAAAAAAGAGTAGAAACAGTAATTTCAGTAGTAACAAAGCTGCAACCAACTAGACCAAAAAATTAAATATGAAATGAAGGACAAACTTATTTTCAAACGGTTGGTTTTTTATAGCAGCTTAGTGAGTTTCGTGTTGGATTTCATCATGAGCCAATGACTGATTGGTAGCGTGCTTGCCTTTTAACCCCAAATTTATTGGTTCAGTCTAATCCTCAATGGAGTACATACTGAGGAAAGGTCTCAAAGTCGAAGGAAACATCTCTTCACACTTTTCCTTTTCCAATGGTTCTCTGATTGATGTCCATTCGTGATGAGATCTAACATGAAGAGTGAATCAGTCCCAAACCAGAGGATAACAAAATCTGTATATATATTATGTTTTCTAAAACGTTGAGCTGGTGATAGATTCGGTAATCACGTGTATCGCTTGTCTGTGCCGGCAACGTATACAACAGCTAACTGATCTCTTAGTCTGAAACTTAGGCAAGAGTACATCAAAGACGAGACGGAAAGTAACATTATATCTTCACAACAATGTATAGTTCAAAAAATTATCAAGGATATGTCACAATTAGTCGTAGTCATTGTCATTAAAATAGTGAAGGTTATTTTATTTCATCGATTTAGAATAGGCCTTTGACAGCGTTGACTGAGAAGTAATTTCGAAACTACTTCAACACTGTGGCGTGCCCCAAATCTTTATCAACCTCATTCACCCACAGCTAATGACTATTCACGTGTCAGGTGATCCAAAACGGGAATCTCAGAAAAGGCTCTGAAGTGATTACAGGAGTACGAATCGACTGCCTATTGTCACCATTGACATTCCTAATTGTGATGGACTGGATTATGCTTCAGACTGGGGGAGTTGAGAAGACAGGAATACGTTGGACCGATAAGAAGACTGTAAGATTTGGATTTCGCGTGTGGATGATTAATGTTTAATGTTAGACAGACCTGGACACTTGGACGCGGAAACCGAAAGTTTGGTAAAAGAGGACAGGACTTCAAGTGAACATAGAGCAACAAATAACAGCACCAATCATCATCAATCGGAGAGATTTAATAGAGTTTACTTCCCTCGCTTATCTATGAAGGATACTTTCAGCTGCAGGCAGTCAGAATGGATGAAGATGTCACAGTCAGCCACATTCGGAAAAGCAAGATACACCGCCATCAATTTGAAATCGGTTTGGAAATCTTCTGCACTCAGCATAAATAACGAAATTCGGGTGTTAAATCGGTCAGTTTTTCAATATAGGTGAGAAACTTGGTATGTGCATCGTGAAAAGCATTTGCTAGCTCCCAATTGAAGATCAAACGGCTAAAAAGAATTAGTAACAGGAAACTATGGGAACAGATATAACCAAGAACCTATCTTTCCACAAATATTTAGAAGAGAATGCAGATGGATCAGACATACGTTGACGAGACCGTCGAATGACGCCGCAAGCTCGAGTGGAACCCACCGAATGGGAAAGGAGGAGTGGGGCATCCGAGGGTGACACGGAGGTGATCGTGCGAGGAGGAGATGAGAGCTTATGAGCGACTGTGGGGCCAGCTAAAGGGGACAGTAGAAAATAAAACAAAGTAGAGATGTGTCGTTGAAGCCCATATGTTCCATTCGAAACCCGAGGGAACAATAACTATATAATAATAATAATACTTTATCTAGACCAATTTTGATTGGTTTATTTCCAGGCTGGATACTGATCACCATATCAGTGTACACGTGCACCAGTGAGAATAATACTGAACTATACCACCCTAGATGTCCTATCATCTTTCGGTTTTCTTCAACTATGTATAAAGCTTACACATTGATTTCTTTGCAAGTAATTGACATATGATGATAATTTGTTGTACGCAGCTGTGAATGCCCTATTACTAAACAGTCTCATAAATGTTAAACAAACAGTCCTCAGGTACACTTCGTTCTTCAATGATTCACCGACTCTTGAAGTTCATAATCATCCTCTCTTCATAATTTTATTACTTTTTGGTCTCCTGTTTTGGTTATGTTCTTTTTTTTCCTGTAATTTTGGTATTTTTTTAAATTTTTAGAAAATTTTATTACTTTATAGTCTTGTATAAATTCATCTTTCAAGTTGTTGCTTTAACACTTCTTTTTTGTTGTAAAATAATCGAGTTATTTTCATGGTGGTAATGTAGGTGGTCTGAGAGGACAGATGTGGGTGGAATATTGTACTAATCACTGTCGTTGTTGCTATTCCTACTGCTACTATTATATTACTACTGATACTGCTCCTAGCTCTACATCTTCCCCTATTTATTTGTAACAATAATGGCAGGGGTGGGATGGGTTGGTGGTGGTTGTGGGGGGGGGGTCGTATTAGTATCCATGTATCTATTGCTAAATCCTTCAATTGTCTTGTTATTATCCTGCTTTTATTGCTATTGTTCTAAGCCTTGGGTCTTGAAAATTACTACACTTGAACACTTACGCACTCACGCAAGCACTCTCACACACACACACTATTTGAGACAATTCAGGATAACTACAATAATTTTATTATTGCATAAGTTGGATATTATATGTAACAAAATGAATGGAGAGGAAAAACAAATGAGTTATCATACTCATGCTGTTTAATTAATCACTCCCCTTTTTGAATACTATTATTATATAAACTCTTAGGGAAAATTGTGTCTCACTGTGTAGGTGTTCGAGTTTGCGTAGATTTTAGAGGGGCAATGAGAGAGATAGAAAGAGGGAATACATGTATGGTTGAATTCATTTTTCTCTGCATGAACGTACGTGTATGTGTGAGTGGTTGTGTGTCTAGTCACGAGTAATGTTGGTTTCAAGCGTTGATAGAAATAATATCTAACTCTATCTATTGTTACATTTGTTTTCAACACTACTTCAGGTTATCGCTTACATACTTATTATTATTCGTCTAGTCTCTCTCTCTCTCTCCATATGTAGATACACATGTGGATATTATTGTTTCATGCATTCATATTATGAAATAAAAGCCATTTTTTCCACTCGCATTTTATCTCTCTCTCTGGTTTCTTTCTCTCGCTTTTGTTTAACGATATAAAAGAGGAGCACTTTTTATCTGTCGTATATGAATTCCTCATCTCTCCAGTGTTTTTTCTTCTCCTACGTTTGGGATTATTTATTTGTTGTATAATATGAAAGCGTTTTTTTTCATCTCTATACGTTTTTTTTTATTATTACATATTGCCTTTTTTCCTCGTGACCATGCTTTCTCCGTGTGTGTGTGTGTGAGTGAGGTAGGGTGGGGGGTGATCAGTCAATCAGTCGTGGGATGGCAACTTGTGAGAAGTTGAGTAACACAGAATTATTACCATCATTGTTATAGATAAACTCAATAATGTAAACTTTAAAAAATATGGTGAAGTTAGAATATCAGATGCCCCACCCCATCACCACCACCGCAGCGGAACGTGCCCATCAGTGACTACAAACAACCGACCCTGATTAGAGTGAACCCATGCAAAAAAGTGTATGCGTATTAAACATGATACTCTATTTTTATATATGAGAATGACTCCCAATTTCTTATACAGGGGGTTGACATTCATCTAAATGACCAGACAGAAAGTTAGCGTCATGCTTACAGTTAGGAATTGCTAGTTTGCGTTTAGTTTAAGGCACTTCGTGACGAAAAGCCTTCTACAGATTCGATCATGAGTTGACATTAGTTAGAGAATCATTGGAAAACTCTACAGCTGTTCCGTTCTGGTTTGAGACTCTTCACCAGTACAGATCCACTGGGGTTTGAACCCAGGACCTTCCGATTAGAAGGTGAGCTTGTAGGCCATTCAGCCACTGCGATCAGATCCAATAGCCATTCGGTGAATTCTGGTTCGCAATACATGTGGCGCAACAGCCAGTCAATATCATAGGCAAGTAACTGATCTCTTACCTGACTTGTTGGACCTAACTAGGTACGACTTCTCACCAGAAACTGCAGGTAACTTCAGCCAGTCACTAATGAGTATCATATTAATGATCAAGTGTTGGTTTGTAGAGATCTGATTGGTCACAGGTTTGATCACAACTAGTCGACACCAGTTAGAAAACCATTGGGGAAGCCCTATATCCTGAACTGCATTCATTACTAATACTAACTAAATTCACCTTTATAACGTGGCTGGTTGATTCAAAGTCGTTGGTTCACTTTTGGGCTCGTAGGCTTATAGTTTAACTTTGCTACGAATATTATTGCATCGAATCGAAATATATTTAGGATATAAATATATGATTGCTTGGATGAATAAATAATCTGAGCAAGTATAAGGAACAACTGAATTACAATTTATTGTCTCAACCCTATTATTTTAAAACTAGTGTCACGGTGATCATATGATCAGATTTGATAACAAAGCTGTAATCCAAGTTCTCGAAATTCTCATCTGTAGGTGGTCAGTATCTTTGATAGTGCTGCGTCCACCTTGTTGACTGTAACTAGTTCCCTTGGAAAAAATAAAGTAGTAATGCCTTGAAGTTTACAGAATAAACAATACTACCCCCCCCCATTTTCTTGTTATTCCGACTCCTTCCAAGACTCGGCTTTGATTGCCTGTCGAATTCCTTCTCAGTGTCGTTTAGGTTTGAATGAAGGAAATGCTTCTTCACTGATTGAAGTTTCCCTGTCTCAAACAGGAAATCCACAGATCCATCTTCTGATACAGACAGTGTTTACTTAGTATGTCTTTGGAAATAAACAGTAGGATTTCTATAATTCAAAATTCAGATTTCCTAATAAATGAATGTTTCGTTCACTGAAACCTTCTTTAATTACACTATGTTGAATATATTACAGAATTTAAATAAATAGGCTGAGTAATGGCTGACTAGAAAAATTGGACTTGCTGAAGTTGCATTGGAAAGTCGTTACCTGTGGAATCCACCAAGTCGTTTGGGAGTTTAAATAATTGCTTGTAACATATCGCAAATTGACAGAAGTTCATGCATCGTTGCATTCTGTCCCAGTGGGATGATGGCAGCATGCTTGCCTCCTAATAGCCTAAATGTTCTACTCTCGATTCCTGATTGAGTCGTAGATGTATACTTCTGACAAATCCTCAAACTGGTACGAAACACCTGTTTTGTTTTGTTTAATTAATTGCTTATTAAAATTTTCAAAAAAAAATAAAATAATAAGTGATTAATGTAATTAATATCGAATAAGAGAAAGTTTTTCAAGCTTATTTTTGTAGAAATTGTCAAAACACTTTTATTTTTTTAAAAAAAAAGTTAATTTAAATACACAATGGATAGACAGAATTATTTGAGTGCATTTAACAACTGTGTCAGCGAAGACAGGACTCCGAGGGAGCATACAACAGACAGAGGTGATGAAGATAACCAACCAACCAACTACAACAACAAGTACCAATCACTATCAACGGGAAAAACTTGAAAGAGTTCACTTCCTTTACTTATCTAGGAAGAATTGTTTCAGTCACAAGGTGTCAGAATGGATGACGATGTCAAAGCCAGCCAGAATCGGAAAGGCAAGACCCCACATTCATCCCTCAGAAATCAGTTTTGAAATCTACACGTCACTGCAGCATAAACAACAAAATTCGGATTCTGTTCAATACCGATGTTAAGTCAGTCAGTTCATCTATATGGGTCAGAAACATGGTGCAATCGTCATGAACGGTCTAGTGCAGACCTTTGTCAACAGCTGTCTTTGCTAGTTCCATACTGGTAACCAAATGGTCGGTTTACCAGAAAGAATTTAGCGGTAGAAACTCAGAGAACCAACGAAGACGACCAACCAACGAAGAACCTATTAATGAGCAAATATGCCGAACAAAATGAAGGTGGATTGGGCACACGCTCAGGAGACCGTTGAATGACATCTCGTGACAGGCTATCTCCCGAGTAGGACCCATCGAATGAGAACGGACGAGTTGGTCGTTGATCGTGTGAATAAATAAATTTACTACCAAAGTTCAAATATAAAAAGTTGAGATGGTTGAAGGTGTAACTCAGTGACGAGACTGACTAACTGAATGGCGATATGGTCGTCAGAAAAATTCATTATTCCGCATATCATTTTGTGAATATTTCAATCTCACAGTTCTGCCTGTTGAAACAGTGCTCTCCTGTTAAAGTAACAGTGATTAGTTGTCTTTTACCGTATGATTTATCCATTTTTTTTGTTACCTTTTACCATCTCATCAAAACTTCTGTTAACCTGCGCTTCTGTTTTCACAGCTTAGTTACTTGTGTCTATCACACATTATCTTGCATCATTATTTTGTGTTCAATCTTTAAACTTTCTCCCCTATAACACTGTTGCCGTTGAACAGTGTTAATAAGCGTGAATATTGTTGGTATTTATTCTCCTCCAATGCAATGTACTAGTAGTTTATTGTTGTTTTGTACTCTTTCTATTTTTTTTTACGAAATAATAATACAGCTGGCTTACATCGGGGTCAGACGTCTCGAATTCTCTTCTCTCTCTCTCCTTTATATATATATCACTTAAATAGTATCACAAATGCTAAAGACCTTGACCTGGATTTAGTCTAAATTGTTGACGACGAAAAATAGTTGATTTGCATTGAAGGTGGTTAATGTATTGTCTCTCTTTCCTTCCCTCCTTCTTTCTCCTTTTCTCACCCTCTCTCTCTTTCTTGTCTATTTATGTATGCGTCACTGTTTGTATCTGTTTGCTTAATCTCTCTCTCTCTTTCTTTTCTACGCAACAACAACTGCAACAAGAACTTGGGATCTTTCTCGGTCAAGGCCAATGAGAATAAGACAGACTATCTGTGTTTATTGGCTGGTATTTCACATTTCTATGTGGACATTTTGCGTGTTATAAGAAAAAGGTCATTTTATTTTGTTTATTTTCATAAGTGTCTGTGTGTGTGTGTGTGCATGTGTCAGACTAGTGAATTAGGATAGCTTTTATAAATATCACAAAGTTATTCTCAATCCATGTTATTTATGCACTTTTCAATAACACACCATTTTTCAACTTTATACAAATTGTGTAACTGTGTTGCGTATGCATTCATTTTATTCCACACTGTTGATTGTTATCGTTTTAACAAAAAAAGTTCATAAAGTACACTAATTGTCTATAACTCAACGTTGATAAATTAATCACTAAAGTATTGATATCTGACTAATGAGTACTACTCATAGTCATTCAGTAGTGTATAATCGTGTCCGTCGGTGGCACAGCTGTTAGGACGCTCGCCGACCATGCACATGCTCCGGGGTTCAATCCCTGGCCGACGCACTCCCTTACCTCTCCAAGCCAGAAATAATGCTGGTAAAGAGGAAATGTTGGGTATGAGGCTAGCAACCCCATCCTGTAAAATAAACACTGCTACAGAAACTTCAAGCCTCTAGCTTGAAGCCCTATGTTCCACTGGGAACGTGAAGGAAAAAAAATGTATAATCGTAAATATATAAATTTATTTGTGAACCATGTTGTACTATGTTTAGATCTATATTCAATGGAAAGGAAACTTATGATCTCTCAGTGATGTTTCGAATTCATTCATTTACAGAAAGAAAATATCGTACGTAAATCATTCGTAGAAAAACCATTAGGTACTGCCCAACTCACGTTGTTTCATCGGTGCTTCAGCGGTAAATCTGTTGCCAATGATTCATATGGTCCGAAGTTTGATCCCCGATCAGCTGACTCTTAAACCCCGCTAAGTCTATAATAAGACAGCGGGTATAGAGGGAAAGTTGGATATGAGGCTAACAACCCCAACACGTCAAAAGCAATACCACACTGCTACTGAAACTTCAAAAGCTCTAGCTTGAAACCCTATGTTGTTCCACTCGGAACGTAGAAAAGGAATAAATTAAAAACTAGGTACTGTTAATCAGCAGGTGAATACAGTCATATTTTATTTATTTTTTAATTTTTGATTACAGCTTGATTCCACACTGTATTTTTGGTACAGGTATGGAATTTTTAGCGTGGATATCGGTAGCCCGAATTTTGCAGGCCGACCATAGATATCAGGTGTGCGTCGGAAGGGGATCGAACCTCGGACCATGTGCATGGTCGGCGAGAGTCCTAACCACCGTGCCACCGACGCACAGTGATATCCGATTGCAGTTAAGGACACCAGGATATATTATATTATATATATATATATATATATATGCGTGATTACAATTTATCATGATTCTTATGTTTTACTCTTTCCTTTCTGCTTTTCATCACCTGTAATAGATCGTCAAGGTTTGGATGATCCTGTAACGCCAGCCCATTTATATAATCTAGCTGGACAAGTTCTTGCTGATCATATCGTTTCTAGTAAGTGCCATTATTATTATTGTTATTATTACTGCTACAACTACTAGGATTATTATAGTGTTAATCCTTTTTACGTCTTCATTCGCTATCTCTTGATATCTTCTTATTCTGTCCTTTTTAAAGGCTTAAGCTTTGTGGATTAATGAATCGAATTGTGTAATGAATGTATATATTTGTAGAAGGATAAAGTTTGATTCCGATAATATTTAGGCGACTGTGTTAAGTAGGATCTAATTTTTTTCGACATTTTCCCAGTCTTTACGATGACCATCATCTAAGTAAAGCTAGGAAAGAAATGTGATTGGTGGACTGATCAACCTAATATTTAGTCCAACAGTGTTGTGAACAGCTCTCAAACTGTCTTTAAATAATTAGTTTTCAATGGAAATTATTAATTCTGTCACATACTTTATTTCCTTAACCTTTTCATCAGGCATCTGTTCGCAGTGAGGAAAGGAAAGTTTCATGAATATCATAGACAAAGTAATGTTACGTAATTCTGTATTTATACAACCTAACTACCAAAGTACACATTCACGTACTAGATTATATGTTATGCGTACTGTTTGACTGCAAGTCAGTCACCCGCGTGTGTTGATAAACATATGTGGCGTGCCCTTTTTGCTATTAGTTGACATTCCTTCATTTCTATCATATTTTCAAGTTGTTATGTGTTACATTCCACTTATTGATGTGAATATTTGGAACTACTCAAATTAGACGATTTTGTTTTCTAGCCAATTCGAAGTGATTTAAACACACACTACGTGACTGTTTTCACTCGTTTGAGATCAGTCTTATCAGTGATGTTTATGTTTTTCAATACGTTTAGATTGAAAGAGGGACTCTGAGCTATGACCACTAACAACGTTGTACGACAGCTACTGGTCCTCCCCTCCTGGCAGGTAGCATTACTTGCGCAAGAACGCACAACATTGTCAGCCACTCTGTATCTTACACAATAGTCTATAACTCAAAATATCACTTAGGGTCTGTCAATTAGCCTATAATCTCATTATCAATAAGACAGGGAGCGCTGATTGACGTAGGCTAATTCTGATTGGTTTATTTCGAGACTGGACACCGATCAGCATATCAGCAATAAACGTTAATCTATATCATATCAGTTTATCCATATCAGTTAACAATTTACAGGGTACTCAGATCGAGGTGAATTTTGAGCACAGTTTCCTTTGGAAACCTAAAAAATAGTCAGACTACTCTATATATCTAATATCCTGGATGTCATTATTGGCAATCGAAAAAGCAAACAAATCGACTTGATACTACTGATTTACAGAAATAAGTAGTTGAAAGTAGTCACGCTAACCAGCTGGGCTTTGTAGGCAAATCTCATTTAATTTCTAATTTAAGAGTTTATCAGACAGACGTGTTTGTCTAAATCTTTATTGGGTAAATATGTCTCTTCAATGTACAGGTAATTCGTTCAACTTATTTTGTTTTGTTTTTCTTTCGTACTATTTTTTATATTCATAATCAAGTGGGTCATTCATTGGAAGAACGACGTGCTGCATTATCTCATATTTCACCAATGTTAGAAGAATTAAATGCAGAACATCATGAAGTACTTGCTCAATTACGTCAGGATAAACCACATTTAGATTTTCCACAATTATATCTTGAAATGTTCCAGTTAACAGAAGATGAACAAAGAGAACAGAAGTTGAATAACTATGATGATTCAGATATTAATTAGTTGATGATTAATTGATCAATTGAAATTGTGCATCAAATAGGCCCAATTATTGTCGATATCTTTGATGAATATTTCTTTGTGTTCATCCTCCTCCTCTTCTTCTCCTCCCCCCCTGTCTATCTATCTATCTATCTATCTATTTGTGTGTGCGTGTGCGCGCATGCCACTGGATAATTAACTTTTCATTTCCAATAGACGTGGTTACGAATAGTCTATTACTACCTATCTCAAGGTTATATTTATCCTATTGAATATTATGCAGAATAGAATCTTTCTTTTTATTTCCTTCTGTCTAGTTTTCCCCATCACCAATCTCCCTACTACTCTTTTCTGCTACCATTATTATCACCACTCCATTATGATTACTACTATTGGTAATGCTAAAGATGAAAAAAAGAAACAAATAAAAAGCGCCCCCCCCCGCCAACTACCGCCGCCGCCGCCCACAACTCCACCACTGATATCTACGATAACGTTGACTGTGTGCGTATGCGCGTGTGTGTGTGTGTGCAAATGGAAATGTTTTGTATTTCCAGTTTTCTGTTCACTACCAACCACCTCACGTTTTCTTTTGTTTAAATTAATAATAAGCTGTACAATAGAGATGACATAAGCATTTTGTTCCCTTTACTATTACTATTACCACTACCACTGTTCTTGCTGACGACATTGTCATCAACTACCTTTATTAGTATTATTGCATTATTAAGCTAATTTCCCTTTCTTCGTATCAACACACACACACACACTTATAACCCTGAAAATATTGTCTGTATGTATCTACAGACTGGCTTCATGTTTGTGGAGAGTTTTCTATTGTTTTATACTTATGTGTACACTGTGGTTGTATTGATTAATCGTTGAAGTACCAATTTCATTCACATCTGTTGTACATTTATTACCTATGAGTATTCTTCTCTTCCTTTTTTAAAAAAACACACATATACTACTGTTTTTTAAATTAGAGTAGTTTGTGTCCCGGTGCGTGCGTGTGTGTGTATATATATCAAGCACGCAAAAGTGAAGGGAAAAAGCAAATATCCTTGGCTCAGGTTATATATATACATATAATATGTATTTGGTGATATTATCTACCTAACTATCTCTATCCATCTCTATCTATGTATCTCTTATATATGGTCTTACATTTTTTCCCTTTCTTGAGAGTAAACATATATTAGCAGTATCAGTTATGTTGTGTATATGTGTGTGTGCGTGTGTCTTGTTTCACTCTTCTGCTGCGCTGTACCATCTTCTTCATTGACAACTCATAATCCTGTTATCATGATAAATTCTGTGAGGAGAATTTTATTGTCGATGTTGTCATTTTTAATCATGTTTCTCTTCTGCCTTCTTGTGTCTACATTCTTTTTAGAAATCGATACTTATTGGCAATTTTATCGTCAATGTTTACTTTGTAACACACACACACACAGATACAGAGAGACCTGTTTTTGATAAGCAGTATTTATTGTACTTCATAGAAAGATACGTATGTATGTATGCATGTGTGTGTGTGTGTAGGTGTATGTGTAACAGCTGAATTGTCTTCAAAATCTTTCTCTTACTTCTTTACACGTCATACTTTGTATTGTCGTCTTCTGCTTCTTCGTCTACGTCCTCGTCGTCTCCTTCCACTTTACTTTTCTTCTGGAAGTAACTTTTTTTCCTGTTCTGTTATGTGTGTGTTTTTCTTGTCCAATTGATTGTTTTTTAACGGCTCTTGTTGTGCTGATGATTGGAAATCACAGTGGATGAGTGAGTCAATGAGTGGTGCTCACTGGACTGATACAGATAATTATGGAATTATTGTCAACTTCTGAACGATTAGCATACAAGGAAGATGGATATATCTGCATCATACTACTACTGCTCTATCATATTGAGATGAGATAACAAAAGAAATCAGGTCATTCATATATGCGTATAATGCGGAAACGCTTTTCATTAGTGATACCATTTGTGTGCGTGTAATTGAATGCAGTAAAACTCAGGGATAACTTGTTTATTAATCGCGTTATTATTAGAATATTTGTTATTGTCATTATCGTTAACATCATCATTATTGTCATGTTCTCACTTTCATATGATGCATATATATATATATATATATATATATATATATATATATATATATATAAGTATTTATATTCACTGAATTTTTGTGTTGTTTTCTTTGTTATCTTATTCTTATTTCATCCATTCAACTCATACTTTTTTTTGTTTTTCCTGTCTAATTTAACGTAAAGTGAATCACATATGCGCGCCTACACACCTACATATGATGAACAGATTAACTTTGATTATTTAATAACTAACTGTTATCTCCTGTTAATTCGATCTCCCAGCCTCAGTGTTTAGTATTACTGCGGCTACTGTTTCTCTTTTTGTTGTTTGACGTTTTTCTTCTGCTTTATACACTTTCTCTCTCTGTTCCCTTTCAAGAAAGCAATGCTACTAATGATTCTTGATTAAAAATGAGAACGCACAGTATACAGTATTATTGCTCTCTACTATTACAACTACTACTCTTACTGTAACTACCTACTATCACAAGTTGTTTTTTTAATTATACCATATCAATGAAAGAGAATGTACTGATCAATTCTTGATTTGATGAAGGTACTTCATGTGTGTGTCTGAATGTGTTCTTACTTCTTATTGCTCCTTTGTTATTCTTGTTATCATGATCAGCTTAAGGATCAATCTGTTCCATCGTGAATAGTAGTAGTAGTAGTAGTAGTAGCAGCAGCAGAAGTAGATTGATTAACCGATAATTCCTTATTCCTCTTCTCTTCCTCCCACCCTCACGTCTTTGTAAATCGATAGTGTGCTCTTTTCGAGTTGTTTTCCGTCATCCCTCCTCCTCACTTGCCGACTTCCTTTTCTCTGGTGGAGTTTCTCAGCTATACATATATATATATATATATATATATATATGTAATACATTTTGCGCCACCTTACCAGGAATCATAAACAGCTGTATACCCCGGTTATTGACAAATTGTTTTTTTTGCCTTTTTGGTATTCCTTTTTATGCGTGAGTGTTTGTGTGCGTGATTATTAAAACAGTTTGGTTGTCTTTTTTACCCTCTTTATTCAATTTTCAAAACAGGGGAACACTTGACTAGTGGATAGATAAATAGATAGACAGACAGGCAAATAGGCGTATAGACCACAGGATATATATATAGTGTAGATGAGTACACATTCATAGACAACGCACACACACACACAAACGCATACATGCATGCATGCAATCCAGTTTATCTTCCGTTTCTAGCCCCATTTCACTCTACACACATTTCTATCAGTTTTGTTATTCATGCTTTTGTTTAATTGTTTGAGCGCCCAATCTATTACTACCGTGTTTTTACAAAAAGAAAGTTATTCATGACTCTTTAATCATCATCATTATTATTACTATTATTATATTCGGCTATTTTGTACACGTGAGCAAACGATTTTGTTATTATCCATTCAGAGGTGTGTTTATATTATTTTGATCTAACCCTGTTGACAATGATGTGGTTGTTATTTGTGAAGACGACGGATTGACATGGTATGTTTCATCTTTACTCAGGATATAACTATCATATGGAAAAGTTTTCAGGCTGAATATCTGCTGGAATAGATCTTCTAGTTGCCGGTTTTTGTTTTTTTCTTCAATTCTTCATTTATTTATTTATTTTTGTTGTTTCATCTATATGTGCCTCCTTCTTCTTTGTTGTTGTTGTCGTCGTTGTTTTCAGTTGTTTCTTCAACGAAGACTGTAAGGGGAAACAAACCTCCTAACATTTTTGATATTCAATATACACACAAGAGTTTATATGCACTGGTGATTGAGTAGAGATTCATACGCACAAAAGTACGCCCATTACCTATTAACAGTGTGCATGACGAATGGCGCCCATATTGTTTCTGAGACAGATTTTTTTTGGTTTCCTCCTGTTTGTTATGCAGATATTCTACACACTGATGAAGTTTATATACACGCATACACACACACACAATGTATGTGTATGCGTGTATGGGAATAACTCAATACAATCCTGTCAAATATGTTCATTCTCGGTGTCGGTTTACAATTTGCCTCTATATTATACATAAACACTTGTTTCTCTCTGATTTTTGGCTCACTTCGAATGTTTTTCATCGATTCACTTTATTCTCCCCGTCTCTCTCTCCCTCTCTCTCTCCTATAATCGTTACCAGGTAAGCATACGTGACAATACGTATGAACAATTTTGTGTACTTCTTGTTTGATTTTTTATCTCGTTTTTATTCTACTGTTTTTTGTTACAGCTGATTGTTCATCTAGATCCCAACTCTCACTCTCTCTCCTCTGCTGCCGCCAACATTCTTGGTTAAAGGGAAAAAATAAAATCAGACAAATCTGGGCAACTGACCTTTTTGTTTTGCTACATAAGATTCTTCAATTTCTTTCTCTCTTTCCCTCCCTCTCTTCCTATCTCTCTCAGGATCCTTATATACAAATCAATAATAATAATAATCACAATGAAGTGTTATTTCTTACATAGTACTCCTTTTGTTTCCTTCGCTTAGACTTTTTCTTACTGCTTCAATCGTTCTGTTTGTTCAATGGAGTGATGTTGTTGTTGTTCTGCTCGACAATACTACTTTGCTCACATATACTTCATACTTTCTTAAACTCTTTTTTTTAAAAAACATTTAAAAAAATTTCTACAGTGAAATCAGTGTCCAGGTTCCTAATCCTTGTCAGGTTGATGATCAGGTGTACGCGTATATATATCTATATATGCATGTGTGTGTGTGTTTATGTCTATCTGCATATAAATGTGTAATACTGCATTGTCTACATTGGTCGGTCATAGTGCTTAAATATAATGATACATTATATTCACCAATTGTTACTCACTATTATTATTAGTAATAGTAGTAGTATTAGTAATACTACTGAGACACCGTTGATCCTGTCTACTTCCTCCCTTTGTTTCTATTCTCTCTCTCTCCGTTGGATGATGATGACGACTGTGAACCCTTATAATTCATGTTTTTGTACTGTTTGTATGCTTTTTTTGGATACCGTGTTTTACTCTCTCTCCGTTTATTTATTTACTCATTTATTCAATTTAGTCAACAAATAAACTGATTATAGTGAATTGACTTGTCAAACAACCCGGCTGGCTAGTGGAATGTGTACAAACAAAAAAACAAACATCCGTATGTATATGCATAAAACATTTATCGACCCTGTTGTTTATTTGTTTTTTTTTCTGTTTGTCCCAACTGTCGCTCGTTCGTTCGTACATTGGAACCTACCTACAGATTCAATTATCTAGCCTCCCCTAACCCCTGAAAATTAAATAAGAATTTACTTGTCTTTATGCTCACTCAGGTCAAGTTTCTTCATTTTTGTTGTTTTGCTTTGTTGTTTGTTTGTTTGTTCGGTTTTTTTTGTTGGCATACTTTGAACACTAACTATACACACGCGCGCATACACACAGATGATTGCGTACATTCGTCTTTTTCCATCGTCTGTTTATTTTCTATGTTTCATCCTTGTTTACTGGTCTCTTCTTTCACTGTGGTGACATCTCAGTGGTCTCTCTCTTTCTCCTGTGTTTTTAGAAAGCTTAAAGATCCATTACTATCCATGCGCCTGTGTTCTCCTCTCTCTCCCTCTCTGACACACACACTGGTTATTCCACTCTAATGCGCCTATTATATATATATTGATATATCAATACACAGTATACATTTATTTTTTAATCGATGTCCAGGGATTCAGTTAGATTCGTTATTCTGTTTTTATTCTCCTTTTTCTTTTCTTTTTTTATTGTGCTTCACAAAATCCTCCTCTCTTTGCACACTCCCCTCTCATTCGTAATTCTTTCTTTCCTGAAGAACAAACACACACATACACAAAATAACAGAACACACTAAACACTTTTACTCCTCTTCATGGGAAAGTGAAAGATAAAGTAATTGATAATTAGAGTACAGGAGTACAGGCATCTTATACTTCTTGATACATTTTGACTGTATTTATTGCGTTTAAAATTATTATTATTATGAATATTAATTACTATTATTATTATTATTACTGTTGTTTATAATTGATTGATTGATCCTGTTATTGTTATTATTCGGTTGTTCCCATTCTCTATTTTCTCTTGTTTTGTTTTCTTCTCTCTTGTTTGGTTGTTTATTTTGTAAAGAAATAAAATGCACAAAAATAAACCCCTTTTCTGTAGATATTTTATTCTTTCCAGGATAGATTTATCTATCTACCGATAGATAGATATCCAGATAAGCTATAGATGTTACGATGCATGGAACATATTGAGCATTGTGTCTAAGTGGATGAGCATACGCCTTGTCTGCCGTTCGACTCCCGGACGACTTACTCCTAAACGTCACTTAGTGCAGGTGTTATTGTAAGCTCGATAAAGAGGGGAAGTTTGGGAGGGGGGAAGTGTGAAGTTAGCAACCACCCCACCCCTTAAGAAAAGATTAACAGCACTGTGTTACTGAAAGTTCAAAGATTGAAACCTTGTGTCGCACTCGGAATGCTAAGGAACCAAAAAAATATTTCATTGTTTAAAAATAATCCTGACACGTTTAGAAAATCAAATGAAGATTTTTTTGAATGTGTCAAGGTTACTCTGTTGGTGTACTCTGTTTTATGTACTGATTAGATGGTAATTAATCTTAGAAGTACAGGTGAAAAAAGAAAAATAAGTAGTAGTTCAGCGAAGAGGCTCTTTTCAGTGATTTTACATTCTTTAACTGTTTAATCGTGTTTATGTATAATATCTTCAAAAAATTGAATAGGGACGAAAATGGTAAACATAGTTGCTATATATTACTAGTCTGTAAATTTGAATAACGCTGATGGAGTTACGTAGTGCGATAAATTATCCAGTCAATGAGTCTGTAGTCAGGGTACACATAGAAACAAAGGTAACGTGACATTGCGCAACGTTTTGTGGGAGTAGGAGTAGTTAAACAAACGCGGTCATTACCATGGTAGTAGAAGTGGTTGGAAAATTGTCGGTCGTATGCAAAGCCTCGGATCCTCTGCTTCTGGATGCTTAGAGCTTCAGAAGTGCAAATGAGGTGAAAGCGTATTGCCTTTGTTAGGTTTCTTTTCAGTTCGTAGGTCACTTGCAAAGAGGACTTAGTTGAGATGGTTTGGTCGATGTTCAATCATCGCACTCCTTATAGAGCCATCGCCACATTTCTGCAATCTTGCGGGATATTGTTCTTGACTATTTTAGACAGGTTGCGCAGTGACAGAGTTGGGTATATTAGCCTATGCTGAATTTGTCTAGAAGGACAACGAAAGCTTCGCAATTAAATCGGCCAGCTGAGGGAACACAACCAAATCAAAAAGAGTTGTGTAATGTCTTAGTTGACCCTATATCTGTTGACTAAGGTACACAAAATATGTTTCTCCGTACTTGGCATAGTCATAACGAACGTAATTCTGTTTCTTTCTAGGTTAGTTACCCTAGTATTCAGTACATTAAGGTCGAAGTTTAGTCTAGTTTGATATGATGTCCACCGTGCAACAGAAGTGACACCAGGATGCCAGTGATTGGTTTCATCATCCCACTTTTGGAGTTAAATTGCTCAATAAAAAATCAAATAGATAATAGGAACATTAGCGCTAAATAACGGCACTTCAGCAGAATTCATTCGGAAATTCATAGAGACTTGCCGGAAAGATAAAACTAACAATCTAAGTAGTGATTATACAGTATGATTGCTGGAGAATTCAAGGCCTCTATAATGTTTCCACACAAACGAGAAACATCAGAAACCGCACCTAATATTCTTAATAAAACTAGGCGAAGACTGGCATTTAAATTCCAAAGCTTAAAGGTCCGGTTGAATTAGGTAATTCATTTCATAAACTACTATGCAATGACGGTGAGGTTAAATACATATGCCAGACCAGTAGATCCGGGTTAGTTTAGCTGTCAGAAATTAAAAGTGTGGATAATAAACCGTGATAAAATAAGCAACCTAGAAAAAAGCTACCATTCCTCTACATTTACTGTTATACAATAGAATGGTGCATTATTATTATTATTATTATTAGTAGTAGTAGTACTAGTCTGATTGTTTCTTTGGGTTCCGAGTAGAACATAGGGCTTCAACAGGTTATCCACCTTATCCTATTTCCTGCGGTGAACTTCAGCTGGCCCTATAATCTCTCATTTCATAAACTCACGATCTCCTTCATGTCACTCTTGGGCATACGCCCAACTCGTCGTTTCCAGTTGGGTGGATTCCACTAGAACGGTGGCTTGACGCTTAGTGTCATTCGACGGTCTCCTCATCGTCTGTCGGATCCATCTCCATTTTCTTCTACATATTCGAAGAGCAATAGATTCTTGGTTGGTTGGTTGGTTATCAGAGTTTCTTGTCACTAATTCTTTCAGGCCAGCCGCCCATCTGATCTTCAGTATGGCGCCGGAGAAGTTGGCAACTGTTGATAGAAGTCGGCTGTTGGGAATGCTTTTCCCACCACCCCGTATAACAATCGTTATATGGTAATGTAGTTACTTGGTCAAGGATGTTGGTCAGCATGGAACGCTTTCGTTAAAAGTGATGCAACAGTACTCCTGAACATGCCTGCTAATGAAATATGGTAAGGAATTGGAGAACCGCATAAAGAAGAAACTTGTAATAATAAACCATAAAATGTACTCGAGATGTTATCCATCAGTCAGCAATAGTTTACCAGTCTATTGCATATTGAATAATCCTGTCTTATCTTGAATCCCTTACATTCCACCGCAGTGCACAAAACCTATTATTTTATGGTGTATTCTTTCTTCCAGTGTCCTACAGTAATCTATTAATTTGTCTGTATAAATAAATCTTGATTGTCTATCGTTTAACAGAAGGATAGTTATTCATAACTATGCGATCTAATGCAGAAATTATATTTGTAAAATCTCAGCGAAATTGAAATGAGTAATTCCAATGTTTCGTTCGGCAAACTGGTCCGAACTTCTTCAGGGAAATTAATCAAAGTTAAAATAACAGAGGTTTATATATAAAAAGGACATATCTTTTTATAAACTATGTTCGGTCATATTAGTCATGAACAGACATCAAAATATAATAAACAAAATTACCTGAACTGTGATCAAAATTTCACCTCAGACTAACATTCGACTAAATTATTTTAATCATAAATTCGTTAATAATGTAGTAATATATATATATATATATATATATATATATATATATATATATATATATATATATATATATATATATACAATGGTGTGTGTATGGGGAAACGATTGTAGATCATTTGTTAGCCTCTCTATAAGAAGATATAGACAATCGGGAAATTAGATCAATCAAATATGATCGATTAGTGATACATATCCATTTATATTTATTAATCAGGACATGTCATGCATTAGCTAACATCATGCCTCGTTGGGATCCACCTATATATGTAGGGCTTCCTCAGTCAGTCTTCTTTTATACGAACCAGAACCTTAGTCCTTGTAAAGTTGGTATTGCATCACGTTTCTATCGAAGGCAGTGCAATCGCTGATCTGTTTTCTAGCTTCTAGAAGTCTTCAGAGGTCTTTGCAACCACCTTTTGATATTGTTTCTGCTCCTTCACTATTATATTTACTTGCCTGTCTGATTATGACGAAGGTGTCATCCACGCAACTTAGCCACATTTTTGGAGGACTAGGGCATCTCATAATTGCGCTTGTTTCTATTGTGTGCATAAACAGATTGGCAACTGGTGGAGACACTGATTGTCTCATAGAAATGCCTTCTGTTTGATGTCAAAGAACCCCTCTAAATGTAAATAACATGGAGCGTAGAAACAGTTCCAATGTCTTCTTAGTTTTATCCGGATTTAAAGGATAGCGAGCACTGAGTTCGTTGTCAGAACGTAGTCAATTATAAATAATACTATATATATATATATATATATATATATATATATCCCTTTGTTAGTTTAATTCTGATTAATTTCCCTGAAGAAATTCGGACCAGTTTGCCTAATGTAACGTTGGAATTACTCATTTCAGTTTCGCTGAGATTTTACAAATATAGTTTTTACATATGTCTAGTCCTCACTCAGTGTCCAATTATTTTGGAACTAATCAGTCAAATCTTGACCACAGTTCATATGAGTATGTAATGCAGTGTTTTATCTTGTTTCAAAGATGATTCTGATGTAAGAGTTATTAATACCTTATACTGTTCATTTATGTGATAATAGTTATAGAGTTGTATTCTCAGTGTGGGTGTGCATAACTGTAAGCAGTTATTTACTTCGGAAATGGATCTTGTTAATGTTAGAGATATCATCTTAGTTGCATTATATCATTGTTTATTCTTCGTATCCTAGTTTATTACAAAAACAAATTATATAAATACTTCAGCATGTTACCTTGGTTAGAAATTCCTAAAGAATAGTTAAGACTGTGACTTCAACTGACAATATCGACCACGAGAAAACACCTTTATTGACAACAACACCAACCAACCAATGTTGAATTGTTACGACCAAAGCCGACTCATTGTGGCCTGAACTCAGGAAACTAATCTTTGAGTTTTACCACATAGCTGACAAAAATTCCTTCAGACAGCCACAGTCGAAAAACGCTCCAAACACAGCATAAACACCATTTTTCCTTGCTGGAATCTACCTGTGGTTCTATTCAACAATAATAACAACGTCAAAAACTCAAAATTATCTCAACAGTGCCGTCGGGCAGCTCTATAAAATACAGTTAATTTTCTTAGTTCAGGAGAAATACTTCATATCAGGTGGAATATTCCCAAAATGGTAGAATTAAAACCTCTGTTCACAAGAATCACACATCAACAATTCTCACAGATAGTCCGATTTCAGAATCACCTGAATTCATTGAAATAAAATACAATGTAAAGTAACACATTATCAATACCGTCAGACAACCATTGAGGGAAGCATTCAAATTAGAGATCAGACGGGAACAAAGACAAATAATCAATATCAAGTCAACATGTCATGAACAAGTGTCAGAACAATGATATACAACAGTCTAGGAAAAGAAGGGGTAATAAATACAGAGTTAGTTGAAACATTCAGATGAGTATAAGTATTGCAATTAGATCGTTGAGAAGGGATTTTCCAAAGAATTATTCTGTTACAAGGATTTCAGAAGGTTTCGATGGATTCCAGTATAGATTTTGTCGGAAACAGATGTCAACCAGTTAAAAAAGAGTCTCTGAAAGCCAAGAATTATTACAGAGTTATTTGGTTCTAGTTTGGGATCTTTCAGCATTCTACATGCACAACTCCATCAGGGGTCCAACCTAATACCTTCATATTACAAGGAGAGCACGTGTACTATTTATTTATACACTAAATTACAATTTATTGGCTGACAGATTGCTAATTCTGTCAATATGAGATTAAGAACTACCGCATGAGGAATCATAAAATATGTTGAAACAGTTGTTCAATGCTCACTGGTTTCCTGCCGATGTTGACAGCTGATAAAATGCACCTTGGAACCAGTAAAATCCGAACAAAATTAAAATATGGAGATTCACTTTCTAACCAATGTAAAGTTGATTTATTAAGTCTGCTGTTTGACCAGTTTTTCAGCATTGAATTGCTAAACAAAATTAAGCGACTTGTTGCATTCATAAGGACGGAATCCGTCAAGAAACCCCATCACTTATAAAATCATTAGAAACCATGGCACAAATGATTTATATGTAGTCCTTGTGTACCAATTCACAGGAGTGAGCAGTCACAACTCTGTAAAAGGATAAATTAACAACCCTCAGACCTTTTAATCACTCAGTCGTTTGTGGTGTATTACAATGGAGCGTTTTTCAAATAGCCATTGAAATGGTGTATACTGCTAATTTCGCTTAACCATTCGTTGCCTGACATCAGAGTATCACGTTAAAATAACTAGTTTTTCAAGAATGAGTCAAAAGATATTCACAAAAATCCATCTGAACATTAAGGCTGATTTGATCACATTAATGCCCATGGTTTTCAGTTTCTACCACCAACTTGTGTGTAATACAGACCAACTGCTTCAAAACCTAACTCCTCTGTATTCAGTATCTCGAGCAGTAATCAGCATATGGATTTGTCAGCAGTAGTAGTGCTCACTATCACCAATGATATTCCTAATTGTGGTGGACTGGATTATGCGTCAGACTGTGGGAAACGAGAAGACAGGAATATCCTGGACCGACGTGAAGAACCTAGAAGACCTGGATTTCGCGCGTGGATGATTTATGTTTGATGTCACTGTCACAAAATCGAAGACTTACAAGCGAAAACCGACAAACTGGTCCAAGAAGCACCAAAGACAGGACTCCAGGTAAACATAGACAAGACGGAGGTTATGAAAATAACCAACCAACAACAGCAACAACATCCAACGCCAATCACCATCAAAAGGAGGGTTTTGAAAGAGGTTACTTCATTCACTTATCTAGAGAAGGAACATTGTCTCAACTACAGGAGGAGCGGACGAGGATGTCAAATCGAGAATCGGGAAGGCGAGAAACACATTTATCAACCTGAAATCAATCTGGAAATCTTCGTCACTCAGCATCACCAACAAAATTCGGATCTTCAATACAAACGTAAAGTCAGTTCTTCTATACGGATCAGAAACTTGGCGGGTCAAGAAGAATATTTCCAAGAGGTTGCAGACCTTTATTAACAACTGTCTTCGCTCTATACTGAAGATCAGATGGCCGGAAAGAATCACCAACAAGAAAATTATGGGAACAAACAAAGCAAGAACCAATCGCCCAAAAAATATGCAGGAGAAAGTGGAGATGGATCAGACACTCGCTGAGGAGACCTCTGGGTGACATCGCGCGTCAAGCCCTCGAGTGGAACCCGAAAGGAAAGCGGCGTGTGGGGCGTCCAAGTGTGACATGGAGGAGATCGTGTGAAGAGGAGTTGAAAGAATATGAACTAACATGGATGCAGGCGAAAAGTACAGCAGAAGACAGAAGAAAATGGAGACGTGCAGTTGAAGCCCTATGTTCCACTAGGAACCCAAGGGAGCAATAATAATACAATAATAATAAAAATGTTGTGTGTGATGTCTCCTACAAATAATACTGAATAGCGGAGAGACGGATTGGAATTGTTAGAAGGGGAAATAAAAGATTTTCGTGAAACAACATAGAAAGCACGGAGTGAAGTAGCAGAATAAGAATGACTTATGCAAACTGAAATTTAAATGTAAGGTTTTGTATTTTGCCATAACCGTACACTTTGTTTTGACAAATGAACAGTTTTACTAACGAATATCACTGTACTCCGCTGTTCCAAATGAAGATGGAAACTACAATGATTTCAGTGTTGTCTGTTAGTTTAATAAACATTTCAAGTTTGCCCAAGGATTGATATCCGTTAGACAACCATTGAAAATCACCAGGGAGTACTGGACAGAGATGTTTCGTCCTAGTTTGTGACGCATCATCAGTACAATGACATCGATTTCTGCGAGTTGTAAAAGTTAGAATTCGTGAGTTGGTCACTGAGTTGGATCTCGGTGACTGAACAATCTACGGGCTTGACTTGTAATTGGAGATTCTAGGTTAGTATCGCGATAGGTACGTACTGCCAATGAGTGCCAGACTAGAACAAAGCAGCTGTCCAGCATTCCCTAGTGGTTTTCAATGGTTCTCTAATTGATATCAATCCGTGGCGAAACTTTATACAAAATCTTGAAAAATACAAAAAATTATTTCATCACTTCTGAGACTTCACTCAGTGCCCAGTTTTCTCGGGACTGTTAGACTGAGCCTTGATCAGGTTTCCTGTGAACTTTGGGATTTATGTTTTTTTTTTCACAAAACACTTCAGCTTTATCTGAACGTTATTCAACCTACTAATTATCTTTTTATGAAAATATTCCACTGATTACTTAATATGTTATATTTACATGTTTTGATTACTTCTAGGAACTTCACGTTTTCGTTAATTTAAGTCAATATTTCATTCTAAAATGATTAGATTGGAATCTTTCCAGTTCCCAACGACTGCTTGCTAACAAAAGTGGAAGCCTTTTAGGTCTACATTACACTGAGTTACACTGTCCACAAATGCTATTAAAAAGTATAAAGAATCACTTTGCACTCTATGTATCATTATTATATCCTTTAATTCCTAGAGGAACATAGGGCTTCAGCTGCGCGTCTCCATTGCCTTCTGTTTTCTGCCAACTTTTCCACTCCACTCCAAGTCTGCCTACATGCTTTCATCTCCTGCTCACATGACCTCCTCCAAGTCACCTTTGGACGACCAACTCACCGCTTCCCTTTCGGGTTCCACTGGTTAACATTAATTATTCTCCTGGTGGGCTTAAACAGATTACATCCATAATGGTGTTTGAGCGATTATATGGCATATCCCCTTTTTGAAATGACGCCACCTGCTTTATCCTGTGTGTAATAGCGCGTTTCAATAAATAAGCCAAATTGTACCGGTATGACTTCATGGAAATTCAATAATATACGTTAAACATTTGAAAATACCACCTCCTTTAATGCCATTACAATGAGCAGATATCAGTATCAAGCGACATTTTCTAATAAAAGTGCAGTAAAGGTCGCGTAGTTCAAGAGAATAATGCCAACGATAATATGTACGTCAGAAAAGGATTTTTTTAAAGGCGAAATGTCATTTCAAAAATATAAGATAGATAACCTGTCATTAAACCACTATAGAAACAGACTATGACGCTGCATTTAGAGCGGGGATATGTAATAAAGCTACTCATGAAGTTTAAGTCATCGTCAATTCAAATTACGACTTTAAACTTATTTTTAGGTCTACTACGGAGTACTAAATAGGAGGGTAGTAGTAGTAGTAGTAGTAGTAATATAATTATGGGTAAGAAAAATGCGTAGAATTCACACTCCTATAAGAAAAATTACATAGTACATTTAGTTTGACGGAATATGTCTGAGAATATTTAGGGAAATATAAAGTAATATTTCATGTTTCTAAAATATGAACACATTTATTCACACATGTCTCACGAGTTTTCAAAAGGCCATTTTTAAAGGTTATTTGTACCATATACAACATTTGTTGTAATAAAAATAGCCAGTTGATGGAAACATATAGGCACATCAATAATGAGGATCAGGGGATAGGTAGACAGACAGGCAAGAAGTAAATATGATAATGATAATGATGATGAAGAAGAAGAAGAAGAGATAATGATCGATAGACAGACGGACAGACAGAAACAGAAAATTTAAACAGACTTAAAAAAGAGGAATTGATTTTCAAGACTATGCAAAAAAAATATGGCTAATCACCTTCCACGATAATGTCGGTAATATTTCTTCTACTACTTATCTTCAAAATAGTAATCAGAGTTAATGATTGTGATGATGATGCCATGCACTATCTTAAGTCACAACTATGGCTGTTTAGAAATCGAAATTGAAAAACCAGAGAAACACAAAACATGACAGATTTGATAAATTATACTTTATGACTACTAGTATGGCTTTTTATTAGCAATATATTTTCACGACAGGTATGCATGAAACAGCTAGTATACACATTTTTCCTGTTGTCCATTTGAAAAGACAGTCTACTTGTACACTGACTCATCTCACATGTTTCCTGATTATTCTTGTTTCTCTTCATATAAACATTTTTTATGTTGTGATTTCAAGGATTTATGTCCGCCATTGAGGTCGCTAATTATAATTACTTGTCATCACACACATACACACACACACACACAAACTAACACACGTTTAGTAAGTAGAGAAAATTGTGATAATTGTCGATAGAAGAAGAGGAATTTGCACTTAACCAACAGTGACTTGTAGACATTTAGAATAAATTCCAGTTTAAATGAAGTAGATTTATCTGAGGCCTCAAAACACAGTGAAGACAATTTCAATTTCGGTTCCAGGATGCTAGAATGATCAACATTGCAAAAATGGAGTTGTACTTACAAAAGAAAGAAATAAGATGATAATAATAACTTCATCCTAAAAAGAGATTTATGATGTACAGAATTTTATATGGTAGTTATCGTCTAATTGTGCAGTTATATTCTTGATCCAGGATCTCCTAGCAAAATAATAACTGATAGTAGATAGGTTGATACACTGCTTGCTGACCTGGAGCGAAAACCAATCTCTCATCTGCAGGAAATACACATTATCTAGTTGAAAGCCGATCAGGAGAGGTTAAAAAGTACATTTTTAAAATCCAAGGGCACAGTAATAATTGAAGACTGAAGATTATTACTCTTATTTCTCAGACAATGGTATTATTATTAGATCCTATAATTCCTAGAGGAACATAGGGCTTCAGCCAAACGTCTCCATTACCTTCGGTTTTCTGCCAACTTTTTCACCCCGCTCCAAGTCAGCCCACACGCTTTCATCTCCTGCTCACATGACCTCCTCCAAGTCACCCCACCCTCCCATTGACGACCAACTCGCCACCCGCTTCCCTTTTGGGTTCCACTCGACCGATGGCTTGTCTAGTGATGTCACTTGATGGTTTATTTCCTCAGAGTATGGCCAGCCAATCCATCTCCATTTCTTCCTGCCTATTTGTTTCACAATCGGTTCCTGGTTGGTTCGCTCATTGCTAGAAGTCCCTGTTGCTGATCTTTTCTCTCTGGCTATCTGATCTTGAGTAGTATTGAGCGAAGACAACTGTTAATGAAGGTCTGAAGTTTGTTTGAGATGCTCTTTATGACGCGCTGGCCAAGTCTCTGATCCGTATGCTAAGTAGCACTGACTGACTTCACATTCGAGTTGAAAATCCGGATCTTATTTTTGATGCTGAGTGATGTTGACCTCCACACAGACTTGACGTGAGTAATGAAGGCTTGTCTTGCTTTTCCGATCATCTCTCTGATATCCTCGTCAGTTCCGCCCACCCGTAGTTGAAACGATGCTTCCCATGTAGGTGGGTAGGTAAAGGAGGTTGTTTCTTTCAGGTTCCTCCTATTTATGCTGGCTGATTGTTGTCTGTTGTTGTCGCTGTCGCTGTTGTCGTCGCTGTTGCTGTTGCTGTTGGCCAGGAATCTTCATCATCTACGTCTGTTTTCTCTATGTTCACTTGAAGTCCTATCTTTGATGCTTCTCGTGCCAACTTGTTGCTTTTCACTTGCATATCTTCCAGTTTGTGGGAAATCAGACATATATCACCGGCGACGTCCAGATCCTCCAAGTTCGTTTTTTGTGTGAGTCCATTCTATGCGTGTTTGCTCACTGCTGTTCCCGTTGTCTGTCGCATTATCCAATCTACTGCAATCAGGAAAATCATTGGTGATAGTAGACAGCCTAGCCTTACTCCCGTCTTCACTTCGGAGGATTCCGTAAGTTTCGCGTTGTGGATTATCTGGCATGCAGCATTGTCGTATAACTGTTGGATGAGATGTATAATTGTCGATGGGACCCCGTAGTAGCGAAGTAGTTGCCAAATAGTAGTTTGAACTAAAAATCTCAGGGACAGTTGTTGTATTGGGATACGTTGTCAGTGACGATTTTCCTTTTTCTCAAATTTCGCAGAAACTTGCAAATCAGCAGGTTGTAGACATTTTAAATACTCTCGAGAGTAGAAAGCACCCTTAGAGGTCATATTTTGATCAAATAAATGCAGTGCAATGATGGAGTATTTTGTTAGCCTATAAGTTCAGTTACTATCGTCGTACTGGCTTGTAGAACAGATAATTCGACCAAATACTGTGCCTGACATGATGTTATTTGGTTGATAGTGGCTACCGTTGGATTCCCAGGATGTATCGTTCATCATTTTTTGAGGTTCCTCAGTAGCGCATACTCTGCGTTCTATCCCTCGTGAAGTAAAGGATACACAAAACTTAAGGGTCTCAAACTACGACAATTTAAGTAGAAAGTACTCAGTCCAAGTATTTAAAGAGATTAGGTTCAATTATATAGGCATACATTAAACTAAATATTCACAACAAATTGTACACAAAATTTATCGGGGCTAATTGAGACTATCTCACTGCCTAAATAGTCCATAGTCAGTCTGAAGAAGGCCATAGATCCATCCATAGTCATTAACTTAATGAATTATTTTATGTCTGAACAACTTGTTAGCAATGTCTCGAAATTCACTCCAGCGTTTAGCAATTTATGATTTTTGAATGCATATTAAACTGTTAAATTTTGTAGATATGTGAATATAGATTACTGAGTGTGGAATGCTGATTTGAATTTGTGGTAAAATATCAGAAGACTTTTTACAGGATTTTATCATGAGCTGACTTTGGTTAGAGAACCACTGGATAATATGGGCGCACTGGACGGCTATTTCGTCCTAGTCCAAGACTCTTCGGCAGTACGCACTCAACCGGGGTTCCAGCCCAGGGCCTCCTTATTACAAGGCGAGCTCGTAGACAGTTAAGCCACTGTGACCCATGAATTCCAACTTCTGCCAGTTCACGACATAGCGCGATCACCAGCCAATGTCTTCTCCGATGAGTTACTGCCTCAACTTTAACCGAGGTTTGAGCGCTGATGGGTGCGTACTAGTGAACAGTCCAAAACTAGGACGAAACAGTTGTTCAATACTCCAGGTTCTCCAATTGGTTCTCTAGCTAGTATCAGCTCATGATGAAATCCTGCAATCAATCAAACAAAATCCCTACAAAACCAATACTTAAATATTCTAAAATTTATCTGATTGTATTTTGCGATAGCATAGAAAAGTTTGCTGACCTGCTGTCTTTATTTAATTTCTGTTCGGTATATTCTTTAAGCCAACCAAAAGGCATATCTGTATGGTTTTCAGCTTGTATGCAACTTACTTTATGCACCCAAATCTTGGCGAAATTAGCTACCATAACTTATGTGTATAATAGTAGAAATAAATTATTAAATGTATTAATTAATTTCTCCCATAACTAACACAATTACTAACTGCAATTGTAACTACAATCACTGATAAAATACAGTCATAAAGATATGACAGAGAAGATTTGTAGCTCAGGTGGATAATTTTGATGTGGTTTTGTTCTCTGAGCTGGATAGTTAGTTTGCGAAGCTTTCATCACCTTACTGGGTGACATCTTCAGCGCATACTTCAAATTGAAGTATGCGCTGAAGATGTCACCCAGTAAGGTGATGAAAGCTTCGCAAACTAACTATCCAGCTCAGAGAACAAAACCACATCAAAACAGTCATAAAGCCTTACAAAAGGTGATAAACGTTTGATATAGCAAAAATATTCATTCAGATATCTATAAAACACAACATAATCGAGAAAAGAATATTCTTTTCGATAAATTCCTCTTCTGGCTCTACAATTATATACATGTTTATATACACAGAATATTCAAGGTTGGTAGTTAATAACAATATTAGTGATATCCTACTCGCTATTATATCTTTATTACTATTATAATTTAAGTATTTTTAGTGAACTGTAATTGCATTGATCTTGCTTTACAAATCGATATTATTTAAAAAACACCAACATTGTTATTAACTACCAACCTTGAATATTCTGTGTATATAAACATGTATATAATTGTAGAGCCAGAAGAGGAATTTGTCGAAAAGAATATTCTTTGCTTGATTATGTTGTGTTTTATAAATGTTTGAGTTACAGCATTTTTTTCATTCACCTTGGAAACTGAGTATGCTTACTATCAAACTTTTGCAATAATTATATGTTAATTTGATGAGGTATATGCTCTGTGTTGTGTTGAAATAGTTATTACCCTTTGATAAATTTAAATGTGGCATTAAGAAGACAAACATATTGAGAGATGATACCTATTCGTAATTCCACTGTGCAATAGTTTCACAATTAGTATGGTACACTAATAACAAAATGGCTGACAATTTCTCAGTTATATAAAATAAGAGTGCATATTATTAACTAATTCGAGGGTCGGTAGTTCTGTTACAACCAACACTGACTGGTGGTAGTCTGAACTCAGCAAACCAATCTCTGAGTTCTACCAAATAGCTGACAAAGCTTTCTTCAAAACAGCCACAGTCGAAAAACGCTCCAAATACAGCATAAACACGGTTCGATTCAACAATAATAATAATAACGTCGAAAACTCAAAATTATCTCAGAAGTGTCGTTAGGCAGCTATAAATTTCAGTTAGTTTTCCAAATACATAACAAGTAATTAGAATCAAGTCGAATGTTCGCAGAAAGGTAGGATCAAGACTTCTGCCCACAAGAATCACATATCAACAATTCTCACAGATCGTCCAATTTCAGAATCACCTGAATTCAATCAAACAAAGTGAAAGAACTAAAGCGACGCATTATCAGTGTTTCGCATAACTGCAGAGAGAGGCATTAAAATTAGAGGGATAAAGATATATAATATGGATCAGACCAACATATGATACGCAAATGTTAAAATAATGATATACAGTGTAGGAGAAAAATGGATAATAATTACAGAGTTATTTGAAACATCCAAATAAGAATCAATATTGTGATTAGATCTTTGAGGAGGCACTTTCCTTACAATTTCAGTGGTAGAATGCTCGCCAACCAAATACATGGTTCGGGTTCTGTTCCTGAATGATGCGCTCCTAGATCTACCCCAGGAGTAAGTAAACGATGTGAACACAGAATTTTGGGCTTGAGGGTAGCAATCCCACCCGTAAAAGCCACTGTAGACCTCATGAATGGCATCTATCAGTTCACCTGCTCGTGTTCAGCTAGGTGTGTCGGCTGTATGCAGCGTTTGCTATTCAAACGTTCCATCGAACACTTATCTACATAGTTTTATAAGGGAGAAAAAAGATCTCCCAGCAGCTCTATTCTGGAACACCTGATCGTATCTGGAAACCAAGCTAACCCACAAAGGAAACTCAAAGTTATCTGCAGAATACGTGGAATTTCGCTAAAATAGTACGAATCAAACTTCTTCAAGCCGCAGAAGCAATGGCAATTCACACGTTATATACTGAACTCTGCATACAAAAGAAGCTTGTTCAGTCATTAAATCTAAAATGAACCTGTTCTATCTTAACACCAAACATGTGATTTTTGTTTTTGTTTCTTAATCGTGTTATTTTCTTCCCTCACCCCCTATTAAATCTCTACCCCCCCTTACTGTTATTAACTTGATTTTCGTTGGATTCTACCCAACTCCGTAAATTATATTACGTCACTTAACTTACTTATTTAATGATATTTTAGTTTCCACCTGATTAACTCTTTCTGCATTGCGTAACTTGTTATCTGAAATTTACAATTCTAATGACACATGTTTGGAAATATTCACTTTGTCGTTAAAAGAATTTACTATATAAATATGTGATTGCAAAGCTTGAGAATTATATCGCTGAAAAAAAGTAACTCTTTGCTGAACGTCTTTTCTTTTATATGACACAGTGTAATTTTGCTGTTTTGTCAATCAGATGAGTTTTTAGTTGATTCGAGTGAATAAGATTCGCTCACTGATGGTACAGTATTGTTCCATGAATGTAAATAGTGCAGAAGGGAGTTAGTTAGTTTAAAACACCATTCAGCAAGGCGTATTAACAGTCTTGAAAGAAATCATGTCCCTCCTGTGATTCGAACATGGGTCATGCAGTGCTGCGGTCAGAGGCGTTACTACTGAGCTGGTCGAGCTCGTGACTGACTTCCTGTAGGACTGTATAGGATACTTTGACTGAACACTAGGTAGTAATCAACTAGTGCCACTCCTCTAGTCCTCTGTCTGGTGCAGACTGACATCAGTCAGTCAAGTTTGCAATATATATATATATATATATATATATATATATATATATTGTGGAACAAGTATAAGATGGGATGAAACAATAGTCATATAGTCATATAGTTTTTTAATATGCATGGTCAATAACAACATGGGACAGAATGAGATGAAATAATTTAATGATGTGTATATATATATATATATATATATAAATATAGTTGACAGAAAATACAGGTTTCAAGAGTGAGTGTAATCAGGGTGTGTGAGGCAATATGAAAATAAACCAACGAATGGGGCGGTCTAGACTTAAGTTCAAGGTTGAAAATAACAACAATAAGAATGATTGTAAAATAATAACGATGATATGGTGTAAAATTAAAATTAAATGTACTATTGGTGAATGATTGTCAAATAATAATAATGAATATAATGAAGTGGAATGAACAGGATTTTGTAAATACGATAGTAAGTTAGAAAAGCACTATTTAAACCTAAGGTAATAAAATCATAAGAAAGGTCATGAAATCATAAAAGTCGAAAATGAACGTTTGTCAATGAAACAGAGGAATAGAAGAAGGAAAAGAAAAGAAAAGAAAATCGCGAAAGGAATTTATAGTGTTAATGGAGGATTTGTTGGCTTTATTGTAGGCCAAGGTAAACATAGAGGTTGAACATACTTCTTCTGTATGCAGAGGGATGGTCTTCTGGTATTAATTGCAACTGCTTCAGCTACTGATAGAAGACGTAGTCGAGCTCCTCTAGATAAATTACTAGGAACGCGGTAAATAACTGAGAACGCTTGGTCAAGTTTTATCGGGTGTCCAGTATCTACCAAGTGGGCTAAGACTGCACTATTTATGCCTTTGGTTACTCCTTTACTCAACCATACAGGTACATGTTCACGTGCGCGCATGGATAAAGCCCTCTGAGTACGGCCAATATAACTAGCTCCACATGAGCAGTTGAATTCGTAGATGCACATTGATGAGGCCATCTTTGGTAATTTATCCTTTACTTGCTGTGTGAGTACTGGTTTAGTTGAGAAGTTTAGTACCAATTTAGCTGCGGGAAATGTTCTATCTATTGCTCTATTGAGTCGACACTTTAGAATGTCAGCTGCAATTTCCCCTTTGTAACTTAACTTAAGATACAAAGGTTTCTTGTCTACGGTATCCACCTTTACCCTGTCTATAGGTATTGACATATACTTTCTTAGGAAGCTCTGTGGATATCCATTCTCTTGCAGTGTGAGTTTTAGTTTATGCATTTCTTCCTTAATGCATTCCTCTGAGCATATTCGTTTTATTCTGTAGCTAAGACACTTAACTAAGTTTCTTTTATGCTGAATCGGTGTGAAACTATGGAAATGGGTGTACTGACCCGTCCAAGTTTTCTTTCTAAATAATTTCCTTTGTAGATATCCATCTGTCTTCATGGTAAGTAGGACGTCTAGGAAAGGTAAACTGTTATTGTCTTCTTCTTCACATGTAAACTGAATAGTTGGGTGAACACTATTAACGGTATTCAGAAGCTCTTGTTTATTAAGATTTCTATTACAAACGATAAACGTATCATCTACGTATCGACAATAATAGTCAAACCCTTTAATCGTGTCTTTGAGTGGACCATTTTCAAGCTTTGCCAGGAAAATATCCGCTAGCAAAGGGCCCAAAGGTGATCCCATGGCTACCCCATCAACTTGTCTATAAAAACCATTATTGAACATAAACTGAACATTCATAGTGCACTTCAATAATAATTCTTTGACCTTTTCGGGTGGGATTCCTACATCTATTTTCTTTTCTATCAGCTGGTCACATATGTAGTTGACTGTTTCAAGCAGTGGGACATTGGTGAATAATGATGCTACATCCAGTGACATCATTTTCTTTCCCTTTACATTCAAGCTTTTGGTAGTTTCCACAAAGCTGAATACGTCTTTTACACGATATAGCGCAACCACTTAGCAATATATATATATATATATATATATATATGTTTTTATGGAGTCACTCGATTTGTGAAAAATAACCTTTACGTAATCAGTATTCATTCATCTGAAGAAATCCAGACCTAATTCAATCTTAATTGCTTTGGAGAATCCCACAATTCAAGTTTTTCTGTGGGATCAGTTTGGATTTTACAGATGAAGAACCATTCTTCAAATCAGAGTAACATATTTCGATGCTTAGATCACCTTGGTCTGTCTTGCAAGCAATTAACTAATACCAGAGAGTAGTTTATACTGAAAGTAATACATAATTTTGAACACAGTATATACTGTAATGTAAGCACTATCAGTTTTCATACAAAGCCGTATAGGGATTTACTTGGGATAATATAATTTACAAAAAGTCTATTTGTCTTTAACAGCTTGTGATAGAATTCATTCTACATTAAAAGTTATGTCTGAAATATTATTCATGTACAGCGATTTGCTTGGTAGCACAATTTCATAATGAGCTGATTCACTGGAAAACCTGCGAGTACTGGATAGCTTTTCTGTCCTATTTTTGGACCTCTGTTACAAGGCGGGCTCGTAAACCTGGGGTCTATTGGAAAGTCGTCAGATGTGAGGACAAATACTTGCCATCGATGACATTAGCTAGTGTCAGTCGCAATATATTGTGAATTGGCAGAAGCTGGAATTTATGTACTGGTTACTGGATCGAATCCCAGTGGCTGAATGGTCTACGAGCTCGCCTTGTAACTAGAAAGTCCTGGTTCCCGTGGAGGGTGTGCACTGATGATGAGTCTCAAACTTAGACAAAAAAGATATCCAGAACTTACACATTTTCCAATGGTTCCCTAACCGATGTCAGTTCATGATAAAATCCTGTAAATATTTATTCGTTCCGCGTTTTTTTGAATAAAATTTACTGCTATTGTAAGAAAAATCACATTGAGATGTTTATTGGCGTAAATTCCTATTTAAAACAATTCAATAAATTACAATTTAAAAAATTTATTGGAAAAAATTCAAGTGGAACTGGTCAGCTGAATACTTTTCATGTCTTGTTATATTATGTATGCTAAATGTAGTGTAACGAGCGATACATAATACCACAAATAACATGAGGAAGAGAACCAAAAGGTGTCAAGTTCATTTGTGGAAACAATATGGAGTGGATGCTACGAAGTGATATTCACAGTTGTATGAATTAGATTCAGGTCATCTCTTCATGAAAATAAATGTATGCAGTAATCGGGTAGGATGGGTGTTAGTACCAAGGATTATGGACTGAGTAATATTAATAAGCCAGTAAAGGATGACAATGGAAAGTCAATCACCAAAGAGGTGGAGCAAAGAAAAAACTGGGCTGAACAATTCAAAAGACTTCTAAATCATCCGCCACCTGCAACGCGCCCAACAATACCAACAACGAAAGCAGATCTACCAGTGAACATCGATACCCTGACGAAATCAGAAGTCCTGAATGCAATCAAGATGCTAGAAGCTGGAAAAGCAGCAGGACCAGATGGAATCCCAACAGAAGCATTGAAAATGAACCCAGAGACAACAGCGGACTTGATGACCCATTGCTAGAGAAGGTGTGGAAGGAGGGCAAAGTACCCGAGGATTGGAAGAAAGGATACTTATTCAAACTACCAAAGAAAGGAAACTTAAGTCAATGCAAAAGCTGACGCGAAATTATGTTCCTGTCCATCCCAAGCAAAATACTAAGCTGAATCATCCTGGAGAGAATCAAACAAACCCTAGATGGAAAACTCCGACCGGGATAAGCTGGATTCAGGAGAAATGAGTCATGTATTGATCAAATCGCCACACCACGGATCATCATTGAACAAAGCTCGGAATGGCAGTCACTTCTCTATCTCAACTTCATCGATTTTGAAAAGGCCTTCGATAGCTCAGAGTCGATCGAGAGGTGATTTGGCAACTACTTCGCTACTACGGGGTCCCATCGACAATTATACATCTCATCCAACAGTTATACGACAATGCTGCATGCCAGATAATCCACAACGTGAAACTTACGGAATCCTCGAAGTGAAGACGGGAGTAAGGCTAGGCTGTCTACTATCACCAATGATTTTCCTGATTGCAGTAGATTGGATAATGTGACAGACAACGGGAACAGCAGTGAGCAAACAGCATAGAATGGACTCACACAAAAAACGAACTTGGAGGATCTGGACGTCGCCGGTGATATATGTCTGATTTCCACAAACTGGAAGATATGCAAGTGAAAAGCAACAAGTTGGCACGAGAAGCATCAAAGATAGGACTTCAAGTGAACATAGAGAAAACAGACGTAGATGATGAAGATTCCTGGCCAACAGCAACAGCAACAGCGACGACAACAGCGACAGCGACAACAACAGACAACAATCAGCCAGCATAAATAGGAGGAACCTGAAAGAAACAACCTCCTTTACCTACCCACCTACATGGGAAGCATCGTTTCAACTACGGGTGGGCGGAACTGACGAGGATATCAGAGAGATGATCGGAAAAGCAAGACAAGCCTTCATTACTCACGTCAAGTCTGTGTGGAGGTCAACATCACTCAGCATCAAAAATAAGATCTGGATTTTCAACTCCAATGTGAAGTCAGTCAGTGCTACTTAGCATACGGATCAGAGACTTGGCCAGCGCGTCATAAAGAGCATCTCAAACAAACTTCAGACCTTCATTAACAGTTGTCTTCGCTCAATACTACTCAAGATCAGATAGCCAGAGAGAAAAGATCAGCAACAGGGACTTCTAGCAATGAGCGAACCAACCAGGAACCGACTGTGAAACAAATAGGCAGGAAGAAATGGAGATGGATTGGCTGGCCATACTCTGAGGAAATAAACCATCAAGTGACATCACTAGACAAGCCATCGGTCGAGTGGAACCCGAAAGGGAAGCGGGTGGCGAGTTGGTCGTCAGTGCGAGGGTGGGGTGACTTGGAGGAGGTCATGTGAGCAGGAGATGAAAGCATGTGGGCTGACTTGGAGCGGGGTGAAAAAGTTGGCAGAAGACCGAAGGTAATGGAGACGTTTGGCTGAAGCCCTATGTTCCTCTAGGAATTATAGATTATAACAATAATATTAATAATGGAACTTTCTATTCAGTTAGACAGCTACTGGCCAAATACGTAAGTAAGACTGAGGTAAGAGGATTCATCCTAATAACAATAATCGGTACTGTGACCTAGATAACAATGATACTACCAACAGTAATAGTTAAGAAGTCGAGAATCTCAACCGTTGCAGGTTTAAAGCAACCATCATTTTCCTAGGCAAGTACCTGCTAACAAAAATGAATGAATTCACAGTTTCATCAATATGCCTATGGTCCAGAAAATGCTCTTTTATTGAACTTCGAGAGATTTTCATTTCTAGATACCTCAACAGATGGTCAAGTAGGTGGGTAGATCATTACTTTGGAGTATGAATTTGTGGAGATAAATACACTCGTTTTTATATAAGCGGTTATTACAATAACCTCTTGGTTGTATTGACGAGTTGAGCCATGTGAAACAGAACGATCTCCTCACGCCTCAATTCAAATTCTATTTAACTATCTGTTGACTTCGTAAACAAATGGAAACAAAATACTTAGTTCAGCGAAGAGGCTCTTTTCAGCGGAGTCACTTTCCGCTTAGCTATAAAACTGCATTTCTAGACTAACCTTTTTCCATGGAAGAGGGTGATATCGAAAGTGATAAGTTGTCATAATCACAGTTGTTAATATTTGCCACTGCATAAGAGGAACTGAATAAGTGTATCAGAGTTATGTATAATTTAATGAAAAAGTTGTATTCAGGATGGACATAGAAACGAAGGAAAATATGAAATTACCTAAAATTTGTAGACACCTCTGTAGCCAATCAAATCCCTGCAGACCAACACCTGATAATTAATCTGATTCTCACCAGCGACTGGCCATATACAGGAAGTTACCTTGAGTTCTAGTGAGAAGTCATAACCAATAGGGTCCACCAAGCCAGGGAAGAGGACAGGTACTCGAGTGTGACACTGGCTGGCGGTTGTGCTGGATAGATCGTTAATTGGCAGAAGTTGGATACTTACGGACCAACGGGTCAATTCCGTGTGGCTGAATGGACTATAAACTCGTCTAGTAATTTGAAGGCCCTGGATTCGAACCCTGGGGGTGAAGAGTCCCAAACTAGAAAAAACAGCTGTCTAGTACTTCTTACTGGCTTTCCACTGGTTCTCTAATTGATTTCACCTCGTGATCATTCCTGTAATTCATTTTTCTAGAAATTATTTTGGATTTACCGCCGATTGACTTTAATGGACCAAAATACTCGGTCTCCGTTGATGTGCAAACCGCCCTGGTGCTCACATGCACTTAATTTGACGACACCACGTCGACGTTTTTACTTTCTTAAAAAATAAACTTCCTTCTGTAAGTATCTTTAACATTTACTTCAGTATTCAACTGTATTTAACTGGTAATTACTATCCTCTTAGTTGAGAAGGAAATCTCCTCTCCTTTGCTAGGAAATCATTTTACGAAAATATATACTCGTATGTTAACCTTCGCACAGATAGAAAACAGACAGACATTTACGTCTGTTTTATGAATACATCACATGAATAAGGTAGATTTTTAGAAATTGGGAGGGTTTACGTAACCAGGAATAATCCTCGTACTCAAAACATCCATCAATGGTCATTAAGTCCTATTTTTGAAACATTCTTTTTTCTAATAATGACGCCATAT
Organism: Trichobilharzia regenti; assembly: GCA_944472135.2. Lineage (NCBI taxonomy): Eukaryota > Metazoa > Platyhelminthes > Trematoda > Strigeidida > Schistosomatidae > Trichobilharzia > Trichobilharzia regenti. Next base: position 129,767,963 of record OX235270.1, read on the forward strand.
CAAAACACAAAAACTGAAACCTATCTGGTGTTCACTATCATTTCCTATAATTATGATGGTGGATTCTGAATTAAATGAAATCTTCATGTAATTATTTCCCTCCCACACATTTGGTCCGCTTCATACATTTCGATAAAGAAAGAAAGACCAGATTTGCAGTATGAAATGATAACATCATTCTATTCCACAGGTTCTCATCAACTGAAAAATACCTGAAATTACAAGGCTCATAAAAGAATGAAAATGACATGCTTCAACGTTTGAATGGTAGTAGAGAAAACATTACAAAATCAACGCATCTGAAATATAAACATTACAACTGGTTTTAGTTTAAGTTACCATCAGTTTATATGCCTTCAAAGTAGAAAAGGAGGAAGGGGGAAGGAAAAGACAGCAAACACAATTACCTGATATACAGTGTCAGCTTGTACGTTTAAATACCAGCTCAAGAAGATTATACTTTATAAAATTGAGAACTTTCTCAGTGGGTTGAAAGCATGTCATTTTCATTCTTTTATGAGCCTTGTAATTTCAGGTATTTTTCAGTTGATGAGAACCTGTGGAATAGAATGATGTTATCATTTCATACTGCAAATCTGGTCTTTCTTTCTTTCTTTCTTTATCGATAATTATTTTCAAATGACGGAGAAGATTTGCAAGTCTGGTGTAAGTATTCTGATTTGGTTGTGTTCTGTGAGCTGATCGGTTGATCTAATTCAGAAGCTTTCATTGTCATTCTAGACAACATCTTCAGTGCAACCTTTAATACGAACTCAAATTGTTTGAATTCACCAGGAATGATGACGATGATATAGTTTTATTTCCTGAAAACCCCCTTCGTCATGAGTGGTTGTTAATTTATATCCTTATTGACAGTTTTTATTGACACAGAATTCGAACTTTCTTGTCATATGATTTACTTTTTAGATATGATAGAGAAGATTTGTAGCTCATGTGGATGATTTCGATGTGGTTGTGTTCTCTGAGCTGGATAACTGATTTAAGAAGCTTTCATCAGATGTCACCTAGTAGGGTGATGAAAGCTTCGCAAATCAACTATCCAGCTCAGAGAACACAACCACATCAAGATTTACTTTTTGCTAGTTGGTAAATTTGATCTATAGTTATGCGTCTATAATCACTGATTCATCTGATGAGTATCAGGCTCTAGAAATCCTCTTGTGTTTTTGGTGTTTCCTCGATTTAAAATTTCTACACTTTCTCAATCGAATCGGTATCGGTGATTGTCTATACGCACCTATATGAAAGAATACATATCATTCCTTTTTACAACCAATTTGTGTTCGTCGATTCTGATTAGAAGGAGACGCCCACTTCGACCGATGTAATTGTTATCACAGCTCATGTAGTTTATTTTGCAAATGGTATTGATCTTACCTTCTTTTTCCACTGGATCATTTTGTCAGCGGAATATCGAATGGTGTGATTTTACTGGTTGGTTTATATCCTGTATCAATTTCAAACTGTCTTATTATTCTAGCTATTATTTCAGAGATATTTTTTCATATATGGCAGGGCGAATTTTCTTGTAGTCTTTGATGATGATTTCTTGTAGGTATTATGACTTTTTGATGAACTTGTCTGGGTATTCATTCTTCTTGAAGACAGTTAGTAGGTAATTCTCTTCCATTTTTCTTTAGCATTTGAGTGCTACAGAGTGTTTGAACTCTTTTAAACAATGTCTGCATACAGTTTCTTTTGTCAGTCATTGGGTTATGACTGTTATATAGTTGAGTGTTTGATCTGTGTGTATGTTGGTTTTTGTAAATTTCCCGTGTTATTTGTCTAGATTAAGACATCTGAGAATGGAATTTCGTTGTCTAATTCTTCTTCTGTCGTGGTGAATTTAATGTCTTCAAAAATGTTGCTTATTAATTTGTGAGCATATTCTAAATTATTTTCTTTTAATTATTACGAATGCATCATCAACATAGTTATTATTATGATTATTCTTCCGAGGATAAGATTAAAACATGAACGGTATGTACTCTGTCATTCCCTGTTAATTTTATTTGCTGAGTAATATAACACTCAGTATCATCAGCACCATAGCATTCTGAATACAATTGTTTGGTTATAAATTACTATCGAAGGTTTTACACCTCAGAATGAAGATTACCTTATTTGCTATATTAGCTGTATTTATTTTTGAGGCAACACAGTGTGAGACAGTATTACTGACTGGATAACGTTTCGAGAGCAATTTATGGCTCTTAATAGCATGCATAAATTCACACAGCATTCTGTCTTGCTTTATATATATAGCCATACTTCTGTTTATTTATTGCAATTCTTCAAATATTAGGTGTAAGTGTTGGAGGCTTTCGATTGCTTGTGTTTAGTTTAGTAATCTAGATGAAAGCTCGACCGATGGAATGCATTCGCTTACGTGTAATCATGCAATATTATGGGACAGGATAAGAGTATAAAAAAAATAAATAATAATCAGATGGAGGGAGAGAAACATTCATTACGAATGTGTGTTCATTAGGTCAGACATTACATGCATGCAACAGTCATGAAGCAACCTCCATCCCGGACATAAATGGAAAATTGTATCAGAAAATAAAGAGGAATTGAGAAAAGACTATGAAAAGAAAGTCAGCAAATCGTAAGAACATATTGAAATGATTATGAGAGATGAATTTTGCTCTAAATGTTATCTAGTTATTGATATTGTATTGCTGTGTGTTATATCAGATATAATTAACTAATGTAGAAATAAGGCAATCTTCATTCTAAGGTACAAATCTTCTTTATTACTTCATGGCAAATTGTATTGGCAACTTCATTCCACTGATAATTTACAAACGAAAATATTCAATGTCAAAGGAATACAAAAAAGATATAATTTACATTATTATTACTGTTCTCTTGGGTTTCGAGTGGAACCCAAGGCTTTGGCAGAACATTTCCTCTTTGTCCTGTTTTCTGCGGCACTCTCCAGTTGACCTCAAAATTGCCAATAATCTCTCATCTTCTACACACACACACAATGTCCTCCATGCTACTCTTGGACATACGCCCAACTCGTCGCTTCCGATTAGGTGGGCCTCACTCGAACGATGGCCTGACGTGAGATGTCAATCGACGGTTTCCTCAACCTGTGTCTGATCCACCCCCATTTTCTTCGGAAAACTTAAGTGAGCAAAAAGTTCTTGTTGGGTTATTTTCTATAGTTTGGTTTGTAAGGGTTAGTTATGTTTTTACGAGTTGATCACGGATTGATATCAGTTAGAGAACCATTGAAAACCAGCCAGTGAGTACTGGGCAGCTGTTTCTTCAGCCTAGTTTAGGAGTCATCGGCAGTAAGCACCAAATGGGATTCGAACCCAGGACCTTCTGGTTACAAGGCAAGCTCGTATACTATAAAGCCACTGGGACCCGATTCACTGGCTCATGAATTCTAACCGGAAAGTCCTGGGTTCGAATCCCAGTTGGTGCTTACTGCCGATGACTCCTAAACTAGGCTGAAGAAACAGCTGCCCAGTACTCACTGGCTGGTTTTCAATGGTTCTCTAACTGATATCAATCCGTGATCAACTCGTAAAAACATAACTAACCCTTACAAACCAAACTATAGAAAATTGATCTGATGCACGCTAGTAACTTGTTACAGGATGGAGTTTCCTGTAGTTCTGTTGAGAAGTCGTGACCAGCGAGGTCCATCCAGATGTCACGAGTGTGGATGAATGTCCCATCAACGACAATGGCTGGGGTTGCGCTAATTCACGAATTGGTAGAAGTTAGAATTCATGAGCCATTGAATCGGCTCCCAGTGGCTGTATAGTATACGTGTTTGGTTATTTCCTAGATTTTCTTGTTGTTAGTTGTTTCTGGCCATATGATGTTCCATATTGAGCCAGAGAAGGCAGCTGTTGTTAAAATCCCCAAGAACAATTTTCCATAATACTACGTAGGTTAATCAGGTAGTTGAACTTCCAAATAATAATAATAATAGTCATAATACTGATGGTCTGCTTTATTCCAAAATAGTACTTATGATACGAATTACGGAAAATACCCATTGAGTCATGGAGAAAATAAAAAATAATAATAAAATAAATAAAATAATAAATAAAAATAATTCACTATTATCAATCTCATATGCTCCTTTTGTATATTTTCACACCCTCTTCACACTTGTTAAATTGACGCTCAAATACCTTTATTCTCATTCAAGAGCAATTTTAACCTTATCAAACTTCTATCTTTGTTCCGTTGAGTACCATGTAATTTACAACTTTTAATTCTTTTCACTTCTAAAGCCACTTATGATTAATTATATCAATTATGTCACCCCCTATTACTCAATAATAGACCACTGTATATTTTTCTAAATATAAATATGACTGTATAGCCTCTGAAGATGATTTCGTCGATAAAGAAAATTTTCTTCGCTGAATCTGTCTTTTATTTTCTTCATGACTTATGATACAGTTTGAAATTTTCAGCATTTGGTACAATATTACCGCATCTAATTTACCCCGACAACAACAACAACAAAAAAAAAACACTATAGGGTACACTTAACCGAAGTTGATACCATCAACTTTTGGTATTGTCAGAAACAGTAGGGCAGTGATAAAATGATATGTAATATCATTAATGCCAACATCATGTAGTATCATTAAAATGATAAGAAGCCACAATCAAAAATCACAAAAACGTCCACTCCACCACATATAAAAGATATATCTGAAATAATAGCCAGAATATTAAGACCGTTTGAAATAGATACAGGACACACAAACCAACCAACCAACCAACACAATCAATCACTTCATTCAAAATTATGCAGACCAAAGGATCCAGTAGAAAAAGAAGATAAGATAAACCCCATATACAAAATAAGTTGTATGAAGTGCAATACACCACTTTGGTCAAAGTGGACGTCTCCTGCGAGTCCAAATCCAGAAACATAAATTAGTTGTAGAAAGGCAAGGTATGTATTCTTTCATATAGGAGCGTGTAAACAATCAACGACAACAATTTGACTGGGAGAATGTAGAAATTTAAAATCGAGGAAACACCAAAAATGCCAGGGAACACCTAGAAGCCTGGCATTCAAGTGAGTTAGCAATTAGCAAGCACATTAATTATAGACAGGAAAGTTCGGATTCTGAGTCAATAAAAATATGATCAATAGAGATGTGAATTGACAATCAGTCATGACAATGGTCTCCAGGAGATACAATCACATTCTTCATGGATGCTTTAAATGAGTTCATTTCATACTAAAACTTGCACTGAAGATGTTGTCTAGAAGGACAACTAAAGCTTCACAATTGAATCAGTCAGCTCAGAGAACACAACTAATTCAATAGAATTAGTATTAACGACAAAAATTATAGGATAACAGGGAAAGTGTCACCTTGAATGCTGATTACACAGTCATAAGTTCACGTTTGACACTATCTTAATCACATAAAACGCGGGTCAAATAGGATATCACTGAGTTTTTATATTTGGTCGTGCGAGCATACACTCTCTTTAATAACGACTTCTAATCTTGCCAGCTGAGAGATGCAAATTGGTTGGGGGGGGGGGGAGGAGGAGGAGAATTGGGAATGGAGAAAGTGTTGAGTATCAGATAAAATTGATTTAGACCATTTATCACATGAGTTTAGGTGTCTGTCGACCATGATAGTAACGAGCTGACTAATTGCTTCAGAAATTACTCGACTAAGAACCTTTAATACCCTTCGCAATATGATATAATCCTTTTTGAATAGCCCAGGAAAGACCAAGGTGAGGGGAGGCAATATAGAATATTAGCTAAGCTGCAAGAGTTAACAATTAACAAATAACATTAGTCTTAACTTCTTAACCTAAAAGGTTAGACGGAACATTTTCTTACAAACAGTTAAGATATGGGGAGATCAAGGAAAGTCGGAGGATAGAACTATACCAAGGTATTTTATGTTTAACTGACTCTCTACATCAGTGCTCTCTAAGCTACATGCATCGTGTGAAATAACGAGCTCGTCAAGATCACGTTTATTCCTTGAAGGTGAAATTAGTTGTCTGACATTCTGAGGGTCAACTAGCACTACAAAACATGCGATACTTCTCCTTCCATCTCAAGTGATGTAGACAGTTTCAAAGACAGCCTCAACTCACTAGTAGTGTTATCTTAGGACCTACAGACTCAAAAATAACAAGGGTGTTCCAGAGACAATGCATTCAAACAAAACTCCAATCAATATACTTATGAAAGTAAACTCAATCTACAACCTACTCAGCAATAAAATACAGCCGTCCATCCACCAGCTGATGAAAAGGTCAAACAAGTCGATAAAGAAGAACTGCGACGCACAGAAAAGAAGGGTTACCCTCACATGACAGAATAAGACGTGAGCTCGAAGGGTCACATCATAAAAGATCTATCATTTACAAGTGAACAACAAGAAAAAAGATAGCTGGATATTCAGGCAATTTCCAAATACTTCTCACTTCCTAATGAAGTAAGCACTCAAGACGTCACCAAACCTAATGCTGAGACGTACACAGTGAAAAAATTACCAAAATCATCAAAGTTCAGAAAACATTAAATAGAGAAGCATATAACACTAAATACACAACTTTCAACCCTTAGACTTTTCGAACTTCCTTCTTGGCGACTGAAACAAGGGGTGTTAGGTCCAAGTCTCGGTGGAAATATTATTACTGTTCACTGGGATGCAGGCACATTGAGCTAACGAGTCCCAAGCAGGATGAAACGCCTATCCTGAACTCTACTGTTAGCCAACATTAAACAAATAACTATAATGTGCTGGTTGTAGTTCAGTAAACATTTCCTGAGAATTAAAGAATATTTGGATAAATTTAGCCGAGTGGTTATTCAAAACCTGACGGATCTTCTAAACAACTTAATGTCATGACCCCCAGGGTTTTTGTATTTTTTACAGAATATTCCTGTCTCGTCGTTACCCAGAACACACAATTAAGTAAAAACTAACTCTAACAATTGAGAAGTGGTTTTAATCTAAAACTTCCCATAAACATGTGGAATTAAATCCATCTGCCATAAATTACACAGCTCGAAGTGAGGCTAGCAAACACCGCTGTTTGTCATGAGTAGTTTTCAGATGTTTACATCAATCTGTCGGTAGCGTATACCACCACACACATATCATTATTTTATTACTTTGCGTTCTAAGTGGAAGATAAGGCTTCAGCTTTCAACTTTCATTAGCGGTGGTGTTGTTTTTTACTGGGTAAGTTTTCTAAGATCAACCCCAAACTTACCTCTTTACAGAGCTTACTATCAGTTTAGCGGGATTTAAGAGTGCGTCGACCAGATTTCTAACCCCGGATCACATGTCTGGTAGGCAGGCATTCTACAACTAAACTAATGACGCATGTCACACGCAAATACATATCTGTTGTTGAAGTCTTCAACAAGTCTTCTTTGGTTCATTTCACCTTCTAATACAGAATAAATGAGTTTTTTCGTCACCCTTCATTTTATGAGTAAATTTATTTTATATTCTGGTGTTTTAATAATCTGATAAGTGATCACTCTGCATAACTTACTGATTATTGTAATTCTTTTCAGATAGTTTCTGTACCAAAGAAAGGTATCTTTATTAAACTACCATTCAAGGGTGATCAGACCATGCAATACTGATAGTGCAAAGGCTTCAGTCAGCTAACAACCACACATCCTCCGCCTCATACATCCTACTTATATCTCGAACATTTTCAATCCATGTGCCCACGATTAAACGACAGAATTATGTTGACACTATTTCACTCTGTATGTACAAGTTCATCTGCAGTTAAGGTAACAAATATATAGTTATAATCCCGTGTCCTTGGAACGGTCATGTTTTACTAAGTAGTTATGCAGTCACAGAAAATCCAAATGTACTTAGTCTGAATAGAAATCCATCATCATTCACTGCAAAGCATTTGTTAGTATCAAGTCATAGAAACAATAATGATGACTAATTGGTGCATGATGACTAGGAGTGGGATCCAAGATGTGCATTTCGTCCTATTTGGGGCTCGTCATCTGGATGTACCTACCTGCATTCCGCAGTGAGGGACGATTTTCCCACTGAGGCTCAAACCCAGTGCCCATAGTTTCAAACACCAAAACCCTATTCACTAGACCACTTGCGCCACAAGAGATCCGGGCAATATTACTTGTTTAACTGAATTTTAGATTTTCCCGTCGATTGATTGGACCGAAATGCTTGGTGTCAGGTTGACATATCGGCTTCTTGTACAGATGCTTCGACGATGTCTCAGCATGTAATTCGAAGTTAATTGTTGGGTGGTTACTAACAGTAGAATACAGGATGCGCATTTCGTCCTATTTGGGACTCGTCATCTGGATGAACCTCCACAAGAAGCCGACATGTTAACCTGAGACAAAGCACTTCGGTCCAATCTATCAACGGGAAAATCTAAGATTGACATAAATTTTATTCACTGTTTCTAAATTATTTCACATATCCCAAATTCAAGGTTAGTAGTCAAGGTGATGGAAGTACTGTGGATTAATCACATGCTTTCCAAACTATGTGTACAAGCTTCAACCTTTGCCTACCATGGTCTGCTTGACCTATTAAAAGTACGATTGTTTAGTGATATGCACTTTTGTTTCATATAAGTAATTAATTCTCAAACATTTTATTTAGTTATTGTGAACTATAGTAGTTGTAAAGCTGCTGCAAAAGGGAACTATAAAATGATATATTTGTCTTTTTAATGACTAATCTACATAGTGTTTCATTAAAATGTCCTCAATGATGAAGTGAACTGAAATTTCAGGGCAGAATATGACACTTAAGTGCATCATTTCGTATAAACGCACGTTAAAGTGGAAAAAACCACAAAATAAATACCAGAATAGCATAATAAACGGAAATAAGTGCAAAAAAGAATAGTGACATGGAGGATGATGAAGATTTATTAGATTTGAGAGATCACAGTGTATTCATAAATCTTCATTATCGACTAGGATTTTCAGCCATGAAACAATCTATAATCACTGATTTCTAACATCCTGAGCATCTTAGCCACTCTGCTTACGTCAGCGCATTCAATTCAACCTTATGGATTGGTGCCATGTTATTATTTAATGTACCACTTTTAGAACTCTTTTCCAGCCCTATTCTATATCAATCAATCAGCTGTCATTGCTTGACGAGGAAGGCGATGACTCGGCATTTGCAGCACATGTTCTAGGTATCTCAACTAGTCCGGCTTCACAACCTTGTCGACTGACCCACCCTCCTTACGCACCACTCTACACCTAACCAGTTATTGACAATATTATGTCGTCTAATATGAGAAATTGAACACAAAATTGCATGTATGATCGACAGCGACTCATCGCCTGATATGTTTCACATCCCGTAGCGGTAAACAAGGACGGAGCATACTTTCGAGCAGTAGATACTTCCTTTGGTGGATAGCCTGATATCATGTCCACTCCGAACAAAACATCTTCCATTATCGATTAAATTTCATAGAACACTCGTCTATCTGTCAAGTGACGTTTGAGAGTACGTTAAAAATTGTACGATGCATATAGTTGATAATTATGTGTTTGTGCTGTAGGCAGGTGGTGAGGTGCCATTATTGAATAAATGATGGTGTGGCATGTTATTCTGCACAAACTGGTGTTCTTGATACCACTTACCTGTTAAAAATGAGTTGGATGATTTCGTACTTTTACGATTTCATATTAAGCTTTATAAGGCTGTCGAATCACGTGATACGATGAAGGGAAATGGTTTTAATGACCGTTTTATCAGCTGTAATTACTGCTGCCATGTGACATTGGACTGATTTTGACACACACACGCACAACAAAAAAGTTGTTATTCAGTATCACTTGAAATGAACTAACCAATGAGTTGTAGTTACAATGACAGTTTTTTAATAAAGAGATCATGTGGACAGCGATCACTGATAAGTCTTAGCAACTTTCAAAACTATTTGTATAATGTTGTTAACATAGAGAGGTTTTACTGCATATGCCCTCTAACTGTGGCGTCGTGGTCTGTTGCTACGGTGATTTAAAGACAGATTATATTTCTTAGACGTTTTTGTTAAATGACGTACAATATCATCGGTGGCATTATTCTCTTGAACTGTGTTACATTTGCTGCACTGATATCTGTACAATTTGATGGATTAAAGGAGGCGGTGAAGTTAAAAGTAAAGTTTTGGATTTTCATGAAATTATGCTGGTACAATTTAGCCTGTTTATTAAAACACGACAATACTCACTGCATAAAGCAGGTGGCGCCATTTCAAAAAAGCGATATTCCATATAATCGGCCGCAGACATCAGTTACTTTAAATATTATCAGATATCATCGGTCTTATTATTAGCTGAATGGAATGTTTAGATGACGCATAATTTAAAATAAGTATATATATATGCACATAAAGGTATACAGTTTTTCAAAATAATCCTCTCACTACTACTTTACGAATCGTTTCTACGCTGAAGGTCATATTGCTTAAAATAGACAGATTATTAAGCAACCTGTCTGTTAACTTTCTATTTCCGTCTTGCCCATTGTTGAACAAATGAAAATAAAATCTCAGAATAGTAGTAGTTAATTGGTATTTATTAGTGTCACAACAATCATATTGCAGTACTGGCAGTATTATTGGAAAAGTGCCCGTACATATAAATATATTAACATAATCAAATGGGTAGGGTAGAAAGGCAGGTTGTGGTAATGATAGAAGGGAAATTGCTTCCAAAAAGGGCATAAAATCAACTCAACTACTGTTAGCCGAAAGTTGCGTAATTGTACTGGGTCATTAATGTCAGCAATAATAATAATAATATTAATAATAATAATAATTTGGAATAAGCTGTCATCCACATTGTCATCATCATCAGTGTTGCCTATTTGTTTCTAACTCACTGGTACAAAAACGAACAAACAAATTTTATTCGTCGGTGTAATAAGTAGTATATTTAATTAAGACCTAAAATTTGCGCGGTACACATTTTACAATGGTAGTAATGATAAAAGACTGCTAAAAAATAACTGACACAAGTACAAAAAATGGGAATCATATAAGATCCTATCCGACTGTCAGTATCAGTTAGACAGAGAAATTAGCTAGGCGTAATAATAATAGTAATAGTAATAATAATAATAACGATAACTGTTATCAATTTTACCACACAGTACTACTTTAAGAATGATAATAGTAGTAATAAAACCTGTCATTATAATTTTCATCGAATGATGGATAAGTAGTAGTAGTAGTTAGGCGGAATCATAACTTTTAATGATCATATTTCATATTATTGGGTTGTGGAGTCACTCGCCCACACATCTACACACCCACATATATACATATGTATATAGACACTCGAATATATAGACGTCTGCAAATGCATACATCAACGGTAAATCATAATATTATTGATAATTCAGGTGTATACAGATAGAAGACAATCGAAAAATGAAGGCTATTCATCTAAATTTAGTGATGATAAATGAGGAGGAGAAGAACAAGAAGAAGAAAAAGAAAGAAAGAAAGAAAGCATAAAAGTTGTACAATCAGACTGATGATATTAGTTACATACTCAGAAGTAAACAGTCAAGCTAATTTCGAATATTGCCATTAAAAAATACTGTTAATTTAAACAATTACAAATGATTCAATTTTTTCAATGTCAAGGATAAATAAGAAGTGCCGTCAAAATCTTTAATAAATAAACTTTTCAGTAAGATAGGCAAGAGAAAGTTGAATGGGAAATAAGGGAAAAGGAAAGAAAACCGGAAAAAGCTTCATAATTAAGTTGGTCTACGCTCATATTCATCACCTTCAATACCTTTACCGGTATAGAAGCAACCAGCTTCAATAGTTGGCAGTAGAGAATCAACACGCAGTAGATGTTCATAATGCAGACGATATTCATTGATTTGTTTACGTAAATAAAACATTTCCGTTGTACGTGATTCATTTAACTGTTTCAACAAAGTTAAACGTTCATTTAATTGAAGTTTTATGAAATCATTTTTTAAATTGCTAAATCTTGTCGCTGCATCTTCACTTGTTATTGTTGGTCTACTGATTATTCCTGTACCAGGAGCTGTTGTTTCAGCTAAAGTGGGGAAAAATGCATCAAGATAGACGTATAGGTGTATATATGTAATATGAAGACACAGAGAATTTAGCAAAATAAGAGTGTTTGCAAGAGATATGGTTAGTTACAGGTCTGATCACGACTTGACCCAGCCAGAGAACTATTGAAAAACCCGGGAGTACTGGACATTTGATGATTAACCTGATGCTCACTAGTGACTAGCACTATAGAGGAAGATACCTGGATATCTTGTGAGAAGTTGTAGTCGGTGGGGTAGATCTAGTTCCAGTGGCTGAATGGTCTACGAGCTCGTCTTGAAGCCGGAAGGTCCTGGGTTCGGACGTCACTGCGTGAGTATTTCTGAAGAATCCCCGACTATGATGAAACAATTGTCCAGTACTAGTTGGTTTTCTAGTGATTCTCTAACTTAAGGACAACTACATCAGATAATGAGTCCAACTCGTTAAGTCACCATTCTAACTACAGTCACTCAATGTCATCACTAATCTTCTGCCTCTCATAACGAATCGACAAACCTCGCTTGACAACAGAGCCTTACCTTCTTTTCTATAGTACGCGAGTAATTCTGAAGAGGTGCAAACTAGGAAGAGTATAAACATCTAGTTCCTCCTCGTTTTTTTAAGTATTCCCAAAACGCTGTGAAATGACCACTGGATATGTGTTTCATTCTAGTCTGGAACTCTTTCATAGTGTAGAATCCGAACACTCAGGTAATAATGACAATGGGTGGTGATGGGGCCTGAAAAAATTCTTGGGTCATTCGATTTCAACCCGACGGTGGTCTCACCAAGTGGGTTCTACCCTTGTTGGCTTAATAGTTGTTCACTCCTGAAGAGTCCCAAAAGGGAATTAATTGCATCTCCCTTATTCCCTACTTTTCAACGGTTCTCCGGATGATCACCGTTAAAGATGAAATCTACCTTCAGGTCAATCATATCCTGCAACTCAACACTTTCCAAAGAGGTTTATTTGACACAGAAAAAAGACAGCGAATCTATAGATATCCTAATTCCACTTGTCCATATCTTCTTCCCTGAAAAGAACAGATTAATATACATTGTTAAATATAAAAATTTAACTGATCAAAGGAGACACATACAAAACAAGGAATAAAGTATCGAATCAAGATACTTTATCTTAGTGTATCAATTTAGCTAACAGCATAAGGCTTCTTAACCAGCCATTCAATATACATTGAAATATGAATGGATTAGAATTTGGACAAACATTTATTGTAATGAATTGCTTATAAACGTGTTTTATACGTTGTTAGCCTGAAGAAACATAAAATAAAAATAATGCTACATTGTTGTCTATAGTATCCTTTTTCTTGTCCATTTGTAAATATTTTTCCATGCCTTACTACTATTCAAAATTCTTGATTGGTTAGCTATAGGATGCAGCACTCATTTTTTAGCCAAGATGACTTCTTAGTGCATTTGAAATATTCATTGTGGAGTGTTTAGTGGACCACAATGAGCTGTTGATTAGGGTGAAGGCTGAATTAAGGGTTTCAAAACAAGGCTGACATTGCATGTTTTTAGACTGTTCAAAAACATGAAAATAAACATGAGTTGATTGCAGATTGATATTGGTTAGGGAACCATTGAAAACCAGGGAGTACTGGGCAGCTGTTTCATCCTAGTTTGAGAAGTCGTGACCAGCGAGGTTAAACCAGTAAAGTGTGAGGATGGATGTCCCATTGTTGACGTTGGTTGGTGGTTGGGCTAAATCACGAATTGGTAAAAGATAGAATTCATGGGTTGGCCACTGAATTGGGTCCCAGTAGCTGAATGGTATACAAGTTTGCCTTGTAACCGGAAGGTCCTGTGTTCGAACCTCCTGTGGTGGGTGCGTACTCCTGATGATTCCCAAACTAGGATGAAACAGCAGCTGTCCAGTACTCCTGGTTTTCAATGGTTCTCTAACTGATATCAATCCGTGATCAACTCGTAAAAACAAATCTAATCCTTACAAACCAACTATAGAAAATAAGTATGTCCAAATCTTGCTTCATTCATAATGTGACGTGTTTGAATAACTTAGCAACATGTCTTACATTGTAAGCCTAAAATCTAATGTTCACTGTTCTTCTCAAGTGACAACTCGTAGTTAAGAATAGTCTTTATCTAAATAGATATAAATTAGCACTGGTCAAAACTCTGTTCTGCAGAGTCAGGGGAATATGCTCTAAGAACAGATTAGAAGAAGAGTTTCTGACTCTTGGAAAGGTGTCGTAAAACAACGGTTACCCTCAGAGATTCATCAACAAGTAAGAAAGATGTGAAGGTTCAAGTGTCAAACAAATCACAATGGGAAATAAGCCTGTCTTCATTCAACTCGATTTCAAAGGTGATAATATTGTAGGAATAACCAATAATCACTCGAAGCTATCAATATAAAAAATAGTTCAGTTCTGTCTAAGTTTGCCGAAACAATAGCTATTAGACGTTTGGAATGCAACTTATGTGTTCAGAAAGAAGCAGTTAAGAGTATTTCCTTGCCATGGTAACTTAATGCTTTCATTCCGTCCTTCATTTGACTACGCAATCTTTGCATCCATCCTATCACTCACTGACATAGTGTGTACATTCGCTTGTCTCTTGTCTCTATGATTTGAGTTGAACTCAGTATATTCCTATTCAATTTACTAGTTACTCATCATCCTACTCGCCTCTTGCATTTATTACTCAACCCCTTTGTCTTTGTGAGCAGACAGCTATTTTTATCTGAAGGTAAAAACTAGATAAGTGTAATTTTCTGAGTATTGTTGATTACGTTTGGAGCCTTCCTGTCAAGTGACGTTTGAGAGTACGTTAAAAATTGTACGATGCATATAGTTGATAATTATGTGTTTGTGCTGTAGGCAGGTGGTGAGGTGCCATTATTGAATAAATGATGGTGTGGCATGTTATTCTGCACAAACTGGTGTTCTTGCTCTATTCATGGTTAAGAGGTTGAAGTTACGGGGTTCGAATGAAGAGGTGCTTTTAATAATCTGGTAATTCTAAATGTTTTCACGAAAGGGTTATATTTTAAGTATTAATGAAGATATATATATATATATATATATATATATAATTGTTCATTGCTTGAATTTTCAGTGGAACACTAAGCTTCAGAATCACATTGAGATTACTTTTATCACTTATTTTCACGACTACCTACAAGCTTTCACTTCCAGTGCACATGATATCCCCCATGTCACTGTCGGATCCATACCCAAACCTTCGCATCCTATTCGTGTTCCATTCGCTGGCCTGAGATGTGATGGCAGTTAAATGTCCCGTCCATCATCTCCTTCTGCACACTTCTTGTTGTTTATCCATTCTGATGAGTCAGATGACATTTGAAATCTAGCCAACGCATCAACAGTAACTGCTTTCTTCTAATACAAGGTTTACTCATCAATGGGATGTCTTTTGATAATAACAATGTGTATTTCTTATAATAGCCATTGAAGTTCAACTTCAGATTTAAGGATAAGGAGTGAAAGACTAGAATGTGTTGACCTCATTTCATCTATTTAGGAATTTGTACCAACCCTAATTGACCGATCACTGACTGAGTCCCAGCATGGATTCAAAAGACTCGTTTTGACATTTACCAACTTATGTATTCTCTGATGCAGGAATGATATTCATCTTGCCATGAAAAATGGCATATATGACTGATTGAATTTAGAAGGCAGAATTTTGCACAAAGTACAGAACCAGATGAAGTTGCTACACTTTATAAAAAAAGTAGAAAAAACAATAAATGTCACGAAGCAGTTATAGATGAAAATATATGAGAGAAAGTATGAAAAATTCACTTTCCTCAGTGAGAACCACTTTTAGCCTTGCCACCAACAGTCTGTGATCTTTAGTTCCTAGTGATTCTAAGGATCCTAGCTACTCACGCGTCTCAACATTCTAAAGATTCATGGATTGGTGCCATATTTTGATTTACTTCCGCCCCCCACCACCTCAGAACCCGTTTCCAATCCTATCATATATGAATTAACATTCACGATACGTAGCACATAGTCTAGTTAGCTTCGGCGACTGACTCCCCCTTTGCTTAACAAACTATGCTCTACTACATGAAATTCTCTACAGCCTTGAACTGTAATCATTTCATAAATGTGCTGTATTCTTTACTTAAGGTACAATATGCACTACAATTATCATTTTAACAACAGTTTGTACTTTTAGCTGCATTTATTAATCAGGTCGTCTTCTGTATCATTTTTCTTCCCATGTTTACTGTTGTATAGATGTGAAAAGATTTATTTTGCGTTCCATAAGAATATATCAAATTATTTACAACTGTTGACAGTGGACATTATAAAGTATTAGACTATACATAAAATTTGAAATTACTGCATATGTAGAAGATTTAGACCACACAAAACGAAATGAGAATTCATCACATAGCAAAATTTTCACTGTTCTCGCTTGACGACAGCAATAAACAGTTATAATAACGTTAGAGATTTTAAGTTTCAATGGGAATTCAAGTATTCCACTGGTGATGAATAAATTGAAACAGCCGAACACAAATGGGATGCTAACACTACCATGGGTCCTTCTTCGAATAACTCACTATGATAACGTTGTTTTACACCCTAATTATTAAATTAATTAGAATATATGTGGTAATGCGTCTTTTCCTGATTCAAACAAGTAGTTTGGCGGTCTACCGAAAGAGCAAATCATCATTATGCTGCAATGTGTCGATCAAGACATATATCCCACCTTCAGTCATCATCGATTATATCAGTGTCAGTCGGCTAACTTAAGGCTATTTCAGATAGCCTCGCTATGAATGTGTAGTTAGAGAAACAATAACGTAATTGTTGTTATAACTGACTTGACTTTCAGGTGGTAGTAGGTCATACATTCAAATCCCATCTCACGCTCAGCTTTTCTTCTTTTTCGAGCCTGTGACAGGCTAGTAAGCTAGGCGAGGGTAGATTAAGAAATATGGAGCTATGGGAGAGAACCAGTGCAACAAATATGCAGAAAGAAATGGTAGTGGAGAAACCCGACATCCATCACATCCCAGGCCATTGAGTGCAACACAAATGGGTCGGGTATGGATCTCACGGTGACCTTGAGGAAATCACGTGTCGGGAAAGTGAAAGCTTGTAGGCAGTTGTGAAGTCAGGTGAAAATGTTTGCGATGTTGTTCTAAAGCCTTACGTTCATGTGAAAACTTCTCAAACAGTCAACTCGAAATATTTGAGGGAGTTTTGATACACTACTAAACATTCTTGTTAGTAGCAATGTTAATTAATTATTACAAGTAACATACTTATTTGTTCTTTAAGCTTTTTCATACGTCGTAATAATTCGTTGACATCTTCAGCTAATTTTGTTGCACCACGATGAGATTCATCAGCTGATTCAATTACACGCATAGCTTCTTCATTGATTCCTGTAACAGTTTGTGCTGTTCTTTGTATTTCGGGTACAATTTCCAATTCATGACGTGTTTTCAAATCACTTAATCTTTCATAGAATTTATCCAGTTGACTTTTGTCGTCTGTAATCTAAAAATAAAAATAAAAAAGTACAAAAGGAAGAAGTTAGTTTTTTAAAAGCCCACAAGTATGCTTTCCTATGCTTGTACTGTCCTCGGTGTACAGGTGCTGTTGACATCAATGATATGCTGCTAGTTTGAGTTGTGGTGTAGAAGAACAGGTTTCACTTTTACCTTCAATTGTTATCAGTATTATCACGCTGACAAGAATCCTACGAATTAAGACTCTCAGGTAGTTTTAACTATACTTTCTTCTGAAGACACTTACGCATGATGGCAAGAGTTAGTCAAAGACGAGTGAATTTTGCAACAGTTCAGTGTACTATGCAAACTGTCGTGAGCTGTTTGTGTACCTTATGAAATATATAAACGAAACAAAAATGAATATAAGCACACAGGAATGATTTCATTTAGTGACTAATTTCTAATCTCCTACTTATATGATATACACTATTTATACATGACTATCTTCATAGTAAAGATGTAGTATCCTAAATTATTCACTAAACACAGCTGTGTTGATTTCGTTGTTACTGTATTTTGAAAATATTCATGAAAAAACAACTATCGCATATAATAGTATCTTCAGGATGTGATTGGTTAATAAAACACAAATAACCTTGGCATTGTAAATTCCATAACCAATCAAATAGAAGCGTACACTATCAAAATAAATGACCTAGTTTCCTATTTATACGTAAGCATATGTCTCAAACTGAACTCAATCGCAGACGAATACTACGTCATCAGCACAAATCACAGTATTGAAGGTAGTAACATGTTAAGAAAATGTCTGATACTAAACTGTCTGGTTCAAATGACTGATTCTAAAAAAAATACGTTTACTCGTAAAGATTTTGTTTTGTTTTTCAATTTAATGTAAGTATATGTATGTGTTGTTTGTGTGTATGTGACATAAAAAGGAGACAGATATGTTGCACATGAATACAATAAATTTGGCTCAGACAACTAATTTACGTGTTCAATTAGCTTAATTGTTTTTAATAGAAAGAATAAACTAAACTGTGAGTCATTGAGACCAATGTTCGTTCTAGTAATTTTCTTTGAAGACACACACACATGAACATGAGCTAGTTTTCTTTATTCTCATTAACTTAATTTTATAAGAGATTAATTAATTAATGCTGGCGAAACTTAAAAATAGGAATTACATGGCTGATGAAACTCTTTATTTTTAGATTTGTGTTAGTAATATGCTTAATTTCTTCACAAACCAGCATCAAACAATAGACTGACCGCAGTTTCACTCTGTTTTCTAACTCTTTACTAGTGTTAACCGACAGCTTTCAGGTTACGAAGCAAGCTGGGTGGCGAATCAGCCACTTGTCCGAAATCTGATAACCTGTAAATTCTAACTTATGTCAACTAGCGTTAGATACAGCACTACTGACAATTAATTCCATTGATGGACATACGACTCATACAGTACTGGATGGACTCCTCTTAACACGACCTGTAATTAATTAGGAGCTGTTTGGTCACCAACTTTTTTGATCACACAATTTCGGGAATTAGCTGACATTCAAGACAATGTACCACTAGATTCCATTCGAGTAACTTAATGTAGTGAGTTATTTTCAATAATTGGTTTGTAAGGATTAGATTTGTTTTTACAAGTTGGTTACGAATTGACATCAGTTCCCTAACTGATCAACTCGTATTAAGTTATCATTGAAGGTGAAGTGGGAGTCTAAACCACGGTGAAATTTGAACCAGTGGCCTCCTAATTACTAGTCTAACCCTAGTTCAAATCCCTAGGCAACCTTATCGCGTCACCAGTTAGATCAATGATGGAGTCAAATTTAGTTTAAAGAATATCAGCATTTTATATACATGTTGTATATTTGTGGCTGTCTGTAGCTACAGAGTAAAATTAAAATGAGATGCGTCCATTCTTTTCTGCATATCTTGTCCTTCCTGCTTTGGAAAAGATATCCTTACCTAATAGTCAGACTACTTGTGTGTTATATATCCCTCGTATTTTTGGTAATACCCCATTAATTTCGTGCTAATATGAAGAGCTATATTAAGCATATCAGTTGATTATACATTTTTTAAAATACTGCCGGCTAAATTATATTGGAACGATGTGTATTCTATTTTTTTTTAAATTTCTGTGTATACACATTATGTGGTATTATTATGACTGTCATTTGAGCTGTTACTTGAGATAGTAAAATGCTCTCTTTCTTCTTTGCGTTGCCTATCACTGGTACTGTGTTGTGGTGGCAGCCCTTGAGAACAGTGATTAGAACAGTAGGCTCGCAAATCTCTTGGTTAGCAATTTCGTTAGTGCAAGAGACTCGTAACTACTACTCTGTTGTACTGACGTTCATATGACTGTGATAGCCTTGGATTAACAGACTAATAATACAGATTTAATGACTGACAATTTATAAAGTGATGTGAAAGTTTGCTCCATGTCAAGATTCGAACCAGAGATCGCTGTTTAACATAACCCAGATTTTCATCCCACATTCAACAACTGATAAAAATTCTTTGAATAAACCATTTTAATCTGATGAATATTATTGATAGGAACTGGTTGTTTTTCACTCAATATAAAGTACGCAGATATTTTCACGCAGAAGTGTGCATTTATCATTTCGAGGTGTGTTTATGTGTTTTAACAAATACAGATCGAAACATCTGTCTGTAGTTTAGTGCACTTTATCGGTATATAGCTACACATACACACACACACACACCAGTTTCAGGTCTCGATAACTAACTTTGATTTATCGTTCACTTCATCTCCATCTTGACTTTTACTTAAAAAAGCCCTAAGTGTTTTATTTTTATTTTCTCATAAGTAAGAGAAAGGAAATCGTTTTCAAGTTAATAGATAAGTTTTTAGAATATCAATTGGTGAGAATGATATTTGCGTTCATTGTCATATACCAGTACTGATAGTTGTATTTCATTCAGCTTTAATAGATTCCTAGGAGTGACGATTCATGCGTCATTGGTTTCCATCAAACTGGTTGGTTGGTGATATTCTCGGTGGCACAGTGGTTAGAACTCTCGCCGACCATGCACATGGTCTGGGGTTCGATCCCCTACCGGCGCACGCCTGATATCTATGGTCGGCCTGCAAAATTGGGGCTAACGATATCACATGCTGAAAATTCCATACTTGTACCGAAAATACGGTGTGGAATCAAGCTGTAATCAGAAAAAACATCCAGCGTGCACGCTCCTGAAACGTCTCAAATGAAGCCAAAGCATCTTTCCAGTGCCCAGAGATTTTCAATGGTTCTCTAAATGATGTCAGCTCGTAATGGAATCTGCATTTGAAATGCATTCTCAGTACGTGTTAGTGAATAGTTGAATCACACAGTGAGTTATTTGAAGATTGTAAATCCACAGTGACCAACCTATGTGTCTTATTTCTCATACTGTTGGCCTCGTCTTTTATCTGAATAATTCTGAACGTCTTCACTAATTGTCGTTGTTTGATTACTGATTTAATTTTCATTGTGTACTGCTAAGTCATTTCTATTAGTAGTTTCTTTTTTGTATATTTATGTGACACTGGATTCTGCTTCTTATGCAGTTGGTAGTGCCTACTAGTGGAATTAACAGTGCGCGTTCTGTCCTATTTGCAGCTCGTTGGCCGGATGTACTCAAAAAAGACAAGAAATATGCCTCCTTGGTTTCATCACAGACCACCACCAAACAACTAACCGAGGAACACCATTTCTAGCTCAAAACAACGTTGAAGCGTCTATATTAGGACCCAGCATATCAACAGAGACCGAGAACTACAGTCTAATATTATCAGTCGATGTGGGAACTAAAAGTAAGTTGAACATATTGAGTTTGTGCTTGTTCTGTTTGTCTGTCCTCATTGTCTACTTATTTATCTATGCATATATATATATATATATATGTTCATCACTTTGATGTAATTTTAACCTTATCGTATTTCAAGTTCAGTCAGTTTCCCGATCCATGGTATAAGACATGTCACTGAGCAGCCCGTGAACATAAGAATATGACTGAACTAGAATTCGGACACACTTATTATGATTTATTTCTTTGGATAGTCTGGCAACATGTTTCATACCACTTAATAATATAATAATAAATAATTTTTCCTTCACGTTCCCCAGTGGAACATAGGGCTTCAAGCTAGTAGCTTGAAGTTTCTGTAGCAGAGTTTATTTTACGGGATGGGGTTGCTAGCCTCATACCCAACCTTTCCTCTTTACCAGAATTATTTCTGGCTTAGAGAGGTACCACTGACACAGATGTAATCAAAACTGACAAGCATATATTTGCTGAGTGGTGACTAGCAGTGGAATCCCGGATGCCCATTTCGACCCATCAAGGACTCGTCTCTGTATGTACCTGCATTTTCCCACTTAGGCACAAGCCCAATACCCATTGTTTCAAACTCAAAAGCGTTATTCACCAGACCACCTGGGGGCGGTGGTGGACCAAGTAAATCCAACCTTAAATGCCTAATTCAATAGTCAGTCTAAATCGGCTGAGAAATTATGCAGATTCGGTAAAACTTACTCTTTTTTCAATTCCACTGAGCATATTTTCAATTTCTAGTGTTTGATTACTTAAAAACTGTGCAGCCAGATATTCCTTCTTAGCTTGATCATGTAAATCATTGATATTTGAGGCTAAGTCAGTTAAGCGTTTGTGTAATCCATCTTCTTCTTTTAATGCATCTGATATTAATGCTTTTGTAGTGTCAACATGTTCATCGAATCCTATAAAAATGAAAGCAGAACAAGATAGAAATTACATTAAAAATGTTACTGTGTTACTTTGTTTATCGAATGCATACATTTTTTAATAATAATAATAATAATAATGTATTATTAGGATTAGGAAGTAACACTAAATATTAAGCGGTTAATTCATTTCATTACTGGGAATAGTGAGTGACTACTGTTATCATTATTATTATTATTTCCAGATGGATTTTGTGACAAAATGAAACGATGGATAGAACCACACAAGAAAATAAAGACGCAGGGGATACATTTAGCAATGTAGCTTGAATCTCTTCATCAGTTCACATGATGGATTTCACTTATTACTGAATCAAAAACTTTTGTGTCTTGAACGGATCTTATTATTATGTTATTGAGGCATTGAGTGGGTATATTACAGAAGAAGGCTTCATTTGTTTCAACTTCCTTCAGAGTTGCCACACTCACAGGACAGTGACTGACTAACACGAATTACCGCCCATCGATTTTCTCTGGAACAATGTCAGTTCTACTGCTTTTTTTAAAGAGTTCCACCTTAAGATCTAACACATCCTCCAAAATTAAAAAAAAACAAAAAAACAAATGAGATTATTACAACATAGCCACAATTCCCATTCAAACACTTAGAGGACAACAGAAAGTTGGAGTGAAGAATATCCTTTCGATAATTTCCTCTCCTAGCACTACAGTTATATACATATATATTTGTATATAGTGCTTCGGTGGCACAGTGGTTAGGACGCTCGCTGACCATGCACAAGGTCCGGGGTTCGATCCCCGGCCGACGCACTCCTTTACCTCGCTGAGCCAGAAATAATGTTGCTGAAGGGAAAGGTTGGGCTTGAGGCTAGAAACCTCATCCTGTAAAATAAATACTGCACAGAAACTTGAAGTCACTAGTTTGAGGCCCTATGTTCCACTTGCAACTTGAAGGAAATATATATATATGTATAAATATGTTTATGTACACGAAATATTCTAGAATAGTCGTCATTAACAATATTCATGTTTTTGAAATAATATCGATTTGTCTACATCAATCGAATGAGAGTTAAAGAAAGACGAATAAGTTATAAGCAAACAAGGGTAATACTGAATAGAATATAAAATAAAGTTAAGAAAATGTATGCAACAAAAGTTAAGGATAGTTCATATGTTGTTGGCCAAGGTGAGGACAGTTTTTGATACTTATATTATGCTTCTTAGTGTATATTCCTCAGCAATATGCAATAGACGAACTCTTCAGGTAATTATTATTATATCCTTTAATTCCTAGAGGAACATAGGGCTTCTGCCAAACGTCTCCATTACCTTCGGTTTTCTGCCAACTTTTTCACCCCGCTCCAAGTCTGCCCACATGCTTTCATCTCCTGCTCACATGACCTCCTCCAAGTCACCCCACCCTCCATTGACGACCAACTCGCCACCCTCTTCCCTTTCGGGTTCCACTCGAGCGATGGCTTGTCTAGTGATGTCACTTGATGGTTTATTTCCTCAGAGTATGGCCAGCCAATCCATCTCCATTTCTTCCTGCCTATTTGTTTCACAGTCGGTTCCTGTTGGGATGGTTCGCTCATTGCTAGAGATCCCTCCCTGTTGATGATCTTTTCTCTCTGGCTATCTGATCTTGAGTGGTATTGAGCGAAGACAACTGTTAATGAAGGTCTGAAGTTTGTTTGAGATGCTCTTTATGACGCGCTGACCAAGTCTCTGATCCGTATGCTAAGTAGCACTGACTGAATTCACATTGGAGTTGAAAATCCAGATCTTATTTTTGATGCTGAGTGATGTTGACCTCCACACAGACTTGACGTGAGTAATGAAGGCTTGTCTTGCTTTTCCGATCATCTCTCTGATATCCTCGTCAGTTCCGCCCACCCGTAGTTGAAACGATGCTTCCCGTGTCGGTAGGTAAAGGAGGTTGTTTCTTTCAGGTTCCTCCTATTTATGCTGGCTGATTGTTGTCTGTTGTTGTCGCTGTTGCTGTTGCTGTTGCTATTGGCCAGGAATCTTCATCATCTACGTCTGTTTTCTCTATGTTCACCTGAAGTCCTATCCCCTGGATGCTTCTTCTGCTAACTTGTTGCTTTTCACTTGCATATCTTCCAGTTTATGGGAAATCAGACATATATCACCGGCGACGTCCAGATCCTCCAAGTTCGTTTTTTGTGTGAGTCCATTCTATGCGTGTTTCCTCACTGCTGTTCCCGTTGTCTGTCGCATTATCCAATCTACTGCAATCAGGAAAATCATTGGTGATAGTAGACAGCCTAGCCTTACTGCCGTCTTCACTTCGAAGGATTCCGTAAGTTTCGCGTTGTGGATTATCTGGCATGCAGCATTGTCGTATAACTGTTGGATGAGATGTATAATTGTCGATGGGACCCCGTAGTAGCGAAGTAGTTGTCAAATCAACTCTCGATCGACTCTGAGCTATCGAAGGCCTTTTCAAAATCAATGAAGTTGAGATAGAGAAGTGACTGCCATTCCGAGCTTTGTTCAATGATGATCCGTGGTGTGGCGATTTGATCAATACATGACTCATTTCTCCTGAATCCAGCTTATCCCGGTCGGAGTTTTCCATCTAGGGTTTGTTTGATTCTCTCCAGGATGATTCGGCTTAGTATTTTGCTTGGGATGGACAGGAACATAATTTCGCGTCAGCTTTTGCATTGACTTAAGTTTCCTTTCTTTGGTAGTTTGAATAAGTATCCTTTCTTCCAATCCTCGGGTACTTTGCCCTCCTTCCACACCTTCTCCAGTAGTGAGGTGAAGTTAAGATTATTCGATTATTATGGTAGGTAAGTTTGAAAGCCTTGTTAACATCACTTTTGTGCCCTACATCCACGAGATGAAATAGAATACGGCTATGAATAGATTTTGTTTGCAAATTAACAACCAAAAATGACGAAGGAGCCTGCCGGCAGATACAACTATATCATCATCATTCATGGCTAATTCAAACAAAGTTGAGTTCATATTAAAACTTAAGCTGACAATGCTGTCTGAAGGGGCAACAAAAGCTTCTCAATAAGATCAACCAACCAGCTTAGAGAACACAGCTCAATCAAAACATAGCCAGACGAACCGTTATAAAAATTAGGTAAAATAAAAAAAGCCGTTTTTAAGATTTTTAGAGAATTCAACTGATTTCATTATGAGTGTAATCACGCACAAACATTTCTCAATAACTACCAACATTTTGATTTACTTGGCATTAAGCCAAGACTTTTGTGTGAGGTGTAGTGATTCTACCTGCCTGTCAGAACCTCGGTGTATGGAGAGGGGTTTTGGACCCATGACACAAAGATTGAAAGTCGAGCTCTTACACAAGTTAGCCACATAGACAGTCACACACAAGACACGCTGGTTGATGATTGGTCGTCATTTTCGAATGGGCAATCGGTAGAAGTCAGAAGTCAAGTATCACCAGTTACATGTTTTCAATGAGGATTACAGCCTCAATTCACTATGGAACATTGACAACAAGTTCAAAATAAGGGTTGTCCATATATTCTTGAACAAAGCTCATTTCAAGTTGCTAAACTTCACAGAAAGATTCATGAATGTAGAGACAATAAGAAATTAAAAATTGCAAAGTAACTAATAATAAACGGGAATGTACAGGAGTAAG
Organism: Trichobilharzia regenti; assembly: GCA_944472135.2. Lineage (NCBI taxonomy): Eukaryota > Metazoa > Platyhelminthes > Trematoda > Strigeidida > Schistosomatidae > Trichobilharzia > Trichobilharzia regenti. Next base: position 129,794,001 of record OX235270.1, read on the forward strand.
AACAACTCTATAGAGAATAATGAAATCTTAATGCATTTGGGAGATAAAAACGGGTGAATATACTTGCGTCGGTGAGAAAGATTATCAGCGATGTCATTAACAGCCTACAACCATTTGTGTTTACATTCACGAAAATCCCAGCCAGGTTTTCTACACCTTCCTATTCATTTCGGATCAACAGTCGGAGATTTCATGGAATTACGCCGGACAATCCCATGTCAGCCTACATATTTTAAGTTTTCAATTTCTCTTTATGTGATACTGGTTCACGATAAAATGTAATCTGTAATGAAAGTAAATTAACTTCCTTAAAGAAGAATAACGCATACGACATCAGACATTCAGTGTGACTTTAAACGTTATCCTATCCCCTGTATCTAGTGATGTTAACATTGAAGTGCCAGCCATATGCATATGCTGTGTGACGTAGAAGGCATGAAACATGACAGTATTATGACGGTTGGTTACACTTTCTTTTCTAGTGAAATGAGTGAATATAATCCTGGTGCCTTTAAAAAAGCTGCTGGTATGCACGTCAATATGGTCTTCATGGTTATAATAAAGCATATCTTTGGGGGAACGAGAAGAAAAGAAAACGTTGAACCGACAAGAAGATTTTGGAAGATCTGGATTTCGTGAGTGATTTATGGCTAGTGTCACAGAAATTTGAAAACTTACGGGCGGAAACCAACAAACTAGCAGAAGAAGCAGGCAGAGAAGACAGGACTTTAAGCAAACATAGAGAAGACAGTGGAGATGAAGACAATTAACCGAACAGCAATAGCGACAATAACAAGCACCAATCACTTTCAACGGGATAAACTTGAAAGATGTCATCTCTTTCACTTATCCAGGAAATATAGTTTCAACTAAGGTATGCCGCACGTATGATTATGTCAAGACTAGAATTAGAAAAGCGATGCAGTCCTTCATCTTTCTGAAATCAGTGAGGAAATCTTCTGCACTCCACCTGGAGCATAAACAACAAAATTTGGATCTTCAACACTAATGTTAAGTCAATCAGTTCTTCTATTTGGGTCAGAAACTTGAAGGGCGCGTCACGAAAAGCATCTCCAACTGCCTATTGCAGAACTTTATCAGCAGCTGCATTCGCTAACTTAATGCTGAACACAAGATGGAAACAAGAAACTCTAGGAGCGAACCAATCAAGAACTTTTCACTCAGTCAAATTCTCCGAAGAAAATAGGGATGGATCAGACACACGTTGATAAGACCGTCGATTGAGATCGCGTGGCAGACCATCGTTGGATTAGAACACAACGAATGGGAAACGACAAGTTAGGCACATACCTGAGGATGACATGTAGGAGATCATGTGAGAAGGACATCAGAGTCTATAGGCAATCGTGGGGCCAGCAGAAAATAAGACAGATTAAGGATAATAATAGTGATAAATATCTTCAAGTTACATGAAAACGTTTTACTACGAAAAGAAAGGTAGTGGGTAGAAAGAAAATACGAGACACTGCATTGAATTCATGTACGTTAGACTGACGAGTAAAGAATGCAAGCAAATATGTGGTTTTTGATTCCATTGCTGACAACTGGTAGGTAATCAACATAAGGTGGAATTTAAGACAATGCAAATCATTTATTGGCGAAATCCATCTTTCAACAAATGCAGATAATTATGTAGCTCAAATGAATGGTTTTGATGTTTTTGCGTTCTCTAAGGTGTGGCGTTTTATTGCAAAGCTCTCATTGTGTGTTTTTGTTTCTGGACAGCATCTTTCGGGCTAGTTTCACTATGTACTGGGGGTCTCTCGAATTCCCCCGTGATTGATATAATAACGTAGGCCTTATATTCAATTCATCCTGCTCTAAATTGACAACAATACCAAAAATATCTACTAGTTTAGTTGAGTAAAGTTAACATAATTGATAGACAAGTGGTTGGTAGTTCATAGGCGACTAGTTTAAATTCAAGCTTATGTTCCAGAATGAGTCGCTAGCTGTTATTTACAGTGAAAAATATAGTGATCTATGTACAATAAAGCAGTATTTTTGGACACTTGCCTACATGTTTTTCTTATGATATAAACAGTTCTCTTTTTATGTAGCATCAAAATAAAATGGAAATTAATTTCGCTGATGTTCCAAAGACTGATTTACTGATGTATAAATAATTTTAGAATGTGAACTTTTAAGTGTCCTTCTTCATCCTGGTTAGTGTCACAGTGAACAGAAACGCCAGCTGATGTATCTGTTGGTAAAAATTCACTGGTGGCGTAATGAACTTAAGGTTCACTCTTTGGTGATGATTTGTTGTCTGTTAAATAATCTATATTTAAGTGTGACCACTGATTGATGCCAGTTAGGGAACCATTCAAAAACCATGGAGTACTGGACAGTACTGCTTCGTCCTAGTTTGGGGGTCTTTAGCACTAAGCACCATTTGCCTGTCACTTTAAAACCTAAGAATTATGGTTGCTGAAGCGAAAGACAAGCTGCCTAGCTGTGCCACTTCTGCGTGCATTTATAAATTTAGCTGTTCCTGGGGAGAAGGCCATATAGGGCGAACAAATAGACAGCTCAACAAACACATTACTGAACATCTTCCTTCATTGTGCCTCATTTAATTGATAGAAGTCACCTAGTGGATAGAAGAAGTGCCTTCAAAATGATCGATCGCAATCCACAGAAGCTTTAGAAAGGGATTCAAACCTGACTTTTACACGTAGATAAAGCTATGGGAATTAATTCGAGAGAACAATCCTAGTCTTTGCATAGAGAAGAAGTCTGTTCTGCATTTGTCTATCCCTTGGCCTAGGTAAATTCTAATTAAAAACTTCCCACCCCTTTCTTATTTTCCATTTCCTTTGTACTTTTATGATATTTATTTAAACTCTGATTATCTGTCCAGTTCACCTTTAATTTTACGTAATTCTTAAGATTTGAACTAATTTATACATATTACATTCTTATAGGCACCTGCATAAACTTCATGTACTTTTGTAATTATTGAACTTTTTACCATTATATTTGCTATCATTATAATCATCGTTATAACTGACTTTCAAAACCTTTAACACTCATAGTTAATTTATATATTTATGCCATTTTGGTGTAGAAAGAGAGGGATAGTAAGTATTGCACTGAATATTTTTATATTTAACTTGAGTGTGCATCGTACCGATCATAGTGGTTTAAAGCTAGTCAGCGAACATATGACTTCAATAAAGTTTCTACTTTAGGATCTACAGTTATAAAAGCAAGAATTTTACCTTACAGTAGCCAGTAAAGGCAAATTAGAATTATATTAGGAAGTGCATTGGGGAACAAGTACGAGACGGAATAATAGTCAGTTAGTTTTGATTATCACTTAGAATATGTATGGTCAGTAAAAACATGAAATATTTCAACGATATATATATATATATATATATATATATATTGCTAAGTGGTTGCGCTATATCATGAATTGGCAAAAGTTAGAATTCATGGGATGGCCATAGGATCGGGTCCCTGTGGCTTAATGGTCTACGAGCCCATCTCATAACCACAAGGTCCTGCGTTCGAACCCCGTGGTGTGGGTGCGTACTGATGAAGATTCCTAAAATAGAATGAAACAGCTCTCCAATACTTCCAGGTTTTCCAGTAGTTTTCCAACCGATGTCAGCTCATGATGAAATCCTGTAACCAATCAACCAAATCCCTACAAACCAATATTTGAATATATATATATATATATATATATATATATATATATATATATATATATAAGTTCAGGGGTGAAAATAATGACTGTGAAATAATAACGATGGTGCAATGTAAACTAAAAAGTACTGTTAGTGAAGCATTATCGAGTAATAATGAATTTAGTGAAGTGAAATCAACATGACTGTGTAAATACAATAACAAATTTGAAAAGCACTATATAAACCTAAGGTGATAAACATAATAAAAAAGGGCATGAAGTCGTGAAAGGTCTGAAATAAGCATTTTTTAATGAAACAAAGGGAGAACAGAAGAAGAAAACAATGGGATGAGGATGTAATGTGCTAAAGTTTATGGGGGATTTGTTGGCCTTACAGTAGGTCAAGGGAAACATAGCGATTGAATGTACTCCTTCTGTATGCAAAGAGTCGGTCTTCTGGTATTGATTGCAACCGCTTCAGCTACTGACAGAAGACATAGTCGAGCTCCTCTAGATAGATTACCAGGTACGCGGTAAACAACTAAAACTCCTGGTCAAGTTTTATCGAGTGTCCAGTACCTAACAAGTGGGCTAAGATTGCATTATTAATGCATTTAGTTTTCTCTTTCCTCAGCCGTACAGATATATGTTCACATATGTACGTGGATAAAGCCCTCTGAGTACAGCCAACGTAACTAGCTCTACATGAGCAGTTGAATTCACAGATGCACACTGATGATTTGCAGAGACGGTTGTCCCAACAAACATTTTTCTTCACTCTAGTGTGTTTTACTGATGTAACAATAAACACAGTATTGAAACACAGACATCTAAGCATACAAAACCGCTGGGCAGTGAATGTCAACTAAGTGAGTAGACGATAATATGCTCACCTTGAGTAAATACTGTTTAAGGTTTGCACATAGACGGACATTGAGATTCGTAAGGATCAGTCATATTCTCTTGCATTCTGCATTCATAGTCTAATAGTTTAGTTAATTATGATGATTGACAATTCAGTACATGGCTGAATTACACCACTCCTACTGTTCAGTTTACCACAGTTTGAAAATTAATCAAATGGCACAAAATCATTTTAGATGATTATTATGTGATTTATTACTAATGCATCGGAGGCTTAGATTACCAGATAACTACTTTCAGATATGTTAGAGATAAACTTGAAGGCAATTTATACATATATATGTAGGGTATTGTTTTGATAAATAATAATCGTTGCCTAGACAACGGGAGAGAAAAGGTAAAGTAATTTATACTGATGCATTAGGCTAATGAAAATAGTTGGGAAAAACGGGATACTACAACGACTACTACTACTACTTCTGTTACCATTACTACTATTGATAACAGTAATACTTTTAATATTGGTAACAGATGTACTGGCTAGCCAGCATTCCATTTACTATTTATACCTCTGAATTGAGAAATATTCCGAAATAGAATCTTTAATTAGACAACATAATTAAAATTTCACTCAATGTTTTAAATGCAATTAAGTAATGGGAGATTATCCGTTGTCTTATGCTAGAATATACAATAGGGGATTTGGCAATACTGACCATGGACATTACTAGGAATGCTATTGTTGCGCTGAAATGCTAACCACAATTTCTCTAATACGCATACGCATACACATACATTCAAAGTGATAGAAACGTATAAGTGAATAATACAATATTATTTAATTATTTAGTCAGTAGATGTTCCCTATCTGTAATCATTATTATCTTTGAAATAAAAGAGAAAATTTGTAGCTTAGGTATCTAGAAAGCCAAAAGAAGCTTTGTAATTGAACTGCTCACCTTAGAGGGCACAAAAAATGAGAATACTATTATTATCATTACTGTTACAATGATAAGATTTTGAAATTAGCAATAATACATAAGCCTCTGTTTTGCAGGTGAACGTACTACCTAGTAGAGAAGATTTGTAGCTAAGGTGGGTGATTTTGATTTGGTTGATCTGGTTGGTTGATCTAATTCAGAAACTTTCGTTACTCTTCCAGAAAACATCGGCAGCTCAAGTTTTAATATGAACTCAACTCGTTTAAATTCTCCATGAATGTATCTCCTGACAACCGTCATCGTCATGAATGGTTGTTAATTTGCATCCTTATTGACCGTTTTTATTGACTAAGAATTTGAACCTTCTTATCATACGAATTTGTTTTTATTAGTTGGTAAATTTAATCTTTAATTATGCGTTTATAATCACTGATTCATCACCAGGCCTCTAGAAATACCCTGGTATTACTTTTGCTGTAAATGGATGGAAATTTGTCCCCTTACATTTATATCTTTTAATGTCAGGTGATATTAGTTCATAAGCAGTACCAGGAAGTAGTGAGTTTACCAGAATCGCAAGTTTGTAAATAATTATAAGGTGCAAGAGGATTGCAATCAACGGACATTATTTCAGTACTTCATGGTGGATTTAATCACGAAACGAAATCATCTGAAGAAACATTGGAAGTTTAAAAAAATAACTGCCTCCTGTTTCATGTCTATTTTGGAATCTCTTAATGTGGACACGATCCTTAAAAGAGGTCTATTCAAGTTCGAATCTGGTGGTCGATGATTTCCAACAGATTTTTAGAGTTGCCTCAGTTAGCTATGACAGGTTAATTGATTGTATTCTTAGAGAAGTTTTATATATATGTACGTGGATAAGAGTGGAAGGCATCCGAATTCTTTTTTGAGTGAATAAAAACACTAAGAATGTTCAGACACAATCTGATCAGGTCCCAGTGACTTAATGGTATACGAGCTTTCCTTGTAACCGGAATGTCCTGGGTTCGAATCCCGGTGGGTGCGTACTGATGAAGAGTCCCAAACTAGGACGAAACAGCTGTCCAGTACTCCCGGGTTTTCCAATAGTTCTCTAACTAATGTCAGCTCATGATGAAATCCCGAAACAATCTGAATAGTTCGTTCCATAGGCGGTCATTGTAAGTTAACAGGATACATCGTACGATATCGTCTACATTTAACGAACTGGACTCAGCTGTTTAGCGAGTTTATGGGATGATGAAATTCACAACAGATCTTATTGGAACCCAGTGGTTTGACAAACTATGCATACAAAGTAATCCAGCATAGGTTGAATATATAGGTTGGGCACATATTACGAAAAACTGGTAACTGAAATGTTCAAAAGATTTCAGCAGAGCAGTCGCTCATCACCTAAAGGACACGAAATTGCCATTTTAAAGTCATTTAAGGTAACTAAAGTACAAGTCAGTTAGTTTACTACGTATGATTGGGTACACGTCTATTTAACGGTTGTAACCGAATCTTGGCTATCAGAAAGAAACTGTTTTTAATCCTTTTCTAACAAAATGAAAATTTTTTACTTTAGTTTTGTTGTGTAACATTTGCTGTTTATTTTACACCTACAGTGTTATTTTCTAGCGTCCCTTCATGACTGTGGATAATATATTTATTATTTGCCAACTTAGGCCCAAGTCTTCCTTCCTATTGCCCCTAACCATCTAATAACTGTCCTACTTATTGTTCTTGTGAGTAAAAGCTATTTCCATTGATTAGAAAAATTAAAAGAGGCAGTAGACTGACTAATGAAATACGGATTTCAACCAAGAAGTGTACGAAAACTAAGCTTTACGCAAGGAGTATTTTAGTCAAAGTCGGTTTAGCAACATGATTAACTCGTAGGCTCTTTAACAGTACGCATTCAACGCCAGGATTTGAACCTAGGACCTTGCGGCTACATAGTGAGCTGATAGACGATTCAACCACTTGGACCCAACTCAATGATCCATGAAAACCAGCTTCTGTCAGTTCGCGACATGCATTTAGCGCAACCACCAGGCAGTGTCACAGGTGAGTAACTGTCCTCTTGCCCTAAATATATCACGAACTGGCAGAAGTTGGAATTCATGGACTATTGGGTTGGGTCAGTAAATGAATAGTAGTCTACAAGCTCTCCTTGTAACCAGAACTTCTTGGGTTTTAACCCTGACGGACGTGCGTACAGACGAAGAGCCCCAAACTAGGAAGAAACAACCGTCCAATGCACCTGGTAGTTTTCAGTGGTTCTAAAACTGACCTCAGCTCATGATCAATCCTGTGGCCAGTGAAATCCCTGAAAACTAACACTTGATAAGTCATAGGTAGAAAACACTTTGTAGGAATCTTCTTACATTAGTGTGATTACCTTAGTAGTAGTTCCTATCTCCACTGGTTTTCATTTGATGTATCACTTTTTGAATAAACGTAAAGAAGAAAAAAGGTCGTTTTCCTAGTTGAAATAGATATAGCACACAAACCAACCAACACAATCAATTCATTCAAAATTGCGCAGACCAAGATAGGGTCAATACCATTTATAAAATAAATTACATAAACTAAGATAAACATTAAATTGGTCAAAGTGTTCACTCCCTTCGTATCCGAATCCAAAGATATCAGTTGGCTGTGAAAGGACACAATATATATTCTTTTGTATTGATACAAGTAGACAATCGTGGGTACCAACTTGAATGGGAGGATGTAGACATTTTAAATAGAAGAAACACTACAACTGCCAGAATATTTCTAGAAACCTGGTACTCATCAGATGACTCAGAGATTAACAAACACATTACTACAGGTCAAATTCACCAGCTAACAAAATATAAATTACATGACAAGAGAGTTCATATTACAAGTCTATAAAAAGGATCTATCAAGATGTAGGTTAGCAACCAGTCACGACGAAGGAGGTTGTCAGGAGATACAATTATATCGTTATCATTCATGGAGAATTCAAACAAGTTGAGTTCATATTAAAACTTGCACTGAAGATGTTGTCCAGAAGGATAATGCAAGCTTCGCAATGAAATTAACCAGGTCAGAGAGCATAACAAAGTCAGAAGATTAGTATTCAATTAAGGAAATCAGTACGAAAAAGCACAAATTTGTTTCACTGTCGAATTAATAAATTTTAAATAACTAGAGTATTCTTTTTGTTTAAGTTGGCGGCCTGAGTGTTATTATGTACTTCTATTAGGATGGTTTATGTACGAAATCATATCCAAAGATGTTATCTAAGAAGACGGCTTTGCGACTAAACCATCCAGGTCAAATAACTGGAGGCAGCTGGCACTAATCACTGTCAGGACCTAGGTCATGTACCTGTTGGAACTCATTAGCATGGCGTATCTGATGTATCCTAGGAGATTCCAGTATGCGTCGTTAAGTGCTGAAGTCAAATACTCTACCACTAGGATATTGGAACTGAGTGACTAACCTCCTTTAGACTTATAGTGGATACATACAGCGAATGGTCACCACGGTGTTATCAGTGTCACGTATTCTAGGCTAGATGTCAGCGCCAGTTGAATTCCATTGGCATACGGATTCTCACTGATGGTCTGCAACCACCTTACATAATTTCATAGTCCAGTGAAGTGGAGATTCTCAGAGCTTGCTGACCACATTGTGAACTGAACTTACACAATTCGGCCAGCATTGAGAACAAGATGACATAACATTGTTTACGCTGTGGCGACGGTGAAATCAGTGTTCTAAATGACTTTTTGTCACACTAAGTACAATTAACTCAAAACAAGTTTAATTAAAGATATACTTGAAATCATTTATGGTGTAAACCAGATCCATTGTGAAACTACTTATAATACTGACATGTAGTATTGGTAGTGATATTTGTAAAATGGAAACACATAAACCTACGAATACTACGCATATTATTTGAATGTAATAATTAATTCATAATCAGTGTGTATATTATTAGTACTTGTATTCATTAATGTTAATTTAACCAACTATTTATTATAAAAAAATAACTAGAGAAGTAAAACTTCTTTAGGTCATTTTTACTTTTTTTCAATATATTGGCAATATAATAATCTCTAAGGTTGGCTGGCATTTTGCTAAATCATTCCAATACAATACATCCTGTTGTAGCAATAAACTAGAAGGTGGACACAAATTATTTCAGCATGCTCTTGAGATGGTGATTAACTGTCTATCAGTGATAGAATCTTTTTAGAGTTTCTCTCGGCTTCTTTTCTTTTTTTTGTTTTTTGTAGCCATCACATAGTTTTGATTTCCTAATGATTTCCTAATGGATGGAAACTTTCGCTTGAGGTAATGTATCATTGTGTGTATGTGTATCTACGTGTGTGTGTGTACCTGTATGTACATATGTGCGTACGTGCGTGTTAAAAATGTTAACTTGTCTGTCTGTTATAAGATTGCGTGGGCGTACTTTATTCTTAGCAAGAGGAAATCGAATATCACTGTGATTAATGGAATTTAACACATTTTCTTTTGAATGATGGGTGATTTTAAGAGAAATAAGAAGTGAAGAAATTCTCTTTTTTTACCAATAAAAAATATGTGTATTAGACAGTGGCAAATTTAACTTACTTAATGAAGTCAGTTATTTTCAGTCTGTTCATTTACTCAGATTGAAAAATCTTAAAATGAGTACACAAATAAGAGGGAGAGAGAGAGAGAGGTAAAGAGAAGCATTCGATTTTGACCAAGAAAAGAATTTTGAGCAGACTATGTGAAATACTGTAATTAAAGAAAAACTATGTCAGCACATTACTTAGAATCCAGAGAGGATTACACGAATTTCAACCAGAAAGAGGCAGATATACTTTCAAATAAATGACTGGCGGGGATTTAATTTAATTTCAAGTTAGATAACGAGTTCACATCAGTTAGAGAATAAACAGCATGGCAGTCAGAAAGAGAGGGTAGACCAGTCACGATCAATAGCTCAATGTTGGTAATTCAGAATCAGCAGAGACTTCTTTCAGAGTCATATGTATAATATACGACCGAGTTATTTCAGAGGATTCCACTCACATCTTCTTCATACAACTGAAGCTCTAGCAATTCATGAGAAGAAACCTAAACTTTGTGCTCAGCAATGTTTTTCCGACCTCTTTTACTACCATAGCCTTGGTACTTCTTTCTGCTTTGTTTTCATGGATAACTGTATATTGTAAACTCTCTGGATTCCATTTTATGTTTTTTGTATCTCATTTCCAATCCTTTATTCTTTTATTTCTTATCAGCTATTTCAAACACAGTTATTGTTCATGCAGTTTGATTTGCGTTGCTAGTAACTGACAGTAGCCTTTGATCTCTGTTATCAATCTGTATTGTGCATATGAACCCTGTAAATAACTGTACACCTTTGAAGTGAAGCTACGAAAAGAGACCTTTCTGCTGACTGATGTGTTCTTGATTACATGAAGTGGGAATTTCTCATGTTTGAAATTTGTGAACTGTTGGATTCCGTTCCCATAGCTTAGCGTTTCACGAGCTGGCTTTGTAGTCGGGAAGTTCGACTACCTGGAGGGGGTTAGTGTGTATTGATGGAGAGGCCAGTTTCTCCCGGTTTTCAATGGTTCTCTACACATGTGCTCATGATCTGACTCAAAACACTTTCCCAAGAAGTCATAAATCACACTTTATAACATGGATTGTCTAAGTGGAAATCAATGAATGAATTAGTTGGGATAAGGTTGATTCAAACCTCGACTTACCAATAGTGTCTTGTGATAATCCAAAAAGAGCCAAGCATATAGTGACTCAACATAATGATGACAATATATCCAATTAACTGTATACACTTGATATAAAAAAGTCTGGTGTATGTATTTGAATATCGGTATTGAGTCGTTCCTATTGCAAATGTTTAGCATGGACTTGATCGATAATTATTCAGTGACTAACCTCCCCCTCCCCCCTATTCAACTTTTAGAAATGTAGATCTATCCCACCCTGTTGTGTGATTATGTTTTACTGCACGCACTGCAATTATACTTTTTGTGGTTAATAATTCTGCGATTAACCGAAATTCTTATATTCCAGTAACGCTAATATATTGAAGTGAGTTGTGTGGGTGACCCCAAAAGTCGTTCCAAGGTATTTTACGGACTCAATATTTTGACTAATTCAGTTAGTAGGGTCTTTCAGCCGGCACAGTTTATCGCTGAGTGAGTCTGTGAGTTTAAATGCCAACATCATTCCTTCTTTATTGCGAATTCCACGTAGAGCTCCTTCACTATATGACAGCGCTATGGATGACTTAAATTCCTTCTTATTTATATTGCAGTCACTAGTTTCACTACTCTTTCTTCTTTTACTGTGAACTGTTTTGAACTTCTTAATGAATTTTATGAGATAGTTACTAAGGTGCAGTACTTCTTCAGTCAGGTTTATTTCATTATTTAGATTTTTTAATGTGTTACTTAAACATTTTGTTTGACTGGTCAAACGCTTTACTACAGTTCATTGCTCACAGTCATGTCACAACAGTATAATTATCAACTTGTTAAAAGTATGTTTCAGTAATAAATGGAAATAACCTGATCAGAAACTTAGCGCGTCACGAAAAGCATTTCCAAGAAGCTGAGACAGACTTCTATAAACAGCTACCTTCATCAGCTCCATACTGAAGATTAGATGACCAGAAAGGATAAACAACAGGGGACTCTGGGAACGAACCAACCAAGAACCTGTTGCCCAACAAATATTCCGACAAAAAGTAGAGACGGGTTGGCCACAATTTGAAGAGACCGCTGGGTGACATCAATGGTCTTCTAACCATTGCGGTGGCTTGCTTAAGACTTGAGCTACCGAAAAACCTCCATCAGTATACTGCATATAATTTCTCTTATTCAGTCTGTTTACATCTAAAAAAAAGTGTGACCTCTAATAATACTGTTGTTTGCTCTGGAGGGCATTTAAAATACTCACAACCTGCTGACTCGCAAAATTCTAATAAAAGGGGAGAAGAAGGATTATTCTCCATGACATCTCATCTCAATGCATGAGATGACAATTCCCGAGTGGTGTCCTTCATTCACAAAATGTATTCTTGAACTTTTTATGATTGGCAAGCAACAAAATATGTATATTTCTCGTAGGAGAAAAAGAAGAGATATTATAATGGTGGATTGGTTTGCGCTTCAGGTTAGATAGAACTGTGTCATACGATCTACTGGGGTAACTAATGTTTTTTTTTTGACGATCTTGGACAAAGAGAAAATATCATGCAATAAACACCAGTGAGAATTCTGTACAATATATAAACATTATTTATAATAAAGCTATTATTACTTTTTGTCGCGCCACAGGCCATAGCTCAAGTAGAACTCGAATGGGAAACGATAAATCAGGTGTGGGTCCGAAGGTGACATGGAGGAGATCGTGTGAGGGGGAGGTTAGAGACTATGGAAATCATGGGGCCAACTTACGAGGACCACAGCAAATAGGATCAAGTGGAGGTATTTTGTTGAAGTCGAAAGTTCCACTCGTAGTTCAGTGGAACAATAATAAAAATAGTAATAACCTGTTACATTTTATTCAACTTTACTTTGTTTATCTAGTGAAGAAAGCTTCTCGAGTCACTCTAACCTTTACTCATTCCGTTGTTTCCTACTGGTTTCATATGATCTTCATTGGTATAATAAAGCAATGTTTATCAGCTGATTTATCCCATAATAATATGTGTTGAGAAGTTAAACCTAGTCAATACACTTTACATTTCCACACATTACTTCCTGTTCCTGTTTCCTCTGTCTTATTTAGAAGACCTGTCAATTCCATAAACTGGTAATGTTAGGTTCACATTTGAAGGTGACTGTTTCTGTCAGATCGGTGTTGCTATGCGGAGCCTGTTGATATCTATCTGTGTGTCGCACACTGAGAGTTTTTCGAAAGATTTAATGGAAAATGTAACACTTTATAGAAGGTATATCGATGACTTTGTAATCATAAGTGATGATTTTTGTTCAGTCACTTCAATTTTAGGTAGAACGAATAAAATGCGGAACAATATACCGCTTACGTCTGTAGAATAGAAGTATATTGTTTATCTTTCTTAGATATGTTACTTGGTAGACGATGTACTTATAGAAAACCTTCCATGGACATGACTGTATCTTAATTACCACAGCTCCTCCAATGTTACGTACAAAATAGCCTTGGTGGAGTACCTCCTCAGTAGAATCCAACAAAAAATGCACAAAAGATACACTTGAAGATGAGGAACGAAAACTGACGGAAACTTCGTTTGATAATACTTATCCAGAGAAGTTCGTAAGGAGATATAAAGTGGTCAGAACATCAAGATGCATTCTCCAACTCCGCGCTAAAAAAGACGTATACATGAATCTACCTATATGGGTGATCATTACAGCTTGGTAACTAGACAAAGATTGAACTCTATGATTATGAAGACTTCTTATGTAGCTAACATCATTATACTTGAAAATGTGAAACCTTTATATCCATCCGCCTAAGCCCTTAGAAAATGAAAAAAAAATGATATGATATCACACTGTATTTACCAATTAGAATGTACGTGTGGGCAGGCATACCAATGGGGGATTCAATGATTGTTGCAAATAAGTGCTTCAGAAGCAAGTGGAATCCCCTAAAAGTATTAATGTTGAAAACACACGACCTAGCTTTTCACTTGAGGCGCATCCTAAAGTCTGTAGAAGCCCTAGAAACTAGGAAGTTTACACCACTTATATGTATTCAAAAACAATTCGTCATCACAATAAACCTTTCCTGGTAAACTTTGTTTTGTTACCGAAGCAGATGTACTATTATCTCTCTTCTTTGGTTTGTTGGTCTCAACCGTTGTTTTCACTCTTAGTATAACCCTTTAACTTTACTCATGTCCATTCCCTCACCCCATAAAGTTTTATTATTTTCGGATTTATTCCTATGACAATTAAGTGGGTGATGAGACTGTTTGAAATATGTTGCGGAAATATACATTACACGATTCAGATAAATAACGTCTTCATATTGTTTTGTTGAAATTCACAAAGTGTTTCAAGAACACTTTAGATTATTTGTTGAGACTGACTTGTAGCGGATTTCAAGATGTGCGCATTTCGTTTTACTTGGGACTGGTCAACTTAAGGTGCCTGAGAAGGATGGTGTTCGATTCTTCAATCTTGACAAAAATCCTAAACAACTGTAATACTTTAATCAAATAGCTTCTTTAAATGAAATAAATCAGTAAGAGCTATTTAGATTAACTTACTTTCAAATTTTGACAACATTAATTTTGCATTGTCAAAAGCTGTCCAACTATTGTTTATAGCATTTGTAACACGTTGAACTAAATTGTTTAATTGTTCAAACTTCGACTCAATTTGTTTCGCTTGATTATGCTGTCCGCTGAGTGTATCACTCAACTGTTGATTGACTTGATGTAGACGATCCAGCTGAGAGTTTAAATTATTATCAATAGTTGATAAACGATCTTGCAGTTTCTTTGACTACATCCAAATAAGTAAAAGAAAAGACAGGATGAAAAATAATATGTATCATCTTTTTCCGATTGT
The DNA here is from genome assembly GCA_944472135.2 of Trichobilharzia regenti. Classification (NCBI taxonomy): domain Eukaryota; kingdom Metazoa; phylum Platyhelminthes; class Trematoda; order Strigeidida; family Schistosomatidae; genus Trichobilharzia; species Trichobilharzia regenti. The sequence goes on from OX235270.1 coordinate 129,809,027, forward strand.
TAATAAACTAAATAAATAAGTAAATAAAAAGAAGAGGACGACTGTTGCTTTTGTTTTGCATTCCAGGTGAAACATAGGGCTTCAAGCTTTGAACTTTAGTTGGCAGTAGGGCTGTTTTTCACATGGTGAGGTAGCCACCTTGACGTTAAACCTTCTGACTTTACTGGGCTTAGTAAACTGGGCGAGGTTGAGGATTACGTCGGTCCGGTGGAGAATCTGATTACATACATGGTTTCCGAGGATTATGTCATTGAAGCCCCGGCGCATATTGTAGTTTTATTCTTAATTGGACTTAGAACTAGTTACTTACCAGGGAAAAGCAAGTTTATTCATTTAGTGAATAGAAATTGAAATTTAAATTCACCCCAAAAGTATGGTGGAGGTATGTAGATGACACATTCACTGTACTCAGAACACAAGATATAGATAGATTTTTCGAACACATCAACTCGAAGGTAAAGGCAATTCAATTCACTTATGAATTGGAAAGTCAGGAAGGGGAACTTCCAATGTTAGATTGCAACGTAAAAAGGAAAGAAGATGGCAAGTTAAACACTAGTGTTTACAGAAAACCCACATATCCAAACAGATACTTAGACTTCAGATCATCCCATTCTATGTCAGTGAAAATAGGATTGGTAAAATGTTTAAGTGACAGAGCACAAAGAATAAGTAGTATCAAGGAAAATCTAAGACACACATAAAAGAAGCCTTGAAACTTAATAATTATCCGGATAAATTAGTCAGGAAATATGTAAGGAAATTAAAAATAAAATAAATAATTACAGCAGCGACAGGGATAATAATAATAACACTAACAACAATAATAATAATAGTGATAATAATAACATTATTAATGACGACACCAACAATAAGGAATCTAAATCATCAACTGTAATTCCATACAAGGAAGGAACCTCGGAAACCTTACGCAGAATTCTTAACAAGGCAGGAATAAAAGTGGCATTCAAACCCACAAACTCAATTAGAAACAAGCTTTGTCCGTTAAAGAATCCTGCCTGTAGGGCCTTTAAAACAAAACAATTTAGTTTATCTAATACCCTGCAATGATTGTGAGGTCAAATACATGGGTCACACAGGTAGAACAGGGTCAGTCAGACTAGCTGAATATAAAAACTTAGCAAAATCTAGATTGGTTGACCCAAATAAGGTAAGAAATCTAGAGAATAGTTCAGCTATAGCACTCACTGCATTCAATTACACAACCATACAATAGATGGGATAGGATGATAGTTTTAAAATCTAATGTCACAGGATATAGGGAGAGATTGATAACAGAAGCTTTGTTTACCGAATCAACTGCAAATACATGTAATAGGAATGACTCAACGCCTCTCCACCCAGATATCTGGAAAATTCTACTACCCCTACGACAAATAGGAGAAAACCAAGAAAACTATAAAACTCAAGTCTCGAAGTCGTGTGATTACAATTGATATGATTATGAACAATGGATTTTGTTCGAAACTGTGTCATCCAGTAAATAATACTGTTTCACTGTGTCGTATATCTAATAAACAAACTAATATGGAATTACTCACTGCCACAGTGCCCAAGTTTTACACATATATATTAATAGAAATTTAAACGGACGAGTGGGAAAAAAAGCACGAAACATATGTCCTTGGCTTCCTGAAGATTGCCTCCAAGCGTCACCATGACGGCAAGCCATGTAGTAAGCTGACCACATTGCAAATTTGACTGCTAGGATTCAGCCTGCACTAACTCCAAATGACATTAATTATTAACTAGTCTCCACTATAATCCTATGGGAGGTCAACCAGAAGCCCAGATAGCTCAATGGTAATATTCTTGACTGCAGCTCTACGTAACCCTGGTCCGAATCTCAGAAAGCACATGAGTTCCCTCAGCGTATCAGATACTACTTGTTGAGGAGTGCCAATGAGGGCGAAACCTTAGTCCAGAGCTACCTGTCGATTTCCTCCAAGCATTCAGCAAGTAAAACGGATTATATAGACGAGAAATAAAGAGAGAAATAGGCGAAAGAAAAAGGTCGGCTGATAGTGTAGTACATGTTGCTAAGGCACTCAAACAAGTAGAAATCTGAGAGATTTAAGAATTTGGGCACATTTATTTTCATATATTTGAATAGCCTAGCAATATATCTTATATCATCAGCCAAAATAGTGAATTTGCCACATCCAGACCCAGGAAACATTTCCACACAGGTAAATAGGATTATCAATGTTGGATGACTTTTTGAACACAATTTAATCTGCATAACCAAATCAAGTATGACACAACAACTGTGGGAACTGCAAAACTTGATTTGCATAGTTTTAGTTCTTCTCTTTATCTCTTGTTTTGCTGTATGGATGGTAGAATTTTACTGATATTCGGAACAGGCGTTGAATCATCTCTCTTACTTGTGTTCTAAGTTGATTCAGTAAACAATGCCTGTGATGTCAATCTTTCTTACCACTATGCTATATTAGATTTTAAGAATGTCACTCTGCTTCATGCCATTGTATGGCTGTATGTGAATGTATGTAGCAGTAGCATAGCCTAATCTTTTCTGCAGATTTCTTATCTTAGTAGGGTTTTCTAGTCTGGATTTGTCTAGATCTTTGTGTTCAACCCCTCCTTACTACTTTGACCCACGTATTTGACCACACATCGATTGCATGGTTTTAAAAACAGCATAATACTTGGTTAAATGGGCTCCACTAAAATCTTTGAACAAATACATGAAAAGTTGTACTACCCACAGGACAAATAAAAAACGAGAACAACTAGTACTCCCTTCACTTACTGACTAACTGACTGATTTCAGCACAGAACTTTGCACAAACGTGCAGCAGATCAATTCACCACACTTCATGTAGAACACAAAGAAAGACAAACAAGAGGGAGAAGAGATTTGAAAGAAGGATAATAAACAGAAATATGAGGAAGAAAGAATTGTAATATGGGAAAACAATAGGCTTTTATTGGATATAGCATATTACAGAGAGTGAATGAATCAGCGCCATTGAGAAGAATTCTGAGCCATATCATCAACTATCCCACCCTACATTGGTTCTTGCCTTCCCCAGAACCACAACCAGACTGGCAGTCTACACCTTCCTATGTGCCTGGAGTAATCGAATTGTTATGGATTTCATTGACTGATGACATGTTTTGTTTTGATTGCCCCTAACTATTTTACAATCTAATCCGATTTCAGCTAACACTGGGATGAGTAACACATGTCATGGTCATCTCAATCGATCTAGCTGCATGACCTCATCGATTGATTTCTCCTCCTTACCTAAACCTTGAGACCTAACCTAAATATTACTCACTCTGTTATGCCACCCTGCACCTAAGGTGGCCCTCATGGATCACCGAACTACTAGAAAACACTCTGGCATTTAAATCAGTAGGTTTTGGATTCACATTTCAATGGGAACACTACGCACCACTCACTGACGAGGTGAGCATATACAACTAATGGCTCCAAAGTGGGGAAAAAACTCGCTTCCTGATTACCAGTGTTAGCCATTATTCACGAAACATAAAGTGGAAATATAAAAATCAAGTTTTATAGTCAGTATACTACATTAGATAATATGATAAACAATCAAGGTGATTGAAACGTCCATATAGCTAATAAGCGAACCAGTGTACAACATCATACTGCCACAGATTTCAATCATTACACATGTATCGATTATGAATTTCCTTGTTATACTGTTTAAGAGATTTCCTGATTTAGGTTGTTTGTTAATGTCGGCCTGTTACTATTTTAGTATGTCTTTCTTCTTCTTCTTCTTCCTTATGTTCAACTATTTTTTCGTGTCTTCTGGCAGAGACAGAGAGAAAGATTTTAGTTAATTAACCGTAGTAGCATGTTGTTCGACAATGCATTAAATAACTATCTTAGCTTAGTAGTCTAGTGGATAACACTTTGACGTTTGAAGCGATGTATGCAGGATTTGAGTACCAGTAAGAACACTGGGTAACAAGGAGCAGGTACTGCCATCTACGGGGTACCAAATAAGAACCTACAATGATATCACTTCAATGCTTTGTTCTTATGTCAGTCCACTCAACAGGTGTAAGTGGCATCGGTGAATCAGCTATCCGGATTTCGTAATGGCCAGAAAAAGAAAATATGAGCAAAGAATATTCCTCTCGGTAATTTTCTCTTCTGGCTCTACAATATATATATATATATATATATATATATATATATATATATATATATATATATATATATATATATATATATATATACGCAGAACATTCTAGAATAATCGTCATTAACAGTATTGGTGTTTTTTGAAGTAATATCGATTTTTTAAGATTAATCGAATTAGAGTTCAAGAAAGATGCATAAGTTATAATAAGCATAAAAATGTAATAGTGAATAGAATATTAAATTAAATTAAGGAAATCTCCACAACAAATTAAGAATCATCAAAATCTTGATTGACAGCCAAGGTAGAGAAAGTGTTTGACCCAACTTCTTTTGGATACGTAAGTTAGGTTTCTAATGTAGATCCCAAGATCCTCAGAAATATATTGTAGACGTACTCTTAAGGTAGATGACTTTGAAAGCCTCGTTAACATCAATCTTGTGTTCTGTATCTACCAGATGAGATAGAAAGATGATAACACAGTTAAAGTTTAAAAGCGAACCAAAAGTTGAATCATACTGAAAGATTCAAAACGGATTTTTCTCAGTTTCTATGATCTATTTCCGTTTATTTTGCCAGATCCAATAATCGGTGTGATGAATGATAATTAACGGTGGCGGGTTCAAATCAGCCATGGCTTGGATTACTAGCACTGTGTCTAACTGACTTAATTGTAAAGCCCAGATATTAACCAAGTTTCTGTTTGAGTGCAATCAGCAAGAGTTTTTGCAATTCACATATTAGTTTTCTCAATACTCCCAATGGTGGTCAAGAAACCAAACGTAAATACAATAAGGATTTTATCCATGTTTCACGTCAACCCCTCCCTCTCTCTTCCTCCTCCTCTAAATTCCTAACATTAGATGCCTAGGCAGACCTTTTGTCTTCAGATTCTTGTCATAATTAATTTAGAAAGCAGGAGAGTCTGCTTGCGTAAGTCTTGAGTCGGTGAAGTATCAGCTTAATTCTCCAAACGCTATTTATTCGAGTGATGTCACCATTCTAACATCTTGCTTGATGGTTACAATGAAAAAGGGGTAGGCTGTTATGTATGAAATGCACAGTGATTGAAGATGCAATGAGAATCTGGATCACGACCCTATTCTGACCAGTAGCGCTTTACACTTATACATCATTAATCTTTCAACTCTGATGGTCTCAAGTCAATCAGCATGGTGCCCCACTCCTTATTATTTAGTATGATCAGAAACGACAGAAGAAGGCCTTGTTAAGCAGCTTGAATGATCGTAAATAGATAGTAAGGCATCACTCATACATATTTCATCTGAGAATTACTCTTAATGATTTCAGAAATGATGACCTAGTTAGCATTTGAGTCCTATAGCCCACATGCTAAAGCACTGGACAGGTAATTTGGAGTCTCCTAACGTAGGACAATAAGAGTGCATGACATAATAAGTAGGTGTCGTTGGAGAATGACTGAATTATTATTATTATTTCTTTTAATTCCTAGAGGAACATAAGTCTTCAGCTGCGCGTCTCTATTATGTTCGGTTTTCTGCCAACACTTTCACCTTGCTTCAAGTCTGTCCACACGATTTCATCTCTTCTCCACATGACCTCCTCCAAGTCACCCCACCCTCGCACTGACGACCAACTCACCGCTTCCCTTTCAAGTTCCACTCGAGTGATGGCTTGTCTAGTGATGTCACTTGATGGTTTCCTCAAAGTATGGCCAGCCAATCCATCTCCATTTCGGTTACTGGTTGGTTCGCCGGCCGGCCATCTGATCTTGAGTGGTATTGAGCGAAGACAACTCTTAATAAAGGTCTGAAGTTTGTTTGAGATGCTCATTATGAAGCGCCAGGTCTCTGATCCGTATAGTAGCACTGACTGCCTTCACACTGGAGTTGAAAATCCGGATCTTGTTTTTGATGCTGAGTGATGTTGACCTCCACACAGACTTGACGTGAGTAATGAAGGCTTGTCTTGCTTTTCCGATTCTTGCTTTGATATCCTCTTCAGTTCCGCCTGTAGTTGAAACGATGCTTCCCGTGTCGGTAGGTAAAGGAGGTTGTTTCTTTCAGGTTCTTCCATTTATACTGATTGTTGTCTATGGTTGTTGCTGTTGCTGTTGGCCAAGTTGGCGCTCCAACGTCCAGAATGATTGAATGCTTTCCTCCAATTAAATCTTAGACCAGATGGTAAGAAAAGATAAAAACTCTTCAGCGAACCGATTAAGAACTTATCAATTATAAAGTATGGAGAAAGAAATAGGGATGGCTCGGTCACACGCTCGGGAAACTGTTGAGTGTTAGTATGCACCAGGCTATCGCTCAAGTGGAACCTGAATAGATAGCGCCGTTAAGAAGATCATGTGAGGAGGAGATGAAAGCCTATGGGTAATCCTGAAGCCACCTAGAAAAAGAATACAGAGAACTGAATGAAATCGAGGTGTGCCTCTGAAGGCCTAGAATCCACTCGGAGCCCCAAGAGAATAATAACGACAGTGTTAAAGCATGTCACCTGAAGTGAAATTTCAAAAATATTTAGATCTGGTTAACCAGTATGGGAAGAGAAATTTTCGTTTGTTTTTCTAACAATACCAAAAAAAGTAAATGAATTATTCACATTTTACTAATAGACACAATACACTCACAAAGTAACTCCATTGTTAGTCATCTGATTATTGTCACGCTTAGCAATCTCAATTAACTATTCCACTGTTAATTTGTTAATCTTTTTACTAATTCATTGGTTGCTTAAGGGTATGTTGCAGGTTTACACTTAATATATTTAACTATAGTGGCTGTATAAGGAGTGCAATAATTGAACATGTTGTCAACACTGGTCATTCCACCTTAACTTCTTTTATGTGTTGGTTATCACTAATATCTATGTGTTAATTTGAAAACACATCACCACTACCCTCCTACCTATCTTCACACTCCCCTTGGTTACAGTTTGATTACTCATTACATTTTTGAAATGTCTTGACAAAAATAACCCTAACTTATTTCTATTCTTATAGGATAAAACTAAAGTACACACACACACAAACACACAAAATAATTAAATATAGATGCGATTGTACAGCTAAGTGAATGAATTCGCTGAAAAGAGACTCTTCGCTGAGTTACGCATTTTGTTTTCATTAATGTCTGGATGGGGATTATTCATAAATACATTTAACCTTATACTTTATGTGATAGGGATGTCTACTGTATACAGAAGACATAACAGCAGTTATTTACTTGAATAGTACAATCCTTCCTCTCTTTTTTCAGTAAAAATTAATGTTTCGGTCATGGTTTTGATTCCGTAGAGATTTGGATTAATTCTAACTTAGATATTCGTCACGAAGCAACATCAGCTAGAGAGATCAGTGAAAACCAAGAATCACTGAACAACGCTTCGTTCAATGGTTTAACCTCTTCAACACTCCACACTCTTTTCTGCCATTCGGTCAAAGAAATTAATCTTGTAGCCTGAAGGTCCTGATTTCGATCCATGATGGCGTTATGCCTGTTCACTGTAGAAGAGTTCCAAACTAGAACAAAAGAGCTATCCAGTGGCCTTTAACTAGTGTCGTTTCGTGACGGAATCCGAGAAAAATAATTAGCATGATATTTAATGGGGATAGGTTTGATATCGATGCACTACATAGTTACTGTTACAACCGAAACCAACTCGTTGTGGTCTGAACACAGGAAAACGATCTTTGTGTTCTGCTGTATAGCTGACAAAACTACCTTGAGACCTGCACAGTCACAAAACTCTCCAAGGACAGAGTTGCCGGAGTCTGCGGTTCTGTTCAACAATAATGACAACAAAACTCAAAATTACCTCATCGATATCGTTAGGCAGCTATACAGATAACATCACTTTCTAAGCAGAAAACAGGTATTGTAGAACGAAATTTGTTAACTGAAATTCAACTGTATCAACTACCTAAGAATCAAGTGGAATTTTCTCAACAAGATGGGATCAAAAACTCTGTCCACAAGAATCACACATTAATGCTTCCCACAGACAGTCAAAGATCAGAATCCCCTTGACTTACTCAAAGAAATTCGCAGTCGTAAAACAGCACATTATCAATGTACACACAACCACAAAGAGAAGCACTGAAATTAGAGATTATACAATGACAAAGACAAATAATAAGAATCAAGTCCACATATGACATGCAAACGTCGGAACAATGATATACAACAGTCTAAGAGGTGTTGGTTTGTTGGGTTAAAGGATTTCATCATGAGCTGACATTGATTAGAGAACCATTGGAAAACCTAGGAGTACTGGACAGTTGTTTCATCCCGGTTTGGGACTCTTCAGCAGTACGCACCCACCGGGAATCGAACCCAGGACATTCTGGTTACAAGGCGAGCTCGTATACCATTAGGCCACTTGGACCCGATCCAATGGCCCGAAGTTAGTTGAGACATCTGAATAAGTATCAATATTGCAATTTGATCGTTGAGGAAGGATTTTAAAAACAATTATTGTGTTGCAATTATAAAAAATTAATTAAGGGAGTGAATTCGTATTAAGCTCAGATGACATTTAAAAACAAATTAAAAATACAATGATGACAACAAAAGGGTGAAGTGGAACGAATGGTCTGATTCAAGAAAGTAGCTAACTGTCATTCCGTGTTAGCCTTCTATCACCCAGACTAGGAGGTGGTGTTCAGACATGCGTTTTTGGGGACTCGCTTACAGAGTTCAGTCTAATACATAAGTAAATAAATACACAGCTGACTATTTACGGCAGTATCACTGAACCATTCGGATGGATGGGATTATGACTGAACCGAAATTTAGACATTCATTAATTATCGCGTGTATGTGAGTAGTTGGGAATATAGGTCCCAAGCAGTCAGAAGGAAAACACTCTACTTTATATTTTGTAAATATATTTTCTTCCTTTTCACTGACCATTTTTCCCCCTCAAAATCTTTTTTGCCTTCATAAGGGTTAATTATTACAACAAGAAGAAAAACTAGACAGTAATTCATCAAAATCTCAGTCCACTGGACATATATCTTAGAGACATGATGTGTTTACTCAACTTTATTATAATATATTTGATCAAATTTATGGGTGAATCAATGTGCCCAAATATACTAGGCTAAATAGTTTAAAAGGACTGCCCGTCTGTCTGCTGTGCACTAGTACCTGTCTATCCTTTCATTGTACATGCTCAACAAAGACAGTATATCTGTCTGAATGCGTGGGTTGTCAAATTCAGTTTCAATTCAAGCAGTTAAAACAGGTGTAATCATCAGCAGACAATCTTGCATAAAACGCATCACACAGATAAGCTGTTGACGGGAAATTTGACTTTAATTGAAACAAATTTTTAAAAATTATTTCCATATTTTTCATGTGGATAGTACACTGAGGTCTGTTAAAATCAAGACAACTGACAAACAAATAAGGATAATCAAATTCTAATAATAACAGTAAAAATTTACTTTTGATATACTATACCATTAAGAATTAATCCTTGTGATTCTGGCTTTTGTCCAGCCTAATTATATAATAATGGGTAGGCCATTGGATCTGGTCCCAGTGGCTGGATGATCTACGAGCTTGCCTTGTGACCTGAAGGTCCTGGGCTCAAGCCCCAGCGGGTTCGTACTGATGAGGAGTCTTGAACTAGGGCGGAACAGGTGTTCAGTACTCCCAGGTTTTCCATTGGTTCTTTAACTGATGTCAATTCATTCCTGTAATCAACCATTGGAAATTCACTGTCAGACACAACATTCCATTATCATTTCATTTTGCCAATTACAATTTCTCAAACTACAGTATGTTGTAATCTTCTTGAAGGTACATACGGTTTTAAGCACTATGTATGGCTGTTGCTTAATGTATTGGTAGTAGTCGAAGGGACACAGTGAGACCCGGAAATAGTGCTATCTGTCCAAGTCAAGATGATCTAATAATCGGCATACAAGAATAGGAGTTGATTCAGTGTAATGCATCTATGTGAACTAGCTGAGATAACCAAGGCATATGACTGATAAGCTGGACCCCTCAAATGAGTGAAACGACTTTTTGAATGTTACTTCATTTGTATCTAGTTAATGAATACTATTTGTAGATGAGAGAGCCTTCCAAATGCTTGATCGAATCAACAGTTTACCCTAGCGCTGTATCTATCAATTGGCTTACTAATCCCACTACTAAAATGCGATCCATAGACTTCGGTACCAGGAATTTACATGATCAAAAGAAGATATATAAGTGAATAATATTGTCTCAGTTTGATTTTTCTCAGGCTTTACTCTGGTATTCGTATATATATATGCTTGGTTGCGCTTTGTTATTCCACATAAACCTAAATCCAAAGCAGTTCATCCTGTTTATAACTGTTAGTTTGACTGGGGTTCTTAGCATGTCACTGAATAAAGGCATTAAAGGTGAGGAAATTCTACCTACTTTAAAGCACAATATTCACTTTTCTAGTAGAAGCTCTTATTTGTGTTTATTTTACTGGGGTGGAATCAATATTTGTTGCTACTTTGTTTGGTGTGATCTGTGTTGCATTTACCTAAGGGTTCGTTTCGGCCTGTAAGTCTGTATGAATGATTGCCATATTATTTTATACAGGTACTTTTCCACAAAAAGCAATTTATAGGAATAGGAAAGAGAATATTCAAGAGTGTTAGAGTGACACAGGTCTTCAGGAGTAGTGTAAATCATTTAGATTAAAAATGCCCATGGGCGAAGTGTCACGGCGGACTCAGGCATACATTTATGTAAAGTCAAACTACTCCACTACCTGACGAATTTTCGGTACGCAAATGACAGCGTTTGTCATGTTATTAAAACCTCTGAGCTTAGAGTACAAGCAGTTAAATTTACCAAGAAATCGTTCATTACAAGCTGTGTTAATGTTTTTATGTGAGAGCACCAAATGAAGCAACTATTACAAGCCAGTCGTTCAGTAGTCTTGATTAACTTCTGTTTTCACTTCGAAGACATTGGCGAGTTTCTATTTGTAAACTGTAGGGTTTGTGACATCATCAAAAAGTTATCGAATGGGATTTGTAGAGATTTGCGGTGTTGCACCTGGTGGTATTGAAGCAGTTTCCGAATTTCTTCATCACCAACGCTGTTGAAGACATTTAAAAAGCCAATGAAGTTTAGGTAAAGAGTTGGTTGTCATTTCTATGCTTTGTTCTGCAATGATACGTAATGTTACAGTTTGATCCTGGATGATTTATTTTTCCTAAGCCCAGCATGTTCCAGGAGAAGTCTGCCTTCCAGGGGATGTTTTAGTCTCTTCAGGACAATGTAGCCGTGTTTCGTTTAGACAGGATGGGAGAAGATTGCTACTCTAGTTCTCAGAAAGGCTTTTGTGACCTATCTTTGAAAGTTTCACAAGCTAACCTCTTAAACAGTCGGCCAGTAACTTTCCGTCTTTCAAGATCTTCTGAAGTAGTGGTGTGAGCATGTTCGTTCTAGTTGCTTCTCTATGAATTCCGTCTGGTCTTGTTGCTTTCCCACCTTGCATTAAGTCTGCCGCCCTCAAGGCTTCTTTCGTTGACGGAGGATTGTTGTTCATTAGAATTTCGGTGTCTTTTGATGGTAATTTTGGAGGGAGGGGGTGGGTGGTGGTCAATTCAAGAGAATTTCAAAAGGACCATTCCAGTATTTTTCTCCTTTCCAATCCTTCGGCGATTGCATTTCCTTCACTAATTTATTTACAGATAGAGAGTGGTGGAGTCTCTGTTACCTGCAGCAAGTGTGTCGCGAAAGATTCCTTTATCTTTCTTAGTGCTCTTTTCCACTCCTTTCTTCATTGATCCCTAATTTCTAGTCACATATTTGTTTCCTTGTTCATCTTCCGTTTCACAGTTCCTCTCTCCTGTAACAGCTTCAAGGTATCAGAAAAGAAGTATTCATTGCCTCTTCTTCCTACTCAAGGATTCTATAGACGTTTTCTCAATATTGCTTTCACAGAGTTCATTTGTTCTTCCAAGCAAACTTCCTCAGAGATGTTACTTAATAGAAACGACCTTTTTCGGTAACTGACTCAAAGATGTCCTTCATAACTTCGTCCCTCATTTTTTTAGTGTCAAAGATAACTTATGGTCTACCACCAGCTTCACTGAATGCTTTCAGCTTTATCTTGAAGGTTCCTTAAAACAGATAGGCAGATGAGTCTACAACTGTTCCTCTTTTCGATTTTGTGTCTAAGAAACTGCATCTCCACCTTCTGTAGATTATGATGAAGTATATCTGATTTTCGATCTGTCCACCTGGTGCTTGTATAAACAGCCTCCAGCCACCCAGTGATCGAAGCAGCCGAAGTTTGCATACAGTTTTCCGCCAAGCCCCTCTTTACGTTTGATGCGTTTCCGTCCTAATTTGTCTGTTCTCACTTTCGAATTTAAGTCACCTTGTAGGACTTTGATTTTGGCAGCTGGCTGGGATCTCGTGCACTGCTGCTTACAGTTGTCTGTAGAAGTCTTACTTCTTCTCTACTCAGTTAGAGTTGTTGGTAGCAGAGCAGCATTGGATAATTGCAAATTTGCTTCCTTTCGAATGGAAGATTTCTGCAATGACTTTCAAAGTCATCAGTTCATATTGTATTCGAGTTTTTGATGCTATTAGTGACATCATGATAGTCATGTCCTCGGTGTGAATGTAAGATGGTTGGAGGTAATCGGTAGGAAGCGTTGGATCTAGGTTTCATGCTTATTGGCACTTACCGTTCAGCAAGGCGTATCTGCTTCCTTGAGAGAACTCATGTCTCTCCTGAGATTCGAACCTACGTCACCCAGTGTTGCAGTCAAAGGCGTTACCACTGAGCTGTTTGAGCTCACAAATCGCCCTCCTATAGGAATGTATCGGATACTTTGGTTAAACGAGCCCAAACTAGTACGAAACCAAGATTCAAAGCTTCCTGCAGACTGCCTTCAACTATCTAATATTAACAGCTCAAAGTGCACCTTTATGACAAGCAGCTTAGAATGGTGGTCGCATTGCAAATTTGACAAGTAGAATTCAGTCTGTACCAAACAAAGGACTAGACAAATTACATTAGTTGATAATTACTCTCCAACCAAAGTACGCCCTCACTATGTTACTAGTGCCGTCTGCGTGACTGAAGTTGATCACTGACTTTACAAATAAAAGTCTGGATAGTTCACTTCCATTCCATCTCAACTTGATATGATTATGAGCAATATTTTGCTCGAAACGTCATCAGTTCATGTAACTGTAAACACTGTGCGATTTATCAAAATAAAATCTTATCTATAATGGAATTATACTCTACACAGTGCCCAAGTTTTATGCTTATATCAATAATCCATTCCATCTACTCTCACAGATTCCTAGAAGCACTGTGCCATAACGTCTCATATCTTCTGCGATCTGAACAGTCTTGTCAGCTAGACAAACAGACTCAGACATGGTTTGGACATTCCATGTCCTCAAGTTTAGTAATATCATATATATATATATATATATATATATATATATATATATATATATATATATATATATATATATATATATATTAGTGCAACTGCTAACATCACAGTCATTTAATTCTCCTTGATTTGATCTGAAAAGACTCGACAGTATTTTCACCCACAATGTGTCTATAACTTATTGTCTGACAGAATAAACAGGGTTTTTTCAGCCTTGTCTTCCATATTCATAAATTATAAATTTATGTAATAGATGAAGGTTGAAGGATAGGTGAAAAACCGGGTCTCAGAAGGATTCAAGCAGGTACTCCACTAGGTGAAGGAGGCCATTGGGCTGAGTTCTGCCGAGATCTGGCCTTTCATCCTATCGTCAGTCCTCATCCTCACGCTATCTGAGACAGTCTCATGATAAATCATGAGATTCTCTTGCTTCACAGATCTCATTCAAACAGTCTTTCTTTCTTTTACATAACTCAAATTAATAGTTACAGGGAACTTGAAGTATGTTGTTGCGTTTTTATTGACTTAAATTCAAATTCAAGTTATGATTGTTGACTTAAGTTTAAAAGGTGTATTGTTTTGCTCAAAAAAACACTGTCTAGACACGTTATTATATTTTTCCATGCAAACTTACTTATCTTATGTCACACAACTTTAATAGTAGTAAAGTTCCTGAAAAGTTTAAACAACTTCTCATCCTAAAGTGTATCTTTTACAACGGTTTAGGAAGATAGTATTATTGTTCCCTTGGCTTCCGAGTGCAACATGTGACTTTAGCAGTACATCTCCATTCCACCCTGTCCTCTTCAGTTGACTCATGACTGCCCATAAGCTTCCATTTCCTCCTCACACAACCTCCTCCATGTCACATTCGGACTCATCGTTCCCAATTCGGGTCTCACTTGAGGTATTGTCTAGCGTGTGATATCATCTGACGGCCTCTTCATAGTGCGTCCAATCCATTTCCATTTCCTTCGGAAAATTATTTAAGCAATAGATTCTTGACTGGTTCGTTTCTAGAGTTCTCTGCTGCTAATTCTCCCTAGCCATCCGGTCATCTGATGTTTAGTATGGAACCAGAGTAGACAACTGTTGATAAAAGTCTGTAGCTTGTTAAAGATACTTTCAGTGAAACCCACGTCAATTTCTGACCCACATAAAAGAACTGACTAAATTAATACTGGTGTTGAGAACCTAAATTTCGTTCTTTATGCTGCAAGGGAGTGAAGAAGATTCCCAAACTGATTTCGGAGTGAAAAAGATCTGCCTGGCCTTTTCGATTCTCTTTTTGACATAGTCATCCATGTGGTGTACCTGCAGTTGAAACGATGTTGCTTAGATAATTGAAGAATGCGACTTCTTTCAAATCTTTTCCGTTGATAGTGATTAGTGCTTGTTGGTGTTGTCGTTGGTTAGTTATCTTCATCACCTCTATCTTTACTATGTCCACCTGTAGTCCTGTCTTCTCTGACAGCTTCTTCTGAGAACTTGTTGGTTTTCTTCTGTAAGTCTTCAAGTTTGTTAACATAAGACAAAAGTCATCCGTCGAAACTCCAGATCTTATAGAGACTTCTTATGGGTCCAGTTTATTCTTTTGGTCTCACTTTCCACTATCTTCCGCATGATTCAGTTCACCACAATTGGCAATATCATGAGTGATAGTAGGTAGCCTTGTTTTTCTCCTATCTTAACTCCAGTCGCTTCTCTGAGTTTTCGTAATCCACTTTCTTGTGATTAATTAATTAATGTAACGGAGAAAAAAATAATTAGTGAGAGATATGATAACAGCCACTCAGCATGATAATCTTGTGTACGTTGATAGATTGGCTCAGCGATGATGCGTGATCACCGCGTCTGTGTCCAGTTACGACGTCCCTATTCCACTGTTTTCAACTCAGCACTGTTTTAAAGTATAAAAGTGGTGGCGGGGCTGTTTGGATTCTTCAGCCTTGTCTTACTCTTGTATTTACTTCAAAGGTTTCGTTGAGTTTTCTGTTGGGGATCACTTGAAATGCGGCATTGTCATATAGTTGTTGAATTAGGTTGATAAATATTTGGAGTGCTCCATAGTGTTGAAGTAAGGAGAGAATACAGTTCAGTTCTAATGCTTAGACTTTGCAAATGTTAATAATGCCATGTGATTCAATATTTATCAGCACACAGATTAATGACCAATCTTTGTCCATTTAGTCTGCTTCATCAAGTTTGTTTAATCTGCAATGTGTATCAGAGGAGGAATAATAACATTATAATATGATCTAGTTATTTATTTCTATATTAGACTGAAGAACTGGGACAAACACTTGGTCTATCATAGTGTAACAGTTCACTAAACTCCAAACAGTCTACACAAATCAAAAGAGGATAAAAGGAAGATAAACAAGCATGAGTATGCCTAAGAGAGGATAGGAGAAATGCTGATCAATGAAAATGTCTATAATACCAAGAATGACAGAGACTAGACACATCTCTGTCACTGTGAATAACTTTAAGCCATTTCCCTAAGAAATTATAACTGCTGATCCTTGACATTTCTAAGACTCCAACTCACCTATTCAAACCTTTCTAGATGTCCACAGCTGACATCAAATCGAACGCTGTTCCTTTTCGGTTTGATCACTCCTTCGACTACTTATCAAGGAAGGCAGTAATTCAGGATGAAGAACACACACATATCCTGTCAGTCGTATTCTTAGAAGATTCACTATCTAATCTATTAGCATAGGGGTAGGAACCTACTGTTGGCTGAATAGATAGGGCTAGCATTTCACTTCTATAATTTTGCTGGTACATTGGCATGACAGTTATGCCGAATAGTCTCCTTGATCTTATATAGATGATTTATTCTTGCCTAATAGATTTGTTCACATAGCCACCGACTAGTACTTGTCTCGTGATATTTCCGTGGTTCAATGAAACAAAAAGTATTTCAGAAACAAAAGTTGTATTGGATATTCAGTCTAGTTGACTGTTGCACTTCAGTATCGTAACACCAACGTTTCAACCCACTCGGCTAGTATATATGCCTTCTTTACCTAAAACTGTACTTTCAAATGTCGTGAAGAATGCTTTAAATAACTTAGTCTTATTATAATTTCTACTTCCGTTGGCCATGTTTCACAGATGTAGAGTAGGTTATAGTTGACTGCTACACAGAGGTAATTATATCAAATAGAGAATAATTATTGTTGGATAAAGAGATGCTCGATAGCCAGTTAAGTTATACTAAGGTACTATTACTGAATGATGAATCACAACAGTATTCTCCGTGAATAGTGACAAAACATTTCAATAAGATTGTCTTTTCAAGGTCTTAAGCCAGTTATGTCGGTTTTTTTGGTACGTCACACATAAGTTGTTTGGGTAAGATTTCACTCAATATACATGTTGTTTTCAATGTGTAACTATGCATTCAAATCAACAGCCGCCTTCACTGACGCCATACTGAAAATCTGATGGCCGACGAGAAAGAGTTCGAAACAGAAAACTCTGAGAACGAACTAGTCAAGAACCTATTATTCAACCATTATGAAAAAGAAAATAGAAGTGAATTGGACACACGTTGAGGAGATCGTTGGGTGACATCGCCTGCTAGACCATAGCTCGAGTGGAACCCAAATGGGAAACGACGACGTGGGCGTTTTTCAGTGGGTGAAATGGAGGAGATCGTGTGAGGAGCAGATGAGAGACTATTGGTGACTGTGGGACCAGTTGAGGGGAACTATAGGGAACAGGACAAAATGAAAATATGCTGTTCCACTAGGAACCCGTATGTCATGCATAAATTAGAGTAGATAAGGTGTCATCCAATTTAGATGTTTTTCCTGTGCGTAAATAATTATAATTTTTCCTTCACGTTCCCAGTGGAACATAGGGCTCCAAGCTAGTGGCTTGAGGTTTCTGTAGCAGTGTTTAATTTTTACAGGATGGGGTTGCTAGCCTCATGCCCAACCTTTCCTCTTCACCAGCATTATTTCTGGCTTAGTGAGGTAAAGGAGTGCGCCGGCCGGGGATCGAACCCGAAGCATATGCATGGTCGGTGAGCGTCCTAACCGCTATACCACCGACGCACTTCCTGTGCGTAGTTATGCCTTAAGATTTAAGTACATTATTCAAAGACTGGGTGGCCACGCAATGCAATAATGTGTACGATTCATTGCTAAGTACATTCACATGCAGTGTTGCGGTAACAGTACACCTTTGAGCAAGTCGGGATGTACAAATTTTTACCACCAACCATTTCCCTTCTACAGAACAGAAAGGCAGTATGGTCGGCTTTCCAGTATTTCAGAGGAAACAGACACCTTTATTCACCGGATATAAGACTTCGCCTACAGACCTCACTTCCCAGTATAGTGTGAAAAATTACAATATGACAGTGACTGCCTATGGTCTAACCGTTGTCCAAACAAAGTTTCTCAGCAGATTATAACCTGAAGGAAAATTCATTCCAGTGATTATGGCTCATTGGCTCATTGAAGTGTCTAGCCAAGTTTGACTACCAACCATATTATGCCAGCAGTAACAGTAGGAAATGGTTAATCAACTCCCCTCTCAAATCAACACTTGAAAATTAATCATTGAATGTTTGAGTCAATAAGAAGCACCGTTTCACAACAATATAACCAGTCGACAACAACAACACCAACAGTATTAATCATAGAGGGTACAGTCAAGCTAACAGTCTAAAGAGATGCGATTCTTAGGGGTTATCAAATGCTTGTAAAACTAAACCAAAGATACATTCACTGTCTTGAAATTAAAAAAAAACAACCCTAAAATACCCAGACAGCAAAAAACACAGAGTCAGATGAAAACAGGCAGAGTATTGCTAACCGGATACTGATAGTCTTTGATGTACTCACTGCCTTTCAAATAAAACTGATCTACGGAAAGAAAAAGTAAGACAGTGAATACACCGATAAAACTGACTACCGTGACACCAAGCCGACACTGTGACAATTATTATCATTATTGTTATTATTATCATGCATAAACTCTCCCTACTACTACTGTTTCTTTTTCCTTTCCACACTTGACTTATTTTTTGCTGTTGTTGTTGTTGAGTGTATTAATTAAGACAAAGACAAAGCATCCCCGTAAAAGTATTTAAGAATGAGTAATGCAACTTTACTCTGTCTTTGTCATTAGTATTATTATTATTATCATTTTTATGCAAAAGTTGTGTTTCCCGCTTACCGTTTGTATAGCCTCCATCCATGTACTAGCCACATTGTCTAATTGACGTAGTTGAGTCATTATATCTGGTAGACGGTCGATATTTGCATTGGTTAAGTAAATTTGATCACGTAACTTTTGCATTAAATCTTTAACATTTTCAATGCGATTAGTTAGTTGTAAACTGTTCTGTTCAATTTCATCAGATCTACAAAATAAAATTTGGATAACGGTGAAAAGGAGAAAAATAAGGAGACGAAGCAATTAAGGTTAGTTACACTTGGAAAAATGAAAAAAACATATTCCTGCTGTTCATTCCTTCATTAACTTATATTTAGTTAGAGAATCATAAAAAAAAACCAAACTAAGGGGAACTGTTTGGTCCTCCTTCTTTGAGAATGTTGAACAGTGAGGAGCTACAAATCATGCAATGAATTTCTGAAGTTCTAATAAGCAGACATGACCAGCGAAGTCTGTCGTGCTGTGTGTTGAGACAGATACTTACCAGTTGCTGAATAGTCAAATATCTCACCTCGTAATCTGAAGATCCTGGGTACCGTCTCAGATAGTCGTATTTGTTAATATTGCTAAGACGAATTTTAACATTCTTCTTTTATAACCCTGAATTGACTTGTCTACTTTCCTTCTCCATATTGGATAAGTCTATTATAACTAACCACCAGCATAGTAATTGGTGTAATTGGATTCAGACGAGCACATTCTTCATGATTCATATTTGCTTTAAGTTGTATTTTCCACTTTAGCAATATACCAGCAGAAAAGGGAACTAAGTTGAGTTTCTTGTCCTATAGTTTTTCACGCTTATAATTATAGCCATATTAATATTAATTAATACATGTTAGCTTGTGTGATGAGAGGAATATCGTAGACGGTATCATAATACAAAAGAAGTTTTTTATTCAAGTGTTGGTTTGCAGGGATTTGATTTGATCGGTTACAGGATTTCTTCATGAGCTGATATCGGTTAGAGACCCATTGTAAAACCAGGTAGTAGTGGATAGTTGTTTCGTCCCAGTTTGGGATTCCTCATCAGTATGCACCAACCAAAAGTTTTCCAACCTAAGGTGACGTCGTGGACCATTCAGCCACCGGGATCTGATCCAGTGATCATTCCATAAATTCCAGCTTCTACCAATTCACAATATAGCACGACTGGCAATAGTGAATGTCGTCGGTGGCGAGTATTCCCCCTCACATCCGACCTGCTGTAGCCCACTGGCCATGACTTCTCGCTAGAAGTTTTTTAATCTGTCTTTACTGCAATGAGTAAAAATGTGGTTGGTTTACCAAACGCTTTGCAGAGCTGTTAACAAAGGGGCGATTGAATTATTCGATATACACGGAAGGATGAACATTTCGTGCTTCTAGTTCAGATGTATGTCGTTTTATGGAGCATATGATATGATATCCTTATAGTCACAGGTCAGCGTTCCTCTTCCATACTTACACTCGCGTCATTCTGCTCAAGTTAAAGAATACTGGCCACTGGGTGCGGACGCACCAATGACCTTGGATACGTGCTATTGGCTGAACAACGATATCTACCTTTGTTGAAGCGCCACCACGAGTATTGTGCATGGATTGAGGTGAAAAGTGCATCCCGATCTTGTTTTTAAGTAGTGTTTGGATAATGTGTTCATAGCACATTAGGGTTACGGTTAGTTTCAGGATTACGATTAGAGTTGGGGCGTTTTGTTTTCACTATGTGTATTTCTTTGGTAAATAGTTTTAGACTGTTCATAAACGGCATTTAGATTCAAATTTCAATGGTTATTCTGATTGATCACCTCAAGGTCAGTCGTGCTTTCGCCCTGCTTGGATCGTTATTCTTCAGCTTAGCCGTCATTCGAAATACTACGTAAGTTTGAATAAGGCAATTAGCAGACAAATTTCTCTAGATGATATGATTTCGTAGTTTCTTTACAACCACTTTGCAAATGACATGCTTCAAAATAATAATAACATAAAATGCACGACAAAAGTACATACTAATGATCAATCATATTTAAGTAGGTCAGGTAGTTCATGGAGGGCGAAGGTTGAAGTCTATTGCTGTTCCACTTTTAACCGACTTCACTCCTTCGATTAGGAAATAATAATAAGAAGTTATCTTGTGGAAAAGCTCTTCCTGTTAATTAATGTGTGACTATGAACCCACATGTTTCTAGAGTCGGCTACACTTGAAGTTTTCAGTAGTCAATGCCGAACAATAAAAATAGCCGGTATCAATTAACTTTTGAATCTACCTCTCATCTTTAGCTGACATCAGTTTACTGCGAAATCGACTACGAGATTCGATTGCAGTGCCAGTAAATAGCTGGAAGATACAGCTAGTGGTAAGATCGTTAAGTAGTGTAAGCAGGTCTGCTGTTTTGTGACAAGTGATTCACCGATTTGTAATCAGTTATTCTCACTAACCATGGGGAGGGTGAGAAACACATTCATCAACCTGAAACCAATCTGGAAGTCTTCGTCACTCAGCATCAACAACAAAATTCCGTCGGATTTTCAATACAAACGTCAATTCAGTCAGTTCTTCTATACGGATGAGGGTCACAAAGAATATTTCCAACAGCCTGTTGCAAACCTTTATCAACAACTGTCTTCGCTCTATACTGAATGAAGATCGGATGGTCGGAAATAATCACCAACAAGAAACTATGGGAACAAACAAAACAAGAACCAATCGCTCAACAAATATGCAGGAGAAAGTGGATGGAGATGGATTGGACACTCGCTGGGTGACATCGTGCGCTCGTCAGGCCATTGCTCGAGTGGGACCCGAAAGGCGGAAAGCGGTGAGTGGGACGTCAGTGCCAGGGTGACATGGAGGAGATCGTGTGAAGAGGAGTTGAAACAGTATGGACGAAGATGGATGAAGGTGAAAAGTACAGCAGAAGATAGAAGCAATTGGAGACGTGCAGTTGAAGCCCTATGTTCCACTAGGAACCCAAGGGAACAATAATAATTATAATAATAGGAGTATAAATTGGGAGATAATGCATGCGTCAGTTGGCCCTTAGAAACAGAGGATGCAAATGAACCAATTAACTGGTACAGTTGTCTAATGATAACACATATACCTATTCGTACACGTAATTTAACAAATAATAAGTCTGTCTATCTAGCGTATCCGTAATGGTGTTATTAACATTTCTGATTTAGAATTTAACAATTTACTATTACTACTGTTAGTATTTAAGTAGTAAGGCAAAGTAATTACTATCTTTTTATATGCAGCTGTTTGCAGACATTCAGGCTAGAAGACTAAAACTGCTTAAGATAGACATAGCACACAAGCCAACACGACCACTTCTTTCAGCATTGTGCAGACCAAAAATAGGATCAAAATAAACTGCATCAGTTATGATAAGCATTACATTGGTCAAAGTGAACGACTCAGTGTTCAAGAACATAAATTAATTGTAAAAAGACACTTCTACCTTGGACGTAGATGAAGAGATATTTATTCATTTATTTTTTATATTTCATCCATTTTGTTTATTTAGTTAATCTATGTACCTTTTCCTCATTACAACGATTATCATTATTACTTTTAAAATTCGCACTTTGAATTGTTTCCACTTGTCCCACTTATCGTTCTAAATCCAAAAAAGTTTTTACAATGTTGAAAGACACGATATGTATCCTTTCATACTGACGCATGCAGTCAGTCGAGGACACCAATTTGATGAGGAGAATGCAGAAATTTTAAACAAAAGACACAGCAAAAATCCTAGAGTATTTATAGAAGCGAGAATCTTGAAGTTCATACAGGAGTAAGATAAGTCTGCTTACTCTTACCTATGCTATTCCTATTTGTGACGGACTGGATTGTGCAGAAGACTGTGCACAAGCAGCGAGAAGACAACAATACACTGGACCGATAAAAAGAGACTCTATAAGATCTGGACTTCCCATGGGTTATTTTTGTCTAATGTCACACAAAATCGAAGGCTAATGCGCAAAAACCTACAAACTCTCAAAAGAAGCTGGCATCGAAGATATCACTTCAAGTGAGAGTAGAGAAGACGGGGGTGATGAAGATGACCGTGCCCATCAACAACAACAAAAAGCACCAGTCAGCATCAGTGGAATAAATTCGAAACAGGTCACTTCTCTCACTTATCTAGACAACGCCATTTCAACTATGGGCACGACAGATGGATGTGGATATCAAAACCAGTCAGATTCGGTAAAAGAAGACAGTATTCATCAGTCTGAATTCATTTTGGAAATCTTCTACACTCCACCTCTGCATACGGAACTACATTCCGATTTTCAACACGAATGTTAATTCAGTCAGTTCATCTACATGGGTCAGAAACTTGGAGGGCGCGTCACGAAAAGCATTTCTGACAGTCAGCTGCAGACTCTTATCAACAGATGCCATCTCTGACTCCGTAATAAAGATCAATTGACCAGCTGTCCAGAGAGAATTAGTAACAAGGAAATTTGGGAAGGAACCAATCAAGAACCTGTTGCTCAAAGAATGTGGATAGGGAAATAGAGGTTGATAGAGCACATGTTGAGGAGGCCATTGGGTGACACCACATGGCAGGCCCTACCTCGGGTGAGACGGGAATATGAAACGACGAGTTGGGTGTGTGTCTGAGTGTAACATAGAGGAGATCGTGCTAGAAGGCGATGGAAGCTTACGGGTAATCATGAGGCCACTTGAAGAGGACTAAGGGGAACAATGTGGGATTGAGATGCATGTCTGAAGCCCTGTGCTACACTCAGAAGTGAAGGGAATAAAGATATATATATATATATATATATATATATATATATATAATAGATAGATACACGAAACCTGAAACGATAAACAGACAGGCAAACAAATAGGCAAGCTCACTTCTTTATATTCTTTTGTAATGCTTCTTTGGAACTTTTAATTAATGCCTTAGACTCTGTCAGTTTATTCGTTGAATTACCCAGGAGTTGAGTGATACTATTCACTTGTTTCTGTAATTGTTCACTTCTTTCATTCAATCTATTTTTTCAAGCAAAAACAACACAAAGAAGAATAACGGAAGAAGAAGAAAAGAAAGGGATTTCTGTTTGCATTTGTAGACAGAGACCTGGTTTATAAACTTTTAATCACCTTAGCTACTGAGATTGCAAATGTCTGCTTTCTTTTTAGTCCACTGTGGACAACTGTGGACGACTTGACAAGGACAAATTTTTATCCATTGTTTAGAAGATGGTTAATTATGGAACAGAGTGTTCCAGCTGACAAGAATTTGATGATTTCATTTAATTCTACAATTTTCGGCATATGTGTTCTTTAAGTTTCACCACCGATTGATATCATTTAGAGAAGCACTAGAAACCAAGGAGCACTGGAGAGCTGATACCTTTTAGTTAGGGAATCATCATCAGTAATCACGCACCGGGATACTAACGAAAGACCTACCGGTTACAGGCCATACTCGTAGATCATCCAACTATTGGGATCCGACTCACTGGCTAACCCGTGAATTCTAACTGCTACCAACTCGTGAATTTAGGGGTTGGAACGCGGGCGGGTGTGTAATGCTAAAAAGTCCCAGACTAGGATGAAACAGGCATCTAGTACTACCTATTGGTTTTCAACAATTCCCTAAATGATATCAATTAGTGATCAAACTTTAAATAAATCAAATCCATACAAAATAACTTTTTAAAGTTTGTTCTTTATTTTAAATTCGAACCAGAAAGTAAATGTTTCCACATAAATCGGTATTGTTTTACTGTCAGCTAGATGGTACAACCTAGGGGCTTTCACCATCATTCTAGACAACATCTTCAGCGTTGACTTCAACATGAAGTCTTCATAAATTTTGCATTAAACCATTTAGGGCAGAGAATATAACTACACAAATATCATCAACCTGAGCTGTAAGCCTTCTTCGTCATTTCTGTTTATATATATATATATATATATATATATATATATATATAATACCATTATCTGATGATAACTATTATTAAATAATTGCTATTCCGTCCTAGTTTGGGACTCTTCAGCCTTATTTACATGTGACCCCTGCCAGAACCCTCAGATTACAAAGCAAGTTTGTTGAAATTCACCACCATGTTGTTTATAAATTCTGTCGACGCGTGAAATTGCTCTTTACCATCAACAAGCATCTAGTCCAAGAAAACATCGTGGACACCATTAACCATGACGTCTCACTGAAATGAAGGACATTCATCTAGTGAAGAGTCTTTAGTGAGTAGTGGATTAATTTACGGTTGTCTGTTTGTAGGGCTTCGACTAATTTCAAGTTAGACCATGGAAAAGACTACCATCTAAGAAACAGACATACACACGGAGAAACGTTCATTCAGTGTAGTGTTTTTTATTTCGAGTTCAGTCAATATTTACGCAGATGAAGATTGTCTGCTCTTTTGCTTGGTTCAACATTCAGTGGTTGGCTGGTGTGTTATCATGACAAACAAGATTATTATGATTATTATCCCTAGGCATAAAAAATCAATATTTAAACGAATGACTCAGGTAATCAACCAATCAATCAACTAATCAGTCAGTCAGTAAGCAGACACACTGATTAGAAAGGATTACCTTTTAGCTAATTCATTAATTTCATTGGCATGTTTTGTTAAAGTTTGATCTGAAGCATACAGTCCAGTTGTTTGACGTAAATTCTCCAGTACGATTTGCACTTCATCAGTCAATAGTTTCGGTAATACTTGATTAACAGTCTCTTGTAATTCTTGGAAATTTCCATCGAATCCATTTGTCATGCAAGCCAACTAAAGTCAAATAATGAATAATAATAATAATAATAATGCAAAGTATGTTTAAGTAGTTATCGATTATTAGTTTTTCTTTGAGATTTACTAGCAGGATGCACCTGCTCCCCACTAAATGATGGTTTCCTTACTCAAAACTAGAATTCAACTCCTATCATTTAGAAAGAGCGAGAGTTTTTTGTTAGCCTCATCCTGAATGCAAGTTCCTTGACTGAACGCTAACTAGTGTCATGCTTACAGTCCTTTGTTTGGTGCAAGCTAAATTCTATCAGTCAAATTCGAGGTGTGGCCACCATACTAGGTGGCTCACCATCAAGATGGACTGTGAATTGTTGATATTAGATGGTGAAAGGCATGCTCAGGAAGTCTAGTATCTAGGTTTCGTACTAGTCGGCACTCACCAGTCTGAAATGTGTATCTGAGTCCTTGAAGGGACCAAGAGACAAACACGATCTATTCGTAGCTGTGTTTTGGCACACCTTGTAAATGGAGAAGCATAAGGTTGACGTTAATACTGCATTTAAAATTATTTATCGCATTCCTACTAATCTTAATTTTGCTTTGTGAGTTCGTCTTCTACATACAGCTGAAGCAATAGGAATCCTCCAGAAGAAGCCAAACCTTTGTGTTCAGAAGAAAATTTTACAGCCACTTCCCTTACCTTGTCCATCGTTACATGAATGTATAAGCCGGACTACTTCTTCCACTTCCCCCTAGACCTTTAAACATTGTGTAATTGTCCAAATTATTTAATTTTTGTGACTACTTCATCCTTAGCTACAAGTTATCACTGTCAAAATCTTTTTACTTATTTTTAACAACCTGTGAGATAACCAACTTGATCACACGCTTCTTCCTTAATTAATTTTCATTTTTCCCAAAATTATGCACTAAACAATCCATGTGTTGCAACCATTTCTACCTTTTAATTGTATGTAATTAATTTTCTTCATTAATTGTCACCCCATTGACATGCTGATGCTGACTAATTATTGTTAACAAATATATCAGTGCCACTTGATTGGTAAATTGTTGTGTATTGTAATAAAAATGCTCAATCCTTTTTCTTTCCAAATGTCTAAATGTAGATCTTTTTTTATATTGAACTCATTTCCTTTCTGAGATCCGTACCCGTATCAACAAGTGCTTCAGTCAAACACTCTACTACTGACCTATTCGGGTTAGCGATATAGAATACCAATACATATTTCGATATCTGTGTATTCAGCTGAACAGCTACAAAATGGTGCACGAAATGCAGTGGCCTGGAATCCACTACTAGCTACCACCAGTGAGGCGCGGTCGATATAACTAAAGTACCTGGAAGTCTACATGTCAGTTGAGTAGAACCAGTCAACTGGGAATTGCATAAAAGTAATTTGAAAAACAAAAATATTATTTTCAAGTGATTATGACTGGGAAATAAACTTCTAGGCGACATTTTCACCACATTTCTTGCAGAATTATTATCAAGGTGTGTCAGTGAGAACTTCATTACTACTAGTTTTCTAATTATATTATTACTGTTATATTGTTCATTCCAGCTAACTGGCTTCTTATGTGATTATTATTGTTCTTCTTCAGTTTTTGTTCTCCTCATTCATAAATCATAAACTTCACTTGAGAATTTATAATTTAAAACACGGAATACAAAATATTTATGAGTATGCAGATTGTTAGCTATGGTGACAGTAGTGTTTGACGTGTGATAATTGAAGCGTGATGTGATGTATTGCATAAACACTTGTTTTCAGGGCAGATAAATAACTTCCACTTTCATATAGCAGGAATAACAATATTCCTACTTTTTAGGATGTTATCTTATTGTTCACTCAATTTCGAAAGTTAGCCTGTAATAAGAACTAAGTAACAGTGACGCATTGAAAGTCTTCTCGGCTCTGACTCAATCTGTCTGAGTGGTTTTAGTAATCATACAGCTGGATATGAAAGTTGATTGTTAACAGTGGTAGTAGTAGTAGGACGAGGACGAAGTGTAGCCTAAGGACAACAGTAAAATGAGCATTCACTGGCGCTGAAGTATGCTGTCTCTTCAAAACCACCCCTATTTTACGTTCGCGAGTTAGAGATAAACCAGCTGATTTCATCTCTTCTATGTATATCTATCGTTCGACTGTTTCTGTGGAGCCAGTAACATAGAGTGTACAATTAGGCATGTTTGTCGTCGGATTCCTGAACACCATCTTGCCTGGTTAAGTAAGGGACAAACAAAGCCCATTCATAGTTCTAGACTATCTTATCTCGTAGATATCGAACACAAAATTGATGTTAACAAGGTCCTCAAAGTCATCTACCGTATATCGACTAATCTTAATTTTACCTCAAGAGCTCATCTATCACATATTCTGAGGCCGTTGGGATCCGCATTAAGAAACCTAACTTATGTATCCATAAGAAGCTGGTTCAGACATTATCCTTACATTAGAAAACAATATTTTAACTATCCTCGATTTTTGTTACACAAATTTTCTTAATTTTATGTGATATTATATTTTTATGCTTATTATAACTTGTGCATCTTTCTTGAACTCTAATTCGATTGATCTTAACAAATCGATTTTATTTCGCTTACCCACACCTCTACGTCATCTCCCTACCCATTAATTGTGACCTTAATCTGTACACAATCTGACCTGTATTGTAATTATTCATGCCATCTTGGCCTCCATAAAACTGTGTACAACAAGTACATGTGTGATCAGAATGTCCGAAATGTGTTGCACAAATACATTACACATGTTTCAGATAAACTGTGTCTTCTTATTGAGTTGTTGAAATTCATTAAAGGAACTAATTGCTTTCAATTTCAAAAAACACCAATATTGTTAATAAAAATTATCTCAGAATATCTGTCTTTGTGGAGCCGGAAGAGAAATTTATCAAAATAAATGTTCTTTGCTCAAACTTCCTTTTGCTTTCTAAATGTGTGGATGGGAATTTTCGCAGTATTAGATCAGTTTCAGAGTCTACCTTCTGTTTGGTTAACCTGCATTTTGACAGTCGCTTTCGATTGTTCAATTTCTACTCATTATGCCGTTCTTATAATCTTGATAGCTGACTAACAGGGGATGCATTAACAAATTTGTTCGATTTAAGACTTGATCTATTTCGTCAATCTAGGATGTGTTTTTCTTATCCCTCTTTGGTCACACCACTGGTCTCTTTTTTTATTTATATTTATTCAGGGTGGTCCTGAATAAATTGCAGTTGGCCAGACCTCTCAAAAACTGTTCATAAACCTCTGACCAAATACCCCCTGATCCTATTTCAAGCGTCCATCATCCCAGTTATTCATGTAATAGTAATTGACGCCCAATGATGAAAACTCCCTCATTCTAATGACACTGTAGCTCTTAGCATTTGTTAAGATTTTGTCCTCATAAGCAGCACCATTGCCAAGACTGTAACAATTTTGGACGCAAAGACTATCTTTTCCAGCAGTACAAACAATGACACACACAACTAGCATCCTCAAGGAGTGGTGTAGATGCTGCTCCCGATCAGTACTTCTCAGGCAAAGATTCGTCAGTATTTGAACCCTACATCCCCAAGATGATGCTACGCCTGTTTCCCAAGCAAAGAGACCTATGCCATGTGCCTCACTACCACGAGCTGAAGTCAAACCCTCCCCTCTTGGACAAAAAGATGCTCTCAAGTGTGCCACAGTTTCTCACTCAGCAAACAACAGACTATTCTACCGACAGGTAGGTACAGAAAATAAACAGCATTGTTTCGGGTTGATCCCAAATAATAAATTTCTCATAAAGGGGGAGATGATATGTGGGCAGATAAGCGATGAATTTTCCTTTTGTAGATAGCTTCTATCACACCTACGTCACTGACCATGTATACATATATCGCTGTTTCCTCTTGTTAGTATATATACTGATACACTGATACCGATTCTGATGCTCAAATATACTCCTCATTTCACGTGGTTCTATGTTCTCGCTTAAGTAGAGTGGACTGGGGAAACAGACAGTTGTTGTGTACACTGATGGAGTAGTGGCTCAGCAATACTACATAATCACCACGTCTGTATCCATCTGCAGAGTCATTATTTCACCACTTTCAACCTCAGTGTATATTGCAAAATATAAAAGATGACTACTGCAGAGTAGTCGTTAGCTTTGGAAATTATCTCTCAGACCTTCAGGGTAAATTTTGTTAACTGCTAACAAAAAGCACTCACATTACGTAAATAATGCATTGTTATTCAATCTTATACATTTGATAACTAAGTGACTTTATTAAACTATTCACTGATGATCAATGATCAACAAAAGAGAAACAAAAGGAGAATAATTAATAAAATTGCATAGATAATTAATTCACTTACTGGTTTATCAGCTAATTGTTTTAATTCATTATCAATCATATCAATTTGACTGGCAATATTTTCTAATAACTTTTTAAATTGTTTATCATTGACAATTGAATTATCAGCTATTCATTAAAGTAAAACAAAAAAAACAAGAAACAAAAAGAGACAAAATAATATCAGGAATAATTGAACATTGAACAGGAAGAATAACAACTCATAAATTCCTATGCTTATTATAAAATATATAACAATAAACGAATAAATGTATTATGCATGTTATTTGACGGTGAGATAATATGAAGTAGCCTTGAGTTGGCAGACTATTATTCAGGTAATGGGCAATGATTGAAGGTAAAATGAAAATCTGAGTAGAGATACAATTCGAACCGATCATCTGCAGATTACTAGTCCAGAAATCTAGTCGTTTCTCATTCATCTCTGTAGGTCTTCGATTTTGTGTGGTATGAGATATAAATCATCCATGGAAAGTTCAAATCTCCGATAGTTTTCTTATCTGCTGCCACCCCCCACCTTATTTCTGTCTTCGCACTCAGTATGATTTGCAGCTGTGACAGACCGCCAGTGGATGGAATCCTGAGCATTTAGCCAGGTTACATATACACTTTTATTCGTTTGATATAATTTTAAATAAAGTTGGTGGTCTTTTCTTTTTGTTTTATCTTTCGTACAACACAAACTGTACAATATGTCAATTAAACCAATGGACTTTTGAGAAGAGAATACAGGAAAAGTAAAATCTATCTACCGATACTACTGAATTAAATTCCATTAACTGTTTAACTGATATCATTTTAGTTTTAGGTTTAAAAAAATTGAATTATAGAGGAAATAAATGGTTTTACATGATTGCTGTTGTAAAGTGAAGCCAGGAAATAGAGATAGAGATCACTGAGAGACATGGGATATATGCGTGTGGGTGCGCGGGCGACAAGATATGTACTTATTTGCACTTTAATAGGAGGGGTGGGGGACATGTTCAAAATGACGAGTAAATAATCTTCAAAAATGAGTAAAAATTACACGTGAAATTTCCTAATTTCCCTAACAGTAATTAATAAGTGATATTCATTGTTTTATTAACAAAATGTTTCAGGTTTGGGTGAACATATGGTTTGGTATTTTCAGTTTCATTTTGTGTTTACTTACTGGAAGCATTCAGTGGAAGTTTCGATTAAAGATTTCTGCTGATCGTTGGTGCTTGTCATACTTGTCTAGTTTTTAAAATGCTTTTTGAGAACTTTGTTGGCCGCCTGCTTGAAACACCGGGCTACCTAAATTTCCATACAACACTATACTTGATTCTTGTTGTTTTAGCCGTTCAGTTAAATCCTTAAGTCTCAGTGTGTACTTACGCACAATTTTAATTGGTTTTCAGATTGCTGGTGCGCATGAGAATGAAGGAGAAGTATCATAAGGGATTATTCTATGCTTCAGATAGAACAGTGTCGCATAACGTGAAATTCTATAGATTGTTTTCTGACCTGAAGGTCCTCAATGAGAAAAAAATGATAAGTTACTCTGAGAATTCTGTGCTTTGTGTAAACATTTTGTCCAGAAAAAGCTGTTATTATTATTATCCTGCTACCAAGAGAATGTTTAGAAGGAAATAGAGATAGAACCTGTTGACATTAAGTGTTTGGAGACCGTCGGTAGGAAGCCTTACACGTAGGGCTATTCGAGCCAGAATAGGTCGGTGGTAACATCTCTGACTACGATACTGGATGATATAGGTTTGAGTCACAGAAGAGATATCAGACATGCAGACACGCCTTGCTGACTGTTGAGTACCAACTAGCACGAAACATAGGTCAGACCGGGCTTCCTGCTAGTTGCCTGGAATCATCTAATATCAACAACTGAGTGTGCATTGTGATGATGAGCCACCTAGTGGCATCGTGGCCACATCGCAAACCTGACTGCAGTAGAGACAGGTACATCGGTCATTCGACGTGCATCCTGTCAAAAAGGGTCAAAGAACATCATCCAGTGTGGCTGCAGAAGGAAGTGGCCGTTTAAGGAGTGGAATAATCGAACATTTATCACCATTAGTCATCTCATCTCAAGAAACGCCTCCGCCAAAGTAATCAACTAAGTGAAGAACAACCTGCCAAAGACAATACGTTTCCGTCTTCTTTGTACTGCAGGAGCCCTAGCCATTCATTTGGAAGAACCAGAACTGTATATACAAAAGAAAATTATTCAGCCACTTCTACTATCATGGTAACAACTCTGTTGATTTGACTTAATTTTTGCTTGTCTTTTCTAACTACCTAAAACTCTTGTATTCTTGCAAACCTCTTGCGTAATTCAGTATTTTATTTTTTTTCCATGTATACTGTGAGCACAGCTCTTTCATCAAACTATTCATGTTAATACCTAACTCTACCTAATAATCATTTGTGACAACTCATCACTTTTGTCACTTCCCTCTTATATCAACATCAAATTCCTCTGAACGCTTTTTGTATTATGTAACTTCAGCAAGAACTTAGTAATTGTATTTTTGTTTGAAAAATTTAATGTACACACACATACGAAAAATAACCATATACAAGTGTGATTGTACAGCTGTGAAAATGAATTCACCGGAATAGAGACTCTTCACTGAACTACTCATCTTCTCTCTCTGTTATTAGTAGATCTCAGTTTGCGGTATACTAAGGTCAAGACATATTACACTAGTTACCAACTGCTGTCCAATCAAAGAGATGGAACCGGAATACGATAAGGAGACAGTGGGGTGATATCAAACGTCCTTCAACAGGACTCGAATAAGAAGCCGTGAGTTGAGCTGTGATAATGCTTACTTGAATATACTACCAAGAGTAGTACTTTGTTTCCTCACTTGCTACTTTTTTCCTAAGATTTTAAGAGAGTTTGCATTGTTTGATTTTCGTGTAAAGTGACATGCAAAATAAATAGACGTACGACCAGACTGTTTAAAATGTAACACATTTTCCCTAGTAAATTTCGGTTGCAAATAACACTTTCGAATCTTGCCAACGCTAATGTTATTTTCTTTTGAAGAATACTACAACCCCCTATAGAGATTTTCTATGGCTTATTTCATTTAAAAGACAGAGAAAATTTTGAAGCAGGTAGAGATATCCGAGAGCGTTTAGAGTGCTTGAGAATCATGATTAAATGTTTAAAACGACAGAAGCAGGATATAACTAATATTTAAACAAAAGGGAGATTATAGGAAGATAAAAGGAAGAGGATTATTTCCTATACGATTTGGTAATCAGTAAATCCACTTGATAAGTAACTAGTTCGTTCCTTCAGACTATTTAGCTCTCATCTCAGGGCTGATGACGCTGCTAGTAAGAGAATCACTGAAATCCTTGAAACAGTGGATGGATAGCTGTTTCGTTTATGACTATGACGGATCGAGCCTATTTGTCATTCAGCCTCGTGGTCATAACCCCTTGAATTCTTAAACGCGTCACTGCACGACTTATAATCCCCAAATTGGACTTCATAGGAAACTATATATCTTCACCTTTAGAATTGGTGAGTCTCTCCAGTTACGACTTTATATCGGAAATCTATGAACGCTATTCTTTTCGTGAGTTACTCAGGTGATTAAATTTTTGAAGTCAATCAAATCCGAATAAAGCCTACACTTACAAAGAAGGAAAATCTTTTTTAATCATTGTTATACTATTCTTGGACAATGTAAAGAATACCAACCATGGAGCATCGATGATCTTGGACGCATACTTTTCGTTGGACTACATAACCTACTGTTATTTCAGCGTCAGTATGAACTCAGTGCATGAAATGATGTGCAAGTTCCAACCTGATCGCTTTTTTAAGTACTGTCATGCTTAGGGTTAATATTAAGGTTGGAATGTTTTTCTTATTCTTATCTGTATTTTTTTTGTAAGCCTAATAAACGTGGGGGAGAGTATTTCCTTGTTCATATAAATGAAACCGTCTTGATAGCTATGAAACTTGAAAACTGATATCCTTCATTGTAATTGGGATGTATTTTTCAATTATATATATCTTTAGTATATTTCACTGCTATTGTGTTAATTTTTCTGCTAGATAAACAGCTTTCTGATGCAGCATACATGACAGGTTGACTAACACAACGAATGATATGCGTTCAAGGTCATTGGTGCGTACTCACTCCGTGGTTGCTATTGTTTATATTTTCCACATAGTTCATCTATTTCTGAAGTAATTAAAGCTTGGCTTTAATTTATTTTATCCAGTTTGTGGCCACACTGTCTTTTTTGAGCATAAGTAGGTTTATTTTGTTGACTAGTTAATTATGTGCATACGAAAACTTGTTATTTTTAGACTAAAAAGTAGAGTTTGAGCAAATAATACCAACTATGTAAGCTTTTTTTGTTCTATTTAATGAATAACTTATAAGCATGAAAGGTAAGATGTGGGTGTAAACACTATCTGAAGCTAAGACGTAATGAATTTATAATTATATCTGTAGTTATCAGATAATTTTATGAACGCTGATAAGTGTCATACCCAGCAATGAAACAACGGTTTTCTCATATATTTTTTTGAAATGAAGCATTTACGTTTCACAGATGAATAAATTACTTTTGATTAGGTTCAAGTTAGACCACAAACTGACATCAGTTAGAGGACCATTGAAAGCTAGAGAGCACTGGGTAGCTACTTTGTTGTTGATTTTGAGGCTTTTCGCCAGTGCGTAACACCATCCAATTACGGTTATGAGGCGGGCCTGTTGACCATTCAAAGTAACTATTAATAAATATCATCAGATGGTTTCTATCCTCTCACCTAATTTAGTGTACCCAGCTGGTTACAACTTCCTACCTAGAAATACATGAACTTCATCCTGTAATCAATCACTAGAGGGCAGCAGATGAAATGTCAAGTTTATTTTTGTAGGCAACTGACTGGTCTCAGAATCGATCACGAACTGGTGCAGACTGGTGGTGGTGCTATGTGTATCACTAGTTGGCAGAAGATAAACTTTATGGTTCATCGGACCTCATCCCAGTGGCCTAATGTTCAGTGGGCTTATCTCGTAGTCTGAAGGCCCTGACTACTCGGACAGGAGAAAAGCTGTTCACTGCTTCCTTGTTTTCAAATAGTTTTGTGACTGTTGTTAGTTCAAAGCCTAATTTAAAGCAAAGGAACACTTGAAATACTTTTAGTCATTCAAACAACAATGAACTCTTTTCCAAGTACACTAATTTTTGGAGATCTGATTGACTTATATGTAGATTTCACCACAAAGTAGCATAAGGTAGACAAGCAGGTATTTAATCGCCAGTTGGGGATGTTCAATTATGTGCAACCATTGCCCAGGCCAAGGTTGAACCCATGGTTTTGCTATCATGAAGTAAGTACACTTGTATCCAGAATCCAATGGTTTTCAGTTGTCGCCCTTTAATCTTTTATTTACTATGATGACTAATATAACTTGTTTGTATACGGTTAGGTATAATTCTATTTTCCTGTTGCTTATTTGTTTGAAGTAAGGTGTAACTGAGTTTATGCGACTATTTCAAAGAAACAAAACACTAAAGTTATTCAGGGCATCGGCCTGAAATATTTAAGAAACAGTCAAGATATCATTATCAGTATTGATAGTATTACCGTTGGTGTGGTTGATACGTAGTGTGTGTGTGTTAACACCTTATTCAGCGACTACATGACAGTCCCACGTATCAAGTGATGCACAACGGAGAACTCAGAGAAACCTCTGAAGTGAAGACAGGGGTAGGACAAGACTGCTCACTATCACCGGTGGTATTCCTAATTGTGGTGAACTGGATTGTGCCGAAGACTGTGCACAGGGAGCGACAGGAATTTTATTGAATTTTATTGAGTCGACGTGGGTGTTTATGTGTGAGAAAAGTTTCTCAGTATCGTTTTTTTTCACTATTACTAGTGTGTCGTCTACATATCTCCACCAACATCTTAGTGATGATCTGAATGGATTATTGGGAGGAGAATGCCCTTAAACCATTCAGATCATCACTAAGATGTTGGTGGAGATATGTAGACGACACACTAGTAATAGTGAAAAAAAACGATACTGAGAAACTTTTCTCACACATAAACACCCACGTCGACTCAATAAAGTTCACTATGGAATTAGAGAATGAAATTGGAGAACTGCCTATGTTAGACTGCAAACTACAAAGAATGACAGATGGTAGCATAAAAACAACGATATATAGAAAAGCCACACATTGTGGAAGATTCCTTGATTATTACTCAGCTCATCCACTCTCGGTAAAACGAGGATTAATACAAGGTCTTGCAGATAGAATACGTAGACTTACAACAGCACCAGAGGACCAGCGTAAAGAAATAAAAGTCCTATTCAAAATGCTACTCTAAAACAACTACCCTAGAGAATTTATAAAAGATAATATAAAAAAGAGAAAAAAGAGGGTAAAACCGGAGAATAACAAGAAGGAAGAATGGAGAAAAACAGTCGCAATACCATATAAAAATGGTACATCAGAGGCAATACAAAGAAGCCTCAAAAATATCGGCATTCGAACAACCTTTAAACCGACGAATCTAATCAAAAATAAAATAAATCAACTGAAAGATCCCATAAAAATGATGGATAAAAACAATTTGATTTATAAAATATCTTGTGCTGACTGTCCAACTAAGTATGTGGGGCAAACGTTCAGATCACTCAAAATAAGAGTGAATGAACATAAACGCCTAACTAAAGGTCAACCAACAGAGACACAAGCTTACAAAAATCTTGAAAATAATTCATCTATAGCTGCACATGCATGGGACAAAAACCACAATATCGATTGGGACAATGTGTGTATTCTAAAAACAAACATGAACAAATGGAAAGAAAGACTCATAACAGACTCGATATTCATTAAAGTCACACCGGATACATGTAACAAGGGTGACTCAGTACAACTATCAACAACTTGGAATATAATTCTAAATACAAACACATGAATGAATGTGTAGTATAATTCTGAACACACATATGAACACACAAAACATGAATGAACAAAAAAATAATAATAATGAACTATATATATGAGTACAAATCATAAATGTGTGAATAAAACAATTCCAACAGTGGTGTGAACACGGGCAGTAATTTCGCTCGAAATATTACCAATAACAAAACTTATCATTGTGTGTAAACTATTAAAATATAATTATACTTAATTCAATTGGACGTTTTCACAATATACCTCTTTAGTCATTTACTGTAATGGAAAGTGAAAATGGAAGTAAACGTTGTTGTTTTCTAATGATAAGTAATCCTATTCACAGAGAATGCCTTTTGTACTGAATGCAAAAGGAATACAAATGCAATGATGACAATAATGACAATAATAGTAATAATAATAATAGTGAACAGAATTAGGCCTATCACACAATGATATCACCTTGTTGTATTTATGTCATGTATAAACTTGAACCTACTCTTACTAATGAAAATAGATGGAATGGCGATAATACCAATAACGTTTACTAATCCCCTCCTAAGCCTTGTCTATGTAAATCTAAATTGTTTGCCTAGTGATTTTTTCTTTTGGTGTTCTTAAAATGTCATTGCATCACTTTTTTTTGTACAATTGATTTGTTTACCTTCTGCCTTCTTCAATATCTGTCTCTCGTCTTCTTTCAATAAAAGCCTATTTACACAGAGGAGGTGTGTTATTCATCTTCACTTTATTCAAAATAAATGAGAGATGCATTAGAAGAAGAGAAAAAAAGCCTAACAATGAAAAAGCAGTCAAGCAAATAACCAACAATGAATACGTTAATAAGGACGAAAGCTGTTTCTTGTTAATCATTTGTTAGACATAATAAATTATCTACTTTTATTTGTTAACTAATAACCATTTTTGTGTTATTAGTGTTTCTTCTATTTCTTTTTATTTGACCGCAAATACTACTACTATTACTACTACTGGGGGAAGTAGTAGTAGTCTGGTGGTGTGATACAGACAGTGTGTTTCAACGAAATATGCTTCTCACATATTCCCATAGTTCAATACTACGTTAGCAACAGAATACTATGTGTATTTGAAAATTTTATATTTTTTTGTCGTTTAATGTAAACCAAAATCACACGCTCAGTGATTGGTTAACGAATATGAACTGTATAGATATGTAAACAGCAGTTTGTTTAATGAAAAATATACATTGGCTCCCGTGTCTTGCCTTCTGTTGTTACATTTGGTTTTGCTGCCTACCAACAAAGGGAAAGCCTTTGCCCTGCACTTATTGGTGGAGACATATGGACCTTCGGGCAGGACTTCGAGACTGTTGCACAGTTGAGTGGCGTTCAAGATCTGTCAGCGTTAAGGCTGTTACTTGGAACGTTGCTGGAAGGGTGGGGCGACGATGGAGAATACGCGCTAGGGTCATGCAAACTCCATCCAAAGTAGGAAGGACCATAAATGGTCACCTTGAGACGGGGTCATGTATATACGACCAGAAATGCAAACAAGGAGTAGTGGGTCAACATCATTGGGCTCCAGAACTCGATACAGCAAGACAAGCTAGCAAAGATGCCAGCACCAAGAAGATCGAACCGATTTCAGTCAATGTGTGTGTGCCAACAGGATATTATTCTCACATATTCCCACAGATCATTTCAGCATTAGCAACAGAATACGATATATCTATTTGAACATCCTATCTCATGTCGTTTGATGCGGGCCGAAATCACACGCTCACTGACATGTTAGAGAATATAAAATTGAATATATATACTCATACATATACACATGAATAGCGGTTTGATCTCTTGAAAATGTACATTGGCTTCCGTGTCTTGCTTTCTGCTATTATAGTAGTAGTAGTAGTATAAGTAGTATGTATTTCATCATTCGTTTAGTGCTCATCAACTGGTCTCATTCAGGGTTAAGAAAGAAGTGTCGTAGGACTGGTAAAATTCACAAAAGTGTGATCTTGTTAATCAGGTCTTCGTAAATAAAAAAAGTTTCAAGCAGTTACATCATCGTTTCTTGCCAGAAGTAGGCTTGAATCAAGGAGAATAGTAAAATAAGAGTATAAATAACTATATAACAACCGAAACCGACTCGTTATGGTCTGAACGCAGGAAAGTGATGTTTACGTCCAGCTGTATAGCTGACTAAAACCTTTCTTGAGAGATTCACAGTCACAAAGCGCTTCACAGAAAGCAAAAAGATACTTATTTGTCGTTTAATCTATGTTTCCATTCACTGATAATAACATCAATTACTCAAAATTACCTCAGCAATACCGTTAGGGAGAATAAGGTTAGTTAACTGAAATTCGACTGTAAGAAGTACCTTAGAACCGGCTAGAATATTCCGGACAAGATGGAATCGAAAACTCTGTCCACAAGAATCACACCGTCAACAGTTCTCACAAACAGTCTGTGGTCAGAATCACCGTGATTCAGTCAAACAAAATCACGGTTATAAAAGAACACATTATGTATGTGTCGTACAACCACAAAGAGAAGCAATGAAATTAGAGACTGAACAGGAGCAAAGACAAATCAACATGTAATATGCAAACAGTCTAGAAGAAGGACGGATAACAATTACATTGTTAGTTGAAACATCCGAATACGTATACAAATATTGTGATTAGATCCTTAAGGAGGAATTTTCTAAACAATCACTCCGTTACAAACTACAATGAAATGTTGTAGGTCTGACAAAGAGTTTCGAAACATGCCCAACTATTTGTTTATTACTGTCCTAGTTCTGATAATTCTGATGTAAAAATACGATTTTGTCACTATGGAAGAGTATAACTCTGTGACTGTATCATTTTATTTGATAATTAACAGTGATACAGTACTGGTTACCGTGAACAATACTGTATCATTGTGTTTCTTTCCCAAATGAAATAGCAGAGTACGATGGGATTCTGATAACTTTCTAATAATTTGTCATGACGATTAGTCACAAAGTCATGCATGAACCGACAGTTTCTAATTATTTGTTGTATTCATGATATATAGGGTTTATTACAGATTTTAGGAAAAAAGTGCATAGGTTTCACTGAACAGAGGTACATTCTGCACAAAACTGTCCTATCTGTCAGGATTTGTTCTTCAAGGTTGCTGGTATATACCACAGATTGGCATGATTGGTTATAAACCACTCCCATTAATCAGCACTGTTTGCCAGCCAGATTGCAGACACTACAATAACAATTTTTCGTGGCTAGCAATCATGTCAATTGGTGTTCACGATTACACTCAGTCTAGACAGGTGAATCACTTCAAGTCCCCCTACTTCTCGCTAGGTATTCGACAAAACTGATCGCACAC
Organism: Trichobilharzia regenti; assembly: GCA_944472135.2. NCBI lineage: Eukaryota > Metazoa > Platyhelminthes > Trematoda > Strigeidida > Schistosomatidae > Trichobilharzia > Trichobilharzia regenti. Next base: position 129,849,214 of record OX235270.1, read on the forward strand.
AGCGTCGAATTCGCATTTAAAAATTACAGATCTAGACGAAGGTGGATCTTTTGCTTGTTTTAGCCGGAGTTATCAATTTCCATTTAAATGAGTGTTCCGGCTGTTGTTAGTTTCTTGGCTTATTTGAGAGTTGGCATTATGATTTGGAAACACCGTTTAGAGGTTACACAAAATATATTTCCCATAAATGTTATTTTTAACTATTCATAGTCAAGAGAAGTTGGGCAAAAAGTATATTCTGTGACTCTATGTGATGTTTTTTTATTCAATATTCATGAAATAATTTGGACATTTTAATATTTATGAGCTACTATCCCCTTTATTTTAACTAATCGATTTTTATACTCTCTATTAATATTACTTATTACAAATCATGAATTTGTTTCGTACTAGATTGGAGCCTTATTGTACTGTGGATTCATGACTCTTGGAATTCATATCTGATGGGGTTGACTGAGTGTTTTGTATGCTGAGCATTACACATTCTTCCAGTCGATTTACATAACTGTCGATCGGTGCTAATATACTAGCTGTGATAATGTTGCTAGTTCATGCTAACTAAGACCAAGATTAAGTGGCTAGTCACTCTATAAATGAAGTAGTTTTTCCCACTTTTTGAAAATAATGTTTAACTCTTCTCTTCTAGCTAGTCTATCCAGAAGAATGTCTTTATAGATGTTAGTTGGTTGAAGGCAACTGGCAGGAAGCCTTGCACCTAGGTCTCGTGCCTGTTGGCTGGCACTCAGCAGTCAGCAAGGCGTATCTGTAGCCTTAAAGAAACCCGTGTCACCCAGTGTGGCAGTCAGAGATGTTACAACTGAGGCATTTGGGTTCGCGACTGACCTCCTGTAGGACTGTATTAGACACTTTGATTGGACACTAATTCGTAACTAGTATGATGTGCAGACTGAATTCTATCAGTCAAGTTTGCAATGTGGTCACCATGCTAATTGGTTCAGCATCATGTTACACTTTGAACTGTTCACACATTAGACTATTGGAGGCAAGTGTTCAGCAGCCTTGCAAATTTGACTGATAGAATTCAGTCTACAGCCAAAAGAAGGACTAGGAACATTACACTAGTCATTAACTAGTGTCCAATCAAATACTTTAAAGATTTCTCAGGCATGCTGATTCTGAAAAGCCATAATCTGTTTTAGATGTAAATGGCTGTAGTGGATCACATGGAGAATATTATAATTCACATCTGTCTTTATAACTCCTAGAAATAATTTATTTTGATTGATGGTAAATTTGAAAAATTCTTTTTAGACGAGATCACGAATAGAGATCATTCAGAAAACCATTGAAAATCAGAAACAGCTGACGGTGGTATTTTATAATATACATTAGAAAATGGAAGAAGTCAGGATTAATGACCGACTGGATACTACCTGATTATCTGGGTGATCAGCGGACTCGCCTATCAATCCCTAGAGAGTTATGTGCGGCTGCGTACAGATGAAGATGCTCAGTCTAGGAAGAAACAACATCCCATGATCTAATCTGAAGTCAGTTAAATCTCTGAAAAGCAATACTTGAAAAGTGATTGTTGAAAAAAGCAAACATTGCTTTGGTTAACTATTATGTCATTGGAAAGACAGGTAGGGATTTTAGTTGTCTGTCGCCTAATCTCTCAGGTTGACGTATTACAATACATCCTTCTTCTCAGTTTCAAATATATCCCAATATCCTGCTCGTGTTTAGCCTTAGAAATATCTTTTTTCCTTATCATTTCTAAACTCTTTTATTGTTTTCCTATCACTGACCACAGTGCATAAAAGCTGTACTGTCTTAATCTATTATAAAAGGCTAGGTGATAAAAGAGTAGCAATGCGTGTACTTTTTTCAAGTTTTTTTTCTTTTCTTTGTTAGACATGTAACACAATGACGTTAACTCATAAGTGATTTTAAACAAAGGTTAACAAAATATTTTTCTTTCATAATTACGTCATAAGCATGCATATTTCATGTGTAATTAGTCTAAAGTCTCATGTTATTTTTCCTTTATTTTCGCCAAGTGTTCTATATATACATATGTATATGAAGGCTTTCTAAAGCAGGGATGATTTATGACTTAGGAATTAGAGTCTTCAAAGAGGAATTTGCATAAAGGCTTTATTTACTTGCTTCGCTAAAAATACACAGGATTCCGTGATACCTAAGTGACTGTTCATTGACCTTGGATTCTTCCTTCCTATCTCTCTCTCTGTCTCTGATGATCTTGGATCCGCCAATAAGAGGAAATAAGAGTTTACATAGAAGTATGATTGGGATGAATTGGCTGACTGTTGAAACTTTTTCAATGATATTGCTTGAAGATTTCATCAGTTTACGTAAACTTCAAGGTGAAGCAGTGAGACTTATTTATGAGCATGTTTACAAGTATCTTCTATGAATGACTGAATTTTGTCAGCTGATTATGTCTTCATGTCAGACGTACCGATCTATGACGACATACAAGAAAATCTTATTTTTCATTTTGAAGTTGCATAACTTCAAATATTAAGAAGTAAACAATGTTTGGAAGAAGTGTAGCTTGATTCGGTAAAGTCCCTTCAGATTTGACTGTAAGTAAATGAATTTTCTCACTGAAGTTCAGAAATACAATAAAAGTGAGTGAAGCATGCGTACATCTTATCATTATTATTATTGTATTATTGCTTCCTTTAGTTCCTAGAGGAACATAGAGCTTCAGTCGCACGTATCTATTGCCTTCGGCTCTCCACCAACGTTTTTTCCTGGCTCCACATCTGACCACACGCTTTCATCTCCTCTTCACATGACCTTCTCCATGTCACTCTTGCACTGACGACCAGTTGACCGCTTCCCATTCTGTTTCCAATCGAGAGTCTGGACTGTGATGTCACTTGATGGTTTATTTCCTCAGAGTATGGCCAGCCAATCCATCTCCATTTCTTCCTGACTATTTGTTGCACAATCGGTTCCTGGTTGGTTCGCTCCCACAGATCCCTGTTGCTGATCTTTTCTGGCCGGCCATCTGATCTTGAGTACTGAGCGAAGACAACTGTTGATGAAGGTTTGTAGTTTTTTTGAGGTTCTCTTCATGACGCACCAAGTCTCTGATCCGTATAGTAGCATTGACTTCATATTGGAGTTGAAAATCCGTATCTTATTTCTGATGTTGAGTGCTGTTGACTTCCACATAGACTTGAGAGTAATGAAAGCTTGTCTTGCTTTTCCTATTCTTGCTTTGATATCCTGGTCAGTTCCGCCTGTAGTTAAAACGATGCCTCCCAGGTATCGTTAAAAGAGGTTGTTTCTTTCAGATTTCTTCATTTATGCTGACTGTTGTTTGTCGTTGTTGCCGTTGGCCAGGAATCTTCATCACCTCTGTTTTCTCTATGTTCACCTAAAGTTCTATCTTTGATGCTTATTCTGCCAACTTGTTGCTTTTCACTTGGATATCTTCCAGTTTGTAGGAAACCAGGCATATATCGTAGGCGAAACCCAGATCCCCCAAGTTTTTTGTCTGGGTCCATTTTATTCTTGTTTCTTCGCTGCCCGCTGTCTTTCGCATTATCCAGTCTACCGCAATCAAGAAAATCATTGGACATAGTAGGCAGCCAGCTTGTCTTATTCCCGTCTTAACTTCGAAGGATTCCTTGAATTTTCCGTTGCAGATTGCTTGGCATGCACCATTGTCGTACAACTTTTGGATAGGGTGTATTACTTTTGGCGGGCATCTTATCAGTAGCCGGGGTGTTTTCTTAACGACTCAACTAACCTTTGTTTAATTATCATATCTTCATTCCTATTTGCAGTATGGTTTTTGAACAGTAAACAGTTCAGATATCCAATTTTAAGTGTTTTTACAAATTTATCGATTATCGGAGGAAACAGATGTCCTTCATTAAGAGGTTAAAGAAACTGTGTGGCTTAGAATTTTTTGCTTCACTATGTTGTACAGGTTTTAATATTATTCATGGTGATATAATCATTGAAAATCAGGTATCATTGAATGGTTAGTTGCAATCTTAAAATTTTACTAATCAGGTTGTTGATCGAGTTCAGTCGCTGACGGATACCTTAATAATATCAGTAATGAGATCTTGAATCCACTATAGGCTTGTCTAAACGCTTGACAACTGCCTGACAAATTTAACTTATGACAGGTAATAATCTGTAGACTTCAACATTTCCACACAGAACGTGCTTACATCGAGTTAGATGAATTTAAGAGCACAAATTTTATTATATGTTATTCTAAATGTTAGCAAATTAACTATGTTTACAATATATATATATATATATATATATATATATATATATATATATATATATATATATATATATATATATCATAGGATTAGTGTTATATTGACTAGGAGTGGAATAAAAGATGAACATTTCGCGCTATATGGGGACAACATCACTCACCGGGGTATACAGGAATATCCAGATGATGAATCTTAAATAGTTCTACATGCGCATCTTGGATTCTACTGCTAGACTTCATCAACAAGAATATGCCTCATGTTAACTACACTTTATTTCCTCAGAATTGTTTCAAAGAATCTAAACAAGGTTTTGTCGAAGAGTTCATCTAGCTACTGTTATTTTTGACCTTTATCTTAAATCAAAGCTGATAAAAGAGGCTTTACTATACAACAGTATGATAAGCTTTACATAGGTGTTGCTAATTTTGGTGAACATTGAATCGTATGTTTATTCAAAGTGGTCTCTATTGGGCGGGAGATAGGAGGACTATCGCTGCTTAATCATATACTGGTTGGTAGAAGGCTGAAAAAATACGACCAGAAGTATTAATGTACACCATATTAACGTTTATCTATAGACTTTGCTGATACTAACTTGTAAATTTGTTTCGCTGTCAGTGGAAGAATAAACATTTGAATTCCCCTACCGTTTCCCGTTATTCTGTGTCGGTTTCAGTGCATTGTATTCTGTGTGTTAGTCATAATCTTCTGAAGCCGGCGATAGGTCCAGGACGTTTGGGATGTATACAACAGATAGGCGTCGTTAGTCAGTAGCCTAGCAGACAACACTCTATTATGTGAGACAGCTTGTGCTGGGTTTCAGGGTATCAGAGTGGGTGCTGACTACCGATTCTTATGGATGCAGGTATATGCAACTGACGAGTCCTCCTGAAATCGAGCAAGACACACACTCACATGCAAACATCTCCGATTCAACCGCTAACTAGCTAACAAACCATTCAGATAACTTAAAGTTGAAAATATTGTTAGCATCTGTTCAGAAAGACTGATGGTGATTGACTTAATAAATTCTGATCCATTCTGTTTTCTTTTCTTGCTTAAATAAATTATGTTTTATGAATAGGTTTTTTTATTTAGAATGATTGATTTGTTTATCTGGGTCAATTTATTAAACTTATCTACCTATGACTGATTGACTGTGCTAATTTTATTGAATTGATATATCTAATTTTATTGTTAATGCCAGATACGTTTATCTTTCTTGCTTCAGGCGTGGTGGTGTGGTGTATGTGTGTGGAGGTGTTACAATAATTGATTCTTCATATAAACAAGTCAATCATTCCAAAAGTGGAATGAAAAACATTCAGATATTAAACGGAAAAATTTACTCAACCAGGAGTCAATCAACCGGAAGTAGGATAGAGCGTTAAGTCAACAAAACAGTTTTGTAGAATAATAAAATTATGTAAAAAAAGAAAGAAAATCTATTCGTGAGAAAGAAAAACAAGCGATTCTCAACAACTCTCGAATCATTAAGAGAATGATCCTTGCAGGGTTGCTAAACGCTTTTGGTGCCAGAAGAGAACATGTTTCTTTTTTAACACTCGAAACAAAATCATTAAAATTAGTTTACTTAAAGTAAATCCCAATAGGTCTTTTTAAGTGGTGTAGATTATCAACTAGAGTAGATGACGTGTCGTTACTCCATTGGTGAGATATAACAGAAATGCATTCTGAAAATAAACATTTTGGCAATAATTACTCTCATTACTTGAGCTTACTAGTTTACTGATGGTTAGCACAGTAGAATTCACGATGCGGGTTTTTTTTTCTCTTCGTTGGAACTCTTCATCCGGATGTATCTGATTTTTCTGCTGTGACTCAAACTAACCACTCAACGCGATAAATGCTTAAGACATAATCACTAGGCTACCGAGCGACGTTATTCATCTGGCGTACAGAGAATATGACTTTAAATTATTTGTTCCTACTTGTGTCCTTGTTTGTGCCAGTGATACATTTGGATCGAAATTTTCTGTGATGGTTTCGTATATAGGCCTCTTGGAAGGAATAGATACCACGGTCAAGTGACCTTGGATTAATCAATCATATTCTTCTATGTGAAATGTGGATTTTACTGTATAAAAAAGTATACTTATAAGATAAAAATTAAGTTTACGGGGTATTTATCTCTGATATGCTGTAAAAGACTGGTCCAGTTTCTCATAGGAGTGTCTACAAAAATGTATGAAATCAATGTCGATACAAAATTCAGCTTAGTGGCTGTGTATCATATAATTAAGGAAACCATTTACCATTTTTATACGCCTTTTTAGATGGATCCGAAATCCTTCAATAGAATTTGCATGTGTTCCACTTAGAAGATTTACTAATTCAGGGGAATGGTTGACTTAATAATGAATATAGCCTAATGATATTAGTTGAGAATAAGCTTTCCACTTGTCTGTGTGAATGGTAGTGCTCGGAATGACTGGTCATTGTATTAATGATATTAAAACGTCGGCAATTCTGTCTGGGATGCTTTCTACTAACCCTTTTCGAAGATTTGTATATTGCAGTCCCATCACCTAAACATGGTTTGCCACTGTCCTACCGTGATTGATTTTTCATTTTATAGATACTGTTTCGTCACTGTGAACGACGACATTAATTTTTCCAAGTACACAGATAATTCCACTGATATTTTTTCAGGCTGTATCCCTACTTTGCTGATACAACTGCGATGTTGATACTTTAGTATTTTCTGTTTCTGCAACTGTAGCAGATACTGATCGTCTCAGTGGCCATCTGTGGCACATACATAATATTTTAGTAAAGCAGAGTCTCGATTTCGAAAAGAAAGTATCTAGAAAATCACACTAATGTACCATTTACCAATTCTAACAAACTTCCTGCTATGATAGCCCAGTCGCTTATGGGGAGTCACTACCCCTCTATGTATGCTTGTTTTAGTCCACCTTATCAACCCATTTTCCATACAGAAGTAAAAAAACCGAATCTGGATAAAGCTTGCAATAAAGGTTATAAAGAGCACCCATTTGTAATGCTGATCAGCGATCTGATTAAATGGTTCAATGTCATTTGAATGTGGTACCTATTCGTTACTCTTGTTGGCTTCTTGAATGGATACCTCAATACTACACTGATTTGGCATGGACAAAGGCCATGCTTATCGAAAACTCTCGACATTTTTTATCATTGATATAATCTACACGGGAGGCTTGGGGAATACAATATTAAGATCAGTGAATGTATTCGCTAGGCATTTAATTAAGCGAGTGTCTTGTCACCGAAAAACCATTTACCTATCAGTCACAATATTTCATTTTTTACTGTTTAAATGAAAGTATTAGTCATTAGAATAAGAGAAAATACATTTGAATGCTTTTCGTGAATAGCACACAGTGAGTTTTAAAGGAAATCATTTTGTCACAAGTAGTAACCATCCGCAAAATAATAGAAAACATGTGAGAGATTTACAGTTACTATTCGTTGGAATTGTGAATATGAAACCGCTTGTTATTATGGGTTTCGGGGGAAGCTTCAGTATCCACAATGTGATTCGCAGTCATTGAGAAGGAAAACTTTCTCTTCTTTAGCTGCGTACACACAATCTTGAGTTTTAGTTTTAGTGTATACCAGTTACAAATAAACATAGCATAAATTTATCCATTCTATGGTGCAAAAAGTACTCACAGATATTATGAAACTTTCTCTACTACATAAGCATGTAGTATGTGTAAAAGAGACAATACAGTCTTTATGGGTTCTACGACTACTATGACAAACAGTAGATAACAAGTGGAACTACCAAAGTAGGCCTCGACGTTATAAAAGAATTAACCTGTATAAGTCTTTTCTTTAAAAAAGCACTTAAATAATCCTTGCTGCAATGAGCAGTAGGCTTAATGGAACATCATACATTGGATGATAACTACAATGTTTATGGTTCACAATTATTTACTTTTCTGTCACTCATGTGGTATTGATTGGTAAAACTTTCTAAGAAATACTAAAGTTTCGAAGTCGTGTGATTACAATTGGTTTGGTTATGAACAATAAATTGTGTTCGAAACGTCACCCAGTAAATAATACTATTTCACTGACTGTGTGATATATCTAATAGACAAACTAATATGGAGTTTCTAAGATTGCTTTGGTTTATCGGGTTTATTCGGTGCAGCGATGATGGATGACTAGAGGGTAAATTGACTAATGATATGCAGGTGAATGAGACAACTCCATTTCTAATCCAGGCTTTCCTTGTATCCCTGGTTATCACCATATTAATTATTTGTATTATGATCAGAAAAGATGTTAAAGTTAAATTGTACGTATACTGTTTGTTTTTTCTTAGTGCTAACTTGTAAATTTGGTGGAGTGTTTGCACTCTTCTAAATTAACATACAAGTATGCGTCTAATTAATTTGTATATCTTTAGGGTATTTCTAGTTATGATCTGTTGATTGGTTATGAGACTGAGGTAAATATTTTAATGCGTTTTAAAAATGTGGACGATTGCTGTAGCTGTATCTATATTTTTTAAAATTATCAAATATTCTACTTGTAAGTAGGCTAAATAAATCACTGAAAATTTCTTTAATTGAGCGTGTAAAACTGGTGTTATGACCTTGTCCAAATTGATCAGCTTTGACAGTTAGAAGTTTTCATCCCTTTTTCTACACTGACACTTAATCAGAAGATAATGAATGCAGACAATATTTTTCATAGGTCAAGTGGGTAGGGGGATCAAGACGAGGAGTAATTCCGCTTGAGAAGAGATGAAATCTTGCATTGAATTTTAAATACACCATTTATTTCAATTCTTTTTGCTCTTATCACTTCCACATATTTTATATCTGTGAGTTGCAGTTCCTCCTTTGGCTCTTAATGAATCTCTGTGCATGTATGACAAAGGGGATATATCGTATCATAATCAGTCTGAGTTAACTTTTCGTGTTAAAATCTATGCAAAAATACAATCATATACATATGCAAATATTTGGACAGCTTGTTATGAAATTTATGAACTAAGCAGATATCAGTTGCCCCATATATAATAACATAGATTGAGTGGTATTAGTGACCGATATTTTCAGGTCGGATTATAAACTATACATGTGAAAATAATAAAAGCACCTAAATTGGATTCTATTTGATAAATCTTGTACTAGAATCCAGTGTGAATGAAAACAGGTCAGATGAGATATTTTTTATGACTGTCAGGTGATGCACAACGGAAAAGTGTATACAAGAGCAAGACTACTATCACTGATGATTTAACTGATTATGGTGGACTGGATTGTGTATCAGACCGTGCACAACGAGCAAGAAGATGAGAATACGTTGAACTAACAAGGAGACTCTAGAAGATCTGGACTTCTCACATGTGACTTATGTCTAATGTCATATAAACTAGAAGATATACAGGCGAAAACCAACAACTTGGTAGCAGCAAAGATGTGATTTGAAGCGGACTTAGGAGAGGCGACAACAACAACAAGCACGAGTCACCAAAGTAATCAATTTGAAAGAGGTCGTTCCCTTCACCGATCTAAATAGGATCATCTTAACTACAGGTGATAGCACGATGAGGACATCAAAACCAAAATTAGAAAAGTAAGGCAAACGTTCATCACGCTAAGGTCAGTGTGGAAATTTTTTTCACCTCGCCTCTGTATAAAGAACAAAATTCGGATTTCCAACACCGATGTTAAGTAACTCAGTTCATCTATATGGATCAGAAACATGGCGTGGGCGTTACGAATAGCATTCCATAAAGGCTACTTCAGACTTCTATCAATATCTGTATTCGCTAGCTCCATATCGAGGATCAGACGAGAGAAAACTGACATGAAACTCTGGGGACGAACTAACCAAGAACCTACTGCTCAACAAATATGTAGATGGAAATGGAGATGGATAGGACAAACAGCCAGGAAACTGTTGGAGGACATTGTGCACCAGGTCAAAGCTCGAGCGTAACCCAAATGTTAAATGACGAATTTGGCGTAAGTCCAAGTATGGCATGGCAGAAATCTTGCGAGGAGGAAATGAGAGACTGTGGGCAATGGTGGGGCCATTCGAAGAGGACTAAGGACAACAGGATAAAGTGGAGATTAACTGCTGAAACATTATGTTCCACTCGCAACCCAAGGAGACAATACTGCTAGTAAAATAATTTCATTTTTAATACTAGAAAAGAAAGGTCTTACCGTCATAACTTAAAATATCTCGATACAATATAACAATTGTTTCATTCAATCTTTTAATCTCTTCAAATAATTCTTTATCATTTAAAGATGTTTCAGGTACTCCTATTGCAGTTGTTGTTGGTTTCGATGTCGATGAAGGTCCTGATTTAATCGGTCCAAACACAGATTCTAGCATTCCCCATAATTTAGCAACTCTTGCCTGGACTAAATTGTAACACGCTGGACATGGTAAACAACCAGCCTGTAAGTTGTAATGATTCTCCTATAAATTAAACCAATGCATAGAAACATGTAATAAGCTTTTTATAATAAAAAACGTTCAGAGAAATAGTTGTCGAAATTGTAAATTTCAACTCACCAGAAATCATTTGTATTGCTCATTAATCCAAGAATAACGTATTCATAACATAACACATTCATCAAGGTATCTCAATTGAAACAATAGTCTACAGAATAATCTATGCAGACTTCAGCTGATTAGCCTTACGAGCGCCAGTGGTTAGTAGCTTCAGTATGCAGGTTTACTAAAATTACCTCAAGAAGGAATAATTTAACCCATGGCTATAAAGGCAGTCAGAAACGAACTCATTTCCGACCGAGAACTTGAACTTAGAACCAAAGTACCACTTGAGGTTATAATACTGGGAGTAAAGCTATGCCTGGCTTCCACAGTATTTAAATTCCAAGGGAAAATATACAAACAAACTGAGGGAGTTGCTATTGGGTCACAACTATTCCGGTTGTGGCAAATATATTCACGGATAGGTGGGAAAAGTTAGTGACTGAAACGTTCACTTCCACCCCAAAAGTGTGGTGGAGGTATGTAGATGACACATTCATCGTACTTAGAACACAGGATACAGATAGATTTTTCAAACACATTAACTCAAAGGTGGAGGCAATTCAGTTCACTTATGAATTGGAAAGTCAGGAAGGAGAACTTCCAATGTTAGATTGTAGAGTAAAAAGGAAAGAAGACGGGAGGTTAAGCACTAGGGTTTACAGGAAACCCACACATTCAAACTGGTATTTGGACATCCGATCGTCACATCCTATGTCAGTGAAAATAGGACTGGTTAGATTTTCAATTAATAGAGAGAAAAAACGAGGCAGTATCAAGGAAAATCTAAGACAGGAAGCTTTGAAAATTAATAACTACCCTGATAAATTATTCAGAAAGTATGTAGGGAACTGTAAAATTAAAATAAATAATGATAGTAGTGATAGTGATGATGATAATAATAATAGTAATATGCATGTCAAACAGGCGCAGAATGATGACAACACCAACAATAGGGAATACAAATCATCAGTGATACTTCCATACAAAGAAAGGATCTCGGAAACCTCAGATATAATTCTTAGCAATGGAAGAATAAAAGTAGCAGCCAAGCCCACAAACTCAATCAGAAACATGTTTTGTCGGCTAAAGGATCCTGTGCAGCCTTTAAAACAAAGCAATTCAGTTTGTCTGATACCTTACAATGATTGTCAGGTCAAATACATAGGTCAAGGTAGTAGAACAGGGGCAGTCAGACTCTCTGAGAATGAAAACCTAACAAAATTTAGATTAGTTGACCCGAATAAGATAAAAAATTCTGGAAAATAGTTCAGCTATATCACTCACTACACATAGCCATACAATAGGATGGGATAAGGTGACAGGTTTGCAATCTAAGGTAACAGCGTGAGGGAGAGATTTATAACGGAAGCTTTGCTTATCGAATCAATTGCAAACACGTGTAATAGGGATGATTCAACACCTGTCCCAGATATCTGGAAAGTTTTACCACCACGCCTACGACGACAAATAGGAGGAGACAAAGAAAACTATAAAACTCAAGTTTTGAAGTCGTGTGATTATAATTGATGATATGATTATGAACAACAAATTGTGTTCGAAACTGTGTCATCCAGTAAATAATAATACTGTTTCCCTGTGTGATATGTCTAATAGACAAACTAATGTGGAATTACTTAATAAGACAGTGCCCAAGTTTTGTACATTTATTTATAACTTTAGTTATGGCAGTTAATCATTTTTGTTACTACCCGTTTCGTGGGAAAAATTTTTTATAAGTGTGATTGTATAGCTGAAGGGTAGAGTGGATCAGCAAAGAAGAGCCTCTTCGCTGAACTATGTGTTTTGTTTCCACTAATGTCTGCATGGGGATTATTCATGAATCGCTTTTTTCTGACATCCAGTTTTGATCATTGTAGTGCAATTGGATTCCCTTTGACTATTTGTATACATGCTTTTTCAGAATACCACAGCATCAGCTGATTCACTTTTGGTGAACACTTTTATATTGATAACTATGTTCTGTTCATTTGTCGCTTAACTGTACATGAGTCAGGTGAATAGCAATGTACGAGAAGAAACCATTAACTAATAACTTATTTGATTTGAATACTTTGGATGATTATATCATTTAGTCTCGATTTATAAACATTTAGCACTGAATATTAAAAAAGACACAAAGCGACACTCGATCAGATTGGACAAGCACTAAAAATAAATACTTAAGTTGGAAGTGCAATACATAATTCAAGGGATAATTCAGTATTTGGGCTCTTTTTATCTATGAATTCGTTTTTACGAGTTTGACCACTTATTGAAATCAGTTAGAGAACCACTAAAAACCAATAAGGACTACTGGACAGCTGCTGTTTCATCCTAGTTTCGGAATCGTTGGCGGTGCGCACCCACTGAGGTTGGAACCCAGGACCTTCTGGTTACAAGGCAAGTTCGTATACCGTTCAGCCACTGGGACCCGACTCAATGACTACCGCATGAATTCTAACTTCTACCAATTCGTGATTTAGCGCGACCGCCAACCGATGTCGCCAGTGGAAACCCCATCCTCACAAGTGACTGGATGGACCTCACTGGTCACAACTCCTCACTAGAACTCCAGGAAACTGCGTAAAATATAGGAAGTCACAGGCGAGCATCAGATTAATTTTCAAGAGTTGGTTTGTAGTTGGTTGATGGTCGCGCTAAATCACGAATTGGTAGAAGTTAGAATTCATGCGGTAGTCATTGAGTCGGGTCCCAGTGGCTGAACGGTATACGAACTTGCCTTGTAACCGGAAGGTCCTGGGTTCCAACCTCAGTGGGTGCGCACCGCCAACGATTCCGAAACTAGGATGAAACAGCAGCTGTCCAGTAGTCCTTATTGGTTTTTAGTGGTTCTCTAACTGTTATCAATGTGTAGTCAAAGTCATCAAAACAAATGTAATCCTCACAAACCAACTCTTGAAAATCTATGAATTCGTTGAAATGCAGTTTACTGATATAAGTCCAACCCGACTTTAGGCCAATGAATCCCAATCTAACTCCATTCCTGAGGAAATGTTTATTATGATAAAGTCTCCATCATGGAATTATACTCAATCACAGTGCCGAAGTTCCATTCTTATATCGAACTCAATCTACTTCAGCCAGAATACAGTAGGTAGTACCATGAGCCTTCATATATATACTATATATATGTACTACATGTGGTTGGAAGCTTGGGGTGAGAGCTGGCTGCTAACCAAATTGGTAGACAGTAATTTACGTCAATGTTTATGTCCCAAATATTGGTCATGTAAGAACAAGAACAAAGACTGACTCAACAATCATTTACAGCAGACTTTGCATAGGCGGATACGATTAGCAAATAGATGATCTGACGTTCATGAAACAACCACAAAGAGAATAAAGATTAATTTTCAGTGAGAAACAACCAATCAGAAGACTGTGTTTGTCTGCTAACAATAATCTATAGTAATGTACATGAAAATGTATAAAAAATGTGTTGATTTCCTTAATAAACGATCTGTTGCCTGGCCCTTGTCTTCTGTTGTTACAGCTAAATACATAGGAAATCTGCTCCTTGTAACGAAGGTCTAATTATGTGGAAATTCAGAAATTCGTGTATTAGATAAAGAAAACTTTCTGAGGGGATGAAATATAAAAATTGAACAAGTATTCCATGCTGCACACTAAATTGTTTTTAGCTTATTTAAACAGAATTCAGACAGGTTTTGCTATAGTCACTACTAATACTACGACTACAACTACTCAAATTAGTGGTACCTTGAAGACTGTGTCTTTTAATAATCTGAAGGTAGCCAGAAGTACTGAAGTACCCACTGTAACACACTTCAGTAAATTTCGTATGATGTGTTTGTTACCTTGACTTGTTTGTTATTTAGTGTTTCATAATTCACAAAGTAGAGTAAGAAACTACTAGTGTAGACTATACACAAATATTGTTAAAATAATTACTTTGCCTACGCAATAAATTCAGTCATATGATAATAATGCTAATATCACCTGACTTCATTTCTGTCTAATCACGAGGCTAAAGCTATTTGCTGCCCTGGAAACATTTTTATGTCTATGCAAAATTTAAATAATTATTTGGTCATCCAATTCATATTCAAACAACATCAGTCATTTAAGTAGAAAACAGGATGCTATATGAAGTATGCAGGATGTATGTTATAAGCTGTAGACTAGCAAAGTTCAGTAATTTACCTCGCGGAAACACGTCACCATTTTTCCCAAGACAGAAATATGCATTTTCTAATAGTGGATGCTAGAATAACAAAAGTAGGCATATAAGGTAAGACAGGTGTCGTTGTGGAGATCACTGACAGTCTGCACGAAGACTGAAATCAGAATCTTCAATTCTAATGTAATTCTAGCGTTTACATGTGGTTCAGAGGCTTGGAAAACGCGTCGCCTATGGCACTTCCCACCGAACACTGCACACTTCCCCTAACAGTTAACTCTGAGTGATAGTGAAGATCAGACGGTCGCAGAAGATAAACAACAAACAACTCTGGCACCAAGTCAGCCAAGAATCTGTTGCTCCACATATATGCAGGAGGGATATAGATGGATTCGCGACACCTCAAGGCGACCATTACGTGTACTCATACCCGAGACTCTCTGATAGAACCCGAATAAGAGAAGAGGAGTTGGATGACATTGTGACGATGTGAAGGGGAAATAAAAGCGTGTTAGTAGTTTTGGAGTAAGTTTAAACTAATAACAGAGAATTGAGATCAGTAGAGATGTGCTTCTTAAACCTTGTATTCCACTCCAAACTTGGAGAATGGTTATCAGTAATAGATGTCATCACGACCCTCAAAATGGATGCTCATCTTTATCCTTCACGAAGCACATTGCAGCAGCGACTGAGAAAGCTAGCATTAGAATTTATTTAACCTTATGCATAAAGCATCTTTGGGTCAAACCTATTTTAAGCGTTCAAAACTACTCGTTACTGCGCTAAACCTGCTTTCGTAATCAAGTTTAAAATATGAGGTTCACCAGCATATTTGTTTGGTTTTATTGTTTCCTTAATCTGTGATTATGAATGTCTTGTCAAGAAAGTGAGTAACTGAAAGAGTAAGGTTAGATAGAGAACTTACGAAAAGTCTGCAATTCGAAATATGAAAAATATCTTTTAAGACAAGTATGTTTATTGTAGTACCTAGATGGCCTAGCGGTAGAATGCTCGCCAACCACCCATGTGGTTCTGTGTTCAGTCACCGGCCGACGTACTCCGAAACTCCGGGAGTAAGCCCAGTGAAGAGGGAAGGTTGGGTATGAGGTCAAGAACTCTACTCCGTATAAATAAAACCACTGATACGGAAACTTCCTACTATGTACCATTCGGAACGCAAAGGAACAAAAAAGATAACTGGAGAAAACAAGACGATTGAGCGAAGGAATATTTAACTTTCAATTGCATACTCATCTCTGACTCTGCTCTATTATGCATCATTTTTAATACAGTACGTGACAATTTTATCTGTTTAATGGCTATAAGTTTGTTAACAGTTATTCCGAGTTCGTCTTCTACATCCGGCTGAAGCCATTGGAATCCACCTGAATAAGCTAAACCTGTGTATTCAGAAGAGATTCGTGCAGCCAATTTCATCACCTTGGCCATAGCTAGATGAATGTGAAAATCTGATAGTTCTCCTCTCCCTCTGAGGCTTTTATAAATCACCACAGGTCCAAATTATGCTAATATTTCCGACTATTTCATCTGTATTTACAAATTATTATTGTGGAAATTATTTTATTTTATTGACTTCATCATCCATGAAGTATGTCCACGGATTGTTATCAGTTAGAGAAACACTGAAATTCAAGGAGTACTGGACAGTTGGTACTCATAGACAGTACGTATCCACCAAAGGGCTTCTAACTCAAGACCTTTCGCTTCTAACATAAGCTTTACTTTTTTGTTTGCGTATTACGTAATCAACTTTACCACTCCCTGATTCTTTAATTACTCTTCATTTTTATCGAAAATAATGCATTATGCAATCCACTTGTTGGAATCGTTTACATCCCTAAATTCCTAATTACCACCCCCTGAAATATTGACATTGAATAGCCTCTGTTGTTTGGAGCATGCGGTGCTTCGATGATTTTGGCAATTTATTAGGTATCCGGTAGATGAAAGAGAAGGATTCTTCAACGCTGACTTTGTGGCCGGTTGGCACCAGATGGTCCAATACGTAACTGTTAATGGTTTTAACTACACCTTTGCTTAGCCATAGTGGGAGATTTTCTCGAGCACGAAAAATCAAGTTCCTAGAGCAGCGACCAATATAACTCGCTCCGCAAGCGTATTTGCGTCGGTAGATACAATTTGAAGTAGCTAGTCTAGGTACTTCATCTTTCAGTCGAGGCTATTGCAATTCTCCTAAAACAACCAATGCTTTGTGTTCAAAAGAAGCAATTCCAGCCCCTACTACTGCCCTGGCCAGCCTTCAGTAGAGATTATAAATTCATGAATTTGTAATATTATCTTTCCTAATTTTTATGGCATTCAGTTTATTTTCTGTTGATGCTACTGAACTGTAATCTGTTGATACTATTGGTTCTATGTTATTTAAACAACATTAATGTTGTTCATAACACTAATTCATTCATTCACTATAATGTATATAAAACTATAGAGCCTGATGATGAAGTTATCGAAAAGAGTGCTCTTTGTTCAGTATCCATTCTTTTGAAAATTTTGATGGGCATTTTTAATCAGTTGAATAATTATTGTCAACAAACTTATCACCACTAGATTGGTAAAATTATTTTGCATTGTACTAAAATTGCTACATGTATATATTAGAGCACAGCCAGCGATAAGAATCTAATTGTCAAGCAAATATTTCTTCGCTCAACCCTTTTGCCTTTTAAGTGTTTAAATGGGGAATTTTCTTTGTATTGGAGAGAAAATCTTTTTGGGAATTAGGGGAAAATGGCAAACACTTACTGACCAATACAGTCGTAAAGTGTTAGTGTACTTATCCGGGGACTAGGGGGCTTATTCGACTCTTCTATGGCGGGGTTAACAGGGTTTACCAAACCAGGATAAAATGGCTTTCCAGACAAAAAAAATATAACTTGATGTCCAATGTCCTTCTAGCTCATATTAATACCCAACTAAGTCTCCTACTACAAGCATTACTTAGTTATGTTTAAAAAAACTTTTATTCTCACCTGACACTGGTCACATTTTGGTCCAACAGCAAACGGCTTACAAATACACTGACCATGTTTATCGCATTGACTGCTTTCAGCTCCATAAGTGTGACAGTTACATGATTGACAACCTTCTAAACTAGTCATATTGAAATGCGCTGGTTGACATTTATCACACTGACGTCCAATTACATTTGGTCGACATTCACATTGACCAGTACGATCATCACAAGATTCTTTCACGGAACCAACCGAATTACAATCACATGGTTTACACCCCTTAAAAATGAAGTACATAAGAACCAGTTTATTGATAAAATTTATATATATAACTATACAATATGAAAATGATTAAGAAACTAGGAAAATTGATTTATTTGCTACAGGAACACAAGTTATCTGTATTTTGTGCTGAGCAGGTGAATTACCAATCAGATCGTTCCAGAATGTATAAACGTTTGTCAAAAATTACTCAGCGATCCTTGTCAAATGCTATAACGCAAAGTTTCTCCAAATTTCATGTTGTAAATTTCACTTTAAAAAACCATTGCGACTTATAAGAAGTGGTTCATTCTCATTCTAGTATCATATGGGCCACTGAAGTTGAAAATAAATTGAATCTTAAATGCCTTCGTCTGATCCTTCCTAGTCTTCCGAAATCATTTTAGTCTCCAGGAGATATTTCGTTTAACCTTCTACATAAGGAAGTTAGGAAAATCGGGTATCATTAAATCTCTCCTTTGTAAGTTTGTTAATTCATCTATTCTACCTATCCTTCTTAACTGCTCACCCTTAATGTTTCCTGGTTTTCTTAAGAAAGACTTTGTTACACTAAAATCTGTCAGAAGAGAGAGTGAGGTGTCGCTAAACCAACTTGTTAGTGTTGCTGTAGGTAGACACAGGGACATCTAAATGAAATTAGCAAATATTATCTTGTCGGACTCTGAGCACCCTTTTTATACACAACTCTCTCCTTGCATCTCCATCACTAGGGCAAACTAGAAGCAACTATAGAAGACTTTACGCTCAGACGACTAGGCATAAAAACTCTAAAGTATTTTCGCATATGACTACTTCAATGTGCATATATCAGTTCACCTGCTTGTGAGGAGCTAGGTAAATAGGTCTTTGTATACGGGTCTTTTCAAAACGTGTTAGAGAACATCATCCAGCATGGCTGCAAAGAGGAGGCACTGGTTCATCTCCAGGCGCCATAACTGAACACCTCGTCAATACCTGTCACATTTTAAGTTAAAAATTATTATTTCAGATTGTTTTCATGCTCATTTTGTTCACACCTGTAATTCGTCCTATCCCTGTGTAATTTTTGTATCTAAGCCTCTTATAATTCATATCAAGTTGAAAATAATTGTCACTTTCTATTCACCTTTAAAATTATTTCTCCACTTATCAAATATTAATTTTGCACACATTGTAGCTGTTTTCTAATCCTATGTAACTTATCTCTAAGCCCTTTGCAGTCTATACTCGTACCTTTAAACTTTCATATCAGGTTGAAAATTATTATTTCCTTCGTTACTATGTGGAATTAAATAAATTCATGGGCCATTGGATTGGGTCCAAGTGGCTTAATGGTCCATGAGCTAGCTCGCCTTGTAACCAGAAGGTCCTGGGTTCAAACCCCGGTGGGTGCGTGCTGATGAAGAGTCCCAAACTAGGACGAAACAGCTGCCCAGTACTCTCAGGTTTTCCAATGGTTCTCTAACCAACGTCAGCTCATGATGAAATCCTGTAACCAACCAATCAAATCCCTACAAACCAACACTTAAATAATTAATAATTGTATCCATGTAAACTAATGCATACAGATGCGATTGTACAGCTTTTGAAAATGAAATCGCCGAAGAGATGTCTTTGCTGAACTTCTTGTTCTTTTCCCTCTAAAACCATTTTTACTATTGCCATTATTATTAGAAATAACTAAACTTTATCTGTACATTTCGAATTATCCGTAGCAGCTGAGACGATTTAGCTTCATGTTGTCTAATTGAATTAGAGCCTAAGACTATAGTTACGTTTCATTTGGGCTTCGTGAGCTGTAGACGTCCAGTGAATGATGGAGTTCTCACTAACAGTCATGCCTAGAATCCATCTCTTCAAACACCTAATACGTTCATTGTCCACTGGGCCTTCATGGCCATTTCTTGTACAATGGATATCACTTTTCATTTATTGAAATTCTTATTTATGAATTTAGCGTTCATTGATTTTATTGTACTCAAATACTCGATCTGTGTCAACGCTATCAGGATGCTTTAAGACTGAACTTTTGATTGTCTATTTTTGAGATGCATTCTTCATCATAGTTGGTACTCACTATCATCATGAAAATACATTCTCTTTTAAAACTCCAAATATGCACCCGTTAAGTGTTCTAATTTAAGATATTAGAATAATTTTCTCCGTAGCTTTGATAATATTCATTATAGCATTCCCTTTAGAAACCTGTCGACTCTAAGTTATAAAGAATAACTTGCAGTTTCATTATGAATACAAAGAAATTTAAGTACTTTTTAAGGGTCAGCTAGGGATCACACTTAGTTAAACGATGAAAAGTACTCATTAACCACTGAAGTAGCTTGCTATTACTTTGGTTTCATTTTTTGAATCAAAGTCAACACCGTTGTCATAGAATATGACAGTTCTAGCAAAGAAAGATAGTATGGAAAACCATAAATAAATATAATATTTAATGATTAACTATTTTAGAAAATGTTTCCCCTAATTATAAAATCTAAAATGAACAAAAATATTCTCCTCGATGAATTCATCATCAGGTCCTGTATTTATATGACCATAATGATTACGGGAATATTCTTATCAACAACATCAATGCTTTTTTAAATTACATTGGATCAACAGTATCGATAGGTGATCACAGTTCAAAAGCATCAGTAAGAGACAGAAACTAATATGCAGTAATATAACAACACTAAATTGATTGAATATCAGATAAATTATGATAGGTAGCACAGAATTTATGAATTTATGGGATTGACAACAGGCCAGGTTAGCAATTGTGACTGGACTTGTTTCTTCTGCACATAGAGCCCCAGTTGTTCTAAGCTAATTGCAATGGCCTCTGCTGTTTTCAGTGTTCAGGTATCCAGAGGCCTTTGGTAATTTATTCGATAGCCTACAGATCATAGAGACAGACTCTTCAATGCTTTGTGGCCTGTTCGGAAGAGCTGACCCAATATAGAACTGTTGACTGTTTTAACAACACATTTATTTATTCCTAAGCACAAAAGCTAGGTTCCTAGAGCAACAGCCAATGCAGTTATGTCTACAGTAGCAGTTGAACTGATGGATACAATTAGAGGTAGCTAGCCTAGATACTTCATCTTTAAGTTGAGGAACCACAACCGGTTGTGTGGATCTATTTTGTCAACTTTTTGGTTATTATTTCACGTGATTTATCACCTTTGGATGACAGTCGTATATATAGAGGTTTCTTGTTCACAGATACAGAAGAATTTTTTTATCTGTATTGGTCGTGAACTTCATGATGAAATTTTCAGAGTAGCTATTTTCAGTTATCTTATCACGAATGATATTCCTAATTGTGGTGGACTGACTGGATTATGCGTCAGACGGTGGGAAACAAGAAGACAGGGATATCCTGGACCGACGTGAAGAACCTAGAAGATCTGGATTTCGCGCGTGGATGATTTATGTTTGATGTCACTGTCACAAAATCGAAGACTTACAAGCGAAAACCGACAAACTGGTCGAAGAAACAGCAAAGACAGGACTCCAGGTAAACATAGACAAGAAGGAGGTTACGAAAATAACCAGCCAACAACAACAACAACAACAGCAGCAACATCCAGCGCCAATCACCATCACAACGGGAAGGACTTGCAAGGGTTACTTCATTCACTTATCTAGGGAGCATTGTCTCAGCTACAGGAAGTCGGAACGAACGAGGGTGTCAAATCGAGAAACGGGAAGGAGAGAAACACATTCATCAACCTGAAACCAATCTGGGAATCTTCGTCACTTAGCATCAACAACAAAATTCGCTCGGATTTTCAATACAAACGTCAAGTCAGTCAGTTCTTCTATATTGATCAGAAACTTGGCGGAGGGGCACAAAGAATATTTCCAACAGCCTGTTGCAGACCTTCATCAACAACTGTCTTTGCTCTATACTGAAGATCCGATGGACGAGCCGGAAAGAATCACCAACAAAAAACTATGGGAACAAACAAAACAATCGCCAACCAATCGCCCAACAAATATGCAAGAGAAAGTGGAGATGGATTGGACACTCACTGAGGAGGCCGTTGGGTGACATTGCGCGCGCATCAGGCCATTGCTCGAGTGGAACTAGGCCGAAAGGGAATCGGTGAGTGAGACGTCAGTGCCAGGGTGACATGGAGGAAATCGTGTGAAGAGGAGTTGAAACAGTATGGACTAATATGGATGCAGGTGAAAAGTACAGCAGAAGACAGAAGCCAGTGGAGACGTGCAGTTGAGAACCTATGTTCCACTAGGAACCCAAAAGAACAATAATAATAATCGTATTTTCAGTTAGCTGGCCTTCTCCACTAGCTTGCCTTAATTTATCTGATATATTCAATTTAGTGTTATATTAATTAATGTTGTTTTTTACTGATGTTTTTGAACTGTAATCACCTATCAACACTATTGATTCAATGTAATTTAAGATAGCATCGATGTTTTTAGTAACAATATTCTCGTAGTTATTACTATCATATAAACGTAGAACCTGATGGTGATGAGTTTATCGAAAAGAATATTCCTTGTTCATTAATCAATCTTTTAAATTTTTAAACGGCATGTTTAATGAATTATAAGATGAACTAACTTGTCCTGTATGAAAACCGTAAAATCCATCGTAACATTTATCACAATTTAGTCCACCGACACCAGGTTTACACGGACACTGACCAGTTTCAGGATCACAGACACCAACACCTTCAGGACCGTAGTTAGCCAACGTGCCGATTGGATTACATTGACACGGACTACAACCACGCGCAGGGATTAAATCGAATACATCACTTTCATTCAATGGTTTCAAGTTACGGCGATAACCTGGTAAACATTTCTCGCAATGCCGACCAGTTGTACCGAATAAACACTTGAGACATTCACCAGTTTTCCTGAAAAGTAAATTTATATTTCAGACAGATTTTTTTTTAAAGTTGTGTGAAGTAATTAGGAAAAAGGAAAGTTGGAAAACAAATGTATTTCCCATATTTGTTAAAATCAACCAGTATACGATTCCTCGCTTAGTTATGTACTAGAGAAGCATTGGAAAGAAAATTCTTAGTTTGATGTGAACTGAAAAAAGAATTAACAAAACTTAAATCATTGACTTCCACCTCATTGAATCCAAGGCGATATCTTAACTGTGAGATCATACAGTGAAAAAAGAAGTAGTTCTGAATTTTTCAAAAGTTGTCAATTTGAAGTAAAAGAAGTGAGTTATATTCAAATCCAAACTTTTGAATGTTCTTCCAGGTTGTAATAAAATCAGACAGAAGTGAATTGATTTCCCATGAATCTGCCTGCTGAAAATATCTACCCAACTTGACAAATAAGTAGGCATATCATAATTTTTTAAATTTTATCTGTTGATCACCATAAGTGTATATAATCGGGCATATAAGTGTGGTTGGTAGACTGGAAAGCGGTCTTCAATTCTGAAAAATAAAATTGATGGATGTGAAACAAAGTATTGCTTCAATAAGCTTTAGGTGACTAGTTGAGAACTTGCTTTCAAGCAAATTCTTTCTGGCTTCTTCTCACTTACACTATGAAATAGACAGTTTGAACACTTCTACAAAGAGTAAAGGTTTCATATTCTGGGATTTAAAACACACGTTTCTTCTACCCAGTTTGTCTATCTGAATTTGGTGAATTGGGAGCTTAACTGAGATGGCCTATTGATTTAAAGCTGACTGTTTACGCTGGCATTATTATTTGTATCCCCTTGGATTCTGATTTGAATATAGGGCTTCAATGGCACAAATCCACTTTGTTCCTGTTCTCTACAGCCCTGTTTTTCTGGCCCCACAATTGCTCATAGGCTTCCATCTCCTCCACATGCCCAGCTCGTCATTTCCCATTTGGTAGGTTCCACTCCAGCTATGACCTAGAATGCCATATCTTTCGATGGTTTCCTCAGCTTGTGTTTAGTCCACCTCCCTGTTTCTTCAGAATACTTGTTAGGGAATAGGCTCTTGATTAATTTCTTCCCAGATCTACTGTATGAGGCCATTGAAGGCAGATGTTGATAAAAGTCTGCCGTAAATGCTTGTGGTAACGCTCATGACAAGTTTCCGACCCATACAGAAATAGTCACTCACTTAACACATTACCTTTAAAAATCCGAATTTTGTAGTTCGTGCAGAGGCAGAGTGGCGAAGAATTTCACACCGATTTCAGATTAATGAACATTTGTCTTGCCTTTACCGTACTGGTTTTCACATGGTCATCAGTGTGACACGCCTGTAGCTGAGACGATTCAGCCCAGATAAGTGAAAGAAATGACCTTGGTCGAATTTCTCCTGTTGACAGCTCAAAGATCAAGCTTGTAAGCTACACTAAATAGATAGGCGTATTAATGAATCTTATTTTGGAGTTTGAAAGAAGCAAGCTATTGAAACAAATACTTCTTTATCAAAAACTTTTATGAATAATTTGGTTCATGTGCAATTAATATTGTTCTCTGAGCTGGTTGGTTTAGTTGCGGAGCTTTCGTCGTCCTTATGGACAACATCTCCAGCGCAATGTTTTGCATAAATTGAAATGATTTAAATTTTTCATGAGGGATATAACTGCGTCTCCCGGTAACCATCTTTACATATGTATTGATCATTTTCTATTGACTTGATTTACTTTTTATTAGTTGGTATGTTTGGTCTATATTAACGTGTTTGTTAATTGCATATTCGTTTGAGTACCAGGCTTCTAGGAATTTCCTAGCACTTTTGGTGTTTCCTTTGTCTAAGATTTCGTAATTATCCCAATCAAACTGATGTCCATAATTGTCTATGTACATTATTATGGAGGAATATATATCGTGTCTTTTCACGGCTGATTTGTGTTCTTGGATTCTGATTCGAAGGGGACGCGCACTCTGGCCGATATAATGCCTGTTACAGTACATACAATTTATTTTGTAAATGGTATTAATCTTATCTCCTTTTTCTGTTGGATCTTTCGGTTTGCATAATACCGAATTAAGCGATTTGACGGCATTTTTCATTTATGGTAGGATGAATTCTCTGTTGGTCTTTGATGATAGTTGCTTGTTGGTGTTGTGATTCGATTTTAAACAATTTTTGATGAAATTTTGCGGATAACCATTCTTTTTGAACACCATTTGTAGGTATTTTTCTTCCATTCTTTTCAACTCTGAAGTGCTACAGTGTGTTTGAATTTTTTTTAAACAATGTCTGCACACAGTTTCTTTTGTGAGTGAGTAATTGGATTATTGCTAGTATAGTTGAGTATTTGATCTGTGTTTCTAAATTTCCTGTGTTGGTTCTCCTGATTTGTGTTTTTAGAATGATTAAAAATCCCCCCACCACGACATAAATATATGGTGGGAACAGGGAAAGTCGATCTTATAAGACGATCTATGGTATTCATTTATTCGAACAGAGTGATGAATAACTACTGATATGAAATTCTACATTGGAACCTGTTTAGTACCCCTATGTAATTGCTAGTACTAAGTGGATAAGAATCGAAAATTACTTCAAACTGAAGCAGCCTAATCCATTTCCTCCTCTATCCAAAATTCCTATTATGCAACACATATTTACATCCATTATCGCATTTATTCTTTTTATTGTAATTAAATAACTTTGATCATTGCATAGTACTCTTTTATGTTCTGTTATTTAGTTTACTGGTTATAATTTAATGCTTTATATCAATACATCTTTTTTTTGTGCATCAGAGATAATACAAGGTTATCTTCTAAAATAGTGTTTCTGACATGGTGATCGATGTCCAGTTGGGAAAGAAACTAATCAGAATTTGGCCCAAATAAAATAACACACATTATTTTGATTGACCATGATTACAGATTAAATGGCATAGCCTTGGCGACATTTTAAATCTTACATTATTATGTAAAATAATACTTTTCAGCTCATGTCGTTGTGTTTGTTCTCGCGTAAGTAGTGCTGGCTGGGCAAACAGGTAGCTACCGTATAGTGTTGTTGGCGTGATCAGGTGATAGTCATGACCAGAGTATATGTGTCCAATTTGGTATCCCTATTTCAGTCCCGAAGTTTTGCAAAACATAATATTTTCAGTATCAGATTTGTTTACTTTCTTATTCTCTTATGTTTAAATGCAAGTAAGAACGAGTTCGGAGCAGTTTGCTAAACGAAATGTTGGGATTACTCATTTCAGTTTAGCTGAGACTTTAAAAATATAATTTTACATAAAGTTAATGTTGTCTCAGTTAATTTTGTCTATCTCAGTGTTCAAAATATTCTCAAGTTATCAGCTGTCTACAGACCCAATGTAGCCAAGATAGACAACAATCACGAAATCTATAACACTCCGACTTAGTGATTGAAGTCAGTTCAGGTGAACTGTTGATATGACTCTTTCCTAACAGGTGAAACTTCCATTCAGCGTTCATCTCATTACTGTCCAAGATGATTAGCTCTGTTAGTGGATTTACTTCGCTTTCAAGTACTTATGCTCATGAGTGTTGTATGCTCCATAGCCTTTTCTGTCAAACGTTTTCACTCCTCATGTTAATTTTATTCTACTTCAGACAACTTGGAAAGTGATTCTTAAAGAAGTTTTCACTAATGAAAACACAAAATGGATTGATTTGTTAAGGTTAATAATTAAAAGTTTGTCAACAAAAAGTTTGCAGATGAGAGAATCTATTTCTTGTAATTTAAGCAACTTATTTTAGTTTACTCACTCATCACAATTTCCAAATTCTCTAGGATCCACATTATTAGAACAATCACATGGTTTGCATGGAATACCCTTCATTGGATCACCATAGAAGTTTTCAGCACAACGTTCACAACGAACACCTAGAATGAAGAAGAGTTATTACAAGCAATAATTTGATAGTAAGCGCTTTCTTTAGTAGCATTATGTCAAATATAAAATTTCAGTGTTGCACATAAACACATGAACTACTCGCCAATGATTGCAGATGTGTATCAATTTGAGAAATCTAATGTCAAGAATGAATAAACCGCAGGTGAAACGACCCTCCTATATGACAAACCATTCCAGGTGCTAGGCAGAAATATCTGTTTTACATAGATTTCGTGAAAGACATATATTCAACTCAGAGGAGTTTGCCGTTTGAGGATACACTTTATTGAGTAGAGTCGGAATAATAGACATGAGTCTAATTTTGCATTCTTTTTTCTTCCTTCACGTTCCCCAGTGGAACATAGGGCTTCAGGCTAGTGGCCTGAAGTTTCTGAAGCAGTGTTTATTGTACAGGATGGGGTTGCTACCCTCATGCCCAACCATCCTCTTTATCAGCATTATTTCTGGCTTAGCGAGGTAAGGGAGTGTGTCAGTGGCCGGGGGTCGAACTCCTGACCATGTGCATGCTTGGTGAGCGTCCTAACCGCTGTGCCACCGATGCACAATTGCTTTCTGGAATTTTTTATCTCCTGAATGCTCTCATCCTGTAGCAAAAACTAAAGATATGGTTTTAAGAGTTCATTACATGAATAGTGACGCAGTCAGTCAGATGATTCAGGTAACCTAACTTCGGAGATATTAGAACCTCGATCTTCAGGTCTAAGTGAATATTTTGTTTAGTGAATAATACTACTCACGAGTAGATTGGTGGTATCATCAAAATATTTCATTTTAGTGTTTTGATTTTGATTTAGTTGTGTTCTCTGAACTGGATGGTTGATGTAATTGAGGAGCTTTCGTTCTCCTTTTGGAAAACATCTTCAGCGCAAGTCATGTTGTGGAATAAACCTGATTTATTATAAGTCAGAGAACACATCTAGATCAAAATCATCCATCTGAACTACAAATCTCTATTATTTGGAAATATGTTAATAAAAAGTAAATTTGAATCAGGAGGAATCTTTCATTGTGTGTACAGTTTAAATTAATTTTAGTTAAGATAAGAATACGCATCAGCCCTGTTTAATCTTTTCAATTTATGTAATTGTATGATGACTCTATTACAGAATACTTCACTATGGATTCCGAATGATGTATAAGATTTGCTGAGCAACGGAAGAGTAATCAAGAATGTTGACGTAAGGAAAGACTACATGGCTAGTTCTGTTGGTTTTACTTTAACAAATGAAACACATTTATGTGGTGTATACGGTAGGTTCAGCAGACAAACAATTCCCGTCTCACCGTCATATACTATCTAAACCGAACTGATTTCAAATACTCCAAAGTTACTTGCATGTGAAATATTATGTTACTATTTTTTTCCGACAACAGAACAGAAATTTTCTGAACATCTGGTGAAGTACGCGCTGAATAAAACCTCTATCCATCTGGTATTTCAGCAGTGGTGAAAAAAAAGTTCCTCAATATGGTGTGTGGGTTACAGTTACAACTGCCAGTATGTTGTAGACATTCACAAAATATCACTGGGGTGCTAAAGATTGGTACCTAAGGAGACATAAAGGGAACCTGTTAAAATGAAATAACACGATGGTGTGTGTGTGTGTGTGGATGTTTCCACCTCTTCATTTAGTGAATTCTCACCTAGGATGAATTGAATGGTGAACTGAAGTGACTTCGTCGAAGTTTTATAGACTGCATATAATAATAATAATAATAATAATAATAGTACAAAAGTATCATTGCAGGAGTACTTGAAAATTTCTTTTGTGTTTTCTCTATTCTCCTTTTTCTCTTAGATTACTCTATAAATCAATCACATGCAAATTACTTTTCAAGGTTGTCTGAATTTCTTTTCTACTTGAATGAACAATACTGAAGTATTCTCATGTTTTTTCTCGGCGTGTATGTATGCGTTTGAGTGCTTTTGAAGATTCCCACATAATGTTAACATCATAGGTTCGAAGTGTTTTTCTCATATTTTTTTGCTGTTGTAAAAGCAACATAACATTTATGTCCTAATAATAATGATAATAATCTGATGTATTCTATTTGTCTTTAAAATCATCATCCCATTGTGGATTGTGTTAAGGAATTTCCCAATAAACGGTTAATTAGTTAGTTCAAGGTTATTTAGTTGGTTAGTTAGTTAGTCAAATAGTTAGTGGGTTAGGCAGGTAGGTAGATAGATAGAGAGATAGATGGATAAGTAGAATCGTAAAGAATATGTTAGCCATTATTTTATTTTTTTTTTCTAATGACATCACGTCAAGAATAATCGGTTGTGAGAAGTATGTTTAGTGAGTAAACATGAAATATATGTTCTACGTTTTGTTTCCAAATAGCAAACCAGTGTGCGAAGTGGATTCTTACAAAAACTGAGACATCTGGTTGAAATTGTTGTGCATGAAATGAAAAATGTTCACACTTTGATAATCTTTGACGGCAACTGTTTACAAGCCTGTCATCATAAGCAGGATTTTTATTTCACCACCAATAGTCATGCACTGCATCAGTAATAGTTTGCCGATGCAAGATGTTCAATGTTTTGAGATGGGTTGTGTTAGCATTTAAGACTTATATGCTCGTCTATTATAAATGTTTCACTACAATATTCATTCCAGAATATGGTCTTAGTAATTAAACACTTCAGTTTCCTCAGATTAGCAGAGGCATATTTTTCCTCCAACTTATTCAAAGTAACATTATAGAGATGATGTTAAAAATTTCTGAATATCGGCTTATTTGTAATAGCCCCTTTTCCTAGATTTAAATTTGAATTATTTCATCGCAATGGTAGTTTTGAATCTCTTGAATGCAGATCAGTGATCTTTGAGAGTTTTCAGAGTCTGAAAGGTCACAAAGAATGAATGTATCTAAGTCATTGAGAACGATTTGGATGCATTTCATCAACATTCTTCAAGAAAGCCATTACTGTCTTGAATACCCTAGCCGAGCATTATTCACCTACCTATATGGTTCAAACCAATATCCTAAGATTTGACGGACTGATATCTTACTTTGGTCTGAGCACTCTTAACTCTTACAGAAATTATGCATATGTCATCTAACTTTCTTGCAGCGGAAGTCATTGGCTGGGTATGCGTGATACACATTTCTTAGTCATCACAATCGATGTAGTTTCACAACCTCAGCAACTGAATTCCTTTTCTCCCTTAATATGACACTTTAACTCATTTTCACTAATTATATTATACTAATTAATACGGAAGATAGAAAATTGACAATATAGCTACAAACCGCTATTTCTTGTCTTCTAATTCCAACGAACACGTCTCTTAGGCTTAAAAAAGGACAGAGTAAACTGGTAAACATTACATTTATCCTTTAACCGATAGATGTTCATCACAAATTCATCAAAACATGATGCAAGCTAGTAAATTCAAAACCAGCCTTCTTTATCATAGTTGAAATTTTGTCAGCAAACACTCCACTAGGCCTGATGAATTTTATGCGCCTGCAGTATAGGCGTCTACAAAAATGTTTTTTTATTATTGAAGAATAATACGTACCTTAAAACAGAATTTATTAAATATATTTATGGAAATGAATTAAGGCTATAATTTGAAAATGATCATACTATCCCGTTGATAATATTATACAACAGCCATGTGTGCATATATATACCTACCGGATCTGTTGTTTGGGCAGTCTTTACAGACAACTTTGATTGAACGATCAGGCCAATAAACTTGTTCACATTTAGCCTCTGGAGGACAAGGACACGGTTTACAAGCTTCAGGTGAACCGACTGGAGCAAATGAGTCACCATAATAACCATCAGCACATCGATCACAGAACAAGCCACCAGTATTATCCTGACAATCACATTGACCTAAGTTAAAGTATACAACAAAATGTAAACATTAAATATTCAAGTTCACTGAGTAGTACTTATCATCACAGTTCAAAGAGAATGTTTACAATAACAATCACGACAATAATAACACTGATAACAGTAATACACTTAACAATCAGGTTAGCAAATCTACATGTCCACATCTACGCATAACAACATTTTAAGATTAAAGCACAAGATGCCGCAGTATGGTGTCATTTGTTATATTAAAGTCCTAATCGGTAGTGTTTAACTGGCATTAGGTACTTGGCAGGCGGCTGTATTACCCACCTATCATTCAAATGACCATTTCACGTAATAGTAATAATCACATTGGTTACCATTGTTGTTGTGATTGATTCTTAACTGTGTGTGTTTAATTTCATCTAGTCAACTTAAAACAAGCGTTAAAAAGGTTTTTGGATAGTGTGAATATTTGTCAAAATGTAAACTTCTCTTTGAAGCCTAACTAAATATACAATGTCACAATAATAATAATAACAACAACAAAAACAACAATAATAATAATTATTATTGTCATAGTTTTTTTCGCAACCAATAAATAAATGTCATTACCAAGTGATCCATAACGGAAAACTAATCGAAGTCGTTGAAATACTCAGGGGAGTAAGACAAAGCTGTCTAATGTTCCTAATTATGGTGGAGTAGACCATGAAGAAGGCTGTGAGGGGCGAGAAAGAAGGAATAGATTGGACCGATCAGAAGACTCTAGAAGATCTAGACTTCGTGGGTGACCTCTATCTAATGTCACATAAACTCTAAAATTTACAGGCAAAAACCGACCAGTTGGCGGCAGAAGAGGCTTGCGCTGAAGACACAACTTCAAGTGAACATAGTGAAAACAGAGGTGATGAGGATAACTAACTAACAACGATCACGACAACAACAACCAGTCTCTAGGAACGGAATAAATTTGAAAGAGGTTACTGCCTCCACTTATCCAGGCAGCATCATAAGAACTACAGGCAGTGGCGCAGATCAGGATGTCAAATGTAGTATCAGAAACGTAAAGTAGATGTCCATCACTGGAGTCAATCTGGACATCTGTTACAATCAGAGTAAAGAACAAAATTCAGATTTTCAGCACTAATGGCAAATTAGTCCTTCTATACGGTTCAAAGACATGTCGTGTCACGAAAGGTATTTTCAGCAGGCTGTAGACAATCATCACCAGCTGACTTCGCTCCATACTGAAGACCGAATGACTCGAAAGGGTAAACAATAGGGAACTGCTGGAATGAACCAAGCAAGAACCTATTCCTCAAGAAATATTCCCAAGAAAATGGTGGTGGATTGGACGCTCGCTGTTGACACCGCAAAGTAAAATTGCACGTCAGACCATCAGTCGAGTGGGACCCGTATGGGAAACACTGAGTCAGGTGTGAGTTCAACAGTGATACGTAGGAGATCGTGAGAGGAGGAGATGAGAGACTATGGCCAGTCATGTAGCTTAAGACGACTATAGAGAAAAGAATGAAGCTCTATATTCCACTTAGAATAATAATTTACTAAATAAATAAATAAATAATAACTCAATGAATTATTACTCTATCATAGGTGATGTAAGTATTTAATTCTAAATAATGCTGAAAATTTCTTAACAGGGAGGAAAAAGTGTTCATTGATTTGAGTGGTAAAGATGTAGTGAAAAAAGTTATTCAGTTGGAATTTAGGATTTAAGTCAACAGTACACCTTGTCCCTTACGTACACTTAATCATTGTCACAGGAAGTAGGTGAAGTGTAATAAGAATAATCAAAGTAAACTAAATAAAGAGCTTATTAACTGTGGCAGTACTCTGAGTAGGCTGAATATTTACATTAAGTGTTGATGCGTTCCTAAAGTTAACTGTCATGCTACAGACAGTTTTAAGTACCAGTACAGCATGTCAACACTATGAGAAATAATTCAGTCACGTAAAGTCATAGGCAGATATTTTGTCAAAACTTTGGTAGTGAGCTGTAACTAGTATGCCATTTGTTGTTGGAGAAATACATAGGCGGACAAAACTGTTGTCTGGAGCTGTTTTTTTGTAGTTCATCACGAAATGTCACAAACGACCATCCTCACAAATACACTGTTATTTGTGAATGTTTTTTACATTCGATTGAAAGAGACTTGGCTAGATAATAAGAACTCTACTTCAAGCTTATGGAAATAGTACTATGATAACTGCTGGTAAATAAGCCAATTAAGGATAAACAAAACATGGGAAAAATTCTTATCAATTCTGTCCTAAAATTGTTTAAATACATTCAACAGTTTTTCCCAGTATCAGATCTAAGAAATATTCTGCGTCTGCACAATAATAAAAAATACGGTGTCGTATCAGAGATCAGATTTAGCTGTGATTAAAATCATGGGGTGTTAGTCTCATACCCAGCTGTCAGATTTCTCTCCTAATACGGTGGTGTGAAGATAATTCTAAGTTGAGGTTTGAATTGTGAAAAACAGTAGTCAGCATATAATAGAAAACTGTTTATGTGTAGCGACCTGATAATTCCGAAGCAAAGAAATTGCACCCTCTGAATTCTACTACTTCACAGGAACGGACACCTGATCCTAGATCACAAGTGCTTCTAGTAGAATACAGCAAACTTCATGTATTGTGAGAATTCGAATTCATGCCATAATTTCACTTAAAGACTTTGATTACTACCAAGTAGTATGAGTAGTAATGCAAAAATACGTAGAGGTGTGACTAGAACTATGAAGATTTTCATAATGAAAAATGTGCGTCGGTGGCACCGTGGTTAGGACTCTCGCCGACCATGCACATGGTCCGAGGTTCAATCCCCTGCCAACGCACACCTGATATCTATGGCCGGCCTGCAAAATTTAGGCTACAGATATCCATACTGAAAATTCCATATTTGTACCAAAAATACAGTGTGGAATCAAGCTGTAATCAAAAAATAATAATAATTTGCTTTATTCTCAAACAGTGTACTGTGGTACTGTGTGAAATTCTCAGCATTTGGTACAACAATGCGTCTAATTTACCAGTCAACAGCAAAAACCAAAATATAAAAAACGAAAACAGGATTGATAATTGCAGTGTTTTTGTTATTTGCAGTGACAATAATGTCAGAAATGTACAAAAAGTGCAAAATGACGACAATAATGTTAATAGCTAAAACTGTAAGTTAACTGAAATCGTTTTGACATAAACTGTATGTAGGAGAGAATAAAAGAGCCAATTATCTAAGGAGATGCAATGGGATAATTGAGAATACTGAGGGTGTTGGGATTCAGACCATTTCTCACGTGAATTTAGGGGTCTATCGACTAGGCGGTACGCCACTTGCCCTACTGGCAACGTTTAATATCCTTCGCAATATGATATAGTCCTTTCTGACTAGCCAGGAAAGACTAAGGGGAACAAAATCTTAATTCCCGTAGAACTTCGAAGACTTGAGTAAAGCAAGGAAATTAATTTAAAAATGGGCAAAAGTATGTAAAGAGATTCAGAACGTCCTTGTGACATGACTTCCCATGAGAAAAAACATCTAGCATCTACAGTCGACCCACAGCACATTAAAACAACTTGCTTATCATGATCCTGTCTTTGACTGGACACTAGGTAGGAATTAACCATTGTCATGAGTCCAACCCTTTGTTTGGCGCAGGCTGAATTCTTTCTGTCAAGTTTGCTATGTGGCCGCCACGCCACTAGGTGGCTCAACATCCCGGTGCACTTTGAATTGTTGCTATAAGATAGTTCGAGGCAACTAGTAGGAAGCCTTGCCTCTAGGTTCCGTGTTTGTTGGCACTCACCATTCAGTCAGGAAGGTGTATCTGCAATCCTGGTGGACTCATGTCTGTACTGAGATTCGAACCCATGTCATCCAATGCTGAAGTCATATATGTCACCATTGAGCTATTCAAGCTGGTGATTGAACACTTCTAGGAATGTTGTAGACATTAGATAGTAATCAAAGTTACGTGTCTATTCTTTTATTGGTACAAACATGAGATCTATCAAGATTCCAGATGCTCCTTGCTGACGAGTGCCAGCAAGCATGGAATTTAGATACAAATTTTCCTGCCCATTACCTCAGACCATCTAATAACATCATAATTTCTTTTAAATCAGGAAAATGTATACCAAAAATGTATTGACATAGGACCGCGAAATCTCTGAGGAAATCTACACGGAAAATGATTTCTCAACTAGACTCATAGACAAGAATCTAAGGCAAAGACAGCTTCTGAACTGGTTCGAGTCGCCTCCAAGACGATGCCGGTGCTTAATCCCAAATTAAAAAGCAAGAATGAAGCAGAAATTCCCTGTAATGGGTCTCGAAATCTCTCAGTGAAATATATTTCACTGCCAGAAGTTTCTTGCCAGAAACTAATCAGACAGCACATAAAAAACAAGCTCACGTATTCAGCCACTTCAGCATGACTTGCTCTTGTGAAGCTGGGAACATCATGCATCCGCCTGTAAAACGCTCTAGGGAACACTATCTAGCCTGGTCAGCAAAGCAGGAACGCAGATAGGCATATAGATTTGTAAAGGAACATCGGTTGAACTCAAGATACCCTTTCGAAGTCCTATACATGACCCAGTCAAACTCATCAAAGGGAGTAATACCAAGGTATCTGGAAATAGCTAGAGCACTAACGATCCAAAAGCTCACTCCAACTTTATGTATTCAAAAGAAATACCTTCAACCTTTGTCTTTATCTTAGCTATCATAAACAGCCATTTTCCTTAATAATAACTAGCTTATTACGTTTCTTATTTAAACTTCCTGTTTGTTTTTTTATTTTTAAGGTATTTTTTAAAAATCCCCATTTCCAATACTACGCTTTGTATCCTAACTTCCTGCCTATTTTGTCATTATTATACTTTTAATTCCTATTTGTATTCTTGTTAATTTGACCCTGGGCCGGAACTTTCCTCGAATTTTCTCACCTATTTTGCGATATATATATATATATATTCAGATACGAATGTCTTAGTGGATGACTTCGTCGAAGAGAAACTTTTCGTCGCTTCTACTGTCTTTTTGATTTTTCTTATGATCTACTGTGTGCATTTCGGTGATCTGAACAAATCTCCGGATACCTTTTGACACTTCATCAGTTTATTCGTCACTTGTAAGATATTGAATGTTTCCTTGAGTTTTTTTTACAGTGATCCAGTTTAACTTTTATAATAAATTTAACACATTGTACCTAAGCAACATTTCTGTCTGTGGTATAGCCTGAGTAAAACTAACCAACTAATGAATTATGGCGCTGAATAATAATAATATTAATATAATAGTTTATTTGACCGTAGAATGTTCGCAATATTACGCGGATATACGTACGCATCACTACTGGTCATATTACACATTAAAATCATTCAATATACGCCTGGCTAAGACACTGAACACAGGAGAGAGAAAAAAAACGAAAATCTGTTTATACCCGGTGTACTATTTAATGATATTATGACTGGTTTTATACGTAGTTTTACATACATGTACTGTGCGTGTGTGTGTGAATACTATTTGAAACTTGATTTAACTTTAAACACAGATAAATGGTTGTATAGTCTTTAATGTGTTATTCTATAAGCGAATTTAACTAGTTATTTATAGTATATATATATATATATATATATATATATATATATATATATACATGCCAAGTTTTCCTAGAGAAATCTCTTAATTATATTGAAAACCTTATTAATATAATTGTACAAGTAAGTGTACGCATGGACCGGAAGTTACCATGATACATGACCTTAATAATATTATTCGATCACGAAAACACATACACTTATATGAACATAAAGGTGCTTTATGCACAGAGTCGGACTTTGTCTCTGGTGAAGAGAATAACAGTAGTAATTGTAATAATAATAATAGTATTCACAAAACTCAAAGTTATTTTAGCCAATAAATTTTCTACTGTCTGGATGCTAACATTCACTGGTAAATTTTAGATAATAATAATAATATGATATATGAGGTCATTGGTAATACCAACGTCAAATTGCAACGCTTAGTCTAACTACTCTTATTCATGACACGTAGAACTGTAAAATCAGATATAAAAATTTTAAGTCTGTCCTTTTTCACTGTCAATCATCAGTCTTCAGTGTGTAGCTGAGAAGTGATTACCTAGACTGTAATTAGAATCAGGTGTTGTATTGTCTGTCTGTGAAAAACACTTATAATTTAATAATGTTACTGTTAGTTAATATTCAACTGGAAGAAATGATTGTTTTACCGTTGGTTTTTTTTTGAAGTGGTCGGTCGTTTGGTTGATTGTCTAAAGTCGATGATACAAAGCAGGACTGTAGAAATGTTACTCTTATACTTTGAAGCCAGATAAATTAGTTTGAGCTCTCTAGTACAATATTAGGTATTCAAATTATTCTGGTTTATTACCAGGGTATGCTCCTTTGTTTGTGAGACAATCAACTTGGTGTTCTCTCTCTCTCTCTGTCAGTTTGATGCAAGTTTATCAACGTAGTCACTGATAGTCAAAACTGGTAGATTTATACAGATGCAATTTTGACTATAACTGCTTCTGTCAATATAGATTTCAGAATATTGAATAAATGTTTTTTGGTTGAATTTATTTTGAATTTCTTCTTGAATGATTTTACTTAACCAAAACATTTGGTGTGTGCTTTTGTGCTGTTTTGTAGTAGGAACTCTTCAGTGATGCTCAAGTTCAAAATATTGTTTCTTGGTTGATTGGACTAGCGGGGGAATTCATGATGCTGATATTGTCGGCTGGATCTACCTGCATCCCACTAATTATATACTCCTCATGTACAGCAACCATCAAATTATTCAGATCAGAAAAGATTCTGAAATTGGTACTGCTTTCACCAGAAGACTAATCGTTGCAACTCAGAATACTGTGTGCGGTAACCGACATGAGAATGTCAGAAAACAAACTGGTGATTCGAGGGTTGTTTATTTTTTCGCCAACAATGAACCAACACTACAAGCTTACTACATTGCAGAGTATATGAATAAATGTCAGTATAAATCACAATAACACTTCCGATGTTTTTTTCCAATCTTCTGCGAAATAGTGAACGACTACGTCACGGCCACTACTGTCGCCTTCCACAAAAATAAAGATCTATTCGCATAAATACACCATATATTGCTCACTCAGTAGTGTTCACCAACACTAACAGTAACAGTTTGTTCAAAACTGTGGAGGACAGTGTTTAAAGTGAACAGCAGTGGGACAGATGTAGTTATGTATCATCTTCGTTGAAAATCTGCCCCATAGAATCCATTGTTCTTATTTTTAAACTTTGAGTCGTGACTTTCTATGGACACCAATAATGTTGTTGTCTTCAAGTTATCTTTTACTCTGATGTGGCGACACTGTATGAAGAAAAATAGTCCATGAAGTAATTATATTATATGGGATTTCAGCAATTTCCATCTTGCATGTCAGCTAAATCTCTAATACAGAGATTTATAAACATATAAAGTGATTTCATTATCAGTTACAGATATCACTTGCATGATTGTTCGAGGTCATTTGTATTGCCAAACACAAATTCTCCGATCATAGACTTCCTTTCAAGATACTAGATATTGTTTATTGCTTCAATGATACGCTATACTCTGAGATATTGGCATGGATAATAAGTTTACGCAAACAAGCATAAATATAACTAGTTTGGAAGCTTTCGACGCAATACAGTTCCTGATATAACTGACAATTGTATACAGTCCCATGTCGACACCATAGAAACAGTTATACAACAGTCCTAATGAAAATGGATTTTTCACGTGAGTCTGTCAAAAAAGTTATTGTATTACTTACCAGTCTCAGGATCACAAGTTGTTGAATGATTATTACATGTACATAATATACAACGATCAGTAGATAGACCACCGGGTGGATCACGTCTATGTCCCTCTGCACAAAATTCACATGATCTGCCAGAATATTGTGGAGGGCATGTGCATATTTCAGTGCGAGGATCAGTCTGTGGTGTACGCCAACCTATCAGAAAATATAATTCGTAAAATAGAAAGTCAGCTGGTTAGTGTTTAACAGTTTCAAATTTAAAGATGATATATAGAACAGGCAGTGTTGGTATTGAAACCGATTTTATTTCAGTCTTACCTGATGGACAGTATGGACACTGGTTCGGATCTTTTTCACATAAGCACGGTAGGAAACCTTCCACTGTACCATTACATCCAATTTGAACATAATGTCGATCTACAAATGAAATGCAAAAAGGAGACAAAATTTTGAATGTTTATTAAACTAGACTCAAGCATACTAGCAAACGCATTCATACTAACTATTCCAAAATCACTCAACACGATGGCTACCTCACACACTTTATATTCCTTCTGATTAAACGCATGCTAATGAAACTATCTTATTTAAATCTATACCCGTGGAAAACACTAGTGAATCAACGACAGTGTTAGTAAAACCACCACTTTTTATACATCACTACCGTAGTTTACACATTAGTAAGTATTTGATACTCTTTTTAGTATCCTTAATTAATACACTAATATTTCCTCTAACAAATAATAGATAAACTTACCTGGTGTCTCTGTGATAGTCAAGTCAGATGATTTGAAGATATTGTCTGAAGAGATGACAAAACACCTGGTAATTGAAGTAAATTTAATACCGAGTTATTAGTAGACTCCTCTTATCACCTGATCGGTAATTCGAGAGGTGTGAGCAAAGTATTAATTTGACTTTCAGTCATTTTTCATTAGAATGGTTATAGTGTTTTCATACATAGTGACTAGCGTCAAAATATAGAGATCGTTCAAGTAAAGCATAGGCTGGATAGTTTAGCCACAACTATGTGTATTTATCAATTTAACTGCTCCTGAGCACAAAGTTATGCAAGGCGTACTGCTAGATAGATTAGCTGACGTGTTACTGGACATGTTACATGGTGGTTTGACAGAGGACAGACAAAAGCCATCCACAGTGGCATTTAGCTTATAGTGGTCATTTAATGGAGAAAACGAGTGGATTCAGGGTGTTTCAGAGCATCCCACCGAATATTTCCAATGAACTATGTATTCATCTACCGCATATAAGTGAGGCGATAGGCATTTGAACTACTAAGCCTAAACGATGCATTCAAAGGGAGTTTCTACAGCCAGTATCCCTCCGTTTGTTAATTAACGCCTATATTTTCAATCCCTCTCTTGTTATCGCTTAATCTTATCACATCTCCATTACTTCTCTTACAATCTAGCATTACTTAATTGGACCGTGTGTTTTATTAAACCTGCATTGACTACGTTTAAACTAAACATTTGTCTATTTAATCATGCTGTTCATTCACTATTCTTGTTATTATAGACCGCCCACTTTTTCATCTTTATTATTAATAGAATCATTATTATTATTACTATGACTAATTGCACAGTTTATATGCGCAATCTTATCATTCTATTGACAAAACACCATGATTGATTTATATTTAACTAGATCTATTTGTGAAGTTATGTAAGTATATGAGAGTTAAGCTTGATGAGATCTAATCGAAAACAATATTGTACGCTAACGTGTGTAGTTCTAAATTAAAAATGTTAATAGTGGTAAATAATCAAGTAAAGTTGCCCATAGAGAGCCTTAAATGAAATTCATCCACTGCATACTTAGACACTTCCACTATACCAGATCAGTGTTAGGAAGATTACAGCTGGTGGTCTAAACACTTTGTCTGAATAAAAAAGCATTAGAAGAGTTTTGTGTAATCGGATTATACCTACTTCCAATACTCTGCCTTTAAAGCATACATCCGGGGAAATTTAATTTTGAAGAATTTTTCCGGCAGTCAGGTGAATACCAGAAATATAACGTTTTCAGGCTACATAAGTCGAAATACTTTGGCTGCTATGAGCTCAGTCTCAAAAAACGATCATTTATCTACATTTGTTAAGACTGTCGATTAGTTTCGATGCATTACACCAACGATAAGACTTCCTGAAATAATTTAATTTGAACAGTCCAATGGTATATCCAGTTTAAAAGGAAAGAAATTACTCTGAGTGTTTAATTCACTCTGTTCTCAGTGAGGCACCCTATTAGCTGATGTAGCTGACTTACAACTTCTCATATCATTTACTACTATATACCATTCGGACTTCACAAATAACTAAAACACTTGTCTGAGATATGTTTTAAACTTCGCCTATATTGTTGTTTTCATTCCTTGTCATCTCTGATGGAACACAGGGCCTCAAGCTTGAGCTTTTGAGGTTAAAATAGCAGTAGTACTGTTTTTTAAGTGGCGAAGTCGCCAATGCCACGTCTAGTCTTCCCTCTTTATCAGGCTCACTATCGCCTCAGTGAGGTTTAGTAGTTCGCTGGCCGTAAATCGAATCCAAACATTCTACCCTTAGACCACCGGTACACACTTTTATAGTGAGAGAGGAACATATTATTAATGAAATTGTTAGATGTTTCCATTGTTATATGTAGATATACGATATCAACAGAAAAGTCTTGACTACTACGTTTAAGCTTCAAAAGTCTGCATTTTGAAAGGCGAGGAATATATATATATATGTTTGGCTTGACGAAATGTCTTCTTTTGGTGATTTCTCTCCTTATGTTCTATTCTGAAACAGTATTCAACATATCACGCCAAAACTAGTAATTTATTAAGTGTAATTGGTTGAACACACACCATCTGTTTTACCTGTCATATTTTAAGTTTAAATTTTTAGCTTTGTATACATATTATTACTTGATTGAATGGCACCTCTAACTCCTTTGTAATGTAATCAGTCCGTCAGTATGCATTTCTGCTTATCGAATCATCTAAATTTGGTAACTTAACTAATGTGTCGAGTTGACAGAGACAGTTAGAACGAAAATTCAAGTTGCAACAGAATTCCAACACCCTAACCCAACAGTTGAAATCACGCACGCGACATGTTTTATTTCTAATTTGATGCACAGATTTTTTTTTCTTATCGTTAAGCAGACTTTCATTTCACATTGTGTGTTGGTGGTGCAGTGTTAGAACACTCGCCAACATTGCACGCACATGGTCCGCACATCGATCCTTGGCCAACTCACTCCTAAACCTCACTAAGCCAGTAGTAGGGCCAGTAAAGAGGAGAGGTCGAGAGTGAGGCTAGCAGCCGCACCCAGTGAAAATTAAACCACTGATACAGAAACTTCAGAGCTCAAAATTGAAGCCCTAAGTTCCACTCGGAATGTGTAGGAATAAAACAAATATTAATAAATAAATTACTTCACATTTTTCTTCAGCTTGGTAATTCAGTCAACATTTCTGATTGTCTCGTGCTTGTCAAGACAACTGCATTTGGAAATTGACTTAAAGCTGTCAAATATTGTTATTCAGAGTACTTAACAAAAAAGAGCCTCTAATTTATAAGCATTTGGGTAATTGACGAATACATTTAGTGTCAACTGTGTCAAATAACACCAAGGGCAAATGACCTTGAACCAACCAGTCAGATCGCCCAGAATTACAAATGGATACTTTACATAATTTTCGTTGCAATTTTTATCGTAATTCAGATTAAGGTTAGGGTAGGATTAAGGTAGGTAATGATTGAGGTTGGAGTGAGACTTGCAACGAAAATAATGAAAAGTATCCATTTGTCATGCTGAACGATTTGATTGGTCGTTTCAAGGTCACTCGAAGTTTGTGTCTACCATTTACTGTTGCCCA
Source organism: Trichobilharzia regenti (assembly GCA_944472135.2). NCBI lineage: Eukaryota > Metazoa > Platyhelminthes > Trematoda > Strigeidida > Schistosomatidae > Trichobilharzia > Trichobilharzia regenti. Next base: position 129,891,811 of record OX235270.1, read on the forward strand.
TTTAGTTACTTATTTCAATGGTTTGTCTTACAATTACTGAGACAGTTCAACACTTTATCTGCAAATATATATAATTAAAGTTATAGATTTGTATTGACAGGAGGAACCACGGCATTTATATTAAGTTGACTTGATGAACATAAGACTTAGCATTTCAACCTAGCAGTCCAATTTACCACGGTTTCTATCTGCAAAGCAACTAGAAAATATGCATTGAAACAAGGGGATTGTGTTATCCATGCATTCGTTCTTCACAAGGTGACATTTATCACAGATCCACTGAAAAAACCCAGCGCATAGCATTTCTTATGATGGACTGTTCAGTAATATCAACTAGCGGTGTTTTAAGTTATTGACTCTTGTGAGCAGGTTATTACTAGTCCACTAATTTAAAAGTTGATCAGTAATATTATCTAGTTTTCAGGGGTTTCCGGTAAAATGCTGTCATTGTGCAGTATGATCATTCAATAACTGTTATCACTACTTTTTGTTATTAAAACTGCCGTAGTATAACAGATCGAATGACATAGATTACTGACTTCTTTAAAGAATATTCCTGTCTAATCGTTTATAAGGAGTCGTTTGAAATGTTTTCTGTATCACCAATGAATTGGAGTAAGTTCGTTATTGCATATGAGCTGGGAGTATTCACTACCCTTCACATGAATATGAAGCGACTTATAGGCAGATCGTGCAGCAGATAGCACATTTTAATCTCAACGCATTCAGCCTCCAATGAACGTGATCATGATTAATACTGTAGTGTACTTTGATTGGATACTGGTAACCAGCGTGGTGTGTCTAGTCCCTTCTTTGGTGCAAACTGAATTCTGTTAGTAAGGTTTGCAATATGCCTACCATTCTAGGTAGTCCGACATCATGGTGAACATTGATTTGATGATATTAGGTGGTTGGAAGCAGTCGACTACAGGAAGCCTTGGACCTAGATTTCGTGATAGTTGGCACTCGTCAGCAAGGCGTATCTGCTACCTTGTAGGGACTCGTGTTCATTCTGAGATTTAAACCCGTGCCACCTAGTGCTATAGTCAGAGACGTTACCGCTGAGCTATTCGGCCTCGAGACTGACCTCCAGTAGGACTATACTGGACATTTGGATTGAACACTAATAACTGCTGTGATGTGTCTAGTCCTGTCTTTGACGCAGATTAAATCCTATAAGTGTACTACAAATATCTCACTCTGAATATATATATGTATATTAAATGACAGTCAGGCAATTTGACCTTGCATCAGCTTCTTTGCTATCATTGTCTAGTCAGTCAAAAATATAAGTAAATAAATCTGCTTAGGTATTCAATGAAAAAGACTGGTCATGACTAACAACAACAACAACAATGAGAAATGAAGTAGCAAATTAATTTGAATTCTGCTCACCTTTTTGTAAACATGCATAACATGGTTTCATATCTTTAGGACAATTAATGATCACTTGATCTGGTTTCACTAAACTTTCAAGGTTAACACTTTCATCTAGGAAAAACGAAGAAGTATTAATACGATAAGGCTTTTTTCGCAATGAAAATATCCTTATATGGGGAGTAAACAGAACAGAGAAAAAGATAAGGCAGAGTGAGTGAGAACTTAGCCATGCATATTAATGATCATTAAAATATAAGTTGGCCATAATGAATATAATTATCTTGTAAAAGATGGAAGATTGAAGGTGAAATGAAATCAACAATCAACCTTTGGATGATTCGGAGACTGTGAGGTTCAAATAGGATGGAGATTGAGATTTTAATTTCACCTACAATTACACTCACTGAGTCAGTGACAGTTTGTCAAGCCAGGACTACCTCACAATGAAAACAAATCTTCCTAATGATGAATTCATAATGAGCTGAATTTTTTTTATTAACAATGAACTGATATCTGGTTGGTCAAGAAACCGATATTCAAGAAAATAGTAAGCTGGATAATCACTTAACGATTTCTCAATGTATCTCCGGCCCATGTCAAATTCATTCTTGGTTGATTCTTTGCATTGACAGAGTTTCTTGTTGCTTATCCTTAGTGGCTGACAGGCAATCTAATCTTCACCATGAAACCGTGATGTCAGCTGTCGGTGAAAGTCTGCGCTAGGCTGTTGGAAATACTTTTGGCGACGGCTGCGACAGTTTCTGAAGCATAGGAAAACAACGACCTGATGTTAGGGTTGAAATTTGGAATCTTGTTCATTTTCCTGTGGATATCCACATTGATTTCAGGATAATCAATACCTGTCTTGATTTCCAGATCCTGGCTGGTTTTAACACTCGATCCCGTTGACATATGTGAACAGAACTTGGTATGAGAATGACTCAATATTACGAGGATTACTCAGTCAATGAAACGCATGTTCTGGATTCTGCCGCTAGCCATCACCAAACAGTTAACTTTAATCTACAACTGCGCATTAAAATTATTCAGCGTAATAAATAATAATATTAATAACTAAATCAAGTATCTTAAAAGGACCTTTGAAAACCAAGGAGCCCTGGACAGCTTCTTCTTCCCCCTAGTTTATTCCCTTCCAGTGGTAGGTGCACACAACCTTACAGGGAGTTAAATCCATTAGACTTCAGGTCAATAGACCAGCTCGTCAGTCAGTCAGTCACTCACTCACTGGGTCGATACCCAGTGCCAATTTGTAAAATAGCGATACAGCCAACCGCTGTCATCGATTTGCATCCATGCTCCATCCTGACACAGTAGATCCGACCAGCTACGATTTACTTTTGATGTTCTTCAGCTTAAAAATAATTTTACTGACACATCAGAGAGAATCCGTCTGAATGATACCCGCTGGATTTTTTAAAATATTTTATTTATCTCTAATAGTGCAAATTTATAATGTAAACAATTCATTTTTGTTTATGTTTTAATTAATTCGGTTTATTATGATAATATTATGCTTTCAAGAAGTGTATGTATGAATGATAATAATAATCAGAAAAAAACCGTATTATTTGTCATTTGCACTATCGTTTCTCATTTTAATTTCATTACATTTTATTCAGTTCAAAGCATGAGAGATATGAAATATGTGAATGGACGAATAGTGTGATGAGAGGTGAAAAAATATTTGTTTACATAACATCCTAGTAAAATTAAGGCACAAATGAGATCCACTCAGTAGTAGTGTGGTGAGAGCTGGCTGTTAGCCAAAATTGGTGGACAGTAATTTACGTCAATGTTTATGTCCCAATATTGGTCGTGAGAAAAATGAGAAGAAAGGCTTTGCGTAGTCGGGGTCAGTTAGCATATAGATGATCTGACATTCAAGAAACAGCTGCAAAGAGATGAAAGGTTAACTTTCTGTAAGAAACAACCAATCAGAAGACTGTGTTTTTCTGCTAATAATAATCTATAATAATGTACATGTAAATCTATAAATATGTGTTGATTTCGTTGTTAAACGATCTGTTGCCTGGTCCTTGCCTTTTTTGTTACAGATATCAGAGGAGTAAAAGTCAGACTTATGTAGGCTTGTCTACTGGATGACTGGCCGGGAGTAACCTGTAGCACTTCAGCCTGCTACTTGTTTAAATATGCAGAAAATCCCTAAAATAGATTTAATCTGCAGGATTATGCAGTGAAACGTGACCGCTGAAAGTGGAAGATATGAAAGGATTATTCTCCTCTGATCACAGGCGCCTGCTTCAAATTTCTCGAAAGTCAATCGATGAGGTTGTGAAGCTGCATTGATTGACATGGCTGGGACATATGAGTCGCTCATAGTGAGTATTTTCGACCAACAATGTTAGCTGACAAGGGATAAGATTAGATCAGAGTTACGTTTAGTCAAGTCAAAGCATATCACCACTCCATGCAGTCATCAACTTTCAGGTAGAACCACGGGAAGAAGTGTAGACTGCTTGGCTGGTGCTCATAAGGTGATAAGGATTAAGAGTTGAGTACTCTTAGAGAAGCGGTTCAGAAGTGTTCTCACTGGCTCAAATGTATTTACTCTTTAAGATCCTCCAGACTTACTTAGTTATTCTATAATCTAAACATATGTAGCATTATGCAATTTCAAACAATAAATATTTCTTCCAACATTATTTATTCACTCTGGAATGACAGCTAAACCCAGTGAAGTAAGAAGATGACAAGCAGTTTAAAAAAAGTATTTAAAATTTGATATATTTGACTTACCTTGTCCCTCAAATGATAAGCCTAATTGCGATTCGTCTAATTTACACTCTGAAGAATGGAATGAACAGATACACGGCTTACATCCTAATGGATCATTTGACATAAGACCATAATGACCAATTTTACATCTAAAATAAAATGAAAATAGGGGTCAGTGGAGTGATGAATTAGAACTGTGAAGTCAAAATATAAATGGGCATTATTTCAAGGCATTCACATCTACAGTTATATCGCTTATTCAGTGTACTCTTGTAACAAAAGAGAATATCAAAACGAAATAGCATTTAAAGTGACCTAGACAGACTGACAAACAGTTACATGGTACTTACCTAAGACACCTTCCTAAATAATTCTCTCCAACTTACTAGCGTATTAATATTGTGAATAAAATTCGACTTGGAGACTGAAATGTGAAGAAGCTGTCTCTTCACCTACTGTTTGGTGGTTAAAAGCAAAGGCCAATAGACCTGTTTTGACTTTTGTTTGAAACGACTGATATAAACAGTTAGTTGGTTTTTCATTATTGGGGAGGTTTTTTAAATGTGCAATACACTGTCAGACAGATGCAGATATGTGACTGACTGGCTTCAGCATAAAAACTTTGCACAGATGTGCAGCAGTTCGAGTTGTCACTCTACCCATGTGCACACAAAGCAAGACAAGAGAGTAAAGAGAGGTTCAAAAGAGAGATAATAAATAGAAGTGTGAGTAAAAAAGAAAATTAAAATGGAAGAACAATTAAGATTTATTAGATATGATAAATCAAAAAGAGTGAATGCATCCTCGTCACCAATGAGAATGATTTTGAGCCATATCACCAGTTGTCTCCAGCCTTCATTGGTCCTTACCATCCAGAGGACCCCAACCAGCCAGGAAGTCTACACCACCCTACGTGGCTGATTTAAACTAACAGTTGTGGATTTCATTGACTGGTGCCGTGTTTTGGCTTGATTAACACTAGCTCTTTTCCAAACTGATCAATCCAATGTCAGCTAATATTGCCCATCAAGGAAGGCGATGGCTAAGCATCCATGAGTAACACATATCCTAACCATCTCAATTGGTGTAGCCTCACAATTTTGTCAACTGACTTTCCTTCCCTCCTTAACTAACACTCGACAAGGCCTAACCACAATATTGCTCCGCCTATTATACTCCCTAACATGGGAGGTAGAATCCAGACACATATGATCAGGGCTAGCTAGGCAAAATTTTCTTATCTTCCACTTTCAGTGGCCCTCTCTCTCTCACAGCCATAAAGGAGGACGGAGTGAACTGCTGCTAATTTGCGGTACACACGTCCTTTGGTCCACACCGGATATAAACTCTACGCCAATATGGAGTAAGTTGTGATATGTCAAACGAGCTTTATTTATCCGTGCTGAGATTTTGTCATAGATTAATTCTTTGGGGCCGATTCGAATTCCCAAATAAATCAAGTGGTCAGCAGGCTCCACTAGTTCCCTCCCTATTTCTAAGCTAGGAGTAAGTACAGTCCAGTACAGTTCAGTCCAGTCCGGCCCTGTAGCATCATCTTACATTTGACAGAGGGAGCGAATCGCATGCCGAAAAGTCGAAGACTCCTGCTCAAGGTGATCATAAGACTCTGCATTTTGTCAGCGTCTTCACCTAGAAGGACTATATCACCTACATATTATAAGTCAAAGAGATCATCCCCTGGTAAATAATTAATCTCTGAGTCGCTGAAATCATTTAGAGTCAATATCATTAGCGCATCTACGATGAAATTAAATAAAAATGGGGACCGCTGGACATCTCTGACGGACACCACTAGTCATCAACAGTTCATATGACAACTCGCCATAAGCTCTCACCTGACTGCATGAGTTCGAGTAGAGTGATTCGATTACTGTGATGTACTTTCTCAGTATTCCCTTCACGGCCATACATTGCCATAGCGCCTCTATGTCGGCAAAGTCGAATGTCGCTTTCAGGTCAAGAAATATTGAAACTGTTGGACACCGGCAAGTATCCCTAAGCTCCAGAATCTATCAAAGGGTGAATACATGATCAATACTTTGTCTATTTGTTCTAAAGCCGGACTTGAAGGTTGGCTTGAATAACATCATAAGTGTAACTTATGATCTTTGGTTTGCTAGACTGCAGCCTTGTCAACTTAATTACTTCATCCTAGTGCCGGAAACCTATTGCCCGACAAATATATAGAAGGAAATGGAGATGAAATGCAGACTTACACACTGGGGGAGTACTCAAGTGACATCACATTGAAAATCAGACTCGAATAAGAAGGTACATGTAGGGTGTAGATACGACTGTGGGATGGAAATAATTTGATTAAAGGGACTGACCTACCTTGAAACTAGTTGAATGTGATGGTAGAAAATGAAGTAGAACGGAGGTGTCCCATGGAAGCTTTATCTTCCACTGGGATTGCAAGGAGTAAATAATAATAATCGAAACGAGATATAATTCATTGGGGAACTCAAGGGTTGCCTAATGTGGTTTCCAGTGAATGCCTAAGAAGTGTTTGAATCAAGCTAAATAAATTAATTTATTCATGTCATCTGTTTTGTTTCCTTTCCATTCTAACATGTATTCACCAATATCCAGTCATCAATATATTAGGCCTCTTAATAATGGCATCAGATATATAGAAATATCTAATTTGCTTAACCTGGAGTCCTCCTCATTTCAAGAAACAGTGATTCACTTTAAACTTTTCGAAATGGTTTATCATATTCCAAATTTAGAACTTCTGATCTTATTTTAACAATTCGGCTTTTTTTCATGCTAGAATGAGTATATGTTGAGGCCTTAATCTAATCCTGAACCTAAGCAATGGAAAAAATTATAATGGTAATGTTAGCTGATTTCGAAAAGAAAAGCTTTCAGTGACAACTGATCAGCGTATATGTGATAGAACCAGTGTTCACTTCATAAAGGAGTGTGAAGAGATTCGTTTGTCATAGATTTCCAGGGACAGAAGGTCAATAAATTCTTACTGCCTTCAATGTGACTCGACTATCATTTCTAACCCAGTTAATTTATGCTATGTTTTTTGACGTAGCATTGGTCTGTAACAAAAACCGCTTGAGGACAGTCATTACTAAATATTTATTTTTGTGTCTCAGGTTTTTGGACAGTAAAACATTGTAGTCAATTGAAAATATAAGTAGGAGACTATCGCAGTTCGTCAATAACTACCTGAGGTTGTTTTGAACATGTTGTTATTAGGTGGTTAGAGACAGCTGGCAGGAAGCCCTATTTGACCTGGGTTTCATGATTGCTGGCACTTACCCGTCAGAAAAGTGCATCTGCAAATTGAAGGAACTCATGCCCCATCTGACATTGGAATCCGTACTACCCAGTGTTGCAGTCAGAGATGTTATCACTAGGCTATTGGGTTTGGCGACTGATCTCCTGTTGGATATTTCACTGAACACATGATACTAATTACCAACCAGTCTGTAATCAAACTATGTTGAATATCTTAGGTGACTACCACTTAATTCTGCACTTGATTGTAGGAATAAATTGTCTTGTTACTTATTTCAAGTTTGATAAAAGAATGATGTCATTTGGGGAACCACTAGTCAAGCTCGTAGATCATTCACCCAGTGAGACCCCACTCAACAGCCAGCCCATGAATTCTGACCTACTAAATTAGTGATATGCGTAACGCGACTGGAACCAGCCAGTGTCATCGGTGGCGGGTGTTTGTCCTCACTGCTCACCTGATGGACCCTAGTGGTCATGACTTCTCACTAGAAGTGAAGACAATTGCTTCGTGTACCCAGTTACTAGAAAGCATTAAATTAATTTTCAAGATTTAGTTCGTATTGAGTGTTCTTAAACTGGCTTAAAAGTGAAGAGTTTTTTTGTCAAGGTTTATGGAGTGAGAAGATGCTTATTTTGTGTTGAGTGATATCTGAATCATCGATTTTTGCTCCTTAAATAATGATACTTTAATTATATTTTTTACGGTTTCAATTATCCGTCTAGCCAAAGTGAAGAGATACACAATCAGTCGCTTTCTTTATCCAGAAAGACAATAGAATCTTTGCGAATAAACTTTTCCAGGTAACAAAACCTTTTTTTCTCCTTCTAATTTGCGCATAAAAAGTGTCTGTCTGAACTAAGAAAAGTATTTTTCTTGCCATTATCACACCAGTAGAATTAACTGGAGAGACTGTTATTATTCCTGGTGGACATTGGTGTTGAAAAATGCTGTGAATTCAATCAAATGGATTAATATTTCTGGGGGAAAAAACCCAACAAGAACACGGAAATATAAAGTAATGCATGCATTTAAGCCTTGAACGACTGGCTCACGTGTTCATTTTCCAAATCATCCCAGTTACTACATATCGATTAGGCAAACAGTGAGTAAATATAAGATACCTGACAATGGGTGTGGCTGATAATCAAGGCCATTGAGTAGCATAAACTTACAACAATATACAATACCAATTATATTTCAGTAAATGCAAAATAATACATTTAAAAAATGATTAGACAGAGTTATCGATAGGAATCAGATATCTGCAAGGTAAAATTTTAAATAGGCATTCTCAATTCATTTGGAAATGACAAATTCACTAAAGATGTCCATTACAAATTTTAAAAGCCTAATTAATGAACAATAAGCTGGGGGTAGATTCAAGCAACAAACAACCAGTTGAAGAAATTGATTCAAAGAAAGACTAATGTTGGTAAGCTGCTCCTATGGAGTCAGTTATGTTGGCTGCTACTCTAAGGACTAGATTTATCGTTCTCAGGGACATCTACCAGTGTGGTGAAATAAATAGTGTTGTTAAAACCGTCAACAGTTCTATATTGGGCCAACTCGTTGAAACAGGCCACAATCAGTCTTTCTCTATCATCTATAGGGTATGGAATAAGTTACTAAAGGTGTCTAGACAACAAACACTCAAAACAGCAGAGGCCACTGCAGTTAGCTTAGATTAACTGGAGCTCTGTGTGCAGAAGAAACAGATGCAGCCATTATTGCTACCCTGGTCTGCTGTTAATCCCATAAATTCATAAATTCTGTGCTACCTATCATAATTTATCTGATATTCAGTTGGTTTAGTGTCGTTATATTGCTATCACATATTAGTCTCTCTCTCTCTTACTAATGCTTTTGAATTGTAATCACTTTTGATACTATTGATTCAGGTTAATTTAAAACAGCATTTATGTTGTTAATAGAAATATTCCCTAATTACTACTTTCACATAAGTGTAGAACCTGATGACGAAGTTACTGAAAAGAATATTCTGTGTTCAATAATCAGTCATTTGAAAATTGTAAATTACTAAACGACATGAAAACCAGCCTTAGCTTACTTGTCACACTGTTTACCAGCTGTATTTTGTTTACACACACACTGTCCAGTCTGTGAATCACACATTCGACGATTTTCGTAACTTCCGGCTTCATTACAATTGCAGGGCCTAGAAAAAAAGGCAGGTGGACACAGGCATTAAAAAAATGGCACAATGTCTATTCTCATTTGTCATTGGTAGAAAAATTAATTTTGTTTTAGGAGATGACTTTATGCATCAGGGATTTCATTAGAGCACTAAACAGACTTCAGTAACCATGTTTGAATTCTAGTTGGCATGAGATTCTATATAGTTGGATAGTCTATGGGTGTCCGTAAGTCTCACAATAAGTTACTTAGATGAATGCGAAAACATATAGGATTCAAAGGAATTAGCAGCTCACAAGAATGCTAATTCGGACATTGTTACAAATGACGGTTAAGATTTGTGGCTTAGGTGGATAACATCGGTGTAATTAACAACTTCGAGGTGGTTGATTTAATTGCGAAGACTTCATTCTCTCCGTAGATAACATCACAGCTGAAGATGTCATCTAGGTAGAGAATGAAAGTTTCAGATAACACAGTTACATCAATAAAATCTGATTTAAACAACGAGGAGTATTAGCGGAATCATATAACGTCGATAGATAGAGAAGACCTTTCTTCGAAAGGAAATGGAAAAGCTGTAGACTTCATATTCTGAAGAAGATACATCTGATCTGATACTACTCAGTGAAAATCGAGTTAAGAATGAAAACTGTTCCAGATTTTCAATGCAGCTGCAAAACCTAGTAATTCGCCCTAAGAAGAAACAGTCAAGAGTGAATGCAACTCTTAGCGGTCAAAATGCCTATCCTTCAAAACTAAAGTTAGTTAAGAATAATAATCAGTCTGGTGGTTAGGTTTCCTGCCTTTCACCCAGGTGGGCCATATTTGAATATCTGACATAAATCTCTTATTATTATTATATACAATTTTGAGCCGGCGTAATGCCTTTATAACTTACTAGTCATAAATAATCCCTAACTTTAAATTTTTAGTGAAGTTTACATTCGAATCGACAAATGAATGTATCAGTCTGTTTTATATATAGACTTATGCTATCATAAAAATGACGGTAGAAGAATATTATGTCTTCAGTGTTAGATTGTAGGGATTTTATTTGTTTCAAGTTTGACCAAAAATCGATTTCATTCAGAGAACCACTGAATATTAGTCAGATGCTGGCTAGTCACTGGATACACAAAGAAGTTGTCTACACTTCTACTGAGAAGTCGTGACCACTAGGGACCGTCTGGTAGGAAATGTGTACAAATACACGCCGCCAATGACATTTAATGATGCCAATTGAACTACATACATCACAAACTGGTTTAAGTACAATTCATGGACTGGCCATTGAGTAGGGTCCCAAAGGCTAAATAGTCTACGAGTTTGACTTATAACCTGAAGGTCCTGGGTCTGTACCCTTGTGGTGGGTGTGTTTAGTCGATGAACTACAAATCGGGAAAACAGAATTAGGGTATCCAGTACTCCGTGATAGTTTTCAGTGGTTCTCCAACTGATTTCAAGCCACAGTTAAACTTGAAATATTCTCTTGCTTATCGAAGTCACTGAGGAAATATTTTGAAGGAAGTCAACTGGCTATTGATTAATGATTAATGTAACTGTTCACTCTGAATTGTATCAATGGAAATCTGTTGATTGTGGGTACATTGTCATCAGTTAGCTAAATAACACGATACAGTATTGGAGTTATACTTCAGTATGGCATGTTTGGAACTAGTTAACAGAAAGTCTTAGGCCTTAGTTTCATGTTTATTGTACCCTGTAGTAAAATTTTCATTTCACTCTTAGATTGTCTAATCATCCGATGAATTTAATAGAGTATCAGTATTCAGCTATTTTATCATACACAAAGATGTCTTTAGGTTTTTTTAAGTAGAAACAAATATGAATATATATTTTGTGTGTGTGTGTGTGTAGTGTGTGCAACTAACTAGTTGTTCATTCTATCCAATATGTAGGTTAAATCGTGTGAGTTTATTGTCTCTTTCTTACACTAAAATTCCAGTCAGAACAAATAAACTGTAGTTTACATCCTACAAATGATTGGCTGAATCAATTTAATAGTTTATTTTTCTAGAATAAATATAACAGAATCTGAACATTATGTTAAATGTATTGCATGTTCTTTTTTCAGACTATTAATTATTTATCAAGTGTTAGTTTGCATGGATTTAGTTGATTACATGCTTGATCATGGGCTGACTTCATTTAGAGGACCATTAGAAGATCAGGGAGTACTGGATAGCTGTTTTTTCCTAGTTCAGGACTCTTCATCAGTACACGCCTACCTCCAGTGTTCGAAACCACTACCTTCTAGAAGGATGTTGCAACCAGCAGCGTCCTCCGAATCAAGGGAGGGGGTAGTTACTCGCCTGGCACATTGGCCGGTGGTTGCGCTAAATACATCACAAACTGGCAGAAGTTGGAATTCAGGGACTATTGAGTCGAGGCACACTGACTGGGTGGTGTACAACGTTGTCTTCTAACTGGAAGGTCCTGAGTTCGAACCGCAGTGTGTGGGTACAGCTGAAGAGTCTTAAGCTAAATATTTAACTTATTTAGTCATGTTTGATAGCGGATTGATATCAGTTAGAGAACCGTTGAAAGCCAGAGAGTACTGGACAACTGTTTCTGTTTTCTGGTTTGCGGCTCATTGGCAATAAGCACCCATTGGGGTTCAAATATATGACCTTCCAGCTACAATTCAAGCTCGCAGACTATTCAGCCACTGAGAACCCCACTAAATGACCAGCCTGTGAGTTTCAACTTCTACCGATTCGTGATATATGTAGCGTGATTGGCACTAATCACTGTCACTGACGATGACCATTTGTCCTCATTTCCTACCAGGCGGTCCCTTCTTCGTGTATACGGTGACTAGCCAGCATCATATTAATTATCAAGATTTAGTTTGCAGGGATTTGATTTTTCGTATGGATGATTTCACCATGAGCTGACATCAGTTAGAGAACCATTGGAAAACCTGGGAGTACTGGACATCTGTTTCGTCAGCCTAGTTTGGGACTCTCCGTCAGTACGCACCCACCGGGGTTCGAACCCAGGACCTTCTGGTTACAAGGCGAGCTCGTAGGCCATTGAGCCACTGGGACCCGATCCAATGGTTCTTCAATTTTTAACTTCTGCCAGTTTCCGACATAGCGCGACTCCTTCGCAATGTCTTCTTCGATGAGTTGCTGCCTCATCTTCGACCTGCTGTACCGTACTGGTCACGGATTTCCACTAGAACCCCAGGTTAACTGCCTGAATGGGGCCAGTCGCTAGCGAGCATCAGATTAATTATCAAGTATTGGTTTTGTAGGGATTTTGTTTGGATGGATGGATTTCACCATTATCTTTTTATTTTGTTTTCTTTTGTAGATAAATTTTGCTTATACAATCAACGTTTATGTCAGTCTTATCTACTTGTCGACTAAACCATATATTTTTTATTGGATATTGTGAGTGGTGGTGTTTGTAGAGTCAATGGAGTGAAGATGAAATCATTTCAAGGAAATGAAAGAACTCTATTTCATATGATAAAAACCCACAGTGATACAGCACCTTTCACTGATAACGTTTCGAGCATAATTTATTACTCTTCAGTATACATACATATATAATATCAAGTCGCTATTCAAATAACTTCCAAATTTCCTCTATATAATTCCATCATTTTTACCTTCAGTTTTGCTGGTAGCAGTATCTTCCATATCTCTGGTATTGGTGTTGAATGGTTCCCAATAGACGTCTTAAGTGTAGAATCAACGAATAAGGCTTCAGTGATCAACTTTTACCAACCCCGACAACTAACTATATTACTTTTCAGGGCTGTAGCTCCATCTCGTCGTTGTGTGTTAGTTCATGCATTGTGACTGATGAGTTTTCTCCAAGTTATTCATCTTCATAGGGTCAGTTATTGTACATTCAGCCTAATTCCTCTATTTCGATAACCTGGCTGATCTCGATTTGCTGGTTTGTTCTATTTAGCCGACTTCACTGTGATTGCCATGTATTTTTTAGATCAAATTAATTTGCTTAATTAGGTCAGTAGGGGTCTTCAGCTTACACAGCTTTTCTCTAAGTGAATTTGTAGGTTTAAATGCCAGTCTAATCTCTGCTTTATTGATGATCCCATGTGGGGTTTCAGATGTCCCTTCCTGATATGGTAAAACTTTATTGTTATTGTTGTTCCTTTGGGTTCCGAGTGGAACATAGGGCCTCAACAGTACGTACGTCTCCACTGTGTTCTATTCTCTGCAGCCCTGTTTAGCTGGTCCCAAGACGGTCAGTAGTTTTTCATCTCCTCGTCACACGGTCTCCTCCATGTTACCCTCGGAAGCCCACTTGTCGTTCCCCAGTTGTGAAATTGTATGTACCTTACATTCTTCTTTATAATTTATGTTATGGTTAATAGTTTCACTACCGTTTTTCCCTTTATTCTGAGCTTTCTCGATCCACTCAATGATTTTTATGAGGTGGTTAATAAGCACTAACGCTTTTTCCATTTGTTTCATTTCATCATTTAGGCTTTTTTGGTGTACTATTTAGAGTTTTTGTTTGGTGTCTATGCTGATAATGGATAAGATGAATTAAAGCCTAAGTATCAATTAGAGAGCATTGACGTTTTATAAACCCTAAGCACAGCTTACAGTCTAGTATAGCTAATTCTCTTTATTTATTTATTAACGCAAATGCAAGTTCATTCCCTTTACCATTGAGTCCATATATGTGAAGAAAGTAAAGATACATCCTGTTTTTTACAATGTGAAGGTGTTACCCGCATATCTCCTCATTGATATGATTATGAGCAACAATAAGATGTGCTCAAAACGTCATCAATAAACAATGTAATATCACTGTATGCTTTTGTCAAACAAAATTATTTCGTGATAGAATAATACTCTACCACTGTGCTCAAGCTCTGTCTCTATGTCAAATGACAAGAATATCGTGCACTTTTCCCCGTAACTTGGTCATATCAATTAAGCTATTAAATCTATTACTTTTAAATGACTTATTCTGGCCGGTATTTTTTCTGGGATATTCATGCTATTCGCATCATGAAAACTGTTATTCTTTGAAGAAGCAAACTGGTTATGGATGGTTGAAGTCAATGAGTAGACAGATCTATGCTTAGTTGAACTGTGAATTGATTCGATGTTCGCCACCAAGGAGATTGATGCTTTATTCATCAGTGTAAGTCCACATTTACTTCAATTCAGCTGATAGCAAGTAAGCTTATATTAATTAAAGCATGAAAACTGAATGGATTTGGTTATCAACTCAATGTTGTAAAGATTATTTACAAATATCGCCAATCTGATATGCTGTAAGGGTTCTCATAAGCTGTATTCGATACTTCACATATATATTCTATGAATAAATATACTTACAGACATCCTCCTGCGCTGAAACCGAAATGATCTTCTAGACAACGATCACAGCGTTTACCACCGACACCTGGTTTACACACACACTGACCTTGTGCATTACAATCCATTTGACCATCAAGAGTACCCACAGGATCACATGAACATGGTAAACACGATGTTGGTTGTTTAGGATTAGGATAATGACCTGGTTTACATTTTTCACAATTTATTCCTTCAGTATTATTACCACAGTTAATACATCGACTTCCTGAACCAGTACGACTGTATAATTCATAATCAAATTCACATAAATATGCATTCCCGTTACAATTACAAGCTGAAAGAGAATTAGTATTTTTTTTAATGAATAGTACAACGAATCAATTTTCTCTAAAAAATTACTAGTTTACTACAGTTGTACTATATAAAACTTTATAATTTAGAGGAAGTATTCATGATGAAATCATTTGAGATGAGCAAGTCGATAAAGTGCAGCTTGACTTTTTGTAATGTACGCACCAAGGCTAACAGCTATTTACTATCGTTATAACCATTCCTCCGAGTGGGATATAGAGCTTCAACAGAACGTCTCCACTTCGTCCTATTCTCTATGGTCCTCTTTAGCTGGTCCCACAATTACCCACAGGCTCTCATTTCCTCTTTACACAATCTTCTCCATGTCAGCCCTGAATCCAGACTGGACCCCTTGTTAACCCTTTGGGCTTTACTAGGACGATGGTCTCCTTAACATGTGTCTGACGCGATCCAAATTTTTTTCTGCATATTTGTTGAACGATAAGTTCTCGATTGACTCGTTCCCAGAGTTTCTGGTTGATAATTCTTTCTGGTTTGCTTACCACTTGATCTTCAGTGTGGATTCACTGAAGGCAGCTGCTGATAAAGGTCTCCAGCCTATGGGAGAATTAGCAACTATTCTATTAATATAATTTTATCAGTAAGCTTATGCAGTGAGAACAAAGTATCGTAACTGGACAGTCTTGACCTCTTAGGAAAACGTCTCTTCCACTACCAAGAGACTTCAGTGTGCTGTTGAGGTTGCTATTGCAGTAGCACTGAACGGGATCTCATTCAGCGTTAACTTTACTATGCAGCAAAACTACTCTCCTGCACTGATATTGCTCTGGTCTATTAGGCAGAATATTAAGATCCTCTGAAACTTCTATGACTCTTAAGCTTACGAAATTTACCCAGTGTTCTTTATATGCCAGAGCAGAAAGATGGAAATTTGATATAATTTACAAGTTAAATTGCAGTGAATATGGTAAGGCTGTATTGGAAGCCTGTGTCACAGTAAAAGTTTATTTTTCCTGTCTTGAGGATCATGGGCATCGTTTATCTACACATACATGTATATCAATACTTTTTGTGTCCCCAATAAAAGTTGAACATTCGTATTTACCGAGAAGAAAGAGTGTAAAGTGTCAAAAATTCTTTTAACAGGTGTACGTTGCACAACTTACCAACGCATGGATTTGCATTTTGTGGTGTAGCTGGCTGCCATGGTCTATCTTGATAGCCTGCACTACATTGTTCACAATTATCACCAGATGTATGGTGAGCTGGATCACAAACGCAGACTAAACGATCTTTTTGTCCTGGTCCAGAACTTTTCCTGCATTCATTACCATGTCCGTGACAAAGACACCTTGAAGAAAATATAGATTAGGAAGAATTAAATACATCTGTGAAAAAATACTCAGATTGAAGTACGTCTTCGAAGCCTCTAAGTTGCGTAATTCACGTAAGCGATATTTCTGCCTACAACATCACGACATATCAACATAATGCCTTTCATAGTCGAGTTGGCAAACCGTCAGCAGCTTCTACAAAATTCCTCAGCTCATAAACGTAGGTGAAAGAATTGTCTCTATCCTTAGGTCTTATATCAGCAGGTTAAATACTACGGGAAGTTGAGCAACTAGCCATTTTGGCAATGGGTTTACTCTTTCCATTTCTCATTTTAGGTTGTATAGTATAGTCAGTAACAATGCACTTAGTGGTGTAGTATTAGGTAAGGAGAGGAAGACATTCAATAAAGTTGTGAAACTGCATCCATTTAGATGAGTAGAACACAAGTTGCTCATGCCTAGCCAAGTAGTGTTGATTGGCGACAGATTAGATCGGAAAGGAGTTAGAGGTGGTCAAATCAAAATGTATCATTGTTCAATAAAGCCCTTAACTATTATCCTGAGTCACATACGAACGTGGAGGATGTAAGGCTGTGGTTCTCGAGAAGCTGAGAATTGGTGGCTGGAGGATGTTTATGACATGGCTGAAAATAGTTCTCAGTGGGGCAGACTCATTCACTCTTTTTAATTTCGCAGAAACAACACTTTTTTGCATGGTTCTACCTTGAAAATTCATACTGTGATAAAGGTTTCACCTGTTTGTAAACGAATCAAACTAAAAACTTTGTGATTTCATTTAATGAATAACGAGTTGTAAATAAAGAGAAGTCTCTAAACTATAGTTAATCTAGACATATCTAGAAACAAACAAGAGTCCATTCTGGGACAGAATATTGTAACAGCAGAATGAGGGTATGTTATATAGTGCGTCAGTGGCACAGTGGTTAGGATTCTCGCCAACCATGCACATGGTCGAAGGTTCGATCCCCTGCCGACGCACACCTGCAAAATTTGGGCTACCGATATCCATGCTGAAAATTCCATACTTGTACCAAAACACAGTGTGGAATCAAGCTGTAATCAAAAATAAAAATAAAAAATAAAATAAAATTGCATAAGGAGGAATTGTATAGCTTTTAGAACGAATAAAAATAAAAAGCTATATAAAGGTAAGCGTCACGTAAATAGTACAACTGACTCATCAGTAATATATATGCTTTCTCCAGACAGTTTGGTAATGTGAAGATCCTAGCATAAAGTGTGCTAGTTGAAGACACCCAGCTCCAAAAGAGCATTCATAGTTGTAAAAAGTCACATGATAAAGACCAACTGACGGGCTATTTTGGGGCTTATTATTGCTGTTTCTGGTTATATCGAATTAACCTTTTAGTTTATACGCATAAAGAAATAAATGAACTTAAATTCTCTTATTTTAGGTCTTTTGTACCACTAAAGCTGTGGCTCTCTGTAACGTCTTTGTAATACGATATCCTTAGGTTTTCAATACTTCAGAATTTCTTTGACGTGTAGTGTAATTAACTCCATCGTCATACCCTTACTTTAACAATCCAGATTTTTTTTACTGTTTTCATAAAGCTGATTTTAAGGGAACACTGTTTAACCTTATCCATAATTAATGGTTACAGATTTTACATATAATGTTTTTTTACTATTTTACTAATATCACAGACATCTTTATTGTCCTGTGTACAGTTCATTATAATTCTGCTGCTAAATAACGGTGACTTTTAGACTTTGTTACTGTTTTCTGCATTTATCTACTTTGATCAGTTTTCATAGGCATGATGTTAATCTAAGAAACATGTCCCTTTTCTCCATCCTTGTTATTTTTAATCAATGTCTTATGGGTATTTCCGATGAAGTGAGAAACTAGTCAAATGGCTTTTAGGTGAATAAAACAATCCCGACGGTTAACTTTATGTCATGTAATTGAGAGGTGAGCTTAACGCAGTTGGCTTTTTTATGTATGGCACAAAAAATAGTGGATAAATACCTAGAATGGTAGCGTAGTGGTGTACATGGGTGTAAGACTTACGTCTATGACTGTCATCATTCTTTGTAATGAAGCTAGTACAAGACTATTTTTAATGCCCACAAAGCCAAGAAGTAAGGTGAGGCACTATCACTTCATAAATCTATACCGCATTTACTTGTCAGTGGGCTGCTAGCAGAAAAGACCTGTTGGTGCATATCCTGCATTCTGAAAGGTTACATTATCTATTAGAATAGCTTAAGAGAATTATTCCTATTTGTACATTTGTAGAGCGTCTGTTAATTCCAGAAGAAGAGCATGAAGTAGTCTGGTTTGACATGAGCACTTTACTGGTTAGTGTCAACAAATATTGAAAGTTAACTATGGGCTTCATATCATCTGAAGCTATGCTACTCAACATTATCAATATTAACAAATGATTCACTATTCACCATCAGTGTGATAGGCAGTAATTCATTAAGTGAAATGGTTCATTTTGTATTTATTTCTTTATGAGATATAACTCCACCGTAGTGAAAACATAGAAATTACTTTAAAATTTGCGATTTTTACATTGAAATGAAGTATCCGATATCAAGATAACGAGTGATATATATATATATATATATATATATATATAACAAAAACGAAAGAATAACCATTGGTGTTTGGAAGATACTTAGGTATAAAGCTATGATAGCTATAGAGTTTTGGCAATAATTATTCCGCATTTGGCTGTATATGTGAGCCAGCTAGTATTTTTTTTATTGAACACAGACCAACACAGAGATCAAATGCCTTTGATTATTTCTATAGAGAAATATAGATTCTAGGGGCCAGACTTACTGTGATGCTTTTCTGAATATTTACTTAGCGTATTTACTTTGTTTTATTTGCTTTCTGATCAAAACATTTGAGAAATCGGTGAGATTACATTACTAATCTTTGTGTATAACAGTACAAGTACAATAAAACAATTTCAGAATGATTCTTACTCGAAAGCTTTGAGTGTTTAAATATGAAGTGAGGTGGAAGATCTGTTCGGTTACCCGACCTCTACCTCACCACATTTACCTGTCCTAAGCATGCTTTTTGACTTCAGGCTCACTAAATTGTAGTTTCAAGGAGCATGTAAACAGTTAGTTTCTGATTCTATTACCTATGATGGCTCTTATTTGTAAAAGTGAATTAGTGACTGAAAATTCTCATTAGAAAGCTGAATTATGCAAACCATTTAATCCGTCGTTCTGAATATCGTAAATGTTATTCTCACTCATATCTGTTACTTCCACCATGAAAACAGAGGCAGTGATACTGGCAGAATGGACGATCATGCAGTAAACACTTGAAACTTCATGCAGAACTATCTCAACACGTTTGCGTTGATCTTCGGTTTTAATTACCGATTTCTGGAGCATTGGAATGCATGGAGGGAGTGCAGCTACACTTCCTGACACTATTCCTTCCTCAATAACATAACATAAGATAAGCTTTATTCCAAATCAGTACTTGTGATACAGAATGGAATTCTCAGCATTTTACTACAATATTGCATCCAGTTTTTTACATTAACAATAAATAAAGTTCTACATAGTTTAAAGTTATCTCAACAACATATTAGTATGTCGGTAGCAAAGCCAAAATTAAAGTGTTTGAAGGTGTTAGAAAAGTAGATACTACTAGCATATTTACTGGCGTAAGCGATAGCAAAATGTTCGAGATGTACAGAGTGTGAAAGAACGAACAAGAATGTTTTAAGTAGAGTTTGCAAGGAAGAGAGTAACAAAACAGCACATAACAAAAATAAATACAGAATGAAGAGCGAGAAAACGTTGTACCTATAAATGATATGAGTTGGAAAGACAAGATCCATTGGTTCTACTGACTATTTAATAAGTTAAAGGTTTCATGCCTGATGCATTCTTTATCGCACAGAACACGAGCTAAGTAGGGTATGGATGAGTTTTTGTACTTACTAGTGCGGGCATATAGTTTCCTATATAGGCTTCTTGTTTTCCCTGAAGAGATACATGGGGACAGTTGTGAATGTAGAGGGTGTTGTGAGTCAGATAAAATGGATTTCGCCCATTTTTCACATGAGTCCATATGCCTGTCCACCAGAATATTAACTAGCTGGCTAAGTGGCAAGCTGCTTACCCTGCTGACAACCTTTAACATCCTACGTAATAAGGTGATAATGTAAGGTAATAATGTTCGTTTCTCACTAAATGTGTGAGTCTAACGATCATTTTCCTCACTAACTTCTAATTCCCTCTTCCTACTAACCCTGATGGCAATTACACTACTAGACAGCTTGGCAAAGTGTTTGTACACCATAGGAAGCTTCCATCTCATCTGCAATCTAGGTCACGGGTTTATCAGTCTTTGTCTTTTCTCCTCGGCCTCGCATTAATAATCTTCCTTTTAGATAACGGCGTATACTACTTGAACTTATAGGTCGTCTAGTCTGCACATCTCTGCTTCATCACAGAACACCATACCATCGAAAGCTGTCATCATGTCTTTAAGAGTATTCTTTCGATTATCTCCGAAGTTGAGGACCTTGATCGCAAAACCCTGTAAGCCCGGTATTAGTCTGTTAAGTAACAGAACAATCTGTGCTTCAACCCAAACATTTTCAGCAATAATAAGTAGTAACATTCTCTGTTGGTTACACAAGCGGATGATGTGAGTTAGTCTGTAGATGCTATAAATCATTTTCTCCTAGAATAGCATGAAGGTGTCTTGAAACTCGCACCATGCTCCTTCTCAGTACTTATGGAGTAGAAGGAAATGAAGTCATGATCACAATTCATATCCTGGATAAATACCAACTCATCGTGTAGGGCTTTTCATTCCTTAAAGTTATAGTGTCATCATTTCTAACCGTCTTCATGGTATACGCCATCAGAACACCAATGTCTTTGTAGCCATCAGTGGATATTTTTGAGACTTGTGCCTGTCGGCGTTTCTTCGGACGACGATTTCGATTGTTTCACTGCATCGTTAACTTCATGTGTCGCACCTCTTCGGAACTCTGTGGCGTTGGTGCCCTTACTTTTATACCTCCGACTCTTTAGCTATGTACTGAGCCAAAACAGTCGCCGTCGTAGTGCTATCATCAATCTACTCATTTTTGGTCAATTAATCGAACTAGTCGCTAGTTCAGAGAATGATTTCGAGAGACATTTCAGGTGAGTGTTATTCGCATATGCAGTAGCAGAGCATAAAGGCAACAGATACTTTTAACTTAAAACTCAGCACTCTCCCATAATGGTCCAAATCACTTCAGACTACACTAGACGGCGTGGAAGTAGATATCAAGACTGTGGAATTTTTAAGTAAAAAAAGGTAAAATGTATAGAATCAACTAAAATGACATTACATTTAAGGTGAAAATAAGTTAGGAATACATCTGAATTTCACCTACATATTCTGAAACAAGTAATTTATATTCTCAAATTACATTTAGGCGGCTTACCTATGGATTGTTTTCACCCTGCCTGTTCAGTTAACTCAAGTAGCCTCCTTTAAATAACTACATTTGGTTTTGTTATCTCTAATGTCGTACATTTCACCAAGAGTAATTTTGGAATTACTTCTTTTTTGAAAAGTTTCTATCTTTGTGCAAGTTTAAAGATCTCCTCATGTCTTAAAGAAATTGAGGAATTACAACAGGTGGTATTCTGTTTGCCTGAATGATACCGGATATTTAGACTTCATTATTAGTTCATGAGAAATCAGCCATTTCCCAGTAATCAGTAATCATACCGTATAGTTCATACAATATGCTGTTATTAAGCAACTAGAAGCCGTGGTTAGGAAACCTTGGACATTATTTTTGTTTGCACTCATCTGCAACTTCTTCTTTAGGAGATATAGCCTTAAAGTGGCATCAGTGAAAATCTCTTTATTAAGATGTGTACAAAACTCTGTGGACGATCACTTTAGCTTGAGTTCCAGAAACAGAATTTACACTAACACTTGGAAATATATTTTGCCTTACAGCGGTCATTTTACATTCACGTTTTTGGCCGGGGAGTTTTATCCCTGACTTGTGCACTCCTAAACATCACCTAGCAAGTAGTAAGTCCGGTAGGGGGGAGGGCAGGAAATCAGGGAGTGAGACTAGCAACGCCACCCTGTGAAACACAAATACCAGTGTTACTAAAACCTCAAATCTCAACTGTGAAGCTCCATGTTCCATTGGGATTACCGTGATAGAATAAAAGTGTTCAACAGTTTTGCTAATGTTTGTGAAAAAAACGTTGAGATCACAAAAATCTAGAATAATTGTAATGTAATGTGCATATAATTCACAGTAAATTAAAGCATAGGATGTTTTTCATTCCGTATTTACTCAATTTGGACTAAACTACAACTTAACTGACTGTTACTATAGATTACTGAGTAAAAGGGCAGGATGTTATTGTTTTGTATATTAAAATCAATTTATCCTAGTGTAACAACAGAAGACAAGGGCCAGGCAACAGATCGTTTTATTATGAAAATCAACACGTATTTATACATCTTTCAACTACATTATTATAGACAAGCGCAGTCATCTGATTGGTTGTTTAGGTAGACAAACGCAGGCTTCTGATTGGTTGTTTCGGGATTCCTTGACAAATAGAGTTCTCTCTGCGAATCATATTCTGCCACGTTAACTTTGCTGTGATTGGTTGTTGACTCAGGCTTGTTCATATTTTCTCACGGCCCATATTAGTGACCTAGACCTTAACGTAGATTAGTGCTAACCAATCGGCTAGCAGCCTGCTCTCACCACACTCGTCCCCCCGTCAAATACGTGCGACTGAAGTCGGCTTGATCTACTTGGTGCAGGCGTCATCGTTGGCTTGTCTCGCTGTATCCATTTCTGGAGCTCGCTGACGTTCACGCGCCTCTCATTGTTCGCCATTGCGACTGTGTCTGCGTAACCCCATCTCGAAGTGACCATATATGGTCCTTCCCACTTTGGAAACTGTTTGCCTGACCCTGTCGAACATTCGTCCATACTTCGGCCCACACCTTCATATGCTGCTTTCGCCCGACCTCCCAGCAGCGTCTCAAGTAGCAGCTCCATCGCTGACAGATCTTGAACGCCACTCAACTGCGCAGAAGCCTTGAAGTCCTGCCCGAAGATCCAAATGTCTCCATCAAAAACTGCAGGGTATAGGCTTTTCATTTGTCGGTAGGCAGCGACACCAAATGTAACAACAGAAGACAAGGGCCAGGCAACAGATCGTTTTATTATGAAAATCAACACGTATTTATACATCTTTCAACTACATTATTATAGACAAGCGCAGTCATCTGATTGGTTGTTTAGGTAGACAAACGCAGGCTTCTGATTGGTTGTTTCGGGATTCCTTGACAAATAGAGTTCTCTCTGCGAATCATATTTTGCCACGTTAACTTTGCTGTGATTGGTTGTTGACTCAGCCTTGTTCATATCTTCTCACGGCCCACATTAGTGACCTAGACCTTAACGTAGATTAGTGCCAACCAATCGGCTAGCAGCCTGCTCTCACCACACTAGTAGCACTAATAGCTAGTCAGAATACTTAGTTGTATAAAATTAAAACATTTTACATACCTTCCTCCTACAGTTAATTTTTGTATAGCGAAATAGTAGGTCAATAGAGTATCTCTTTCAGCTCCACGTTCATCACCAAAGGTATGCATTTTCTTTAGTTCAATTCGAATTTGACTTGCCGTACTCCAGCGCTGCGATAAAAATTACAATATCGACAAATATAGAGCATTATATCATCCAAGTAAGTTAGATACATAAGCAAATATAACGTAAGAAGACAGGGATCAGTGTAGAAACGATCTTGACAATACTCTAGTTTAGTATGCTATATTTTTAAGCAGATAAATGTATTTCCGGGTATCTGCTTTGTGGGGATTGGGTTTATTTCAAGTCTGGACCACTGAAAACCACCAAGGAGTACTAAACATTTGTTTCGTCCTAGTTTGGGACTCTTCAGGATTACTCACGACCCAACCAGATATCGTAACCAAGACTCCCAGGTTACGAAGTAAAGCTTCTTAACTGTTCGGCTACTTGGGCTGGAATCCAGTGGCCCATGAAGTTTACCTTCTGTCTGCTAACGAATTAGATGTCTAGTACTACCTGGTTTTCAGCGATTCTCTAAATGAAATCAATCTGTGATGAAACCTGAAACATAAATGTGTAATCAACAGAAGTAGGATACTATTATAAGTGATCATAATATTTTATAACTAACTTGATCTCAGAATAAAGATGATGACATTGACAGAATGGGTTATACATGAATTTCTGTCATATATGTATTGTTTATTAGAATGCATTTGTTACAGTCACTAACATGATAAAAAATATTCCTTAGATTACAGTTGTAGTTACCGTTTTCTTTATCCAAGGAGACTTGACTGCAACATTAGTATCATTCTTGTTATTACCACGATTACTAAGATAGTAGGGAGGATTCATTAGAAATACGTGAAAGTTCTCCTCAGCAACGCTACAATGAACTAGCTCGAGAATCAAGTAGTTTTCCTGATAAACGAAATCTGAGTAGCATCAAATTAATCATTTAGTTTTCAATAATGGTATCTGTATGATTCCTGTACAATCACCATATAAGTCTCTTAAGACTCCCTATAAAGATGAAATACTCTGTTTGTAGGTATTTACGATTATCTCATGTATGCTGAATTAATTAAGAGTTATTCTGTGATAGTGGATGAGTGGTCATAATATGAACAGATTCAACTAACTACAAAAATGTATATTATTATGATAGATGCACCATGTAGTTAATGTTTTCAGTAATTATAGTACTCATAAATGGTAGCTATTAATGCAATCCAGAATGTTCGTTCCAGGCCTATTCAGGACTCTGCAGCTGATGTATCTGCTTCGTGGTGAGTGATATGATTCTTTGTTTCGTTTTTTATAAAATTCTTTATTGAAAAGTATTTTTTTTTTCATTGTCCACATGAAGTTCAAGAGGTGTTCACAATCTTACAAACTATGATATTTTCTCCTGTTGCAATATTTTACCAGTTAGCTTTTTGACCTAATCAATAAATTCCTGAGAAACTGACAGGAAAATATAACATCAGATTTTAAGTGGTCATCAGAAAGCCATAAACTCAAATTTCCTACCTATCGGAAATCATTATAAAGTCCCACAACTATCCAGAGATTCTACCAGGCATCAACTAGCGTTGAAATTGGAGACATTATACTGGAGTGGTTATGCTGCGACAGACCGCCTGTAGGACTATGATGAATCCATTGATTAGTCACCGGCGAGTAACCAACAACATGTGCCTAGTCCAAAGTTCTGACTGAATTTTATCAGTGAAGTTGGCAGTGTGGTCATCAAGTTAGGTCACTCACTAGCGGTGTATCATTATTAATAAAAGGCTACTTCTAGAATTGTATTTTTCTCCGATAAGAAAAATAACACTTCCTAGCTATTATCCTTGTTGAATGAATTCGAAAAAAGTATCACTGTCAAATTTATGCAAATTAAATTTATTTTAAGTAGTCACTCCAATATACAGATAGAAAATGATAGTTAGGTAAATGAAATCTACTAGTCAACCTTAAACAGTTTATTTTTTTTATGATAAAACAGGATCTTCTTAAAGAGAGAGAGAGAGAGTAATTTAATGACTACTATTCAACAAAAGCTGTTTAAGTTAACGAATTCTTTCAATATTAGATAGCATTTTGGACTGCTTAGTCCAGTGGATAAGAGAGAAGATGCTTGGGTGTGTGACTTTATATAGAGGAATGCTTTCATTACTAACTAGGATGCAGATACATTCAACTGATTAGCCTCAAATAAAACAGAATCAGTCTCCTATATTTGAATGGTGACCGCGCATCATTTTTAGACGTGTCTACTGTATGAATTGATATACCAAAAGAGTCCAGCGAAATCAGCTTACGTTGAACAGACAACAAGAAATTGTGTAAGCATCACTAATTAAAAAATTCAGTAGGATCTGAATGAATTTTAAAACGATTCCAGTTATACAATTAAAGAACGAGTGAGAATTCTCAGTTTCATCCAACTCAATACTTAGACAGTTATGCTATTTCAAAATTTGTTTTCGTTCACTTCTTGTTAGCACTTAAAAGTATGGTCTTCGGATAGTGTCTTCATTTGGAAATATATTGTAAGGTGAGAAACACTAAGCTCACATATTTCCCACTCTCTCCCTAGAATCCTATACACTACAAAGTAAAGTAGTGAACAAAATCTATTGGGATCAGTTAACTTCTTTTGTTGATTCCCTATATCGTATTACTATCTATCAATGGAGTTTAGGACTGTTTCAATCTTATGCACCGTAGAAATCGACCTAGGCCTGTTCTAAAATGTTTACGCAACTGAAACCTATCGAGAAAGAATATATCCTCTTTTAATTCTAGTGGTTCTTAAATTAATATTGGTTTCTTTTAAGCAACATAAGTATACAAGATATCTATCAATCGTGAGTCTAATCCTTACTGTTCCCCTTAGCTCTGGTATCAAGACTCAAATTCAGTCTATTTTTAAGACTTCAATGAATCTTCAAGACACTTATTTTAGATATTTACTGGTGGTTCTCTTTGTACTACATTTATAATGTCAGACCTACAGTAATTGACGTCATCTCAGAGACTAAGGCAGCTAAGGTGGAAATTCAACATGACTATTTGATATTGGCTACAATAACGTATGATTGAGATAGTGCAGATAATATTATCCAAAAGAACTCATTTTTAACTGATTTTGTTGAAGAATTCTGAAGAATCCTTTTGACAAAAAATAAAATAGCTTCAAAGAAATGGAAGCAGAATCGCTTAAATCAGCCAGATCTACTCTTATGTGTGATTCGCGACTATATCTTACTATTAATCATTTGGTTTATGCACTACAGTCTGGTCATTATTTCTGATCAAGACTATATCATGGACCTAACGTAGTAAACATTTCCATTAATCAGCAGTTATACATCTTGTAAGCTTCATATATTATGGTTCAGTTGACAAATATTTCAAACTACAAGACATAGAAGTTCAGCACAAATTGCTTCCTAAATCTTAGTTTTCTTCTAGCTGAACGCAATGATATTTATCGACTGAGGTCTTCTCCCTGGCCAACAAATACCCCTATAACATACTATAATACAGAAACTTGAAGGTAGTCCGGCAAAAATGTCATATCCTGGTGTACGTACTTAAACGTAACTTCGATAGGATCATTAGAATGCTATGAATCAATTGTTAGACACTCCCTGCTGGATATCTCATAGTAATTTGTACTCTTGCAGATCATTATTTCAGTCCATGTTAACTTCCAGATCCCTGAAACCTTCACCAACTTTAGCTTTTATTTCGTTCCACCTATATTACTATTTTGATATCTGTTTTGCTGTTATTTTCCTGTAATTTGTGTGTGTGCTTTTCAGAAGTGTGGCAACCTAAACTGATATACTTCTGCTTATCAAATAATTCTATTGCATTTATAGCTTAAATATTCCAACCGAATTACTGACTTTTAATTTTTACACTTTGATGAATAAATTCATTAAACTTAAAACAACTTACCTGTAGCTCTAAATCAGTGAAAAACTTATCATAATTTGGTCGTCCATTTATAACGGAAAAGATAACTTCACCCTCATACAATGGTTGTAATGTTGAATATTCTTCATAACAAATTAATTCATCCGGTTTATTGAATACTGGGATATGACTGTATGTCATACCAAAGTATGTATAACAATTACTCGAGAAGTATGCCCATGGTGTCCATTCTGAATTATCATCAAATCGTTTGTGTATAACCATTGCGTGTGGACGTGGTGATTTAAACTGCAAGTAGACATAGTTCACATGAAATTGTGTGCCTGAAATATAATTTTATGCAAAGAAAATCTATGATGACAATACATATATGGATATATATATATATATATATGAGCAGCTGAAATCACTCTTTCAAGATTTTCAGGCAGTATAAATTTTGTGCCCAATGAAACTGATTAAAGATTTATAAACAAATCTGTATCTAGTGGCTTTGTGTCAGTCGATTTAGCCTTATGAGTCCACTGGAAGAAACACTGTTTTGGTTGGTAGTTAAGGTGGACATAAATACCTATAACTCAGTGTCATACTGACGTGGAAAATGCCTAAAGAAATTCCTCAAAGCATAACACGCTTCCACGACTATGTCTTCACTCTACTCAAACCTCACTAAAACAACTTGTAATACATAATAGTACTGTTAATAGGAATGCATTTAGTTGTCAGTCATTTATTTGTTATTTTCAGAATCTAGTCACACAGTCATGATTACAGACCATCCCATACCTTTGCAGAGAAGTTCATAATATCAACCTTTTGCATTCTGAAACAGAACAAAATTTAGACGTAAAATTAAGATGGTGTTAAAATTAATAAAACTATTAATGCATAAGGAGAAGGAGGGTAATCTGAAATTTTCAGTGAAGAGTTAATACATCTTTAAGGGATCTTTCTGATGATATAAAATAATTAATGAAGCCTGAAAGTAACGCTATTCAAGACATGTAAATTTTTGGAAACAGCCACTTTGTATTTTGCCGCAAATCTTTAAAACTATTCAACCTCGGGCTAAGTATTTTTCTTTGACTACACAAACTTTGCTGTTGCACTTGTCTGACTATAATAATGGATTCTACTACGATTTGAGTCTTACTTTAACAATCGAAATTCCTCATGAATCACCACTAATTACAGAACTATAGAGAGACAAGAACCACTAAACAGTTGTTTTTTCTCCGTTCAGACTATTCTGTTGTGTGTATCGGTTGGCTTGCATCAAAGTTGAGACCCTCACATTTTACAGCAAGGGAATTATCATACGAAATAGTTACCATCGGTTAGACCTGGTGATTAAAGGAACTCAGAGTCAAAGTACCATCATATTCTAATACCATACTAAAGTAATAATCTAAATGATATGGAATTCGATAAGTCTGAACTAGGTCCTATTCTATATTATAACTAGATGTAACAATCATCCACCTGTCCTAGAATTTTAGTTACTCTTTAACTGATTTTTCTTGCCAGTGGAGGTGTTTAAAATCTCTCGATCTAGCACAGTTTATTTCCATGCTTTGAAATAAGTATGACTATCTGCTTAATATCATGAACAAAGACTGAAAAAGAATAATACACTTTTGAGTCTTTTGTCGTCAGGACTCAAAGTAAGTAGCCTGTTGGGTGGAAGTGCACATGAATTTTGGAATCGAGAAACGAATAAGTTGTGCCATCATCAATGTTTGCCTTTCTTTATATTTCCCCCGCTACGATAAGTATTTTTGTGAGTTAATGCCAGATAGAGTCACTAGAATCAGTCGTTGTACGTACTGGTTTTTATCTCGCTCATTCCTTTGCGAAGTCACTCATATAAAGTGCAAGTGGAAATAGCTTTCCGTGAAAGAAATGAACAGTGGGACGCAGCAGCGAATAAATAAATTGTATTCGATATATATTTTTCTGAAACATTTTATCTTATACAAATAAATGGTAAATTTTCATATGTTCGTAAAATGAATGCAGTGATTAAATTTCGAAAATGCCTTTTAGTCAGACATGCATATTTAAATGAAGATGTGAGACTTTGTTGTTCTTTTGTTTCTAGATGGAGGAGAACAAGGTAGCCACTAAAACAGGATGGAAGTTATCTAACTTTAAAATTTTCCATTTTAAAACAGTATTTTTGTACATCATTAGGTGCCATCAATATTCTTAGCTGTATATGGTCATACAATCTCCTTGCATACCGTTCTATTACAGTTCTGTCCTGATATAATGCAAGTTTCGAACTTTGAAAAACTGCCTTAGACATTTTTAGGTCTTGGGTATGTTTGGATAAACGAACACAGTTAACTCTATATGCTATTATGGTGTGAAGTGAAAGGAAAGAGACAAATAAATTATTCTTATCCACTGTAAATACTTTGGAGTTAGTGACTTACTCCTCTTTATTATTTCTAACTTACAAAATCAATACTCTTCCTCAAAACTCCAATAAACAGGCATTTTTTAGTAAACTCCTTCTCTACTTAAAAGGTAGGGACAGATAAGTGGGGGTAATAGAGCTTATGTCCTGTTTCTTGGTTTATTTCCTTCCTTCGCGTTCCTAGTGGGACACAGGGCTCTGGGCTTGAGCGATGGCGTCTGATTGACAGTAGTGTTTATTTTAATTGTTCCCAACCTTCTCTTTCTACAGGACCTACTACCGTTTATTCGAGGTCTTAGGAGTACGTTAGCCGGGATCTAATGCTGGCCAACATGTGTGGTTGGCAAGTTTTGTGCCAGTAGACCAGTGAAGTACTACATTTCCTATAGTTAATATAGACAGGAAGTCATGACTTTGTCCAGTAATGTAAGTAACTCTGGGCTTAACAAAGTTATGGATATTTTGGAGCATTTGATAAGGAAATGTATACCAGGAATTTAAACAGGAGTGAAAAATCAGAATCTCTTTACGAACGAGACAAGACTGGCTATTGACTTAAGAGTATAATGTTAGTGGTACCACATATTTTGGCTAGATTATTTATTCACCAGCCTTCCATAAACTCAGTAGACACTCAGCTTAGAAGAGATATTTTATAACAATATTCAATAAAACAGAGAATCAACTTGTTTAACACTAAAAGAATGAGTTTACTGTTCGTATTTCACCAGTGACATCAAACAGTAAGCATTAATAAAGATGACTGCATGAAGTTTTAGCTAAACTTTGTCGCAGAAGGAGCAGGTAATTCTCTCACAGAATAGACATTTAACGTAATAAGTAAAAATAGCTCATTAATTGCAACAGCGTTAACATTTCGCCACATGTGTGACTGAAATTAAATTCTATGTGCAATGGAATATTGAGAGATTATTATTCTTCTGGCTATTTCGGCTGCTGCTGATTAATGGCGCCTGATAAATCATGAAGACAAATGAATTGACACTCTGAAAGGATAAGGAAATTTGGGTTCTGATAGCAAAATATTTGCTGCCAAACAATCTCAATGATTCTGTCTAGCATAACTTAACTATATATTTATAGTTCTCAACATCCATCTACGTGTTACTGAACACACAATCAATGAACTGTGGAAAGTGACAGTTAGACAAAATGTTGGAATGGGTATTGGTGCAAGAAAATATATCCACTATGCTCAGAATTAAGGAACACAAAAACACAACTGATGAGAATTTAATCGGGTTATGACGGAAAAAACTAGTTTTTAGAAAAGCACCAGAAGTTTGAAAAAAGTGACATTTAAATTAAAAATCTCACAATTCTTCGCAAAATAAAATCTAAAAAGAAATTTTCAAAGCTTTTACACAGGAGTTTGTGACTTAAGAAACCACAGGCCAGTGATGTCAGTATGATATCCTCTGATGCGTATGTGTTAACCTAATTTCAGACTAGGAGCACTTAAGGTAAGTCTTTTAAGTTAGAAAAGGCCTACAAAGCCTTAAGAGCTATACTCTCATGGAGTTCACTAAAGCTTTTCTGAAGTGTTGCGTGATAAAATCATGCATTTTTGAACAGCTTTACGCGAATGTTTCCATCCGTTAAAACAGAAGCTTTGTTTGCTATTGGAACTAATCTACAACGCATATTTCAGCCATCGGATTACATTTTAAAATTAACAGACCCTCAGGAATACTTCCTGTGTGAATATCTAGTGTGCATATATATATATATATGCATGTAAACGGCAGAAGAAAAGAATCGTAAAGTGACTAACGATATCTGTGTCGGAGACATGAAGCATAATGATTACGGACCTGACCTATTCTCTCCTTTCCTTTCCACCAGGTCGGAACACCTTAGATAACATAGCAGGAGAGTTCAAAAGCCAAGAAGAAATCATATTGCTGTTGACTACTGGTTCTCACACCGAGTCATAAACTCTTGGAACCGACTCCCAGAAGAAGTGGTGTCTGCAGCCTCAACTGATTCATTCAAGAAGGGTTTGGACAACCACAGAAATCTACTAGAAAATGATTAGCATATGCTCCAAGCCTTCTATCCTCAACCAATCAATCTGAATGAATAATTAATCACAAAGTACTTTTGTTACTTAAAATCGACAAGAGCAAGTGCTAATAAACTCATATCTGCTAAAATTTCGGTGTCTTACCAAGATCAACAGTCAGGTTTACAGAATCTTTAAAATGAAGAAGTTTGTTGTCAGCCATAGTTTCTGACTGCCACCAGTTGTTGGGATTTTTATCAGTCATATATTCCGCAGGATGACTTTCATCTGGGTTACGCGCGTCACAATATTGGCACCTGCTTGCCATTCCGGAGTTTGACATATGTATGCAATATTTCTGTCTCCCTTTTTCACCACATGTATTGGTAGCTATAACTTCCCTGTCGGCTGCAGCACTAGTAAATGGAGGATAACACATTTGTGGTCTTCCACTTGTATCAACACATTCACTTGACACCCATCTTGTGTCAAACGGCTCCTGTAGGCTGACAAGTTTAATTGAGAGCAAAAAGATGAGACATTTAAGCCAAAGCACACTCATATTGGAGTGCAGATAGCGATATTGCATCGCAAAATTCACAAAAGCGCTTCGGAATGTGTAGGTCGTGTCTTCAAAAGCTATCAGCTCAAACAAAGAACTTGAAAAGAAAAAATTTAACAAAAAGTTGTGTTTTCTGGAATGATGCGTTTTACCGTGTTTATATATGATTCAGTGTTGTTTATCAGGATTTTAGGGATTTTTTCTTAAGACAACTTTTTTAAAACCTGGTCAACATCACCAAGCAATAATTTTATCTTTCGTAAAACCATCAACATAGGATCTTCTAGCATGTTTGAAGTAGGCACTTTATATTTTCAGGGGACTACTTTTTGTTCTAATTTCAGTTTGTTCCCACAATGTCAGTAGTGCTAAGCTGGTGGTAAGGGGCTTCTGAAATATCCTAGAAATTGGAGATTAGTTGTGTCACCAACGATGTGTAAATTGACATTGTAAAGTCTTCCAGTCGCTTGGCCATTCTAATGGATTTAGTGAACATAAGATTTCAGATTGATTGGTTGAGGATAGAAGGCTTGGAGCATATGCTAATCATTTTCTAGTAGATTTCTGTGGTTGTCCAAACCCTTCTTGAATGAATCAGTTGAGGCTGCAGACACCACTTCTTCTGGGAGTCGGTTCCAAGAGTTTATGACTCGGTGTGAGAACCAGTAGTCAACAGCAATATGATTTCTTCTTGGCTTTTGAACTCTCCTGCTATGTTATCTAAGGTGTTCCGACCTGGTGGGAAGGAAAGGAGAGAATAGGTCAGGTCCGTAGTCGTTATTTAAAACATTGTGATTAAATTTCTTCTCTGCTTACGGTATGACAGGGAAAGAGATTTAGACCGTCTGGACTTTCCTCGTATGATAAGTTAGTCATGCCATGGACCATATGTGTTGCCTTCCTTTGAACCTTTTCTAGAATTTGTTAGTCCGCTTTAGGACAAGGACTGGCGGCCTGGATGCAGTTTTCCAGTTTGACCTCAACAGAGATGTATATAAGGAGGTGAACATATCTCTGGGGATTCTAGCAAAGACACTTCGAATTGCCAATAAGGACCTGAAACGACATGCAGCCACCGTGTGACAGTGGGCTGTAGTTTTAAAGTCTTAGCTAACAATGACACCTAAGTCCAAGTGAGTCTGAAATGATAGAAGTGATTTTCCGTCTAGTCCGTAGGGGCTCGTGCCTGCTTGCACATTGTTGCATATTTTGTCACATTTATCGGGAGCATCCATTCTTTGGACAACTCTGAAAATTTATCGAGGTTCTCTTCCAATATGAACACTAAACGGTTAAATTCAGTTCTGCAAATGTAGTCAAAGATTGAACGATCGATTCATGTGTGTTTGCTCAAACACAACTCTATATTTTGTCGGGAGTCACCGATACCGAAATCATCGTTTCATCGTTCGCTGTTCTTTGGAGGACAGAGAAAAACTATCAGAAGTATTGTTGTGATTTATACTGTTATGACATTTATTCTTAGACTTTGTGCACAATAACCTTATGGTTGGCTCTGTATTTGTGCGAGAATAAAGGGTTCTTGAGTCACCGATTTGTGTTCTGGATTTTTGCGTTGGTTATTGCGCATAGTTCCTGAAAGTCTTCCAAGGACAGTGTGAAGTCCAGTGTAGTTAGACCTGGACATTGACAGTTTCTGATAATTCTCCTGGAATTATTCGTCCTATTTATTTTTAATTCGTCTTTCCTCGCGTCTGCGAGTCTTCTTTGGACAAGCGTTATTTGGAACTCTTCTGAATTGTTTGGTCGAGTTCAATGATGCCTGGGTCAGAGAGAGAACAAAGCAGTTGGGAAACAGACAAAACAGTAAGTAACGATGTGTTGCCTGTTAATTGTAATGATATGCATGATGCTTAGTATGATGAGTCTGATGTTCATGCTTCGCCGTTTAGGTATAGTAAGGGTTTAAAGTTACCCAAGTTTGAACCTCGATACCTTGATGGAAACCCAGCCGACTACCCACAGTTTATCAAGGAGTTTGAGGTCATTCTGAGCGGTTTCATCTCAAATGACGAAGTGAAGTTATTGTATTTTTTGAGGTACCGCACTGGTGTTGCTTCAAGAGCTATACTGTTCTGTAAGGTTGTGCCTCCAAACGAAGGATGTACTGAGGCGATGCGTATCCTTTGTCAAAGGTTTGGAAGACCTGCGATGATTGTAAGGAATGCATTTGAGGCTGTCAAAGGTAATGGTAGTCAATTACGAGATGACTCCAAGGCGCTCACTGAGTTTCTGGTAATATGATGACCTACAAGAAAACGTTGATTTCGATGAATTGCATGAGCGATCTGAACTCAAGTTCCGTCCTAGAGGTAATAGCGAGACGCCTACCCACTCGACTGCAAAGGAAGTTGATGAAGATAAGCTCTCGTATAGAGGACGAAGGTTTAGAGGCAGGGTTAGGCGATATACTGAGATTAGTGACAGACTATGAAAAAATTCACCAGTATATTGCATCCGGCTTCTAAGAATAAGAGATCAGCGAGCACACTACAATCATTTATGACGAAGGGGTCTCAGAGAAGTGGATATCGAGAAAACTCTAAGGTGTCTAGTAATCGATACAAACCTAATGAGTGTGACAGCTTTTGTGGGACGTCCCCAACAGATAATAATAATA
Organism: Trichobilharzia regenti; assembly: GCA_944472135.2. Taxonomy (NCBI): domain Eukaryota; kingdom Metazoa; phylum Platyhelminthes; class Trematoda; order Strigeidida; family Schistosomatidae; genus Trichobilharzia; species Trichobilharzia regenti. The sequence goes on from OX235270.1 coordinate 129,927,594, forward strand.
TACTCCCATTTTGTATATGAGCGACGCCAGTTTACAGGCATCATCAATATGATAATTTACATATACGATTGGTAGGCATATTTAATAATAATGATTTAATAAAATACATATTTTTTCCTACATGTGTAGGACACACCAATTGTACAAGCATGGATGAGTATCATCTAAATTACATAAATTTGGTTTATGGTTAAATTACATGGTTGCTGTCATTTATGTCTATGGTTTGTGGGAACAATATGATAACTAGACATTCAATGGAGCACATCAAGAATACTGTGAGATACCATGTCAAATGCCCTAGATATATCGAAGCAGAGAACAACGACTAGCTTACGCGCTTCGCGACTACTAGTGATGCAGTTGAAAAAGTCGAAGTGGCAAGTAACGCAGGATCTATTTTTGAGAAATCCGTGTTGAGACTTTGTAACAAGATCTTCCCTAAGTAGGTAGTCTGACAATTGATCTTTTACAACTTTCTCCATGATTCGTGAGATAACTGGGGTTATATTTATGGGTCTGTAATTGCAGATGTTTGCCTTATCACCAGATTTGTAGTGTGGAATTGTGAAGCTAGTTTTCCACTCACTAGGGTAAGTGCCAGTGTCCATAGATATTGAGAAGAATTTAAGAAGTAACAGGGGTATATCACACCCACTGTTTTTGAAAATTATTGAAGCAAGGCCATCTGGTCCCGTACTAGTGGAAGGTTTACGGCTTTTAATTGCTTGTTCTATTAATTGATTAGTGGACACATTGCTTTCGAGGGAAGAGCTAGTAACGGGGCGGTTTCAGCAGGCATACGTGTTTCTAAACTAAAGTTTGGAAACCAATCACTGAACAGTTCACAGATGGTGGCAGGCTCATTGTAGATTATTTTGTCGTGAAGTAAGTAGGGGATTTCTCTCTTCGACTGCATTCTTTTTTAAGAGGTGCTGTTAAGTTATAAACTTTGGAGGTACTTTCAAGTGCCGTTAACTCTTCTTCGAGGTCCTTTTGAGACCGTAGGCGCTTGATAAATTCAAGAGACTCGTGGAGTGATTGCAGTAGCGATAGATCTTTGGTGAACAAATACTGTTTCTTCAACTTCCTTAACTTATTGCGGTATGCCCTTGGAATGTATTAAGCTTGGTGTGTACTTAATTTCACTACCTTCTTAGGAGCGACGGTATCTAGACAAAGGGTAACATTTCTGCAAAATAGGGACACCACAGCCTCCGGGGAGTCAGTGGTAAAATAGTCGTCCCACTGAGAGAGTCGAATGAGTTCTTGGACTAATCCCCGGCCTGTATGCTTGTAACTACCACATATCATCCTCCCTGAATCTTGTTTGTTCCCTCTATTTAGTGGTGAGAAAGGAAGAGAGCAGAGTACCATTCTATGGTCACTAATGGAAAACCTGTTACCAACATAGGTGGAGGCCGGGATTGTGTCATGACAAAACACAGGATCCAACATGCTGTCACCACGGGTAGGTATCTGGACGTGTTGTTGCCATCCATAACAGTCGATATTGACAAGTGATTCGTCGAAGCGTTGGGGGTCGGAACTACTTAACCAATTGACTTCTTGAAGATTGAGGTCCGCTGCAATTATTTTGTAATTAGTACTAAACGATGAGGCGTGTACAAACGATTTAGCTATTAACGCATCACTTTCCTTGGTTGAGCTTGGTGCTCGATAAACACAGTCTATGAGAAGTTTGTACTTATCTCCATGTAAGATGACCCAGAGTGAATCGGGTACCTCGTTTGGTATTTCATCTTACACCTTACTGACTACGAATGAGTTATTTAATATATATATATATATATATATATATATATATATATATATATATATATATATATGAGACATCCTCCACCACGCTTGCATTCTCTGTTTGCATGGTATACAATGTAATCATCGATACCTATATGCACATCAAGTATAGAGGATGAGCACCATGATTCAGTAATCGGAGCTACAGTAGGCTTGGCGATCAATAATAATGTCCTTAGTCCAGATATCTTATTGATTAAGGAACGTGCATTAATTAGCAATATCGTGAATAAGTCACGGGATACTACAAACTGGCTTAAAATGTCGCCATAACCTAAATCTATCTTTGCGTCAGCACCGCAAGAGTTTATGAATGATAGGGGGTCGGATTGGGTGTCTGTACATCGGGGTTGGAGTGCAATGAGGTGGTCCTAGGTGCCATGGGCCGTACCAGTGATTCGGAACACCTGGAAAATTTACCATGTGATCTTGGATATAAGGGTAATAGAGGTTGGGCCTGGGTTGATGGTTAAAAAGCATAGCATCAAAAGGTCTACCCATCCTCTGCTATTCGTCATACCGGTATACACCTTCGTGTTGTTTTTACTGTGAGGGAGGGTGCTTTGGTTGCAAGACTTTGGGGGTCTTGGGGCCTGACTTTCTATTAGGTGGAGCATGCTGAAAAACTCCAAACAAAACTGTGTTTCGAGAAGAGTTTTTCGTAACAAGTGAGGGTTTGTGGACATTCTTACCCTCAGCAGGCTTATTGAATACAAAGTATTCTTCTCCATCATTAGTCTCAACCCTGCGAAATTTGTTTATCGTGGTGAGGTTAACACATTTGGGGGAAAATTTCTGAGAACAACTTGCAGAAGTTCTAACTATTTTAAAGTCTTTCGATGAGGCCCTATTTACAGAGGTACTGATATCCAAATCAGTTCCTAGTTCCATTGGCAAGCGTGGTTGTTGTGTAGTTTGCTGAATGCTAGTGTCAGCGCAAGGTGGCAGTCTCTGTGCAGGATCCCTATTTGTACATATAAGCTAGAGGAGGTCACCAGGTTATTACTACGCGTTATTCTGCGCTGACACGGCGTTTTATCACGAACTACGGTTATAGATTTATAACTGCTATTCAGTCTAAAGTGATCCCTGGCATTTAGTAAACTTACTATGATAATGATAATTTATATTTTCTGTCAGCCACGTCTCATAAACCGTTAATGCCCAGCTCTTGCTACGCTCGGGCCCACGCTGTTCCCTGCAGGTTTTCAGAAACGCTTAGTAATAACGGACGAAAAAACCAAAAGACCGATTGCTCACTCGAGGATTCTTTATTGTTACACCAACAAATAAAAATAATGTTTTCACTAGGTCTGTGAACAAATATTACAATAATAAATCACAATATTACTTCTGATGGTTTACTGCTGACTTCTTTCTGAACAGCGACCGATGAGACGATGACTGTCGTATTGATGCCTCCGCGAAAATTGGGGAAGTTGGTTTTGAGCAAACAACCAAGAATTGATCGTTCAATCTTCAACTGCATTGACATTTTCATATAAACATATAAATTTATATGAAAATGCGTGCCATTTTTACAGGCACGATCAAGCATCGAGGGAATTACTGAATTTAAAAAGGATGGGACAACCAGCCTTGTTAGACTTTTTACGAAGTCTTTTGCATTCAGATGGAACATTAGCGATGCCGCAACAGGCGAAGGTTTTGCGTTTTATAGCCTTCAGAGGGAGAGAATCTAAGAGGCTGTAAGCTATAGTCTGGTGAGAAGAGGTTATAAGATTTATCACCTCCGCAGCCAAGCAGTCAATCGGATTTTCAGCTTTATTTAGTGTTTCTGCAGACACCTTAGGATGCTTTATTAACAGACAGCCTAATGGGTCCAAATCCGTAAGATTGTTTTGAGATAAATACAGTAAAGACTTAACCTGGAGAACATCAGAACGGCTCTCCGTGATATATGAGATTGGCAGTGACATGCTATCAAACCGACCTAATTTTTCCTGGAGTTCACTTACTTGCCTCTGGATATCTTTCACAAAGAGGTTTAATTTACAGAACTCAGAGTTCTCTAACAGAACATCTATCAATGGAGTTGAAGATTGAACGATCAATTCTTGGTTGTTTGCTCAAAATCAACTTCCCCAATTTTCGCGGAGGCATCAATACGACAGTCATCGTCTCATCGGTCGCTGTTCAGAAAGAAGAGTGAAACATCGTCAGAAGTAATATAATGATTTATTATTGTAATATTTGTTTTCAGACCTTAGTTCGCTTATTCCTTTTATATGTTGGTGTAACAATAAACAAATATCAAGCGGCAGATCGGTGTTTTGGTTTTTGCGTCCGTTATAACTAAGCGTTTCTGAAATCTTCAAAGAACAGCGTGGGCCCGAGCGTAGCGAGAGCTGGGCATTAACGGTTTATGAGACGTGATTGACAGTTTCTGACGATAGAAACAGATCTGGCGGATTCAAACAGTTGGTGAAAGTTTGGATAGTCGCCGTTCATTTTTCCTGGTGCCGGTCAAGTCCTCTTTGAACAAGCAATATCTGGAACTTTTTGGAATTGGGTCAAGTTCAACAATGCCTGGGTCAAAGAAGGGACAGAGTGTCTTGGATGCAAACAGGAAAGTAAGTCATGGTGACTTGTCTGTTAATTGTAACGATGTGTCTGATGTTAAGCATGACATGGTTGATGTTACTGTTTCGCCGTTCAGGGATAATAGGAACATCAAACTCCCTAAATTTGAACCACGGTGTTTTGATGGAAACCCGGCTGATTATTTACAATTTGTAAAGGAGTTTGAGATCATGTTGAGTGGTTTTTATTAAATGATGAATTGAAGTTAATGTATTTGATGAGATATTGCACTGGAGATGCTGCAAGAGCTATACAGTGCTGTAAGTTTATGAAGCCAAAAGAGGGCTACTACGAGGCTATGAGCATATTACGTCAAAGGTTTGGAAGACCTTCGATGATTGCAGGGAAATTATTCGAGGCTGTTAAGGGTAATGGTGGTCAATTACAGGATGACTCCCAGGCACTCACTGAGTTTTTAGATAATTTGCTAATTTACAAGAATGGAATGATTTCGATGAATCGCATGAGTGACCTCAACTCGAGTTTTATACTAGAAGTAATAGCAAGACGTCTACCTACTCGACTGCAAAGGAAGTGGGTGAAGATAAGCTCCCGTATGGAGGATGAGGGTATCGAGCCAAAGTTTGATGATATCCTGAAACTGGTAAAAGATAGTGTCAATCAATCTATGAGCAAGTTCGCCAGTCTATTACATCTCACCCCTAGAATAGAGCAGTCTGAGAGCAAAATGCAATCATTGATGACGAGTAGGCCTCAGAGAGGTGGATATCGAGAAGGCTCCATGATGTCTAGTAATGCATATAGACCTAGTGAGTGTAACAGGTTTCGTAGTACATCCTCAACAGATAAGTTACAAGATGCAAGACAAACACGGTTTTGTTTTACACGTGTGCAAGAGGTGCATACAGAAGTGAACTGTGAACCAGTGAGCAAGTTCAGTGATAAGCTAAATGTAAACTCCAGGTCTGACTCCGAATTGTGTGACGATAACGGTGCGGTGAAGAAGTCTGTAGTTGCAACTGGTAAGCCATTGTTGAATAGAGTGTCACAGAATAGAGTTACTGCTTCAGAGTGCAGTTCTGACTCCACAAGTTTACAAAGTATAACTAGTCAGAGTGAAGATATAAAACCTTTAATGATTTGTGAGGAGGAACCAAAATTGTCTACTTCTGTTATTAAAGAGTTTGAAAATGATGAAGTTGACGGTAAATTGAATATTTGTGATAATGATCATGATAGTGCAGATTTGTCTTTGGTTGATCATGATGAAATGAGGGATATGCCTACTACTGCTAAGTTAAATAAAGGTTCTGTACAACTTGAACGTGAAGTAGAAATAAATGCAGATGCAGTTGCAGAAGGCATGCATACTTGTGAGACCGTCAGTGTGATTGATCAGCATGTAGCCCACCTATCATCAGATGCTAGTGCTAAACCTGAGCTGATAGTAAAAGACAGCAGTGGTGGTGGTCTTGCAGGTAGACAACTTTCTGAAAGTCGAGCAACAACAGCTTTTGATCCACCGCTAACTTCATCAACTGATATCAATCAGTCGTCGTTGGTGCTGTCATCCACAATGAAAAAGACGCCCATCAACTCAAGTATCTTGTGCAATGACTATGGTAGTATCAGTTCGTTTGAAAGGACGAATATCAATGGTCAGTTTAGTGAGGATAAGCCAAGTGTAAACGAGAGAGTAATTGTTAAATTGACTTGCACGAATAAAGGCATTTCTAGTTTCAAGTTACTATTTGAATGTTATTATCTTTGGTGTAAATTACTCTGTTTCTACACTTGGTTGATGAGATATGTCGTGTGTTTGTTCGTCATCTATATTCTACGATACAATGACATGGGCGTGTTGCCGTTCAGATTTGAGGATATAGCTGATAGAAGGAAGTTAGCAAATGAACTCTGCGACGATTTTCCAACCTAGAGCGTCAACCTGAGAAGGGTTGTAGGCGTACTGCTGTAAGTCCTACAATTCTTCAAAGGGTAGCGCATCAATGAGCAGTCCAATGTGCTTGGTGTGTGATTTTGTACATATGTTCATATTGTATATACTGAATTGATATCATCTGTCATCTAGCTGTTGGTAATTCTGTTTGTGTCCGGACGACTTCCACTTGGATCATCAACCTGAGAAGGAATGTAGGCGTACTGCTGTAAGTCCTACAGTTCTTCAAGGGTAGTTTGTCATGCCAGAATCCACAACATTTGATGTAGTGATTGTACATATGTTTGTGTTAAATAGTTGTGTGAGTTCCAATTGATGTAATTGTTGGTTAATCTTGTTTGTGTCCGGACATTCCACAAATTACAATCGTCAACCTGAGAAGGGTTGTAGGCGTACTGGTGTAAGTCCTGCAATTCTTCAAAGGAATTCCACCAAGACATGATCGGCGAGGTTGTTTGTACTATTTGTATATACGTGTGGTGTGTCATATCAATTGGTGTTTTTGGATTCATTGTGTTTACTTGTTGTTTTCGTATCTTGTTGTTATTGCGTAATTTTGTTAAAATTTTCGTCGTGATTACTTCTGAAGTTGTTTCGAGTCTTCTACATCCATGAATGAATTGATTGATGTTAAGGACAGCAGATGGGTCGTATACGCCGGGGAGGCTAGGCTATTGCTGAGAATGAAATGCACACGGAGATAATTGTTAGCTGCGGTCCGACACGCCGGGGAGAAAGAGTGTAAACGACTGAGGCTCGCATGCGTCACCGCTACTAGAACTGAGGCAGAATGAGTGACAAGCGATTTCAGTGGTAATTGGTAATGAGTAGATAAGAGGATGTGCGTAGAGTATCGTGAGGTGCTGCCATGGTCACTTTGCATTCTGCAAGAGTCATTCTAGCAAGTGGCGATTGTGTTGCAAGATGTCAAGAGGAGGTCTCTGTCTGGAGGCGCAGGTCGTCATTGATGTGTGAGATTGTGCTGTGGGTATGCTTGTGGTGTGTTGGCTTTTCTGTTTGTTTTCCATTTCAGCTCTGTCCGTGTGACCCAGGTTCTCGCAATGGCATCCAAGTCAACGTGTATTGGTCGTGAAGAAAAAAAGGGTTGGATCCCTTTTTTGCCGGGGAGTGTCAATGGAGTTGAAGATTGAACGATCAATTCTTGGTTGTTTGCTCAAAATCAACTTCCCCAATTTTCGCGGAGGCATCAATACGACAGTCATCGTCTCATCGGTCGCTGTTCAGAAAGAAGAGTGAAACATCGTCAGAAGTAATACAATGATTTATTATTGTAATATTTGTTTTCAGACCTTAGTTCGCTTATTCCTTTTATATGTTGGTGTAACAATAAACAAATATCAAGCGGCAGATCGGTGTTTTGGTTTTTTCGTCCGTTATAACTAAGCGTTTCTGAAATCTTCGAAGAACAGCGTGGGCCCGAGCGTAGCGAGAGCTGGGCATTAACGGTTTATGAGACGTGATTGACAACATCTTTCACCTGTATCACAGGAGTGAGATCTGCACTCAAACCATTTTGAGAGCTAGCAGTCGATACTGTATTACAGGGTGGTAATGCAGTTATAACCGAATTTGAGCCACTATCTAAAACAATTGTGTTTATACGAACACGTTTTTTAGAAATTTGTAGCATAATTTCAAGGATTGCATGACAATGGGAAGTATATGAATTTCAGAGGAAACACGTGCAAAAATGTCACCAATTTCCAACGTACCGCGTTGGCGAAAGATGGTGTCAATCAAGCCATGAGCAAGTTTTCCAGTAGATTGCATCCCACTCCTGGAATAAAGAAATCAGAGAGGAAAATGCAATCATTTATGACGAAGGGGTTTCAGAGAAGTGGATATCGAGAAAACTCTATGGTGTCTAGTAATCGATACAAACCTAATGAGTGTGACAGCTTTTGTGGGACGTCCCCAACAGATAGGTTACAAGCTGCGAGGCAAGCATCGTTGTGTTTTATCCGTTTGCAAGAAGTGCATAGAAAAGCGAACTGTGAAGCAGTGAGCAAGTTTAGTGGTAAGCAAAATGATGAAGTTGATCGTACAAATGGCGGTAAAGTGGATATTTGTGGCAATGGCCATGATAGTGCACTTTTGTCTTTGGTTGATCAAGATGAGATGAGCGGAATGCCTACTACTGCTAAGTTGAACAAAGGTTCTGTACAGCTTGAACGTGAGGTCGACTTAAAGGCATTTGTGGCTGCAGAAGGTATGGACACTCGTGAGACCGTCAGTGTGAATGATCGGCGCGTAGCCCACCTATCGACAGATGTCAATGCTAAACTGGAGCTAATAGTAAGAGACAGCAGTGGTGGTAATCTTGCAGTTAGACAACCTTCTAAAGGTCGAACGACAACAGTTTCTGATGCACCGCTGAGTTCATCAAATTGTGTCACTCAGTCGTCGTTGGTGGTGTCATCCACAATGAAAGGGACGTCCATGAACTTAAGTGTCTTGTGCTCTGACTATGCTAGTATCAGTCCGTTTGTAAAGACGAAATATTTTGGTCAGTTTAATGAGGATAAGCCAAGTGTATACGAGAGGGTAATTGTTAAACTGACTTGCACGAATGAAAGCCTTTCAACTTTCAAGTTACTATCTGAATGTTATTATCGTTGGTGTAAATTACTCCATGCCTACGCTTGGTTGGTCAGACATGTTGTGTGTTTGTTAGTCATCTACCTTCCACGATGCAATGTCATCGGCGTGTCACTGTTCAGAGTTGAGCATAGAGATGATGGAAGGAGGTCAATGAATAATCTCTGAGACAAATTCCCAGCCTAGGGCGTCAACCTGAGAAGGGTTGTAGGCGTACTGCTTGAAACGGCGTTTTTCATCAACTTTTATTGGGAAGACATGTGTAAAACCTTTTGAACAACGAAAAATTACCTAATTTTTAGGTTTTTTCAATAAATAAAGCCGAGAGCCATCTGCTATTAAATGACCTACTGCCGCAAATGGGCCAAACTTAAATCAACTAGACCGCGAAAATCTCCTCAATTTAAGTATTAGGCGCCACTTCAAAGAGGGAATATGCTATAAAATCGCCCGCGATTTACGTTTGTAACCAGCATGCGCCACCCTTCCTCTTTTTTGTGGTGTGAAAACATATAGAGTTTACTTATTTTGAACAGGAGGATAACTAAGATATGAAAGCGGTTAATTTGGACAGTTTTGTTACAATGAAATCAAAGGTCGACAAAACAGAAATGACGCTAACATATTTACTGCATAAAAATAAATAATTCCTAAAAGACTGACAACGGCTGGTGGTAAGATGAAATTCAGATAAAAGCATAAAATAACACTGAAATTTTGAAGTCCTAGATTTCGATGCGACTCCTTTACCGGGAGACTCTGTAGTATTGGACCCAGAAGATGATAGTGTGGGATTAGAGCCAAATAAACGGAAAGCCACATTTCCACCACGACAGAAATAGCTTCCTGGTCCAGATGACTGACCATTCTGCTGATCTGGAGCACCCGATGAAATTGGCATTATCACACGAGCGTATCTTTTAATCATTACTCCTATCCCTCCAATGATTGCCAGTATTACTCCACCAACTACTACCAGGCCAGTCATAGCTGCTGACCATGGCGAATAGCCGGAACAGCTCCAGTTATTGGTCCACTAGTGATTTAACTCCATGGATCCTCTTTTTGGCAAGCGAAGGCCAAACTGCAATCAACTGCAGTAAAAGTGCCACCAAAATACGAAAGCTCCTCCCAATAGCGATGCATGTTGAAGGCTGTTAAGCAATGCGCTCACTAGTTTCTTTGTGTGGCCAGAAGAGGCATTACGATAACCTCCATAAGAATGTACAACGCCACCACCAATGGCTCCCATGGCAAACGTCGCTCCACAATTAATCAAAACACGTAATAGTCACTAACAAACTCATCCGTAGGAGACACTCGTGATAGATTTTACCAAATACAATCAGGTAGTGCGCCTTAAATACCGGGTTGTTCTCAAGCTGACTTCCCTATGCCTCTTGAGCTTCAAAGACTTTAAAGCGACAGCTTTCTGTTCCCGTTCAAATGGTATGGCCAAATGGTTCCACCGATGGTTATAGACCCAGACTACCAGCTGAAGAAACGCCTGATAAACTGCGTCACTGGCACGGCGCCGAAACCAGACATACAAATACACAGCTAAAGTACGGAACTGCACTAGGACTTACAGACAAGTTCATTTTGTCCCATTTCTTACCATGTCGTATATGAAGCAGGCCGGACATGATGCGGCCATTTGAGTCAGCTCCAGTCACTTCAGAGTCTGCTGATGATTGAAAACATCTGCTTACACATTTGTTTGTTACTACACTTTTCTTAGAATTAGAACGGCTATAGGAGAAACAGTGAGGAGTTTTTATAAATTTGGATAAATTTTACGTGATGGATAAAGACGGGCGATAAGTTCGTTCCAGCACTGCCCATCTGAAAACTCGTGCTTGGTATCTTGTCCCACAGTCAACCACCTTGTCTGTCTGTCTGTTTTCGACATGGAACTTTGCGCCGATGGGCGGCAGTTCAAGTAGCCACACTCCATGTGAACAAAGCAAGAGAAGAAAGTAGAAGAAATGCATAATAGAGACAGTAAACAGAGGTGTGAGACAAAGAAGTAACCAAGAACAATGTAGTTTCATTGGAAAGTATAAGTCACAGGTTGTGGATGCATCTGCGCCACTGAGAACGATTTTGAGCCATATCACCAATTGTTTCCAACCATTGGATTTTACCGTACGGAAGACCCCAACCATTTAGGATATCTACACCTTCCTACGTGACTGGCTTAAACTAACTGTTGTGGAGTTCATTGACTGGTGCCATGTTTTGGTTTGACCGCCACTAGCTCTTTTTCAGCCTGACCAATCCTATGTCAGCTAACATTGCCCGTCGAGGAAGGCGATGACTAGGCATACGTAGCACATGTCCTAACCATCTCAGTCGATGTAATTTTACAGCCTTGTCGATTGATTTCCCCTCCTTACCTAGCACTCCCCACCTAACCTCAATATCGCTCACTCTACCAGGCCACTTCACACGGAAGATAGAGCTCAGGCACCTATGATCAAAGACAGCTAATCTTTTCATGTCTTCCACTCTCAATGGCCAGGTCTCACAGTCAACCAGCTTTTAGCTTCACAAAGGGACTTAATATCAGTAGGTATTAGAATGTTAGGGAGATGTAGCTCACTTGACAGCGTCCCAAGAATTCTCAGTATAGTCCGGAAAGCTATGAGCACCGGTGTAATGTCGTTAGTTCAGGTAATCCTTTCGGAAGAATAGTCCGTTAGTTTACTGGCCAAAAGTGGGCAATGCACGCGGAGCCGAAAGGAAAACCATCGTGGAACTTATAATATCGCACGTGCGAACCTTGTAAAAGGGGTGAATTTTACACGCTCTTGTATAGTTTTGGTTTTTGTTGTGTCATACGTTCCAAAAGTGTACAGATCAACTTTAAATCAGTTTATTCTGATCGAAGTTAGTTTATGTTTTAAATTTGAGCCTATTAAATCATAGGAAGTTGTGTTCTTATAACTTAATAGTTATGTATATCTATTTTGTGCACTCATTGGCTCTTTAATCACTGATTTACACAGGTTATATATATAAAGTAATGTCAGCCAAGTCTCATAAACCGTTAATGCCCAGCTCTCGCTACGCTCGGGCCCACGCTGTTCTTAGAAGATTTCTCAGAAACGCTCAGTTATAACGGACGCAAAAACCCAAACACCGATCTGCCGTTTGATATTTCTGTATTGTTACACCAACATATAAAAGGAATAAGCGAACTAAGCAAACTAAGGTCTGTAAACAAATATTACAATAATAAATCACAATATTACTTCTGATGGTTTACTGCTGACTTCTTTCTGAACAGCGACCGATGAGACGATGACTGTCGTATTGATGCCTCCGCGAAAATCGGGGAAGTTGATTTTGAGCAAACAACCAAGAATTGATCGTTCAATCTTCAACTCCATTGACAAGTAATATCTAAATTTTTTTCCAAGTTCACTCTAAAAAGCATGCCTATCAAAAGAAACCTCTGCGGAAGGGTTATGTGCCAATTTCCAGTGGATGAGGAAATGCAGTGCGATTACTGCAAGAGGTGGTTTCATAGTATGTTCACAAACCTAACTCCTGCATCATACAAACGCTGCTGCAAACCTCTACCAAACTGGTTGTGCAACGACTGCTGTGGTACAACTAAACTCCGTATAACAGAAGCCAATGCCACTCTTAGTGGGGCTCTGAAGCTCATGGACTGTAAGGGTCTTCCATCACAGGAGAAGACCGACTATTGTTCAGACAACGACTACGTGACTAGCGTCATCGACAAAACAGCACATGTCCCCGATGCGACCTTGCCAATAAGTGAGTGCCCTTCATCACAGAAGAACACCCACCATATTCCAGACACCCAGGCTGCCCCTACGATACTGGATAAGCCCTCCAGTGACAGAAACGGAAAGATTGCCAAGAGGAAAATGGGTACCAGGGGCCGGAAAGCTGCAGCTCAAGTCGCCCAGGGACTGGTGGATCATGCCTCATCCACACCGGCGAATAGCAGGCAGATAAATCCAACTACGATTAGCGAGGAGGACGCCAATGAATGGCGTAATGCAGTCTCCCGCAAAAAGCGAGATAAGGATAACACATTGGCTGCACCGCCCACGAAGGATAGAAAGACACTCGGGTCGCAAAGCAAGAAAGCCACGGCAAGCAAACCTGATCTCTCTGACAGGTCTCTCATTCTCCACAAGGTGGGAGAGTCACTAGCCCCAGATTCCAAGGCCAGATTCGAGCATGACCTTAACTTATTTAAGCCCTTTTTTGAAAAGCTACTGCCACAAACAATATCAGGCACTACTATGCTCAGCGCATGTAGAATAGACCAAAAGCCTGACTCTACAGTAAGTCAGCCTGTACGTCTCCTCAAAGTCGTACTAAACTCGAAAGAAGAGAGGGATGCTATTCCAAGCAACTCTCAGATTCTTGAAAGATCAGGGATATTTGTCCGCGCTGACTTAAGCCTAACAGAGCGTGTGAAAACACAGTCTGCGGCATTAGAATTAAACGAACGACGCCGGAACGGTGAGAAGAACGTTAAGAATAAGGTTTTTAGGGTTGTCCGAGTTCGCAGTTTAATGATCCCGAAACCTCTATGGGTAGGCCAGGGAAGCAACAAACTGAATTGACAGTTTGCTATGCAAACGCCCGCAGCCTGTTGAATAAACTAACTGAGCTGGTTAACATGATAGACTCCGGAAACCTGGTTGTAGTTATCATCACAGAGATATGGCTCACCGCCGATGTCACTGACACCAAAGTTAACCTTCCAAACTTTGAAGTGCATAGGGTGGACCGACTAAGCCACAAAGGAGGTGGCGTAGTCATCTACCTCAAGAAATGCTTAGCCGTGAACAGTGTCGAAGCACCCGCTCACGAAAGTGAGTCGTGCAAACTTCTACTCAACAGACTTAAATGCATAGGCCAAGACATTGACCTCATCGCCATGTACCGCAGTCCTGACTGCAGCGCAGGCACAACCTAAAATATCTTCTTGTACATGAACTTCAGGAGTAAAACATCCAATGGTGTCCCAAACCTGACTATTGACAATGATACAACTGAAGAAGATCAAGAAAAAGCAGAAGCAGTGGCAGACTACTTCTCTCAAGTCTTCACTCAGGACTGATCATTCCCTACAGGATCAGCTCTGGCTGCATCGGAGGAATACAGTATAGATTCCGTTGACATCGACCAGGAAGTCGTGCTCAACCGCTTAATGAAACCAGATGCAGGGAAATCAATGGGTCCTGATAATCTTCAACCAAGGCTCCTCAAGGAGATATCAGCCCACATAGCCAGCCCCTTGACCACGACCTTCAAGCTATCTCTCCTAAATGGAGTGTTGCCACGTGATTGGAAAGACGCCATAGTAACCCCCATCCACAAAGGAGGATCAAGACAAAGCCCTTCAAATTACAGACCTACCAGTCTCACCAGCACTTTAATCAAGACACTGTAAAGAATTATCAAGAAAAGCATCATGATTTATCTGGAAAATAGCAGCTTGTTATCTGGAGCACAGCATGGCTTCCGGAGGAATCTCTCATGCCTGTCAAATCTCCTGACTGCAAGAGAAAGCTGGGTCAAATCAAAGGACAACAGAAGACCCGTTGACGTCGTCTTGATAGACTTCAGTAAAGCCTTTGATAAAGTACCTCACAAAAGACTACTCATGAAATTGGAAAGTCTTGGTATCAAAGGCAGACTACTAGACTGGCTCAGGGAATTCCTCATAGATGGGAGGCAGAGGGTTAGGATCAACCCAAAACTCTCCTCCTGGACAGCAGTGCGTAGCGGAGTGCCACAAGGCACGGTTTTCGCACTTCTCCCATTTATTTTCTATATCAGTTAGTTACTTCTGCTCACAGACTCCCTTAAGGTCCTATAAACAAATGACTTAAAAATTTGGAGAGAGTTTGTCAATAACTACACTGGACTTCACACTGTCGTTGGAAGACTTTCAGGAACTATGCGCAATAACCAACGCAAAAATCCAGAACACAAATCGGTGACTCAAGAACCCTTTATTCTCGCACAAATACAGAGCCAACCATAAGGTTATTGTGCACAAAGTCTAAGAATAAATGTCATAACAGTATAAATCACAACAATACTTCTGATAGTTTTTCTCTGTCCTCCAAAGAACAGCGAACGATGAAACGATGATTTCGGTATCGGTGACTCCCGACAAAATATAGAGTTGTGTTTGAGCAAACACACATGAATCGATCGTTCAATCTTTGACTATATTCACATTCTCAGGTAAAATTCAATCGATCCATTTTTCCATCACTACCAATACAGGTTGACTTGGATGCCAGTGCGAGAACCTGGGCCAACCGGAACTAGTCTAAAATGGAAAAGCAAGACGAAAAAGCCCAACACACAACAGACATACCCACGGTACAATCTCATTCATCGACGACGACCTACGCCTCCTGGTTAAAGGCGTCCTCTTGACATCTCGCAACACAATCTCCACTTACTAGAATGAATCTTGCAGACAGCAACGTGACCACAGCAGCACCTCAAGATACGCTTCGCACATCCTCTTATCTATTCACTACCAATTACCACCGCGATTGCTGGTCACTCATTTTGCCTCAGTTCTAGTAATGGTGACGTATGCAAGCCTCAGTCGTCTACAGTTTCGCTTCCCGGCAGGTGGGACCACAGCCTAAATAGAAACATTCATTCTCAATCGTTAATTCCACAGCTAATTCTTATCACCGTGTGCATGTCAGTCTCAGCACTAGCCTAGCCTCCCCGGCGTATACGACCCATCTGCTGTCTTTAACATCAATCAATTCATTCACAGATGCAGAAGACTCGAAACAACTCCAGAAGTAAGCACGACAAAAATTTTAACAAAATTATGCAAAACAACAATGTATGAAAACAACAAGTAAACACAGTGAATCCAAAAACACTAATTCACATGACACACCACACGTATATACAAAAAACACACATAATCTTGCAGATAATGCCTTGATGTGATCGTTTTGCAGAATTGTAGAACTTACAAAGGCAAGCATACAGCCCTACTTGGGTTGACGCCCTAGGCTGGGAATTCGTCTCAGAGATTATTCATTGACCTCCTTCCATCATCTCTATGCTCAACTCTGAACAGTGACACGCCGATGACATTGCATCGTGGAAGGTAGATGACTAACAAACACACAACATGTCTGACCAACCAAGCGTAGGCATGGAGTAATTTACACCAACGATAATAACATTCAGATAGTAACTTGAAAGTTGAAAGGCTTTCATTCGTGCAAGTCAGTTTAACAATTACCCTCTCGTATACACTTGGCTTATCCTCATTAAACTGACCAAAATATTTCGTCTTTACAAACGGACTGATACTAGCATAGTCAGAGCACAAGACACTTAAGTTCATGGACGTCCCTTTCATTGTGGATGACACCACCAACGACGACTGAGTGACACAATTTGATGAACTCAGCGGTGCATCAGAAACTGTTGTCGTTCGACCTTTAGAAGGTTGTCTAACTGCAAGATTACCACCACTGCTGTCTCTTACTATTAGCTCCAGTTTAGCACTGACATCTGTCGATAGGTGGGCTACGCGCCGATCATTCACACTGACGGTCTCACGAGTGTCCATACCTTCTGCAGCCACAAATGCCTTTAAGTCGACCTCACGTTCAAGCTGTACAGAACCTTTGTTCAACTTAGCAGTAGTAGGCATTCCGCTCATCTCATCTTGATCAACCAAAGACAAAAGTGCACTATCATGGCCATTGCCACAAATATCCACTTTACCGCCATTTGTACGATCAACTTCATCATTTTGCTTACCACTAAACTTGCTCACTGCTTCACAGTTCGCTTTTCTATGCACTTCTTGCAAACGGATAAAACACAACGATGCTTGCCTCGCAGCTTGTAACCTATCTGTTGGGGACGTCCCACAAAAGCTGTCACACTCATTAGGTTTGTATCGATTACTAGACACCATAGAGTTTTCTCGATATCCACTTCTCTGAAACCCCTTCGTCCTAAATGATTGCATTTTCCTCTCTGATTTCTTTATTCCAGGAGTGGGATGCAATCTACTGGAAAACTTGCTCATGGCTTGATTGACACCATCTTTCGCCAACGCGGTACGTTGGAAATTGGTGACATTTTTGCACGTGTTTGCTCTGAAATTTATTTACTGCTTATTGTCATATAATTCTTGAAATTATGGTCCAAATCTCTAAAAAACCTGTTCGTAGAAACACAATTGTTTTAGATAGTGGCTCAAATTCGGTTATAACTGCATTACCACCCTGTAATACAGTTTCGACTGCTGGCTCTCAAAATGGTTTGAATGCAGATCTCACTCCTGTGATACAGGTGAAAGATGTTCTGTTAGAGAACGCTGAGTTCTGTAAATTAAACCTCTTTGTGAAAGATATCCAGAGGCAAGTAAGTGAACTCCAGGAAAAATTAGGTCGGTTTGATAGCATGTCACTGCCAATCTCATATATCACGGAGAGCCGTTCTGATGTTCTCCAGGTTAAGTCTTTACTGTATTTATCTCAAAACAATCTTACGGATTTGGACCCATTAGGCTGTCTGTTAATAAAGCATCCTAAGGTGTCTGCAGAAATACTAAATAAAGCTGAAAATCCGATTGACTGCTTGGCTGCGGAGGTGATAAATCTTATAACCTCTTCTCACCAGACTATAGCTTACAGCCTCTTAGATTCTCTCCCTCTGAAGGCTATAAAACGCAAAACCTTCGCCTGTTGCGGCATCGCTAATGTTCCATCTGAATGCAAAAGACTTCGTAAAAAGTCTAACAAGGCTGGTTGTCCCATCCTTTTTAAATTCAGTAATTCCCTCGATGCTTGATCGTGCCTGTAAAAATGGCACGCATTTTCATATAAATTTATATGTTTATATGAAAATGTCAATGCAGTTGAAGATTGAACGATCAATTCTTGGTTGTTTGCTCAAACCAACTTCCCCAATTTTCGCGGAGGCATCAATACGACAGTCATCGTCTCATCGGTCGCTGTTCAGAAAGAAGTCAGCAGTAAACCATCAGAAGTAATATTGTGATTTATTATTGTAATATTTGTTCACAGACCTAGTGAGAACATTATTTTAGTAATAATAATATATATTTCACATAAATTAAGCATTTACATGATTCACATACCGTTTGTACAGGCATGATCATATTTGACAAGTGCAGTCTGAAATTGAACACTTTTATGAAATTAAAATTTGGAAAATGAATAGAAAACGTTACAAGAATAGAATATAATGTTTTGGTTTAATTCTAAATTATAATATTCAATACACTCATAGTGAGTCAGATTCATGCGGGAATTATGAAATTTTGCGTTAATGGAATGTAAGAAGAGAGGTGATAGACATGTGCTGGAGTAAGCCACACTGGATCCAGACCGTTATTTTTATCATTTTATCAATCAATAAGAGTTCGAAAGTTTATAAAAATCCACATTAGATGGTTAGTACAGCATTATATTGGTATTAGCAGATAGAAGGGACAAATTGGTTGCAAAGTTAACTTTGAGATGTTGAACAGAATTCAGAATGGAATTTGTTCCGTTGTTCATCGTAAGTGCTAACAATATTCTGGATACCGCTCAAGTAATACAAATGTAGAAAGCAGGATTACTGTTCATTAGCAGTGCTTCAGTGCAATACCTTCGAGAAGTGAAGAAAACAGAAGCAGCCAGCAGATAATGATAATTTAAGTAAACAATATGCGATAACCGCAGTGTTTATTCTCCTTTTTTACTGCTAGGAATTTCTAGTCATTGAGTTTCATAGCGTTACATACTAACGGTTAGTTTAAGTTTATAGTAGTAAACAACAACTGAAGTATAGAATAACAATAAAATATAAAGTAAAAATTAGGGCGAAACAAATTATGGTTTTCACTCTTATATGGGGTAATGTTGGGAATAGTAACTGAAGAAGTGAAATCCAAATGCCAAAGTACATAAGTTATTTAAAAGAAAAGAGGAAGTATATTAATACTGATTTATGCTGTTGTTCTGATTTATACAGTTAGATGTCCTCCTGAAATAGAGAAATCGTACCATGAGCCATTTTTTCAAAGAGTTTGTACGCAAGCTGTGACATACAGGCAGCATTTATTTTTTATTTTATTTATTAATAATTGTTTTTGAAGTAATTCGTTCTCAGGAGCCTTAGCAGTATAGTGCATTCCCACAGATAAGGGTGGTTCTCTTAGGTCCCCACCATCATATCCGCTGAATAGCAGTCACCACCCTCCCACCTTTGAATCTGTTAGACCCTGGCAAAATACTTATTTTTTGTTTTCAGAAAAAAGATCTTTTATTATTGCTACGTGTCATATGGACAGTTTTTGCATTCACAAGCTAACCCAACGATACTCATGGTATGAACGACTACTTTCAGTCAGTCATTTTGTATGCATCGTCACTAACAGCATTTTAAAAATGTTTACGTACAATGAAGAAGTAAGGAAATCAGAGATTTGCAGGCTACTTTCAAGATTTTAGTTATAAGCATAGCAACGAAGAGGAAATATGAAATGTTACGAAAAAGAAAAATACATAAAGCTACATAGTTATAATATATATATTCTCATATAAACATATAAATTTACATGAAAATGCATGCCATTTTTACAGGCACGATCAAGTATGATATAATATCAAATCATAGATTGTCTACAAGTTAATAATGTTTCAACAGTTAAATATTTGATATATATATAAATACACATTGTCTGAACTAGGCTGTATAGTTATTGAATTGTACAATTGTCCTCTAGGTTGAGCGGGAAAATCGACTTCGTTTCGTTTTCATCCCGTGGTTGTCGGCATACGATAACCAAGCAATATTGAGGTAAGTACAA
The DNA here is from genome assembly GCA_944472135.2 of Trichobilharzia regenti. Lineage (NCBI taxonomy): Eukaryota > Metazoa > Platyhelminthes > Trematoda > Strigeidida > Schistosomatidae > Trichobilharzia > Trichobilharzia regenti. The sequence continues at coordinate 129,947,441 of OX235270.1, forward strand.
CGTTTACAACGGATTGAAAGCTGTTTTTAGAAAAGTAAAAGTGCTAAGGTGAATCAATAAAGTGTAATGAAATGGGTAAGTCCAAGTATCACTAATAAATGCATTAATATAGAAAACTCCCTAGGCTGACAACGTTCATTTGCAATGTATAATGCTACGCGTATATCTGGTAGTATCATGATGTCCACTTTTGGTTTTAATACATTTTTTCCTTATGTCTGTTTTTTTATTTTATGCTTTATTGTGCATTTGGTGCACAACCGTACCTCACAGAGAATAGGAATAGAATAAGTCGGATCAAATTCATAAAGAGCTATAAAATGTTAGGTTTAATGGGATACAATGAGGATTAAGTAAAGACGTAATTAGAAAATGAATGAGATAAGACATTGTGAAGTGGTATTTAAAGATCCGACAATGGACAGCAAGTTAGTTTATAAGATGCCCCATAAATCTGTGCAGAGCCCACATGGTCGCATCTCAACAATAGGCTGAGTGAATGGTATATGTTTAAAGGCAGAAACATGATCTGTCTAGGCGTTCATTATTATCATTTTCAAGATAAAGATCTAAGCCCTCATAAAAATCAGAAATATCTCGAGCCTTCAAATTGTATATTGCTGTTCCTGCAAAATGGGGCGATTCACCTTAGTGACCCCCAACATATCTACTGATCAGCTAACGCCACTTTCCCTCCTTTTTTTGATGTAAGGCTCTGAGACTATGATTATTATGGCTACCGCAAATATATTGCTTGGTACCAGACATGTTCGTACCTCATATTCCATCTCCCTAGCTTTCTTAATGAGTGCTTCCAATAGGTCTCCACATACATCTTTATGAACATTATATATGTATGCATGCGTCCTAATGAACGGATTACTTTACAAGAAGTTAAAACCTTAAAGAATAAAAAGAATAGGTTTTGTGAATAGTTAAGCAAGATTCAGCAGAACAATATAGTTAGGGATCAATGTAGGTAGTATGAACTGAAGGTAAGGTCGGTTGGCAGGACTTAGTGTACTAAATTATCATGACAGTCTTGTATATAGTAGACATCTGACATTGCAAAGTAACGTGTCTAAACATATTATAAAAGATATTAACAGAAATACTACATAACTTTAACATTATGAATTTTAGAAAATTATATGAGAATGGGTAACTGTTGACTGAAGATAATCAATTCAACTCAAAAATAGTGCAGTGTATTATGCTAATAATATAAGTATATTCGTAAAATATTAAAAGATATGGTTGCTAATGTAATGGTTTTCGGAAATAATTATACTGACGAACTTATTGAAGATTACAGTGAATAACAATAATAACAATAACAATTTCGCTTTATTCCAGAAACAGTACTTGTGGTACAGTGTGGAATTTTCAGCACATATCTACAATATTGCATCTAATTTCATCATGCATTTAAAAGGAGTATTATAAAAAAAATATTTAAAAAAACAAAAACAAAAAAAAACAATAACAACAAAAAACCAAAAAGAAACACAGAAATAAAAAAAAATGCAATAAAAAATGCCAAGTAAAAAGGAAGATAAACACAAATAATGAAAAAATATTTCAGTATTGGTTAGTGGAAGCTACGATATGAGTATGCGTGGTGAACAGTAACAGCTATAATCATACGGGAAATTATGAGATGTTCTTAAAAAATGTTTATAGCTAAGATGATCAGTTAATTTGATTGAACAACACTAAGCAATCATAAGATAAACATTTCAGGTTGTGTTTTTTTTTATTGTCAGCACTAATGCGGTTGTTTGTAGTGGTAGTGTGAGGAATCATGCATAATACAAAATTTTTTAAGATGGTGATAGTGGCAATAACAAACAAGATTGTCAGTTAAATAGTGCCGAACAAAGAACAACCACAAAACTAATGTTACATGATGGTTAATGACGGGACAATTTTTAATAATCATAGTGATAATATAGTCGGACCCAGTAGATGTATAAAGAAGGAATAGAATAAAGAATAAAAATGTAAGCCAATGATAATAATTTTAAGCAGCTAAGTATGTTTAAGAAGGTTGTTCACTATAGAGTACAAATAAGAGAGTGTAAGGGGGAAATAACAAGGGCCAAAATTATGTTATTAACAACAAAGCAAGTCATAGGTTTCACGCCTAACATTGTCTCTGTCACTTAGAACACGGGCCAAATATGGTATCGTTGAGTTCCTATACTTGGTTGTACGAGCATATATTATTTTGTACTGATTTCTGGTTCTACCTGATGAGATGCAAGGAGAGAGTTGGGAATAGAGGGGGTGTTGGGGGTCAGAGAGTATGGTTTTAGACCATTTCTCACATGTATTCAGATGCTTATCCACTAATGTTGTGACGAGCTGACTGAGTTTTACACCGCTAGTCCTACTAACTACCTTCAACATCCTTCTCAGGATGGTATAATCCTTTTTCAGTAACCCAGGAAAGACTAACGGGGAACAGTAAAGTAGAATAGGTAGGATACGAGAGTTGACAAATTGTGAAAGCAGAGGTTGAGGGACTCCAGTTAGTCTGAGTTTCTTAATGTAGTAGGTTAGACGAAACACTTTCTTGGAAATCATTTGGATATGAGATGACCAAGTAAGGTCGGAAGATATAACTAATCCGAGGTATTTTGCATTAGACTTTGTTTCAATTATAGTCCCCTCAATTCTACAGACATCATGAGTGCTTACTAGTGTTTGTAGATCTCGTTTATGCCTAAAGGAGAAGTCGACAGTCTGGCATTTTGAGGGATTCAGCGTTAGGCCATTTAGTTTAGACCACTGACTGATGTCCGACAGGAAGCTATTTAATTTGAAGCAGTCTGACTGAGACTTAACGGGAAGCGAAACAGTCAGGTCATCTGCATATTTGACGAAGTTGATTTCGTCTGAGAGAGGTAAGTCATGTAAGAAGAAGGAAAAGAGAAACGGCGAGAGAACAGCACCCTGAGGAACACCAGCTTCAGTAAGCAAAGGAGAGGAAGCTACACCATTATATACCGTGTACTGCATCCTATTGGAGAAGTAAGAGTGCAGCCAGTTGATAGCCCAGGACTCAGTTTGTGTAAGGCTAAGCTTGTTTAACAAAAGGCCTCTAGGTACAGAGTCAAAAGCAGATGTGTAATCAAGGAAAGTACAACGGACATACTTGGCCCCTTTGTCTAAGGAGGATACAATGTTGTGATGAAACACAGCAGCAGCATCCAAAGTACTTCTACCCTGTTTGTAAGCAAACTGCTTTGGATCGTTTGAGAAGCTTAGGGAGGGAATGAGTTTTTGTAACAGTAATTTCTCCATCAGTTTCAAAAAAGGAGAGGTAATGGCAATTGGTCTAAACTTAACACTATCTCCAGAACCAGACTTGGGTACAGGGATGATTTTAATATCTTTCCACAGAGAAGGTACACTATTATTAGAAAAAGAAGTATTGAAAATGCTTGTAAGTGGGTTACTTAAAATATCAGCACATTTCTTTAAAACAATGGCAGGTATACCATCAGGGCCTAGACTCTGGGAAGGTTTAAGAGATTTCAAACATTTAAGAACATCAGAAGTATTGAAACGATGAAAGTCACTGGTCGTGTTATTAGTTAAATTGAAGGCAGAAAGGACATTTGGAGGGCGGATGAAAGATCTATTGAGAGTATTTACATCAATAGAAGAGGCAAAATTATTATGCTTACCACAACCAGTAATTTCTCTAAAAAGCTTCCATATGTTTTCTGATGTTTTACAAGATAGTATTGTTTGATTATAAATGTTGTTTAGTCTCTTGATTTCAGATTTAATTTGGGTGTTTATCTTCTTAAGACCAGATTTATTCTTTGTCTTGTACAGCTTCTCTTTTTCTCTACGAAGTTTTTTGAGATGAGGGGAAGAAAAACGATCCATTCTTTTGAAAATTATCTGTTTTGGACAGCATATATCAAGACAGAATTTAAGATAGTCAGTCAAATTGGAAATAGTATCATCCAGTTTGTGTTCGTTGAAAAGTTCCCAGTTAGTGTCATTTAGCATACATCTTAGTTTGAGCATATTTTCTTGTGAGTAACACCTTTGCTGTGTTTTCTTGGACAGATTTGAGAAGATATTAAAGTGAGATCTGCTGTATATCTTAGGTAATATCCGAATAATACAATGATCTGAGTTCATGATAGGAGCACGTCGGCGTACTTCATATATTTCCTCATCATTAATGAACACCAGGTCAAGGGTTTTATCAAGTCGAGTAGGGAATTTAACAATATTGGCATGACCTAATGATACGAGGAAAGAACAATCACAGCAGTTAAAATCTCCTGTGACAACTGATAAAGAGTTTTCAAGATGTGTAACGGCGAATTCAGTGAATTCATCAGCAAAATCAGATAGATCAGATGCAGAACAGCCAGGAGTAACATAAATGTTAGAGATGAAGACGTATTTAAACTTGGATAAATGTTTCGGGCGGCATTTGACCGTTATACAATCAATAAAGTCATTAGAGTAAGAAAAACATACGTTATTTGAAGTTGACCATTGAGAATGAATGAAAGTTGCAACACCTCCACCTCTTTTCTTTCTGGAGCATAGTCGATCTTGTCTAAACAATGTAAAACCATTTAGGGAAACCAGATTGTCATCATAGAGTTCATGGAGCCATGTTTCTTGTAATGCAACAATCGCCGTATTGTGATAAGTATCAGATGATAAGAGAGACTGGAGATGCATAATTTTGTTGGGAAGTGAACGGCAGTTTGAAGTGACAATAACAGGAATGGTTGTACGATATAAAGGTGTCTGTTTAAGTGCACGCTGCCAGCCAGCGTGATGTTTTCTCTTAGATTTATTAGATGCATTATTAGTTGCATGAAAGTCATATGGTTTAAAACGTTTAATGAATGAATTACTGTATTTTATGCGATTTGTGATCATATTTTATTAAAATTAGGAATGAAAACATGACTTATTAGATGCAATATGTAGATACAGAATAAAGGTAGCCCAGATGTCAAACAGGCCGCCATACGACAACTGAAGAGGAAACCAGTGAGTTAGTTAAATGGCTACCGTGTAGTTAGTAGTTAAAACGTCTTTTTTAAAAAGTAAAGGGTAGAAGAGTTTTGAGCACCGGAGCAAATTAAGTCATATTCTACTGAGTAGAGTGTAGTGAGTAGTGGTACGATTAGGGATAAGGGTAGGTTGAATGAACTTGGGGAAAATGGTTGGTTGGTTGAGTTTGTTATTGCTAGGTATTCCTGGCCACTTTTCATATGGCATGCTTTAGACATTACAAAGTACCAGTTTGCTTATATTATGGGAGAACTATCACAACTAATTTGGGATTATACATCCAGGAGAGTCTAATGAGTTTATAAACCCGATTGAAGAAATATCGATAGGATCTCTAGTAAGCTGAATAACCGGACCTTAGGTAAAGGCATGTGGGAGAGATTAGGTTGGTTTTATCACGTTATAGATGAGGTACGGTTGCCGGGGCAAATGAGTTTCCTCAAATTGGGGGTATTGCACTGGGGTCTGTAGTACTAAAGCTAGTTGAGCGGCCCATATGGATAAAGTATGGATAAGTAGACCGAAGCTCTTTTGTTGATAGGAACTCGTTAAGTAGACGCTGGAATTCAGTAGGAGATCGGCAACTACGTACAGTAAGTGGAAGTTCGTTCCATAATGCACTGTACTGTATTTTAAAGAAACGTGATCGCAGTTTTGTCCGGAACCGGCTTATGGATAGAGTATTTTCATGATTCCTAAGAGTATATATGGGTAAATTATTGAAAGCTATTGGATTACTGCTTTTGGTGTAGCCGTGTAAAAGGCGAAAGAGGAATGTAAGGTTGAGTTTCAGGCGCCTTAACCAAAGTGGCTGAAGTCCATACATTTTGCACCTATCAGCGTAAGTCAGTCCTTCATGTTTGTATAATAGGCGTCGAGTAAAACTTCGCTGAATATTTTCAATACGAACCCTGTCATACCCATGCATGAAACCGAAGACAATTGTGCAGTATTCAAGTACTGGACGAACCATGACTTTGTATAAAAGGACTTTAGCCTCATTTGTGTACATTTTTCGATGTAACAAGCCTGTGAGTCTTCGGCATTTAGAAACAAGTGCTTTTGCGTACTGACTGAATGTTAAGTTTTGTGAGTAGGTAACTCCCAGGTCTTTTATGGAACTGAGGGTTTGGAGAAAAGAGTTACCTAGGTGTAACCTGAAATTCGGATGGGAGTTATTGAAATATAGGACACCACATTTATCAGAATTGAATGGCAGTTGCCAGTCATTGCTCCAGTTATGTAACCTATCCAGATCATCTTGAATATGTGTGAATCCTTCGTTTAGTGTAGAATGGGGGAAGCTGTATACAATCTTTAAGTCGTCAGCAAAGAGGTATGGGGTACCATGCTTGATTACGCTGCAGATGTCGTTAATGTAGATTACGAAAAGCAGTGGACCTAGTACACTACCCTGAATCACTCCACTTCTTATAGGTCTGGGTGACGAGTAATTATTTGCAAATTTCACAACTTGGGAACGATCTTCCAAGAAAGAAATGAGCCAGGATAACAAGGGGTCTTGGAACCCGTACGACTTTAGCTTAAGGATTAGTCTCTTGTGTGGGACTTTATCAAAGGCTTTTTTGAAGTCAAAGAAGAGAGTTGTGACATACAAACCATGATCACGCTTAGCGGTAACATCATCAAAGTAGTCAAGTAGGCAGGTGGAGCATGATCGATTTTTCAAGAAGCCGTGTTGTGCTGGAGTAAACACTTTGTGAAGGTGGAGGTATGAAGCAATATCTTGCCCTATAACCTTTTCCATAACCCTGGAAACTACTGACGTGATATTAATCGGTCGGTAGTTTTCGATGTTAGAAGTTGGTCCTTGTTTGTGCCTAGGGGTTATAAACGACAGTTTCCAGCATTCTGGGTAACTGCCATTATTTAAGGACAGAATGAAAAACTTTAGTAGGATAATGGGTATATCCTCACCACCTCTTTTCAACAAGATAGATGGAATTCCATCGGGCCCAGCGTTATATGATGTCCGGAGGGATGCTATAGCGGAGGAAATCTTTTGTTGGGTGAATGTTATATTACCCAAAAAGTGATTTGGTATTGTCGGAACTTCAAGACTATCTACTGTTTCTTCGATAGTATAGTAGCTAGAAAAGTGGGAGCTGAATAACTCACATATCTCCTGCGGGTCTTCGTGTAGTTTTTCTCCATCTAGTAATAAGTTAGGGATACTTATTCTGTTGTTGTTGATTCGTGACTTAATTAGTTTAACTAATGCCTCTGTATTATCAGGTCGTGAGTGGAGGATGCGTTCTAGTTTGATGGACTCAGATAACTGATTAGATTTGTATGAATCATAAGTTTGCTTGAGTGTAATGAGTGATGAAAAGTCATTATATCTGTAGAATTGCCTAGCATGCTTACGCAGTCGGTTTCGAATCTTTACGGGGATGAAGTCGGGCTGTTTAGGCCTCGTTTTCACAAGTCTTACTGGAGCGATGAAGTCATGTGCAAATCCTAGGTTCTCATAGAGTAATTTGTTTGTCTCTATAGCCGAGCTGCACGTAAAGTATGGCTCCCAGTCTAGGGTGCGTATGTATGGTTTCAGTTCATCCCACTGAGCATGTCTGTAACCCCTGAGTAATACTTTGTTGGCGTTTATTGTCGAACTCATGCTAGTGCAAATATTAAATGTACCGAATACTACTCTGTGGTCGCTGCCAGGAAACTCTTTACCTACTCGAAGGGTAGTGGGGATGATACCATTAGTGAAAACTAGATCTAAAATCTTAGATAGCCTGGTAGGATACTGTACGTGTTGTTGCCATTCTTTTGTTTCTATTATGTTGATAAATTCATTGTACCGTTTTGGTGAGGAAAGTGGTTGCCAGACTACATCGGGCATATTAAAGTCCCCACATATAATTTTAGCCGTGTGAGGTAGTGAAGTGGCGTAAGCGAACGTGCTAGCAAGCTTCATATTACCTTCAACGGTTGAGCACGGGGGGTGATAGATGCAACCTATAAGATAGGAACTGGAGTGAGACAGTCTTAGAATAGCCCACACTGAATCGTTATCTGTGATGAGCTCTGGGTAGAAGCACTGTGTGGCCTTAATATCAGACCTGATATACATAGCACATCCTCCTCCTCTACCATAGTTTCTGTCGCCTCTGAATACATAATAGTTATCAATAGAAATATCTTTATCGCAAATCTGAGGAGTGCACCATGTCTCAGTAATCATTATGAGAGACGGATTGCAAATTAGGGATAATGTCGTGAAGTCGAACATTTTGTTGAGTAAGGAGCGAGCATTGATAAGACAGAATGAGAGAGAGTTAGGGGTGACGGTGAAATCGCATATATCTTTAAAAATATTCTCTCCAAGGTTTATGGCGTCTAGAACAGATTGTTTGATGGGTGCTAACTCAGATGGTGGCCACTTACTAGCAGTGCTGGAAAAGTGCCCTACACCAGTATCAGCACAGAGAGATGTGCCATCGTTTGTTACCCCGGCGGGTGTGAGGTGTTCATAATACCGTGCCTCCAATGCATCGCCCTCCCATCCGGTGATAAGTGGCTTGACAGTATGTGTGCTATTTGCGTCAATATTGAGGCTGAAATTTCGTGTTGGCTGAGAAAATTTAGATTGGATGGGGGGGAGGTAGGTATTCCTTGTGGATAGTATGCTGGGGTAGAGTTACGTGTATCGCAGTTATGACTAATATTTTGTGTGTTTAAGTTATTTTCGTAAATATTAGTCCATTGACGGTCTTGGGTGGTCTGTATGCGATGGTTTTCGGGGATGTGGTGAGTCAAAAGGCCACCTTTAGGAAACATGCCTAGCGCACTTGTTCCTTGTTGTAGAGGTCCCTGGATCAAACTTTTGTCTATAGTAGCCCTAGATTGGAAAGTTGTGTCGGGGTAGGTGTATGCCTGCCCGTCGGGCTTCGACTTATTTTTAGGGTGCCCAGACATATAGCGTCTGTTGTGTCTATCGGACGAAGACTTGTTTGATGTTGGATGAATCGGCGGGTTACCTCTCTTTTCATTGACGTTAGATTTATGGCGGTATGAGGGCTTATTCTGCTTCCCTGGTTTAGTGGTATGATTGGGGTCGCTTAAGTTAATGTTATCTGGTTCGCTGCTGAGAAACCTATCAGTGATGTGTTTGAGTACAGGTATTCTGGATGGCAGGGTTATTTTACTTCGTTTTGTATGCTCACTAATCTGAGTGCTGCTCGGGGAGGATATGCTTAATGCTACATGCTCGAGCTTAGTCTTTTGCTTAACGTTGGTAGTGGTATTAGCGGCTGATGGTGATGTGGCTAGCGAGCATAACTCTGAAGATGCATCTAAGTCTATGACCGTAGTTGCTTCATCGTTGAGTTTACTAGGTAAATTTTTATTATTTATGTATATATCTACATAGAAAGAAAGTAGTCAGTCATAAGAGATACTTCAGAAGAATACGACTACAGAGTGTTATGATAGCATAACAGTAAAATAAAATCCGTTGATACTTAGGATTCAAAGTGTAGTTAAGAGACAGTAGTCAGTTATAATAGATAGTTCAGAAGAATACGACTACAGAGTGTTATGATAGCATAACAGTAAAATAAAATCCATTGATACTTAGGATTCAAAGTGTAGTTAAGAGACAGTAGTTAGTTATAATAGATAGTTCAGAAGAATACGACTACAGAGTGTTATGATAGCATAACAGTAAAATAAAATCCATTGATATTTAGGATTCAAAGTGTAGTTAAGAGACAGTAGTTAGTTATAATAGATAGTTCAGAAGAATACGACTACAGAGTGTTATGATAGCATAACAGTAAAATAAAATCCGTTGATACTTAGGATTCAAAGTGTAGTTAAGAGACAGTAGTTAGTTATAATAGATAGTTCAGAAGAATACGACTACAGAGTGTTATGATAGCATAACAGTAAAATAAAATCCGTTGATACTTAGGATTCGAAGTGTAGTTAAGAGACAGTAGTTAGTTATAATAGATAGTTCAGAAGAATACGACTACAGAGTGTTATGATAGCATAACAGTAAAATAAAATCCATTGATATTTAGGATTCAAAGTGTAGTTAAGAGACAGTAGTTAGTTATAATAGATAGTTCAGAAGAATACGACTACAGAGTGTTATGATAGCATAACAGTAAAATAAAATCCGTTGATACTTAGGATTCAAAGTGTAGTTAAGAGACAGTAGTTAGTTATAATAGATAGTTCAGAAGAATACGACTACAGAGTGTTATGATAGCATAACAGTAAAATAAAATCCGTTGATACTTAGGATTCAAAGTGTAGTTAAGAGACAGTAGTTAGTTATAATAGATAGTTCAGAAGAATACGACTACAGAGTGTTATGATAGCATAACAGTAAAATAAAATCCATTGATACTTAGGATTCAAAGTAAAGTTAAGAGACAGTAGTTAGTTATAATAGATAGTTCAGAAGAATACGACTACAGAGTGTTATGATAGCATAACAGTAAAATAAAATCCGTTGATACTTAGGATTCAAAGTGTAGTTAAGAGACAGTAGTTAGTTATAATAGATAGTTCAGAAGAATACGACTACAGAGTGTTATGATAGCATAACAGTAAAATAAAATCCGTTGATACTTAGGATTCGAAGTGTAGTTAAGAGACAGTAGTTAGTTATAATAGATAGTTCAGAAGAATACGACTACAGAGTGTTATGATAGCATAACAGTAAAATAAAATCCGTTGATATTTAGGATTCAAAGTGTAGTTAAGAGACAGTAGTTAGTTATAATAGATAGTTCAGAAGAATACGACTACAGAGTGTTATGATAGCATAACAGTAAAATAAAATCCGTTGATACTTAGGATTCAAAGTGTAGTTAAGAGACAGTAGTTAGTTATAATAGATAGTTCAGAAGAATACGACTACAGAGTGTTATGATAGCATAACAGTAAAATAAAATCCATTGATATTTAGGATTCAAAGTGTAGTTAAGAGACAGTAGTTAATTATAATAGATAGTTCAGAAGAATACGACTACAGAGTGTTATGATAGCATAACAGTAAAATAAAATCCGTTGATACTTAGGATTCAAAGTGTAGTTAAGAGACAGTAGTTAGTTATAATAGATAGTTCAGAAGAATACGACTACAGAGTGTTATGATAGCATAACAGTAAAATAAAATCCGTTGATACTTAGGATTCAAAGTGTAGTTAAGAGACAGTAGTTAGTTATAATAGATAGTTCAGAAGAATACGACTACAGAGTGTTATGATAGCATAACAGTAAAATAAAATCCATTGATATTTAGGATTCAAAGTGTAGTTAAGAGACAGTAGTTAGTTATAATAGATAGTTCAGAAGAATACGACTACAGAGTGTTATGATAGCATAACAGTAAAATAAAATCCGTTGATACTTAGGATTCGAAGTGTAGTTAAGAGACAGTAGTTAGTTATAATAGATAGTTCAGAAGAATACGACTACAGAGTGTTATGATAGCATAACAGTAAAATAAAATCCATTGATACTTAGGATTCAAAGTGTAGTTAAGAGACAGTAGTTAGTTATAATAGATAGTTCAGAAGAATACGACTACAGAGTGTTATGATAGCATAACAGTAAAATAAAATCCATTGATACTTAGGATTCAAAGTGTAGTTAAGAGACAGTAGTTAGTTATAATAGATAGTTCAGAAGAATACGACTACAGAGTGTTATGATAGCATAACAGTAAAATAAAATCCGTTGATATTTAGGATTCAAAGTGTAGTTAAGAGACAGTAGTTAGTTATAATAGATAGTTCAGAAGAATACGACTACAGAGTGTTATGATAGCATAACAGTAAAATAAAATCCGTTGATACTTAGGATTCAAAGTGTAGTTAAGAGACAGTAGTTAGTTATAATAGATAGTTCAGAAGAATACGACTACAGAGTGTTATGATAGCATAACAGTAAAATAAAATCCATTGATATTTAGGATTCAAAGTGTAGTTAAGAGACAGTAGTTAGTTATAATAGATAGTTCAGAAGAATACGACTACAGAGTGTTATGATAGCATAACAGTAAAATAAAATCCGTTGATACTTAGGATTCAAAGTGTAGTTAAGAGACAGTAGTTAGTTATAATAGATAGTTCAGAAGAATACGACTACAGAGTGTTATGATAGCATAACAGTAAAATAAAATCCATTGATATTTAGGATTCAAAGTGTAGTTAAGAGACAGTAGTTAGTTATAATAGATAGTTCAGAAGAATACGACTACAGAGTGTTATGATAGCATAACAGTAAAATAAAATCCATTGATACTTAGGATTCAAAGTGTAGTTAAGAGACAGTAGTTAGTTATAATAGATAGTTCAGAAGAATACGACTACAGAGTGTTATGATAGCATAACAGTAAAATAAAATCCATTGATATTTAGGATTCAAAGTGTAGTTAAGAGACAGTAGTTAGTTATAATAGATAGTTCAGAAGAATACGACTACAGAGTGTTATGATAGCATAACAGTAAAATAAAATCCGTTGATACTTAGGATTCAAAGTGTAGTTAAGAGACAGTAGTTAGTTATAATAGATAGTTCAGAAGAATACGACTACAGAGTGTTATGATAGCATAACAGTAAAATAAAATCCGTTGATACTTAGGATTCAAAGTGTAGTTAAGAGACAGTAGTTAATTATAATAGATAGTTCAGAAGAATACGACTACAGAGTGTTATGATAGCATAACAGTAAAATAAAATCCGTTGATACTTAGGATTCGAAGTGTAGTTAAGAGACAGTAGTTAGTTATAATAGATAGTTCAGAAGAATACGACTACAGAGTGTTATGATAGCATAACAGTAAAATAAAATCCGTTGATACTTAGGATTCGAAGTGTAGTTAAGAGACAGTAGTTAGTTATAATAGATAGTTCAGAAGAATACGACTACAGAGTGTTATGATAGCATAACAGTAAAATAAAATCCGTTGATACATAGGATTCAAAGTGTAGTTAAGAGACAGTAGTTAGTTATAATAGATAGTTCAGAAGAATACGACTACAGAGTGTTATGATAGCATAACAGTAAAATAAAATCCGTTGATACTTAGGATTCAAAGTGTAGTTAAGAGACAGTAGTTAGTTATAATAGATAGTTCAGAAGAATACGACTACAGAGTGTTATGATAGCATAACAGTAAAATAAAATCCATTGATATTTAGGATTCAAAGTGTAGTTAAGAGACAGTAGTTAGTTATAATAGATAGTTCAGAAGAATACGACTACAGAGTGTTATGATAGCATAACAGTAAAATAAAATCCGTTGATACTTAGGATTCAAAGTGTAGTTAAGAGACAGTAGTTAGTTATAATAGATAGTTCAGAAGAATACGACTACAGAGTGTTATGATAGCATAACAGTAAAATAAAATCCGTTGATACTTAGGATTCAAAGTGTAGTTAAGAGACAGTAGTTAGTTATAATAGATAGTTCAGAAGAATACGACTACAGAGTGTTATGATAGCATAACAGTAAAATAAAATCCATTGATACTTAGGATTCAAAGTGTAGTTAAGAGACAGTAGTTAGTTATAATAGATAGTTCAGAAGAATACGACTACAGAGTGTTATGATAGCATAACAGTAAAATAAAATCCGTTGATACTTAGGATTCAAAGTGTAGTTAAGAGACAGTAGTTAGTTATAATAGATAGTTCAGAAGAATACGACTACAGAGTGTTATGATAGCATAACAGTAAAATAAAATCCGTTGATACTTAGGATTCGAAGTGTAGTTAAGAGACAGTAGTTAGTTATAATAGATAGTTCAGAAGAATACGACTACAGAGTGTTATGATAGCATAACAGTAAAATAAAATCCGTTGATACTTAGGATTCGAAGTGTAGTTAAGAGACAGTAGTTAGTTATAATAGATAGTTCAGAAGAATACGACTACAGAGTGTTATGATAGCATAACAGTAAAATAAAATCCGTTGATACTTAGGATTCAAAGTGTAGTTAAGAGACAGTAGTTAGTTATAATAGATAGTTCAGAAGAATACGACTACAGAGTGTTATGATAGCATAACAGTAAAATAAAATCCGTTGATACTTAGGATTCAAAGTGTAGTTAAGAGACAGTAGTTAATTATAATAGATAGTTCAGAAGAATACGACTACAGAGTGTTATGATAGCATAACAGTAAAATAAAATCCGTTGATACTTAGGATTCAAAGTGTAGTTAAGAGACAGTAGTTAGTTATAATAGATAGTTCAGAAGAATACGACTACAGAGTGTTATGATAGCATAACAGTAAAATAAAATCCGTTGATATTTAGGATTCAAAGTATAGTTATATGTTGGTGTAACAATAAAGAATCCTCGAGTGAGCAATCGGTCTTTTGGTTTTTTCGTCCGTTATTACTAAGCGTTTCTGAACACCTGCAAGGAACAGCGTGGGCCCGAGCGTAGCAAGAGCTGGGCATTAACGGTTTATGAGACGTGGCTGACAGAAAATATAAATTATCATTATCATAGTAAGTTTACTAAATGCCAGGGATCACTTTAGACTGAATAGCAGTTATAAATCTATAACCGTAGTTCGTGATAAAACGCCGTGTCAGCGCAGAATAACGCGTAATAATAACCTGGTGACCTCCTCTAGCTTATATGTACAAATAGGGATCCTGCACAGAGACTGCCACCTTGCGCTGACACTAGCATTCAGCAAACTACACAACAACCACGCTTGCCAATGGAACTAGGAACTGATTTGGATATCAGTACCTCTGTAAATAGGGCCTCATCGAAAGACTTTAAAATAGTTAGAACTTCTGCAAGTTGTTCTCAGAAATTTTCCCCCAAATGTGTTAACCTCACCACGATAAACAAATTTCGCAGGGTTGAGACTAATGATGGAGAAGAATACTTTGTATTCAATAAGCCTGCTGAGGGTAAGAATGTCCACAAACCCTCACTTGTTACGAAAAACTCTTCTCGAAACACAGTTTTGTTTGGAGTTTTTCAGCATGCTCCACCTAATAGAAAGTCAGGCCCCAAGACCCCCAAAGTCTTGCAACCAAAGCACCCTCCCTCACAGTAAAAACAACACGAAGGTGTATACCGGTATGACGAATAGCAGAGGATGGGTAGACCTTTTGATGCTATGCTTTTTAACCATCAACCCAGGCCCAACCTCTATTACCCTTATATCCAAGAACACATGGTAAATTTTCCAGGTGTTCCGAATCACTGGTACGGCCCATGGCACCTAGGACCACCTCATTGCACTCCAACCCCGATGTACAGACACCCAATCCGACCCCCTATCATTCATAAACTCTTGCGGTGCTGACGCAAAGATAGATTTAGGTTATGGCGACATTTTAAGCCAGTTTGTAGTATCCCGTGACTTATTCACGATATTGCTAATTAATGCACGTTCCTTAATCAATAAGATATCTGGACTAAGGACATTATTATTGATCGCCAAGCCTACTGTAGCTCCGATTACTGAATCATGGTGCTCATCCTCTATACTTGATGTGCATATAGGTATCGATGATTACATTGTATACCATGCAAACAGAGAATGCAAGCGTGGTGGAGGATGTCTCATATATATATATATATATATATATATATATATATATAAATAACTCATTCGTAGTCAGTAAGGTGTAAGATGAAATACCAAACGAGGTACCCGATTCACTCTGGGTCATCTTACATGGAGATAAGTACAAACTTCTCATAGACTGTGTTTATCGAGCACCAAGCTCAACCAAGGAAAGTGATGCGTTAATAGCTAAATCGTTTGTACACGCCTCATCGTTTAGTACTAATTACAAAATAATTGCAGCGGACCTCAATCTTCAAGAAGTCAATTGGTTAAGTAGTTCCGACCCCCAACGCTTCGACGAATCACTTGTCAATATCGACTGTTATGGATGGCAACAACACGTCCAGATACCTACCCGTGGTGACAGCATGTTGGATCCTGTGTTTTGTCATGACACAATCCCGGCCTCCACCTATGTTGGTAACAGGTTTTCCATTAGTGACCATAGAATGGTACTCTGCTCTCTTCCTTTCTCACCACTAAATAGAGGGAACAAACAAGATTCAGGGAGGATGATATGTGGTAGTTACAAGCATACAGGCCGGGGATTAGTCCAAGAACTCATTCGACTCTCTCAGTGGGACGACTATTTTACCACTGACTCCCCGGAGGCTGTGGTGTCCCTATTTTGCAGAAATGTTACCCTTTGTCTAGATACCGTCGCTCCTAAGAAGGTAGTGAAATTAAGTACACACCAAGCTTAATACATTCCAAGGGCATACCGCAATAAGTTAAGGAAGTTGAAGAAACAGTATTTGTTCACCAAAGATCTATCGCTACTGCAATCACTCCACGAGTCTCTTGAATTTATCAAGCGCCTACGGTCTCAAAAGGACCTCGAAGAAGAGTTAACGGCACTTGAAAGTACCTCCAAAGTTTATAACTTAACAGCACCTCTTAAAAAAGAATGCAGTCGAAGAGAGAAATCCCCTACTTACTTCACGACAAAATAATCTACAATGAGCCTGCCACCATCTGTGAACTGTTCAGTGATTGGTTTCCAAACTTTAGTTTAGAAACACGTATGCCTGCTGAAACCGCCCCGTTACTAGCTCTTCCCTCGAAAGCAATGTGTCCACTAATCAATTAATAGAACAAGCAATTAAAAGCCGTAAACCTTCCACTAGTACGGGACCAGATGGCCTTGCTTCAATAATTTTCAAAAACAGTGGGTGTGATATACCCCTGTTACTTCTTAAATTCTTCTCAATATCTATGGACACTGGCACTTACCCTAGTGAGTGGAAAACTAGCTTCACAATTCCACACTACAAATCTGGTGATAAGGCAAACATCTGCAATTACAGACCCATAAATATAACCCCAGTTATCTCACGAATCATGGAGAAAGTTGTAAAAGATCAATTGTCAGACTACCTACTTAGGGAAGATCTTGTTACAAAGTCTCAACACGGATTTCTCAAAAATAGATCCTGCGTTACTTGCCACTTCGACTTTTTCAACTGCATCACTAGTAGTCGCGAAGCGCGTAAGCTAGTCGTTGTTCTCTGCTTCGATATATCTAGGGCATTTGACATGGTATCTCACAGTATTCTTGATGTGCTCCATTGAATGTCTAGTTATCATATTGTTCCCACAAACCATAGACATAAATGACAGCAACCATGTAATTTAACCATAAACCAAATTTATGTAATTTAGATGATACTCATCCATGCTTGTACAATTGGTGTGTCCTACACATGTAGGAAAAAATATGTATTTTATTAAATCATTATTATTAAATATGCCTACCAATCGTATATGTAAATTATCATATTGATGATGCCTGTAAACTGGCGTCGCTCATATACAAAATGGGAGTATATTATTATTATCTGTTGGGGACGTCCCACAAAAGCTGTCACACTCATTAGGTTTGTATCGATTACTAGACACCTTAGAGTTTTCTCGATATCCACTTCTCTGAGACCCCTTCGTCATAAATGATTGTAGTGTGCTCGCTGATCTCTTATTCTTAGAAGCCGGATGCAATATACTGGTGAATTTTTTCATAGTCTGTCACTAATCTCAGTATATCGCCTAACCCTGCCTCTAAACCTTCGTCCTCTATACGAGAGCTTATCTTCATCAACTTCCTTTGCAGTCGAGTGGGTAGGCGTCTCGCTATTACCTCTAGGACGGAACTTGAGTTCAGATCGCTCATGCAATTCATCGAAATCAACGTTTTCTTGTAGGTCATCATATTACCCAGAAACTCAGTGAGCGCCTTGGAGTCATCTCGTAATTGACTACCATTACCTTTGACAGCCTCAAATGCATTCCTTACAATCATCGCAGGTCTTCCAAACCTTTGACAAAGGATACGCATCGCCTCAGTACATCCTTCGTTTGGAGGCACAACCTTACAGAACAGTATAGCTCTTGAAGCAACACCAGTGCGGTACCTCAAAAAATACAATAACTTCACTTCGTCATTTGAGATGAAACCGCTCAGAATGACCTCAAACTCCTTGATAAACTGTGGGTAGTCGGCTGGGTTTCCATCAAGGTATCGAGGTTCAAACTTGGGTAACTTTAAACCCTTACTATACCTAAACGGCGAAGTGTGAACATCAGACTCATCATACTAAGCATCATGCATATCATTACAATTAACAGGCAACACATCGTTACTTACTGTTTTGTCTGTTTCCCAACTGCTTTGTTCTCTCTCTGACCCAGGCATCATTGAACTTGACCAAACAATTCAGAAGAGTTCCAAATAACGCTTGTCCAAAGAAGACTCGCAGACGCGAGGAAAGACGAATTAAAAATAAATAATAATAATTTTTTATTTCTGTAACAGAAACCAGCCATTTTGACAGGCATGAACATATGTACATTTATGAAAACTTATAGAATATATAATATGATTTGTCAATTTAGAAGTAAGTTGAATACTGGTAAATGTGAGAGAAACGTTTAAAAGGAAGTGTACAAATAAGGAAACAGTTATAGCGTCAAATCTAAACTGTGATTGAAAAAATACATGTCAATTTCACGCGGGAATCATAAATGATTGCGTTAGTTGAGGAAGGTAGGTGGCATTTCTGTACAGGTGCTGACGTATTACATAAGAGATGCAGAATAAACAATAATTATCAGTAAATCATTCAGAAAGAGTTTTAAAGTCTATTAAACTTTAAATTTACCTGTAAGTACATCATATTTGTGACATTTCCAGTTGTTTATGAGACCCACTTTGAACTTGTCAGCAGATTTTATAATACCGATGATCCCGTTATTCACCAGATGAGCTAGCAATATCACGAATAAGTAGAGAATTGCAGCGCTGTACATTCGTTGAAAGCAGTATGTTTGAAAAGAGAAGAAGACACAAGAAAACCAGAAGACAGGTGCAGAAGTATTTAAAAGGTGTTAATAACTCAAAATATATAACAGGCATGGGGTTCATCGCTTTTTATTGTTTTTTACAGGAAATATTATTTTCCTGATATTTTACAGTCTTTTCTGCGAACAATTAGTTTAAAGTGAAAGACAGGTGATAATTTCGCCTACTTACGAGGTTTAAAAGGGACTGAATTATCTGTAACTTATCAAGGTCATTGGTGTAGTGAGACGCTCGAAGGTCATTTTCGTCCATTTTAGTCGGCCATGTTGGATCGCAGTTCCGTAGCTGTTCGTTTACGCGTTTGTTGTTCCGTTTATCCTGCCGTTATACACGACCTATCTTGTTGCGTATCGTTCACAAATGTTGCGTTTCACCTCATTTTTTGTTTCCGTTGCTGTTAAAATGAATTATTTGGCAAAGTTTAAGAATGGAGTCCCAAGAGATGCAAACGCACAATGACCTTAAATTTCGCCAATTATTTTTTGGTTTGGAAAGTTTTCACTACCAGGTCAGTGCATTCATTTCGGTGTAATTGTTTCATACCTTGTATTTATGCGGCTTTCAGTGTTTTAGTTGGTTTTCAGCTGTTAATGAATTAGTACTGTGTAGAGGGTTTTGAAAATGTGCACATGAAGATGTTTGGCTGGCAGAAGCAGTTGTTTCCAGTCCATTAGTTGGTTGCCGTTACTATTGTTGGCTCAGTTACTTGCATAACATGTAGAAATCTGGAAAAAGAATGTCTTTTTCGTTCATGTTTGCAGCATACAACAATCTGCGAGTGAATCTGTTGAAGAGAGCACCATCAGAGTTGGTATTAGCAAGGTTTTCGAAGAACAAATTAAACCCAGAGAATTTAGAACCTGGGTTGAAGTTGAAAAAGCTTTGAAGCTTTTTGAGAATGTGAATATACCATCAGTGTGTCTGCTATCATTTAAAAAAATATATTGTGAGAGAGTCTAAGCCAAATAAGGTTGAGCCGCATGAAAAGTATGAATCTGTTGTGCTTGTGTATATTTTGGGGGAACTAAAAGAACTTGGAATCCTTAAGGGTGAGTGTTACTTATGCTTATTAATGCTTGATGTACTAGATCGCAATAAATGAACTAGGACTACCCGTAATAGAGCCAGTGTTAACATCCATTCGATGGGTTGCAAAACGGTTTTCAAAGCGGATAAAATACGGTGATCTGGTGAGTGTACAAACAATCCCAGTTAAAGGTAAGACATTAATTAGGAAGAATGACGTTTCGGGTTGTAATCTACGATCGGTGATTTCCTCGAAGTTGTGATTTTTCCGTGACTATAAACACGGATTTCCATGATCTTAAAAAAAACTAAATAAATTTTCCTTGAACCAGTAGTCTTCTTTTCTTCGGCGAAACATCCGTTAATACGACTATACGATTAGGTAGCGAAGTAAGATGTTATGTGACTGAGAATCGTGGTTGTTGTGTTTCTGACTAATTTCGCGCATCTGACTTATAACCGCATGGATATAGCGTTTTCCTCATGGTACATTATGATATCTAGAAATCATAAGCACGCTGCCATCGGTAAATTTATTTTTACTTTTTAAATGGCTGCAAATAGTGAGTCGTTTGCGGTGATAGGATGAATACCTCTGAACGTTTTTGTGGAGACTAGGGTATATTTAATTTTTTCGAGTAAGGGACGATCTTTTTACCAAGAAAGTTCTCGGAATTTTCGTTATTCAAAGATAACGCTAAGTTGCCCACTAAGGTGGTAACTATAGGAGATAACCTTCAGCGGAAACTATATTAATGTAGTTTTAGGTAATGCGTCATAGAAGTAAGCATCGTAGGTTAATTGTGTCTAAATGTATTAAACGTTGTATAACTGATCAAACCATAGTTCTTACGTGCGAGTTAGTTCTATAAATAATGAATGTACCGTACAAGCGTCTACCATGATTTGCATACCTAGCTCATAAACATTATGCCTGCATGTGGCATACATTTAGGGCCAACACGCTGCGATGAATCAGTCCGAG
This sequence comes from Trichobilharzia regenti, assembly GCA_944472135.2. Lineage (NCBI taxonomy): Eukaryota > Metazoa > Platyhelminthes > Trematoda > Strigeidida > Schistosomatidae > Trichobilharzia > Trichobilharzia regenti. The sequence continues at coordinate 129,968,464 of OX235270.1, forward strand.
ATACTTAAAGTCAGACTTCATTTCCATATCACTATTATCAATTTTGCAACGGTCATAGGAATTAACACCTTCAACTAACTTTCGTTTACATCGGAAACTGAAAATAACAGTCTGACATTTCGAAGGATTTAGTTTAAGAGCATTTTCCCACTCCTAATAGAGAGCTGTTCATCTTAGTACAGTGTAGCTGGCAGTTAACAGACATTGAAGTAGTTAGATCGTCCGCGTGTTTGAAAAAGTTCTTTTCGTATGCATTCGTACAATAAGTTCATCAAACAAAAATACAATTGGTAATGGACGACTTCCCCCTGACCTACAGTGTACTGCTTTCTCCCTGATAAATAAGAATGAAGCCATCTAACAATCCAATACTCAGTTTGAGTTTCAGCAAGCTTATCTAACAGAATATCTCTAGGTAGTGAGTCGAAAGCAGATGTGTAATCTAGGAAGGTGCAGCGAATTTAGCCCCATTGTCTATACTGGAGAAAATGTTGTGAAGCAAGACTGCAGCTGCATCTAAAGTACGTCTACTGTGTTTATAGGAGAACTGTTTGGGATCGTTAAAGGCTCTGAGTGAGGGTTAAAGATTAAGTAAGAGTAACTTTCCCTTAGTTCGTATATACCTCATTTGATTTGAAACAAAGGAAGCAGGTCTTATTAACGCTTGTAACACTAGAAAGTTTGGCATTTATGGGAGAATTTATGAAAGACTTGTTTAGTTTACACACACCAAATGAATAGGGAATACTGGAGGTAATTAGATGCATACAGGCGTAGGTTATTTAACATCTATAAAGTAGACATGCAAATACCGCAGTTTTTGATCACAGAAATGATGGATACTAGATAACATCCTATGATTCAACGGCATATTAAAATAAATAAAAATTGTTTCTTAGCTGATGTCAAGTGAACAGTCTATTTGATGATGTCACTGCATATTAACAGATTAGTGAAGTAGATATCAAGCCTAAGTTACTACATTTACTTGTACTACATACTTGGCGTTTAACAGTATACAGACTTTCAACTGGCTAGATAAGGCGACTTTAGAGTATCAAACAGTACAGAATTATTATTCAACTTGCTAAATCCCACTTAGCTTTTACAATGTGCTATTGTGTAGAAACAGACACGAAATCCTATTAATGACTAAAGTAACATTCTCATAATACTACAGTAAATCTCCATCCCACTAACTAAGCTTAGCGTTTATTATTCCTAATTCACTTATTACAAAAGCACATAGTATAGCGAGGAATTGAAGAAGTCTACAGGAAGAAGTAATCAAGAGTATATTAAACATTTGATTAATTTACAAAAGAAAATTCTGATGAAGGGTAATAAAGTTAGTTTGACCGAATGATGTTTCCGCTGATTTCATATTAATGTAGTTTTAGGTATTGCGTCATAGAAGTAAGCATCGTAGGTTAATTGTGTCTAAATGTATTAAACGTTGTATAACTGATCAAACCATAGTTCTTACGTGCGAGTTAGTTTTATAAATAATGAATGTACCGTACAAGCGTCTACCATGATTTGCATACCTAGCTCATAAACATTATGCCTGCATGTGGCATACATTTAGGGCCAACACGCTGCGATGAATCAGTCCGAGATACTTAAAGTCAGACTTCATTTCCATATCACTATTATCAATTTTGCAACGGTCATAGGAATTAACACCTTCAACTAACTTTCGTTTACATCGGAAACTGAAAATAACAGTCTGACATTTCGAAGGATTTAGTTTAAGAGCATTTTCCCACTCCTAATAGAGAGCTGTTCATCTTAGTACAGTGTAGCTGGCAGTTAACAGACATTGAAGTAGTTAGATCGTCCGCGTGTTTGAAAAAGTTCTTTTCGTATGCATTCGTACAATAAGTTCATCAAACAAAAATACAATTGGTAATGGACGACTTCCCCCTGACCTACAGTGTACTGCTTTCTCCCTGATAAATAAGAATGAAGCCATCTAACAATCCAATACTCAGTTTGAGTTTCAGCAAGCTTATCTAACAGAATATCTCTAGGTACTGAGTCGAAAGCAGATGTGTACTCTAGGAAGGTGCAGCGAATTTAGCCCCATTGTCTATACTGGAGAAAATGTTGTGAAGCAAGACTGCAGCTGCATCTAAAGTACGTCTACTGTGTTTATAGGAGAACTGTTTGGGATCGTTAAAGGCTCTGAGTGAGGGTTAAAGATTAAGTAAGAGTAACTTTCCCTTAGTTCGTATATACCTCATTTGATTTGAAACAAAGGAAGCAGGTCTTATTAACGCTTGTAACACTAGAAAGTTTGGCATTTATGGGAGAATTTATGAAAGACTTGTTTAGTTTACACACACCAAATGAATAGGGAATACTGGAGGTAATTAGATGCATACAGGCGTAGGTTATTTAACATCTATAAAGTAGACATGCAAATACCGCAGTTTTTGATCACAGAAATGATGGATACTAGATAACATCCTATGATTCAACGGCATATTAAAATAAATAAAAATTGTTTCTTAGCTGATCGTCAAGTGAACAGTCTATTTGATGATGTCACTGCATATTAACAGATTAGTGAAGTAGATATCAAGCCTAAGTTACTACATTTACTTGTACTACATACTTGGCGTTTAACAGTATACAGACTTTCAACTGGCTAGATAAGGCGACTTTAGAGTATCAAACAGTACAGAATTATTATTCAACTTGCTAAATCCCACTTAGCTTTTACAATGTGCTATTGTGTAGAAACAGACACGAAATCCTACTAATGACTAAAGTAACATTCTCATAATACTACAGTAAATCTCCATCCCACTAACTAAGCTTAGCGTTTATTATTCCTAATTCACTTATTACAAAAGCACATAGTATAGCGAGGAATTGAAGAAGTCTACAGGAAGAAGTAATCAAGAGTATATTAAACATTTGATTAATTTACAAAAGAAAATTCTGATGAAGGGTAATAAAGTTAGTTTGACCGAATGATGTTTCCGCTGATTTCATATTCGACAACCTCCGTATACCTGGAAAAAATAAAGTACATGTTAGAACTAGCATAACATGAAGTTAACAAGAGATAATTCTACATATTAGCATACAATATGAATACAATCATTCTGTTAAAACTAAGTATTATCTCAGGGAGATAAATGTATTTGTAGTCTACAGCTGATATTTATGTTGACGCCGTATACATAAATATACATCATATGTTTTCCTGCATTTGAGGACTATATGCAAATTTCAAGGCAATCTCCGAAACATTCATACTATTGAGGCGTCATTCTCTCATCAAGCTTACTTGCAGATCAACTTCACACTAAACACTTTTACATGAAATGAAGTATTGCAAGTGTATAACTTAGAAGTTAATCCACAATCTCAGTAATGTCTAGTCCACAAGGTTTTGTGAATCCTACAGAAATCACATTTTCACATTTAGGAGACTATAGGCATCAAATATAAGCTGAACATGCCTCAACTCTAGACAGCTATGCACAGTGCTAACAACATAGTGAAACACTTCAACTATTGTAAAGTACACAGACCTGTTGTGTTGATGAGGATAATAATGTCATATAATGCAAACTAGAAAATTCAATCGTCATAGAGCATCTGTACTGCTTTGTCTAAATGGAAATCTCAGGAGAAATTCATCTCCACTATTGGTGATCAAAAATATTGTAGCATTAAGTATACAGTCAGTGGAAATTGTAAAAGAGAATAAATTCATATTAATGATAATAAAGCTGAATAGATTCAGTTCTAGTAATCACCACGACTCATGCGTATAATCATACCGTGTAATGATTTAGTGCATTAATTGGAACAACAAGGAAACTTAAACGAGTAATTGCCTTCTCCACTGCACTGTACTTGCAATAATCGTGACAACCACCTTCGTTTGTTATCCTATCAATCAGCTTAGTAGACAATGGCCCAATATTATTACAGTTGAGATATTTTTGTACATTTAATTAACATAACCCATAGCACACTGCACCAACCAGTGCCAATATATATGAAATCCATTTAGAGATAACCTTTCAACTTACCATAATTCCTGTCCAACCACAGATAAAGTGAAAAGCACATCTAAATGACAACTTAGGTTCCCACCAACGATTCTGATAACATTTGCAGGTGATTTCCAAGTATTGAGAGAATTATTTTGTCAAAAAAGACTGTTCTTCACACGAAAATAGGCTGTACTGATATCCTGAGACATGAAGTCTTCATTGAATGATACTATGCCGAAAGATGCAGCTTCTACATGGAGTAAATGAGTGGTGTAAATGGCATTACCCTCTAACTATCCTATCTCCCTCATTACACCGACATTTTGATACACCCCATATGTGACTCTAAAAAATAGCGGCCCAAACCGAAACGACCTTCGAACAAAAAAGTGACCTTGAGGAAGGAATCAGCTGACTGTATCATTTTCGTAAGTAATCATGGATGTTTTCGATTACTTTTTGGATAACGGACTGATAGCTTTGTCGAAAATTTGCCAATGCGGAGGAGTTATGCATATACAAAAATAGACAGAAGCCATTGATGGCTTTGTATACAGATGTATTGAGTGCCGAAGGAAGAAATCGGTTCGAGAAGGTTTGTCGTTGTTCTTTAGTTTACAGATCCCTTAGGAACTTTTCTCTCAAGGTCTAAACTACCTTTGACGAAAATTTTAATGATCTGTAACTTCTGGGTCCTGAAAAGAGCAGTCACAGCTACAGCTTATGAAACAGAAAATTCAGAGGTGTCAGCAGTGCAATGGTACAACTACTGCAGAGATGTTTCCTCCTGGAAAATGAACACCCTGACTCAAGTTCTCGGAGGAGTCGGCAGCATAGTCCATATCGATGAGACTGCACTTATAAAAAGGAAATACAACCGTGGGAGATTACAAGCAAACCAGTAGTGGATACTGGGTATCTACGACACGACACTGCGCAAAGGGTATATAGAAGCGACTCCCAGTCGCAGTGCAGCAGTATTAGTGCCTATTATTAAGCGTTTGGTGTTGCCGGGGACGACTATTCATACAGATGAATGGAGCGGATACCGTCAATTATCGAATCATGGGTACATTCATCATGTTGTTAATCATACGGACGGTTTCCGGAATCCTTTAGATGGAACCCACACCAGTTCCATTGAAAGTTTTAGGAGTCGTCTAAAAAGACGTATAAGAGCGGTTAATGGATCGAGGAATACCATGATTTACAGTTACCTGGATGAATTTATATACCGAAACTGGTTTCATACGACTATGAAGACTCTCATGAGAAACTGGGAGGTTTTTTTGAGACATATACGCGAGCACCATCCTTTGTAACTGTTTATTATGATTGCATTACTTTTATATAAACCGTTTTTTACAATTATGCGCCTTCCTTCTTGAGCCTTCTCATTGGCCGAAGTTGTCCCTGTCAAGGTCATTTTTGCGTTAAAAGGTCGTTTCGGTTTGGGCCGCTATTCTTTAGGGTCACCATTCCATCTGAAACACTAATCATTGCAACCAATATGCTAAGAGTGCGTCGCAGTCAGATCACATGAGGCGGACACCAACATAACCAGCCAAAAAGTGGGAATTTCCCTCAATCTAGATAACATATATTACAATTTTATTAAAAAATTTTTGGCAAAAAAATTTCCAATCGGAATTCAACAGTACGTGATAAATAAGTCCAGCCTTAAAAGGAGTTAAACACAAAAGTCAGAGTGCGTGAGCTATGTAAAAGAAAAGCGAGGGCCTAGTTATATGTTTTTCTGAAGTATACAGTTCGGTGTCCTTCTGAAGTAGCGGACTCATACCATTTACTTTCATTCGGGAGTTTGCGTCTGAACTTCGGCTCTAGGCAATTTTCAACTTCTATTTCTTTTTTCATTATTTTAAAAAAAAAATTTTTTTAGTTTTTTTTAGTTTTTATTTATTTGCATTTTACAGAAGCCATCCGAACTCAGGAGCCATAGAAATAGAGTGCTGTCCCACAGATAAGGGTGGTTCACATATGTCTCCACCATCATATCCACTGACTAGCAGTCACCACCCTCCCACCTTTTTTGTGCAAGGCCCTGTCGGAATGCTTCATTTTTTTAAAAATTATTTATTTATTTTTCTTAATCTCTGTTGCAAAATGCCACAAACTTTTTGTTTGTCCAACTATTTATTCGTCGACTTACTCAAATTTATGGTATGAATGACTACTTTCAGAAGAACATCATGTATGTTTCATATTTTACAGCATTTTGAAGACGAAAAATGTAAGAAAGAAAGGCTATCTGAGACTTCATTTTAGATATAAACAAATGTAGTTTAGAAAAGCAGGGAATAGTCGTGCAGCATTGAGCAAATAAGCAGTGGTAAGTTATAATATGTTGTTCTAGAAAATTTGAACATACAGGATTATAGTAATAGAATAGTAAGATAAGATTCATTTTAGATATAAACAAATGTAGTTTAGAAAATCAGGGAGTAATCGTGCAGCATACCTAAACGGCGAAGCGTGAACATCAGACTCATCATACTAAGCATCATGCATATCATTACAATTAACAGGCAACACATCGTTACTTACTGTTTTGTCTGTTTCCCAACTGCTTTGTTCTCTCTCTGACCCAGGCATCATTGAACTTGACCAAACAATTCAGAAGAGTTCCAAATAACGCTTGTCCAAAGAAGACTCGCAGACGCGAGGAAAGACGAATTAAAAATAAATAGGACGAATAATTCCAGGAGAATTATCAGAAACTGTCAATGTCCAGGTCTAACTACACTGGACTTCACACTGTCCTTGGAAGACTTTCAGGAACTATGCGCAATAACCAACGCAAAAATCCAGAACACAAATCGGTGACTCAAGAACCCTTTATTCTCGCACAAATACAGAGCCAACCATAAGGTTATTGTGCACAAAGTCTAAGAATAAATGTCATAACAGTATAAATCACAACAATACTTCTGATAGTTTTTCTCTGTCCTCCAAAGAACAGCGAACGATGAAACGATGATTTCGGTATCGGTGACTCCCGACAAAATATAGAGTTATGTTTGAGCAAACACACATGAATCGATCGTTCAATCTTTGACTACATTTGCAGAACTGAATTGTAACCGTTTAGTGTTCATGTTGGAAGAGAACCTCGATAAATTTTCAGAGTTGTCCAAAGAATGGATGCTCCCGATAAATGTGACAAAATATGCAACAATGTGCAAGCAGGCACGAGCCCCTACGGACTAGACGGAAAATCACTTCCATCAGTTCAGACTCACTTGAACTTAGGTGTCATTGTTAGCTAAAACTTTAAAACTACAGCCCACTGTCACACGGTGGCTGCATGTCGTTTCAGGTCCTTATTGGCAATTCGAAGAGTCTTTGCTAGAATCCCCAGAGATATGTTCACCTCCTTATATACATCCCTGTTGAGGTCAAACTGGAAAACTGCATCCAGGCCGCCAGTCCTTGTCCTAAAGCGGACTAACAAATTCTAGAAAAGGTTCAAAGGAAGGCAACACATATGGTCCACGGCATGACTAACTTATCATACGAGGAAAGTCCAGACGGTCTAAATCTCTTCTCCCTGTCATACCGTAAGCAGAGAAGAGATTTAATCACAATGTTTTAAATAACGACTACGGACCTGACCTATTCTCTCCTTTCCTTTCCACCAGGTCGGAACACCTTAGATAACATAGCAGGAGAGTTCAAAAGCCAAGAAGAAATCATATTGCTGTTGACTACTGGTTCTCACACCGAGTCATAAACTCTTGGAACCGACTCCCAGAAGAAGTGGTGTCTGCAGCCTCAACTGATTCATTCAAGAAGGGTTTGGACAACCACAGAAATCTACTAGAAAATGATTAGCATATGCTCCAAGCCTTCTATCCTCAACCAATCAATCTGAAATCTTATGTTCACTAAATCCATTAGAATGGCCAAGCGATTGGATGACTTTACAATGTCAATTTACACATCGTTGGTGACACAACTAATCTCCAATTTCTAGGATATTTCAGAAGCCCCTTACCACCAGTTTAGCACTACTGACATTGTGGGAACAAACTGAAATTAGAACAAAAAGTAGTCCCCTGAAAATATAAAGTGCCTACTTCAAACATGCTAGAAGATCCTATGTTGATGGTTTTACGAAAGATAAAATTATTTAATAATTCCCATTGTAGCATTAAGAACACAATTTTCAGCGAAGAGACTCTTTTCAACGAATTTATTATCAAGCTGTACAATCGTATATATATGGTTTTATAAAGAAATTATATCCGGTGAGGGAATTAGGTCAAAGGTGTAAATACATGAAATAATAATAGTATGAAATAAATTTAAAATATTTGTGATTAGGTTCATAGTTTAAGTCAAGTGGAACAATAATTAATGTCATATATAAGATAATACATCAGGTGTATAGATTTTGGGGAGAGGCATATAATTGTAAGATTAATAGACGAATGTAAAATGTTACGTAATATGGTGTGAAATTTGATAACATAGAATTTAATATTGTAAAAATAAAGATAAAAAGTATACACATGAATAATTTTTGGTTTAAAATGTCAAGTAGATCAAGTGGAAAAGATTCAGAATGAGAGTCGTAATAATAATAATAATAAATGATAATAATAATAATAATAATCGAAGTAATAAGGGAAAAGTACATAAAATAATAAAATAAATCAATGTCTATCCCTCTACGGCCAAGGCAGCAGTAGGGATTGTACATACTTCCTTTGTACACAAAGTTCTGGCTTAAAGTCATGAATTGCCAAGGCCTCAGCTGTCTTTAGAAGTCTGTAACGAAGAAAACGCGGGAAGTTGGCATGAATTCTGTATATGACCTTGAAATCATGGTCAGGGTTGACCGAGTGACAGGAGTCGATGAGGTGTTCTAAGTTAGAGCTTCGCACACATTTCCTTTCTCCTTTGTAAAACCGAGCTGGAATATGTTCTCGTATCCGTGTGGAGAGCATTCTCTGACTACGGCCAATGTACCTTGCTCCACAAGAGCAGGTGAACTGGTAGATGCACATGGAGGCGGTCAGACGGGGGAGCTTATCTTTTACAGAGGTAGAGAACAGTTTGCGGCTCGTGAACGTCATATGTAATCTAGCTGCAGGGAACGTTTTACTAACTGATTTAGAAAGACGATTTTTGAGCATATCAGAAGCTTGATCTCCTTTGAATTCCAAGTTCACGAATAGGGTTTTCTTTGGAACTGAGTCAGTGACCAGTTTAGACTGCTTCTCTTTCATGTTTCTGTCAATAAATCGGTTAGGGTAACCGTTTTCTGCGAGTGTGGCTTTCAGGAAGTCAAGTTCTGAGTCGACGCAATCAGAACTACAAATTTTCCTTATCCTAAAGCAGAGCGAATGGATTAAATTCCTTTTCCTGGAAATAGGCACCCAACTGTAAAAATTAGTAAGTTGTCCGTTCCATGTACGTTTCCGGTGGATCGATCTCTTGAGAGATCCGTCATTCCGTCTGCTAAGGCATACATCAAGAAACGGAATACTTAGTTCCGATTCCTTTTCTATGGTGAATTGTAAAGAAGGATGGCAGTTGTTGAAGGCGAAGAAGACATCATCAAGAACTACGTTCTTATCGCAGATGACGAAAGTGTCGTCTACGTATCTTTTATAAATGTCAAAATGCCCGATGGTTTGACTAAGTTGAGAATTTTCCAGCTTATTATTATTATTATCATCATCATTATTATTATTATTATTACGACTCTCATTCTGAATCTTTTCCACTTGATCTACTTGACATTTTAAACCAAAAATTATTCATGTGTATACTTTTTATCTTTATTTTTACAATATTAAATTCTATGTTATCAAATTTCACACCATATTACGTAACATTTTACATTCGTCTATTAATCTTACAATTATATGCCTCTCCCCAAAATCTATACACCTGATGTATTATCTTATATATGACATTAATTATTGTTCCACTTGACTTAAACTATGAACCTAATCACAAATATTTTAAATTTATTTCATACTATTATTATTTCATGTATTTACACCTTTGACCTAATTCCCTCACCGGATATAATTTTTTATAAAACCATATATATACGATTGTACAGCTTGATAATAAATTCGTTGATAAAATTATTGCTTGGTGATGTTGACCAGGTTTTAAAAAGTTGTCTTAAGAAAAAATCCCTAAAATCCTGATAAACAACACTGAATCATATATAAACACGGTAAAACGCATCATTCCAGAAAACACAACTTTTTGTTAAATTTTTTCTTTTCAAGTTCTTTGTTTGAGCTGATAGCTTTTGAAGACACGACCTACACATTCCGAAGCGCTTTTGTGAATTTTGCGATGCAATATCGCTATCTGCACTCCAATATGAGTGTGCTTTGGCTTAAATGTCTCATCTTTTTGCTCTCAATTAAACTTGTCAGCCTACAGGAGCCGTTTGACACAAGATGGGTGTCAAGTGAATGTGTTGATACAAGTGGAAGACCACAAATGTGTTATCCTCCATTTACTAGTGCTGCAGCCGACAGGGAAGTTATAGCTACCAATACATGTGGTGAAAAAGGGAGACAGAAATATTGCATACATATGTCAAACTCCGGAATGGCAAGCAGGTGCCAATATTGTGACGCGCGCAACCCAGATGAAAGTCATCCTGCGGAATATATGACTGATAAAAATCCCAACAACTGGTGGCAGTCAGAAACTATGGCTGACAACAAACTTCTTCATTTTAAAGATTCTGTAAACCTGACTGTTGATCTTGGTAAGACACCGAAATTTTAGCAGATATGAGTTTATTAGCACTTGCTCTTGTCGATTTTAAGTAACAAAAGTACTTTGTGATTAATTATTCATTCAGATTGATTGGTTGAGGATAGAAGGCTTGGAGCATATGCTAATCATTTTCTAGTAGATTTCTGTGGTTGTCCAAACCCTTCTTGAATGAATCAGTTGAGGCTGCAGACACCACTTCTTCTGGAGTCGGTTCCAAGAGTTTATGACTCGGTGTGAGAACCAGTAGTCAACAGCAATATGATTTCTTCTTGGCTTTTGAACTCTCTGCTATGTTATCTAAGGTGTTCCGACCTGGTGGAAAGGAAAGGAGAGAATAGGTCAGGTCCGTAATCATTATGCTTCATGTCTCCGACACAGATATCGTTAAAGTCACTTTACGATTCTTTTCTTCTGCCGTTTACATGCATATATATATATATATGCACACTAGATATTCACACAGGAAGTATTCCTGAGTGTCTGTTAATTTTAAAATGTAATCCGATGGCTGAAATATGCGTTGTAGATTAGTTCCAATAGCAAACAAAGCTTCTGTTTTAACGGATGGAAACATTCGCGTAAAGCTGTTCAAAAATGCATGATTTTATCACGCAACACTTCAGAAAAGCTTTAGTGAACTCCATGAGAGTATAGCTCTTAAGGCTTTGTAGGCCTTTTCTAACTTAAAAGACTTACCTTAAGTGCTCCTAGTCTGAAATTAGGTTAACACATACGCATCAGAGGATATCATACTGACATCACTGGCCTGTGGTTTCTTAAGTCACAAACTCCTGTGTAAAAGCTTTGAAAATTTCTTTTTAGATTTTATTTTGCGAAGAATTGTGAGATTTTTAATTTAAATGTCACTTTTTTCAAACTTCTGGTGCTTTTCTAAAAACTAGTTTTTTCCGTCATAACCCGATTAAATTCTCATCAGTTGTGTTTTTGTGTTCCTTAATTCTGAGCATAGTGGATATATTTTCTTGCACCAATACCCATTCCAACATTTTGTCTAACTGTCACTTTCCACAGTTCATTGCTTGTGTGTTCAGTAACACGTAGATGGATGTTGAGAACTATAAATATATAGTTAAGTTATGCTAGACAGAATCATTGAGATTGTTTGGCAGCAAATATTTTGCTATCAGAACCCAAATTTCTTTATCCTCTCAGAGTGTCAATTCATTTACAATTAGATACCACTTTATTTGCATGTTCATTAATGGTAAGATCTGAGTATGTTACCCCTAGATCTTTGACTTTGTTCGTGTTTGAGACAAGGTCACCGTACAAGTATAGACACATGCTAGGTTTCCAACGTCCGAAGTTTGTTATCACATACATTGCTGGATTGAACGTTAACTGCCAATATTCACTCCAATTACATAGGCTATTTAGGTCTTCATGGAATTTACTAGCAATATTCATATCTGACAATATAGTTGAAGATTGAACGATCAATTCATGGTTGTTTGCTTAAAACCAACTTCCCCAATTTTCGCGGAGGCATCAATACGACAGTCATCGTCTCATCGGTCGCTGTTCAGAAAGAAGTCAGTAGGAAACCGTCAGAAGTAATCTTGTGATATATTATTGTAATATTTGTTCACAGATTTTAGTCATACGTGATTTATATGTTGGTGTAACAATAAAGAATCCTCGAGTCAACAATTGGTGTTTTGGTTTTTTCGTCCGTTATTACTAAGCGTTTCTGAGAAACTTCAAGAGACAGCGTGAGCCCGAGCGTAGCAAGAGCTGGGCATTAACGGTTTATGAGACGTGGCTGACAGTTTCTGACGATAGAAACAGATCTGGCGGATTCAAACAGTTGGTGAAAGTTTGGATAGTTACCGTTCATCTCTCCTGGTGCCGGTCAAGTCCTCTTTGAACAAGCAATATCTGGAACTTTTTGGAATTGGGTCAAGTTCAACAATGCCTGGGTCAAAGAAGGGACAGAGCGTCTTGGATGCAAACAGGAAAGTAAGTCATGGTGACTTGTCTGTTAATTGTAACGATGTGTCTGATGTTAAGCATGACATGGTTGATGTTATTGTTTCGCCGTTCAGGGATAATAGGAACATCAAACTCCCTAAATTTGAACCACGGTGTTTTGATGGAAACCCGGCTGATTATTTACAATTTGTAAAGGAGTTTGAGATCATGTTGAGTGGTTTTTTATTAAGTGATGAAATGAAGTTAATGTATTTGATGAGATATTGCACTGGAGATGCTGCAAGAGCTATACAGTGCTGTAAGTTTATGAAGCCAAAAGAGGGCTACTACGAGGCTATGAGCATATTACGTCAAAGGTTTGGAAGACCTTCGATGATTGCAGGGAAATTATTCGAGGCTGTTAAGGGTAATGGTGGTCAATTACAGGATGACTCCCAGGCACTCACTGAGTTTTTAGATAATTTGCTAATTTACAAGAATGCAATGATTTCGATGAATCGCATGAGTGACCTCAACTCGAGTTTTATACTAGAAGTAATAGCAAGACGTCTACCTACTCGACTGCAAAGGAAGTGGGTGAAGATGAGCTCCCGTATGGAGGATGAGGGTATCGAGCCAAAGTTTGATGATATCCTGAAACTAGTAAAAGATAGTGTCAATCAATCTATGAGCAAGTTTGCCAGTATATTGAATCTCACCCCTAGAATACAGCAGTCTGAGGGTAAAACGCAATCATTGATGACGAAAGGGCCTCAGAGAGGTGGATATCGAGAAGGCTCCATGATGTCTAGTAATGCATATAGACCTAGTGAGTGTAACAGGTTTCGTAGTACATCCTCAACAGATAAGTTACAAGATGCAAGACAAACACGGTTGTGTTTTACACGTTTGCAAGAGGTGCATACAAAGGAGAACTGTGAACCAGTGAGCAAGTTCAGTGATAAGCTAAATGTAAACTCCAGGCCTGACTCCGAATTGTGTGACGATAACGGTGCGGTCAAGAAGTCTGTAGTTGCAACTGGTAAGCCATTGTTGAATAGAGTGTCACAGAATAGAGTTGCTGCTTCAGAGTGCAGTTCTGACTCCACAAGTTTACAAGGTATTACTAGTCAGAGTGAAGATATAAAACCTTTAATGATTTGTGAGGAGGAACCAAAATTGTCTACTTCTGTTATTAAAGAGTTTGAAAATGATGAACTTGACGGTAAATTGAATATTTGTGATAATGATCATGATAGTGCAGATTTGTCTTTGGTTGATCATGATGAGATGAGGGAATGCCTACTACCGCTATGTTAAATAAAGGTTCTGTACAACTTGAACGTGAAGTAGAAATAAATGCAGATGCAGTTGCAGAAGGCATGCATACTTGTGAGACCGTCAGTGTAATTGATCAGCGTGTAGCCCACCTATCATCAGATGCTAGTGCTAAACCCGAGCTGATAGTGAAAGACAGCAGTGGTGGTAATCTTGCAGTTAGACAACTATCTGAAAGCCGAGCAACAACAGCTTCTGATCCACCGCTAAGTTCATCACCTTGTGTCACTCAGTCATCGTTGGTGTTTTCATCCACAATGAAACAGATGCCCATCAACTCAAGTATCTTGTGCAATGACTATGATAGTATTGGTGCGTTTGAAAAGACGAAAGATATTGCTCAGTTTAGTGAGAATAAGCCAAGTGTAAACGAGAGAGTAATTGTTAAATTGACTTGCATGAATAAAGGCATTTCTAGTTTCAAGTTACTAATTGAATGTTATTATCTTTGGTGTAAATTACTCTGTTTCTACACTTGGTTGATGAGATATGCCGTGTGTTTGTTGGTCATCTATATTCTACGATACAATGACATGAGCGTGTTATCGTTCAGATTTGAGGATATAGCTCATAGAAGGAAATCAGCAAATGAACTCTGCGACGATTTTCCAACCTAGAGCGTCAACCTGAGATGGGTTGCAGGCGTACTGGTGTACATCCTGCGATTCTTCAAATGGATTTGTTCAAGACATTGTATGCGGGTTTGTGCTGTTTGTATGTGTGTTGTGTCATGTGAATTAGTGTTTTTGGATTCACTGTGTTTACTTGTTGTTTTCATACATTGTTGTTTTGCATAATTTTGTTAAACTTTTTGTCGTGCTTACTTCTGGAGTTGTTTCGAGTCTTCTGCATCTGTGAATGAATTGATTAATGTTAAAGACAGCAGATGGGTCGTATACGCCGGGGAGGCTAGGCTAGTGCTGAGACTGACATGCACACGGTGATAAGAATTAGCTGTGGAATTAACGATCGAGAATGAATGTTTCTATTTAGGCTGTGGTCCCACCTGCTGGGAAGCGAAACTGTAGACGACTGAGGCTTGCATACGTCACCATTACTAGAACTGAGGCAAAATGAGTGACCAGCAATCGCGGTGGTAGTTGGTAGTGAATAGATAAGAGGATGTGCGAAGAGTATCTTGAGGTGCTGCTGTGGTCACGTTGCTGTCTGCAAGATTCATTCTAGTAAGTGGCGATTGTGTTGCGAGATGTCAAGAGGACGCCTTTAACCAGGAGGCGTAGGTCGTCGTCGATGAGTGAGATTGTGCTGTGGGTATAACCGTGGTGTGTAGCCTCTTCTGTTTGTTTTCCATTTCAGCTTTGTGCGTTCGACCCAGTTTCTCGTGGTCGGATCGATGTCAACATCTATCTGTCGTGATGTGAAAAAGGGATGCATCCCTTTTTTGCCGGGGAGTGTCAATGTAGTTGAAGATTGAACGATCCATTCAATGGTTGTTTGCTCAAACCCAACCTCTCCATATTTTTCGCGGAGTGATCAATCCCTCAGTCATCGTCTCATCGTTCGGTATTCAGAGGAAGATAAAAAACTATCAGAAGTATTATCGTGATCTATTGTTATAACATTTATTCTTAGACCTTGTGTATTAACCTTATTTTTGGTTACACGTTGGCGTAAGAATAAAGGATTCTTGATTCGCCAATCAGTGTTTTGCTTTTCGAGTTTGTTAATACAAAGTGTTTCTGAAAGTCTTCCAGGGACAGCGTGAGGTTCACCGTAGAAAGAGCTGGAAATTTATAGTTTATGAGAGTTGGCCGACAAAATGAGAACCAGCTCCCAATGAATTACCCTATTTTCGTCTGCACATGAATCTGAATTTTTATCAGTTGCAAGAATTAACCTACAAACTATTGTCAAACTAATATGGAATACAATATATATTTCACATAAATTAAGCATTTACATGATTGACATACCATTTGTACAGGCATGATCATATTTGACAAATGCAATTTCAAATGGAACCCTGACATCAAAAATTGAAAAAATGGAGAAAACCCCCAGAAACATTATAAGAATAGATTACAAGATTTAGGTTTAAGTCTTAATTATAGTCGACAGAAGACAAGTAGTTCAGCGAAGAGTCTCTTTTCGGCCATGTGGAAATTACGAAATATCTCGGTAATGGAAGGTAAGAAGAGAGGCGACATGGAGGTACTGGAGCAAACACACAAGATGCAAACCTTGTGATCATTATCATTTTATCAATCAATAAGGGTTCGAAAATTTATAAATCTCCACAGTAGATGGTAAGTACCTCATTATTTTTGTATTGGCAGATACAAGAGATCAACTTTGCGATGATAAACAGAATTCAGAATGGAATTCGTTTCGCTGTTTATCGTACGTGCCAGCAATGTTTGTTTATCTGTACTGCTTCAACTCAATGGCTTCGAGAAGAGAGGAAAGAAGAAAACAGAAAGAGAGATGCAGAGGTAGACAGCCAATGTTAAAAATTTAAGCAAACAATATGCGATGACCGCATGGTTCATTCCCTTTTTTATTGCTAAGAATTTGTAGTCATTGAGTTTTATAGTGTTGCATACCAATGGTTAGTTCAAGCTTATGGTAGTAAACAACAACAAAAATACAGGATAACAATAAAAAATAATAATTAGGGCGAAACGAACGATGTTTTTTACTCTTATATAGGGTAATGTTGGGAATAGAAACTGAAAAGTTAAATTCAAACGCCAAGGTACATAATACATGTAGAAGAATAGAGGAAGTGTAATAATACTTATTTATGCTGTTGTTCTGATTTATACAGTTAGATGTCTTTCTGAAGTGGAGAAATCGTACCATGAGCCAGTTTTCAAAGAGTTTGTACACAAGCTGTGACATACAGGCAGCTTTTATTTAGTTTTCTTATTTTATTGTTTTTGAAGTTATTCAACCTCAGGAGCCATCATCCAACCGCGAATACGATAACGTACTCGGCAACATATTTAGTGTCGCATCCAATCTTCCCTTCAGTTATAATATAATTGGAGGTGACTTAAATTTGCCTGATATATCATGGCGTACACTTCGTGGACCCTCGAGGTATGATAATCTTCTTAATTCCATCATTACAGGAGGATGGACGCAACACATAAATGTACCCACTAGGTCCGATAACATTCTTGATCTTATATTCACAATCAACGTAGCACCATCTACAATTCATGTGGGACATGAATTCCCAGGTAGCGATCATAAAAAAGTTGCATGTTCGTTTAATATTTCTCCGGGAACTATACACAGAAACGAAGTTAGTCGGACACCTACAAGACTATACACGCAGGTTGATTGGGACTTGTATCAGGACTTGATTAGATACTGTAATTGGGATTCCTGTTTTACCAATGACTCCTTAGGGGAAGTCCTTAAAAACTTCTATGACAATATACAGTCTGTTAATGATGTCAAAGCGCCTGTGAAACTGATTAAATTCAAGACCCCTCAAGGTGATTTTATTCCAGTATCATTAAGAAGAAGTATGCGGGAGCATTCATTAAGTTACTACAGACATGACGACTTGTCGTCGTTAATCGCTATCAAAACAATCCTCATTAGAATCCACGAGTTAAAAAATCTAAGTCAAAGGAATAAAGAAACGCGAGCAATTCAGTCGCCACATAACATTGGAGAAATAGCCAAACTCTTCGAAAGTAGGTTAACAAACTCCAAATCAACATATCCAAAAATAATACACCTAGGCGGCATTACTCACGAAAGTGCTGAGGATATATGTGAGGTGTTTAGCACGCGCTTTGCCAAACTGTACAGTCTAGAAAATGACCAGGATATAGATTTCCCTCGTAAAACAGAAAAGTGTTTATGCGATATAGTCTTAAACGCCCAATAAATTGATAAACCTATCACAACTCTTAAGCTTACTAATACTTCCGGGCCAGATGGAATGTCTTCCGTCCTCTTAAAAAATGGTGGAATTGACATGAATCTACTTCTTCTCAAGATATTTTCAACTTCGATAAGGAGTGGAACATATCCAAATAGCTGGAAGAAATCTTACGTTGTACCCATTCACAAAACCGGACCTACAGTGGACATAGATAATTACCGCCCCATCAACATTACTTCCGTAGGTTCACGTGTGATGGAAAAGGTTGTAAAGAAGCAAATTGTTCAGTATTTGCTCTCAAATGACTTAATATCCCCTTCCCAATACGGTTTCCTAAATAGAAGATCGTGCATTACATGCCAGTTAGATTATTTAGACCACATTACTGGATGTGTAGACAAAGGTCGTTCGGAAGAAGGGAGGGTGGTATTAGCCGATCAGTAGTTATGTTGGGGGTCACTAAGGTGAATCGCCCCATTTTGCAGGAACAGCAATATGCAATTTGAAGGCTCGAGATATTTCTGATTTTTATGAGGGCTTAGATCTTTATCTTGAAAATGATAATAATGAACGCCTAGACAGATCATGTTTCTGCCTTTAAACATATACCATTCACTCAGCCTATTGTTGAGATGCGACCATGTGGGCTCTGCACAGATTTATGGGGCATCTTATAAACTAACTTGCTGTCCATTGTCGGATCCTTAAATACAACTTCACAATGTCTCATCTCATTCATTTTCTAATAACGTCTTTACTTGATCCTCATTACATTCCATTAAACATAACATTTTATAGCTTTTTATGAATTTGTTTCGACTTATTCTCTGCAGGATACGGTTGTGCACCACATGCACAAATACGTATGAAATAAAAAACCGGCATGAAGATAAATGTATTAAAACCGAAAGTGGACATCATGATAGCAATACATATATGGGTAGCATTTTACATTGCAAATGAACGTTGTTAGCCTAGGGAGTTTCCTTTATAGATGCATTTATTAATGATACTTGCACTTACCTATTTCATTACACTTTATTGATTCACCTTAGCGCTTTTACTTTTCTAAAACAGCTTTCAATCCCTTTTCAAAGCTGTACTTACCTCAATATTGGCTGGTCATCGTATGCTTACAACCACGGGATGAAGACGAAACGAAGTCGATTTTCCCGCCCAACATCGAGGATAACTGTACAATTCAATAACTATACGGCCTGTTCAGACAATGAGTGTAATTATATATATGTATATATCAAATATTTAACTGTTGAAACATTAACTTGTAGACAATCTACGATTTGATATTATATCATACTTGATCGTGCCTGTAAAATTGGCATGCATTTTCATGTAAATTTATATGTTTATATGAGAATATACATTATTATTATTGTTATTATTTCCAGATGTTAGGAAAGCTTTTGATAAGGTCCCACATAACAGACTCATATTGAAACTCCTATCTTATGGAATAAGTGGAAGGCTACTTGAGTGGATATCTTCCTTTCTTACTGGAAGAGAACTGTTAGTTAAAGTCAACCATCACTTAAAAACATCCAAACCGATAACCAGCGGCGTGAAACAAGGTGGTGTTCTTGGCCCCACCCTATTCATTGTATTCATAAATGATATTGTCTCTATGATCAAGTATGGCAAGCCATACCTCTTTGCAGATGACCTCAAAGTTTTCTATGATTTCGACTATAATGATATGAATATTGCTTGTAAAATCCAAGAAGACCTAAATAGTCTATGAAATTGGAGTGAAATGTGGCAGTTAACGTTCAATCCAGCAATGTCTGTGATAACAAACTTCGGACGTTGGAAACCTAGCATGTGTCTATACTTGTACGGTGACCTTGTCTCAAACACGAACAAAGTCAAAGATCTAGGGGTAACATACTCAGATCTTACCTTTAATGAACATGCAAATAAGGTGGTATTTGATTGTAGACGTCCAACCGGCAACTTTTACACTCCAGAAGCCAGATTAGCCATATATAAGATATGCATTCGCCCCAAACTTGAATACTGTGACTACTTATACAGTATCTTTAAATCAGCAGACAGAAACAAAGTTGAAACTTTCCAAAGATTCCTCACAAAACGCATATTAGGCTATGATCAGCAAATAGAATACCTTGACAGATGTATTCGACTGGACTTAGAACCCTTATGGTTAAGGAGAGTGAAGTGTAATTTATTTCTCTTATTCAAAGTTAGAAGAAAGTACTGTAACAGTAATTCATCCATAACTTGGGCTAATCCTAAATCGTATGGACTACGCAACCATAACTACCTTCTCATTGTTAACAGCCCTAAAATCACCCTTAGAGCCAACTTCTTCACCATTAAATATTTCAAACTTTGGAACCGACTACCCTCTGAGATTAGATTCTGTGAAAGGCCTGACAGTTTCAAAAGGAGCCTAGAAAAACATATTAACATATCCACCTTAGCCCGCCTAAAAGATCTCAACTGCTGGTAGAGTGGTGAAAAAATGACATTTCAATATTTAACTACAGAAAGTACACCAGTTCCTAGACTAACATAATAATGCTTAGTGATTATGCAGGTTCAATACTTGAAATTAGATTGTCACTAAAATACTTAAAATGATTAAAATACGCAGCAAATGTTCTCTTGGTTTACCACTCTTATTTCCCTTATAACACTCAGTTATTGAGCCTAATGTATTCTTTGATAATACGAATTATAACACTGATTATGCTCTTATTATGTATAGATTGATTTACTTTACGGCTACCTGTAAGACTAACTACCATTTTGCAGTATTGTTAACCAAATGCTAAAATTTTGTTGGTTCTGTTAATGTCTTTTTATAATATATGTAGGCAAGTTACTTTGCAATGTCAGATGTTTACTATATACAAGTACACTAAGTCCTGCCAACCGACCTTACCTTCAGTTCATACTACCTACATTGAACCCTAACTATAGTGTTCTACTGAATCTTGCTTCACTATTCACGAGACCTATTCTTTTTATTCCTTAAGGTTTTAACTTCTTGTGAAGTAATCTGTTCATTAGGACGCATGCATACATACATAATATGTTCATAAAGATTTACGTGGAGACCTATTCGAAGCACTCATTAAGAAAGCTAGGGAGATGGAATATGAGGTACGAACATGTCTGGTACCAAGCAATATATTTGCGGTAGCCATAATAATCATAGTCTCAGAGCCTTACATCAAAAAAAGGAGGGAAAGTGGCGTTAGCTGATCAGTAGATATGTTGGGGGTCACTAAGGTGAATCGCCCCATTTTGCAGGAACAGCAATATGCAATTTGAAGGCTCGAGATATTTCTGATTTTTATGAGGGCTTAGATCTTTATCTTGAAAATGATAATAATGAACGCCTAGACAGATCATGTTTCTGCCTTTAAACATATACCATTCACTCAGCCTATTGTTGAGATGCGACCATGTGGGCTCTGCACAGATTTATGGGGCATCTTATAAACTAACTTGCTGTCCATTGTCTGATCTTTAAATACCACTTCACAATGTCTTATCTCATTCATTTTCTAATAACGTCTTTACTTGATCCTCATTACATTCCATTAAACATAACATTTTATAGCTTTTTATGAATTTGATTCGTCTTATTCCGTTCCTACCCAATGGGACAAATGTGGCTACATAATGGAGACATTTTGGGGAAAATGGGGATAATATGTTGGATAGAGGGTCAAAACCCGAATAAAATAATAATGTATATTCTCATATAAACATATAAATTTACATGAAAATGCATGCCAATTTTAAAGGCACGATCAAGTTTGATATAATATCAAATCGTAGATTGTTTACAAGTTAATAATGTTTCAACAGTTAAATATTTGATATATATATAAATACACATTTTCTGAACTAGTCTGTATAGTTATTGAATTGTACAGTTGTCCTCCTTGTTGGGCGGGAAAATCGACTTCGTTTCGTTTTCATCCCGTGGTTGTAAGCATACGATGACCAGCCAATATTGAGGTAAGTACAGCTTTAAAAAGGGATTGAAAGCTGTTTTAGAAAAGTAAAAGCGCTAAGGTGAATCAATAAATTGTAATGAAATAGGTAAGTGCAAGTATCATTAATAAATGCATCTATAAAGGAAACTCCCTAGGCTAACAACGTTCATTTGCAATGTATAATGCTTCCTGTACAGTTTGCACCATCATGATATCCACTTTCGGTTTTAATACATTTATCCTCAGTTGTGTCAGTTGTTTTTGTTTTATACCTTTTTTCGCATTTAGTGTACAACCGTACCCTTCAGAGAGTAGGAATATAATAAGTCATAAAGAGCTGTTAAATGTTAGGTTTAATGTGATATAATGAGGATCAAGTAAAGACGTTATTGGAAAATGAATGAGATAAGACATTGTGAAGTGGTATTTAAAGATCAGACAATGGACAGCAAGTTAGTTTATAAATCTGTGCAGAGCCCGCGTGGTCGCATCTCAACTATAGGCTGAATAATGGGGACAAAATGGGGAAGCAATGAAAAAGTTTTACTTTACTTGGTAAACTACTGATTAATTGTAAGTAAACGTTTTAGGTAGAAAATACTTCACCGCTACTGCAAATGGAGAAAACGCATGAATTAACTGATGCATTTTTCGTAATTCAGTGAAATCTATATTTTCTTTTGAGTAATTTTAAAGCTTACTGACCAATCAGTGCAGTTTTTGCAAAATTTCTTCGGTCAATGTTAATTACAGCGCAACCAATGTTAGGGTTTGTTTTCTTAGTTACACATTTTGCGCGCACTTTTAAACTGTTCAGCATGCAGGTAGGTGGTCGCTGTAGTCCCTTTTCTATTTTTCTCCTAGTCTAACACTAAATACCCTATACTAAGCCTGAAAAGATTACGTGAGCGTAATCTACAATTGACCTGCCATTACACAACATTTTACAGAAGATATAAACGTCATTATGCGCAGATAATGGCCGAGATAAAAGCAGCGTCGACGTCAACGGAGGCTATCTCACATGCTGTCCTTCCTGTTGAAGTCGAGCATTCTTCAGTGAACACTGATACTATGACTAATGAAACCGAGGTAGTGCCATCGCCACCGTGCACCAGCGTAACACCAGGTGCTAGTACTTCGCAAATGTGCACACAAGTCTCTTCTGAACGTGATGAATTGACAAGTATGCTTCTGAATATCCTGGTCACCACGAACATTTCACAAGCAGCCGCTAACAGAATATTGGAGATCTTCCGTGCGAAATTGCCTCAACTACCAACAACTGTTAGAAGTGTACTGAGAATGTGTGGGTCTTGCGAGTCTAGACTACTGGAGAAGGAATGTATTGCCACATCGGTCTCAAAAAATGTTTGCAGCACTACATGGAGATGTCGTCTGTGATTGAAAGTCCCTGCAACTTGATTGATCTGCAGTTGAATGTCGACGGATTGTCCATCTCGAAGTCTTCTAACTAGCAGTTATGGCCCCTGCTAGGTAGGATTACGGCACCCTTCTGTAGCAGTGTGTTTATGATAGGTATATATGGTGGTCCTAGCAAACCCAGCAGTTACAAAGAGTTATGCAATGACTTAGTATCTGAACTGAAGGATATATTAAGTCAAGGCATACACATAACGAGACTTAATAGACATTTCAACGTTCGTTTGACAGCCATCATCTGTGATGCACCGGTTAGAGCGGACTTGAAATATATAGTAGGTCATAATGCCAGCTCAGGCTGCGACAAATGCACAGTAACCGGATTAAAAGTTGACGGAGGAATGATATTTGGAAATGGTTTTTTCCTATACGAACTGATGACAGCTTCCGTAAAAGGATGCAGCCAAGTCACCACCGTGGAGAGTGTATTTTTGAGGAATTAAATATTGATATGGTAAAATGCTTCCCTCTTGATCCAATGCACCTAGTATATTTAGGGGTAGTTAGAAAGCTAATACGTCTCTGGCAAGACTTAGCTAAAAGAAATGAGATGCACGTCAACCGTCTCATGCTTGAAAATATTGACGGGAAGATATTACCTTGTGCTGGAATGACACCCAGGGACTTCCCGAGGAAATGTAGGGGGATCACCGAAGTTAGCCGGTGGAAAGCCGCTGAATGTCGCCTCTTCCTCCTGTATCTAGGACCAGTTTTACTTAAGGACATTATGCCACTGGCAATCTACCGCAACTTCAAGACTGAGTCTTGCGGTTTATCTTCTGTCTCACCCTAAGTTTTATCGAAATTACTTAGAATGTTGCAGAGTTGAGTCAATCCACTTTCTGAATGAGTTTGAAGTGATATATGTCAGGGAGCACCTCGTTTATAACATCCATTGTCTGCAACACTTGGCTGAAGATGTCAATGAAATGGGACCGTTAGAATCTTTTTCGGCGTTCCCATTTGAATCTTATATGCAGACAATCAGGCGATCTATACATTCGAACAATGCAATCGCTAAGCAAGCGGCACAACGGTTTGCTGAAAAGGTGTTCCACGACTGCAACTCAGGAGGAGTACACAATGAAGTTATAAATCACTGTGAGATCGATGCACGTAGGCAAATAGTTAACACAAGAATACAGTTATAACTTCCTCTTCACCAGATAACTTAGTCATAGCTCACGGTAGACCGGGTCTGATAACGCAGATAAACAAGGAAGGACTAATATTCAGACCTTATGCAGACGTTTGTGATTTCTTCGAGGACCCATTTAAGTCATCCCACATTGGGATATGGAAATGCTCAAGAGTTAGCCCAAACAAGCTAGAAATTCTTCCGTCAGATATTACTTGTAAGTGCTTCGGTATTCGTACAGATAGGTATGAAGTAGCGGTGCCATTGCCTCATACTTTTCCATAAACTGCTTAGATAGATTGTGTCAATCGTCGGCATTCCTGTATTCAATGGCAAGCGGACTAATAAGACAGTAAATTTTGTTTATATCATATTTATCATTTCTTACAGAAAGAAAAGAAGACTTATGCTGTATTACGGAAAGCTGGTTCCAATGAATTATTCATGGCCGCCAGAAGTTGGATGCTGTTCGAAGACATGTGTTTGTATCATAGCAATATAACAGATTATGAAGTTGGGGCATGTATAAAACCTCGACCGGAATGGGTGTTAATTGATTGTCAAATGTTAGCTGAGCTAGGTAACTACTTCCGTATTAACTACATTCCTGTAATTAGACTCTTTCGTAGAAGCCAAGAGTACTCTGCAGACTGCCCAACGAATACACGGTAGACTGTCTAATACAGATAATCTCGAGGATACATTACCCCTTACCAATTCCAAACGTCAAAGATAGATTCTTCTTATTGCTTAATGACAGAATACAGAGTTGAGACAAAGAATTCCTCTTACGCTTATAACTCAGTTAAACTTAAAGCAGTGGAGGCGCAGAAAGTGTGTTTGCCTTTGAAAAACCCAACAACCAATCTCATGGAAACTGTTATGGCACCGACAGCCAGATAACGCATTCATTTAATATCATTACTCCTTCAGCACTTCCACTCAACAAATGCCAGTGGCGACGTCTTCACCTATACCACAGCCAGTTCAGCAGACTACGTATGTAATTTTTCATTAGTAGTTACTTTGCAGTAAGGAAAACGGTGATTCAGATAATAAAATGGTCAATGAGTTGCAGTCCATTAGAGGAGAAATACAGTCCCTTAAAGGAGAAATGCAGTCCTTTAAAGGAGAAATCAAAGGATAACTTCATTTCCTTAATAAAATGATGGCGCAATTACTCTCAGTGAATAAGTCAACGGGTGTGACCATCTTGGGAACGGGGAAATCGTCTATTGACAATAGTCAACTGGAATTCCCCTTGGATACTGAAGAAGAGTTCAGCCAACTGGAAGCGTCACTGAAAAATCCGAAATTTAAAGATTCCTTCGTAAGTTCACAATAAACCTTTACATACTTTCAGATGGCGAAACTGGCGGAGAAATTATCTTTTAATCCAGAGTCTTCGTTGAGAGGGATGCCTAATTATGTTATGGAGCCTCAGCTGTCAAGTCGTTTTGCAGCATTTGGAACCCCAAAAATGTTAGCTCTCACTAAATGCCAGTTTTATGCAGTTATAATGTGTAAGCTTGCTTTATTTAAATATTTCTTTCAGCCGTCATTGTCAGCAGGTTCGCTTCTGCTACAATGTCTGAGGACGAAGTTAAGAAAATTTTAAAAAAGACTGTGAAGGCCTACTTCCATGACATACGTGATCGCGTGGCCGAAAGGGAGAGCCGGTGAAGAGTAAGTAAACAGTTTTTATTAAATTAATGTTACTACACTACAAACCGTTTCATGGTATAAATATCAATCAACTAAATTGTATTTTTAATTTTTGAAGGTTGCAGTTGACAATAAGAAGAGTGACCAGAGGATCTCTTCTGTAAGTTACAATTTAACTAAGTAAATGCTGTAAAATTTACTGAAACTTAAGGTTTTTAAGTGTGAGTATTACTATTATATAGACAAATAATTTTACTTATACTCATTAATTAAATAAAATTTTAGGGCTAAATAAACACGTTAAGTATTTCATTATTATAGTGTCAAATGTCTGTATAAGTGCCAATGTGGATTACTATCCTAATCAATAATTTTTGTTTCTTTTCAGGACAATTCAATGGATCTACTTGATGATGGGGAGAATTAGTAAAAGTCCATTCATATATCATGGCACAAGGCAATCATTCTACTTGTGTGTATCAATCGCAACAGTAACTGTTCATTAATCCTAAAGAATTAATTTACTGAAGTCTTGTAAACTATTTTCCTTTAACCCAAAAAATTAAATATAATTTTTTTTCCGTAAAGAACCTTTATTTGACTTTTGAGTTGCTTGCCGTAAACAATATAAGACAAAAGTAAATGAGTGATAGGAGGAAATTTACCAGGTTAACGGTGGAATATTCGTTAAAAAAGGGGGAAATTATGCAGATTGTAGGGGTCATATTCCATTAAAGAATGGAGTAATTCTGGGGACAGAATGGGGAAATTCTGGGAACGAAATGGGGTAATTGTGGGGACGAAATGGGGAAATTGTGCGAATTCTGGGGACAACCTGAGTTTACAAAATGGGAAAAAGCGACAAAAAAGGGGACAAAATGGGGTGAATGGGGAAAATCTTACTATTTCCCCATTTTGTCTCCATTTTGGTCGAATTGGGTATTCTTTGTAGGGTACGGTTGTGCACCACATGCACAAATACGTATGAAATAAAAAACCGGCATGAAGATAAATGTATTAAAACCGAAAGTGGACATCATGATAGCAAGACATATATGGGTAGCATTTTACATTGCAAATGAACGTTGTTAGCCTAGGGAGTTTCCTTTATAGATGCATTTATTAATGATACTTGCACTTACCTATTTCATTACATTTTATTGATTCACCTTAGCGCTTTTACTTTTCTAAAACAGATTTCAATCCCTGTCAATGGAGTTGAAGATTGAACGATCAATTCATGGTTGTTTGCTTAAAATCAACTTCCCCAATTTTCGCGGAGGCATCAATACGACAGTCATCGTCTCATCGGTCGCTGTTCAGAAAGAAGATTGAAACATCGTCAGAAGTAATACAGAGATTTATTATTGTAATATTTGTTTTCAGACCTTAGTTTGCTTAGTTCGCTTATTCCTTTTATATGTTGGTGTAACAATACAGAAATATCAAACGGCAGATCGGTGTTTTGGTTTTTTCGTCCGTTATAACTAAGCGTTTCTGAGAAAACTTCTAAGAACAGCGTGGGCCCGAGCGTAGCGAGAGCTGGGCATTAACGGTTTACGAGACTTGGCTGACAATCCCTTTTTGAAGCTGTACTTACCTCAATATTGGTTGGTTATCGTATGCCGACAACCACGGGATGAAAACGAAACGAAGTCGATTTTCCCGCCCAACCAGGAGGACAACTGTACTATTCAATAACTATACAGACTAGTTCAGAAAATGTGTATTTATATATATATCAAATATTGAGCTGTTGAAACATTATTAACTTGTAGACAATCTACGATTTGATATTATATCATACTTGATCGTGCCTTTAAAAATGGCATGCATTTTCATGTAAATTTATATGTTTATATGAGAATAGACATTATGATTATTATAATAGATAGCATTCCCACAGATAAGGGTGGTCCTCTTAAGTCCCCAGGTTCATATCCACTGTATAGCATACACCACCTTCCCACCTTTTAATCTGCTAGGCCCTGGCGAAATTCTCCTTTTGTTTTTAGAAAGAAATCTTTCTTTTTATTGCTACGTGTCATACAGACAGTTTTTGCATTCACAAGCTAACTCAACGAAACTCATAGCATGAACAACTGCTTTCAGTCATCTATTTTGTATGTATTGTCACTAACAGCATTTAAAAAATGTAAATGTACAATAAAAAAGTAAGGGAATCATATATTTGCAGTCTACTTTCTAGATTTTAGTTATGAACTTGGGAACGAAGAGGCAATATGAAATGTTTAGAAAAAATACACAAAGCTTCATAGTTATGTATATATATGCATAAAAGAGACAGTAGTTAATTATAATAGATGGTTCAGAAGAATTCGACTACTGAGTGTTATAATAACATAACGGTAAAATAAAATCCGTTAATATTTAAGACTCACAGTGTAGTTAAGCTGATTTTTTGGACGATCCCGCGTAGGGCTGGGATTTCCGTGGATGTAGATGGTAATATAATAATGTATATAATATAATATGTAATATTTGATCAATTTGGCAATTAGTAGCTGGGGTTAAATCGATTTGAATGACTGAAGAGGTATGACATGAGGTGTGAGGGTAGTTCATGTAGGTTTAATGCAGCTTTCATGGCGAGTATGTCAGGCTGTGTATTCCACCGCAGGTTTGCTTGAAAGGATTGCGGATATTTCGCGATGATGCTTGCAGAACAAATAATTGAATCAACTAAAAAAAGAAACTGAGAACAGCGTTAGCGAAACGTAGATTATTTTAAATATGTCTGATAATAATGACCGTTTCTGTTAATACTTTGAATAAACAGAGCTGTTTAGGTACGTAATTCAGAGGGGAAGAAACAATTTCATGAATTTTCAGCATATGATAAACTGTGTCAAGATTATTTTCGGAGAAATATTTATTAAGTAGATGGGCGAATCGTTGTATTGTGGTGCTGTTTTTGATTTCACTTGGTAAGAAGTTCCATATTTGCCTATATTGAACTGTAAAGAAGTTGGAACGAGAAGTCGTCCGACAAAGAATACGACGTTGCTGCGTAGTTCATACGTCGAAGAAGTAAATTTAAGGTTATTATTGGGGAACTATACTATTCCTTTGAGTATTTTAAATGAGACAATGAGGTTAAGTCGGTGGCGCCTGAACCGAAGGGGTTTGATCTCAAGAGTTGTGGAACGATATATATATATATTTCTTCCTGTTTATGCAGGAACATACCAATTGTACAGGCATGGATAAGTTATTATATAAATTACACAAAATTTGATGTATAGTGGATTTACAGTTTGGTTGTTCTTTCTGACATCAAAATCAGTCGGAACATTCTGCTATAAAGTTTGTTTATGTAGCACATAAAGAGATATAGAAATATTGTCTTCGCATTAACAAAAAACCCAAACATCAGATGAATGTAATACAGATATCTGGGAAAAATAAAGCTTGAAGTCGATTCTCCTACATAACTTTGTTGTGAACAGCACCCTTGGCTTAGAGATTATTGATATATTATGTTGAGATCAGTGATATATTTATTCCATTTTTTCAGTAGTCTTATCGTAGTTTTATAACAGGAAAGAAATTTGATCGTGGATACGAAAACTAGATAAGGTCATGTTGGGTTGTTTTACTGCATCAAGTGGTGCCGAGATCGATTCCAGAATTCTCCATTTGCTCCATTTGTGTCTGCATGGCGGACTGTATTCGTAAGTTGAGTGAAATGTTGAAAACTATTTGAAGACCAGTTGCCTCTTCGTTTAAGATCATGAATACTCATTTAATAATAATGTAATAATAATGTATATTCTCATATAAACATATAAATTTACATGAAAATGCATGCCAATTTTACAGGCACGATCAAGTATGATATAATATCAAATCGTAGATTGTCTACAAGTTAATAATGTTTCAACAGCTCAATATTTGATATATATATAAATACACATTTTCTGAACTAGTCTGTATAGTTATTGAATAGTACAGTTGTCCTCCTGGTTGGGCGGGAAAATCGACTTCGTTTCGTTTTCATCCCGTGGTTGTCGGCATACGATAACCAACCAATATTGAGGTAAGTACAGCATGTTCGCCAGCGTCTTCAAATGGTAGAATTGGATCGTTCATGGAATTTGAGTGGTTATGAGATAGACGGTTTGGAATTAATCCTCATTTCAGTTTAGATGCAGGGTTGTTCGACCTCGACCAGAAGATGAATAGGAGCAGCAAAATACCAGAAAGAGAAAGTATGTGAACATGAAAAGGACATTTACATATTATGCATTTATAAATGTTTATCTTAATTGTATATTATACTTAAGTAAACATTTTTCTATATTGTATTTGTGTTTTCACGTATTTATGCGAAGTCTTAGAGTTTATTTAATGTCATAATGTGTATTAATGAGTCTGAGCGTTTTAGTGTTCTAATGACTGATGCGTTTTAGAAATAAGTGATGGGTTCTGGTAGGGATAGTCATTTGGACAAAACAGTTTATATAGCAAGCGTTTGAAGGTTACAATGAGGGATAGGTCCTATTTCTAAGGGTAAACTAATCCTGTATGTTCCGTACTATGTCTTTATGCATCCATGCTGCTAGTTTATTTATAGTTTAAAGATTGCTAAGGGTGTTGAAGTGCGTCTTTTAGGTGCTGTAGTAGATTAGTGCTTGATTCGTTCTAGGAGTAAATAGTTTATTAATATAATCAGTAGAGTGAAACAGTCTGTATAGAGAGCGTTTGAAGCTTGTAACCGAAGAGCAAGTTCTGACATCTAGGGGTAGGCTATTCCATATTTTAGAATACATGACTGTGAAGAAGTTTTCACGGAGTGTTGACTTAAAAGAATGAGTTGTCACTGTGGAAGTTTGGTTACGCAGATCGTAAGAACCTTCCTGTGCGAATTGTATGTCCCTGTTACCTGAGAAAGATATTTTGTGAAGGACCTTAAAGAAGAATATTAGGTTTATAATAAGTCGCCTTGTCCAAAGTGGGTCGAGTTTTAGGATCATGCACCGTGAGATGTAGTCTTTCTTACAATCGTAGCCAAGCAGTTTTGAGGTAAAATATCGTTGGATACTTTCCATCCTTAGCTTGTCACGTGTGCGAGTGCTGCTTATAATAAATGGACAGTATTCTAGTAGTGGTCTGACACATGTTTTGTACAGAATTAGCTTGGCTTCATTGTCGTGAAAGTTCCTGAGTATGCATCCTAAGAGCATCCTCGATTTTCTAGTCTGTGATGCTACTTGCTCTGAGAATGTCAAGTCACTAGAGTACCTCAGGCCTAGGTCAACGACACTTCGGAGTCTTGTTAGGTTAGCAGATTGGAGCGTTAATTTCAGGTCAATTGAGGGTGCACCGAAGCAGATCCAGCCACATTTGTTCAGATTAAATTGGAGATTCCATAGGGACGACCAAGCAGCCATTTTATCTAATTCCTTCTGTACTACATTCTCGAAGTTCCCTAAGTCATCACGTTGGAATGTATAAGCTACTTTTAGGTCATCTGCAAAGATGAATGGTTTCCCGTGCGTGAAGCAAGCGCATATGTCATTGATGTATAGTGTAAATAGGAGGGGTCCAATGACACTACCTTGTACTACACCAGAAGTGATAGGGCTAGGTTTGGAGGTTGCAGACCCGAGTTTAACTATTTGGGACCTATTGTTAAGGAATGATTTAAGCCATCCTAATAATGGGTCACGTATTCCTAAGGAGTTCAGTTTATTTGTTAGCAGTAAATGGTCAACACGGTCAAATGCCTTAGAAATGTCAAAGTAGATGACAAGTACTAGTTGCCGTCTGTCACGACTGCTGGTTACAAAATTGAAGAAGTCTAGGTGACATGTTAAACATGATCTGGATTTCAGGAATCCATGTTGGTTCGGACTTATGATGTTGCAGCTAAGCATATGTTTGATTAAGTTATCTTTGACTAGTCTCTCCATGATTCTAGATGCTATAGGTGTGATATTGATTGGCCGGTAGTTACTGACTTCAGTTTTCGAGCCAGATTTGTGTTTAGGCATAATGAATGTTGTCTTCCATATGTCAGGGTAAGTTTGGGTTTCTAGGGACATTGTGAATATTTTAAGCAGCAGTAGAGGAATGTCAGGGCCACCATATTTATAGAAGTAAGATGATATACCGTCGGTACCGAAACCTTTTGAACTTTTGAGGGTTCTTATAGTTTGGTTAATATCAGCGTAAGTGAATTGAACAGTGCTAATTTGGTTTGGTGTGAGTGGAGTTGGAGTTTGTGCCATTTTAGTAATAGGGTGTATATCGAGTAGCTGGACTGAGGGCTTAAGGTAGTTACCTGCAAACGTTTTGTTGAATAGTTCACATATGTCTGCAGAGTTAGTGCATAGCCTGCCTTTGTCTATGAGGAGAGAAATGCTGTGATTTTTGCGATTCATTCGCTTCCTTAAGATTTCTGTGAGTGCATACACTCTAGCAGGACTGGCTACTGCGATGCGTTCTTCCTTTCTCATACGGAAATCTTGAGCTTGTGTGATGGAGCTAAGGGTTTTAAGTATTAGACCTAGAGTGCCAAAGTCGTGGTGTTTGAAGTAACTTGTTGAGAGTTTCTTCAGTTTCTTACGATCCTTTGGTTTTATGAATGACTTTCTGTGTGGGGAAACCTTTAGTGTTTGGAGTGGAATGACAGCATCTAAGCATATGTTTGAGTTATGGTAGAAGATGGTTAGGGCTCTCGATAGGTCATCAGTAGTGAAGTATTCATCCCATTTGGAGGATCTTAGCATCGATTCAACTAAGGCCCAGTTTGCCTTACTATAGTTCCTATATATTACTTGTTGTGAAGTGGAGGTATGAGATGCATTGCTACTCAGCGGAATTGGCAGTGCACACATTACTGTTTTGTGGTCGCTCCCTGGGAACTCAGAACCTACTAGCGTTGAAAGGGGGCTTATATTGTGGCAGAAGATTAAGTCTAGTACGTTGTTACCTCTTGTGGGAGTAGTGACAGTTTGTTTCCAGCCAAGTATATCCAGTGTGTCTAAGAACTTATCAAATTTAGTTGGACCTGTGGGTATATCCCAGTTGATTTCAGGTAAGTTAAAGTCCCCACATAGGATCTTATGATCGTATTGTAAGTCGGATAATTGCTCCAGAGTATTAATAAGTTGGGTCTCGTAATTACTAAAGGTGCCAGGTGCTCTGTAGGAGCATCCAATTAATGCTGTTACGTTATTTAAGTGTACATTAACCCATAGAGTCTCAGGCATGTTAAGTGTACTACTTTCTAGCTGTGATACAGTAAGTGCATTCAGAAAGTACATGAGACAACCCCCTCCCTTACCACCTTCCCTGTCACACCGAAAGTGTGTGTAGTTATCTAAGCTTATTTCTTCATCCAGGATGTTCGAATGACACCAAGATTCAGTGATGACAATTACAGGGGGTTTGTATATTACTGTGAGTGCTCTGAGCATCGGCAATTTATTTAGAACAGATCTAGCATTTATGAGGATTACGTAAAGATGAGAGTTGAAGTAGCATTTGAAGTATTTAAGTTCGTTAGTCAGCCCCGAATATGGTTCAGCACCCAGTAGTTCTGCTGGACATGACGATCCTATGTTAAGAGGAGTTCCAGCATCATGCTCACCTATGTCTATCGAGTTGTTGTGTGCTGTTTTCGGTGGAGAATTAGGAGTTGGAGTACTGGATTTGCTATAGACTAAGGAACTTTTATTTTTAGTTAGGTTACAGAAGTGGGTAGGGTTCTTTATTTGGCCTATACTTGTGCAAGTGTCAAGTGTGTCCAATGGATACGGGTGCACTAGACCGTTCCTGTTTTCATGCAAGGAGGGAGCCAGCACTAGTGGTTTAGGAGTGTTAACATCCCTACCAGCTGTTTTTTCAACGCTGACAGGGACGCGGGGGATAAAAAATGATTGGATCCTTGTGATGACCATGGCTTATTATTCCACCTATTGTTTGATGCTAGTTGTGTCCTTGTGTGGGTTTCGTGTGTACTGCATTGTGGGTTAGTTCCCAGCAGACTTGTACCATATATCCGGTC
The DNA here is from genome assembly GCA_944472135.2 of Trichobilharzia regenti. Classification (NCBI taxonomy): domain Eukaryota; kingdom Metazoa; phylum Platyhelminthes; class Trematoda; order Strigeidida; family Schistosomatidae; genus Trichobilharzia; species Trichobilharzia regenti. Next base: position 130,002,668 of record OX235270.1, read on the forward strand.
AAAATTTGTTTGTGTGCCATACTCTGAAGACCCTGAGTTGTTGGTAGCCGAGTTCTGACTATTACCACTTGTACTATTTAGGGTGACATCGTTGTGACATTGGATATTAGTGTGTGCCACGGTGCGATTTAGCACGTTGTGAGTGCTAATACTATTAACCGTGGGGAGTGTGGGCTTATTTAAGCTGCCACTGTTTTTGTTGGTATGATTTAGGGGCATATTTTCCTTATCTTTACCAATGGAATTATAGCTAGGAGAGGACAAAGTCGAATTTCGGGGGGTTTTAACTTTTTTTCTGGGGTTATTTAGTGGCATTTTAGATTCTGCGGTGATGGGTGGTATGGTTTTATTATTTATTTGGTTACAGTCTAGTGGCCTTTCGGCTGGTGTTGCACTCTGATGGGATATTTCTGTGTGTTTTGAGAGGGGTGATGCGGTGGGGTCTACTGTATCTTTCACAGGGTTGGGAATAATGGCTGCTTGCAATGTCCTATTACCTATTTCACAATTAGTCTTAGTGAGATAGTTGTGTGCGCGCCTTTCTATAACTGTTTTTTCCACCCCGACCTTTATATGTTTGTAGTTTCTGGCTTGCGATAGGGTGTGTTGGGAGTGAATGAATTTTCTGGTCTCTGCCGGTGTTTCGAACTGAAAACGAATAGGACAACACTTTTCATGTTGACTCTTCTTCAGCCTGTAGCACTTAGTCTTGGAGTTAGGCATTTTCGCTTCACTAAGTAAGATGCGCTGTACCTTTTTTAGTGCCTCATTGTCCGGAACGTTGTAGACAATAGCACTCAGTTTTGCGTCGAGTCGTTTTGTTACTTCTGTGGTAACAAAGTTAATGAGGTTATCTACCTTAGTTACCGATTCTGTGTCAAGCTTGTTAAGGTTTACCGTTTTCATGAGGATAGTTAGAGGTGTCAGTTCACAGACCTGCGATCTGATATCGCTGATCTGATCTGATAATTTGGATATCTCGGTATTGGTTTCGATGTTTCCAGCATTTACTGACTTACTGTTTTTTATTTCCCTTAACTCAGCCTTAAGTTCTCCTATAGACAACTTTAGAAGTTCTATTTCTGAAGATAGTACTGAAAAAGAGCTTGATGGCTGGAGTTTCTCCATAAGCACATAAGGTGAAGGGAGGAGTTCTGTATGAGCAGAGGGTACCGAATTTTTAGGAGTAGTGCTAATACTGGCTGTCAGTACAGTTTTATCCTCAGTTTCAGCTCGACGCTTACGGCATACACGTGAGTTATGTGACTCACTATAGCCGTTTGTTGGGGGTGTGTTGCTTGATGTAGCAATCAAGGACGTTAAATTAGACACCAGTTTTACAGGGGATTGGGTTCGTTGCTTTTTACTTTGATTAACCATAACTATTAGAAATGAGAGTTAGTGGTTACAAGTATGGAAGTGGTATAGTACTTGTGCAAGTACTACAACAAGATAAATTTTATGTAACGAATCACGTAAAAATGTAACGCAAACGTTGAACGTACCGCGATACAGAGACTAGCTCAAGGTAGACCGGGTCTGATAACTCAGATAAACAAGGAAGGACTAATATTCAGACCTTATGCAGACGTTTGTGATTTCTTCGAGGACCCATTTAAGTCATCCCACATTGGGATATGGAGATGCTCAAGAGTTAGCCCAAACAAGCTGGAAATTCTTCCGTCAGATATTACTTGTAAGTGCTTCGGTATTCGTACAGATAGGTATGAAGTAGCGGTGCCATTGCCTCATACTTTTCCATAAACTGCTTAGGTAGATTGTGTCAATCGTCGGCATTCCTGTATTCAATGGCAAGCGGACTAATAAGACAGTAAATTTTGTTTATATCATATTTATCATTTCTTACAAAAAGAAAAGAAGACTTATGCTGTATTACGGAAAGCTGGTTCCAATGATTTATTCATGGCCGCCAGAAGTTGGATGCTGTTCGAAGACATGTGTTTGTATCATAGCAATATAACAGATTATGAAGTTGGGGCATGTATAAAACCTCGACCGGAATGGGTGTTAATTGATTGTCAAATGTTAGCTGAGCTGGGTAACTACTTCCGTATTAACTACATTCCTGTAATTAGACTCTTTCGTAGAAGCCAAGAGTACTCTGCAGACTGCCCAACGAATACACGGTAGACTGTCTAATACAGATAATCTCGAGGATACATTACCCCTTACCAATTCCAAACGTCAAAGATAGATTCTTCTTATTGCTTAATGACAGAATACAGAGTTAAGACAAAGAATTCCTCTTACGCTTATAACTCAGTTAAACTTAAAGCAGTGGAGGCGCAGAAAGTGTGTTTGCCTTTGAAAAACCCAACAACCAATCTCATGGAAACTGTTATGGCACCGACAGCCAGATAACGCATTCATTTAATATCATTACTCCTTCAGCACTTCCACTCAACAAATGCCAGTGGCGACGTCTTCACCTATACCACAGCCAGTTCAGCAGACTACGTATGTAATTTTTCATTAGTAGTTACTCTGCAGTAAGGAAAACGGTGATTCAGATAATAAAATGGTCAATGAGTTGCAGTCCATTAGAGGAGAAATACAGTCCCTTAAAGGAGAAATGCAGTCCTTTAAAGGAGAAATCAAAGGATAACTTCATTTCCTTAATAAAATGATGGCGCAATTACTCTCAGTGAATAAGTCAACGGGTGTGACCATCTTGGGAACGGGGAAATCGTCTATTGACAATAGTCAACTGGAATTCCCCTTGGATACTGAAGAAGAGTTCAGCCAACTGGAAGCGTCACTGAAAAATCCGAAATTTAAAGATTCCTTCGTAAGTTCACAATAAACCTTTACATACTTTCAGATGGCGAAACTGGCGGAGAAATTATCTTTTAATCCAGAGTCTTCGTTGAGAGGGATGCCTAATTATGTTATGGAGCCTCAGCTGTCAAGTCGTTTTGCAGCATTTGGAACCCCAAAAATGTTAGCTCTCACTAAATGCCAGTTTTATGCAGTTATAATGTGTAAGCTTGCTTTATTTAAATATTTCTTTCAGCCGTCATTGTCAGCAGGTTCGCTTCTGCTACAATGTCTGAGGACGAAGTTAAGAAAATTTTAAAAAAGACTGTGAAGGCCTACTTCCATGACATACGTGATCGCGTGGCCGAAAGGGAGAGCCGGTGAAGAGTAAGTAAACAGTTTTTATTAAATTAATGTTACTACACTACAAACCGTTTCATGGTATAAATATCAATCAACTAAATTGTATTTTTAATTTTTGAAGGTTGCAGTTGACAATAAGAAGAGTGACCAGAGGATCTCTTCTGTAAGTTACAATTTAACTAAGTAAATGCTGTAAAATTTACTGAAACTTAAGGTTTTTAAGTGTGAGTATTACTATTATATAGACAAATAATTTTACTTATACTCATTAATTAAATAAAATTTTAGGGCTAAATAAACACGTTAAGTATTTCATTATTATAGTGTCAAATGTCTGTATAAGTGCCAATGTGGATTACTATCCTAATCAATAATTTTTGTTTCTTTTCAGGACAATTCAATGGATCTACTTGATGATGGGGAGAATTAGTAAAAGTCCATTCATATATCATGGCACAAGGCAATCATTCTACTTGTGTGTATCAATCGCAACAGTAACTGTTCATTAATCCTAAAGAATTAATTTACTGAAGTCTTGTAAACTATTTTCCTTTAACCCAAAAAATTAAATATAATTTTTTTTCCGTAAAGAACCTTTATTTGACTTTTGAGTTGCTTGCCGTAAACAATATAAGACAAAAGTAAATGAGTGATAGGAGGAAATTTACCAGGTTAACGGTGGAATATTCGTTAAAAAAGGGGGAAATTATGCAGATTGTAGGGGTCATATTCCATTAAAGAATGGAGTAATTCTGGGGACAGAATGGGGAAATTCTGGGAACGAAATGGGGTAATTGTGGGGACGAAATGGGGAAATTGTGCGAATTCTGGGGACAACCTGAGTTTACAAAATGGGAAAAAGCGACAAAAAAGGGGACAAAATGGGGTGAATGGGGAAAATCTTACTATTTCCCCATTTTGTCTCCATTTTGGTCGAATTGGGTATTCTTTGTAGGGTACGGTTGTGCACCACATGCACAAATACGTATGAAATAAAAAACCGGCATGAAGATAAATGTATTAAAACCGAAAGTGGACATCATGATAGCAAGACATATATGGGTAGCATTTTACATTGCAAATGAACGTTGTTAGCCTAGGGAGTTTCCTTTATAGATGCATTTATTAATGATACTTGCACTTACCTATTTCATTACACTTTATTGATTCACCTTAGCGCTTTTACTTTTCTAAAACAGCTTTCAATCCCTTTTTAAAGCTGTACTTACCTCAATATTGGCTGGTCATCGTATGCTTACAACCACGGGATGAAGACGAAACGAAGTCGATTTTCCCGCCCAACATCGAGGATAACTGTACAATTCAATAACTATACGGCCTGGTTCAGACAATGAGTGTAATTATATATATGTATATATCAAATATTGAGCTGTTGAAACATTATTAACTTGTAGACAATCTACGATTTGATATTATATCATACTTGATCGTGCCTGTAAAATTGGCATGCATTTTCATGTAAATTTATATGTTTATATGAGAATAGACATTATGATTATTATAATAGATAGCATTCCCACAGATAAGGGTGGTCCTCTTAAGTCCCCAGGTTCATATCCACTGTATAGCATACACCACCTTCCCACCTTTTAATCTGCTAGGCCCTGGCGAAATTCTCCTTTTGTTTTTAGAAAGAAATCTTTCTTTTTATTGCTACGTGTCATACAGACAGTTTTTGCATTCACAAGCTAACTCAACGAAACTCATAGCATGAACAACTGCTTTCAGTCATCTATTTTGTATGTATTGTCACTAACAGCATTTAAAAAATGTAAATGTACAATAAAAAAGTAAGGGAATCATATATTTGCAGTCTACTTTCTAGATTTTAGTTATGAACTTGGGAACGAAGAGGCAATATGAAATGTTTAGAAAAAATACACAAAGCTTCATAGTTATGTATATATATGCATAAAAGAGACAGTAGTTAATTATAATAGATGGTTCAGAAGAATTCGACTACTGAGTGTTATAATAACATAACGGTAAAATAAAATCCGTTAATATTTAAGACTCACAGTGTAGTTAAGCTGATTTTTTGGACGATCCCGCGTAGGGCTGGGATTTCCGTGGATGTAGATGGTAATATAATAATGTATATAATATAATATGTAATATTTGATCAATTTGGCAATTAGTAGCTGGGGTTAAATCGATTTGAATGACTGAAGAGGTATGACATGAGGTGTGAGGGTAGTTCATGTAGGTTTAATGCAGCTTTCATGGCGAGTATGTCAGGCTGTGTATTCCACCGCAGGTTTGCTTGAAAGGATTGCGGATATTTCGCGATGATGCTTGCAGAACAAATAATTGAATCAACTAAAAAAAGAAACTGAGAACAGCGTTAGCGAAACGTAGATTATTTTAAATATGTCTGATAATAATGACCGTTTCTGTTAATACTTTGAATAAACAGAGCTGTTTAGGTACGTAATTCAGAGGGGAAGAAACAATTTCATGAATTTTCAGCATATGATAAACTGTGTCAAGATTATTTTCGGAGAAATATTTATTAAGTAGATGGGCGAATCGTTGTATTGTGGTGCTGTTTTTGATTTCACTTGGTAAGAAGTTCCATATTTGCCTATATTGAACTGTAAAGAAGTTGGAACGAGAAGTCGTCCGACAAAGAATACGACGTTGCTGCGTAGTTCATACGTCGAAGAAGTAAATTTAAGGTTATTATTGGGGAACTATACTATTCCTTTGAGTATTTTCAATGAGACAATGAGGTTAAGTCGGTGGCGCCTGAACCGAAGGGGTTTGATCTCAAGAGTTGTTCAACGATAATTGTAGGGGACTTTCAGACTTGTTCCGAAGATTCTACTTATAAATCTTTTTTGAACAGTTTCAATCCTTGGTTTGTCCTTAAAAGAAGTGCTGTCTAGGATAAATGGACAGTACTCAAGTAGGGGCCGTGTGTGTGTTTTATAAAGAAGCGTTCTAGATTCTTTGCTTTGAAAGTTAAGAAATATATATCCAAGTAATCTTCCGGCTTTAGAAACTTGGTTGGTGACAGAGTAACGGAGCCCGAGGTCAAGTACAGAAGGAAAACTAGGGATAGGCTTGTTGAGAATCTCGTCAGTTCGCGAAAGAGTGTCGATTGGAATTGAGGACCGCGGTCGGATGTAATAGTAGTTGGTACACCGTAGTTTGACACCCAACGGTCGAGAAAAACTAAAGCAACGTTTTCAGCAGATATGTCGTTTAAGGGGCATGCAATAGCCCAACGAGTAAATCTATCAATCGCTGTCAGGATATGTGTATATCCCCTTGATGTTGGCAATGGTCCCACGATATCTATATGGATATGCTGAAATCTCCTTTCGGGTAATTCAAACGTCTTCGGGGTTGTAATAGTGTGGCGGTGTACTTTGGAGCATTGGCATTGGATACATTCTCGTGCCCATCTCCGAATGTCAGAGTTCATTTTAGGCCACACGAAGCGTTCGCTGATCAGTCTGACCGTGGCGCGTACTCCAGGGTGAGAAAGCGAATGTAAATGTTCGAACAATGCTTTTCGGCAACTGAGAGGGACAAATGGACGATTAGTGCCGGTAGATACATCGCAGACTATGGTTGCATCTGATAAGGGGATAGGCACATCTTTGAGCTGTAAGGAAGAGTTTCTGCGGCAGGTTTGGAGTTCAACGTCATCTCTTTGTAATTGAGCCATACGATCAAGACTGATGTCTACCGACGTTTGGAGCTGGTTAATGTCACTTCTTGAAAGAGAATCGGCTACCACGTTCGCATCCCCTTTGATGTACTGGATGTCGGTTGAAAATTGGGAGATATAATCCAACTGTCTGGCTTCTCTAGGGGAGTGTTTATCGAGTGAAGTAGTGAAAGCATGACACAGGGGCTTGTGGTCAGTAAAAATAGTGAAATGCCGGCCCTGTAGTAAGTAACTGAAATGCTTCACTGCAAGATATATGGCCAGCAATTCTCTCCCAAAAGTGCTGTATCGTGTCTGAGCCGGTTCCAACTTCTTAGAAAAGAATGCGAGTGGGGTGACTTCGCCCTTCATCTTTTGTTGTAATACTGCCCCTACAGCTACTTGGGAGGCATCTGTGCACAAAATAAGCGACGCTTCGGGGTTGATATGGGATAGCATAGTGACTCTGGATAAGGCATCTTTTGCGTTGCAAAATGATTCGTGTGCTTCAGCTGACCACTGAAACTTTTTAGGATCATTTTTAAGGAGGTCGGTTAACGGCTGGACGATGGAGGCACACGAAGGAATGAAACGCCGATAGAAATTAAACATCCCCAAAAAACGTCTGACCTTCTTGAGTGAATCTGGTTCGGGGAAGTTTTTGATGGACTCTATCTTTTCCTCCGTAGGCGTAATACCATTCGCGGTTATGTGGTGTCCCAGAAACTGTATAGAGGAGACACCGAATATGCACTTTTTGGGGTTAATGACGACTCCATATTGCTCAAATCGTTGAAATAAGATGGTGAGGTGATCAGTATGTTCTTCGGGCGACGAGCTAGCAATTAAAACGTCATCGATATATACAAATACAAAGTCCAAACCTTGTGTGACCTGATCCATGAAACGTTGGAAGGATTGTGCTGCGTTCTTTAGGCCAAATGGCATGCGGAGAAATTCAAACAAACCGAAAGGTGTGATGATGGCCGTTTTTTCGATATCCTCTTGGGCAACTGGTATTTGGTGATAGGCCCTGACCAAGTCTACTTTAGAAAAAATGGTTTTTCCGTGTAATGTCAGGGAGAAATCATGAAGATGAGGAATAGGATAACGGTCGGGAACTGTGGCATTGTTTAAATGTCGGTAATCCCCACATGGCCTCCAATCATGATCAGCTTTAGGCACCATGTGTAAGGGCGAAGACCAAGGACTATTGGAGGGTCTGATGATGCCGAGCTGCATCATGTGTTCAAATTCTGCCTTGGCTGCTGCCAATTTGTCCGGGGGTAATCTACGAGGACGAGCACGAACTGGTTGACCCGTAGTAACTATCTTGTGAGTAACTGTGTGAGGGACGTCCTCGATGTTGTACGACGGCTTAAGAATTTTAGGGAAACGGTGAAGTAGGGAGGAAAAAGGGCAATCTGCTGGTCTTTCAATACTGATATTATAGACAGAATAGCTGGAGATAATTCCATGGATCTTTAGATGGGTGTTGTTATCAATCAGTTTTTTATTGTTGACGTCAACTAACAGGTTGAAATTACTCAAGAAATCTGCTCCGAGGATGGCGTGACTGACGTCGGCTACTATGAAAATCCATGTGAAACGCCGACGTAAACCTAGATCCAGTATGAGGGATTGCTCTCCATACGTCTGTATGCTTGTGTGGTTAGCTGCCCGGAGAGACAGTTTTCCGGGTGTCCGTGTAGATCGCCTGGATAGTGAAGGAGGGATTACGCTAACTTCTGCTCCCGTGTCTACCAGGAATAAAGTGTCTGAAGTTTTATCCTTCACATAGAAGAGGCGACTTGTTTGCTTGCCAGTAACAGCTGTCGCCATCACTGTCTGGCTGAGGCGTTTCCCTGAGCCTGGTTGGCTTCGCTAAAGCTGCACGGTTTTACACATTTCAGGGCATGACGTCCAAACTTCCAGTGATACCAGCATATATTGCTATCCCGAGAAGACGTGTAAGAACGCTGTCGTGAGAAGGATCGTCGTCGTGATGGTGACCTTCTTTGTGAACTCCGTCTCCGGACTTGTCGATCAGACTTATTAGTTTCCAACTTGTCAATCCTTGCCGCTAAGTCTGCAATGGCGGCGAGTATCGGTGTGTCTGCCGTGGGTGTGGAATGACACGGTGTGGCACTATCAGATGCTACGTGACTTATGGTGTTATCGGATAAAACATCCATAATACTATCTGCCATGTCACTTAGTTGGTCTAAGTCATACGACTTTCCTGAGATGATTAAAATTTGCTGGACATTTCTAGGTAAACGTTGCAACCACATCTGTTTCAGCACTACCTCGTCTACTTTATGATGTCTGTCAATCACGTCTCATAAACCGTTAATGCCCAGCTCTCGCTACGCTCGGGCCCACGCTGTTCCTTGAAGATTTCAGAAACGCTTAGTTATAACGGACGAAAAAACCAAAACACCGATCTGCCGCTTGATATTTCTTTATTGTTACACCAACATATAAAAGGAATAAGTGAACTAAGGTCTGAAAACAAATATTACAATAATAAATCATTGTATTACTTCTGACGATGTTTCACTCTTCTTTCTGAACAGCGACCGATGAGACGATGACTGTCGTATTGATGCCTCCGCGAAAATTGGGGAAGTTGATTTTGAGCAAACAACCAAGAATTGATCGTTCAATCTTCAACTCCATTGACACTCCCCGGCAAAAAAGGGATCCAACCCTTTTTTCCTTCACGACCAATGCACGTTGACTTGGATGCCATTGCGAGAACCTGGGTCACACGGACAGAGCTGAAATGGAAAACAAACAGAAAAGCCAACACACCACAAGCATACCCACAGCACAATCTCACACATCAATGACGACCTGCGCCTCCAGACAGAGACCTCCTCTTGACATCTTGCAACACAATCGCCACTTGCTAGAATGACTCTTGCAGAATGCAAAGTGACCATAGCAGCACCTCACGATACTCTACGCACATCCTCTTATCTACTCACTACCAATTACCACTGAAATCGCTTGTCACTCATTCTGCCTCAGTTCTAGTAGCGGTGACGCATGCGAGCCTCAGTCGTTTACACTCTTTCTCCCCGGCGTGTCGGACCGCAGCTAACAATTATCTCCGTGTGCATTTCATTCTCAGCAATAGCCTAGCCTCCCCGGCGTATACGACCCATCTGCTGTCCTTAACATCAATCAATTCATTCACGGATGTAGAAGACTCGAAACAACTTCAGAAGTAATCACGACGAAAATTTTAACAAAATTACGCAATAACAACAAGATACGAAAACAACAAGTAAACACAATGAATCCAAAATACACCAATTGATATGACACACCACACGTATATACAAACAGTACAAACAACCTCGCCGATCATGTCTTGATGGAATTCCTTTGAAGAATTGCAGGACTTACACCAGTACGCCTACAACCCTTCTCAGGTTGACGATTGTAATTTGTGGAATGTCCGGACACAAACAAGATTAACCAACAATTACGATAATTGGAACTCACACAACTATTTAACACAAACATATGTACAATCAACACATCAAATGTTGTGGATTCCGGCATGACAAACTACCCTTGAAGAACTGTAGGACTTACAGCAGTACGCCTACATTCCTTCTCAGGTTGATGATCCAAGTGGAAGTCGTCCGGACACAAACAGAATTACCAACAGCTAGATGACAGATGATATCAATTCAGTATATGCAATATGAACATATGTACAAAATCACACACCAAGCACATTGGACTGCTCATTGATGCGCTACCCTTTGAAGAATTGTAGGACTTACAACAGTACGCCTACAACCCTTCTCAGGTTGACGCTCTAGGTTGGAAAATCGTCGCAGAGTTCATTTGCTAACTTCCTTCTATCAGCTATATCCTCAAATCTGAACGGCAACACGCCCATGTCATTGTATCGTAGAATATAGATGACCAACAAACACACGACATATCTCATCAACCAAGTATAGAAACAGAGTAATTTACACCAAAGATAATAACATTCAAATAGTAACTTGAAACTAGAAATGCCTTTATTCGTGCAAGTCAATTTAACAATTACTCTCTCGTTTACACTTGGCTTATCCTCACTAAACTGACCATTGATATTCGTCCTTTCAAACGAACTGATACTAGCATAGTCATTGCACAAGATACTTGAGTTGATGGGCGTCTGTTTCATTGTGGATGACAGCACCAACGACGACTGATTGACATCAGTTGATGAAGTTAGCGGTGGATCAAAAGCTGTTGTTGCTCGGCTTTCAGATAGTTGTCTACCTGCAAGACCACCACCACTGCTGTCTTTTACTATCAGCTCAGGTTTAGCACTAGCATCTGATGATAGGTGGGCTACACGCTGATCAATTACACTGACGGTCTCACAAGTATGCACACCTTCTGGAACTGCATCTGCGTTCAATTCTACTTCACGTTGTAGTTGTACAGAACCTTTATTTAACTTAGCAGTAGTAGGCATATCCCTCATCTCATAATGATCAACCAAAGACAAATCTGCACTATCATGATCATTACCACAAATATTCAATTTACCGTCAAGTTCATCATTTTCAAACTCTTTAATAACAGAAGTAGACAATTTTGGTTCCTCCTCACAAATCATTAAAGGTTTTATATCTTCACTCTGACTAGTTATACTTTGTAAACTTGTAGGGTCAGAACTGCACTCTGAAGCAGTAACTCTATTCTGTGACACTCTATTCAACAATGGCTTACCAGTTGCAACTACAGACTTCCTGACCGCACCGTTATCGTCACACAATTCGGAGTCAGGCCTGGAGTTTACATTTAGCTTATCACTGAACTTGCTCACTGGTTCACAGTTCACTTCTGTATGCACCTCTTGCACACGTGTAAAACACAACCGTGTTTGTCTTGCATCTTGCAACTTATCTGTTGAGGATGTACTACGAAACCTGTTACACTCACTAGGTCTATATGCATTACTAGACATCATGGAGCCTTCTCGATATCCACCTCTCTGAGGCCTATTCGTCATCAATGATTGCATTTTACCCTCAGACTGCTCTATTCTAGGGGTGAGATGTAATAGACTGGCGAACTTGCTCATAGATTGATTGACACTATCTTTTACCAGTTTCAGGATATCATCAAACTTTGGCTCGATACCCTCATCCTCCATACGGGAGCTCATCTTCACCCACTTCCTTTGCAGTCGAGTAGGTAGACGTCTTGCTATTACTTCTAGTATAAAACTCGAGTTGAGGTCACTCATTCGATTCATCGAAATCATTCCATTCTTGTAAATTAGCAAATTATCTAAAAACTCAGTGAGTGCCTGGGAGTCATCCTGTAATTGACCACCATTACCCTTAACAGCCTCGAATAATTTCCCTGCAATCATCGAAGGTCTTCCAAACCTTTGACGTAATATGCTCATAGCCTCGTAGTAGCCCTCTTTTGGCTTCATAAACTTACAGCACTGTATAGCTCTTGCAGCATCTCCAGTGCAATATCTCATCAAATACATTAACTTCAATTCATCATTTAATAAAAAACCACTCAACATGATCTCAAACTCCTTTACAAATTGTAAATAATCAGCCGGGTTTCCATCAAAACACCGTGGTTCAAATTTAGGGAGTTTGATGTTCCTATTATCCCTGAACGGCGAAACAGTAACATCAACCATGTCATGCTTAACATCAGACACATCGTTACAATTAACAGACAAGTCACCATGACTTACTTTCCTGTTTGCATCCAAGACACTCTGTCCCTTCTTTGACCCAGGCATTGTTGAACTTGACCCAATTCCAAAAAGTTCCAGATATTGCTTGTTCAAAGAGGACTTGACCGGCACCAGGAAAGATGAACGGCGACTATCCAAACTTTCACCAACTGTTTCAATCCGCCAGATCTGTTTCTATCGTCAGAAACTGTCAATCACGTCTCATAAACCGTTAATGCCCAGCTCTCGCTACGCTCGGGCCCACGCTGTTCCTTGAAGATTTCAGAAACGCTTAGTTATAACGGACGAAAAAACCAAAACACCGATTTGCCGCTTGATATTTCTTTATTGTTACACCAACATATAAAAAGAATAAGTGAACTAAGGTCTGAAAACAAATATTACAATAATAAATCATTGTATTACTTCTGACGATGTTTCACTCTTCTTTCTGAACAGCGACCGATGAGACGATGACTGTCGTATTGATGCCTCCGCGAAAATTGGGGAAGTTGGTTTTGAGCAAACAACCAAGAATTGATCGTTCAATCTTGAACTCCATTGACGATTTCCGATTAACTGGCGCATGTGCCTGAGCAGCTGGGATGGTTTACGTGGGCCTAGTTCACAGCCTGTGAGCAATTGTTGGATTCTTTTCTCATCCGACAAACTGGTACGTTGTATGAGGAGGGCTTTAAGTTTATCAATTTGATGTTCCGTCGGAGGATCTTCGATGAAATCGCTGATTTCTGTCAATACTGACGGAGGGAGTTCTGCCAGCACCATACCATATTTGGCTATTTGGGACTTAATGCCCCGTGCTTCTAGCAACGGTTCAATTACCGCAAACCAAATCCTTGGTTCTGCGAAACCGTATTGGGGTAAACGAAAATCAGTGATGGCATTTATTGTGGCATTTGTCTCGCTATTAGTTGTCTGCTCGTTTGATGTACCGGACTGAGGTGATGACATTATGAGGTTATTGGTGCAAATTAGGATACAAATATAAACCACACACAAAATCACAATGAATATACAAAATAGCAAAAATAAGAATATGAATATGCCACAATAATTCGTGTTCTTATCGGGCTCACCAATTAATTTGTAGGGGACTAATGTTAGAGTTCACTAATATTACGAATATGAGAAATATAATCCAAGTCAATGGAATGTTAAATAACAATATATTACCAAAAAATACAATGACGAGTTATATCAACAAAAAGGATTACTTGGAAATAAAGTTTAAGTCCTCTGCTACAAATTATTTATATAATCCACGGGCACGTTAATTGTTTGGACTGCGTCTGCTGTAGCTGCTGTGTTCCGGTTGTAGAAATGTCTTCGGTTGAGAGTAGTAGGCTCCTACAATAAATCCGAAGTATACAACACGGTGTGAGTGGAGCAAGTAAGCAGAAGTGACCAGGGAGAAGACGAAGTCTCCAACAGCAGAGTGTATTTTTCAATTGTACACGGAAGTTATGTATATTTCAACAAGAAGCGTTTTAAACAAAAATTATGTACAATATCTCGAATTTATACAAATAACCAAAAAGTGTACAATCACATTGTTACGTACTCCACAGTTTCCTCGAAGTTGTGAATTTTCCGTGACTATAAACACGGATGTCCACGATTTAAAAAAACTCTAAATAAATTTTCCTTGAACCAGTAGTCTTCTTTTCTTTGGCGAAACATCGGTTGATACGATTATACGATTAGGTAGCGAAGTAGGATGTTCTGTGACTTAGAGTCGTGGTTGTTGTGTTTCGGACTAATTTTGCGCATCTGACTGTTATGACCGCGCGGATATAGCGTTTTCCTGATGGTACATTATGATATCTATAAAGCATAAGCAAGCTACCATCGGTAAATTTATTTCTACTTTTTAAATGACTGCAAATAGTGAATCGTTTGAGGTGATGGGATGGATACCTCTGAACGTTTTTGTGGAGACTAGGGTATGTTTAATTTTTTTGGAGTAGAAGACGATCTTTTCAACACGAAAGTTTTCAGAATTTCCGGTTTTACTTCGTTATTCAAGGATAACGTTAAGTTGCCCACTAAGGTAGTAGCTATAGGAGATTGCCTTTAGCGGGAACTATATTAAGGTAGCTTTAGGTAATGCTTCATGGAAGTAAGCATAGTAGATTAATTGTGTCTAAATGTATTAAACGTTGTATAACTGATCAAACCGTAGTTCTTACATATGAACTAATTTTGTAAATAATGAATGTACCGTACAAGCGTTTACCTTGATTTGCATACCTAGCTCTTAAACATTATGCCTGGATGTGGCATGCATTTAGGGCTAATACGCTGTGATGAATTAGTCCCAGATACTTAAAGTCAGACTTGATTTCTATATCCCTATTATCGATTTCGCAACGGTCATAGGAGTTAACATCTTCACCTAACTTTATTTTACAACGGAAACTGGAAATAACAGCTTGACATTTCGAAGGATTTAGTTTAAGAGCATTTTCTGACTCCTAATAGAGAACTGTTCATCTTAGTACAGTACACTACATTTAATAATACAACACTCAGTTTGAGTTTCAACAAGCTTATTTAACAGAATATCTCTAGGTACTGGGTCGAAAGCAGATGTGAAATCTAGGAAGATGCAGTGAATTTAGCCCCATTGTCTGTACTGGAGAAAACATTGTGATGCAAGACTGCAGCTGCATCTAAACTACGTCTACTGTGTTTATAGGAGAATTGTTTGGGATCGTTAAAGGCTTTAAGTGAAGGTTAAAGATTAAGTAAGAGTAGCTTTTCCTTAGTTCGTATATACGTCTTTTGCATTGAAATCAAGGAAGCAACTATTATTAACACTTGTGACACCAGAAACCTTAGGATTTGTGGGAGAATTTATGAAAGACTTCTTTAGTGTACACACACCAAATGAATAGGGAATACTGGAGGTAATTAGATGCATGAAGGCGTAAGTTATTTAATATCCATAAAGTAGATATGCAAATACCGCAGTTGTTGATCATAGAAATGATGGATATTAGATAACATCCTATGATTCAACGGCATATTAGAAATAAATAAAAGTTGTTTCTTAGCTCATTGTCAAGTGAACAGTCCATTTGATGATGTCACTGCATATTAACAGATTAGTGAAGTAGCCATCAAGCCTAAGTTACCGCATTTACTTGTACCACATACTTGGCGTTTAACAGTATACGCACTTGCAACTGGCTAGATAAGGAGACTTTAGCGCATTGAACAGTACAGAATTATTATTCAACTTGCTAAATCCCACTTAGCTTTTACAATGTGCTATTGTGTAGAAGCAGACACGAAATCCCATTAATGACTAAAGTAGCAGTCTCATAATACTACAGTAAATCTCCATCCCACTAACTAAGCTTAGCGTATATTATTCCTAATTCACTTATTACAAAAGCACATAGTATAGCAACCAATTGAAAAAGTCCAGAGGAATTACAAATCAAGAGTATATTAAACATTTGATTAATTTACAAAAGAAAGTTCTGATGAAGAGTATTAACTTCAGTTTGACCGAACGATGTTTCCGCTGATTTCATATTCGACAACCTCTGTATACCTGGAAAACATAAAGTACATGTAAGATCTAGCACAACATGAAGTTACAAGAGATAATTCTACATATTAGCATATACTATGAATACAATTATTATGTTAAAACTAAGTAATATCTCATGGAGATAAATGTATTTGTAGTCTACAGCTGATTTCTATGTTGACGTCGTATACATAAATAGACATATTTTTTTCAGTATTGGAGGATTATACACAAATTTCAAGACAATCTCTGAAACATCCATACTATTGAGGCATCATTCTCTCATCAAGCTTACTTGCAGACCAACTTCACACTAAATACTTTTACATGAAATGAAGTATTACAAATGTGTAACTTAGAAATTAATCCACAATCTAGTCTAGTCCACAAGGTTTTGTGAATCCTACAGTAATCACATTCTCACATTTAGGAGACTGTAGCTATCAAATATAGGCTGAACATGCCTCAACTCTAAACAGCTATGCACAGTGTTAACAACATACAGATCTGTATGTATTTTACAATAGTTTAAGTGTTTCGAAACACTTAAACTATTGTAAAATACACAGACCTGTTGCGTTGATTAGGATAATAATGTCATATAATGCAAACTAGAGATTCAATCGTGATGCCACATCTGTACTGCTTTGTTTAAATGGAAATCTCAGGAGAGATTCATCTCCACTATTGGTGATCAAAAATATTGCAGCATTAAGTATACAATCAGTCGAAATTGTAAAAGAGCATAAATTCATATTAATGATAATAAAGCTGAATAGATTCAGTTATCATAATCACCGCGATTCATGCGTATAATCATACCGTGTAATGATTTAGTGCATTAGTTGAAACACCGCCGAAATTTAATCGAGTAATTGCCTTCTCCACTGCACTGTACTTGCAATAATCGTGACAATTGTCACGATTAGGAAGGTGGTTAACTACCTTCGTTTGTTATCCTATCAGTCAGTTAAGTAGACAATGGCACAATATTATTAAAGTTGAGATATTTTTGTACATTTAATTCACATAACCCATAGCACACTGCACCAATCAGTGCCAATATATATATATATATATATATATATATATATATAAGAAATCCACTTAGAGATAACCTTTCAACTTACCTTAATTCCTGTCCAACCACAGATAGAGTGAAAAGCACATCTAAATGACAACTTAGGTTCCCACAAACGATTCTGACGGCATTTGCAGGTGATTTCCAAGTACCGAGAGAATTATTTTGTTAAAAGACACTGTCCTTCACACGAAAATAGGCTGCATTGATATCCTGAGACATGAAGTCTTTATTGAATGATACTATGCCGAAAGGTGCAGCTTCTACATGGAGTAAACGATTTGTGTAAATGGCATTACCCTCTAACTATCCTATCTTCATCATTACACCGATATTTTGATACATTCCGCTTGAAACACTAATCATTGCAATCAATATGCTAAAAGTGTGTCGCAGTCATATTGTATTACCCCTATACCAACTGTAAACATGTACATTTGTTTAAATGTTACGTGTAAGTCATCGAAATATAGCTTACTACGAATTTTCATTTTTATTATCTTTATTCGCAACTGTCATTTGACTACTCATCTAACTGATTAATATTTTCATACATAAATCACGTCACTATTATTTTAACATCGATATTTCCTATATTATTGCATTTAATCATATCTCGCTTATCATTCACTTATCGTTCTCGTCTACAGACTACAGATCCTCGGCCAATTTTATCGTTCCTTATATATTCTATTATGATTAGCACTCCTACTTTCCCTAGATTATCGCATTTATTGTCGATTTTATTAACCGCTTTAAACTGCTCATTTTTCAGCTCAATAAATCGCCTTCTGTATACTATCGCTGCTACGTATTACGCTGACACACGTTATTTTCGAACACTTAAATGTATTTTTTTATGTTTCGGTGTTCTGGTGGGGGAATTATGTAGTACCCCTATACCAACTGTAAACATGCTTTTTAATCTAATTTGTATACTTGTATTATATGTGTATAGAGACCGATTTTATATGTACTTCGCAAACATTTGTCAATTTACTGTTGAACATTACCTTGACACAATTTCGAATTTGACTACTGCTACAATACACGATCGTACTCTTCGCAAGTGCCTTTTGACTTACGTTAAGGGCGTCGAGTAGTCACAACGTCTGCGCACATGAATAAGAACGAAGAAATACTAGAATATATGTGCACGGCAGTTTAGTCAGACAACGCACGCAACAAATTGGTGAGCCCGACGGCAAATTTCGACAGCGACGAGAAATTGGTTTCCTTGACGATAACTGGTTCACCCCGGCGACAAATTGTTGACCCCAATGACAAATTTCTACCCCGACGACAAATTGTCCATCGCGACGACAACTTTTTCACCTCGACGATAACTTGTTCACTGCGACGATAACTTGTTGACTGCAACGACATTTTGTTCACCCGGACGCATCATTACACTTGCTGGATTATTTAAACTCTAACTTTATCGGATATATGTACATATAATAGACATTTCGAGCTCATTCTTGTGCTTTCTCATCGCACAACTTGCAGTAATCTGTGGTAAGCATCTGCATTGCATGTTTTCTGTTTTGCCATATTCTTAGCGTGCATTATTCTTACTATTTTGTTACTGTTAAACCATTTTTCTACGAATTGTATCATGTCTTCCAATACCTCTAATAACTTAGATCTGGGATCTGTTAGTACCATTTCTCTTACTGTACCAGTTTTTAGGCCCAGAGACCCCCATCTTTGATCTGCACGACTGGAACATTATTTCACTGCCAGTAAGCTTACATCACAGACGGCTAAATTCGGCATTCTGAGCACAGTACCACCAGACGAAATCGCCGAACAGGTTCGACAACACATAGTTCAACCCAGCATAGACACTCCTTACGACAAGTTGAAGGAAGAGGTACTTCGATGCACTTCGATTTCTGATAGTCAAACACTCGATCGTTTGTTGAGCAATGTAGAGCTAGGTGATAAAACCCCATCACAACTCATGAGGCACGTGCAAAGCCTAGTAGCCGGAAGAGAGATCGATAAACGTCTCTTTTACCAAATTTGGTTGCGACGACTTCCTGCAAACATTCAGCAAGTTCTTGCTTTCGGAGACGACGACAGTGACATAGAAAAGCTCGCCAAAATTGCAGATCGCATGTACGAGAGGTCAACACCTCAATCTGTTGCTTCCACTAGCAGAATACCAGACACTCACGACAGGATACAGACTCTAAAACACAAAGTCGACACCTTACTGAGTCAGTTAGCAGCACTGACCACACACACACGACCAAGCCGTTCTAGAAGCTCGTCTCGTCGACGTCTTTCTCGGTCACCCAGCACGTCACGACATCACGATACTATTTGCTGGTACCACCGTAGTTACGGAAGCAATGCACGACGATGTCGTTCACCTTGCAACTTTCGGGCTAAACCGAAAGATGTATCATCATGTATGGAAACTTCTACTGTCGGCAATCTACGATCTTGCAGTCGTTTGTTTTATGTAACAGATAGAAATACCGGTACTTCGTTCTTAGTCGACACAGAAGCAGAGTTTATTGTTCTCCCTCCGTCTACGGAGGAACGTCAACATCCTGACCCTGCAGTTACGCTCCAAGCAGTTAATAAGTCTAATATTGTTACATATGGTAGTAAACGAATGACTTTAGATTTTGGTCTGCAGAATACCTACACTTGGTCTTTCATCATCGCAGACGTTCCATCCACAATCCTTGGTATAGATTTTCTACAGCAACACAAACTGCTAGTTGATCCGGTTAGCCCTAATCTTATAGACTCGCTCAATAAAAGGTACATCGCTGGTACGATTAGCCGTGCATCATCGTTGAACTTGATGGTCACACGCACACCCGCATCTCCGTATACTGACTTAGTAAATCAGTTCCCTGACCTTCTACAACCATCTTTTCGGGCAACAGAACATTAGCATCAAGTGGTTCATCACATTAAAACCACTGGACCACCAGTTTTTGCACGTCCCCGACGCCTTGACCCACATCGACTTAAAATCGCAAAAACAGAGTTCGATAAAATGTTAGAGCTTGGCATTATTCGACCATCCAACAGCTCTTGGTCTTCACCGCTGCACATGGTACCCAAAAGGTCTTCTGGTGAGATACGGCCATGTGGGGATTATCGAGCTTTAAACACACAAACAGTACCTGATCGATACCCCATACTGCATATTCACGATTTCGCCAGCAACTTGCCAGAGGTTAACATTTTCTCCAAAATCGACCTAGTCAGAGCCTACCATCATATTCGCATCCAGCCGGATGACTCTCCAAAAACTGCTATCACCACGCCATTCGGCTTATACGAATTCGTGCGCATGCCTTTCGGGCTGATGAACGCCGCCCAGACATTTCAACGTCTCACCGACCAAATACTACGCGGCCTGCCCTTCGTCTACGCATACATTGACGACTTACTAATTGCAAGTGCAGACGAAACCGAGCATGTGAAACATGTGAAGACGGTGTTCGAAAGACTTCAGAAATACGGCATGACTATCAATTTAGATAAATGCGAATTTGGTAAGAAATCACTGAAATCCTCGGTCACTTGATTGACAGTCAAGGAATTAAACCAGTCCCCGACGATGTACTAGCTATCAAAGACTATCCATTACCAAATTCTTTCAAGAAATTACGGTGATTTTTGGGTCTAGTCAGTTTTTACCGGCGTTTTATCCCGAACTGTGCTGGAGTTTTGCAACCGTTGACCGACTGCTTACGTGGACATAGTCGTTCATTTCATTTGCCTGCAGAAGCTGTTAAAGCATTCGAAGCTGTTAAACAATCGTTAAATCACAAGACGCTCTTAGTCAGACGCCAAGATGACACCCCCTGTCTCTTATGACAGATGCTTCAGACATTGCCATTGGGGCAGTTTTACAACAGCAGGTACATGGCGAATGGCAACCCCTTGCATTCCTTTCGAAACGACTGAATCCTACTCAATGTCGATATAGCACCTTTGGTAGAGAGTTATTAGCTGTTTATTTAGCAATCAAGCACTTTCGACATATGCTGGAAGGTACACCTTTTACTGTCTTTACAGACCACAAGGCTCTAACGAAAGCCTTATCAGCAAAACAGGATAACTACTCTCCACGTGAACTACGACATCTCGAGTTTATATCCCAGTTCACCTCCGATCTGCGACACATAAAGGGTAAAAACAATGAAGTGGCAGACGCTTTATCACGTATGCACATTGATAACATTGTATGCCCAGACATCGACTACGAACATCTCTCAAACTTACAACGAGATGACGCCGAACTCAAAAAGATCATGTCTTCTAAAACAACATCTCTAAACCTCGAGGCAATTCCTTTCGGCACGACAAAAGTTATCTGCGACACCTCTACAGGTAAATATCGACCTTTCGTTCCAATAGCTATGAGACATACAGTATTCGAGAAGTTACATAACTTGTCGCATCCTGGTGTTAGCGCTACTACCAAGCTACTAAGAGAAAGATTTATCTGGCCAAACATTAACAGCGACGTTAAGAAGTGGACACGAAATTGCTTGTCTTGTCAAAGAGTCAAAATCAACCGGCACACCAAAGCACCACTTGGTCGCTTCCCTAACCCCGACTCTAGATTTGACCATGTACATGTAGACATAGTTGGTCCACTGCCTCCTTCCAATGGTTTCAACTATATTCTAACCTGCATTGACAGATTTACTCGTTGGCCAGTAGCAGTTCCATTAATCGACGTCTCAGCTGAAACGGTAGCTAAAGCTTTAGTCGAAAACTGGATAGCCAATTTGGTGTCCCATCAATTATCACTACAGACAGAGGTGCCCAGTTTGAAAGCCGACTTTTGACCAACTAACTGAATTACTAGGCATTAAACGAATACGAACGACAGCGTATCATCCTAGTTCCAACGGTATGGTCGAACGATTTCATCGACAACTCAAAGCTGCGCTCGCTGCTTCTTTGACTCAAAACGATTGGTCAACCAAACTTCCACTAGTATTACTTGGTATACGAGCTACTATAAAGAAAGATATTGGCTGCTGTGTTTCCGAACTAGTCTATGGAACAACATTACGATTACCAGGAGAATTTTTCACCCCGGGTAACCAAGTTCCACACGATATGACTGGTTACGTGCACCAGCTAAAACGACACATGAACGAGCTACAGATATCAATTCCACGTCAGCAGGAAAGAGCGTCAAACATCCCGTCACTGATATAAGGATAAAATTTCTGCATTGTGGCAGAGAGTAATTCCATTATGGGTAAATTTTGTTTTGATAAGGTCTCACAGTGTTATACAGTAATGTTTACTGATGACGTTTCGAGCACAATTTATTGCTCATAATCATATCAAGGTAATCACACGACTTCCTAAATTCATTTATATAATAATAATAATAATATATATATTCTCATTTTTTACATGAGGGACGCCAGTTTACAGGCATCATCAATTCGATAATTTACACATAATATTAATAAGCATATTTAGTAAAGATAATATAATAAAGTACATTTTTTCCCCTAGCTATGTAGGGTACACCAATTGTATAGGCATGCATAAATATTGTTTTAATAATAATAATATATTCCTTCCTGTTTATGCAGGAACATACCTATTGTACAGGCATGGATAAGTTATTATATAAATTACACATAATTTGATGTATAATGGACTTACAGTTTGGTTGTTCTTTCTGACATTAGAGTCAGTCGGAACAGTCTGCTATAAAGTCTGTTTGTGTAGCACATAAAGAGATATAGAAATATTGTCTTCGCATTAACAAAAAACCCAAACATCAGATGAATGTAATACAGATATCTGGGAAAAATAAAGCTTGAAGTCGATTCTCCTACATAACTTTGTTGTGAACAGCACCCTTGGCTTAAAGATTATTGATGTATTATATTGAGATCGGTGATATATTTATTCCATTTTTCAGCAGTCTTATCGTAGTTTCATAACAGGAAAGAAATTTGATCGTGGAGGCGAAAATTAGATAAGGTCATGTCGGGTTGTTTTACTGCATCAAATGGTGCCGAGGTCAATTCCATAATTCTCCATTTGCGCCATTTGTGTCTGCATGGCGGACTGTACTCGTAAGTTGAGTAAAATGTTGAAAACCAGTTGCTTCTTTATTTCAGATCATGAATACTCATTTACATCGTGTCCGCCAGCTTCTTTAAATGGTAGAATTGGATCGTTCCTGGAATTTGAGTGATTATGGGATAAATGGTTTGGAATTAATCATAGCAGTTAGAATACAGTTAAACATGCAGAGAAGTACTTTTGATTCAGCAACCGGTGAATTTTTTATTATTTTCGATCTAGTGCCAGAATAACTGCGAACCATTCCATTCAATATGTCGAATAAGGCACGCAGGAGGAGATCATTACCATGGAATGAGTCAACTTGATCTGAGATGCAGCTTTCAGCATGTTTTCGTTATATCATGGATATCCAGGTTTATTGGCGCTGTAGAGGCAGTGATTTGGATTATAACGTAATCTACAAAGTCTCCGTGTCCATTTGAAGTATACATATGCTTTGAAAGGATTACTTTGTTGGCTCCTACCCCCACTGAGTGTTAACAACAGCTGCTGTGGGTTTATGTATTTCCTCGCCTTTTTGGATAAAACATCGCCGCATTCTTTTTGGGTAGGAGACCAGTTGGTGGATTATAAATGATATCCAAGTAACTTTTATCTTTTCATGTGGTGTTGCGGTAAGTTTCTACCTTGTTTTCTCATATTTCATTCGTATGTTGATTATGGTTCGCCCTTTGTATCAGGTAGACATAGTTTGATCGACTCTTGGTTGAATGGGTGTTATTGTCATGACTGCTGCTTTTTTGTCTGGAATTATAAATAGAGACAAAACAAACAACAGGTGTAGTCTCTGAGTTCATACATTAAATGGGCCTATGATTTCTGAAACTCTTACATGGGAATTACCATTGGTATCAATTACAAAATCACTTAGTGTGTCATTAAGTGCCTTTTCAAAGGAGGCCAATGTGCTTGCTAGTCGTATTTTCTCAGGTAGTTTATTCCATATTTGGGCAAACCTAATCGAGA
Source organism: Trichobilharzia regenti (assembly GCA_944472135.2). NCBI lineage: Eukaryota > Metazoa > Platyhelminthes > Trematoda > Strigeidida > Schistosomatidae > Trichobilharzia > Trichobilharzia regenti. The sequence continues at coordinate 130,026,930 of OX235270.1, forward strand.
AAAACTTTTGCCTGGTGGCTGTTTTACACGGTTCTATAGCCACTGTACCTGTAGTGTGTCTAAGGTTGTATCCTGTGTTACCTGAGAACCGAGTATAGTTGGCAGGGGTATGCACTATTTGCTTAAGAAGCTTGAAGAAGAGTAGCAGATTTAGTCGAAGTCGCCTTAACCACTTTAGGAATACTCCTACTTATGAATTATCAAAACACTTAGCTCTAATATTATGCCCCATTAGAAATCGTTCAAACTCTAGACTAACTAATTCATATGAGATGAAAAATAAGCTAAACGACATTCAACTAGTTCCATTGTTTTTCTCTTGATTTTCACTTGATTTGATTGGTAATAGTATTTTCCATATTTCAGGTATGAGTGACGAGTCATTCCTATTGCATGTGTTGGGTGTAGACTCGATAAACAAGGACTCAGTAATCAACCTCTCTCTCCACCTATTTAGATTACTTTTTAGAAATTTAACCCTCTCCCACCCTATTGTGTGTGTCAATGTAGTTGAAGATTGAACGATCAATTCTTGGTTGTTTGCTCAAAACCAACTTCTCCAATTTTCGCGGAGGCATCAATACGACAGTCATCGTCTCATCGGTCGCTGTTCAGAAAGAAGTCAGCAGCAAACCGTCAGAAGTAATATTGTGATTTATTATTGTAATATTTGTTCACAGACCTCAGTGGCAACATTTTTTATATGTTGGTGTTACAATAAAGAATTCTCGAGTGGCCAATCGGTGATTTGGTTTGTGCGTCCGTTATTACTAAGCGTTTCTGAGAAACTTCAAGGAACAGCGTGAGTCCCAGCGTAGCGAGAGCTGGGCATTGACGGTTTACGAGAGGTGATTGACAGTGTGATTGTGTGTTAGTGCATGCATAGCAATTGCTGAGCTTTTTTCTAAACTACTTATCTTTTCAGGGTCAACCATTCTTACCTTGGCTAAATTCTTGTGGTCTGACAATCTGACTACCCCTGACCTACTAGTTTGACCTATGTAGTTGACCTCACAGTCATTGCATGGTATTTTGTAAATTATATTATTTTGTCTAATTGGGTCAAGATAAGACTACAGCGGAAGAGGTTCGAGCACAATGTGCATTAACCCTAAAAAATCAAAAGAAACAAAATCAAACTTAACAAAATCGGAAAGAGAAGCTTTAATTAGTCTAAGACAGGATAAAAATATTGTCATCGCAAAAGCTGACAAAGGAAACGCCACCGTAGTTTTGAATAAATCTGACTACATCAAAAAAGTTACTGAACATATTCAAACGGGTCCATATGAAGAAATCAAGAAGCCTGTAGACACAATAATGAATTAGGTTAAGAAATCTACAGCAGAACTAATACGCGGAATGAAGCCATCACTGGGTGAGTTTAAATGGTTTAATTTAATGCCCAAAACTAATAATGCTAGTAGAATATATGGTACTATATTAAAGTACATAAGCCAGGTTACCCCATACGACCAATAGTAAACTTTAGGAATACTCCTACTTATGAATTATCAAAACACTTAGCTCTAATATTATGCCCCATTAGAAATCGTTCAAACTCTAGACTAACTAATTCATATGAGATGAAAAATAAGCTAAACGACATTCAACTAGTTCCATTGTTTTTCTCTTGATTTTCACTTGATTTGATTGGTAATAGTATTTTCCATATTTCAGGTATGAGTGACGAGTCATTCCTATTGCATGTGTTGGGTGTAGACTCGATAAACAAGGACTCAGTAATCAACCTCTCTCTCCACCTATTTAGATTACTTTTTAGAAATTTAACCCTCTCCCACCCTATTGTGTGTGTCAATGTAGTTGAAGATTGAACGATCAATTCTTGGTTGTTTGCTCAAAACCAACTTCTCCAATTTTCGCGGAGGCATCAATACGACAGTCATCGTCTCATCGGTCGCTGTTCAGAAAGAAGTCAGCAGCAAACCGTCAGAAGTAATATTGTGATTTATTATTGTAATATTTGTTCACAGACCTCAGTGGCAACATTTTTTATATGTTGGTGTTACAATAAAGAATTCTCGAGTGGCCAATCGGTGATTTGGTTTGTGCGTCCGTTATTACTAAGCGTTTCTGAGAAACTTCAAGGAACAGCGTGGGTCCCAGCGTAGCGAGAGCTGGGCATTGACGGTTTACGAGAGGTGATTGACAGTGTGATTGTGTGTTAGTGCATGCATAGCAATTGCTGAGCTTTTTTCTAAACTACTTATCTTTTCAGGGTCAACCATTCTTACCTTGGCTAAATTCTTGTGGTCTGACAATCTGACTACCCTGACCTACTAGTTTGACCTATGTAGTTGACCTCACAGTCATTGCATGGTATTTTGTAAATTATATTATTTTGTCTAATTGGGTCAAGATAAGACTACAGCGGAAGAGGTTCGAGCACAATGTGCATTAACCCTAAAAAATCAAAAGAAACAAAATCAAACTTAACAAAATCGGAAAGAGAAGCTTTAATTAGTCTAAGACAGGATAAAAATATTGTCATCGCAAAAGCTGACAAAGGAAACGCCACCGTAGTTTTGAATAAATCTGACTACATCAAAAAAGTTACTGAACATATTCAAACGGGTCCATATGAAGAAATCAAGAAGCCTGTAGACACAATAATGAATTAGGTTAAGAAATCTACAGCAGAACTAATACGCGGAATGAAGCCATCACTGGGTGAGTTTAAATGGTTTAATTTAATGCCCAAAACTAATAATGCTAGTAGAATATATGGTACTATATTAAAGTACATAAGCCAGGTTACCCCATACGACCAATAGTAAACTTTAGGAATACTCCTACTTATGAATTATCAAAACACTTAGCTCTAATATTATGCCCCATTAGAAATCGTTCAAACTCTAGACTAACTAATTCATATGAGATGAAAAATAAGCTAAACGACATTCAACTAGTTCCATTGTTTTTCTCTTGATTTTCACTTGATTTGATTGGTAATAGTATTTTCCATATTTCAGGTATGAGTGACGAGTCATTCCTATTGCATGTGTTGGGTGTAGACTCGATAAACAAGGACTCAGTAATCAACCTCTCTCTCCACCTATTTAGATTACTTTTTAGAAATTTAACCCTCTCCCACCCTATTGTGTGTGTCAATGTAGTTGAAGATTGAACGATCAATTCTTGGTTGTTTGCTCAAAACCAACTTCTCCAATTTTCGCGGAGGCATCAATACGACAGTCATCGTCTCATCGGTCGCTGTTCAGAAAGAAGTCAGCAGCAAACCGTCAGAAGTAATATTGTGATTTATTATTGTAATATTTGTTCACAGACCTCAGTGGCAACATTTTTTATATGTTGGTGTTACAATAAAGAATTCTCGAGTGGCCAATCGGTGATTTGGTTTGTGCGTCCGTTATTACTAAGCGTTTCTGAGAAACTTCAAGGAACAGCGTGGGTCCCAGCGTAGCGAGAGCTGGGCATTGACGGTTTACGAGAGGTGATTGACAGTGTGATTGTGTGTTAGTGCATGCATAGCAATTGCTGAGCTTTTTTCTAAACTACTTATCTTTTCAGGGTCAACCATTCTTACCTTGGCTAAATTCTTGTGGTCTGACAATCTGACTACCCCTGACCTACTAGTTTGACCTATGTAGTTGACCTCACAGTCATTGCATGGTATTTTGTAAATTATATTATTTTGTCTAATTGGGTCAAGATAAGACTACAGCGGAAGAGGTTCGAGCACAATGTGCATTAACCCTAAAAAATCAAAAGAAACAAAATCAAACTTAACAAAATCGGAAAGAGAAGCTTTAATTAGTCTAAGACAGGATAAAAATATTGTCATCGCAAAAGCTGACAAAGGAAACGCCACCGTAGTTTTGAATAAATCTGACTACATCAAAAAAGTTACTGAACATATTCAAACGGGTCCATATGAAGAAATCAAGAAGCCTGTAGACACAATAATGAATTAGGTTAAGAAATCTACAGCAGAACTAATACGCGGAATGAAGCCATCACTGGGTGAGTTTAAATGGTTTAATTTAATGCCCAAAACTAATAATGCTAGTAGAATATATGGTACTATATTAAAGTACATAAGCCAGGTTACCCCATACGACCAATAGTAAACTTTAGGAATACTCCTACTTATGAATTATCAAAACACTTAGCTCTAATATTATGCCCCATTAGAAATCGTTCAAACTCTAGACTAACTAATTCATATGAGATGAAAAATAAGCTAAACGACATTCAACTAGTTCCATTGTTTTTCTCTTGATTTTCACTTGATTTGATTGGTAATAGTATTTTCCATATTTCAGGTATGAGTGACGAGTCATTCCTATTGCATGTGTTGGGTGTAGACTCGATAAACAAGGACTCAGTAATCAACCTCTCTCTCCACCTATTTAGATTACTTTTTAGAAATTTAACCCTCTCCCACCCTATTGTGTGTGTCAATGTAGTTGAAGATTGAACGATCAATTCTTGGTTGTTTGCTCAAAACCAACTTCTCCAATTTTCGCGGAGGCATCAATACGACAGTCATCGTCTCATCGGTCGCTGTTCAGAAAGAAGTCAGCAGCAAACCGTCAGAAGTAATATTGTGATTTATTATTGTAATATTTGTTCACAGACCTCAGTGGCAACATTTTTTATATGTTGGTGTTACAATAAAGAATTCTCGAGTGGCCAATCGGTGATTTGGTTTGTGCGTCCGTTATTACTAAGCGTTTCTGAGAAACTTCAAGGAACAGCGTGAGTCCCAGCGTAGCGAGAGCTGGGCATTGACGGTTTACGAGAGGTGATTGACAGTGTGATTGTGTGTTAGTGCATGCATAGCAATTGCTGAGCTTTTTTCTAAACTACTTATCTTTTCAGGGTCAACCATTCTTACCTTGGCTAAATTCTTGTGGTCTGACAATCTGACTACCCCTGACCTACTAGTTTGACCTATGTAGTTGACCTCACAGTCATTGCATGGTATTTTGTAAATTATATTATTTTGTCTAATTGGGTCAAGATAAGACTACAGCGGAAGAGGTTCGAGCACAATGTGCATTAACCCTAAAAAATCAAAAGAAACAAAATCAAACTTAACAAAATCGGAAAGAGAAGCTTTAATTAGTCTAAGACAGGATAAAAATATTGTCATCGCAAAAGCTGACAAAGGAAACGCCACCGTAGTTTTGAATAAATCTGACTACATCAAAAAAGTTACTGAACATATTCAAACGGGTCCATATGAAGAAATCAAGAAGCCTGTAGACACAATAATGAATTAGGTTAAGAAATCTACAGCAGAACTAATACGCGGAATGAAGCCATCACTGGGTGAGTTTAAATGGTTTAATTTAATGCCCAAAACTAATAATGCTAGTAGAATATATGGTACTATATTAAAGTACATAAGCCAGGTTACCCCATACGACCAATAGTAAACTTTAGGAATACTCCTACTTATGAATTATCAAAACACTTAGCTCTAATATTATGCCCCATTAGAAATCGTTCAAACTCTAGACTAACTAATTCATATGAGATGAAAAATAAGCTAAACGACATTCAACTAGTTCCATTGTTTTTCTCTTGATTTTCACTTGATTTGATTGGTAATAGTATTTTCCATATTTCAGGTATGAGTGACGAGTCATTCCTATTGCATGTGTTGGGTGTAGACTCGATAAACAAGGACTCAGTAATCAACCTCTCTCTCCACCTATTTAGATTACTTTTTAGAAATTTAACCCTCTCCCACCCTATTGTGTGTGTCAATGTAGTTGAAGATTGAACGATCAATTCTTGGTTGTTTGCTCAAAACCAACTTCTCCAATTTTCGCGGAGGCATCAATACGACAGTCATCGTCTCATCGGTCGCTGTTCAGAAAGAAGTCAGCAGCAAACCGTCAGAAGTAATATTGTGATTTATTATTGTAATATTTGTTCACAGACCTCAGTGGCAACATTTTTTATATGTTGGTGTTACAATAAAGAATTCTCGAGTGGCCAATCGGTGATTTGGTTTGTGCGTCCGTTATTACTAAGCGTTTCTGAGAAACTTCAAGGAACAGCGTGAGTCCCAGCGTAGCGAGAGCTGGGCATTGACGGTTTACGAGAGGTGATTGACAGTGTGATTGTGTGTTAGTGCATGCATAGCAATTGCTGAGCTTTTTTCTTAACTACTTATCTTTTCAGGGTCAACCATTCTTACCTTGGCTAAATTCTTGTGGTCTGACAATCTGACTACCCCTGACCTACTAGTTTGACCTATGTAGTTGACCTCACAGTCATTGCATGGTATTTTGTAAATTATATTATTTTGTCTAATTGGGTCAAGATAAGACTACAGCGGAAGAGGTTCGAGCACAATGTGCATTAACCCTAAAAAATCAAAAGAAACAAAATCAAACTTAACAAAATCGGAAAGAGAAGCTTTAATTAGTCTAAGACAGGATAAAAATATTGTCATCGCAAAAGCTGACAAAGGAAACGCCACCGTAGTTTTGAATAAATCTGACTACATCAAAAAAGTTACTGAACATATTCAAACGGGTCCATATGAAGAAATCAAGAAGCCTGTAGACACAATAATGAATTAGGTTAAGAAATCTACAGCAGAACTAATACGCGGAATGAAGCCATCACTGGGTGAGTTTAAATGGTTTAATTTAATGCCCAAAACTAATAATGCTAGTAGAATATATGGTACTATATTAAAGTACATAAGCCAGGTTACCCCATACGACCAATAGTAAACTTTAGGAATACTCCTACTTATGAATTATCAAAACACTTAGCTCTAATATTATGCCCCATTAGAAATCGTTCAAACTCTAGACTAACTAATTCATATGAGATGAAAAATAAGCTAAACGACATTCAACTAGTTCCATTGTTTTTCTCTTGATTTTCACTTGATTTGATTGGTAATAGTATTTTCCATATTTCAGGTATGAGTGACGAGTCATTCCTATTGCATGTGTTGGGTGTAGACTCGATAAACAAGGACTCAGTAATCAACCTCTCTCTCCACCTATTTAGATTACTTTTTAGAAATTTAACCCTCTCCCACCCTATTGTGTGTGTCAATGTAGTTGAAGATTGAACGATCAATTCTTGGTTGTTTGCTCAAAACCAACTTCTCCAATTTTCGCGGAGGCATCAATACGACAGTCATCGTCTCATCGGTCGCTGTTCAGAAAGAAGTCAGCAGCAAACCGTCAGAAGTAATATTGTGATTTATTATTGTAATATTTGTTCACAGACCTCAGTGGCAACATTTTTTATATGTTGGTGTTACAATAAAGAATTCTCGAGTGGCCAATCGGTGATTTGGTTTGTGCGTCCGTTATTACTAAGCGTTTCTGAGAAACTTCAAGGAACAGCGTGAGTCCCAGCGTAGCGAGAGCTGGGCATTGACGGTTTACGAGAGGTGATTGACAGTGTGATTGTGTGTTAGTGCATGCATAGCAATTGCTGAGCTTTTTTCTAAACTACTTATCTTTTCAGGGTCAACCATTCTTACCTTGGCTAAATTCTTGTGGTCTGACAATCTGACTACCCCTGACCTACTAGTTTGACCTATGTAGTTGACCTCACAGTCATTGCATGGTATTTTGTAAATTATATTATTTTGTCTAATTGGGTCAAGATAAGACTACAGCGGAAGAGGTTCGAGCACAATGTGCATTAACCCTAAAAAATCAAAAGAAACAAAATCAAACTTAACAAAATCGGAAAGAGAAGCTTTAATTAGTCTAAGACAGGATAAAAATATTGTCATCGCAAAAGCTGACAAAGGAAACGCCACCGTAGTTTTGAATAAATCTGACTACATCAAAAAAGTTACTGAACATATTCAAACGGGTCCATATGAAGAAATCAAGAAGCTGTAGACACAATAATGAATTAGGTTAAGAAATCTACAGCAGAACTAATACGCGGAATGAAGCCATCACTGGGTGAGTTTAAATGGTTTAATTTAATGCCCAAAACTAATAATGCTAGTAGAATATATGGTACTATATTAAAGTACATAAGCCAGGTTACCCATACGACCAATAGTAAACTTTAGGAATACTCCTACTTATGAATTATCAAAACACTTAGCTCTAATATTATGCCCTATTAGAAATCGTTCAAACTCTAGACTAACTAATTCATATGAGATGAAAAATAAACTAAACGACATTCAACTAGAGAATGATGAAAAAATGGTTAGTTTTGATATAACTAGTCTTTATACTAATATACCAGTCAATATGGCCTTAGAAGCAGTTAAAAAAGAACTAACTGCGGAACCTGAACTCAATCATAGGACAAAGCTGCCGATTGAACAAATTATTTTACGGATTCAGTTATGCCTCACATCTACTATCTTTAAATTCCAAGCTAAAATCTATAGACAAACAGAAGGTGTAGCAATGGGATCACCAATACCCCCTATGGTAGCAGACATATTTATGGACAACTGGGAAAATATGGCTCTTAATACATTTAATCTCACTCCAAAAATATGGTGGAGATATGTGGATGACACTTTCACAGTGTTAATAAACAGAGCATATCTCTAGCTTCTTCGCACACATAAACTCACTAGTGGAAGGAATAAAATTCACATTTGAGCCGGAAAATGAACAAGGAGAATCAGCTATGTTAGATTGTAAAATAAAACGAATAGAAGAAGGCAAACTACACACTACTGTTTATAGAAAACCAACGCATTCTAACAGATATTCAAACTTTAATTCACCTCATTCGTTGACTGTTAAGGCAGGCTTAGTTAAATGTTTAACAAACCGAGCAGTGGCACTAAGTAGCACAAAAAAGATGTAAATGATGAATTAAAACAGAAGAAGCGTTGGTGCTGAATAACTATCCCATAAAATTCATTAGGAAGATCATTAAAGGCCGAAAACAAAAGAAAAATAATTGTGAAACTATTAATAATAACATAAATAAGAGAGAATATAAGTCATCTACAGTTATACCATATAAAGAGGGGACATCTGAGACACAACGTAGGATTCTGAATAAAAATAGGAATAAGGGTGGCATTTAAACCTACAAACTCACTCAGGGACAAGCTGTGTATGTTAAAGGACCCTGTCAGCCAAGTCTCATAAACCGTTAATGCCCAGCTCTCGCTACGCTCGGGCCCACGCTGTTCTTAGAAGATTTCTCAGAAACGCTTAGTTATAACGGACGAAAAAACCAAAACACCGATCTGCCGTTTGATATTTCTGTATTGTTACACCAACATATAAAAGGAATAAACGAACTAAGCAACTAAGGTCTGAAAACAAATATTACAATAATAAATCATTGTATTACTTCTGACGATGTTTCACTCTTCTTTCTGAACAGCGACCGATGAGACGATGACTGTCGTATTGATGCCTCCGCGAAAATTGGGGAAGTTGTTTTGAGCAAACAACCAAGAATTGATCGTTCAATCTTCAACTCCATTGACACTCCCCGGCAAAATAGGGATCCAACCCTTTTTTCCTTCACGACCAATGCACGTTGACTTGGATGCCATTGCGAGAACCTGGGTCACACGGACAGAGCTGAAATGGAAAACAAACAGAAAAGCCAACACACCACAAGCATACCCACAGCACAATCTCACACATCGCTGACGACCTGCGCCTCCAGACAGAGACCTCCTCTTGACATCTTGCAACACAATCGCCACTTACTAGAATGACTCTTGCAGAATGCAAAGTGACCATGGCAGCACCTCACGATACTCTACGCACATCCTCTTATTACTCACTACCAATTACCACTGAAATCGCTTGTCACTCATTCTGCCTCAGTTCTAGTAGCGGTGACGCATGCGAGCCTCAGTCGTTTACACTCTTTCTCCCCGGCGTGTCGGACCGCAGCTAACAATTATCTCCGTGTGCATTTCATTCTCAGCAATAGCCTAGCCTCCCCGGCGTATACGACCCATCTGCTGTCCTTAACATCAATCAATTCATTCACGGATGTAGAAGACTCGAAACAACTTCAGAAGTAATCACGACGAAAATTTTAACAAAATTACGCAATAAAAACAAGATACGAAAACAACAAGTAAACACAATGAATCCAAAAAACACCAATTGATATGACACACCACACGTATATACAAATAGTACAAACAACCTCGCGATCATGTCTTGGTGGAATTCCTTTGAAGAATTGCAGGACTTACACCAGTACGCCTACAACCCTTCTCAGGTTGACGATTGTAATTTGTGGAATGTCCGGACACAAACAAGATTAACCAACAATTACATCAATTGGAACTCACACAATTATTTAACACAAACATATGTACAATCAACACACAAAACATTGGACTGCTCATTGATGCGCTACCCTTTGAAGAACTGTAGGACTTACAGCAGTACGCCTACAACCCTTCTCAGGTTGACGCCCTAGGTTGGAAAATCGTCGCAGAGTTCATTTGCTAACTTCCTTCTATCAGCTATATCCTCAAATCTGAACGGCAACACGCCCATGTCATTGTATCGTAGAATATAGATGACCAACAAACACACGACATATCTCATCAACCAAGTGTAGAAACAGAGTAATTTACACCAAAGATAATAACATTCAAATAGTAACTTGAAACTAGAAATGCCTTTATTCGTGCAAGTCAATTTAACAATTACTCTCTCCTTTACACTTGGCTTATTCTCACTAAACTGAGCAATATCTTTCGTTTTTTCAAACGCACCAATACTATCATAGTCATTGCACAAGATACTTGAGTTGATGGGGTCTGTTTCATTGTGGATGAAAACACCAACGATGACTGAGTGACACAAGGTGATGAACTTAGCGGTGGATCAGAAGCTGTTCTTTTTCGGCTTTCAGATAGTTGTCCAACTGCAAGATTACCACCACTGCTGTCTTTCACTACTAGTTCGGGTTTAGCACTATCATCTGATGATAGGTGGGCTACACGCTGATCAATTACACTGACTGTCTCACAAGTATGCACACCTTCTGGAACTGCATCTGCGTTCAATTCTACTTCACGTTGTAGTTGTACAGAACCTTTATTTAACTTAGCAGTAGTAGGCATATCCCTCATCTCATAATGATCAACCAAAGACAAATGTGCACTATCATGATCATTACCACAAATATTCAATTTACCGTCAAGTTCATCATTTTCAAACTCTTTAATAACAGAAGTAGACAATTTTGGTTCCTCCTCACAAATCATTAAAGGTTTTATATCTTCACTCTGACTAGTTATACCTTGTAAACTTGTGGGGTCAGAACTGCACTCTGAAGCAGTAACTCTATTCTGTGACACTCTATTCAACAACGGCTTACCAGTTGCAACTACAGACTTCTTCACCAAACCGTTATCGTCACACAATTCGGAGTCAGGCCTGGAGTTTACATTTAGCTTATCACTGAACTTGCTCACTGGTTCACAGTTCACCTTTGTATGCACCTCTTGCAAACGTGTAAAACACAACCGTGTTTGTCTTGCATCTTGTAACTTATCTGTTGAGGATGTACTACGAAACCTGTTACACTCACTAGGTCTATATGCATTACTAGACATCATGGAGCCTTCTCGATATCCACCTCTCTGAGGCCTACTCGTCATCAATGATTGCATTTTGCTCTCAGACTGCTCTATTCTAGGGGTGAGATCTAATAGACTGGCGAACTTGCTCATAGATTGATTGACACTATTATTTACCAGTTTCAGGATATCATCAAACTTTGGCTCGATACCCTCATCCTCCATACGGGAGCTTATCTTCACCCACTTCCTTTGCAGTCGAGTAGGTAGACGTCTTGCTATTACTTCTAGTATAAAACTCGAGTTGAGGTCACTCATTCGATTCATCGAAATCATTCCATTCTTGTAAATTAGCAAATTATCTAAAAACTCAGTGAGTGCCTGGGAGTCATCCTGTAATTGACCACCATTACCCTTAACAGCCTCGAATAATTTCCCTGCATCGAAGGTCTTCCAAACCTTTGACGTAATATGCTCATAGCCTCGTAGTAGCCCTCTTTTGGCTTCATAAACTTACAGCACTGTATAGCTCTTGCAGCATCTCCAGTGCAATATCTCATCAAATACATTAACTTCAATTCATCATTTAATAAAAAACCACTCAACATGATCTCAAACTCCTTTACAAATTGTAAATAATCAGCCGGGTTTCCATCAAAACACCGTGGTTCAAATTTAGGGAGTTTGATGTTCCTATTATCCCTGAACGGCGAAACAGTAACATCAACCATGTCATGCTTAACATCAGACACATCGTTACAATTAACAGACAAGTCACCATGACTTACTTTCCTGTTTGCATCCAAGACACTCTGTCCCTTCTTTGACCCAGGCATTGTTGAACTTGACCCAATTCCAAAAAAGTTCCAGATATTGCTTGTTCAAAGAGGACTTGACCGGCACCAGGAAAAATGAACGGCGACTATCCAAACTTTCACCAACTGTTTGAATCCGCCAGATCTGTTTCCATCGTCAGAAACTGTCATTCAAGTCTCATAAACCGTTAATGCCCAGCTCTCGCTACGCTCGGGCCCACGCTGTTCTTAGAAGATTTCTCAGAAACGCTTAGTTATAACGGACGAAAAAACCAAAACACCGATCTGCCGTTTGATATTTCTGTATTGTTACACCAACATATAAAAGGAATAAACGAACTAAGCAACTAAGGTCTGAAAACAAATATTACAATAATAAATCATAAGATTACTTCTGACGATGTTTCAATCTTCTTTCTGAACAGCGACCGATGAGACGATGACTGTCGTATTGATGCCTCCGCGAAAATTGGGGAAGTTGGTTTGAGCAAACAACCATGAATTGATCGTTCAATCTTCAACTCCATTGACTGACCCTGTCGGCTGACCCAATTAGACAAAATAATATTATTTACAAATGCCATGCAATGACTGTGAGGTCAACTACATAGGTCAAACTAGTAGGTCAGGGGTAGTCAGATTGTCAGACCACAAGAATTTAGCCAAGGTAAGAATGGTTGACCCTGAAAAGATAAGTAGTTTATAAAAAAGCTCAGCAATTGCTATGCATGCACCAACACACAACCACACAATAGGGTGGGAGAGGGTTAAAATTCTAAAAAGTAATCTAAATAGGTGGAGAGAGAGGTTGATTACTGAATCCTTGTTCATCGAGTCTACACCCAACACATGCAATAGGAATGACTCGTCACTCATACCTGAAATATGGAAAATACTATTACCAATCAAATCAAGTGAAAATCAAGAGAAAAACAATGGAACTATATAAATGAATTTAGGAAGTCGTGTGATTACCTTGATATGATTATGAGCAATAAATTGTGCTCGAAACGTCATCAGTAAACATTACTGTATAACACTGTGAGACCTTATCAAAACAAAATTTACCCATAACGAAATTACATCCCGTCACAAATGTTAGACTGCGTCCACGTCTTCGTCAAGAGAGAAGGTGCACAATGACCTCTTGAACCCGCTTATGATGGCCCGTTTAAAGTTCTAAACAGAAACGCGAATGTTATCATGATAGAAAGATTGAATAAAACAGAAGCCATCAGTATCGACACAGTCAAACCAGCCTTCCTCGACGATTTCGAAGTCAACGATAAGGACCAGCTGAATGATGTGCCAGCACCCACGTCCACACAAGCTTCAACGTCGACAGAGCAGCTTTCGAAACAAACACGATCTAGTAGACGAGTCCATTGGCCTAAATGTTACGTGCAAGTCATCGAAATATAGCTTACTACGAATTTTCATTTTTATTATCTTTATTCGCAACTGTCATTTGACTACTCATCTAACTGATTAATATTTTCATACATAAATCACGTCACTATTATTTTAACATCGATATTTCCTATATTATTGCATTTAATCATATCTCGCTTATCATTCACTTATCGTTCTCGTCTACAGACTACAGATCCTCGGCCAATTTTATCGTTCCTTATATATTCTATTATGATTAGCACTCCTACTTTCCCTAGATTATCGCATTTATTGTCGATTTTATTAACCGCTTTAAACTGCTCATTTTTCAGCTCAATAAATCGCCTTCTGTATACTATCGCTGCTACGTATTACGCTGACACACGTTATTTTCGAACACTTAAATGTATTTTTTTATGTTTCGGTGTTCTGGTGGGGGAATTATGTAGTACCCCTATACCAACTGTAAACATGCTTTTTAATCTAATTTGTATACTTGTATTATATGTGTATAGAGACCGATTTTATATGTACTTCGCAAACATTTGTCAATTTACTGTTGAACATTACCTTGACACAATTTCGAATTTGACTACTGCTACAATACACAATCGTACTCTTCGCAAGTGCCTTTTGACTTACGTTAAGGGCGTCGAGTATTCACAACGTCTGCGCACATGAATAAGAACGAAGAAATACTAGAATATATGTGCACGGCAGTTTAGTCAGACAACGCACGCAACAAGGTCACATGACGCGGACACCAACATAACTAGCCAAATATGGGAACTTTTCTCAATCTAGATAACATATAACACAATTTCATTAAAAATTATTGGCAAAATAATTTCCAAGCGGAATTCAACATTACGTTATGAATACGTCCAGCCTAATTTCAGTCGTACAGGATGCTACCATGAACAGGCTAAGAGGACTCCGTAGAACCCATAATAAATCTATGGACTTCTCGCCCATTAGCATTCTAAAGGTATGTGACAAAATAAGATCAGATAATGCCGGCAAAATTTACAAAGAAGCACTTATCACCCCTAACAGTAACTCAAAAATCAGCTCTCTTTGGAAACTTACAAAAAAGACTGAAACAAAAACGATGCGAAATTCCTTACATTCTTCATAATAATGTCACTGTTAAGGATGGTGCAGGCATAGCTGAACTCTTTAGCAAGCACTTTTCACATGATATTTCTGCGTGCATTGAATTTGACTCGCTAACAGGCAAAACACTGTCAAACATATGCTTGAATGTTGATGTTATAGAAAGTGCAGTGCGTTCATTGAAATTCTCAAATACTCCTGTAGGTGACTCACTTCCCTAATCCTTCCTAAAAATGTTAATAATAATAAAATCATATATATTTCACATAAATTAAGCATTTACATGATTGACATACCATTTGTACAGGCATGATCATATTTGACAAATGCAATTTCAAATGGAACCCTGACATCAAAAATTGAAAAAATGGAGAAAAACCTCCAAAAACTTTATATGAATAGATTACAAGATTTAGGTTTAAGTCTAAATTATAGTCTTTAATATACTAAGAGTGAGTCAAATTCATGTGGGAATTACGAAATATCTCGTTAATGGAAGGTAAGAAGAGAAGCAACATGCAGGTACTGGAGCAAGACACACAGGATGCAGACCTTGTGATCATTATCATTTTATCAATCAATAAGGGTTCGAAAATTTATAAAACTCCACAGTAGATGGTAAGTACAGCATTGGCGATTCGATCAATACATGACTTGCTTCTCCTGAATGCAGCTTGTTCCGGTCGAAGTTTTTCATCCAACTTGGATTGTTTGATTCTCTCCAGGATGATGCGGCTTAGTATTGTTGGGCGCGTTGTAGGTGGCGGTCGATTTAGAAGTCTTTTAAAGTGTTCAGCCCAGTGTTTTCTTTGTTCTGCTTCTTTGGTGATTGACTTTTTATTGTCATCCTTTACTGGCTTAATCTGTGACGAACGTTTGCCCGATAGGTGCCTGGTTGTTTGGTAGAGTGTGGCGAGGTCTCCTTTGCCTGCAGCTTGTTCTGCTTCACTTCCTATGGCTTCATAATATTTTCTTTTGTCTTCCCTGGCACTCTTCTTCACTCTTTTGTCTGGTGTATTGTAGCTTGGACTCAACTCCTGTTTTTGTTGCTCGTTGGTGCACTAGATAATCTTTTGTTCCACTGTCCTTCTCTCTTCTATTAGTTTCCAATTGTCCGTAGTGAGCCACCGTTTTTCCTGCCTAAGAAGTGACAAATCTTTCTCATAAAATCCAATCGGATATTGATAATATTGAGACTTGGTGTAGGTCGTGGATGATTCAGATCAACGTGCAGAAGTGTGGTCTGTTATGCTCAGCTCGCTTACGTATCGCCTCAAACATAACTATATTCGAAAAGTGTCAATGGAGTTGAAGATTGAACGATCAATTCATGGTTGTTTGCTCAAAACCAACTTCCCCAATTTTCGCGGAGGCATCAATACGACAGTCATCGTCTCATCGGTCGCTGTTCAGAAAGAAGAGTGAAACATCGTCAGAAGTAATACAATGATCTATTATTGTAATATTTGTTTTCAGATCTTAGTTCACTTATTCTTTTTATGTGTTGGTGTAACAATAAAGAAATATCAAGCGGCCAATCGGTGTTTTGGTTTTTTCGTCCGTTATAACTAAGCGTTTCTGAAATCTTCAAGGAACAGCGTGGGCCCGAGCGTAGCGAGAGCTGGGCATTAACGGTTTATGAGACTTGAATGACAGTTTCTGACGATGGAAACAGATCTGGCGGATTCAAACAGTTGGTGAAAGTTTGGATAGTCGCCGTTCATCTTTCCTGGTGCCGGTCAAGTCCTCTTTGAACAAGCAATATCTGGAACTTTTTGGAATTGGGTCAAGTTCAACAATGCCTGGGTCAAAGAAGGGACAGAGCGTCTTGGATGCAAACAGGAAAGTAAGTCATGGTGACTTGTCTGTTAATTGTAACGATGTGTCTGATGTTAAGCATGACATGGTTGATGTTACTGTTTCGCCGTTCAGGGATAATAGGAACATCAAACTCCCTAAATTTGAACCACGGTGTTTTGATGGAAACCCGGCTGATTATTTACAATTTGTAAAGGAGTTTGAGATCATGTTGAGTGGTTTTTTATTAACTGATGAATTGAAGTTAATGTATTTGATGAGATATTGCACTGGAGATGCTGCAAGAGCTATACAGTGCTGTAAGTTTATGAAGCCAAAAGAGGGCTACTACGAGGCTATGAGCATATTACGTCAAAGGTTTGGAAGACCTTCGATGATTGCAGGGAAATTATTCGAGGCTGTTAAGGGTAATGGTGGTCAATTACAGGATGACTCCCAGGCACTCACTGAGTTTTTAGATAATTTGCTAATTTACAAGAATGGAATGATTTCGATGAATCGAATGAGTGACCTCAACTCGAGTTTTATACTAGAAGTAATAGCAAGACGTCTACCTACTCGACTGCAAAGGAAGTGGGTGAAGATGAGCTCCCGTATGGAGGATGAGGGTATCGAGCCAAAGTTTGATGATATCCTGAAACTGGTAAAGATAGCGTCAATCAATCTATGAGCAAGTTCGCCAGTCTATTACATCTCACCCCTAGAATAGAGCAGTCTGAGAGCAAAATGCAATCATTGATGACGAGTAGGCCTCAGAGAGGTGGATATCGAGAAGGCTCCATGATGTCTAGTAATGCATATAGACCTAGTGAGTGTAACAGGTTTCGTAGTACATCCTCAACAGATAAGTTGCAAGATGCAAGACAAACACGGTTGTGTTTCACACGTTTGCAAGAAGTGCATACAAAAGTGAACTGTGAACCAGTGAGCAAGTTCAGTGATAAGCTAAATGTAAACTCCAGGCCTGACTCCGAATTGTGTGACGATAACGGTTTGGTCAGGAAGTCTGTAGTTGCAACTGGTAAGCCATTGTTGAATAGAGTGTCACAGAATAGAGTCGCTGCTTTAGAGTCCAGTTCTGACCCTACAAGTTTACAAGGTATAACTAGTCAGAGTGAAGATATAAAACCTTTAATGATTTGTGAGGAGGAACCAAAATTGTCTACTTCTGTTATTAAAGAGTTTGAAAATGATGAACTTGACGGTAAATTGAATATTTGTGGTAATGATCATGATAGTGCACATTTGTCTTTGGTTGATCATTATGAGATGCGGGATATGCCTACTACTGCTAAGTTAAATAAAGGTTCTGTACAACTACAACGTGAAGTAGAATTGAACGCAGATGCAGTTCCAGAAGGTGTGCATACTTGTGAGACAGTCAGTGTAATTGATCAGCGTGTAGCCCACCTATCATCAGATGATAGTGCTAAACCCGAACTAGTAGTGAAAGACAGCAGTGGTGGTGGTCTTGCAGGTAGACAACTATCTGAAAGCCGAAAAAGAACAGCTTCTGATCCACCGCTAACTTCATCACCTTGTGTCACTCAGTCATCGTTGGTGTTTTCATCCACAATGAAACAGACACCCATCAACTCAAGTATCTTGTGCAATGACTATGCTAGTATCAGTTCGTTTGAAAGGACGAATATCAATGGTCAGTTTAGTGAGGATAAGCCAAGTGTAAACGAGAGAGTAATTGTTAAATTGACTTGCACGAATAAAGGCATTTCTAGTTTCAAGTTACTATTTGAATGTTATTATCTTTGGTGTAAATTACTCTGTTTCTATACTTGGTTGATGAGATATGTCGTGTGTTTGTTGGTCATCTATATTCTACGATACAATGACATGGGCGTGTTGCCGTTCAGATTTGAGGATATAGCTGATAGAAGGAAGTTAGCAAATGAACTCTGCGACGATTTTCCAACCTAGAGCGTCAACCTGAGAAGGGTTGTAGGCGTACTGCTGTAAGTCCTACAATTCTCCAAAGGGTAGCGCATCAATGAGCAGTCCAATGTGCTTGGTGTGTGATTTTGTACATATGTTCATATTGCATATACTGAATTGATATCATCTGTCATCTAGCTGTTGGTAATTCTGTTTGTGTCCGGACGACTTCCACTTGGATCATCAACCTGAGAAGGAATGTAGGCGTACTGCTGTAAGTCCTACAGTTCTTCAAGGGTAGTTTGTCATGCCGGAATCCACAACATTTGATGTAGTGATTGTACATATGTTTGTGTTAAATAGTTGTGTGAGTTCCAATTATCGCAATTGTTGGTCAATCTTGTTTGTGTCCGGACATTCCACAAATTACAATCGTCAACCTGAGAAGGGTTGTAGGCGTACTGGTGTAAGTCCTGCAATTCTATAAAGGAATTACATCGAGACATGATCGGAAGTTGTTTGTACTGTTTGTATATACGTGTGGTGTGTCATATCAATTGGTGTATTTTGGATTCATTGTGTTTACTTGTTGTTTTCGTATCTTGTTGTTATTGCGTAATTTTGTTAAAATTTTCGTCGTGATTATTTCTGAAGTTGTTTCGAGTCTTCTACATCCATGAATGAATTGATTGATGTTAAGGACAGCAGATGGGTCGTATACGCCGGGGAGGCTAGGCTATTGCTGAGAATGAAATGCACACGGAGATAATTGTTAGCTGCGGTCCGACACGCCGGGGAGAAAGAGTGTAAACGACTGAGGCTCGCATGCGTCACCGCTACTAGAACTGAGGCAGAATGAGTGACAAGCGATTTCAGTGGTAATTGGTAGTGAGTAGATATGAGGATGTGCGTAGAGTATCGTGAGGTGCTGCTATGGTCACTTTGCATTCTGCAAGAGTCATTCTAGCAAGTGGCGATTGTGTTGCAAGATGTCAAGAGGAGGTCTCTGTCTGGAGGCGCAGGTCGTCATTGATGTGTGAGATTGTGCTGTGGGTATGCTTGTGGTGTGTTGGCTTTTCTGTTTGTTTTCCATTTCAGCTCTGTCCGTGTGACCCAGGTTCTCGCAATGGCATCCAAGTCAACGTGTATTGGTCGTGAAGGAAAAAAGGGTTGGATCCCTTTTTTGCCGGGGAGTGTCAATGGAGTTGAAGATTGAACGATCAATTCTTGGTTGTTTGCTCAAAACCAACTTCCCCAATTTTCGCGGAGGCATCAATACGACAGTCATCGTCTCATCGGTCGCTGTTCAGAAAGAAGAGTGAAACATCGTCAGAAGTAATACAATGATCTATTATTGTAATATTTGTTTTCAGACCTTAGTTCGCTTATTCCTTTTATATGTTGGTGTAACAATAAAGAAATATCAAGCGGCAGATCGGTGTTTTGGTTTTTTCGTCCGTTATAACTAAGCGTTTCTGAAATCTTCAAGGAACAGCGTGGGCCCGAGCGTAGCGAGAGCTGGGCATTAACGGTTTATGAGACGTGATTGACAGACATCATAAAGTAGACGAGGTAGTGCTGAAACAGATGTGGTTGCAACGTTTACCTAGAAATGTCCAGCAAATTTTAATCATCTCAGGAAAGTCGTATGACTTAGACCAACTAAGTGACATGGCAGATAGTATTATGGATGTTTTATCCGATAACACCATAAGTCACGTAGCATCTGATAGTGCCACACCGTGTCATTCCACACCCACGGCAGACACACCGATACTCGCCGCCATTGCAGACTTAGCGGCAAGGATTGACAAGTTGGAAACTAATAGTCTGATCGACAAGTCCGGAGGCGGAGTTCACAAAGAAGGTCACCATCACGACGACGATCCTTCTCACGACAGCGTTCTTACACGTCTTCTCGGGATAGCAATATATGCTGGTATCACTGGAAGTTTGGACGTCATGCCCTGAAATGTGTAAAACCGTGCAGCTTTAGCGAAGCCAACCAGGCTCAGGGAAACGCCTCAGCCAGACAGTGATGGCGACAGCTGTTACTGGCAAGCAAACAAGTCGCCTCTTCTATGTGAAGGATAAAACTTCAGACACTTTATTCCTGGTAGACACGGGAGCAGAAGTTAGCGTAATCCCTCCTTCACTATCCAGGCGATCTACACGGA
Organism: Trichobilharzia regenti; assembly: GCA_944472135.2. Lineage (NCBI taxonomy): Eukaryota > Metazoa > Platyhelminthes > Trematoda > Strigeidida > Schistosomatidae > Trichobilharzia > Trichobilharzia regenti. The sequence goes on from OX235270.1 coordinate 130,047,665, forward strand.
CACCCGGAAAACTGTCTCTCCGGGCAGCTAACCACACAAGCATACAGACGTATGGAGAGCAATCCCTCATACTGGATCTAGGTTTACGTCGGCGTTTCACATGGATTTTCATAGTAGCCGACGTCAGTCACGCCATCCTCGGAGCAGATTTCTTGAGTAATTTCAACCTGTTAGTTGACGTCAACAATAAAAAACTGATTGATAACAACACCCATCTAAAGATCCATGGAATTATCTCCAGCTATTCTGTCTATAATATCAGTATTGAAAGACCAGCAGATTGCCCTTTTTCCTCCCTACTTCACCGTTTCCCTAAAATTCTTAAGCCGTCGTACAACATCGAGGACGTCCCTCACACAGTTACTCACAAGATAGTTACTACGGGTCAACCAGTTCGTGCTCGTCCCGTAGATTACCCCCGGACAAATTGGCAGCAGCCAAGGCAGAATTTGAACACATGATGCAGCTCGGCATCATCAGACCCTCCAATAGTCCTTGGTCTTCGCCCTTACACATGGTGCCTAAAGCTGATCATGATTGGAGGCCATGTGGGGATTACCGACATTTAAACAATGCCACAGTTCCCGACCGTTATCCTATTCCTCATCTTCATGATTTCTCCCTGACATTACACGGAAAAACCATTTTTTCTAAAGTAGACTTGGTCAGGGCCTATCACCAAATACCAGTTGCCCAAGAGGATATCGAAAAAACGGCCATCATCACACCTTTCGGTTTGTTTGAATTTCTCCGCATGCCATTTGGCCTAAAGAACGCAGCACAATCCTTCCAACGTTTCATGGATCAGGTCACACAAGGTTTGGACTTTGTATTTGTATATATCGATGACGTTTTAATTGCTAGCTCGTCGCCCGAAGAACATACTGATCACCTCACCATCTTATTTCAACGATTTGAGCAATATGGAGTCGTCATTAACCCCAAAAAGTGCATATTCGGTGTCTCCTCTATACAGTTTCTGGGACACCACATAACCGCGAATGGTATTACGCCTACGGAGGAAAAGATAGAGTCCATCAAAAACTTCCCCGAACCAGATTCACTCAAGAAGGTCAGACGTTTTTTGGGGATGTTTAATTTCTATCGGCGTTTCATTCCTTCGTGTGCCTCCATCGTCCAGCCGTTAACCGACCTCCTTAAAAATGATCCTAAAAAGTTTCAGTGGTCAGCTGAAGCACACGAATCATTTTGCAACGCAAAAGATGCCTTATCCAGAGTCACTATGCTATCCCATATCAACCCCGAAGCGTCGCTTATTTTGTGCACAGATGCCTCCCAAGTAGCTGTAGGGGCAGTATTACAACAAAAGATGAAGGGCGAAGTCACCCCACTCGCATTCTTTTCTAAGAAGTTGGAACCGGCTCAGACACGATACAGCACTTTTGGGAGAGAATTGCTGGCCATATATCTTGCAGTGAAGCATTTCAGTTACTTACTACAGGGCCGGCATTTCACTATTTTTACTGACCACAAGCCCCTGTGTCATGCTTTCACTACTTCACTCGATAAACACTCCCCTAGAGAAGCCAGACAGTTGGATTATATCTCCCAATTTTCAACCGACATTCAGTACATCAAAGGGGATGCGAACGTGGTAGCCGATTCTCTTTCAAGAAGTGACATTAACCAGCTCCAAACGTCGGTAGACATCAGTCTTGATCGTATGGCTCAATTACAAAGAGATGACGTTGAACTCCAAACCTGCCGCAGAAACTCTTCCTTACAGCTCAAAGATGTGCCTATCCCCTTATCAGATGCAACCATAGTCTGCGATGTATCTACCGGCACTAATCGTCCATTTGTCCCTCTCAGTTGCCGAAAAGCATTGTTCGAACATTTACATTCGCTTTCTCACCCTGGAGTACGCGCCACGGTCAGACTGATCAGCGAACGCTTCGTGTGGCCTAAAATGAACTCTGACATTCGGAGATGGGCACGAGAATGTATCCAATGCCAATGCTCCAAAGTACACCGCCACACTATTACAACCCCGAAGACGTTTGAATTACCCGAAAGGAGATTTCAGCATATCCATATAGATATCGTGGGACCATTGCCAACATCAAGGGGATATACACATATCCTGACAGCGATTGATAGATTTACTCGTTGGGCTATTGCATGCCCCTTAAACGACATATCTGCTGAAAACGTTGCTTTAGTTTTTCTCGACCGTTGGGTGTCAAACTACGGTGTACCAACTACTATTACATCCGACCGCGGTCCTCAATTCCAATCGACACTCTTTCGCGAACTGACGAGACTTCTGGGAGTGAAACATATCTCCACAACAGCCTATCATCCGGCAGCGAATGGTCTAGTGGAAAGATTCCACAGACAACTGAAAAGCTCCCTGATGGCGCAGAATGATACATCTAAGTGGAGTGAATACTTACCTTTGATTTTACTTGGTATCCGTTCTACTATCAAAGAAGATTTAGGATGTACACCGGCTCAACTTGTCTATGGCACCAACCTAACCTTGCCTGGACAGCTAGTCCCCTCAGCCGATTCCACAGACGTGAACATTGCCGACTTCACTAACCGATTAACTAGACAAATGCTTCAACTTCAACCAACAGCACCTCGACAATCTCCCCGAAGAGATCAGATCAACAAACATCTACAAACTTGCAAATTCGTCTTCATTCGAGTCGACGCCATCAGAAAAGGATTGCAACCTCCATACGAAGGACCCTTTCAAGTTATTAAACGTTCAGACAAACACTTTACAGTGAACAAGAATGGAAGACGAGAGACTGTTTCAATTGATCGAATCAAACCCGCATACACCGACAACGACTTCGAATCTACATCGGCAGCTGCGCAATCAAATAATCAAACATCCGATTCCACTCCACCGGCACCAAGTCTTATCCTCCCTCCATATCAAACACGTAGTGGTCGGCAAATCAGTAAACCGGCTCGCTACGTTCATTTTGAGGACTAACAAAAGAAAAATAATTAAAAATTATTATTATCTTTTTCGTTTAGACATTATCATCATGACCGTTAGTATTTCGTCGTAAACTTTGATGTTACTATCACTATTATTTATTTATATGTACCTCACCTAAAAAACAGGTAGTGTCCTTTCCAAAAACTATTGATCTTTAATCCATATTTTTTTAATGTTTCTTTCCCCTCCTTAATTACTGTGTATTTACATATTTTTCTTTATACATTAAAAATCTATGTTCATGGTTAGTGCAAATTTAAGTGACATGACTTTCTATTTCAATTTTTATTGCTGAACTCATTGTATATGCTTTCAGACTTTACATGATTCACATACCTTCTCGCGTTTATGCATGTTGTAATATATCCCTATTTTTATCCAAAAGTTGCTATTACTATTATTATTTACTTCATAGTTTTACTTATCATTTTCCGGTTGTCTCTCCGGACCTCTAGGGGGGAGCCGTGTTGAGTACGTAACAATGTGATTGTACACTTTTTGGTTACTTGTATAAATTCGAGATATTGTACATAATTTTTGTTTAAAACGCTTCTTGTTGAAATATACATAACTTCCGTGTACAATTGAAAAATACACTCTGCTGTTGGAGACTTCGTCTTCTCCCTGGTCACTTCTGCTTACTTGCTCCACTCACACCGTGTTGTATACTTCGGATTTATTGTAGGAGCCTACTACTCTCAACCGAAGACATTTCTACAACCGGAACACAGCAGCTACAGCAGACGCAGTCCAAACAATTAACGTGCCCGTGGATTATATAATTAATTTGTAGCAGAGGACTTAAACTTTATCTCCAAGTAATCCTTTTTGTTGATATAACTCGTCACTGTATTTTTTGGTAATATTTTTGGTAATATATTGTTATTTAACATTCCATTGACTTGGATTATATTTCTCATATTCGTAATATTAGTGAACTCTAACATTAGTCCCCTACAAAACCACCGATCGTAAATTACAACCCGAAACGTTATTCTCCTTAATTAATGTCTTACCTTTAACTTGTATAGTTCGTACACTCACCAGGTCATCTTATTTTATCCGCTTTGCAACACATCGAATGGATGTTAACACTGGCTCTATTACGGGCAGTCCTAGTTCATGTATTTGGATCTAGTACATTAAGCAATAATAAGCATAATTACCACTTACCCTTAAGGGTTTAGTATCTTTCAGTCCCCCAAAATACACACAAGCACAACAGATTCATACGTTTCATGTGGCTCAGCCTCGTTTGACTTAGATTCTCTCATAATATATGTCTTTCTAAATGATAGCAGACACATAATTTTAGGACTGAAATTATCCGTAACTTATCAAGGTCATTGGTGGAGTGAGACGCTCAAAGGTCATTTTCGTCCATGTTAGTCGGCCATGTTGGATTGCAGTTCCGTAGCTGTTCGTGTACGCGTTTGTTGTTCCATTTATCCTGCCGTTATACACTACTTATGCACATGAAGATGTTTCCCTGGCAGAAGCAGTTGTTTCCAGTTTGTTTGTTGGTTGAAGTTATTCTTGTTGGCTCAGTTAATTACTTAATATTTAGATTTCGTGAAAAAATTGTCTTTCTCGTTCATGTTTGCAGCATGCAACAATCTGCGAGTGAATCTGTTAAGGAGAACACCATCAGAGTGTGTGTTAGCCAGTTTTTAGAAAAAGAAATTAAAGCTGGAGAATTTAGAACCTGGGTTGAAGTTGAAAAAGCTTTGAAGCTTTTTCAGAAGGTGAGCATAGTATTAGTGTGTCTATTATCAGTTAACAAACACCCGATATATTGTCAGAGAATCTAAATTAAACAAGGATGAACCACATGTGCAGTATGCATATGGGCTGTTAGTATGTACTTTTGGATACAAAAGGAAGTCTCAAAGCAATCACATTCGCCTTAAAGGGTAAGTTATCTGTGGTTATTAATGTCTTATGGAGTAGATCTAAATACATTGGTTGCCCATCAGTGATACACATCCGATATCATTGCAATAAATTGATTGTATCATCTGTGTATATGATTCATAATCACTGTTGCACGCATGAATATTTAATGAAGGATGACAGAGCACGCAAATTAGATGAGTCTGAAGTCTCTATAATTAAACCAATGCTGTCTATTTCATCCGAACCTGAAAAAACTATTGATTACGTTGCAGAACAATTTAAAAAAAGGATGACGTACAATGATCTACCAAATATAAGAGCTGCTGCAGTTGAAGGTAAGACTGATTGACAGCAATAACTTTTCAGATTGTGATTTACAGTCAGTTATTTTTTCGAGATTGCGTCAAGTTAGGAAGTTGGTTGTAATTCGGGATGAAACCGATGGAAGAATGAAAATAGCTTGTTTTAGTTCCAGTAGACAAATCAAAATTCACCACAAATTCCCTGAGGTGGATGTTTGCTACCAGAAATCCACAACCCGTATTAAGTGCTGCACCGGTGGTGACACAAAACAGTTACGTTGAAAATACCAAAAGTTGAAGTATAAGTTTTGTAAATATCTTGACGTGCGCGTAAATGCAGGTCATGTAGAAAAAGCATTTGCCTTTTTATTGTCTTCGTATACCCGGTTAATGGAAGGAAAGGAGGATGTGTGAAACCTCACTGAGAACGTGGAATGGCCCTCTTTAGGGCCAACAAAACATTGATTTCATTGACTTAGTCACTTTCACTTTAAAGTACGCAGCCAGATAAGCAGGGTAGGAGGAAATTAATCCGCAATATGGGTAATGCTTGTGAAGATGGTTTGCGAATGTTTAAGAATAGTGAATCTTTTGTGGAGATAGGATATACATCTTTTTATAAAGGAAATCATCTGAGTTCTCTCAAAAACTTTATAATTCAAAGATAGTGTTAAGTAGCTCACTAAGGTTGCAGGTGTAGGAGATTGTCTTAGGCGGAAATTAATTTCAAGTAGCGAAGTCGCTGTGGGTAACGCGTCGTAAAATTAAGCACCGTAGATTAATTGTGCCTAAAGTATATGAAACGTTAGCAGACATTAAAATAGTTAGATCGTCTGCGTGCTTGAAGAAATACTTTTCGTATGCTTTCGTGCATTAAGTTCGTCAAACAAAAATGCAATTGGTAATAGACGATTTCCCCATGACCTACAGTGTACTGCTTTCTTCCCGATGAATAAGAAGGAAGTCGTCTACCGATCCAACACTCAGTTTGAGTTTCAACAAGCTTATTTAACAGAATATCTCTAGGTACTGGGTCGAAAGCAGATGTGAAATCTAGGAAGATGCAGTGAATTTAGCCCCATTGTCTGTAATGGAGAAAACATTGTGATGCAAGACTGCAGCTGCATCTAAACTACGTCTACTGTGTTTATAGGAGAATTGTTTGGGATCGTTAAAGGCTTTAAGTGAAGGTTAAAGATTAAGTAAGAGTAGCTTTTCCTTAGTTCGTATATACGTCTTTTGCATTGAAACCAAGGAAGCAACTATTATTAACACTTGTGACACCAGAAACCTTAGGATTTGTGGGAGAATTTATGAAAGACTTCTTTAGTGTACACACACCAAATGAATAGGGAATACTGGAGGTAATTAGATGCATGAAGGCGTAAGTTATTTAATATCCATAAAGTAGATATGCAAATACCGCAGTTGTTGATCATAGAAATGATGGATATTAGATAACATCCTATGATTCAACGGCATATTAGAAATAAATAAAAGTTGTTTCTTAGCTCATTGTCAAGTGAACAGTCCATTTGATGATGTCACTGCATATTAACAGATTAGTGAAGTAGCCATCAAGCCTAAGTTACCGCATTTACTTGTACCACATACTTGGCGTTTAACAGTATACGCACTTGCAACTGGCTAGATAAGGAGACTTTAGCGCATTGAACAGTACAGAATTATTATTCAACTTGCTAAATCCCACTTAGCTTTTACAATGTGCTATTGTGTAGAAGCAGACACGAAATCCCATTAATGACTAAAGTAGCAGTCTCATAATACTACAGTAAATCTCCATCCCACTAACTAAGCTTAGCGTATATTATTCCTAATTCACTTATTACAAAAGCACATAGTATAGCAACCAATTGAAAAAGTCCAGAGGAATTACAAATCAAGAGTATATTAAACATTTGATTAATTTACAAAAGAAAGTTCTGATGAAGAGTGTTAACTTCAGTTTGACCGAACGATGTTTCCGCTGATTTCATATTCGACAACCTCTGTATACCTGGAAAACATAAAGTACATGTAAGATCTAGCACAACATGAAGTTACAAGAGATAATTCTACATATTAGCATATACTATGAATACAATTATTATGTTAAAACTAAGTAATATCTCATGGAGATAAATGTATTTGTAGTCTACAGCTGATTTCTATGTTGACGTCGTATACATAAATAGACATATTTTTTTTCAGTATTGGAGGATTATACACAAATTTCAAGACAATCTCTAAAACATCCATACTATTGAGGCATCATTCTCTCATCAAGCTTACTTGCAGACCAACTTCACACTAAATACTTTTACATGAAATGAAGTATTACAAATGTGTAACTTAGAAATTAATCCACAATCTAGTCTAGTCCACAAGGTTTTGTGAATCCTACAGTAATCACATTCTCACATTTAGGAGACTGTAGCTATCAAATATAGGCTGAACATGCCTCAACTCTAAACAGCTATGCACAGTGTTAACAACATACAGATCTGTGTGTATTTTACAATAGTTTAAGTGTTTCGAAACACTTAAACTATTGTAAAATACACAGACCTGTTGCGTTGATTAGGATAATAATGTCATATAATGCAAACTAGAGATTCAATCGTGATGCCACATCTGTACTGCTTTGTTTAAATGGAAATCTCAGGAGAGATTCATCTCCACTATTGGTGATCAAAAATATTGCAGCATTAAGTATACAATCAGTCGAAATTGTAAAAGAGCATAAATTCATATTAATGATAATAAAGCTGAATAGATTCAGTTATCATAATCACCGCGATTCATGCGTATAATCATACCGTGTAATGATTTAGTGCATTAGTTGAAACACCGCCGAAATTTAAACGAGTAATTGCCTTCTCCACTGCACTGTACTTGCAATAATCGTGACAATTGTCACGATTAGGAAGGTGGTTAACTACCTTCGTTTGTTATCCTATCAGTCAGTTAAGTAGACAATGGCACAATATTATTAAAGTTGAGATATTTTTGTACATTTAATTCACATAACCCATAGCACACTGCACCAATCAGTGCCAATATATATATATATATATATATATATATATATAAGAAATCCACTTAGAGATAACCTTTCAACTTACCTTAATTCCTGTCCAACCACAGATAGAGTGAAAAGCACATCATCTTAGGTTCCCACAAACGATTCTGATGGCATTTGCAGGTGATTTCCAAGTACCGAGAGAATTATTTTGTTAAAAAACACTGTCCTTCACACGAAAATAGGCTGCATTGATATCCTGAGACATGAAGTCTTCATTGAATGATACTATGCCGAAAGGTGCAGCTTCTACATGGAGTAAACGATTTGTGTAAATGGCATTACCCTCTAACTATCCTATCTTCCTGATTACACCGATATTTTGATACATTCCGCCTGAAACACTAATCATTGCAATCAATATGCTAAAAGTGTGTCGCAGTCATATTGTATTACCCCTATACCAACTGTAAACATGTACATTTGTTTAAATGTTACGTGTAAGTCATCGAAATATAGCTTACTACGAATTTTCATTTTTATTATCTTTATTCGCAACTGTCATTTGACTACTCATCTAACTGATTAATATTTTCATACATAAATCACGTCACTATTATTTTAACATCGATATTTCCTATATTATTGCATTTAATCATATCTCGCTTATCATTCACTTATCGTTCTCGTCTACAGACTACAGATCCTCGGCCAATTTTATCGTTCCTTATATATTCTATTATGATTAGCACTCCTACTTTCCCTAGATTATCGCATTTATTGTCGATTTTATTAACCGCTTTAAACTGCTCATTTTCCAGCTCAATAAATCGTCTTCTGTATACTATCGCTGCTACGTATTACGTTGACACACGTTATTTTCGAACACTTAAATGTATTTTTTTATGTTTCGGTGTTCTGGTGGGGGAATTATGTAGTACCCCTATACCAACTGTAAACATGCTTTTTAATCTAATTTGTATACTTGTATTATATGTGTATAGAGACCGATTTTATATGTACTTCGCAAACATTTGTCAATTTACTGTTGAACATTACCTTGACACAATTTCGAATTTGACTACTGCTACAATACACGATCGTACTCTTCGCAAGTGCCTTTTGACTTACGTTAAGGGCGTCGAGTAGTCACAACGTCTGTGCACATGAATAAGAACGAAGAAATACTAGAATATATGTGCACGGCAGTTTAGTCAGACAACGCACGCAACAAATTGGTGAGCCCGATGGCAAATTTCGACAGCGACGAGAAATTGGTTTCCTTGACGATAACTGGTTCACCCCGGCGACAAATTGTTGACCCCAATGACAAATTTCTACCCCGACGACAAATTGTCCATCGCGACGACAACTTTTTCACCTCGACGATAACTTGTTCACTGCGACGATAACTTGTTGACTGCAACGACATTTTGTTCACCCGGACGCATCATTACACTTGCTGGATTATTTAAACTCTAACTTTATCGGATATATGTACATATAATAGACATTTCGAGCTCATTCTTGTGCTTTCTCATCGCACAACTTGCAGTAATCTGTGGTAAGCATCTGCATTGCATGTTTTCTGTTTTGCCATATTCTTAGCGTGCATTATTCTTACTATTTTGTTACTGTTAAACCATTTTTCTACGAATTGTATCATGTCTTCCAATACCTCTAATAACTTAGATCTGGGATCTGTTAGTACCATTTCTCTTACTGTACCAGTTTTTAGGCCCAGAGACCCCCATCTTTGATCTGCACGACTGGAACATTATTTCACTGCCAGTAAGCTTACATCACAGACGGCTAAATTCGGCATTCTGAGCACAGTACCACCAGACGAAATCGCCGAACAGGTTCGACAACACATAGTTCAACCCAGCATAGACACTCCTTACGACAAGTTGAAGGAAGAGGTACTTCGATGCACTTCGATTTCTGATAGTCAAACACTCGATCGTTTGTTGAGCAATGTAGAGCTAGGTGATAAAACCCCATCACAACTCATGAGGCACGTGCGAAGCCTAGTAGCCGGAAGAGAGATCGATAAACGTCTCTTTTACCAAATTTGGTTGCGACGACTTCCTGCGAACATTCAGCAAGTTCTTGCTTTCGGAGACGACGACAGTGACATAGAAAAGCTCGCCAAAATTGCAGATCGCATGTACGAGAGGTCAACACCTCAATCTGTTGCTTCCACTAGCAGAATACCAGACACTCACGACAGGATACAGACTCTAAAACACAAAGTCGACACCTTACTGAGTCAGTTGGCAGCACTGACCACACACACACGACCAAGCCGTTCTAGAAGCTCGTCTCGTCGACGTCTTTCTCGGTCACTCAGCACGTCACGACATCACGATACTATTTGCTGGTACCACCGTAGTTACGGAAGCAATGCACGCCGATGTCGTTCACCTTGCAACTTTCGGGCTAAACCGAAAGATGTATCATCATGTATGGAAACTGAAACAAAAACGATGCGAAATTCCTTACATTCTTCATAATAATGTCACTGTTAAGGATGATGCAGGCATAGCTGAACTCTTTAGCAAGCACTTTTCACATGATATTTCTGCATGCATTGAATTTGACTCGCTAACAGGCAAAACACTGTCAAACATATGCTTGAATGTTGATGTTATAGAAAGTGCAGTGCGTTCATTGAAATTCTCAAATACTCCTGTAGGTGACTCACTTCCCTAATCCTTCCTAAAAATGTTAATAATAATAAAATCATATATATTTCACATAAATTAAGCATTTACATGATTGACATACCATTTGTACAGGCATGATCATATTTGACAAATGCAATTTCAAATGGAACCCTGACATCAAAAATTGAAAAAATGGAGAAAAACCTCCAAAAACTTTATAAGAATAGATTACAAGATTTAGGTTTAAGTCTAAATTATAGTCTTTAATATACTTAGAGTGAGTCAAATTCATGTGGGAATTACGAAATATCTCGTTAATGGAAGGTAAGAAGAGAGGCAACATGCAGGTACTGGAGCAAGACACACAGGATGCAGACCTTGTGATCATTATCATTTTATCAATCAATAAGGGTTCGAAAATTTATAAAACTCCACAGTAGATGGTAAGTACAGCATTGGCGATTCGATCAATACATGACTTGCTTCTCCTGAATGCAGCTTGTTCCGGTCGAAGTTTTTCATCCAACTTGGATTGTTTGATTCTCTCCAGGATGATGCGGCTTAGTATTGTTGGGCGCGTTGCAGGTGGCGGTCGATTTAGAAGTCTTTTGAAGTGTTCAGCCCAGTGTTTTCTTTGTTCTGCTTCTTTGGTGATTGACTTTTTATTGTCGTCCTTTACTGGCTTAATCTGTGACGAACGTTTGCCCGATGGGTGCCTGGTTGTTTGGTAGAGTGTGGCGAGGTCTCCTTTGCCTGCAGCTTGTTCTGCTTCACTTCCTATGGCTTCATAATATTTTCTTTTGTCTTCCCTGGTACTCTTCTTCACTCTTTTGTCTGGTGTATTGTAGCTTGGACTCAACTCCTGTTTTTGTTGCTCGTTGGTGCACTGGATAATCTTTTGTTCCACTGTCCTTCTCTCTTCTATTAGTTTCCAATTGTCCGTAGTGAGCCACTGTTTTTCCTGCCTAAGAAGTGACAAATCTTTCTCATAAAATCCAATCGGATATTGATAATATTGAGACTTGGTGTAGGTCGTGGATGATTCAGATCAACGTGCAGAAGTGTGGTCTGTTATGCTCAGCTCGCTTACGTATCGCACCACTCATAAATATATACTTTTGTACAAGGCATTAAGAAGACAAATTTCGCGAGATTATATCATTCCGTAGTTTCTTTACAACCGCTTTGCAATTAGCATGTTTAACAATGATAAAATAAAGTTCATGAAAATTACTCAGTTAAATAAAAACAAAAGTACATACTGATGACCAATCATATTAAGATAGGTCATGCAGTCCAGGGTAGGCGAAGATTGAAGTCTATTGAGTTTTGTACACACAGTTTAGGCTGTATGTGATTAATCCAAAGTGCTTCCATCACCTTCAATAGCCTTGAATTAGAGTTATGTGAGATAATTGTGAAACAGTCATTAATATTGATTTTGTGACCAGACATTAATAAGTGTTTTGTAATGGATGATGTTGGATTTCTATTAAGGTTAATCGCGTTAGGATTTTCGATATGATTTAATAGCCATTTTGGAATATGTTCTTTTCGACGACATTGGAACATTCTGTTAGTTCTACCTATATAGGTGTCACCGCAGCTGCAGGTGAACTTGTAGATACGGTTTTAAGTAGAGTCCACAGAATTTTGTCCTTTAATCGTAGGAAGAGGGATCGAAAATTTTCGGCAAGTGAGAATAAGAGATGCGGCGTAGAATGTGCGTTTGATGGCTGATCGAAGTCTTTGAGCTAGCTGTCAACTGCGTAATCTGGTCGCCCTTGAATGGTAGATTAATAGAGATGGTTTTTTTTGGTACAGAAGCTGTCTTTTCGAGATGTGGTCTTTCTTTGCTGTGACAAGTGATAAAGCTCTCCGGATAACCATTAGCTAATAAAACTGAATGTACATGTCGAAGCTCATCCATCAGTGTGTCACTCGTGCATATTTTTCGGGCCCTTGAGAACAAACATTTCACTAGGGAACGTTTATACTGGATGGGAACAAAACTGGTAAAATGAAGATATTGTCCAGTCCATGTTTGTTTACGAAAAATAGGGCGCTGAATCGTTCCATCATTTCTCCTAATCATAGTAATATCCAGGAAACCGAGTTTTTTATTCGATTCTAGTTTGGAAGTCACTCGAATAATTGGATGAATATGATTAAATAGAGTAACGAAGTTTTCAATAGATTTACTATTATTACCAATAATAAGAGTATCATCTACATAACGTTTATACAGCATAAATCCTTCAAGCATACCTTGCATTTGTTTCTCTAATTTCGACATAAATATATATGCTAACACGGGCCCCAGAGGGCTCCCCATCGCAACACCATCGATTTGTTTATATGCCTTTTCTTGGAATGTGAATCTAATACTTTTTGTACACATTAAGATGATGCCTTTGATGTAAGTGACGGGAATGGGTAAGTTTATGCCGTTGCTTGTGATGTAATCGCAAATAAAATCAACAGTTTCATGAAGGGGAACATTAGTGAATAAAGATTCTGTGTCAATTGAACACATAAACTTTTCCTTAATGTTCAACGTGTCCAGCATTTCTGTAAGATCAAATGAACTTTTTACAGAATGATTTGATAATGAGTCTCTTACAGGCGTAAGGACCTCTGTAATCCACTTGGCAATTTTATGATAAGGAGAATTTGACATGTCTGAGATGGGTCTCAGTAGGCTCCCAGTTTTGTGGATCTTCGGAAGACCACAAAGCTGAGGAGTATGTAACCCAATTGTTTAAGTTGTTTATAGAGTTTTTCACAGGCCCACGAAAGTGAGTCGTGTGAACTTCTACGCTGCAGACTTAAATGCATAAGCCAAGACATTGACCTCATTGCTGTGTACCGCAGTCCTGACTGCAGTGCAGACGACTTCCTAATAGAGAAGCTAGGCTCATGGACTTCGAAATGTCGAAGTCTCGTAGTCGGCGACTTCAACGCCCCAACAGTTGACTGGTCGAGCCTAACAACTCCATCTTCAGTCAACTTCTTTGATCATAAACTGCTAGAATCTAGTATATCGCTAGTTCTAGTCCAACATATCATTAAGCCCACGCGCTATGACTCACAGCACTCCTCGTCAACTCTGGACCTAGTGTTCTCCCACGGTGAGGATGTGGATATCATACAACATATTCCTCCTTCAGGAAGAAGTGACTCACTTTGAAGTTCACAGCAACGACAGCAAGGGCCAAAACCCCAGCTCGACCAAACGTTTGGAAAGCTGATATAAATGCGATCGTCTCAGCAGCCAACTCAGTAAACTGGTACATCAACCCAGAGTCCCAAGTAGAAGCCGCATGGAACCAATTTAAGCAACTTTACGCCCAAGTAACTGTACCTTTCATCCCTTGGTCTGTTCCAAAGGGTCGGAAACATCCCCCCCTTGGATAAAACGGGAGATTCGTAAGTTACTCAGACGTAAACGCAAATGCTGGAACCTGCTTGCCACACTTGAGACTTCTGAGACCAGGGAATTATATAATACTGCTAGAAATAAAGCTATCGCAGAAATCCGCCAATCAAGGATGAAGTTCGAGACACACCTGGCTCAATATGCAAAGGCACAACCTAAGAAAATTTTCTCGTACTTAAATTTCAGGAATAAAACATCCAATGGTGTCCCAAACCTGATTATTGACAAAGATACAATCGAAGAAGATCAAGAAAAAGCAGAAGCAATGGCAAACTACTTCTCCCAAGTCTTCACTCAGGAGTCATCACTGCCTATAGGATCAGCTCTGGCTGCATCAGAAGAACATGGGATAGATTCCGTTGACATCGACCAAGGCATCGTGCTCAACTGCTTAATGAAACTAGATGCAGGGAAATCAATGGGTCCTGACAATCTTCATCCAAGGCTTCTCAAGGAGCTATCAGCCCACATAGCCGGCCCCTTGACCACGATCTTCAAGCTATCTCTCCTAAATGGAGTGTTGCCACGTGATTGGAAAGACGCCATAGTAACCCCCATCCACAAAGGAGGATCAAGACAAAGCCCTTCAAATTACAGGCCTACCAGTCTCACCAGCACTTTAATCAAGACACTGGAAAGAATTATCAAGAAAAGCATCATGACTTATCTGGAAAATGGCAGCTTGTTATCTGGAGCACAGCATGGCTTCCGGAGGAATCTCTCATGCCTGTCAAATCTCCTGACTGCAAGAGAAAGCTGGGTCAAATCAAAGGACAACAGAAGACCCGTTGACATCGTCTTGACAGACTTCAGTAAAGCCTTTGATAAAGTACCTCACAAAAGACTACTCATGAAATCGGAAAGTCTTGGTATCAAAGGCAGACTACTAGACTGGCTCAGGGAATTCCTCATAGATGGGAGGCAGAGGGTTAGGATCAACTCAAAACTCTCCTCCTGGACAGCAATAAGTAGCGGAGTGCCACAAGGCACGGTTCTCGGTCCTCTCCTTTTTATTCTGTATATCAATGAGTTACCTCTGCTCACCGACTCCCCTATGGTCCTATACGCGGATGACTTAAAAATTTGGAGAGAGCTGAAGGGCAACAGTGATACGTTCACGTTGCAAGAGGACCTCAACAAATTGTCGGAGTGGTCTGTTGAATGGATGCTTCCGATCAATGTGGTGAAATGTGCAACCATGTGCATTGGGCAATCAAGCACAAGCCCCTACGAATTAGAGGGAATAACATGTAGTGCACATTGTACCTTTGAACTTTTGTTTAAACTCGCTCACCCACGTGATACACTTGTTATCTTTTGAGTTGTGAGTCTTCCGTACGTACATTGTTTTGCTCTCTTGTTGTGCTCTTTTTCTGCACACTCTCCGAGCCTACCTCCAGCAACGTCTGCAGCTAAGTTGTACAGTCACTTTATTTATTAAATCTGTTATTCAGTTACGTTACTCATACTAAGAATTCTTTACATTGTTAGCTTTTAAACTCTGATTGAGTTAATCAGTACTTACACGTTAGGTAGAGTACTGGTAAAGTCATAAGACGGTGAAGTTTTTAGTGATATGGAGGACTATTTTAAGTCTAGCCTCAACACTTACAAACACTTCCATCAGTTCAGACTCACTTGGACTTAGGTGTCATAGTTAGCCACGACTTCAAAACTACAGCACACTGTCGCGCGGTGGCTGCACGTAGTTTCAGGTCCTTATGGGCGATTCGCAGAGCCTTCACTAGAATCACCGGAGATATGCTCACCTCCTTATATACATCTCTGCTTAGGTCAAGACTGGAAAACTGCATCCAGGCCGCCAGTCCTTGTCTAAAAGGGGATTCACACATTCTAGAAAGTGTTGAAAGGAAGGCAACACGTATGGTTCACGGCATAGCTAAATTATCATACGAGGAAAGACTAGACAGTTTAAATCTCTTCTCACTGTCATACCGTAGGCAGAGAGGAGATTTAATCACAATGTTTAAAATTTTAAATAATGACTACGGACCTGACCTATTCTCTCTTTTCCTTCCCACCAGGTCGGAACACCTTAGAGGACATAGCAGGAAAGTTCAAAAGCCAAGGAGAAATCATATTGCTGCTGAGTACTGGTTTTCAAATCGAGTCATAAACTCTTGGAACCGACTCCCAGAAGAAGTGGTGTCTGCAACCTCAACTGATTCGTTCAAGAAGGGTTTGGACAACCACAGAAATCTACTAGAAAATGATTAGCATATGCTCCAAGCCTTCTATCCTCGACCAATAAATCTTAGATCTAAAATCTATTTCCAGACTTATAAAACGGGGATCAATAATGCACCTGGACGAATGGAAAGCTTACAATTCCTTGTCATCTCTTGGATATATTCATCATAGAGTCAACAATTCAAGTGATTTTGTGAATCGCGTTACAAGGACACATACGAATTTTATTGAAGGATTTTTGGGTAGGTTGAAAAATTGTACAAGGGCTATAAACGGATCTCAAAAGGATCTTATTTTTAGTCATTTAGACGAATATATGTACAGAATGTAGTGTGACTTTTCTATTGACAGTCCTATGCTTGACTGGGCGATATTACTCTCACATGTCAGGGGAAGATAACCCCTATAACCGTTTAATGCTGTTTTACATGCTATTTTCTATAAATATACGTTTCCATTTATCATAAATGCCTCATTAATGTGATCGTTCCGTTCTAGATCGTTTACTGATTGGTTGTTAGTGGCGTCGAAAGCTTAACTTTGACGACAATCAGTCTAGGTATTTGACGATTTGCGGTGTACACTCACAATTGCGAGTTCTTTTTCGTTTTCAGTTACGGTTCCATCGACCTGAATATTTTACTCTTTTTTGTATTTAGTACATGATATTAGTAAAACATGTTTATTTGATTCCACGTGTTACGAAAACGCTTGATTTATTTAATGGAAGGTTATCCAGCTTAACGATCGTTAAGTCTCGAGACCTATATTTCGCATTTCTTACAAGAAACTTATCATCTAATTCTCTTTTGTTTCCCCAGCTCAGGTGTTAGAAAATTATGGAGCACACGGAGAAGCACGTCATGCCAAGTTTTCGAATCGTGTCCCACCAGGTTTCGAATGCAAGTGTAAGCTGTACTGCTTCCTGAAATATCGTTTAGTCGACGGAGTATTCTAACACTTTATAATATTTTTGGGATTGATTTTATGATGGTTTTTTTTACTGTTATTTATCAATGTATTTATCACTCATTGACAGTACCTAGTCTCTGTCTGTCTGGATTCAACATAGAACTTGGCACCGAAGTGCAGCAGTTCGAGTTGCCACGTTCCAAATAGCACACAGAGGTAGACAAGAAGATGAGTGAAGAGAATCAATAGAGTTTGACAAGTATAAGAGTGAAACAGAATGGGTAATGGTAGAAAGGAATATGAAAGATTACAGAGACTGAATACATCTGCGCCATTGACAACGATTTTGAGCCATGTCACCTATTGTCTCCAGCCATTGATTCCTAGAGTCCCGAGGGCCCCAACCCGGGAGTCTGCATCTCCCTACCTGACTCAGTTTAACTGTCAAGGATTTCATGGATTGATGCCATGTTTTTGTTTGGCCACCACTGGCTCTTTTCCAACCTGAACCTATATCAGCTAGCAATGCCCGTCGGGGGAGGCGGTGGTTAGGCATGCACACCACGTGACCTAGCCATCTTAGTCTATGTAACTTTATAGCCTCGTCGATTGATTTTCCCTCTTTGCCCAACACTCTACGCCTAACGTCAACATTACTTATCTTGTGAAACCACCTAACGTGAGAAAGAGATCGCAGACATCTATGATCGAAAGCAGTCAAACTTTTCATGTCTTCAACTCGTATTGGCCATGTTTCAGAGCCATAGACAAGGACGGAGCGAACTGCTGAGCAGTACACACGTCCCTTGGTTGATAACCGGATGTCACGCCTACGCCAGAGATGGTGTAAGTCAGCGAAAGCAGCTCGAGCTTTTCGGATCCGTGCTGAGATTTCATCGCCAATCAGTCCGTTGGTGCTAATACAACTTCCCAAATAGGTGAAGTGGTCAACATGTTCTATCACTTCACTCCCTATCACTAAGCTAGGAGTTGACGTAGTCCAATCCTGTAGCAGCATCTCACATTTTACAGGGGTGAATCGCATGCCAAACGTACGAAGATTGCTGTTCAAGGTGTTCAGAAGACTCTGCATTTTGTCAACACCCTCCCCTAACAAGACTATGTCATCTGCATATTCTAAGTCCATAAGACTATTCCCTGGTAACAAGTCGATTCCTAAGTCGCTACGTTCAGTTAAGGATACTTCCATAAGCATATCTATGATGAAGTTAAACAGAAATGGGGAAAGTGGACATCCCTGCCGGACACCACTGGTTGTTATCAATTCAGATGACAATTCCCCATAAGCCCTTACACGACTACGTGAGTTTGAATAGAGTGCCTTGATTAGTGCAATGTACTTTCTTGGCACTCCCTTCACAGTCAGACATTGCCATAGTACCTTTCGATCCACGGAGTCGAAGGCCGCCTTCAAGTCAAGAAATATGGCAGTTGCTGGACGCCGAAAAGTGTGTCTATGTTCTAGAATCTGTCGGAGAGTGAAGATATGATCTATGCACCCTCTACCTGGTCTAAAGCCTGCTTGATTTTCCCTTGTCTGTTCCTCCCGAGTTCTGCTTAGTCTATGCATGATTACTGAGCCTAGGATTTTAGAGACTATGTTCGTTAGGCTGATCCCCCTATGATTATCACACGAGGACTTGTTTCCCTTCTTGAATATCGGTATAATAAGTGACTTACCCCAGTCTGATGGCACTGTCTCTGATTCCCAGACTTTGCCTAGTACCTCAGTTAATCTACAAACTAGTATGTCACCCCCATATTTAAACACCTCCGGAATAATTCCGTCGGGTCCTGCCGCTTTGCCTCGTTTCAAATTACTGATAGCTTTAGTGACCTCACTTACAGACGGCGGACCAGTGTCTATATCCCATTCGGGTGTGTGGTGGATGTCGGGGAGGTTCAGTGTGGCTGTAGGCAAGTTAAACTGTTCCTCAAAGTGTTCTTTCCAGCGTTCAAGGCGTCTATCCTGAGAGCTAATTAAGGAGCCATTTTTCTCAGAAATAGTCCCACTTATGATTTGCCTTCTCCCACCCGTTTCCCTGATGAGTCTAAAGAGTTTCCTAGTGTTGCCTATCGCCGATGCTTTTTCCATCTCTTTTGCCTTTGTCACCCACCACTGTTCACGGTCTTTGCGGTGACTTTTCGTAAGTTTCCTCTTGTGCAGCTTTCGCTCCTCATTGAATTCGGAGCTCGCCGGAATAAGTCTTCTAGCATCTATCAGTTCAGATGACGCAGTCGAATTCCAATGGTTATTACTCACCTTTGGATTTACTTTATTCACAGCTTTTACAGCTGTATCTATGGCTGACTTAATATTCCTTCTTTTAAAGACTTTACATATTGTACACTAAAAAATGACAGTAGATCAAGTAGCTTTCAGTTACCGAAAATATAGATTTAATTGACTTTCATTTAGTTATTCCGTGAAATGTTCTTCTGTCGACTTATCTCGTTTAGCCTTGAAGTAAAGACTAGTTACCACGACAGTAGATAACTTATTTATTTTTTATATTTTTGATTACAGCTTGATTCCACACTGTATTTTTGGTACAAGTATGGAATTTTCAGCATGGATATCGGTAGCCCAAATTTTGCAGGTCGACCATAGATATCAGGTGTGAATAAGGCAAATCCAAAGGTGAGTAATAACCATTGGAATTCGACTGCGTCATCTGAACTGATAGATGCTAGAAGACTTATTCCGGCGAGCTCGAAATTCAATGAGGAGCGAAAGGTGCACAAGAGGAAACTTACGAAAAGTCACCGCAAAGACCGTGAACAGTGGTGGGTGACAAAGGCAAAAGAGATGGAAAAAGCATCGGCGATAGGCAACACTAGGAAACTCTTTAGACTCATCAGGGAAACGGGTGAGAGAAGGCAAATCATAAGTGGGACTATTTCTGAGAAAAATGGCTCCTTAATTAGCTCTCAGGATAGACTCCTTGAACGCTGGAAAGAACACTTTGAGGAACAGTTTAACTTGCCTACAGCCACACTGAACCTCCCCGCCATCCACCACACACCCGAATGGGATATAGACACTGGTCCACCGTCTGTGAGTGAGGTCACTAAAGCTATCTGTAATATGAAACGAGGCAAAGCGGCAGGACCCGACGGAATTATTCCGGAGGTGTTTAAATATGGGTGTGTAGTTTACCTTCTTCTATTTGTTTTATTTTACAATCTAACATAGCTGATTCTCCTTGTTCATTTTCCGGCTCAAATGTGAATTTTATTCCTTCCACTAGTGAGTTTATGTGTGCGAAGAAGCTAGAGATATGCTCTGTTTATTAACACTGTGAAAGTGTCATCCAAATATCTCCACCATATTTTTGGAGTAGGATTAAATGTAATTGATAGTGTTCTCTGAGTTACAAATCTTTTCTATTAGGATTAAATGTATCAAGAGCCATATTTTCCCAGTTGTCCATAAATATGTCTGCTACCATAGGGGGTATTGGTGATCCCATTGCTACACCTTCTGTTTGTCTATAGATTTTAGCTTGGAATTTGAAGATAGTAGATGTGAGGCATAACTGAATCCCTAAAATAATTTGTTCAATCGGCAGCTTTGTCCTATGATTGAGTTCAGGTTCCGCAGTTAGTTCTTTTTTTGAACTTTTTGATTTTTGATTTACAGCTTGATTCCACACTGTATTTTTTGGTACAAGCATGGAATTTTCAGCATGGATATCGGTAGCCCAAATTTTGCAGGCCGACCATAGATATCAGGTGTGGCCGGCGTGGGCTCGAACCCGGACCATGTGCATGGTCGGCGAGAGTCCTAACCACTGTGCCACCGACGCACAGTATAAAGACTAGTTATATCAAAACTAACCATTTTTTCATCATTCTCTAGTTGAATGTCGTTTAGTTTATTTTTCATCTCATATGAATTAAATAGTCTAGAGTTTGAACGATTTCTAATGGGGCATAATATTAGAGCTAAGTGTTTTGATAATTCATAAGTAGGAGTATTCCTAAAGTTTACTATTGGTCGTATGGGGTAACCTGGCTTATGTACTTTAATATAGTACCATATATTCTACTAGCATTATTAGTTTTGGGCATTAAATTAAACCATTTAAACTCACCCAGTGATGGCTTCATTCCGCGTATTAGTTCTGCTGTAGATTTCTTAACCTTATTCATTATTGTGTCTACAGGCTTCTTGATTTCTTCATATGGACCCGTTTGAATATGTTCAGTAACTTTTTTGATGTAGTCAGATTTATTCAAAACTACGGTGGCGTTTCCTTTGTCAGCTTTTGCGATGACAATATTTTTATCCTGTCTTAGACTAATTAAAGCTTCTCTTTCCGATTTTGTTAAGTTTGATTTTGTTTCTTTTGATTTTTCAGGGTTAATGCACATTGTGCTCGAACCTCTTCTGCTGTTGTCTTATCTATTGAGCTTAGTGCTACTTCTATGTTAGGAATGGCATCCTCTGGTTTTAATTTATTAACTGTTACGTTGAAATTTAGTCCTTTCTCAAGTACTTTTATCTCACTAGAGCTTAGTTCCCTTGATGAGAGGTTGATCACCCACTTTGTTCTGTCGATAGAAGATGAAGTGTTGACATCAATTTCATTTGTTGTGTTCTTTTCTTCAATTAGTTTGTTGAACTTTTTATTTGTGTGGTTTTTGATTTTCTGGATGTTTCAACAACAATTATATAATCTTTGTCATTGACCATACATTTGAGTTTCTGTTTGAGTTTTTCAATTTCATTTTGTGGTGGTCGGGCTTGAACACCGCAATGATCTACTCAAGCTATACTGGCTGAGACTTATGTCTCTTGAGGTCCTACCATGCCAGGCAGGTTGTTTGGATAGCGGTTAAACAAAAAGCAGCTACCCAATCCAACATCATGTCCAATACAAAATCACAAAATTTCATGCCGGATCGGCCGTGGCCCGGATTAACAACGACCGCGCTTCCTGCTGCCGTGTCACAGGGCAGGAGTGATAAGTATGCTACTGAGACACACCAAACAAAAGAGAACAAACAAAAACAGGCCGCGTGTGACCGGCCTCAAGCAGTTGTCCCCTGGGCTCTGCGGTCACGCAACCAACTTCCACGGTGTGGGCAGCCGGGAAGTAACAATCGCCCTCACAATCCGAAATGCACACGAAACCTCTCTATTACTCACTCATCTTTGTCTTCATCTTCATCTCTATCATCTTGCCTTCCTTCCACTGATGCAACTCCTCGACTTGATAGCTCTCCACTTCCTCTCCACTCTGCGTCCACTAAAAACGATGGAAGCCAAAAAACCACCACCGACAGCCTCTTAAAGCCGCGCCACCAATTTCATATAGGAGCTCTTAATGTTAGGACACTTTGCCAAATAGGACAACAAGCATCACTAGCCAAGACCCTGGCATCACGAGCCATTGATGTATGCTGTGTTTCAGAAACACGCATACAAGACCCAAGTGTGGTTATTCACCTAACCCCACCTGGCCAACAGGTTGAATCTGCAAAATTCACCTTGAGGGTGTCAGGAGATGCCACAGCTAGTTCACGAGGATTAGCTGGCGTAGGGATAGCTTTGAGTACTAGGGCAGAAAAGACATTGCTTGACTGGATCCCGGTAGATAGCCGAATGTGTGCTGTCCGCCTGAACGGATCAGTAAGAAGGAGGAAGGACTGCACTACTCGCCGATGCCTTTTCGTAATCTCCGCCTACGCCCCCACTGACTGCAGTTCAGATGAAACGAAGGATGAGTTCTACCAAAAGCTGTCTAGTTTGGTGGGAAAGGCTAAACGCTCAGACATAGTCGTTCTAGCTGGTGACTTTAACGCTCAAGTAGGGAAATTGTGTCAATCTGAGAAGGATGTCGGTGGCACCTATGGAGTTCCGTGCCAGCGAACCGACAACGGTGACCGTCTCCTACAGTTCTGCTCTGATAATCATTTGTTTCTTGTAAGCACTAACTTCAAACACAAGGAGAGACACTGTTTGACTTGGAGACCCCCTTCATCAAACCAACGCTGGACACAAATAGACCACATAGCAATAAGCTATCGTTGGCGTGGGTCGGTAGGAGATTGTCGCTCCTTCTGGAACACGTGCGTAGATACCGACCATGCACTGGTCCGCGCTCGGGTGTGCTTACGACTGAACGGACGTAGGAAACAGCTGGCGGTAAAACCATCACGTCCCCAGCTCGATCAGGAAACTAAATCCGTATTTGAGGAAGAACTAGCTAAACACATATCTGTGTTCGACAGCTGTGCTCACCCTGAAGAAGCTTGGAAAAATATCCAGGCAGCCATAGATACAGCTGTAAAAGCTGTGAATAAGGTAAACCCAAAGGTGAGTAAAAACCACTGGATCTCCACCGCCTCATCCGAACTGATAGATGCTAGAAGACTTATTCCGGCGAGCTCCGAATTCAATGAGGAGCGAAAGCTGCACAAGAGGAAACTTACGAAAAGTCTCCGCAAGGACCGTGAACAGTGGTGGGCGACAAAAGCCAAAGAGATGGAGAAAGCTTCGAGGATAGGCAACACCAGGCAACTCTTTGGACTCATCAGGGAAACGGGTGGGAGAAGACAAATCATTAGTGAGACAATCTCGGAAAAAAATGGCACTATAATTAGCTCCCAGGATAGACGACTGGATCGTTGGAAAGAGCATTATGAGGAGCAGTTTAATTTGCCCACAGCCACGCTCAACCTTCCGAGCATCCAACACCTCCCTGAATGGGATATAGACACAGGTCCTCCGTCACTAACTGAGGTTACTAAAGCTGTCACCAATCTGAAACTAGGCAAAGCAGCGGGACCTGATGGAATGACTCCAGAGGTATTTAAGTACGGTGGAGACAGCTTACTGTCCGGATTAACTGAGGTACTAGGCAGCGTCTGGGAATCAGAAGAAGTCCCATCGGGTTGGTGTAAGTCACTGATTATCCCCATATACAAGAAGGGAGACAAGTCTTCCTGTGATAATCACAGAGGGATTAGCTTGACTAATATAGTATCTAAAGTCTTAGGCTCAATAATCATGCGTAGACTGAGTGGTGCTCGGGAAGCACAAACACGAGAGAGCCAGGCAGGCTTTAGACCAGGAAGAGGGTGTATTGATCATATCTTCACCCTCCGACAGATTCTAGAACATAGGCATTCCTACCGGCGTCCAACAGTCATTATATTTCTTGACCTAAAGGCAGCATTCGACTCTGTCGATCGGGAAGTTCTCTGGAGATGCTTGGCTGTAAAGGGAATTCCGAGAAAATATATTGCACTGATTAAGGCACTCTACTCGTACTCATACAGCCAGGTGAGGGCTTACGGCGAGCTGTCATCTGAACTGATGACGACCAGTGGTGTCCGTCAAGGATGCCCATTATCTCCTTTTCTATTCAACTTCATCATAGATGTGTTAATGGACTTAACCCTAGGTGACTTCAGCGACTCAGGGATTGACTTGCTACCTGGGAATAATCTCGTTGACTTGGAATATGCAGACGATATAGTCCTTCTAGGCGAAGACGCTGACGAAATGCAGAGTCTTCTAAACACCTTGAGCCGCAATCTACGAATGTTTGGCATGCGATTCGCTCCCGCCAAATGCAAGATGATGTTACAGGACTGGACTACATCGACGCCTAGTTTAAAAATAGGAAGTGAAGTGGTAGAGCACGTTGACCGCTTCACTTATTTGGGAAGTACCATCAGCCCCAACGGGCTGATCTCTGACGAAATCTCAGCACGAATACAAGGGGCTCGTTTCGCATTTGTTAGTTTACGCCGACTCTGGCGTAGACGAGATGTTCGACTATCGACCAAAGGGCGGGTGTACTGCTCATCAGTCCGCTCCGTCCTCCTTTATGGTTGTGAGACCTGGCCACTGAGAGTGGAAGACATGAATGTACATATTGGTAATAAGTAGATTAAAACTCTATTCACCACATATCATTGAGAAAACGCTTTATTTTAATTAAGATGTGTGCTGAAATCAGTGAGGGTCAAGTACGGTTGAAAAGACAATCAATTATGCAAGTTAATGAATATTCCCACCTACAATGTTCAAATACAACAGCATGTATATACACAATTCACACCGACGATAAACAAGTATCTCCATTAGATAAGCCTTTACTATGTCGGTAACTGCGAGCTTTCAATATGCAGTCCAATATACGAAGCAGACTTATTCCTAATTTTCTTTTCTGAGGCGTCATTATTCCTTCAGGAAATTATCAGAGGCATAATGCGAGGCCTGAAGGTTAAATAATACACTGAAGTAATTCATCATGTGGTCTCAGAGTCTCAAAGGCTGTAACCTAACTGTCGTTTCTACATCCAATCCAGTTAGTTAATGATAAAGGCAAATAAATTAGAATCAACGTCAACTCGTCTACATCAGGTCGTCAATTTCCGATTGACAATATATCATGAGAAAGTGACGAAAACCTGTTCACTCTAATAGCCACCTGCAGTTTAAGTAGAAGTTAGCTCAACAGCTTTACCATCATACGTAATTCACACTTGTTTCGACCACTTCAGAACCATCGACAATTCAGATAGTTTTGCAAGTTGAAGCAACATTTCAAGGAACCCAGGATAACTTTCAGTCTAAGTCAGCTACTTGTTCTGGTTAATTTGACGTCTACAACACAACTGGAATCAACAGCTCAGTCCAAACTGGCAATCATAAGGAGTCTTACACCATTAACAGCACGATACCATTAAAAGGAAAGATGATACAAAACAAACAGCTACTGACAATTTTAAGAGATCAGAAATGATTCAATTACATTAAAGTTCTCATTTGATTATGCCAAAGCCTCAATTAATAAGCCTTAATAGCCGTATGAACGAGACCGGCTAAGCTTCCCAGAACGCCAATGAGATGAAAAGATACGGAATCTAAGTACTGGGAATATGTGAAAGCAAATGGAATGGGAGTGGTCTCACCAAATTGTCAACGGGTGAGTCAGTGATATACTCCGGTCGCCCAGAAGATAACCACACGCACACCGTGGGTGTGGCTATCATGGTGTCACCAACGGCAACGAAAGCTTTGATGCAATGGGAGGCGATCTCGTCCAGGATAATGACCTCCAGATTCAACTCCAAAGGAATGAAAGTGTCAATCATCCGATGTTATGCACCCACAAACAACGCGGACCTCGAAAAGAGAGAAGAATTCTACAGACAACTACAGGCAACAATGAACAATACTCTAGCTGGCGACATGAAAATACTAATGGGAGACATGAACGCCAAACTGGGACTAGACAACACCGGAAGGGAACTCATCATGGGTAGAGAAGCTCTTGGAGATATGAATGAAAACGGAGAACTCTTCGCCGACTTCTGCGCCTTCAACGAACTAGTGATTGGCGGCAGCGTATACAAGCACAAAGATATCCACAAGGCTACATGGGTGTCACCAGACGGGCAAACCAAATTGACTTCATCTCAATCTCAAGGAAGTGGAGGCGCAGCCTTACGGCTTACGGGCTTACGGCGAGCTGTCATCTGAAATGGTGACGACCAGTGGCGTCCGTCAAGGATGCCCATTATCTCCTTTTCTATTCAACTTCATCATAGATGTGTTAATGGACTTAACCCTAAGTGACTTCAGCGACTCAGGGATTGACTTGCTACCTGGGAATAATCTCGTTGACTTTGAATGTGCAGACGATATAGTCCTTCTAGGCGAAGACGCTGACGAAATGCAGAGTCTTCTAAACACCTTGAGCCGCAATCTACGAATGTTTGGCATGCGATTCGCTCCCGCCAAATGCAAGATGATGTTACAGGACTGGACTACATCGACGCCTAGTTTAAAAATAGGAAGTGAAGTGGTAGAGCACGTTGACCGCTTCACTTATTTGGGAAGTACCATCAGCCCCAACGGGCTGGTCTCTGACGAAATCTCAGCACGAATACAGGGGGCTCGCTTCGCATTTGCCAGTTTACGCCGACTCTGGCATAGACGAGATGTTCGACTATCGACCAAAGGCCGGGTGTACTGCTCATCAGTCCGCTCCGTCCTCCTTTATGGTTGTGAGACCTGGCCACTGAGAGTGGAAGACATGAATGTACATATTGGTAATAAGTAGATTAAAACTCTATTCACCACATATAATTGAGAAAACGCTTTATTTTAATTAAGATGTGTGCTGAAATCAGTGAGGGTCAAGTACGGTTGAAAAGACAATCAATTATGCAAGTTAATGAATATTCCCACCTACAATGTTCAAATACAACAGCATGTATATACACAATTCACACCGACGATAAACAAGTATCTCCATTAGATAAGCCTTTACTATGTCAGTAACTGCGAGCTTTCAATATGCAGTCCAATATACGAAGCAGACTTATTCCTAATTTTCTTTTCTGAGGCGTCATTATTCCTTCAGGAAATTATCAGAGGCATAATGCGAGGCCTGAAGGTTAAATAATACACTGAAGTAATTCATCATGTGGTCTCAGAGTCTCAAAGGCTGTAACCTAACTGTCGTTTCTACATCCAATCCAGTTAGTTAATGATAAAGGCAAATAAATTAGAATCAACGTCAACTCGTCTACATCAGGTCGCCAATTTCCGATTGACAATATATCATGAGAAAGTGACGAAAACCTGTTCACTCTAATAGCCACCTGCAGTTTAAGTAGAAGTTAGCTCAACAGCTTTACCATCATACGTAATTCACACTTGTTTCGACCACTTCAGAACCATCGACAATTCAGATAGTTTTGCAAGTTGAAGCAACATTTCAAGGAACCCAGGATAACTTCCAGTCTAAGTCAGCTACTTGTTCTGGTTAATTTGACGTCTACAACACAATTGGAATCAACAGCTCAGTCCAAACTGGCAATCATAAGGAGTCTTACACCATTAACAGCACGATACCATTAAAAGGAAAGATGATACAAAACAAACAGCTACTGACAATTTTAAGAGATCAGAAATGATTCAATTACATTAAAGTTCTCATTTGATTATGCCAAAGCCTCAATTAATAAGCCTTAATAGCCGTATGAACGAGACCGGCTAAGCTTCCCAGAACGCCAATGAGATGAGAAGATACGGAATCTAAGTACTGGTAATATGTGAAAGCAAATGGAATGGGAGTGGTCTCACCAAATTGTCAACGGGTGAGTCAGTGATATACTCCGGTCGCCCAGAAGATAACCACACGCACACCGTGGGTGTGGCTATCATGGTGTCACCAACGGCAACGAAAGCTTTGATGCAATGGGAGGCGATCTCGTCCAGGATAATGACCTCCAGATTCAACTCCAAAGGAATGAAAGTGTCAATCATCCGATGTTATGCACCCACAAACAACGCGGACGTCGAAAAGAGAGAAGAATTCTACAGACAACTACAGGCAACAATGAACAATACTCTAGCTGGCGACATGAAAATACTAATGGGAGACATGAACGCCAAACTGGGACTAGACAACACCGGAAGGGAACTCATCATGGGTAGAGAAGCTCTTGGAGATATGAATGAAAACGGAGAACTCTTCGCCGACTTCTGCGCCTTCAACGAACTAGTGATTGGCGGCAGCGTATACAAGCACAAAGATATCCACAAGGCTACATGGGTGTCACCAGACGGGCAAACCAAATTGACTTCATCTCAATCTCAAGGAAGTGGAGGCGCAGCCTTACGGCTTACGGGCTTACGGCGAGCTGTCATCTGAAATGGTGACGACCAGTGGCGTCCGTCAAGGATGCCCATTATCTCCTTTTCTATTCAACTTCATCATAGATGTGTTAATGGACTTAACCCTAAGTGACTTCAGCGACTCAGGGATTGACTTGCTACCTGGGAATAATCTCGTTGACTTTGAATGTGCAGACGATATAGTCCTTCTAGGCGAAGACGCTGATGAAATGCAGAGTCTTCTAAACACCTTGAGCCGCAATCTACGAATGTTTGGCATGCGATTCGCTCCCGCCAAATGCAAGATGATGTTACAGGACTGGACTACATCGACGCCTAGTTTAAAAATAGGAAGTGAAGTGGTAGAGCACGTTGACCGCTTCACTTATTTGGGAAGTACCATCAGCCCCAACGGGCTGATCTCTGACGAAATCTCAGCACGAATACAGGGGGCTCGCTTCGCATTTGCCAGTTTACGCCGACTCTGGCATAGATGAGATGTTCGACTATCGACCAAAGGGCGGGTGTACTGCTCATCAGTCCGCTCCGTCCTCCTTTATGGTTGTGAGACCTGGCCACTGAGAGTGGAAGACATGAATGTACATATTGGTAATAAGTAGATTAAAACTCTATTCACCACATATAATTGAGAAAACGCTTTATTTTAATTAAGATGTGTGCTGAAATCAGTGAGGGTCAAGTACGGTTGAAAAGACAATCAATTATGCAAGTTAATGAATATTCCCACCTACAATGTTCAAATACAACAGCATGTATATACACAATTCACACCGACGATAAACAAGTATCTCCATTAGATAAGCCTTTACTATGTCAGTAACTGCGAGCTTTCAATATGCAGTCCAATATACGAAGCAGACTTATTCCTAATTTTCTTTTCTGAGGCGTCATTATTCCTTCAGGAAATTATCAGAGGCATAATGCGAGGCCTGAAGGTTAAATAATACACTGAAGTAATTCATCATGTGGTCTCAGAGTCTCAAAGGCTGTAACCTAACTGTCGTTTCTACATCCAATCCAGTTAGTTAATGATAAAGGCAAATAAATTAGAATCAACGTCAACTCGTCTACATCAGGTCGCCAATTTCCGATTGACAATATATCATGAGAAAGTGACGAAAACCTGTTCACTCTAATAGCCACCTGCAGTTTAAGTAGAAGTTAGCTCAACAGCTTTACCATCATACGTAATTCACACTTGTTTCGACCACTTCAGAACCATCGACAATTCAGATAGTTTTGCAAGTTGAAGCAACATTTCAAGGAACCCAGGATAACTTTCAGTCTAAGTCAGCTACTTGTTCTGGTTAATTTGACGTCTACAACACAACTGGAATCAACAGCTCAGTCCAAACTGGCAATCATAAGGAGTCTTACACCATTAACAGCACGATACCATTAAAAGGAAAGATGATACAAAACAAACAGCTACTGACAATTTTAAGAGATCAGAAATGATTCAATTACATTAAAGTTCTCATTTGATTATGCCAAAGCCTCAATTAATAAGCCTTAATAGCCGTATGAACGAGACCGGCTAAGCTTCCCAGAACGCCAATGAGATGAGAAGATACGGAATCTAAGTACTGGTAATATGTGAAAGCAAATGGAATGGGAGTGGTCTCACCAAATTGTCAACGGGTGAGTCAGTGATATACTCCGGTCGCCCAGAAGATAACCACACGCACACCGTGGGTGTGGCTATCATGGTGTCACCAACGGCAACGAAAGCTTTGATGCAATGGGAGGCGATCTCGTCCAGGATAATGACCTCCAGATTCAACTCCAAAGGAATGAAAGTGTCAATCATCCGATGTTATGCACCCACAAACAACGCGGACGTCGAAAAGAGAGAAGAATTCTACAGACAACTACAGGCAACAATGAACAATACTCTAGCTGGCGACATGAAAATACTAATGGGAGACATGAACGCCAAACTGGGACTAGACAACACCGGAAGGGAACTCATCATGGGTAGAGAAGCTCTTGGAGATATGAATGAAAACGGAGAACTCTTCGCCGACTTCTGCGCCTTCAACGAACTAGTGATTGGCGGCAGCGTATACAAGCACAAAGATATCCACAAGGCTACATGGGTGTCACCAGACGGGCAAACCAAATTGACTTCATCTCAATCTCAAGGAAGTGGAGGCGCAGCCTTACGGCTTACGGGCTTACGGCGAGCTGTCATCTGAAATGGTGACGACCAGTGGCGTCCGTCAAGGATGCCCATTATCTCCTTTTCTATTCAACTTCATCATAGATGTGTTAATGGACTTAACCCTAAGTGACTTCAGCGACTCAGGGATTGACTTGCTACCTGGGAATAATCTCGTTGACTTTGAATGTGCAGACGATATAGTCCTTCTAGGCGAAGACGCTGATGAAATGCAGAGTCTTCTAAACACCTTGAGCCGCAATCTACGAATGTTTGGCATGCGATTCGCTCCCGCCAAATGCAAGATGATGTTACAGGACTGGACTACATCGACGCCTAGTTTAAAAATAGGAAGTGAAGTGGTAGAGCACGTTGACCGCTTCACTTATTTGGGAAGTACCATCAGCCCCAACGGGCTGATCTCTGACGAAATCTCAGCACGAATACAGGGGCTCGCTTCGCATTTGCCAGTTTACGCCGACTCTGGCATAGATGAGATGTTCGACTATCGACCAAAGGGCGGGTGTACTGCTCATCAGTCCGCTCCGTCCTCCTTTATGGTTGTGAGACCTGGCCACTGAGAGTGGAAGACATGAATGTACATATTGGTAATAAGTAGATTAAAACTCTATTCACCACATATAATTGAGAAAACGCTTTATTTTAATTAAGATGTGTGCTGAAATCAGTGAGGGTCAAGTACGGTTGAAAAGACAATCAATTATGCAAGTTAATGAATATTCCCACCTACAATGTTCAAATACAACAGCATGTATATACACAATTCACACCGACGATAAACAAGTATCTCCATTAGATAAGCCTTTACTATGTCAGTAACTGCGAGCTTTCAATATGCAGTCCAATATACGAAGCAGACTTATTCCTAATTTTCTTTTCTGAGGCGTCATTATTCCTTCAGGAAATTATCAGAGGCATAATGCGAGGCCTGAAGGTTAAATAATACACTGAAGTAATTCATCATGTGGTCTCAGAGTCTCAAAGGCTGTAACCTAACTGTCGTTTCTACATCCAATCCAGTTAGTTAATGATAAAGGCAAATAAATTAGAATCAACGTCAACTCGTCTACATCAGGTCGCCAATTTCCGATTGACAATATATCATGAGAAAGTGACGAAAACCTGTTCACTCTAATAGCCACCTGCAGTTTAAGTAGAAGTTAGCTCAACAGCTTTACCATCATACGTAATTCACACTTGTTTCGACCACTTCAGAACCATCGACAATTCAGATAGTTTTGCAAGTTGAAGCAACATTTCAAGGAACCCAGGATAACTTCCAGTCTAAGTCAGCTACTTGTTCTGGTTAATTTGACGTCTACAACACAACTGGAATCAACAGCTCAGTCCAAACTGGCAATCATAAGGAGTCTTACACCATTAACAGCACGATACCATTAAAAGGAAAGATGATACAAAACAAACAGCTACTGACAATTTTAAGAGATCAGAAATGATTCAATTACATTAAAGTTCTCATTTGATTATGCCAAAGCCTCAATTAATAAGCCTTAATAGCCGTATGAACGAGACCGGCTAAGCTTCCCAGAACGCCAATGAGATGAGAAGATACGGAATCTAAGTACTGGTAATATGTGAAAGCAAATGGAATGGGAGTGGTCTCACCAAATTGTCAACGGGTGAGTCAGTGATATACTCCGGTCGCCCAGAAGATAACCACACGCACACCGTGGGTGTGGCTATCATGGTGTCACCAACCGCAACGTGTGTAGAAACCTATCATACGTGTGTAGATACGGATCACGCACTGGTCCGGGCTCGTGTGTGCTTACGACTGAACGGACGTAGGAAACAGCTGGCGGTAAAACCATCACGTCCCCAGCTCGATCAGGAAACTAAATCCCTATTTGAGGAAGAACTAGCTAAACGCATATCTGAATTCGACAGCTGTGCTCACCCTGGAGAAGCCTGGAAGAATATTCAGTCAGCTATAGATACAGCTGTAAAAGCTGTGAATAAGGCAAATCCAAAGGTGAGTAAAAACCACTGGATTTCGACTGCCTCATCCGAACTGATAGATGCTAGAAGACTTATTCCGGCGAGCTCCGAATTCAATGAGGAGCGAAAGCTGCACAAAAGGAAACTTACTAAAAGTCTCCGCAAGGACCGTGAACAGTGGTGGGTGACAAAGGCAAAGAGATGGAAAAAGCATCGGCGATAGGCAACTCTTTAGACTCATCACAGAATCGGGTGGGAGAAGGCAATTCATAAGTGAGACTATTTCTGAGAAAAATGGCTCCTTAATTAGCTCTCAGGATAGACGCCTTGAACGCTGGAAAGAACACTTTGAGGAACAATTTAACTTGCCTACAGCCACACTGAACCTCCCCGCCATCCACCACGTACCCGAATGGGATATAGACACTGGTCCGCCGTCTGTGAGTGAGGTTACAAAAGCTATCAGTAATTTGAAACGAGGCAAAGCGGCAGGACCCGACGGAATTATTCCGGAGGTGTTTAAATATGGGGGTGACATACTAGTTTGTAGATTAACTGAGGTACTAGGCAAAGTCTGGGAATCAGAGACAGTACCATCAGACTGGGGTAAGTCACTTATTATACCGATATTCAAGAAGGGAAACAAGTCCTCGTGTGATAATCATAGGGGGATCAGCCTAACGAACATAGTCTCTAAAATCCTAGGCTCAGTAATCATGCATAGACTAAGCAGAACTCGGGAGGAACAGACAAGGGAAAATCAAGCAGGCTTTAGACCAGGTAGAGGGTGCATAGATCATATCTTCACTCTTCGACAGATTCTAGAACATAGACACACTTTTCGGCGTCCAACAATTGTCATATTTCTTGACTTGAAGGCGGCCTTCGACTCCGTGGATCGAAAGGTACTATGGCAATGTCTGACTGTGAAGGGAGTGCCAAGAAAGTACATTGCACTAATCAAGGCACTCTATTCAAACTCACGTAGTCGTGTAAGGGCTTATGGGGAATTGTCATCTGAATTGGTAACAACCAGTGGTGTCCGACAGGGATGTCCACTTTCCCCATTTCTGTTTAACTTCATCATAGATATGCTAATGGAAGTATCCTTAACTGAACGTAGTGACTTAGGAATCGACTTGTTACCAGGGAATAATCTAATGGACTTAGAATATGCAGATGACATAGTCCTGTTAGGGGAGGATGCTGACAAAATGCAGAGTCTTCTGAACACCTTGAGCAGCAATCTTCGTATGTTTGGCATGCGATTCGCCCCTGCAAAATGTAAGATGCTGCTACAGGACTGGACCACGTCAACCCCTAACTTAGTGATAGGGAGTGAAGTGATAGAACATGTTGACCACTTCACCTACTTGGGAAGTTGTATTAGCACCAACGGACTGATTGGCGATGAAATCTCAGCACGGATCCGAAAAGCTCGAGCTGCTTTCGCTGACTTACACCATCTCTGGCGTAGGCGTGACATCCGGTTATCAACCAAGGGACGTGTGTACTGCTCATCAGTTCGCTCCGTCCTTCTCTATGGCTCTGAAACATGGCCAATACGCGTTGAAGACATGAAAAGGTTGACTGCTTTCGATCATAGATGTCTGCGATCTCTGTCTCACGTTAGGTGGTTTCACAAGATAAGTAATGTTGACGTTAGGCGTAGAGTGTTGGGCAAAGAGGGAAAATCAATCGACGAGGCTATAAAGTTACATAGACTAAGATGGCTAGGTCACGTGCTGTGCATGCCTAACCACCGCCTCCCCCGACGGGCATTGCTAGCTGATATAGGTTCAGGTTGGAAAAGAGCCAGTGGTGGCCAAACAAAAACATGGCCTCATCAATCCATGAAATCCTTGACAGTTAAACTGAGTCAGGTAGGGAGATGCAGACTCCCGGGTTGGGGCCCTCGGGACTCTAGGAATCAATGGCTGGAGACAATAGGTGACATGGCTCAAAATCGTTGTCAATGGCGCAGATGTATTCAGTCTCTGTAATCTTTCATATTCCTTTCTACCATTACCCATTCTGTTTCACTCTTATACTTGTCAAACTCTATTGATTCTCTTCACTCATCTTCTTGTCTACCTCTGTGTGCTATTTGGAACGTGGCAACTCGAACTGCTGCACTTCGGTGCCAAGTTCTATGTTGAATCCAGACAGACAGACAGACCAACGGCAACGAAAGCTTTGATGCAATGGGAGGCGATCTCGTCCAGGATAATGACCTCCAGATTCAACTCCAAAGGAATGAAAGTGTCAATCATCCGATGTTATGCACCCACAAACAACGCGGACGTCGAAAAGAGAGAAGAATTTTACAGACAACTACAGGCAACAATGAACAATACTCTAGCTGGCGACATGAAAATACTAATGGGAGACATGAACGC
Source organism: Trichobilharzia regenti (assembly GCA_944472135.2). NCBI lineage: Eukaryota > Metazoa > Platyhelminthes > Trematoda > Strigeidida > Schistosomatidae > Trichobilharzia > Trichobilharzia regenti. The sequence continues at coordinate 130,083,328 of OX235270.1, forward strand.
CAAACTGGGACTAGACAACACCGGAAGGGAACTCATCATGGGTAGAGAAGCTCTTGGAGATATGAATGAAAACGGAGAACTCTTCGCCGACTTCTGCGCCTTCAACGAACTAGTGATTGGCGGCAGCGTATACAAGCACAAAGATATCCACAAGGCTACATGGGTGTCACCAGACGGGCAAACCAAATTGACTTCATCTCAATCTCAAGGAAGTGGAGGCGCAGCCTTACGGCTTACGGGCTTACGGCGAGCTGTCATCTGAAATGGTGACGACCAGTGGCGTCCGTCAAGGATGCCCATTATCTCCTTTTCTATTCAACTTCATCATAGATGTGTTAATGGACTTAACCCTAAGTGACTTCAGCGACTCAGGGATTGACTTGCTACCTGGGAATAATCTCGTTGACTTTGAATGTGCAGACGATATAGTCCTTCTAGGCGAAGACGCTGACGAAATGCAGAGTCTTCTAAACACCTTGAGCCGCAATCTACGAATGTTTGGCATGCGATTCGCTCCCGCCAAATGCAAGATGATGTTACAGGACTGGACTACATCGACGCCTAGTTTAAAAATAGGAAGTGAAGTGGTAGAGCACGTTGACCGCTTCACTTATTTGGGAAGTACCATCAGCCCCAACGGGCTGGTCTCTGACGAAATCTCAGCACGAATACAGGGGGCTCGCTTCGCATTTGCCAGTTTACGCCGACTCTGGCATAGATGAGATGTTCGACTATCGACCAAAGGGCGGGTGTACTGCTCATCAGTCCGCTCCGTCCTCCTTTATGGTTGTGAGACCTGGCCACTGAGAGTGGAAGACATGAAAAGACTAGCTGTCTTTGATCATAGGTGCCTGCGCTCTATTTCCCGTGTAAAGTGGCATAATAAGGTGAGCAACATTGAGGTTAGGCGTAGAGTTCTAGGTAAACAGGGGAAACCAATCGACGAAATCGTGAAGCTACAAAGACTGAGATGGTTAGGACATGTGTTACGTATGCCAAGCCATCGCCTCCCTCGACAAGCAATGTTAGCGGATATAGCGTCAGGCTGGAAAAAAGCTAGCGGCGGTCAAACAAAAACTTGGCTTCACCAGTCAATGAAATCCACAACAGTTGGTCTAAGCCACGTAGGAAGGTGTAGACTTCCAGGCTGGGGTCCTCAGGACGATAAAAATCTATGGTTGGAAACAATTAGTGACATGGCTCAAAATCGTTCTCAGTGGCGCAGATGCATCCACTCCTTGTGACTTATGATCTCCAATGAAACTGTTTTGTTCTTCGTTATTACTCCTTTGTCTCACACCCCTGCTCACTGTTTCTATTATGCTTTTCTTGTACATTCTTCTCTTGCTTCGCGTGCTACACGGAGTGTGGCGACTTGAACTTCCGCACATTTGTGCAAAGTTCTATGTCGAAAACAGACAGACAGATTGACTGGTATATTAGTATAAAGACTAGTTATATCAAAACTAACCATTTTTTCATCATTCTCTAGTTGAATGTCGTTTAGTTTATTTTTCATCTCATATGAATTAGTTAGTCTAGAGTTTGAACGATTTCTAATGGGGCATAATATTAGAGCTAAGTGTTTTGATAATTCATAAGTAGGACTATTCCTATATATATGTATATATATATATACATTTATATATATATACAATATATATATATATATATGTATATGTTTTTTTATTTTTAATTTCAGCATTCGGAAGCAGAAGTCAACCGAATAAAGCATTCTATGACGACGCGTCCGCAAACCCTATCAAACTGAGAATTCGCAGGCAAGTTTAAGTCCTACTGCTCGCTGAAATATCATTTAGTCTATGGAGTATTGTGTTGCGTAATAATATATTTGAACTTAACAGTGTATCGGTTTTATTACTATCATGAATTTATCACTCACTGACAGTAGTTAAGCGTATTTGCCGTCTTATGGCTATTAAGGCTTATTAATTGAGGCTTTGGCATAATCAAATGAGAACTTTAATGTAATTGAATCATTTCTGATCTCTTAAAATTGTCAGTAGCTGTTTGTTTTGTATCATCTTTCCTTTTAATGGTATCGTGCTGTTAATGGTGTAAGACTCCTTATGATTGCCAGTTTGGACTGAGCTGTTGATTCCAGTTGTGTTGTAGACGTCAAATTAACCAGAACAAGTAGCTGACTTAGACTGAAAGTTATCCTGGGTTCCTTGAAATGTTGCTTCAACTTGCAAAACTATCTGAATTGTCGATGGTTCTGAAGTGGTCGAAACAAGTGTGAATTACGTATGATGGTAAAGCTGTTGAGCTAACTTCTACTTAAACTGCAGGTGGCTATTAGAGTGAACAGGTTTTCGTCACTTTCTCATGATATATTGTCAATCGGAAATTGGCGACCTGATGTAGACGAGTTGACGTTGATTCTAATTTATTTGCCTTTATCATTAACTAACTGGATTGGATGTAGAAACGACAGTTAGGTTACAGCCTTTGAGACTCTGAGACCACATGATGAATTACTTCAGTGTATTATTTAACCTTCAGGCCTCGCATTATGCCTCTGATAATTTCCTGAAGGAATAATGACGCCTCAGAAAAGAAAATTAGGAATAAGTCTGCTTCGTATATTGGACTGCATATTGAAAGCTCGCAGTTACCGACATAGTAAAGGCTTATCTAATGGAGATACTTGTTTATCGTCGGTGTGAATTGTGTATATACATGCTGTTGTATTTGAACATTGTAGGTGGGAATATTCATTAACTTGCATAATTGATTGTCTTTTCAACCGTACTTGACCCTCACTGATTTCAGCACACATCTTAATTAAAATAAAGCGTTTTCTCAATGATATGTGGTGAATAGAGTTTTAATCTACTTATTACCAATATGTACATCAATTACATCACCTAAATATCTCTCATAAAAAGTTATTGTGTAACATTTTCTTTCTTCCCTCTAGACTAACTCAGCTATTGGTGATAAAAGCGGTAATCATAACTCAGGGAAAAGACACCTACGCCCTACCCGTTATAAAATATATTTTCCGAATATTTGTTCTTGACGTCAAGCAGTCGGTGTTTTCCCAAACTTTCTACAGACACTCGTGCAGTTTTACGGGCAAAGTATAACAATGAGGGCAACCAGAGGAGAAACATTTTTGAACAAAAGTTAGAAGAAATTAAACAGCGTGAGATGGAAAAAGCTTTAGAAATAAAACTACTTCGTAGGCAAACTATACACAAGCCGGAACCCATCAGACGATACAAATAAGTCAGAATTACTAAGATCACTACCTGATTGGATTTTACAAATATAATTTTATAAATGACTACCTGATTCACTTTATGTGTTCACTCCGAATACAATCCATTATGTGTATTCTGAATTCAGACAGCTTTACATCGAACTTGAGGAACTCACCGAGCACCTTTAGTGCGACTGAATGGTTAGGAGAGTCATAAGATTGTAAAATATACCCTACCGAGATTCAGTCGGTTCGAACGAAGAATGTCCTTTTCATTAAATTCTCTTAAGGCCTTTAGAATTATAAAACGTGTTATCATTATGATAACAGATATGTTTATGAGAATGAGCTAAGATTAGTTAGACCGTCTTTCAGTTTCGGGGTGAATGTTGGACGGCTGCTGGAGGATGAGAAGGGTAGAAATTTCTTTTTGCCCCTCTGATTAGATGTCAGGCTAGAGTATCTCCCAGCCAAATTAAACTTTTAGCACCACTAACTACCAGCGGAGTGCGAGTGCACCAATGACCTTGAAACACTCACTGAGCAAGTTAGTGAAACCTGGCAAATTATGTTGTCATTATCAATAAAGTATGCTCATCGAAGTGTTATGCTATTAAATGGGATTTCTGTTAAGTTTCAGCTTAGGTTTGGGAAAGATTAAGTTACGCCTTGAACCAAGGACAAGTTAGGGTCAGGTCAACCTAACAAAGGCAACGCTAGGGTTGGTTTGACTCAGATTAGTTAGTTCAGGGATATTTTCACGTTAGGGTCAGATTCAGGAAAGATTAGGGTTGAGGGACTTGAATAATTGCAAGAATAGAATGTGGTTAAATTACTCTGTTGATACAAGAATAGTACTTGTGCACTATGGTAGAGTATAATTCCATTGTGGATCAAATTTATTTTGATAAAGTCTCAGTATTATACAGTAATATTTACTGATGACGTTTCGAACACAATTTATCGCTTAGGAAATTTTACTGTATAACACTGAGACTTTATCAAAATAAATTTGATCCACTATGCAATTATACTCTATACTCTTTTCCCTGAGTTATGATTACCGCTTTTATCACCAATAGCTGAGTTAGTCTAGAGGGAAGAAAGAAAATGTTACACAATAACTTTTTATGAGAGATATTTAGGTGATGTAATTGATGTACATATTGGTAATAAGTAGATTAAAACTCTATTCACCACATATCATAGTGCACAAGTACTATTCTTGTATCAACAGAGTAATTTAACCACATTCTATTCTTGCAATTATTCAAGTCCCTCAACCCTAATCTTTCCTGAATCTGACCCTAACGTGAAAATATCCCTGAACTAACTAATCTGAGTCAAACCAACCCTAGCGTTGCCTTTGTTAGGTTGACCTGACCCTAACTTGTCCTTGGTTCAAGGCGTAACTTAATCTTTCCCAAACCTAAGCTGAAACTTAACAGAAATCCCATTTAATAGCATAACACTTCGATGAGCATACTTTATTGATAATGACAACATAATTTGCCAGGTTTCACTAACTTGCTCAGTGAGTGTTTCAAGGTCATTGGTGCACTCGCACTCCGCTGGTAGTTATTGGTGCTAAAAGTTTAATTTGGCTGGGAGATACTCTAGCCTGACATCTAATCAGAGGGGCAAAAAGAAATTTCTACCCTTCTCATCCTCCAGCAGCCGTCCAACATTCACCCCGAAACTGAAAGACGGTCTAACTAATCTTAGCTCATTCTCATAAACATATCTGTTATCATAATGATAACACGTTTTATAATTCTAAAGGCCTTAAGAGAATTTAATGAAAAGGACATTCTTCGTTCGAACCGACTGAATCTCGGTAGGGTATATTTTACAATCTTATGACTCTCCTAACCATTCAGTCGCACTAAAGGTGCTCGGTGAGTTCCTCAAGTTCGATGTAAAGCTGTCTGAATTCAGAATACACATAATGGATTGTATTCGGAGTGAACACATAAAGTGAATCAGGTAGTCATTTATAAAATTATATTTGTAAAATCCAATCAGGTAGTGATCTTAGTAATTCTGACTTATTTGTATCGTCTGATGGGTTCCGGCTTGTGTATAGTTTGCCTACGAAGTAGTTTTATTTCTAAAGCTTTTTCCATCTCACGCTGTTTAATTTCTTCTAACTTTTGTTCAAAAATGTTTCTCCTCTGATTGCCCTCATTGTTATACTTTGCCCGTAAAACTGCACGAGTGGCTGTAGAAAGTTGGAAACACCGACTGTTTGACGTCAAGAACAAATATTCGGAAAATATATTTTATAACGGGTAGGGCGTAGGTGTCTTTTCCCTGAGTTATGATTACCGCTTTTATCACCAATAGCTGAGTTAGTCTAGAGGGAAGAAAGAAAATGTTACACAATAACTTTTTATGAGAGATATTTAGGTGATGTAATTGATGTACATATTGGTAATAAGTAGATTAAAACTCTATTCACCACATATCATTGAGAAAACGCTTTATTTTAATTAAGATGTGTGCTGAAATCAGTGAGGGTCAAGTACGGTTGAAAAGACAATCAATTATGCAAGTTAATGAATATTCCCACCTACAATGTTCAAATACAACAGCATGTATATACACAATTCACACCGACGATAAACAAGTATCTCCATTAGATAAGCCTTTACTATGTCGGTAACTGCGAGCTTTCAATATGCAGTCCAATATACGAAGCAGACTTATTCCTAATTTTCTTTTCTGAGGCGTCATTATTCCTTCAGGAAATTATCAGAGGCATAATGCGAGGCCTGAAGGTTAAATAATACACTGAAGTAATTCATCATGTGGTCTCAGAGTCTCAAAGGCTGTAACCTAACTGTCGTTTCTACATCCAATCCAGTTAGTTAATGATAAAGGCAAATAAATTAGAATCAACGTCAACTCGTCTACATCAGGTCGCCAATTTCCGATTGACAATATATCATGAGAAAGTGACGAAAACCTGTTCACTCTAATAGCCACCTGCAGTTTAAGTAGAAGTTAGCTCAACAGCTTTACCATCATACGTAATTCACACTTGTTTCGACCACTTCAGAACCATCGACAATTCAGATAGTTTTGCAAGTTGAAGCAACATTTCAAGGAACCCAGGATAACTTTCAGTCTAAGTCAGCTACTTGTTCTGGTTAATTTGACGTCTACAACACAACTGGAATCAACAGCTCAGTCCAAACTGGCAATCATAAGGAGTCTTACACCATTAACAGCACGATACCATTAAAAGGAAAGATGATACAAAACAAACAGCTACTGACAATTTTAAGAGATCAGAAATGATTCAATTACATTAAAGTTCTCATTTGATTATGCCAAAGCCTCAATTAATAAGCCTTAATAGCCGTATGAACGAGACCGGCTAAGCTTCCCAGAACGCCAATGAGATGAGAAGATACGGAATCTAAGTACTGGGAATATGTGAAAGCAAATGGAATGGGAGTGGTCTCACCAAATTGTCAACGGGTGAGTCAGTGATATACTCCGGTCGCCCAGAAGATAACCACACGCACACCGTGGGTGTGGCTATCATGGTGTCACCAACGGCAACGAAAGCTTTGATGCAATGGGAGGCGATCTCGTCCAGGATAATGACCTCCAGATTCAACTCCAAAGGAATGAAAGTGTCAATCATCCGATGTTATGCACCCACAAACAACGCGGACGTCGAAAAGAGAGAAGAATTTTACAGACAACTACAGGCAACAATGAACAATACTCTAGCTGGCGACATGAAAATACTAATGGGAGACATGAACGCCAAACTGGGACTAGACAACACCGGAAGGGAACTCATCATGGGTAGAGAAGCTCTTGGAGATATGAATGAAAACGGAGAACTCTTCGCCGACTTCTGCGCCTTCAACGAACTAGTGATTGGCGGCAGCGTATACAAGCACAAAGATATCCACAAGGCTACATGGGTGTCACCAGACGGGCAAACCAAATTGACTTCATCTCAATCTCAAGGAAGTGGAGGCGCAGCCTTACGGCTTACGGGCTTACGGCGAGCTGTCATCTGAAATGGTGACGACCAGTGGCGTCCGTCAAGGATGCCCATTATCTCCTTTTCTATTCAACTTCATCATAGATGTGTTAATGGACTTAACCCTAAGTGACTTCAGCGACTCAGGGATTGACTTGCTACCTGGGAATAATCTCGTTGACTTTGAATGTGCAGACGATATAGTCCTTCTAGGCGAAGACGCTGACGAAATGCAGAGTCTTCTAAACACCTTGAGCCGCAATCTACGAATGTTTGGCATGCGATTCGCTCCCGCCAAATGCAAGATGATGTTACAGGACTGGACTACATCGACGCCTAGTTTAAAAATAGGAAGTGAAGTGGTAGAGCACGTTGACCGCTTCACTTATTTGGGAAGTACCATCAGCCCCAACGGGCTGGTCTCTGACGAAATCTCAGCACGAATACAGGGGGCTCGCTTCGCATTTGCCAGTTTACGCCGACTCTGGCATAGATGAGATGTTCGACTATCGACCAAAGGGCGGGTGTACTGCTCATCAGTCCGCTCCGTCCTCCTTTATGGTTGTGAGACCTGGCCACTGAGAGTGGAAGACATGAAAAGACTAGCTGTCTTTGATCATAGGTGCCTGCGCTCTATTTCCCGTGTAAAGTGGCATAATAAGGTGAGCAACATTGAGGTTAGGCGTAGAGTTCTAGGTAAACAGGGGAAACCAATCGACGAAATCGTGAAGCTACAAAGACTGAGATGGTTAGGACATGTGTTACGTATGCCAAGCCATCGCCTCCCTCGACGAGCAATGTTAGCGGATATAGGGTCAGGCTGGAAAAAAGCTAGCGGCGGTCAAACAAAAACTTGGCTTCACCAGTCAATGAAATCCACAACAGTTGGTCTAAGCCACGTAGGAAGGTGTAGACTTCCAGGCTGGGGTCCTCAGGACGATAAAAATCTATGGTTGGAAACAATTAGTGACATGGCTCAAAATCGTTCTCAGTGGCGCAGATGCATCCACTCCTTGTGACTTATGATCTCCAATGAAACTGTTTTGTTCTTCGTTATTACTCCTTTGTCTCACACCCCTGCTCACTGTTTCTATTATGCTTTTCTTGTACATTCTTCTCTTGCTTCGCGTGCTACACGGAGTGTGGCGACTTGAACTTCCGCACATTTGTGCAAAGTTCTATGTCGAAAACAGACAGACAGATTGACTGGTATATTAGTATAAAGACTAGTTATATCAAAACTAACCATTTTTTCATCATTCTCTAGTTGAATGTCGTTTAGTTTATTTTTCATCTCATATGAATTAAATAGTCTAGAGTTTGAACGATTTCTAATGGGGCATAATATTAGAGCTAAGTGTTTTGATAATTCATAAGTAGGACTATTCCTATATATATGTTTATATATATATATACATTTATATATATATATATATATATATATGTATATGTTTTTTTATTTTTAATTTCAGCATTCGGAAGCAGAAGTCAACCGAATAAAGCATTCTATGACGACGCGTCCGCAAACCCTATCAAACTGAGAATTCGCAGGCAAGTTTAAGTCCTACTGCTCGCTGAAATATCATTTAGTCTATGGAGTATTGTGTTGCGTAATAATATATTTGAACTTAACAGTGTATCGGTTTTATTACTATCATGAATTTATCACTCACTGACAGTAGTTAAGCGTATTTGCCGTCTTATGGCTATTAAGGCTTATTAATTGAGGCTTTGGCATAATCAAATGAGAACTTTAATGTAATTGAATCATTTCTGATCTCTTAAAATTGTCAGTAGCTGTTTGTTTTGTATCATCTTTCCTTTTAATGGTATCGTGCTGTTAATGGTGTAAGACTCCTTATGATTGCCAGTTTGGACTGAGCTGTTGATTCCAGTTGTGTTGTAGACGTCAAATTAACCAGAACAAGTAGCTGACTTAGACTGGAAGTTATCCTGGGTTCCTTGAAATGTTGCTTCAACTTGCAAAACTATCTGAATTGTCGATGGTTCTGAAGTGGTCGAAACAAGTGTGAATTACGTATGATGGTAAAGCTGTTGAGCTAACTTCTACTTAAACTGCAGGTGGCTATTAGAGTGAACAGGTTTTCGTCACTTTCTCATGATATATTGTCAATCGGAAATTGGCGACCTGATGTAGACGAGTTGACGTTGATTCTAATTTATTTGCCTTTATCATTAACTAACTGGATTGGATGTAGAAACGACAGTTAGGTTACAGCCTTTGAGACTCTGAGACCACATGATGAATTACTTCAGTGTATTATTTAACCTTCAGGCCTCGCATTATGCCTCTGATAATTTCCTGAAGGAATAATGACGCCTCAGAAAAGAAAATTAGGAATAAGTCTGCTTCGTATATTGGACTGCATATTGAAAGCTCGCAGTTACCGACATAGTAAAGGCTTATCTAATGGAGATACTTGTTTATCGTCGGTGTGAATTGTGTATATACATGCTGTTGTATTTGAACATTGTAGGTGGGAATATTCATTAACTTGCATAATTGATTGTCTTTTCAACCGTACTTGACCCTCACTGATTTCAGCACACATCTTAATTAAAATAAAGCGTTTTCTCAATGATATGTGGTGAATAGAGTTTTAATCTACTTATTACCAATATGTACATCAATTACATCACCTAAATATCTCTCATAAAAAGTTATTGTGTAACATTTTCTTTCTTCCCTCTAGACTAACTCAGCTATTGGTGATAAAAGCGGTAATCATA